>CM073461.1:28634175-29995511 GCA_037074485.1 Delonix regia
CTATAACTAGAAGTAAGCGAATAAAGGTAAATCATACACTAGGAGAAAAAGTCTCCTTTTAGTTAACTCTTTTTGCTTTGTATACCCCTTTGCTAGTAGTCGAGCCTTAAACCTTTTGATTATGCCATCAACTCTTTTCTTGATTTTGAAAATCCACTTGTTCCTAATAGCCTTATGTCCCTTTAGGAGGGTAACAAGTTCCTAAATGTTGTTGACTCTCATAGAATTCATTTCTTCTTCCATAGCTATAGTCCATTTATCATTTGAAGGGGATAATAGAGTCTCTTTTAGATTTCTTGGCTCATCTTCATTTTACAAGAGTATTGTAAAAAGTTTGCCACCTTCGATCTCATATCATTAGCAAGGAATCTATTTACGTGAACTACATCTCAGTTGTGATTCATTGAATCTTACTTCATTGCTCCATTTGGATTGAGATCCATTTGGCCATTTCCACTTGGAGAAATTGGTTCAGATGGTTGCTGATGAAAAACTAATTCATCATCTACTATAATCCTCCCACTCAAATAAAGTAGTCCTAGTATGTTTAGATCCTTTATCTCAAATGAGGATAGTCTTGACCTACCTCACCCTTCTTAGGATATTCATTATTTAAGAATATGACATCTCTTGACTTGAATTGATCATGCTCCTGCTGTCTTACTGACTTATTATCACATAACCGTTTGAGGTTTCTATATATCTAATAAAGATACTTTTCTTTTCTTTTGGGCCTAATTTGTCATGTTTGTGATAGGAATCATGTGTAGAGGCAACACATCCTTAAGATTTCAAAACACTCAGGTCAGACTTTTGCCCAATCCATAACTCATATGGTGCGATTGCAACTGATTTCACAGACACATGTTTAAGTACATAGGTTGCAGACAACAAAACATCAACCCAATAGGTGATTGGCAAATTAGCATGCGCCATCATGGACCTAACCATCTCAAGAAGCATTATATTCCTTCTTGCCACAACATCATTTTGTTGTGTAGAACTTGGGATAGTCAATTGATAAACTATCCCTTTTTTATCATATAATTCATTGAATGAGCTAACAAATATTCTCAGCCTCGATTAGTTCAAAGAGTCTTAATCTTCTTATCTAATCGATTCTTAACTAAGCTCATATAATTTTTTGAAGCAACTCAATGCTTCTAACTTATGAGAAATCAAATTGACATAATCGAAATGAGTGTAATAATCAGTGAATATGATGAACTAGTTCGCTTTGTGCCTGACCCTAACATTCATAGGCTGACAGATGTCAATATGAACTAATTGCAATGGAAAATCAACTCTGGTTGCTTTATCAAAAGGTTTTCTAGCTAGACATGATTCACAAGTAGACAAATCTACTTGTTCAATGTTAGGAAGCAAACCCTCTTTTACATACTATCGTATTCTTTGTTGGCCAATATCACTAAGTCTTGCATGCCATAAGTTTACATCATAATCAAAGTCATGCGTAGAGGCAAACATGGAAACTCTGATATTATTATTAATATATGATTCATTGTCTGAATCCATATAAATAAAACCTTCAATTGCATAACTGAAACCATAAAAAACTAAGTCATAACTCAATTTAACACAATTATCATGGAAAGAAAAATGATAGCCTAGCCTAAGTAAAACCAAAATTGAAATAACATTCCGACGAATTTGATAGGCATAAAGGGCATCATGTAGGATGAAGTCTTGACCACCATGCAGGACTAACTTGCATGTTTCGATCCCTTTGACATAAACCTTAGTGTTGTTGCCCACATATATCCAAAATGCTTTATATGGAACTCGTGGGATATCAGCAAAGGCTTCAAAGTCTCTCGTTATGTGGTCAGTGGTTCTTGAGTTTATAATCCACATAGGACAAGATTTAGTAAGCATAATAGTTCTAAAAATACAAAGTTCACTAGCATAAGCAATATAGGTTATCTTTTTGGAAGGCTCAGGGCAATTACTTGTATAGTGTCCTTTCTTTTGGCAATTAAAGCACTTAACTTTTGTCATATTTACTTTTCACTGCTTTTTTTTTTGCCTTGCTAATTTGTCTTAGCTTTTTCTTAGGTTGAGTTGGTCCTTTGTTCTTTTCCTAGTTCTTTCTCATTGAGTCACATTTTCCACCTAAATGTGCCATATATAACTTAGGTATCTGCTTGGCTGATTCAAGCCTTTCTTCCTCAAGTTCAAGGTGCCTCCAGACATCTTCCACAGTCGTGATTCTTTCATTATGAGTGAGATGCATCTTCATATGCTCCCACAAACTAGGCAAAGAACGAATGACAACTTAGATATGGACATAGTTCTAAACCTTTTCTCATAGCATTCCAAAGCCCTATAGCATTTTGGTGGTCCTTGAACTCCTTTAGGATGTTATCATCCAAAGTACTCAACAATGTACTACGAGCAATGGTGTCGTAATCGACCTTTCGGCGGAATAAAATAAAAAGTGTTTAAATTGATTCCCAAAAACGAATCTTGAAAATCAATTTATTTGGAGTTGCCACCAAAATTTTTAACAGAAAACTTTGGAAAACCAATTTAAAAGAAAAAGAAAAGGCAAGATGGTCTGCGAAAATAGAGATGAGTTCGGGAGTCTGTTTGAGTGTGGGGAAGGTGTTAGGCACCCCATAACACCCGTCCATGAGGACGGTTACCTTAAACCAGTCAGCTGAAATAGAATATGACTTTTAAATTTACTTCAATTACCCTTTTTATTGACATGCAAGCCTGTTAAATAGAGGAGACAAAACAACAAGAATGAAAACAAACAAATGGATATTTACAAAGGGCGGACTTGACCTAGGATGAAAACCTAGGGCTTACGTACCCTGTGATTGAGATCAAAGTCCACGTAGTTCGACCAAAGGGCATGTTTATTGATTGATGATTTGTGAATTTTGTGATGAGTACAGGAAAGTTTAAATTAAATAGATTTTCATAAACAAAACGAAATTGGGATTTGGTTTGTGTGTTTTAATTTATGACAATCTGATTAATCTACCTCTCATGATCTCTTCATTTTTTCTCTTTTAATTTTTTGTTTATTTTTGGAATTTTAATTTTAATTTTGAAATTTAAATGAAATTATTATGGGATAATATTTTTAGGAATTTTGGGAGTTTATATTGTTTGGAATTGAAGTGAAATTATAAAAAAAATATTTTTGAATTTTTAGATTTATTTGTTTTTTTGGATTTTCAAAATTGGAATTCACCTTTGAAATTAGGACGAAAATCAAATCATTTTTTTGATTTTTTTGTATTTATGTATTTTTTGGATTTTGTTTTTTAATTGATTTTTTTTTAATTTTGTATTTCAAATCTTTATTTTGAAATTTAAATGAAATGCTTATAAAGAATGAAACTTAATCCTATTGTTAAAAAAAAAATTATTTAATTAAGACATTTATTTTTGCATTACTATCATTATTGTTATTATTATTTTAAAACAAGTATGTACTAAATTTCGAGGTCTAAAAAGATTAAAATCTCACACGACCCCAAGTATTTGAGGAGAACTATATTCTCACACGATAATTTCATAAATAATGGGAAATATTTAATTAGAATGAATATTTAATTATGATCTTTTTTTCTTTATTATTATTATATTATCATTATTATTAGATAGAGGTATATTAATTTTAGGGAACTAAGGAAATTAAAACCTCACATATTCCCATGCAATTGAAGAGAATAAAATCCTCACACGCTAATTTCATAAATAATGGAAAATGCTTAATTGAAGTCAATATTTAATTTTTATTTTTAAAACAAATGTGCTAATTTTAAAAAAGATCTAAGGAGATTAAAATCTCACATGATCTCATGCAATCGAGGAGGATAAAATCCTCACACGCTAATTTCATAAATAATAAAAAAATATATAATTAAATTAAATATTTAGTTATTATTATTTTTAAGACCAATGTGTACCAAATTTAGGGATCTAAGAAGGTTAAAACCTCACATGATCCCATGCAATTGAGGAGAATAAAATTCTCACACGATTATTTCATAAATAATGAGAAATATTTAATTAGAATGAATATTTGATTATGATTGTTTTTACAACAAATGTGTGCTAATCTTCATCTATTATTTTTCTCTCTTTTTAATTCATTATTTTTTTTTATCGAAGTGTGGGAAAACTCACTATAACCCACTACACTTAAATTACTTTTTAACCATCCAAACAGTGGGATTTTTTTTTTACCCATTTCTTCCATATTAATAGGAAGAAAACCTAAGAAGCTTCCTATTCAGTAGGAGTAGCCAATTCCGACAGACTCGCTAGCTGGCTATTACAAAACAATCATCTAATTCTTGAATTAAAAATAGATAAAGGACTATCAGTTTTGTTAGCATACTGTGGACCTCATAAGTGCAACTAACCTTGTTAGGCTATGAGGAATGACCCTTGTGGACAAACAATATGTCCTTCCAAGCTTCATAACACATCCAGGTGATGCCAGAAGATGGCATGACCTTCAAATAGCTTGCACCCCATCCTCTGTAGAGTCCCATCAGACCCTCTTCTTGAATGATTTCTGAAAGTGCTGCTGCCATGTGTGATGGACACTTACCTTGCAAAGCTCCTACCATTAGGCGTTTCCTAGCCACCTCCAAAGGGAAACTAATTGTACTTGCAGTAAAACAGTCAACCTACCCTTCAAAACTTCCAAGGGATGGCATACAAGTGTGCTAATGACTCCAGCCGTAGCACCCCACTAACAAACTTAGCAACCTCTCTGGTCCCCAATAAATCCTTTTTCCCTCTGTTCCTTCCTTGCTTCAGACCTTCATCCTTTGTTAGCCCCTATTTAATGACATGAAAACAGGGTGTTTCAACGTAGATTCTTCTTAGCCCTCTCCTTCAGCTTCAGTTTTTTTGTTCTCCTTCCTCCTTCTTTCAGTTTCTGCTTCAGTTCGTTGTTGTCGCTCCCCCTATCTGTTTCTGCTTCTGCTTCTCGGTTTCTATCCCCTCCTCTCTCGGTTTCTCCTCCTGCTTCAGTTCGTTGCTATTTGGAGACTTCCCTCTCGGTTTCTACTTTAGTTCGTCGGTTTTCTGCTCTCTCCTTCAGTTTTTGCTTCTCGGTTTTCTGCTCTCTCCCTCAGTTTCTGCTTCTCGGTTTGGTTTTCTGCTCCCTTCCTTTAGTTTCTGCTTCTCGGTTTTCTGCTCTCTCCCTCAGTTTTTGCTTCTCGATTCTCTGCTCTCTCCTTTAGTTTCTGCTTCAGTTTCCTGCTCTCTCGGTTTCTGCTTCAGCTTCTTTCGGTTCTCCTCTAATCCTCATGCTAAGTTTCTGGTTTTTCCTGGACTCCTACCTCTCTCCTCATCTCATTCTTCTACCTTCCTATTATACGTTCTTCTGCTCACTGCTCACACTTTCAGCTCTCTTTGATCATGCAACGGTGCCATTGTCCTCCCACTCACCCCTCACCGAGCCTTCAATCTGCTATGGCCGCTGTCCCTGTAGAATTTCCTTCGCCTTTTTTTTTAACCCCCTCCACGATTCATTCTTTAGCACTCTCTTTTTCTGCTGATTCCGGTGGTGTTGCTTTCTGCTACCCTCCTTTCTCTGTCTCGTTTTTTCAGTCTGTGGCTCCCTTTTGCTTGAGCTGTCTCTTTCTCCTTTTTCTGCTGGCAGCTTTCTCATTTTTTTTAATTATTAATTTTTATTTTTTTTGATTTTTGATTTTTGTTTTGTAATATATTTTGTATTTTTTATATTTCTTTATTATTTTTTCTTTGATTTATTATAATTATTTTAATTAGCTATTTTTTTTGAATTTTGAGTTTATTTAATTATCTCCCATTCTTTATTTTAAATTCCAAATTGTCCTCCAATTGAAAATATCATTTGAATTTTTGACATTTTTAATTTTCCTATGTTCTTAATTATTAATTAATTGGTGTTTCCATTAATTAAATAATTAAGTGATTAGGGATGGGGTGTTTACAGTTGCCCCTCTTTGCTTGTCTCTTAAGTTAGGGAAGTGAATAGTGAAGAAATGACCTAATCTTAAGAGCAAGCAAAGATATGAACACACCATCTTCCACATCGAGGGAAGACAGGGGAAGACAGGAGTAAATTCGTGCTTAGAAAGGATGGTGAATATCCTGAACAAAAAGCATGGCTTTCGATATAAATGTAAATTGCCTGGACACGATGCAGGACTTTAACAGAAATGTAAATTGCCTGCACATGATGCAGGGCTTTGACAGAAATGTAAATTGCCTGGACACGATGCAGGACTTTAGCAGAAATGTAAATTGCCTGGACATGATGCAGGACTTTGACAAAAATGTAAATTGCCTGGACACGATGCAGGACTTTTGCTGAAATGTAAATTGCCTAGACACGATGCAGGACTTTGACAGAAATGTAAATTGCCTAGACACGATGCAGGACTTTTGCAGAAATGTAAATTGCCTGGACACGATGCAGGACTTTAGCAGAAATGCAAATCACCTGGACACGATGCAGGACTTTGACAAAAATATAAATTGCCTGGACACGATGCAGGACTTTTGCAGAAATGTAAATTGCCTGGACACGATGCAGGACTTTGACAGAAATGTAAATTGCCCTGGACACGATGCAGGGACTTTTGATAGAAATGTAAATTGCCCTGGACACGATGCAGGGACTTTTGATAGAAATGTAAATTGCCCTGGACGCGATGCAGGGACTTTTGACAGAAATGTAGATTGCCCTGGACGCGATGCAGGGACTTTAAATGGGGTTTGTGCTGCATAAGAATGTGACCCCGCGGCACGTGCTTTGGTGATTATGCAAGGTGATGCATGTCCTCTCATAAAATGTATGATGCAAATGCTTGATTTTTCTTGTTTGAAAATTTTGGATTTTCTATGCATGGGGTATGTACATATGTGGGATGCATGATGTATATGCTCAATTTATGAAAATTTTGGAAATTTTAGATTCTATATGCATGAGATATGAAACAATGGAGTGCAATGTAAGAATACGTGCTGAATGCATGATGTAAAACGCGATTTCTTTTTTATTGATACATGATTTTATTTGTAACATGTAGTGTGCATGCCGAGTGGGAAATTGTTCCTTTTATGACAAATTAAAAAAAATTAAGGAGAAGAAGAGAGTGTCTGACTCCTTTTTATTCCTTTTATGACAAATTAAAATCCCTTAGGAGAAGAAGAAAGTGTCTGACTTCTTTTTATTCTAAAGCATATTTTGAGAATGTGGAAAAGCGATGCAAATGCATGATGCTCAGGTGCCTTTAAAATTTGTAAATGGTTAGACTCTCTTGGTCACTTGCATATAGGAGAATTCCTTTTGCCTATCCCTTATTTGCCCTAACCCAAAGATTCAAGGTCTTGATAGCATGAACATCTCATACATTAAGCAAATCTCAGCATGGTAGGGTTTAAACGGAAACACACCAAACTTGAAGTTTCAAATTTGACCAAAGTGTCATGTTCCATTTGGATTGCGTTGAACGTGATTCTAATGTCATTCCATATGAATACTTCTGCTAGTATTGCTTTAAAAGTCAACACAAAGACATGCCATGATTTGATTTAACAATCTCAATACAATCATGCGTTAAGGAGTGCAGGGCTACATGTCCTTGAAAGAGGCAAATTGCCCCATTTCGAAGGGACATCGAAGAGAATGTGCAAACGGACTTAATGATTTGTGGTAAAGTGATGCCAAAGGAAAGGGTGTACGGAACCAGAAGAAGTCCTAGTTCCGAGCCAGTGGCATAGTTAACATAGTCTGAATGCAATGTGATGAATTTGGCAAACAACAAATTGCCCCAGTTTGATTGAAAAGTCAACACAAAAATGTGCCATAATTCGAGTTGACAATCACAATACAATCGTATGTTAAGGAATGCGAGGCTACACATCCTTGAAATAGGCAAATTGCCCCACTTTGAAGGGACATCGGATAGAATGTGCAAACAGACTTAATGATTGGTGGCAAAGTGATGCGAAAGGAAAGGGTGTATGGAACCAGGAGAAGTCCTAGTTCCAAGCCAGCAGTATGATTGGCACAATTCAAATACAATATGATAGATTTGGTAAGCAACAGATTCCCCCAATTTGATGCAATTATGGGAAACGATAAAGTACAAGAATTAGCTGGGTGAATCGAGGCAAGCAGTGGAAATGGATACGTTATTAAAAGATACCTTAGTTTAATGCATGTAGCATTCGATTTGGAAACTTTTCATTGATGAGAAAATGTTCTATTTTGAATTTGGACAATCACCTCAGTTCCTTTTTATTGATTGATTTTTTTGAATTTTTGATTTGACTTTCTTTTTGCCCCAATATATTCCAAGCAAGCCATACCTCAACAAGGACTTTCAAGGGTTAAAAGGTGGCCATGGTAGTTAGGTTTTAAGAATGATATTAGGCTCAAAATCCCTTACCCAGGTTGAAAGGTGGTCATGGGAGTTGGGTTTTAAAAATGGTATTAGGCTTAAAATCCCTTGCCCAGGTTGAAAGGTGGTCATGGGAGTTGGGTTTCAAAAATGGTATTAGGTTTAAAATCCCTTGCCCAGGTAGAAAGGGGGTTATGGCAGTTGGTTTTAAAAATGGTATTAGGCTTAAAGTCCTTTACCCCCCCACTTTCACCATGGATTTTCTAGTTTCCTCTTCTATCATGACTTGTATACCCGAGATTCACTCCAACTAGAGAGGATATTATAGGGTTGTGACGGGATTTAGTGGGTGATAATTAAGGCTTAAGAAAAAGGATGTAATGGCCTACACGTCGGTGTAAGGTGGCGATGAGAATTTTACTTTGACAACCATGTAGTCTTGGTGAGATTCATTGGCTGTTCATGATCATAAGAAAGTCCTCTTTAAGGGTCGTACTCCATTTTTTCCAAGGGGTGAATGAACTCTATTTTTTGAAAATCTCGCTCTTTTGCCTTTTTTCATTTTCTCCATTGTTGACTTTTGTGCAATTTGGCCTTTCTTTTCCTTCAAAGAGAGCTCATTTAAAGACTATGGGTGCTTTCATGTATCGGATTCTCACTATTTCCCGGGTAGAATTCAGGTTGGGGATTTGAAAAATTTTGAAGGTTCAAAGCCAGTGGCAGCGATTAAGTAATGTTCAGGTGAGGAAAGGAAATTGATCCTTTCTAGATATGTGAATCTCAGTACAAAAACCTCCTAGAGACAACCTAACTCAAAGGGTTCTCTATTAAAGGTGAGAAAAAAAAACTTCCTTACTCAAGCTCAATTGGGGTGGCTAGGGGTAGCTTCTCCACAATCGAAGAGACAAAGAATACCTCGTATCCTTCGTGTAGCCTGTTCATGGAATATACATTGCCATTGTTGATTTTTTTTTGAAAGAAACTGAGGTTTTGAGATTACGTTGCCTTCAAATTTCACCCTTTTCCTCATCAATTGAAAATTTTCGAAGGAATCGCTCAACTTTTGGCTTTTATGGTTCCTGATCATTAAAAATGGAAAAGTGTAACAAGAAGATGGGGCATCAACAACTTTGAAGAAATGAAAGGGTCTACCCAAAACATATGGTTGTGGCATTGATATTGTTAAATACCATATGGCCTAATGATGCAATTAGCTGGCACCCCAGTTATAGAGAATAGTGTTGACTAGACAAGCATCACCTGATGAAGAAATCATATGAAATGACATTGTTGTTCTCTTAAACAATCCCTTGGTCAAACAAGGAGCTAAGGATGGAGATTTTCCAATTTTTCACATCTCCTGTCAATTTGCTTAAGATGACAATGCATTGCTTCTATAGAGCCCAATTACTAATGTGGGGTTCACAATTATAATTTGGTCCATACTATTGGAAGTTGGATGTGGTTGGAGGAAAGGTCCTACCATTGTTAAAGTCAGTCATGTGGGAATTTGGGTGGAAGGCAATCAAGGTGACATTTGGCTTTGAGAATGACAGGCTCATGGTAACTTGAGATTGATCTGTGGGTGTTGACATCTTTTGGAAAGATCTAAATCCCAAAACTTAGTAGGGTGTGATGGCGGGTGGGAATTACTTAGCCAAAATATGAAGTGGTCCGGGAAGTTAGGGATTAATCACATGGGATTTCATTTCATCATTGGCAGCTTGATCATAACTCAAGTCAAAATTTCCATTGCAGGTGACCAAAAGAGATCCTATTTTCCCAAATTCCTGTATTTTCTGTGCAAACCATCATGAGTATGCATGAATGTGACTTTCTTTTATCTTAAAGAATGATTTAGCAAATTGATCACAATGAGGTTGTAATGCATTTTTGACACAAAAATAGTTTTTCTTAATACTTTCATTCCTCAGGATGCTTACCGCTTCACTGGGAACAGGGGAGTGATAAGTATCTTATGAAGGAGTTGGGTCCTTACACAACTGACATAGGGAAGAATTTAATCGAAATGAACCTACCAACCAAGTAACTTACTTGGAAAGGTCATATCACAAGTCCTTTCGCCATTGGTTACTTTGGTTTCCTTTCATGATGATCAAATTGTGTTGATCTTGGTGTGAAGTGTGCCAAAAGGAAATCTCCCACCCTTTCTAAGAGCCTATTACCTCAAAAGGAGATAGACGACTATTAGCTAGTTTTTTAGACGGTATTCAAACGTGTGTTCATTTTATAATCCATGTTAAAATAATGTCTAACTCAATAGCTAAATTTCATGATCTAAAAAAAAGGTCGCCTATGTCAAATCAAGATTAGGATGTTGAACACTGCCCCTAGTGTTATTACTCCTCGTAAGGGTCAGTGACTTACATGGTTAACCACTGCAAAAAGGACACAATGATAACTTGTTGATCCATGGGAGGCATGTGTTTCCACATATCCCTCAGGGAGCTTATTGATCCACAGGGGATATGTGTTGGGCAATCAATTCGGTAGAGGACAAATTCTTACATAATTGATGCCTAAAGTCTCAATCAAAGGATTAATAAATTTTGCTAATGTATCGGATATAGGCGTGATTATTTTAGCTTAAATGTCATTGGCATTCCTTTGATATTAACATCTTAGAGTGGAAGAACATTCTGTATATGTTTTTTAAGAGATTTCCTTTGATGGTCAAGTCACGAGAAATATGTATTTCGCCCATGATTAAAGGCTATTTCGAAGTTTTCACCATGACACAACATCCATTTGAGGGCATAATAATCATTGCTTAGATTTGAGGGACATGAATATGATTATTACACCAATAGGCTTGACCATAATTCTTAAAAGAACTCCCTCCCCTTCAAGAAACTCACTTGTCATACAGAGGGAAGGTAGCAGCCACTACTTCGAGAGAAAGAAGTATCTACATGAGTAATAGCAATTTATTTATTTCCAACCAAGTAATGCATGCATCAATTAACTAATCCCTTTCGTGTACATAATTGTTGAAAAATGGGTTAAAATGTTCTTAATAGTTTCCTTTTAACCAAGTACTCTTAAGGCAATTGTGTCGAGAATAGTGCAAGAATTTGATCTTTTAGAATTTAGAAACTTTTACAAGTAGCAGTTTGATATTTTGCATATTGTTCCCTATTACTCACCAAGAGCCTTATTGGTTCATTGGGAATAATAAGTGCAGCTCTCAACCCAAGGAGGAGGAGGCCCTCACATGGGCTAGGCTTAAAAATAAGTGAACTAAATGACCCACTAATACCCTATCTTCCTAAAATATCATCAATTTTTAATGGTTCACAACCCCATTGATACAACCTCAACTTCCCGCACTGAAAAAGCCTTCAATTTTAGCTCATTTTGTTTAGTTAATAATACATCAAATGGCGATGTTGTGACAATTAAAGCCACATAAATTTTTTAGAAAGAATGTAATCATGCCATGAATGCTATGACAACATGTGAGATGAGAGTGAAATATGCTCCTTTGGTGTTCTAACTCCAGTCAACCCTAAGTAGGGAGATGTTACTCTAAAGATGGTGGACTCTGGAAAGGTTGCCAATTGAGTTCAGCCTATTACTGTGCATGGTTCCAAGGGTGAGTCTAACATCTTAGAGGATTATTGGTTCCCAGATTGCCCCCACTCAAAAGAATGAGGATCTCGCGACATGAATTGAACTCAAAGAGGATAGAATCCCACTTTAATCGAATCCACATATCGAGGTACAACCTGAGCGAGGTCTTCACAGTAATCTTTGGAAGCGAGAAGCTTCACAAGAGAACCAATATAAACCTCTACTAACCTAAGGCTAGTGAGGACCTGGGTATAGAGCCCAAAAGTGTGTGAGGAAGAATGTCAATGTGCTTAAGATGTGAGGGGAGCATATAAAACTCTAAACTGATAGTTTACCCAACCTTCATTTATCAAACAGCTAAATTGCAAGGAAGACAAGAGCTTACGACATAAACAGGGGTTGTCTATCCTAAGGTTTTATTCCGCATGTTATCTATCCTGACATATGTATTACAAATAAACTAACGACAATTATATGGCAAATAAGGAAGATTAAGCATGTTATATAATTGAAAAGGAAGATATACACCTATACAAATAGGAAAAATAAATAGCAAAAACATAAGAACATACAGGCATATCATGCGACCACAAGAGATAAATAAACAAGAAAACACCAAAGAAGAATTAAGAAAAATTAAGCCAAACAAAATACGACAAGGGTAATCAAAATAATAGAAAGCCATATTATTTCAATTGACTAATTAAATAGGCTGGCTCTCGAAATATCCCCAGTGGAGTCGCCAAACTGTCGTAACCGACCTTTCAGCAGAATAAAATAAAAAAGGTGTTTTAAATTGATTTTCAAGATTCGTTTTTGGGAATCAATTAAAAACACCTTTTTCATTTTATTCCTCCGAAAGGTCGGTTACGACAGGGCTGTACATCGATTTCCAGAAGCACAGATGGAAAATAATGACTATTTGGCAGTTCAGAAGGTGAATAGTAATTTTCGCCGGTCCAGCGGGAAAATCAGGATTCGTGCCGGTCTGGACAGCCGATTTGGATTTATGGCTGTTCGGGGGGCAGATAAGTTATTTGCAACTTTTAAGGGGCGGTACGGGGGTTTTCTGTTGACCCAATGGAATATAACGTCCTTCAGGCTATTCAGGGGTGAATAGTATTTTACGTCGGTACAACGGGATTCGTGCCAATCCAGACGGCCGACCGTGATTTCTAGTAGTTTGGGGGGCAGATTGGTTATTTGCAATGTCCATGGGGTTGTGCAGCGATTTCCTGAAGCACAGGAGGAAAATAACGACTATTTGGCTGTTCAAAGGGAGAATAGTAATTTTCGCCGGTCCAGCGGGAAAATTGGGATTCGTGTAGGTCTGGACGGCCATCAGGATTTACGGCTGTTCGGGGGGCAGATTGGTTATTTGAAACTTTTTAGGGGCGGTACGGGGGTTTTCTGTTGACCAAATAGAAAATAACGACCTTCGGGCTGTTCAGGGGTGAATAGTGATTTTCGTCGGTGTAGTGAAAAAATAGTGATTCAGGCCGATCCTGACGGCCGACTGTGATCTCTGGCTATTTGGGGGCAGATTGGTTAGTTGCAAAGATCATGGGGCTGTACAGCATTATCCAGAAGCACAGATGGAAAATAACGACTATTTGGCTGTTCAAAGGATGAATAGTGATTTCCGTCGGTCCAGCAGGGAAAATCGGGATTCGTGCCGGTTTGGACAGCCGATCTAGATTTACGGCTGTTCGGAGGGCAGATTGGTTATTTGCAACTTTGTAGGGGCGGTATGGGGGTTTTCTGTTGACCAAATGGAAAATAACGACCATCGGGCTGTTCAGGGGTGAATAGTGATTTTCATCGGTACAGTGAAGAAACCGGGATTCGGGCTGATTTGGACGGCTGACCGTGATTTCTGGCAGTTTGGGGGGTAGATTGGTTATTTGCAATGTCCACGGGGCTGTACAGCGATTTCCAGAAGCACATATGGAAAATAACGACTATTTGGCTGTTCAGAGGGTGAATAGTGATTTTTGCTGGTCTAGCGAAAAAATCGGGATTCGTGCCAATCTGGACGGCTGATTTGGATTTACGGCTGTTTGGGGGGCAGATTGGTTATTTGCAACATTTTAGGGGTGGTACGGGGGTTTTCTATTGACCAAATGGAAAATAACGACCTTCGAGCTGTTCAGGGGTGAATAGTGATTTTCGTCGGTATAGTGAAAAAATTAGGATTCGGGCCGATCCGGATGGCCGACCGTGATTTCTGGCAGTTTGGTGGACAGATTGGTTAGTTACAACGTCCATGGGGCTGTGTAGCGATTTCCAAAAGCACAGGAGGAAAATAACGACAATTTGGCTGTTCCGAGGACGAATAGTGATTTTAGTCGGTCCAGCAGGGAAAATCAGGATTCGTGTTGGTCTGGACGGCTGATCTAGATTTATGGCTGTTCGGGGAGCAGATTGGTTATTTGCAAATTTTTAGGGGCAGTTCGGGGGTTTTCTATTGACCAAATGGAAAATAACGACCTTCGGGCTGTTCAGGGGTGAATAGTGATTTTCGTCGGTAGAGTGAAGAAATCGGGATTCGGGCCGATCCGGACTGCCGACCGTGATTTCTGGTAGTTTGGGGGGCAGATTGGTTATTTGCAATGTCCATGGGGTTGTACAGCGATTTCCAGAAGCACAGGAGGAAAATAACGAATATTTGGCTGTTCAGAGGATGAATAGTATTTTTCGTCGGTCCAGCATGGAAAATCGGGATTCGTGCCGGTCTGGACGGCCGATCTTGATTTACGATTGTTTGGGGGGCAGATTGGTTATTTGCAGCATTTTTGGGGCGGGACGGGGGTTTTCTGTTGGCCAAATGGATAATAACGGCCTTCGAGCTGTTCAAGGGCGAATAGTGATTTTCGTCGGTACAGTGAAAAAATCAGGATTCAGGCCGATCCGGAAGGCCGACCGTGATTTCTGGCAGTTTGGGGGGCAGATTGGTTAAATGTAACATCCATGGGGCTGTGCAGCGATTTCCAGAAGCACATGAGGAAAATAACGACTATTTGGCTGTTCAGAGGACGAATAGTGATTTTAGTCGGTCCAGCATGGAAAATTCGGATTCATGCCGGTCTGGACGGCCGATTTGGATTTATGGCTGTTCGGGGGGCAGATAGGTTATTTGCAACTTTTTAGGGGCGGTACGGGGGTTTTCTGTTGACCAAATGGAATATAACGTCCTTCAGGCTATTCAGGGGTGAATAGTGATTTATGCCGGTACAACGGGATTCGTGCCAATCCGGACGGCCGACCGTGATTTCTAGTAGTTTGGGGGGCAGATTGGTTATTTGCAACGTCCATGGGGCTGTGCAGCGATTTCCAGAAGCACAGGAGGAAAATAACGACTATTTGGCTGTTCAGAGGGTGAATAGTAATTTTCGCCAGTCCATTGGGAAAATCGGGATTCGTGCCGGTCTGGACGGCCATCTGGATTTACGGCTGTTCAGGGGGCAGATTGGTTATTTGAAACTTTTTAGGGGCGGTACGGGGATTTTCTGTTGACCAAATAGAAAATAACGACCTTCAGGCTGTTCAGGGGTGAATAGTGATTTTCGTCGGTATAGTGAAAAAATCAGGATTCGGGCCAATCTGGAAGGCCGATCGTGATTTTTGGCTATTTGGGGGCAGATTGGTTAGTTGCAATGATCGTGGGGCTGTACAGCGATTTCCAGAAGCGCTGATGGAAAATAACGACTATTTGGCTGTTTAGAGGATGAATATTGATTTTCGCCGATCTAGTAGGGAAAATTGGGATTCGAGCCAGTCTGGACGACCGACCTGGATTTACGGCTGTTCGGGGGGCAGATAGGTTATTTGCAACTTTTTCGAGGCGGTACGAGGGTTTTTTGTTGACCAAATGGAAAATAACGACCTTCGTGCTGTTTTGGGGTGAATAGTGATTTTCGTCAGTACAGTGAAGAAATCATGATTCGGGCCGATCCGGAAGGCCGATCGTGATTTTTGGCTATTTGGGGGCAGATTGGTTTGTTGCAACGATCATGGGGCTGTACAACGATTTCTAGAAGCGCAGATGAAAAAGAACGACTATTTGGCTGTTCAGATGATGAATATTGATTTTCGCCGGTCCAGTAGGGAAGAACGGGATTCGAGCCGGTCTGGACGGCCAACCTGGATTTACGGCTGTTCGGGGGGCAGATAGGTTATTTGCAACTCTATAGGGGCGGAACGGGGTTTTCTGTTGACCAAATGGAATATAACGTCCGTCAGGCTGTTCAGGGGTGAATAGTGATTTTCGCCGGAACTGCGGGATTCGTGCCAATCTGGACGGCCGACCGTGATTTCTGGCAGTTCAGGGGGCAGATTTGTTTGTTGCAATGTCCAAGGGGCTGTGCATCGATTTCCAGAAGCCCAGGAGGAAAATAATGACTATTGGGCTGTTCAGAGGGTGAATAGTAATTTTCGCCGGTCCAGTAGGAAAATCAGGTTTCGTGCCAGTCTGGATGCCCGATCTGGATTTTCAGCTGTTCGGGGGGCAGATTGGTTATTTGCAACTTTTAAGGGGTGGTACGAGGGTTTTCTGTTGACCAAATGGAAAATAACGACCTTCGTGCTGTTCAGGGGTGAATAGTGATTTTTGTCGATACAGTGAAGAAATTAGGATTCGGGCCGATTCGGACGGCCGATCGTGATTTTTGGCTATTTGGGGGCAGGTTGGCTAGTTGCAATGATCATGGGGCTGTACATCGATTACCAGAAGCACAGATGGAAAATAACGACTATTTGGCTATTCAGAGGATGAATATTGATTTTTGCCGGTTCGGCAGGGAAAATTGGGATTCATGCCGGTCAGGATGGCCGATCTGGATTTACGGCTGTTCGGGGGGCAGATTGGTTATTTGCAACATTTTAGGAGTGGTACGGGGGTTTTCTACTGACCAAAAGGAAAATAACGACCTTCGAGCAGTTCAGGGGTGAATAGTAATTTTCGTCGGTACAGTGAAAAAATCGAGATTCGGGTCGATCCGGATGGCCGACCGTGATTTCTGGCAGTTTGGGGGTAGATTGGTTAGTTGCAATGTCCATGGGGTTGTGTAGCGATCTCTAGAAGCACAGGAGGAAAATAACAACAATTTGGCTATTCAGAGGACGAATAGGGATTTTAATCGGTCTAGCAGGGAATATCAGGATTCGTGCTGGTCTGGACGGCCGATCTAGATTTACGGCTGTTCGGGGAGTAGATTGGTTATTTCCAACTTTTTAGCGGTGGTACGGGGGTTTTCTGTTGACCAAATGGAAAATAACGACCTTCGGGCTGTTCAGGGGTGAATAGTGATTTTCGTCGGTAGGGTGAAGAAATCGGGATTCGGGCCGATCCGAACAGCCGACCGTGATTTCTAGAAGTTTGGGGGGCAGATTGGTTATTTACAACGTCCATGGGGTTGTACAACGATTTCCAGAAGCATAGGAGGAAAATAACGAATATTTAGCTGTTCAGAGGATGAATAGTAATTTTCGTTGGTCCAGCATGGAAAATCGGGATTCGTGCCGGTCTGGACGGCCGATCTAGATTTACGGCTGTTCGGGGGGGGGGGGCAGATTGGTTATTTACAACATTTTAGGGGTTGTACGGGGGTTTTCTGTTGACCAAATGGAAAATAACGACCTTTGGGCTGTTCAGGGGTGAATAGTGATTTTCATCGGTAGAGTGAAGAAATCAGGATTCGGGCCGATCTGGACGGCTGACTGAGATTTCTGGTAGTTTGGGGGGCAGATTGGTTAGCTGCAATGATCTTGGAGCTGTACAGCGATTTCCAGAAGCACAGATGGAAAATAATGACTATTTGGCTGTTCTGTGGATGAATAGTGATATTTGCTGAAATAGCAGGAAAATCAGGATTCGTGCCAGTCTGGGCGGCCGATCTGGATTTACGGCTGTTCGGGGGGCAGATAGGTAATTTCCAACTTTTTAGGGGCGGTACGGGGGTTTTCTATTGACCAAATGGAAAATAACGACCTTCGGGCTGTTCAGGGGTGAATAGTAATTTTCGTCGGTACAGTGAAGAAATCGGGATTCAGGCCGATCCGGACGACCGACCGTGATATCTGGCAGTTTGGGGGGCAGATTGGTTATTTGCAACGACCATGGGGCTGTACAGCGATTTCCAGAAGCAAAGGAGGAAAATAACGACTATTTGGCTATTTAGAGGATGAATAGTGATTTTCGTCGATCCAGCATGGAAAATTAGGATTCGTGCCAGTCTAGAAGGCTGATCTGGATTTACGGCTGTTCGGGGGGCAGATTGGTTATATGCAACTTTTTAGGGGTGAAACGGGGGTTTTCTGTTGACCAAATGGAAAATAACGACCTTCGGCCTGTTCAGGGGTGAATAGGGATTTTCGTCGGTAGAGTGAAGAAATCGAGATTCGGGCCGATCCGGACGGCCGACCGTGATTTCTGGTAGTTTAGGGGGCAGATTGGTTATTTGCAACGTCCATGGGGTTGTACAGCGATTTCCAGAAGCATAGGAGGAAAATAACGAATATTTGGCTGTTCAGAGGATGAATAGTAATTTTCGCCGGTCCAGCATGGAAAATCGGGATTCGTGCCGGTCTGGACGGCCGATCTGGATTTACGGCTGTTCGGGGGGCAGATTGGTTATTTGCAACATTTTAGGGGTGAAACGGGGGTTTTCTGTTCACCAAATGGAAAATAACGACCTTCGGCCTGTTCAGGGGTGAATAGTGATTTTCGTCGGTACAGTGAAGAAACCGGGATTCGGGCCGATCCGGACGGCCGACTGTGATTTCTGGTAGTTTGGGGGGTAGATTGGTTATTTGCAACGACCATGGGGCTGTACAGCGATTTCCAGAAGCACAGGAGGAAAATAACGACTATTTGGCTATTCAGAGGATGAATAGTGATTTTCGTCGGTCCAGCATGGAAAATTAGGATTCGTGCCGGTCTGGAAGGCCGATCTGGATTTACGGCTGTTCGGGGGGCAGATTGGTTCTTTGCAACTTTTTAGGGGTGAAACGGGGGTTTTCTGTTGACCAAATGGAAAATAACGACGTTCGGCTTGTTCAGGGGTGAATAGGGATTTTCGTCGGTAGAGTGAAGAAATCGGGATTCGGGCCGATCCGGACGGCCGACCGTGATTTCTGGTAGTTTGGGGGGCAGATTTGTTGTTTGCAACGTCCATGGGGTTGTAGAACGATTTCCAGAAGCATAGGAGGAAAATAACGAATATTTGGCTTTTCAGAGGATGAATAGTAATTTTCGTTGGTCCAGCATGAAAAATCAGGATTCGTGCCGGTCTGGACGGCCGATCTGGATATACGGCTGTTCGGGGGGCAGATTGGTTATTTACAACATTTTAGGGGTGGTACGGGGGTTTTCTGTTGACCAAATGGAAAATAACGACCTTCAGCCTGTTCAGGGGTGAATAGTGATTTTCGTTGGTAGAGTGAAGAAATCAGGATTCGGGCCGATCCGGACGGCTGACCGAGATTTCTGGTAGTTTGGGGGGCAGATTGGTTTATTGCAATGATCATGGGGATGTGCAGCGATTTCCAGAAGCACAGGAGGAAAATAACGACTAATTGGCTGTTCAGAGGTTGAATAGTGATTTTCGTCGGTCAAGCAGGGAAAATTGGGATTTGTGCCGGTCTGGACGGTCGATCTAGATTTACGGTTGTTCGGGGGGCAGATTGGTTATGTGCAGCTTTTTAGGGGCGGTACGGGGGTTTTCTGTTTTCCAAGTGGAAAATAACAACCTTCAGGCTATTCAGGGGTGAATAGTGATTTTCGTCGATACAGTGAGGAAATCGGGATTCAGGCCAATCTGGGCGGCCGACCGTGATTTCTGGCAGTTTGGGGGGCAGATCGGTTATTTTCAACATCCATGGGGCTGTACAGCGATATCCAGAAGCACAGATGGAAAATAAGGACTATTTGGCCGTTTCGAGGGTGAATAATGATTTTCGCCGGTCCAGCGAGATAATCGGGATTCGTGCCGGTCTGGACGGCCGATTTGGACTTACGGCTGTTCGGGGGGCAGATTGTTATGTGCAACTTTTTAGGGGCGGTACGGGGGTTTTTTATTGACCAAATGGAAAATAACGACCTTCGTGCTGTTCAGGGGGAATAGTGATTTTTGTCGGTACAGTGAAAAAATCGGGATTCGGGCCGATCCGGATGACCGACCGTGATTTCTGGCTATTTGGGGGTAGATTGGTTATTTGCAATGATCATGGGGCTGTACAGCGATTTCTTGAAGCACAAATGGAAAATAACGACTATTTGGCTATTTAGAGGATGAATAGTGATTTTCGCCGGTCTAGCAGGGAATATCGGGATTCGTGCCGGTCTGGATGGCCGATCTTGATTTATGGCTGTTCGGGGGGCAATTAGGTTATTTATAACTTTTTAGGGGCGGTATGGGGGTTTATTGCTGAGCAAATGGAATATAACGTGCTTCGGGCTGTTCAGGGGTGAATAGTTATTTTTGCCGGTACGGCGGGATTCGTGCCAATCCGGACGCCCGACCGTGATTTCTGGCAGTTTGGGGGGCAGATTGGTTAGTTGCAATGGCCAAGGGGCTGTGCAGTGATTTCCAGAAGCACAGATGGAAAGTAACGATTATTTGGCTGTTTAGAAGGTGAATAGTAATTTTCGCAGGTCCAGCGGTAGAATCAGGATTCGTGCCAGTCTGGATGGCCGATCTAGATTTACGGTTGTTCGGGGGGCAGATTGGTTATGTGCAACTTTTTAGGGGCGGTATGGGGGTTTTTTGTTGACCAAATGGAAAATAACGACCATCGTGCTGTTCAGGGGTGAATAGTGATTTTCGTCGGTACAGTGAAGAAATCGGGATTCGGGCCGATCCGGACGGCCGACCGTGATTTCTGGCAGTTTGGGGGGCAGAATGGTTATTTGCAACGTCAATGGGGCTGTACAGCGATTCCCAGGAGCATAGATGGAGAATAATGACTATTTGGTTGTTCTGAGAGAGAATAGTGATTTTCGCCGGTCCAGCGAGAAAATTGGGATTCGTGTTGGTCTAGTTAGCTGATCTAAACTTACGGCTGTTTGGGGGGCAGATTGGTAATGTGCAACTTTTTAGGGTCGGTACGGTGGTTTTTAATTGACCAAATGGAAAATAACGACCTTCGGGCTGTTCAGGGGTGAATAGTGATTTTCGTTGGTACAGTGAAAAAATGGGGGTTCGGGCCAATCCAAACAGCCGACCGTGATTTCTGGCTATTTGGGGGCAGATTGGTTATTTGCAATGATCATGGGGCTGTACAGCGATTTCCTGAAGCACAGATGGAAAATAACGACTGTTTGGCTGTTCTGAGGATGAATAGTGATTTTCGCCGGTCTAGCAGGGAAAATCGGGATTCATGCCGGTCTGGACGGCCGATCTGGATTTACGACTGTTCGGGGGTGTCGTAATCGACCTTTCAGCGGATTTGAATAAAAAGTTTAAAACCGATTCACAAAAACAGAATTTTGAAAATAAATTTATTTGGAGTCGCCACCAGAATTTTTAACGGAAAACTTTGGAAAACCAATTTAAATAAAACAAACAAAAAGAGGCGAAATGGTCTGCGAGGTCAGAGATTGGTTTGGGAGTCTATTTGAGTGTGGGGAAGGTGTTAGGCACCCCGCAACACCCACCCATAAGGACGGTTACCTTAAACTAGTTAGTTGAAATAGAATATGGCCCTTAATTAATCTCAATTACCCTTTTACTGACATGGATGCACGTTAGACATGGGAGACAAAATAACAAGAATGAAGGCAAATAGGTAAATATTTATGAAGGACGAATTTGACCTAGGATGAAAGCCTAGGGCCTATGTACCCCGTGAGAGGGATCAAAGTCCACGTAGTTCGACCAAAAGGCATTTTTGTGATTGGTGATTTTTTTTTTTTGATTTGTGATGAGAATAGGAGAATGTTAATTAAAACAGATCATTGTAAACAAAATGGGATAGGAATTTGGTTTGTATGTTTTAATTTACTATAATCTGATTAACCTCGTTCTCCTAAACTCTTCACATTTTCTCTTTTAAAATTTTTTTGTCGATTTTATTATTATTATTTTTTTGAGTTTTGAGAGTTTATATTTCGAGAATTAATGCATAATTTATAATGAAAGCAATATATTTTTTATTTTATGAGTTTTTGAATTTATTGTTGATAAATATTGATTATTATTATTATTATTGATTATTGGTAGACAATTTAATTTACGTGCTATTATTTATTGGTTTATCTGTTTGTCTTTGAACAAATATATGCTAATTTTCGGGTTCTATGGAGATTAAAATCTCACACGAGCCCGGGAAGTCGAGGAGAGACAAGTATTCTCACACGATCCATTTTGCATAAATATTTAATCAAAGTTAATAATTAATTATTGTCCATTTATTCATTTTTGTATTATTATTAATGTTATTGTCATTTCGGAATTAATTATAGGGATTTAAGGAGATTAGAACCTCACGTAATCCCGCACAATCGAGGAGAACAATATTCTCACACGATAATTTCGCAAATGATAGGCAATGTTTATTAAAGCAAGCATTTTGATTATGATTATTATTATGATTTAATCCAAATTTAACATTTAATTATGGTTAATTTATTTTCCACCATTCACCCATTAATATTTCATTAGTATCATTGTTAATTTTTAATTATCCAATTCATTGTAGGGATTTAAGGAGATTGATATCTCACATAATCTCCAGTAATCGAGGAGAACAAAATTCTCACACGATAATTTTATCCACCATGCCGATATTAATCATCATTCAATTATTAATATTTCATTAGTATATATTGTCATTCCTTTATTTTTTTACCATTTATTAATTAATATTTCATTAATATTAATTGTCACTTTTCCATTATTCAACTAATTGCAAGGATTTAAGGAGATTAACATCTCACATAACCCCCGGTAATCGAGGAGAACAAAATTCTCACACGATAATTTTATCCGTCATGACAATATTCATTAATTATCATTCAATTATTTTTCAACATTCTTTCATTAATATTTCATTAATATTCATTGTCTTCCAATTATTTGATTAATTGCAAGGATTTAAGGAGATGAAAAAAGCTCACATAATCCTCGGCAATCAAGAACAACAAAATTCTCACATGCTAATTTTATACGTAATAGCCATAATTAATCAAAACTAATGTCTAAACAATTATAATGAACAAAACTAAACAAATTTAAGCACGTGAACAGTAGCTTCTCATATTAAAACACATGAATAGTGCACATGCATGAAGTGGTCTTGAAGGAAATCGAGTGAACAGTAGCATGCAGCATAATTCTCAGCCAAGTGAAGAACGTGCAGCCATACCTGGCGTTTCAGCTCCTCCCTTGTGCTCCAATGAAGAAGGACCATCTCCTCCTCACCCAACAATGGAAGATGAACCTCCAACAGCCCCTCAAAGTCGCTGGTCTCGGCTGGAAGTGCAGAAATGGATAGCTTCGTTGGAGTTTTCTGGTTGGCTCCAGTGCTGGAAACTCTGCAGAAAGTGTCCCTACTTCTCGGCTGGAAGATGGAGGCTGAAAGCTTCTCTTCTTCTCCACACTTCCTCTTCTTCCTTGTGCTCCCTAAGCTCTCCTCTGTTCACTTCTGTTTTTTGAGCTCAAAACAGAGTTTTTTCTCCTCCATGGTTCAGCTTCTATTCCTCCCTTTGTTGCCACTTTGTTTTGGATTCAGACTTCCTTGATTCTGCACATCATTTTGGCATCCAACTCTCCATTTTTCTGCTCCTTGGATGGTCTGAACTTCGGCACCTTTTCACTCCAGAATTTTGGACGTTGCTTCCATGATTTTTCTGCACATTGGACAGCTTTGTTCAGCTCTCGGTTTCTGCAGTTCAGCTCTCGATTTGCTGCCTCATTTCTGGTTCGTTTCCCTGCTGTTTTTTCCTCACGTGGCTGCCTTGCTTCCTTGCTTCGTTCAACTTGGTTTCTCCCTCACGTTCCTGACTCCCTTCTCTCTTTTCGTTCAGCGTTGTTCCTCTCGGTTTGTAGCTGTCTTCGTTGCTCTTCCTTTCTTCTTTAGCTCCTCTTCCCTTCTTGGTCACGTGGCTCTCCCTTTTCAGCGTGGTTCCTCTTTCTTTTTCCTTCCTCTCTTCTCTTCTCCAGCTCTCATTTCTGCTCAGCCGAGACCTTTTTTCTCTCCAGCGTTTTCTCCCCTCCTTCCTCTCGGTTTGCTGCCACTTTATGCTCCAACGCCCCCTCCTTTTTTCTGCCATGTTGCTCCCTTTTTCCCTTGCTTTTTCTGCAACTTCCGGCCACCACTTTGCTGCACATGGTCCCCTCCTTTTGCTGCCATCTCCAGCCACGCCACACTCTTCTTTCACTGCTCCAGCCACCCCACTTTTTGCCATGTTGCAGAACCACTCCCACTTGCTTTTTTGTCCCCCTTGTCCTCTTGTGCATGTGTGTGCATGGGTGCATGCATGTGGTGAGTGTGTGTGTCCATGGGTAAGAGTGTGTGAGAGTGTGAGTGTGAGTGTGTGAGAGTGAGATGTCCATGAGTGAGAATGTGAGTGTGTGAGAGTGATGTGTGTCATGTGTGTGAGAGCAAATGATCATATGGGAGCAAATGAGCATGTGGGAGTGTGAGTGTGAGTGTGTGAGAGTGATGTGTCCGTGAGTGAGAATGTGAGTGTGTGAGAGTGATGTGTATCATGTGTGTGAGAGCAAGTGAGCATGTGGGAGTAAGTGAGCATGTGAGAGTGTGTGAGTGTGAGCAAGTGAGGGTGTTTTGCAACTCCATTTCAAGTGTGTGGCCTTGTTCATTTTATTTCCTTGCAAGATGATTGCCATGTCTCTTCTTCAAACATACATCTTGAATTTTCCTTTTTATTATTTTTGGTTCTTATGTTTGGTTTTTTCAATATTACTTTTATTTTGTTTGCCTTTTGCAATTTTGTTTTGATTAATTATTATTATTATTTTATTATTTTATATTTTTTTGATTTTTTTTAATTCTATTTATTATTATTATTGTGATTGTTATTACTGTTAATTTGGGAAGGGTGTTCACATGGGGGTAGATTGGTTAGTTGCAACGTCCATGGGGCTGCGCAGCAATTTCCAGAAGCACAGGAGGAAAATAACGACTATTTGGCTGTTCAGAGGGTGAATAGTAATTTTTACCGGTCCAGCAGGAGAATCAGGATTCGTGCCAGTCTGGATGGCCGATCCGGATTTACGACTATTCGGGGGGCAGATTGGTTATATGCAACTTTTTAGGGGCGGCACGGGGGATTTCTATTGACAAAATGGAAAATAACAACCTTCGCGCAGTTCAGGGGAGAATAGTGATTTTCGTCGGTACAGTGAAAAAATCGGGATTCGGGCCGATCCGGACGGCCGATCGTGATTTCTGGATATTTCGGGGCAGATTGGTTAGTTGCAATGATCATAGGGCTATGCAGCGATTTCCAGAAGCATAGGAGGAAAATAACGACAATTTGGTTGTTCAGAGGATGAATAGTAATTTTCGTCGGTCTAGCAGGGAAAATTGGGATTCGTGCCGGTCTGGACGGTTGATCTAGATTTACGGTTGTTCAGGGGTCAGATTGGTTATGTGCAACTTTTTAGGGGCGGTACGGGGGTTTTCTGTTGACCAAATGGAAAATAACGACCTTCGGGCTGTTCAGGGGTGAATAGTAATTTTCGTCGGTACAGTGAAGAAATTAGGATTCAGGCCGAACTGGACGGACGACCGTGATTTCCGGCTATTTGGGGGGCAGATTGGCTATTTGCAATGTCCATGGGGCTGTACAGCGATTTCCAGAAGCACAGATGGAAAATAAGGACTATTTGGCCATTCAGATGGTGAATAGTGATTTTCGCCGGTTCAGCTGGGAAAATCGGGATTCATGCCGGTCTAGACGGCCGATCTTGATTTACGGCTGTTCGGGGGCAGATTCATTATTTGCAACTTTTTAGGGGCGGCACGGGGGTTTTCTGTTGACCAAATGGAAAATAACGACCTTCAGGCTGTTCAGGGGTGAATAGTAATTTTCGTCGGTACAGTGAAGAAATCGGGATTCGGGCCGATCCGGACGGCCGACCGTGATTTCTGGCAGTTAAGGGGGTAGATTGGTTATTTGCAATGTCCATGGGGCTGTACAGCGATTTCCAGAAGCACAGATGGAAAATAATGACTATTTGGCTGTTCAGAGGGAAAATAGTGATTTTCCCCGGTCCAGCAAGAAAATCGGGATTCGTGCCGGGTCTGGACAGCCGATCTTGATTTACGGTAGTTCGATTGGCAGATTGGTTATGTGCTACTTTTTAGGGGCAGTACGGGGTTTTTTTGTTGACTAAATGGAAAATAACGACCTTCTTGCTGTTCAGGGGTGAATAAGGATTTCCGTCGGTACAGTGAAAAAATCGGGATTCGGGCTGATCCGGACGGCCGACCGTGATTTCTGGCTATTTGAGGGCAGATTAGTTATTTGCAATGATCATGGGGCTGTATAGTGATTTCCTGAAGCACAGATGGAAAATAACGACTGTTTGGCTGTTTAGAGCATGAATAGTGATTTTCGCCGGTCAAGTTGGGAAAATCGGGGTTCGTGCCGGTTTGGATGGCCTGTCTGGATTTACGACTGTTCGGGGGGCAGATTGGTTATTTGCAACTTATTAGGGGTGGTACGGGGGTTTTCTGTTGACCAAATGGAGAATAACGACCTTCAGGCTGTTCAGGGGTAAATAGTGATTTTCGTCGGTACAGTGAACAAATCGGGATTCGAGCCGATCGTATAGTAAACAAATCGGGATTCAAGCCGAACCGGACGGCTGACCGTGATTTCTGGCAGTTTGGGGGGCAGATTGGTTATTTGCAACGTCCATAGGGCTTTATAGCGATTTCGAAAAGCACAGAAGGAAAATAACGACTATTTGGTTCTTCAGAGGGTGAATAGTGATTTTTGCCGGTCCAGTGAGAAAATCGGGATTCGTGCCGGTCAAGACGGCCGATTTAGATTTACGGCTGTACGTGGGGCAGATTGGTTATGTGCAACTTTTTACGGGCGGTACGGGGGTTTTTTGTTGACCAAATGGAAAATAACGACCTTCGTGCTGTTGAGGGGTGAATAGGGATTTTCGTCAGTACAATGAAGAAATCGGGATTCGGGTCGATCCGGATGGCCGACCGTCATTTCTGACAGTTCGAGGGGCAGATTGGTTATTTGCAATGATCATGGGGCTATACAGCAATTTCTAGAGGCACAGATGAAAAATAATGACTATTTGGCTGTTCAGAGGATGAAAAATGATTTTTGCCAGTCCAGTAGGGAAAATCAGGATTCGTGCCGGTCTGGAAGACCGATCTGGATTTACGGCTGCTCGGGGGGCAGATTGGTTATTTGAAACTTTTTAGGGGCAGTACGGGGGTTTTTTTTTGACCAAATGGAAAATAACGACCTTCGGGCTGTTAAGGCGTGAATAGTGATTTTCGTCGGTACAGTGAACAAATCAGGATTTGAGCCGATTCGGACGACCGACCGTGATTTCTGGCAGTTTGGGGGGCAGATTGGTTATTTACAACGTCCATAGGGTTGTACAGCTATTTCCAGAAGCACAGAAGGAAAATATCGACTATTTGGTTCTTCAGAGGGCGAATAGTGATTTTCGCTGGTCCAGTGAGAAAATCGGGATTCGTGCCGGTTTAGATGGCCGGTCTAGATTTACGGCTGTACTGGGGGCAGATTGGTTATGTGCAACTTTTTAGGGGCGGTACGGGCGTTTTATGTTGACCAGATGGAAAATAACTTCCTTCATGTTGTTCAGGGGTGAATAGGGATTTTCGTCGGTACAGTGAAGAAATCGGGATTCGGGTCGATCCGGACGGCCGACCATGATTTCTGGCTGTTTTGGGGCAGATTGGTTATTTACAATGATCATGGGGCTATACTGCAATTTCCTGAAGCATAGATGGAACATAACGACTGTTTGGCTGTTCAGAGGATAAATAGTGATTTTCGCCGGTCCAGTTGGGAAAATCGGGGTTCGTGCTAGTTTGGATGGCTGGTCAGGATTTATGACTGTTCAGGGGGCAGATTGGTTGTTAGCAACTTTTTAGGGGTGGTGCGGGGGTTTTCTATTGACCAAATAGAAAATAACGACCTTCAGGCTGTTCAGGGGCGAATAGTGATTTTCGCCGGTACTGCGGGATTCGTGCCAATCCGAACGGCCGACTGTGATTTTTGGCAATCTGGGGGCGGATTGGTTAGTTGAAATGTCCCTGGGGCTGTGCAGCGATTTCCAGAAGCACAGGAGGAAAATAACGACTATTTGGCTGTTCCGAGGGTGAATAGTAATTTTTGTCGGTCCAGCAGGGAAATCGAGATCGTGCCTGTCTGGATGGCCGAACTAGATTTACGGCTGTTTGGGGGGCAGATTGGTTATTTGCAACTTTTTAGGGGCGGTACGGGGGTTTTCTGCTGACCAAATGGAAAATAATGACCTTCGGGCTGTTCAGGGGTGAATAGTGATTTTCGTCGATCCAGTGAAAAAATCAGGATACGGACCGATCTGGATAGCCGACCGTGATTTCTGGCAGCTTGGGAAGCAGATTGGTTGTTTGCAACGTCCATGGGGCTGTGCAGCTACTTCCAAAAGCACAGAAGGAAAATAACGACTATTTGGCTGTTCCGAGGGTGAATAGTAATTTTTGTCGGTCCAGCAGGAAAATCGAGATCGTGCCTGTCTGGATGGCCGAACTAGATTTACGGCTGTTTGGGGGGCAGATTGGTTATTTGCAACTTTTTAGGGGCGGTACGGGGGTTTTCTGCAGACCAAATGGAAAATAATGACCTTCGGGCTGTTCAGGGGTGAATAGTGATTTTCGTCGATCCAGTGAAAAAATCAGGATACGGACCGATCTGGATAGCCGACCGTGATTTCTGGCAGCTTGGGAAGCAAATTGGTTGTTTGCAATGTCCATGGGGCTGTGCAGCTACTTCCAAAAGCACAGAAGGAAAATAACGACTATTTGGCTGTTCAGAGGGTGAATAGTAATTTTCACTGGTCTAGAGGGAAAATCGGGATTCGTGCCTGTCTGGATGGCCGAACTAGATTTACGGCTGTTCGGGGGGCAGATTGGTTATTTGCAACTTTTTAGGGGCGGTACGGGGGTTTTCTGTTGACCAAATGGAAAATAATGACCTTCGGGCTGTTCAGGGGTGAATAGTGATTTTCGTCGGTCCAGTGAAAAAATCGGGATACGGACCGATCTGGACAGCCGACCGTGATTTCTGGCAGCTTGGGAAGCAGATTGGTTGTTTGCAACGTCCATGGGGCTGTGCAGCTATTTCCAAAAGCACAGAAGGAAAATAACGACTATTTGGCTGTTCTGAGGGTGAACAGTAATTTTCGCCGGTCTAGAGGGAAAATCGGGATTCGTGCCTGATTGGATGGCTGATCTAGATTTACGGCTGTTCGGGGGGCAGATTGGTTATTTACAACTTTTTAGGGGCGGTACGGGGGTTTTTTGTTGATCAAATGGAAAATAACGACCTTCAGGCTGTTCAGGGGCGAATAGTGATTTTCGTCGGTACAGCGAAGGAATCGGGATTCGGGCCGATCCGGACGGCCGACCATGATTTCTGGCAGTTTGGGCGGCATATTGGTTATTTGCAACATCCATGGGGCTGTACAGCTATTTCTAGAAGCATAGAAGGAAAATAACGACTATTTGGCTGTTCAAAGGGTGAACAGCAATTTTCGCCGGTCCTGCGGGAAAATCGGGATTCGTGCCAGTCTGGATGCCCGATATGGATTTATGGCTGTTTTGGGGGCAGATTGGTTATTTGCAACTTTTCAAGGGAGTTCCGGGGGTTTTCATTTGACCAAATTGAAAATAACGACCATCGTGCTGTTCAGGCGTGAATAGTGAGTTTCGTCGGTACAGTGAAGAAATTGGGATTCAGGCCGATCCGGATGGCCGATCGTGATTTCTGGCTATTTGGGGGCAGATTGGTTATTTGCAACGTCCATGGGGCTGTACAGCTATTTCCTGAAGCACAGATGGAAAATAACAACTATTTGGCCGTCTAGTCGCCGATCCAGCGATAAAATCGGGATTCGTGCCGGGCTGGACGACCGATCTGGATTTACGGCTGTTCGGGGTGCAGATCGGTTATTTGCAACTTTTTAGGGGTGGTGCGGGGGTTTTCTATTGTCCAAATGGAAACTAACGACCTTTAGGCTGCTCAGGGGCGAATAGTGATTTTCGAAGGTACTGCGGGGTTCGTGCCAATTCGGACGGCCGACCGGGATTTCTGGCAGTTTAGGGGGCAGATTGGTTAGTTGAAACCTCCATGGGGTTGTGCTGTGATTTCCAGAAGCCCAGAAGGAAAATAACTACTATTTGGCTGTTCAGAGTGTGAACAGTAATTTTCGCCGGTCCAGCAGGAAAATCGAGATTTGTGCTTGTAAGGATGGCCGATCTAGATTTACGGCTATTCTGGGGGCAGATTGGTTATTTGCAACTTTTTAGGGGCGGTTCGGGGGGTTTTTTGTTGACCAAATGGAAAATAACGACCTTTGGGCTGTACAGGGGTGAATAGTGATTTTCGTCGGTACAGTGAAAAAATCAGGATTTGGGCCGATCCGGACGGCCCATCGTGACTTCTGGCTGTTTGGGGGCAGATTGGTTAGTTGCAATGATCAAGGGGTTGTGCAGCGATTTCCAGAAGCATAGGAGGAAAATAACAATCATTTGGCTGTTGAGAGGATGAATAGTGATTTTCGCCGGTCCAGCAGGAAAAATTGGGATTCGTGCCGGTCTAGACAGTCGATCTTGATTTACGGCTGTTCGGGGGGCAGATTGGTTATGTGCAACTTTTTAGGGGCGGTGTGGGGGTTTTCTGTTGACCAAATGGAAAATAACGACCCTCGGGCTGTTCAGGGGCGAATAGTGATTTTAGTCGGTACAGGGAAGAAATCAGGATTCGGGTCGATCCGGACGGCCGACCGTGATTTCTGGCAGTTTAGGGGGTAGATTGGTTATTTGCAACATCCATGGGGCAATACAGTGATTTCCAGAAGCACGGATGGAAAATAACGACTATTTGGCTGTTCAGAGGGTGAATCGTAATTTTTGTCGGTCTAGCGAGAAAATTGAGATTCGTGCCGGTCTGGACGGCCGATCCAGATTAACGGCTGTTCGGGGGTAGATTGATTATTTGAAACTTTTCAGGGGTGGTACGGGGGTTTTCTGTTGGCCAAATGGAAAATAACGACCTTCGGGCTGTTCAGGGATGAATAGTGATATTCGTCGGTACAGTGAAAAAATCAGGATTCAGGCCGATCTGGACGGCCGGCCGTGATTTTTGGCAGTTTGGGGGGCAGATTGGTTATTTGCAACGTCCAAGGGGCTGTACAGCGATCTCCAAAGGTACAGGAGGAAAACAATGACTATTTGGCTATTCAGAGGACGAATAGTAATTTTCGTCGGTCCAGCAGGGAAAATCAGGGTTCGGGCTGTTCTGGACGGCCGATCTAGATTTACGGCTGTTCGGGGGGCAGATTGGTTACTTGTGACTTTTTAGGGGCGGTACGAGGGATTTCAGTTGACCAAATAGAAAATAACGGCCTTCGGGCTGTTAAAGGGTGAATAGTGATTTTCAACGGTACAATGAAAAAATCGGGATTCGGGCTGATCCGGACGGCCGATCGTGATTTCTGCCAGTTCGGGGGGCAGATTGGTTAGTTGCAATGATCATGGGGCTGTGTAGCGATTTCCAGATACACAGGAGGAAAACAACGACTATTTGGCTGTTCAGAGGACAAATAGTGATTTTCGTCAGTCCAGCAGGGAAAATCGGGATTCGTGTTGGTCTAGACGGCCGATTCGGGTTTACGGCTGTTCGGGGGGTAGATTGGTTACTTGAAACTTTTTAGGGGTGGCACGGGGGTTTTCCGTTGGTCAAATGGAAAATAACGACCCACGGGCTGTTCAGGAGTGAATAGTGATTTTTGTCGGTACAGTGAAGAATTCGGGATTCGGGCAGATCTGGACGGCCGACCGTGATTTCTGGCTATCTGGGGGCAGATTGGTTATTTGCAATGTCAATGGGGCTGTACAGCGATATCCAGAAGCACAGATGGAAAATAACGACTATTTGGCTGTTCAGAGGGAGCATAGTGATGTTCGCCGGTCCAACGAGAAAATCGGGATTCGTGCCGATTTGGACGGCCGATCTGGATTTACGGCTGTTCGGGAGACAAATTGGTTATTTGCAACATTTTAGGGGCGGTACAGGGATTTTCTATTGACCAAATGTAAAATAACGACCTTCAGGCTGTTCAGGGGTGAATAGTGATTTTCGTCGGTACAGGGAAGAAATTGGGATTCGGGCCAATCCAGACGGCCGACCGTGATTTCTGGCAGATTAGGAGGCTGATTGGTTATTTGCAACATCTATTGGGCTGTACAGCGATTTCCAGAAGCACAGATGGAAAATAACGACTATTTGGCTGTTCAGAGGGTGAATAGTAATTTTCGCCGGTCCAGCGAGAAAATCGGGATTCGTGCCGGTCTGGATTAACGGCTGTTCAGGGGCAAATTGGTTATTTGCAACTTTTCAGGGGTGGTACGGGGGTTTTTTGTTGGCCAAATGGAAAATAACGACCTTCGGGCTGTTTAGGGATGAATAGTGATTTTCGTCGGTACAGTGAAAAAATCGGGATTCAGGCCGATCCGGACGGCCGACCGTGATTCTTGGCAGTTTGGGGGGCAGATTGGTAATTTGCAACGTCCATGGGGCTGTACAGCGATTTCCAAAGGCACAGGAGGAAAATAACAACTATTTGGCTGTCCAGAGGATGAACAGTGATTTTCGTCGGTCCAGCAGAGAAATTCGGGGTTCGTGCCGGTCTGGGCGACCGATCTGGATTTATGGCTGTTCGGGGGTCAGATTTATTTTTTGCATCTTTTTAGGGGTGGTACGGGGGAGTTCTGTTGACCAAATGGAAAATATCGACCTTTTGGCTATTCAGGGGTGAATAGTGATTTTCAATGGTACAGTGAAAAAATCGGGATTCGGGCCAATCCGGACGGTCGATCGTGATTTCTGCCTATTTGGGGGCAGATTGGTTAGTTACATTGATCATGGGGCTACGCAGCTTTATCCAGAAGCACATGAGGAAAATAACGACTATTTTGCTGTTCAGAGGATGAATAGTGATTTTCGTCGGTGCATCAAGGAAAATCGGGATTCGTGCCGGTTTAGACGGTCGATCTAGATTTACGGCTGCTCGGGGGGCAGATTGGTTATTTGCGACTTTTTGGGGGCGGTACGGGGGTTTTCCATTGACCAAGTGTAAAATAACGACCTTCGGGCTGTTCAGGGGTGAATAGTGATTTTCGTCGGTACAGGGAAGAAATTGGGATTCGGGCCGATCCGGACGGCCGACCGTGATTTCTGGCAGTTTAGGGGGCGGATTGGTTATTTGCAACATCGATGGGGCTGTACAGCGATTTTGCAGAAGCACAGATGGAAAATAACAACTATTTGGCTGTTCAGAGGGTGAATAGTAATTTTTGCCGGTCCAGCGAGAAAATCAGGATTTGTGCCGGTCTGGATGGTCGATCCGGATTAACGGCTATTGAGGGGCAGATTGGTTTTTTGCAACTTTTTAGGGGTGGCACGGGGGTTTTCTGTTGATCAAGTGGAAAATAACATCCTTCAAGCTGTTCAAGGGTGAATAGTGATTTTCGACGGTACAGTGAAAAAATCGGGATTCGGGCCGATCCGGACGGTCGACCGTGATTTCTGGCAGTTTGATGGGCAGAGTGGTTATTTGCAATGTCCATGGGGCAGTACAGCGATTTCCATAAGCACAAATGGAAGATAACGACTATTTGGCTCTTCAGAGGGTGCATAGTGATTTTCGCCGGTGCAGCGAGAAAATCAGGATTTGTGCCGGTCGGGACGGCCGATCTAGATTAACGGCTGTTCGGGGGCAGATTGGTTTTTTGAAACTTTTTAGGGGTGACACGGGGGTTTTCTGTTGATCAAATGGTAAATAACAACCTTCAGGCTGTTCAAGGGTGAATAGTGATTTTCATCGGTACAATGAAGAATTCGGGATTCAGGCCGTTCTGGATGGCCGATCGTGATTTCTGGCTATTTGGGGGCAGATTGGTTAGTTGCAATGATCATGGGGCTGTGTAGCGATTTCCAGAAGCATAGGTGGAGAACAACGACTATTTGGCTGTTCAGAGGACGAATAGTGATTTTCGTCGGTCCAGCAGGGAAAATCGGGGTTCGTGCCGGTCTGGACAGCCAATCCCGATTTACGGCTATTCTGGGGGCAGATTGGTTATTTGCAACTTTTAAGGGGTGGTACGGGGGGTTTCTGTTGACCAAACGGAAAATAACGACCTTCGGGCTATTCATGGGTGAATAGCGATTTTCGTCGGAACAGTGAAGAATTCGGGATTCGGGCCGATCCGGTCGGCCGATCGTGATTTCTGGCTATTTGGGGGCAGATTGGTTATTTGCAACGTCCATGGGGCTGGGTAGCGATTTCCAGAAGCACAGGAGGAAAACAACGACTATTTGGCAGTTCAGAGGACGAATAGTGATTTTCGTCGGTCCAGCAAGGAAAATCGGGGTTCGTGCCGGTCTGGGCGGCCGATCCGGATTTACGGCTGTTCAGGGGGCAGATTGGTTATTTGCAACTTTTTAGGGGTGGCACGGGTGTTTTCTGTTGATCAAATGGAAAATAACGGCCCTCGGGCTGTTCAGGGGTGAATAGTGATTTTCGTCGGTATAGTGAAGAATTGGGGATTCGGGCCGATCCGGATGGCCGACCGTGATTTCTGGCTTTTTGGGGGCAATTGGTTAGTTGCAATGATCATGGGGCTGTGTAGTGATTTCCAGAAGCACAGGAGGAAAACAACGACTATTTGGCTGTTCAGAGGACGAATAGTGATTTTCGCCGGTCCAGTAGGGAAGATCGGGGTTCGTGCCGGTCTGGACGGCCGATCCAGATTTAAGGCTGTTCAGGGGGCAGATTGGTTATTTGCAACTTTTTAGGGGTGGTATGGGGGTTTTCTGTTGATCAAATGGAAAATAACGACCTTCGGGCTGTTCAGCGGTGAATAATGATTTTTGTCGGTACAGTGAAGAATTCGGGATTTGGGCCGATCCGGACGGTCGACCGTGATTTCTGGTAGTTTAGGGTCAGATTGGTTATTTGCAATATCCATGGGGCTGTACAGCGATTTCCAAAGGCACAGGAGGAAATTAACAACTATTTGGCTGTCCAGAGGATGAACAGTGGTTTTCGTCGGTCCAGCAGGGAAAATTGGGATTCGAGCCGGTCTGGATGGCCGATCTGAATTTAAGGCTGTTCGGGGGGCAGATTGATTATTTGCAACTTTTTAGGGGTGGTACGGGGGTTTTCTGTTAATCAATTGGAAAATAACGACCTTCGGGCTGTTCAGGGGTGAGTAGTGATTTTCGTCGGTACAGTGATGAAATTGGGATTCGGGCCGATCCGGACGGCTGACAGTGATTTCTGGCAGTTTGGGGGGCAGACAGGTTATTTGCAATGACCATGGGGCTGTATAGCGTTTTCCAAAGGCACAGGAGGAAAATAACAACTATTTGGCTGTCCAGAGGATGAACAGTGATTTTCGTCGGTCCAGCAGGGAAATTCGGGATTCGTGCCGGTCTGGACGACCGATCTGGATTTACGGCTATTCGGGGGGCAGATTGATTTTTTGCAACTTTTTAGGGGTGGTACAGGGGAGTTCTGTTGACCAAATGGAAAATATCGACCTTTGGGCTGTTCAGGGGTGAATAGTGATTTTCAACGGTACAGTGAAAAAATCGGGATTCGTGCCGATCTGGACGGCCGATCGTGATTTCTGGCTATCTGGGGGCAGATTGGTTAGTTGCAATGATCCTGCGGCTGGGTAGCGATTTCCAGAAGCACAGTAGGAAAACAACGACTATTTGGCTGTTCAGAGGATGAATAGTGATTTTCGTCGGTCCAGTAGGGAAAATCGGGGTTCGTGCCGGTCTGGATGGGCAATCCCGATTTACGGCTGTTCGGGGGACAGATTGGTTATTTGTAACTTTTTAGGGGTGGTACGGGGGGTTTCTGTTGACCAAACGGAAAATAACGACCTTCAGGCTGTTTAGGGGTGAATAGTATTTTTCGTCGATACAGAGAAGAATTCGGGATTCGGGCCGATCCGGACGGCCGACCGTGATTTCTGGCTACTTGGGGGCAGATTGGTTAGTTGCAATGATCATGGGGCTGTGTAGCGATTTCCAGAAGCACAGGAGGAAAACAACGACTATTTGGCTGTTCTGAGGATGAATAGTGATTTTTGCTGGTCCAGCAGGGAAGATCGGGGTTCGTGCCGGTCTGGACGGCCAGTTCAAATTTACGGCTGTTCGGGGGGTAGAATTGTTATTTGCAACTTTTTTGGGGTGGTACGGGGTGTTTTTGTTGACCAAATGGAAAATAACGACCTTCAGGCTATTCAGGGGTGAATAGTAATTTTCGTCGGTACAGTGAAAAATTCGGGATTCGGGCTGATCTGGACGGCTGACCGTGATTTCTGGCTATTTGGGGGCAGATTGGTTATTTGCAACGTCCATGGGGCTGGGTAGCGATTTCCAGAAGCACAGGAGGAAAACAATGACTATTTGGCTGTTCAGAGGACGAATAGTGATTTTCATCAGTCCGCGGGGAAAATCAGGATTCGTATCGGTTTGGACGGCCGATCTAGATTTATAGCTGTTCTGGGGGCAGATTGGTTATTTGTAACTTTTTAGGGGTGGTACGGGGGCTTTCTGTTGACCAAATGGAAAATAACGGTCTTCGGGCTGTTCAGGGGTGAATAGTGTTTTTTGTTGGCACAGTGAAGAATTCGGGATTCGGGCCGATCCGGACGGCTGACCGTGATTTCTGGCTATTTGGGGGTAGATTGGTTATTTGTAGTGTCCATGGGGCTGTGTAGCGATTTCCAGAAGCATAGGTGGAAAACAACGACTATTTGGCTGTTCAGAGGACGAATAGTGATTTTCGTCGGTCCAGCAGGGAAAATTGGGGTTCGAGCCGGTTTGGGCTGCCGATCCAGATTTACGGCTGTTCGAGGGGCAGATTGGTTATTTGCAACTTTTTAGGGGTGGCACGGGAGTTTCCTGTTGACCAAATGGAAAATAACGGCCCTCGGGCTGTTCTGGGGTGAATAGTGATTTTCGTCGGTATAGTGAAGAATTCGGGATTCGGGCCGATCCGGACGGCCGATCGTGATTTCTGGCTATCTGGGGGCAGATTGGTTAGTTGCAATGATCTTGGGGTTGTGTAGTGATTTCCAGAAGCACAGGAGGAAAACAACGACTATTTGGTTGTTCAGAGGACGAATAGTGATTTTCGTCGGTCCAGTAGGGAAAATTGGGGTTCGTGCTGGTCTGGACGGCTAATCCCGATTTACGGCTATTCGGGGGGTAGATTGGTTATTTGCAACTTTTTAGGGGTGGTACGGGGGGTTTTTGTTGACCAGATGGAAAATAACGACCTTCAGACTGTTCAGGGGTGAATAGTAATTTTCGTCGGTACAGTGAAGAATTCGGGATTCGGGCCGATCCGGACGGCCGATCGTGATTTCTGGCTATTTGGGGGCAGATTGGTTATTTGCAACATCCATGGGGCTGTGTAGCGATTTCCAGAAGCACAGGTGGAAAACAACGACTATTTGGCTGTTCAGAGGACGAATAGTGATTTTCGTCGGTCTAGCAGGGAAAATCGGGATTCGTGCCGGTTTGGACGGCCGATCTAGATTTACGGCTGTTCGGGGGGCAGATTGGTTATTTGCAACTTTTTAGGGGCGGTACGGGGGTTTTCTGTTGACCATATGGAAAATAACGACCTTCGGGCTGTTCAGGGATGAATAGTGATTTTCGTTGGTGCGGTGAAAAATTCGGGATTTGGCCCGATTCGGACGGCCGACCGTTATTTCTGGCTATTTGGGGGCAGATTGGTTATTTGCAGCGTCCATGGGGCTGTGTAGCGATTTCCAGAAGCACCGATGGAAAATAATGACTATTTGGCTGTTCAGAGGGCGCATAGTGATTTTTGCCGGTCCAGCGAGAAAATCGGGATTCGTGCCGGTCTGGACGTCCGATCCGAGTTTATGGCAGTTTGGGGGGCAGATTGGTTATTTGCATCTTTTTAGGGGTGGTACGGGGGTTTTCTGTTGATCAAATGGAAAATAACGACCTTCGAGCTGTTCAGGGGTGTGTAGTGATTTTCGTCGTTACAATGAAGAATTCGGGATTCGGGCCGATCTAGACGGTCGACCGTGATTTCTAGCTATTGTCGTAACCGACCTTTCGGCGGGATAGAATAAAAAGTATAAAACCGATTCCCAAAATCAGAATTTTGAAAATCGATTTTATTTGGAGTCGCCACCAAAATTTTTAATGGAAAACTTTGGAAAACCAGTTTAGAACAAAACAAAAAAAAGAAAGGCAAAATGGTTTGCAAGGTCAGAGATGGGTTCGGGAGTCTATTTGAGTGTGGGGAAGGTGTTAGGCACCCCACAACACCCGCCCATAAGGACGGTTGCCTTAAACTAGTTAGTTGAAATAGAATATGGCCTTTAATTAATCTCAATTACCCTTTTATTGACATGGATGCACGTTAGACATAGAAGACAAAAGAGCGAAAATGCATGCAAACTGATGGTTATTTACAAAGGACAGACTTGACCTAGGATGAAAGCCTAGGGCCAACGTACCTCGTGAGAGGGATCAAAGTCCACGTAGTTCGACCAAAAGACATTTTTATGATTGATGGTTTTTTTTATTTGTGATGAGAATAGGAGGATTAAAACAGATCATTGTAAACAAAACGGGAGAGGAATTTGGTTTGTATGTTTTAATTTACTACAATCTGATTAACCTCGTTCTCCTAAACTCTTCTCATTTTCTCTTTTTTTTTTTTTGTCGATTTTATTATTATTATTATTTTTAGTTTTGAGAGTTTATATTTTGGGAATTCATGCATAATTTATAATGAAAGGAATATATTTTTTATTTTATGAGTTTTTGAATTTATTGTTGATAAATATTGATTATTATTATTATTGGTTATTGGTAGACAATTTAATTTAAGTACTGTTATTTATTGGTTTATCTGTTTGTCTTTGAACAAATATATGCTAATTTTCGGATTCTATGGAGATTAAAATCTCACACGAGCCCGGGAAGTCGAGGAGAGACAAGTATTCTCACACGATCCATTTTGCATAAATATTTAACCAAAGTTAACATTTAATTATTGTCCATTTATTTATTTTTGTATTATTATTAATATTATTGTCATTTCGGAATTAATTATAGGGATTTAAGGAGATTAGAACCTCACGTAATCCCGCACAATCGAGGAGAACAATATTCTCACACGATAATTTCGCAAATGATAGGGAATGTTTACTAAGGCAAGCATTTTGATTATGATTATTATTATGATTTAATCCAAATTTAACATTTAATTATGGTTAATTTATTTCCACCATTCACCCATTAATATTTCATTAATATCATTGTTACTTTTTAATTATCCAATTCATTGTAGGGATTTAAGGAGATTAATATCTCACATAATCCTCGATAATCGAGGAGAACGATATTCTCACACGATAATTTCACAAACAGCATATTAAAGCAAGCATTTTGATTATGACTATTATGATTTAATCCAAATTTAACATTTAATTAGCCTTGATTAATTTTCCACCATTCTCCCATTAATATTTCATTTGTACCATTGTTACTTTTTAATTATCCAATTCATTGTTGGGATTTAAGGAGATTGATATCTCACATAATCCCTGGTAATCGAGGAGAACAAAATTCTCACACGATAATTTTATCCATCATGACAATATTCATTAATTACCATTCAATTACTTTTCAACATTCTTTCATTAATATTTCATTAGTATATATTGTCATTCCTTTATTTTTTCACCATTTATTAATTAATATTTCATTAATATTAATTGTCACTTTTCCATTATTCAACTAATTACAAGGATTTAAGGAGATTAAAATCTCACATAACCCCCGGTAATCGAGGAGAACAAAATTCTCACACGATAATTTTTATCTGTCATGACAATATTCATTAATTATCATTCAACTATTTTCCAACATGCTTTCATTAATATTTCATTAATATTCATTGTCTTCCAATTATTTGATTAATTGCAAGGATTTAAGGAGATGAAAAAAAACTCACATAATCCCGGCAATCAAGAACAACAAAATTCTCACATGCTAATTTCATACATAATAGCCATAATTAATCAAAGCTAATGTCTAAACAATTGTAATGAACAAAAATAAACAAAATTAAACACGTGAACAGTAGCATTGCATGTTAGAGTGCGTGAACAGTGCACATGCATGAGATTGCATTGAAGGAAATCGGGTGAACAGTAACGACGTGCAGCAGAATTTTCGGCCAGTGAAGAACGTGCTGCCATACTTGGTTTTTCAGCTCTTCCTTTGTGCTCCAATGAAGAAGGACCTTCTCCTCCTCACCTAACAATGGAAGATGAACCTCCAACAGCCCCTCAAAGTCGCTGGTCTTGGCTGGAAGTGCAGAAAACGGACAGCTTCTTTGGAGTTTCGCTGGATAGCTTTGTTGGATTTTTTCTAGTTGGTTCCAGCGCTGGAAATTCTGCAGAAAGCGTCCCTACTTCTTGGCTGGAAGATGGAGGCTGAGAGCTTCTCTTCTTCTCCACACTTCCTCTTCTTCCTTGTGCTTCCTAAGCTCTCCTCTGTTCACCTCTGTTTTTTGAGTTTAAAACAAAGTTTTTCTCTTCCATGGTTCAGCTTCTATTGCTTTCTTTGCTGCCACTTTGTTTTGGATTCAGACTTCCTTGTTTATGCACATCATTTTGGCATCCAACTCTCCATTTTTCTGCTCCTTGGATGGTCTAAACTTCAGCACCTTTTCACTCCAGAATTTTGGACGTTACTTCCACGGTTTTTCTGCACATTGGACAGCTTTGTTTAGCTCTTGGTTTCTGCAGTTTGGCTCTCGGTTTGCTGCCTCGTTTCTGGTTCGTCTTCCTGCTGTTCTTTCCTCATGTGGCTGCCTTGCTTCCTTGCTTCATTCAACTTGGTTTCTCCCTCATGTTGCTGCCTTCGTTCTTCTTCCTTCGTTCAGCATTATTCCTCACGGTTTGCTGCTGTCTTCATTGCTCTTCTTTTCTTCTTCAGCTCCTCTTCTCTTCTTGGTCACGTGGCTCTCTCCTTTTCAGCGTGGTTCCCCTTTCTTTTTTCTTCCTCTCTTCTCTTCTCTAGCTCTCTTTTCTTCTCAGCTGAAACCACTTTTTTACCCAGCGTTTTCTCCTCTCTTCCTCTCGGTTTGCTGCCTCCCTTTATGCTCCAACGTCCCCTCTCTTTTTCTGCCCTTTGCTCCCTTTTTCCCTTGCTTTTTCTGCCACTTCCAGCCACCACTTTGCTGCACACGGTCTCCACTTTTTGCTGCCACCTCCAGCCACGCCACACTCCTCTCTCACTGCTCCAGCCACCCCTCCTTCTGCCATGTTGCTGAACCACTCCCATTTGCTTTTTTGTCCCCCTTGTCCTCTTGTGCATGTGTGTGCATGGGTGCATGCATGTGGTGAGTGTGTGTGTCCGTGGATGAGAGTGTGTGAGAGTGTGAGTGTGAGTGTGTGAGAGTGCGGTATCCGTGAGTGAGAATGTGAGTGTGTGAGAGTGATGTGTGTCATGTGTGTGAGGGCAAGTGAGCATGTGAGGAGCAAGTGAGCATGTGAGAGTGTCTTGCAATTCCATTTCAAGTATGTGGCTTTGTTCATTTTATTTCTTTGCAAGATGATTGCCATACATCTTGAATTTTCCTTTCTATTATTTTTGGTTCTTATGTTTGGTTTTTTTCCATATTACTTTTATTTTGTTTGCCTTTTGCAATTTTGTTTTGATTAATTGTTATTATTATTTTGTTATTTTATATTTTTGAAATTTTTTTTTAATTCTATTTATTATTATTATTGTGATTATTATCATTGTTAATTTGGGTGGGGTGTTCACAGTTGCCTCTCTTTGCTTGTCTCTTAAGTTAGGGAAGTGAATAGTGAAGAAATGACCTAATCTTAAGAGCAAACAAAGATATGAACACACCACCTTCCTCATTGAGGGAAGACAGGAGCAAATTCGTGCTTAGATGGGATGGTGAATATCCTGAACAAAATGCCTGGCTTTCGACATAAATGAAAACTGCCTGGACACGATGTAGGACTTGGACAGAAATGTAAATGGCCTGGACACGATGTAGGACTTTAGTAGAAATGTAAATTGCCTGGACTTGAGCAGGACTTTTGCAGAAATGTAAATTGCCTGGACTTGATGCAGGACTTTTGCAGGAATGTAAATTGCCTAGACTTGATGCAGGACTTTAGCAGAAATGTAAATTGCCTGGACTTGATACAGGACTTTTGCAGAAATGTAAATTGCCTGGATGCGATGCAGGACTTTTTGCAGAAATGTAAATGGCCTGGACACGATGCAGGATTTTAGCAGAAATGTAAATTGCCTGGACTTAAGCAGGACTTTTGCGGAAATGTAAATTGCCTGGACTTGATGCAGGACTTTTGCGGAAATGTAAATTGCCTGGACTTGATGCAGGACTTTAAATGGGGTTTGTGCCGCATAAGAATGTGACTCTGTGCGGCGCGTGCTTTGGTGACTATGCAAGGTGATGCATGTCCTCTCATAAAATGCATGATGCAAATGCTTGATTTTTCTTGTTTGAAAATTTTGGATTTTTTTTTTTATGCATGGGGTGTGTACATATGTGGGATGCACGACGTATATGCTCAATTTATGAAAATTTTGGAAATTTTAGATTCTGTATGCATGAGATATGAAATAATGGAGTGCAATGTAAGTACACATGCTGAATGCATGATGTAACATGCGATTTCTTTTTATTGATACATGATTTTATTTGTAAAATGCAGTGTGCATGCCAAGTAAAAAAGTTGTCCCTTTTATGACAGATTAAAGTCATTTGGGGGAAGAAGAGAGTGTGCTCATATGCCTTTAAAATTTGTAAATGGTTAGACTCTCTTGGTCACTTTCATATAGGAGAATTCCTTTTGCCTATCCCTTATTTGCCCTAACCCAAAGATTCAAGGTCTTGATAGCATGGACATCTCATACTTTAAGCAAATCTCAGCGTGGTAGGGTTTAAATGGAAACACACCAAACTTGGAGTTTCAAATTTGACCAAAGTGTCATGTTCCATTTGGATTGCCTTGACCGTGATTCTAATGTCATTCCATATGAATACTTCTGCTGGTATTGCTTTCAAAGTCAACAGAAAGACATGCCATGATTCGATTTAACAATCTCAATACAATCATGTGTTAAGGAGTGCAGGGCTACATGTCCTTGAAAGAGGCAAATTGCCCCATTTTGAAGGGACATCGAAGAGAATGTGCAAACGGACTTAATGATTTGTGGTAAAGTGGTGCCAAAGGAATGGGTATATGGAACCAGGAGAAGTCCTAGTTCCGAGCTAGTGGTATGATTGTCACAATTCGAATACAATATGACAGATTTGGTAAGCAACAGATTGCCCCAATTTGATGCAATTATGGGAAATGATAAAGCACAAGAATTAGCTGGGTGAATTCGAGGCAAGCAGTGGAAATGGATACGTTATTAAAAGATACTTTAGTTTAATGCATGTAGCATTTGGTTTGGAAACTTTTCATTGATGAGAAAATGTTCTATTTTGAATTTGGACAATCACCTCAGTTCCTTTTTATTGATTGATTTTTTTGAATTTTTGATTTGACTTTCTTTTTGCTCCAATATATTCCAAGCAAGCCATACCTCAACAAGGACTTTCAAGGGTCAAAAGGTGGCCATGGTAGTTAGGTTTTAAGAATGATATTAGGCTCAAAATTCCTTACCCAGGTTGAAAGGTGGCCATGGTAGTTAGTTTTTAGAAGGGGCATTAGGCTTAAATCCCTTGCCCAGATAGAAAGGGGTTATGGCAGTTGGTTTTCCAAAATGGTATTAGGCTTAAAATCCCTTGCCCAGTTTGAAAGATGGTCATGGGAGTTGGGTTTTAAAAATGGTATTAGGCTTAAAGTTCTTTACCCCCACTCACTTCCACCATGGATTTTCTAGTTTCCCCTTCTACCATGATTTTTATACCCGAGATTCATTCCAACTAGAGAGGATATTATAGGGTGGTGATGGGATTTTGTGGTTGATAATTAAGGCTTAAGAAAAAGGATATAATGGCCTACACGTCGGTGTAAAGGTGGCGATGAGAATTTTACTTTGACAGCCATGTAGTCTTGGTGAGATTCATTGGCTCTTCATGATCGTAAGAAAGTCCTCTTTACGGGTCGTACTCCATTTTTTCCAAGGGGTGAATGAACCCTATCTTTTGAAAATCTCGCTCTTTTTCCTTTTTCACTTTCTCCATTGTTGACTTTTGTGCACTTTGGCTTTTCTTTTCCTTCAAAGAGAGCTCATTTAAAGACTATGGGTGCTTTCATGTATCGGATTCTCACTGTTTCCCGGGTAGAATTCAGGTTGGGGATTTGAAAGATTTTGAAGGTTCAAAGCCAGTGGCAGTGATTAAGTAGTGTTCAGGTGAAGAAAGGAAATTGATCCTCTCTAGATATGTGAATCTCAGTACAAAAACCTCCTAGAGACAACCTAACTCAAAGGGTTCTCTATTAAAGGTGAGAAAAAAAACTTCCCTACTCAAGCTCAATTGGGGTGGCTAGGGGTAGCTTCTCCCCAATCGAAGAGACAAAGAATGCCTCGGATCCTTGGTATAGCCTGTTCATGGAATATACACTGCCTTTGTTGATTTTTTGAAAGGAACTGAGGCTTTGAGATTACGTCGCCTTCAAATTTCACCATTTTCCTTATCAATTGAAAATTTCAAAGGAATCGGTTGGCTTTTTGGCTTCTATGGTTCTTGATCATTACAAATGGAAAAATGTAACAAGAAGATGGGGCATCAACAACTTTGAAGAAATGGAAGGGTCTACCCAAAACACATGGTTGTGGCATTGATATTGTTAAATACCATATGGCCTAATGATGCAATTAGCTGGTACTTCAACTATACAAAATAGTATTGACCAAACAAGCATCATCGGATAAAGAAATCATATGAAGTGACGTCGTTGTTATCTTGAACATTCCCTTGGTCAAACAAGGAGCTAGGTATGGAGGTTTTCCAACTTTCCATACCATTCGTCAATTTGCTTAAGATGACGATGCATTGCTTGCATAAAGCCCACGTACTAAGGTAGGGTTTGCAATTATCATTTAGTCCATGCTATTGGAAACCGGATGTGGTTGGAGGAACGGTCATACCATTGTTAAAGTCTGTCATGTGGGAATTTGAGTGGAAGGTGATCAAGGCGACCTTTGGCTTCGATAATGACAAGCTCATGGTAACTTGAGATGGATCTGTGGGTGCTGGTGGCTTTTGGAAAAATTTTAAATCCTAAAACTTAGTGGGGTGTGATGGTGGGCGGGAATTAATTAGCCAAAATATGAAGCGGCTCAAGAAGTTAGGGATTGATCACATGGAATTTCATATCATCACTGGTAGCTTGATCACAACTCAAGCTAAAATTTCCATTGCAAGTGACCAAAAGAGATCCCCTTTTTCCAAATTCCTATATTTTCTATGCAAAGCATCATGAGCATGTATGAATGCAATTTTGTTTTATTTCAAAAGATTGATTCAGCAAATTGATGATATTAAGGCTGTGATGTGTTTTTCAACACCAAAAGGGTTTTTTTTTTTTTAAAAAAAAACTTTCCTGCCTCAGGATGCTTATGCCTCACTGGGAAAAGGGAAGTGATAAACAGCTTATGAAGGACTTGGGTCCTTACACAACTGACATAGTGAAGAATTTTCACTAGGAGAAGGGAAGTGACAGGTAGCTCCTGAAGGAGTTGGGTCCTAACACAACTGACGTAGGCAAGAGTTTAATAATCGAAATGAAACTCCCGACCCAGCAATTTACTTGGGAAGTTCATATCACAAGTCCTTTCGCCATTGGTTACTTTGGTTTCCTTTCCTGATGATTAAATCGTTTTGATCTTGGTGGGACATGTGCCAGAAGGAAATCCCCCCCTTTTCTAAGAGCCTATTACCTAAACGGGAGATAGATGACTGTTAGCTAGTTTTTAGACAGTATTAAAATATGGGTTCATTTTATAATCCATGTTAAAATAATGTCTAACTTAATAGCTAAATGTCATGATCTAAAAAAAAGGTCGCCTATGTCAAATGAAAATTAGGATTTTGAACACTCCCCCTCGTAGGAGCCAGTGACTCATATGGTTAATCACTGCAAAAAGAACACAGTGATTTTCAATTAGTTAATGGACCCTTAATTCTAATATGATACATGTATTCCTCAGGGGATTTGTTGATCCACAGGAGTATATGGGTTTCTACATATCCCTCTGGGAGCTTATTGATCCCCAGGGGATATGTATTGGGCAATTAATTCGGTAGAGGATGAATTTTTACATAATTGATGCCTAAAGTCTCAGTCAAAGGATTAATAAATTTTGCTAATGTGTTGGATATAGGCATGATTATTTTAGCTTAAATGTTATTGACATTCCTTTGATACTAACATCTTGGCGTGGAAGAACATTCTGTATATGTTCCTTAAGAGATTTCTTTTGACGGTCAAGTCGCAAGAAATATGTATTTCGCCCATGATTAAAGGCTATTTCAAAGTTTTCACCATGACACAACATACATTTGAGGGCATAATAATCATTGCTTAGATTTGAGGGACATGAATATGATTATTGCACCATTAGGCTTGACCATAATTCTTAAAAGAACTCCCTCCCCTTCAAGAAACTCACTTGTCACACAGAGGGAAGGTAGCAGCCACTACTTCGAGAGAAAGAAGTATCTACACGAGTAATAGCAATTTATTTATTTCCCACAAGTAATGCATGCATCATTTAACTAATCCATTTCATGTAAATAATTTTTGAAAAAAAGGGATTAAAATGTTCTTAATGGTTTCCTTTCAACCAAGTACCTCTAAAGGTGATTGTGTTGAGAATCATGTGAGAATTTGATCATTTAGAATTTGGAAGCTTTTACAGGTAGCAATTGGATATTTTGCATATTGCTCCCTATTATTCACCAAGAGCCTTATTGGTTCATTGGGAATAATAGGTTTAGCTCTCAACCCAAGGAGGAGGAGGAAGCCCTCATGTGGGCAAGGCTTAATGAAAGTAAGTGAACTAAATAACCACTAATCTACTATTTTCCTAAAATGTAATCAATTTTAATGGTTCACAACCCCATTGATACAACGTCAAGCCAAACTTCCCATATTGAAGAAGCTTTCCATTTTAGCTTATTTTGTTTAGTTAGTAATGCATTGAATGGAGACGTTGTGACAATTAAAGCCACATAAATTTTGTTTACAATGTAATCATGCCATGAATGTTATGACAACATGTGAGATGAGAGTGGCACATGCTCCTTTGGTGTCCTAACTCAAGTCAACCCTAAGTGGGGAGATGTTACCCTCATGATGACTGGCTTGAGGGAAGTTGTCTACTGAGTCCACTCTATTAATGTGCACAGTTCCGAGGGTGAGTCTAACATCTTAGAGGATTATTGGTTCCCAGATTGCCCCCACTCAAAAGAATGAGGATCTCGCGACATGAATTGGACCCAAAGAGGATAGACTCCCACTCCAATCAAATCCATATAGCGAGACACAACCTGAGCGAGGTCTTCACAGTAGTCTCTGGAAGCGATACGCTTCACAGGAAAACCGTTAAAAACCCCTACTAACCTAGGGTAATCAAGGACCCGGGTATAGAGCCCAAAAGTGTGTGAGGTAGAGTGTCAACGTGCATAAGATGAGAGGGGAGCATATAGAACTCTAAACCGACAATTTATCCAACCTTTATTTATCAAGCAATCAAACTGCAAGAGAAGACAAGAGCTTATAACATAAACAAAGGTCGTCTATCCTAAGGTTCTCTTCCGCATGTTATTTGTCCAGACATACATATTACAAATAAACTAACGAAATTACATGTTAACTAAGGAACTTTAAGCATGTTATATGATTGAAATGGAAGAAATACACCTATACAAATAGGAAAGCAAATAGCAAGTACATAAAAACATACAGGCACATCATATGACCACAAGAGATAAATGACCAATAAACACCAAAAAAGAATAAACCATTAAACCAAACAAACACAGCAAGGGTAATTAAAATAACAAGAAGCCATATTATTTCAACTAACTAATTAGACAGGCTTGACTCTCGAATATCCCCAGTGGAGTCGCCAAACTGTCGTAACCGACCTTTCGGCGGGATAGAATAAAAAGTTTAAAACCGATTCCCAAAAACGGAAATTTGAAAATCGATTTTATTTGGAGTCGCCACCAAAATTTTTAATGGAAAACTTTGGAAAACCAGTTTAGAACAAAACAAAAAAGAGAAAAGCGAAATGGTCTGCAAGGTCAGAGATGGGTTCGGGAGTCTATTTGAGTGTGGGGAAGGTGTTAGGCACCCCACAACACCCGCCCATAAGGACGGTTACCTTAAACTAGTTAGTTGAAATAGAATATGGCCTTTAATTAATCTCAATTACCCTTTTATTGACATGGATGCACGTTAGACATAGAAGACAAAAGAGCGAAAATGCATGCAAACTGATGGTTATTTACAATGGACGAACTTGACCTAGGATGAAAGCCTAGGGCCAACGTACCCCGTGAGAGGGATCAAAGTTCACGTAGTTCGACCAAAAGACATTTTTATGATTGATGGTTTTTTTTATTTGTGATGAGAATAGGAGGATTAAAACAGATCATTGTAAACAAAACGGGAGAGGAATTTGGTTTGTATGTTTTAATTTACTACAATCTGATTAACCTCGTTCTCTTGAACTCTTCTCGTTTTCTCTTTTTTTTTTTCGATTTTATTATTATTATTATTATTTTTTTGAGTTTTGAGAGTTTATATTTTGGGAATTCATGCATAATTTATAATGAAAGGAATATATTTTTTATTTTATGAGTTTTTGAATTTATTGTTGATAAATATTGATTATTATTATTATTGGTTATTGGCAGACAATTTAATTTAAGTACTGTTATTTATTGGTTTATTTGTTTGTCTTTGAACAAATATATGCTAATTTTCGGGTTCTATGGAGATTAAAATCTCACACGAGCCCGGGAAGTCGAGGAGAGACAAGACTATGGGGCTGTGTAGCAATTTCCAGAAGCATAGGAGGAAAATAACAACTATTTGGCTGTTCAGAGGACGAATAGTGATTTTCGTCGGTCCAGTAGGAAAAATTGGGGTTCGTGCTGGTTTAGATGACCGATCTAGATTTACGGCTGTTCGGGGGGCAGATTTGTTTTTTGCAACTTTTTAGGGGTGCTACGGGGGTTTTCTGTTGACCAAATGAAAAATAACGGCCATCGGGCTGTTCAGGGGTGAATAGTGAATTTCGACGGTATAGCGAAAAATCTGGGATTCAGGCCGATCCGGACGACCGACCGTGATTTCTGGCTATTTGGGGGCAGATTGGTTAGTTGCAATGATCATGGGGCGGTTTAGCGATTTCCAGAAGCACTGGAGGAAAATAACGACTATTTGGCTGTTCAGAGGATGTATAGTGATTTTCGTTGATCCAGTAGGGAAAATCGGGGTTCATGCTGGTCTGGATGGCCGATCCGGATTTATGGCTGTTCGGGGGGCAGATTGGTTTTTTGCAACTTTTTAGGGGAGGTACGGGGGTTTTCTATTGACAAAATGGAAAATAACGGCCTTCGGGTTGTTCAGGGGTGAATAGTAATTTTTGCCGGTACAGTGAAGAATTCGGGATTCGGGTCGATCCGGACGGCCGACCGTGATTTCTGGCTATTTGGGGGCAGATTGATTAGTTGCAATGATCATGGGGCTGTTTAGCGATTTCCAAAAGCACAGATGGAAAATAACGACTATTTGGCTATTCACAAGGCGCATAGTGATTTTCGCCGATCCGGCGAGAAAATCAGGATTCGTGCCTGTTTGGACGGCCGATCCGGATTTACGGCTGTTCGGGGGGCAGATTGGTTTTTTACAACTTTTTAGGGGAGCCACGGGGGTTTTCTGTTGACCAAATGGAAAATAATGGCCTTCGGGTGGTTCAGGGGTGAATAGTGATTTTCGTCGGTACAGTGAAGAATTCGAGATTCGGGCCGATCCGGACGGACGACCGTGATTTCTTGCAGTTTGGCTGGCAGAATGGTTATTTGCAACGTCCATGGGGCTGTACAGCGATTTCCAGAAGCACAGATGCAAAATAACGACTATTTGGCTATTCAAGGGTGAATAGTGATTTTCGTCGGTCCGGCAGGGAAAATCGGGATTCATGTCAGTCTGGACAGCCAATCTGGATTTACGGCTATTCGGGGGGCCGATTGGTTATTTGCAACTTTTTAGGGGTGGTAAGGGGTTTTTCTGTTGACCAAATGGAAAATAACGGCCATCGGGCTGTTCAGGGGTGAATAGTAAATTTCGACGGTATAGTGAAAAATTAGGGATTCGGGCCGATCTAGACGGCCGACCGTGATTTTTGGCTATTTGGGGGCAGATTGGATAGTTGCAATGATCGTGGGGCTATTTAGCGATTTCCAGAAGCGCAGGAGGAAAATAGCGACTATTTGGCTATTCAGAGGGCGCATAGTGATTTTCGCTGGTCCAGCAGGGAAAACTGGGGTTTGTGCCGGTCTGGACAGCCGAACCGGATTTACGGCTGTTCTGGGGGTAGATTGGTTTTTGCTACTTTTTAGGGGTGGTACGGGGGTTTTCTGTTGACCAAATGGAAAATAATGGCCTTCGGGATGTTCAGCGGTGAATAGTGATTTTCACCGGTACAGTGAAGAATTCTGGATTCGGGCCGATCCGGATGGCCGACCGTGATTTCTGGCTATTTGGGGGCAGATTGGTTAGTTGCAATGTTCATGGGGCAGTGTAGCGATTTCCAGAAGCATAGGAGAAAAATAACGACTATTTGGCTGTTCAAAGGGTGAATAGTGATTTTCATCGGTCCAGCAGAAAAAATCGGGATTCGTGCCAGTTTGGACGCCCGATCTAGATTTAGGGCTATTCGGGGGGCAGATTGGTTACTTGCAACTTTTTAGGGGCGGTTCGGGGGTTTTCCATTGACCAAATGGAAAGTAACGACCTTCGGGCTGTTCAGGGATGAATAGTGATTTTCGACGGTACAGTGAAAAAATCGGGATTCGGGTCGATACGGACGACCGATCGTGATTTCTGGCTATTTGGGGGCAGATTGGTTAGTTGCAATGATCATGGGGCTTGGCAGCAATTTCCAGAAGCACAGGAGGAAAATAACGACTATTTGGTTGTTCAAAGGATGAATAGTGATTTTCGTCGGAGCGGCAAGAAAAAACGGGATTTGTGCCGGTTTGGACGGTCGATCTAGATTTACGGCTGTTCGCGGGGCAGATTGGTTATTTGCAACTTTTTTGGGGCGATACGGGGGTTTTTTGTTGACCAGTTGGAAAATAACGACCTTCGTGCTGTTCAGGGGTGAATAGTGAGTTTCGACATACAGTGAAGAAATCAGGATTTGGGCTGATCCGGATGGCCGAGCATGATATCTGGCGGTTTGGGGGGTAGATTGGTTATTTCCAATGTCCATGGGGCTGTAGAGCGATTTCCAGAAGCACAGATGGAAAATAACGACTATTTGGCTGTTCAGAGGGCGCATAGTTATTTTCGGCTGTCCAGCAAGAAAATCAGGATTCGTGCCGGTCTGGATGGCCGATTAGGATTTGGGGCTGTTCAGGGGGCAGATTGGTTATTTACAACTTTATAGGGGCGGTACAGGGGTTTTCTGTTGACCAAATGGAAAATAACGACCTTCGGGCTGTTCAGGGGTGAATAGTGATTTTCGTCGGTACAGTGAAGAATTCGGGATTTGGACCGATCCGGACGGACGACCGTGATTTCTGGCAGTTTGGCTGGCAGAATGGTTATTTGCAACATCCATGGGGCTGTACAACGATTTCCAGAAGCACAGATGGAAAATAACGACTATTTGGCTGTTCAGAGGGTGAATAGTGATTTTTACCGATCCAGCAGGAAAATCGGGATTCGTGCCAGTCTGGATGGCCGATCAGGATTTATGGCTGTTTGGGGGGCAGATTGGTTATTTGAAACTTTTTAAGGGCGGTACGGGGGTTTTCTGTTGACCAAATGGAAAATAACGACCTTCGGGCTTTTCAAGGGTGAATATTGATTTTCGTCGGTACAATGAAGAAATCGGGATTCGGGCCGATCCGGACGGCCGACCATGATTTCTGGCACATTGGGGGGTAGAATGGTTATATGCAACGTCCATGGGGCTGTAGAGCGATTTCCATATGCATAGATGGAAAATAACGACTATTTGGCTGTTCATAGGGTGAATAGCAATTTTCGCCGGTCCTGCAGGAAAATCGGGATTTGTGCCGGTCTAGATGGTCGATCAAGATTTACGACTGGTCGGGGTGCAGATTGGTTATTTACAACTTTTTAAGGGCGGTACGGGGGTGTTCTGTTGACCAAATGGAAAATAACGTCCTTCGGGCTGTTCAGGGGTGAATAGTATTTTTGACGGTACAGTGAAGAAATCGGGATTCGGGCCGATCCGGACGGCCGACTGTGATTTCTGGCGGTCTAGGGGTCAGATTGGTTATTTGCAACGTCCTTGGGGCTGTAGAGCGATTTCCAGAAGCACAGATGGAAAATAACGACTATTTAGCTGTTTAGAGGGTGAGTAGTGATTTTCAGCGGTCCTGTAGTAAAATCAGGATTCGGGTCAGTCTGGACGGCCGATCAGGATATACTGCTGTTCGGGGGGCAAATAGGATATGTGAAACATTTTGGGGGCGGTACGGGGTTTTCTGTTGACCAAATGGAATATAACGACCTTCGGGCTGTTCAGGGCTGAATTCTGATTTTCGCCGGTACTACGGGATTCAAGCCAATCCAGACACCTGACCGTGATTTCTGGCAGTTTGGGGGGCAGATTGGTTAGTTGCAACGTCCTTGGGGCTATGCAGCGATTTCCAGAAACACTGAAGGAAAATAACGATTATTTGGCTGTTCAGCGGGTGAATAGTAATTCTCACCAGTCTAGCGGGAAAATTGGGATTTGTGCCGATCTGGATGGCCAATCTGGATTTACGGCTATTTGGGGGGCATATTGGTTATTTGAAACTTTTTAGAGGTGGTACGGGGGTTTTCTGTCGACCAAATGGAAAAGAATGACCTTCTGGCTGTTCAGGGGTGAATAGTGATTTTTGTTGGCACAGTCAAGAAATCGAGATTCGGGCCGATCCGGACGGCCGACTGTGATTTCTGGCAGTTTGCGGGGCAGATTGGTTATTTGCAACGTCCATGGGGCGGTAAAGTGATTTCCAGAAGCACTGATGGAAAATAACGACTATTTGGCTGTTTAGAGGGAGAATAGTGATTTTCGCCAGTCTAGCAAGAAAATCGGGATTCGGGCCAGTTTGGATGACCGATCAAGATTTATGGCTGTTCGGGGGGCAGATTGGCTATTTGTAACCTTTTAGGGGCGGTACGGGGGTTTTCCGTCTACCAAATGGATAAAAACGACCTTCGGGCTGTTCAGGGGTGAATAGTGATTTTCAACGGTACAGTGAAGAAATCGGGATTCGGGCCAATCCGGACGGCTGATCGTGATTTCTGGCTATTTGGGGGCAGATTGGTTAATTGAAATGATCAAGAGGCTGTACAGCGATTTCCAGAGGCACAGAAGGAACATAACGACTATTTGGCTGTTCAGAGGATGAATAGTGATTTTCGTCGGCGCGGCAGAAAAAATCAGGATTCATGCCAGTTGGGACGGCCGATCTAGATTTACGGCTATTCGGGGGGTAGATTGGTTACTTGCAACTTTTTAGGGGCGGTTCGGGGGTTTTCTATTGACCAAATGGAAAGTAACGACCATCGGGCTGTTCAGGGATGAATGGTGATTTTCGACGGAACAGTGAAAAAATCAGGATTCAGGTCGATACAGACGGCCGATCGTGATTTCTGGCTATTTGGGGGCAGATTGGTTAGTTGCAATGATCATGGTGCTGTGCAGCGATTTCCAAAAGCACAGGTGGAAAATAACGACTATTTGGCTGTTCAAAGGATGAATAGCGATTTTCGTTGGTGCAGCAAGAAAAAACGGGATTCGTGCCGGTTTGGACGGTCAATCTAGATTTACGGTTGTTCGCGAGGCAGATTGGTTGTTTGCAACTTTTTAGGGGCAGTACGGGGGTTTTCTGTTGACCAAATGGGAAATAACGACCTTCGGGCTATTCAAGGGTGAATAGTGATTTTCGACGGTACAGTGAAAAAATCGGGATTCGGACCGATACGGACAGCCGATCGTGATTTCTGGCTATTTGGGGGCAGATTGGTTAGTTGCAATGATCATGGGGCTTGGCAGCAATTTCCAGAAGCACAGGAGGAAAATAACGACTATTTGGCTGTTCAAAGGATGAATAGTGATTTTCGTCGGTGCGACAAGAAAAAACAGGATTCGTGCCGGTTTGGACGGTCGATCTAGATTTAAGGCTGTTCGCGGGGCAGATTGGTTATTTGCAACTTTTTAGGGGCGGTACGGGGGTTTCTTGTTGACCAAATGGAAAATAACGACCTTCGGGCTGTTCAGGGTGAATAGTGATTTTCGACGGTACAGTGAAAAAATCAGGATTCGGGGCCGATCCGGACAACCGACCATGATTTCCTGCAGTTTGGCAGGCAGAATGGTTATTTGCAACGTCCATGGGGCTGTACAACGATTTCCAGAAGCACAGAGGGGGAATAACGACTATTTGGTTGTTTAGAGGGTGAATAGTGATTTTCGCCGGTCCAGCATGAAAATCGGGATTTGGGCCAGTCTGGATGGCCAATCAGGATTTATGGCTGTTCGACGGGCAAATTGGCTGTTTGTAACTTTTTAAATGCGGTACGGTGGTTTTCCGTTGACCAAATGGAAAATAATGACCTTCGGGCTGTTTAGGGTGAATAGTGATTTTTGACGGTACAGTGAAGAAATCGGGAATCGGGCCGATCCGGACGGCCGACCGTGATTTCTGGCAGTTTGGCGGGTAGATTGGTTATTAGGAACGTCCATGGGGCTGTAGAGCAATTTCCAGAAGCACTGATGGAAAATAACGACTATTTGGCTGTTCAGAGGGTGAATAGTAATTTTCGCCGGTTCAGTAGGAAAATCGGGATTCGTGCCTGTCTGGATGGCCGATCAGGCTTCACGGCTCTTCGGGGGGCAGATTGGTTATTTGCAACTTTTCAGGGGTGGTACGGGGGTTTTCTTTTGACCAAATGGAAAATAACGACCATCGTGCTGTTCAGGGGTGAATAGTGATTTCCGTCGGAACAGTGAAGAAATCGTGATTCGGGTTGATCCGGACGGCCGATCGTGATTTCTGGCTATATGGGGACAGATTGGTTTTTTGGAACGTCCATGGGGCTGTGGAACGATTTCCAAAAGCGCAGATGGAATATAACGACTATTTGGCTGTTCAGAGGGTGAATAGTGATTTTCGCCAGTCCAGCCGGAAAATCAGGATTCGGACTAGTCTGGACAGCCGGTCAGGATTTGTGGCTGTTCAGGGGGCAGATTGGCTATTTGCATCTTTTTGGGGGGCGGTACGAGGGTTTTCCGTTGACCAAATGGCAAATAACGACCTTTGGGCTGTTCAGGGGTGAATAGTGATTTTCGACGGTACAGTGAAAAAATTGGGATTCGGGCCGATCCAGACGGCCGACCCTGATTTCTCGTAGTTTGGCGGGCAAATTGGTTATTTGGAACGTCCATGGGGCTGTAGAGCGATTTCTAGAAGCACAGGAGGAAAATAATGACTATTTGGCTGTTATGTGCACGAATAGCGATTTTCGTCGGTCCGGCTGAGAAAATCTGGATTCGTGTCGGTCTGGACGGCCGATCTAGATTTACGACTGTTCGGGGGGCAGATTGGTTATTTCCAACTTTTAGGGGCGGCACGGGGTTTTTCTGTTGACCAAATTGAAAATAACGACCTTCGGGTTGTTCAGGGGTGAATAGTGATTTTCGTCGGTACAGTGAAAAAATCAGGATTCGGGCCGATCCGGATGGCCGTCCGGGATTTTCAGCAGTTTGGGGGGTAGATTGGTTATATGCAGCGACCATGGGGCGGTAGAGCGATTTTCAGAAGCACAGATGGAAAATAACGACAATTTGCCTGTTCAGAGGGTGAATAGTGATTTTCGCCAGTACAGCAGGAAAGTCGGGATTCTGGCTAGTCTGGATGGTCGATCAGGATTTACGGCAGTTCGGGGGGCAGATTGGTTATTTGGAACTTTTTAGAGGCGGTACGGGGGTTTTCAGTTGACAAAATGGAAAAAAACGACCTTCGGGCTGTTCAGGGGTGAATAGTGATTTTCGTCGGTACAGTGAAGAAATCGGGATTCGGGCCGATCCGGACAGCCGACCGTGATTTCTTGCAGTTTGAGGGGCAGAATGGTTATTTGCAACGTCCATGGGGCTGTAGAGCGATTTCCTGAAGCACAGATGGAAAATAACGACTATTTGGCTGTTCAGAGGGTGAATAGTGATTTTCGCCAGCCCAGTTGGAAAATTGAGATTCGGGCCAGTCTGGATGGCCGATCAGGATTTATGGCTGGTCGGCGGGCAGATTGGCTATTTGTAACTTTTAAGGGGTGGTACGGGGGTTTTCTGTTGACCAAATGGAAAATAGCGACCTTTAGGGCTGTTCAGGGATGAATAGTGATTTTCGACGGTACAGTGAAGAAATCGGGATTCGGGCCGATTCGGACGGCCAACCGTGATTTCGGGCAGTTTGGCGGGCAGATTGGTTATTTGGAATGTCCATGGGGCTGTAGAGCGATATCCATAAGCACAGATTGAAAATAACGACTATTTGGCTGTTCAGAGGGTGAATAGTAATTTTCGCCGGTTCAGTAGGAAAATTGGGATTCGTGCCTGTCTGGATGGCCGATCAGGATTTACAGCTCTTCGGGGGGTAGATTGGTTTTTTGCAACTTTTCAGGGGTGGTACGGGGGTTTTCTTTTGACCAAATGGAAAATAACGACCATCGTGTTGTTCAGGGGTGAATAGTGATTTCCGTTGAAACAGTGAAGAAATCGGGATTCGGGCTGATCCGGACGGCCGATCGTGATTTCTGGCTATATGGGGTCAGATTGGTTATTTGGAACGTCCACGGGGCTGTAGAACGATTTCTAGAAGCGCAGATGGAAATTAACGACTATTTGGCTGTTCGGAGGGTGAATAGTGATTTTTGCCGTTCCGGCAAGAAAATCGGGATTCGTGCCAGTCTGGATGGCCGATCAGGATTTACGGCTGCTCGGGGGGCAGATTGGTTATTTACAACTTTTCATGGATGGTATGGAGGTTTTCTATTGACCAAATTGAAAATTACGACCTTTGGGCTGTTCAGGGGTGAATAGTGATTTTCGTAGGTACAGTGAAGAAATCGGGATTTGGGCCGATCCGGACGGCTGATGGGGATTTTTGGCAGTTTGGTTGTCAGATTGGTTATTTGGAACATCCATGGGGCTGTAGTGCGATTTCCAGAAGCACAGATGGAAAATAATGACTATTTGGCTACTCAGAGGTGAATAGTAATTTTCGCCGGTTCAGAAGGAAAATCAGGATTCATGCCAGTCTGGATGATCGATCAGGATTTATGGCTGTTCGGGGGTAGATTGGTTACTTGCAACTTTTAAGGGGCGGTACGGGAGTTTTCTGTTGACCATATGGAAAATAACGACCTTCGGGCTGTTCAGGGGTGAATATTGATTTTCGTCGGTACAATGAAGAAATCGGGATTCGGGCCGATCCGGACGGCCGACCGGGATTTCTGGCACATTGGGGGGAAGATTGGTTATATGCAACGTCCATGGGGCTGTAGAGCGATTTCCAGAAGCACAGATGGAAAATAACGACTATTTGGCTGTTCAGAGGGTGAATAGTGATTTTCGCCAGTCCAGCAGGAAAATCAGGATTCGGGCCTGTCTGGATGGCCGATCAGGATTTGTGGCTACTCGGGGGGCAGATTGGCTATTTGCAACTTTTTAGGGGCGGTACGTGGGTTTTCCGTTGACAAAATGGAAAATAAGGACATTCGGGCTGTTCAGGGGTGAATAGTGATTTTCGTCGGTACAGTGAAAAAATTGGGATTCAGGCCAATCTGGACGGCCGATCGTGATTTCTGGCTATTTGGGGGCATATTGGTTAGTTGCAATGATCATGGGGCTGTGCAGCGATTTCCAGAAGCACAGATGGAAAATAACGACTATTTGGCTGTTCATTGGATGAATAGTGATTTTCGTCGGCGTAGCAGGAAAAATCGGGATTCGTGCCAGTTTGGACGATCGATCTGGATTTACGGTTGTTCGCGAGGCAGATTGGTTGTTTCCAACTTTTTTGGGGCGGTTCGGGGATTTTCTGCTGACCAAATGGAAAATAACGATCTTTGGGCTATTCAGGGGTGAATAGTGATTTTCGACGGTACAGTGAAAAAATCGGGATTTGGGTCGATACGGACGGCCGATCATGATTTCTGGCTATTTGGGGGCAGATTGGTTAGTTGCAATGATCATGGGTCTTGGCAGCAATTTCCAGAAGCACAGGAGGAAAATAACGACTATTTGGCCGTTCAAAGGATGAATAGTGATTTTCGTCGGTGCGGCAAGAAAAAACGGGATTCGTGCCGGTTTGGACGGTTGATCTAGATTTACGGCTGTTCGCGGGGCAAATTGGTTATTTGCAACTTTTTAGGGTCGGTACGAGGGTTTTTTGTTGACCAAATGGAAAATAACGACCTTCGTGCTGTTCAGGGGTGAATAGTGAGTTTCGACAGTACAGTGAAGAAATCAGGATTTGGGCCAATCCAAACGGCCGAGCATGATATCTGGCTGTTTGGGGGGGTAGATTGGTTATTTGCAATATCTGTGGGGCTGTACAGCGATTTCCATAAGCACAGATGGAAAATAACGACTATTTGGCTGTTCAGAGGGCGCATAGTTATTTTCGGCTGTCCAGCAAGAAAATCAGGATTCGTGCCGGTTTGGATGGCCGATCAGGATTTGTGGCTGTTCGGGGGGCAGATTGGTTATTCACAACTTTATAGGGGCGGTACAGGGGTTTTCTATTGACCAAATGGAAAATAACGACCTTCGGGCTGTTCAGGGGTGAATAGTAATTTTCGTCGGTACAGTGAAGAAATCAGGATTCGGGCCGATCCGGACAGACGACTGTGATTTCTTGCAGTTTGGCTGGCAGAATGGTTATTTGCAACGTCCATGGGGCTGTACAGCGATTTCCAGGAGCATAGGAGCAAAATAACGACTATTTGGCTGTTCAGAGGGTGAATGGTGATTATTGCCGGTCCAGTAGGAAAATCGAGATTCGTGCCGGTTTGGATGTTCGATCAGGATTTACGGCTATTCGGGGGGCAGATTAGTTATTTGCAACTTTTTAAGGGCGGTACGGGGGTTTTCTGTTGACCATATGGAAAATAACGACCTTCGGGCTGTTCAGGGGTGAATATTGATTTTCGTCGATACAATGAAGAAATCGGGATTCGGGCCGATCCGGACGGCCGACTGTGATTTCTGGCACATTGGGGGGCAGATTGGTTATATGCAATGTCCATGGGGCTGTAGAGCAATTTCCAAATGCATAGATGGAAAGTAACGACTATTTGGCTGTTCATAGGGTGAATAGTAATTTTCGCCGGTCCAGCAAGAAAATCGGGATTTGTGCCAGTTTGGATGGCTGATTAGGATTTACGGCTGTTCGGGGGGCAGATTGGTTATTTTCAACTTTTCTGGGGCAGTACGGGGGTGTTCTATTGACCAAATGGAAAATAACGACCATCAGACTGTTCAGGGGTGAATAGTGATTTTCGACGGTAAAGTGAAGAAATCGGGATTCGGGCCGTTCCGGACGGCCGACTGTGATTTCTGGCGGTTTGGGGGGCAGATTGGTTATTTGCAACGTCCTTTGGGCTGTAGAGCGATTTCCAGAAGCACAGATGGAAAATAACGACTATTTAGCTGTTCAGAGGGTGAATAGTAATTTTCAAGGGTCCTGTAGGAAAATCAGGATTCGGGCCAGTCTGGACGGCTGATCTGGATTTACTACTGTTCGAGGGGCAGATAGGATATGTGCAACTTTTTGGGGGTGGTACGGGGTTTTCTGTTGACCAAATGGAATATAACCACCTTCGAGCTGTTCAGGGCTGAATTGACATTTTTGCTGGTACTGCGGGATTCGAGCCAATCCGGACGCCCGACCAGGATTTCCGACAGTTTGGGGGGCAGATTGGTTAGTTGCAACGTCCATGGGGCTGTGCAGCAATTTCTAGAAGCGCAGGAGGAAAATAACGACTATTTGGCTGTTCAGTGGGTGAATATTGTTTTTTGCCGGTTCAGCGGGAAAATCGGGATTCGTGCTGGTCTGGGCAACCATCTGGATTTACGGCGGTTCGGGGGTCTGATTGGCTATTTGTAACTTTTTAGGGGCGGTATGGGGGTTTTTTGTTGACCAAATGGAAAATAACGACCTTCAGGCTGTTCAGGGGTGAATTGTGATTTTCGTCGGCGCAACGAAAAAAATCGGGATTCGGGCCAATCCAGACGGCCGACCGTGATTTTTTGCAGTTTGGGGTCAGATTGGTTATTTGTAACGTTCATGGGGCTGTAAAGCGAGTTCCAGAAGCCCAGATGGAAAATAACGACTATTTGGCTGTTTTGAGGGTGAATTGTGATTTTCGCCGGTCCAGCTAGAAAATTGGGATTCGTGCCGGTCTGACAGCCGATCCGTATTTTCGGCTTTTCGGGGGGCATATCGATTGTTTGTAACTTTTTAGGGGTAGTACGGGGGTTTTCTGTTGACCAAGTGGAAAATAACGGCCTTCTGGTTGTTCAGGGGTGAATAGTGATTTTCGTCGGTACAGTGAAAAAATTGGGACTCAGGCGGATCCAGACGGCCGACCGTGATCTCTGGCTATTTGGGGGCAGGTTAGTTAGTTGCATTGATCATGGGCTATACAGCGATTTCTAGAAGCACAGATGGAAAATAACGACTAGTTGGCTGTTCAGAGAATACAATAGTAATTTTCGCCGGTCCTACAGGGGAAATCGGGAGTCGTGCCGGTCTTGACGGCCGATCTAGATTTACAGCTGTTCAGGGGGCAGATTGGCTATTTGCAACTTTTTTGGGGCGGAACCGGGGTTTTCTGTTGACCAAATGGAAAATAACGACCTTCATGCTGTTGAGGGGTGAATAGTGATTTTTGTCGGTGCAATGAAAAAATCGGGATTCGGGCCGATCCAGACGGCTGACCGTGATTTCTGGCAGTTTGGGGGGCAGAATGGTTATTTGCAACGTTCATGGGGCTGTACAGCTATTTCGAGAAACACAGATGGAAAATAACGAGTATATGGCTGTTCAGAGGATGAATAGTGATTTTTGCCGGTCCAGCTGGGAAAATCGGGATTCGTGCCGGTCTGGACAGCCGATCTTGATTTATGGCTATTCGGGGGGCAGATAGGTAATTTGCAACATTATAGGGGGTTTTTTGTAGGTAATTTGCAACATTATAGGTAATTTGCAGTACGGGGGTTTTTTGTTGTCCAATTGGAAAAAAATGACCTTCATGCCGTTCAGGGGTGAATAGTGATTTTCGTCGATACAGTGAAAAAATCAGGATTCGGGCTGATTCGGACGGCCGACCGAGATTTCTGGAAGTTTGGGGGGCAGATTGGTTATTTGCAACGTTCATGGGGCTGTACAGTGATTTCCAGAAGCACAAATGGAAAATAACGACTATATGGCTGTTTAACGAATGAATAGTGATTTTCACCGGTCCAGCAAGGAAAATCAGGATTCGTGCCGGTCTGGACGGCCGTTCTAGATTTATGGCTGTTCAGGGGGCAGATAGGTTATTTGCAACTTCCTCGGGGCGGTTCGGGGGTTTTCTGTGGACCAAATGGAATATAACGTCCTTCAGGCTGTTCAGGGGTGAATAGTGATTTTCGCCGATACAGCGGGATTCGGGCTGATTCGGACGGCCGACCGTGATTTCTGGCAGTTTGGGGGGCAGATTGGTTAGTTGCAACGTCCATGGGGCTGTGCAGCGATTTCCAGAAGCACAGGAGGAAAATAACGACTATTTGGTTGTTCAGAGGGTGAATTGTAATTTTCGCCGGTCCAGCGGGAAAATCGGGATTTGTGCTGGATTGGATGACCATCTGGATTCACGATTGTTCGGGGGGCAGATTGGTTATTTACAACTTTTTAGGTGCGGTACGGGGGTTTTCAGTTGACCAAATGGAAAATAACGACCTTCGGGCTGTTCAGGGGTGAATAGTAATTTTCGTCGGTGCAGTGAAAAAATTGGGATTCGGGCCGATCCTGGCAGCCGAAGTTGATCTCTGGCTTTTTGGGGGCAGATTGGTTAGTTGCAATGATCATGGGGCTACACAACGTTATCCTGAAGCACATATGGAGAATAACGACTATTTGGCTGTTCAGAGGGTGAATAGTGACTTTCGTTGGTCGAGCGGGAAAATCGGGATTCATGCCGGGTTGGACGGCCGATCTGGATTTACGGCTTTTATGGGGGCAGACTGGTTATTTGCAACTTTTTGGGGGCGGTGCGGAGGTTTTCTGTTGACCAAATGGAATATAACGTCCTTCGGGCTGTTTAGGGGTGAATAGTGATTTTCGTCGGAACAGTGGGATTCATGCCAATCCGGATGGCCGACTGTGGTTTCTGGTAGTTTGGGGGGCAGATTGGTTAGTTGCAACGTCCATGGGGCTGTGCAGCAATTTCCATAAGCACAGGAGAAAAATAACGACTATTTGGCTGTTCAGAGGGTGAATAGTAATTTTGGCCGGTCCAGCGGGAAAATCGGGATTTGTGCCAGTCAGGACGACCATCTAAATTTATGGTTGTTTGGGGGGCAAATTGGTTATTTGCAACTTTTAAGGGGCGGTACGGGGGTTTTTTGTTGACCAAGTGGAAAATAACGACCTTCGGGCTGTTCACGGGTGTCGTAACGGACCTTTCGACGGAATAGAATAAAAAGTTTAAAACCGATTCCCAAAAACGGAATTTTGAAAATCAATTTATTTGGAGTCGCCACCAAAATTTTTAATGGAAAACTTTGGAAAACCAATTTAAAACAAAACGAAAAAGGCGAAATGGTCTGCGAAATCAAAGATGGGTTCGGGAGTCTGTTTGAGTGTGGGGAAGGTGTTAGGCACCCCACAACACCCGCCCATAAGGACGGTTACCTTAAACTAGTTAGTTGAAATAGAATATAGCCTTTAATTAATCTCAATTACCCTTTTATTGACATTGATGCATGTTAGACATAGGAGACAAACAAGCGAGAATGCATACAAACTGATAGATATTTACAAAGGGCGGATTTGACCTAGGATGAGAGCCTAGGGCCTATGAACCCTTCGATAGGGATCAAAGTCCACGTAGTTCGACGCAAAAGACGTGTCTGTTGGTTGGTGATTTATAATTTTTGTGATGAGAACAGGGGAGTTTAAATTAAATAGATTTTTGTAAACAAAATAGGATTGGAATTTGGATTTGTGTGTTTTAATATATAGCAACCTAAGTAATCTAGCTCTCTTGATCTCTTCATTTTTTCTCTTTTAATTCTTTTGTTTATTTTTGGGATTTTAATTTTAATTTTGAAATTTAAATGAAATTATTATGGGATAAGATTTTTAGGAATTTTGGGGGTTTGTATTGTTTGGAATTGAAGTGAATTATAAAAAATATTTTTGAATTTTTAGATTTTTTTTTTTTGGATTTTCAAAATTGGAATTCACTTTTGAAATTAGGACAAAAATCAAATCATTTTTTCTCATTTTTTTAGTATTTATGTATTTTTTTGGATTTTGTTTTTTTATTTATCTTTAGATTTTAAAAAAAAAATCAAGATTTATTGTGAAATTAGAACAAAATTATAAAGGAAAGCCATTTTTTGGAATTTTTTTAATTTATATATTTTTTGATTTTTGGATTTTCCTTTTTTGTTTCACTTATTTTTATTTTTATTTCCCTTTTTTAAAATCTGGATTGATTGTTGAAATTAGAACAAAATTATAATAGAAAGCCATTTTTGAAATTTTTGAACATGGCATTTTAATTAATTAAATTTTATAAAACCCTGACTTTATTTAATTTATAAATAATTCAATTAAAATATTCATTTTTGCATTATTATTATTATTATTTTATCTATTTATCATCATTATTATTATTTATCTTTTTAAACAAGTATGTACTAAATTTCGAGGTCTGAAGAGATTAAAATCTCATACGACCCCAAGTATTTGAGGAGAACTATATTCTCACACGATAATTTTGTAAATAATGGGAAATATTTAATTAGAATGAATATTTAATTATGATTGTTTTTTTTATTATTGTTATATTATTATTATTATTAGATAGAGGTGTATTAATTTTAGGGAACTAAGAAAATTAAAATCTCACATATTCCCATGCAATTGAAGAGAATAAAATCCTCACATGCTAATTTCATAAATGATGGAAAATGCTTAATTAAAGTCAATATTTAATTATTATTTTAAAAACAAATGTGCTAATTTCTTAGAAGATCTAAGGAGATTAAAATCTCACGTGATCTCATGCAATCGAGGAGAACCGAATCCTCACACAATAATTTCGTAAACAATGGAAAGTATTTAATTAAGTCAATATATAATCATTATTTTTTTAAAATAAATGTGCTAAGTTTTAAAAGATCTAAGGAGATTAAAATCTCACGTGATCTCATGCAATCGAGGAGAACTGAATTCTCACACGATGACTTCCTGAAAACCTTACTTGCAAAACCAAAATAATAATAATAATAATAATAATTACAATATTAATGCACCAGAAAGGTAAAAGCAAAACCAAAATAAAAAAAAATAAAAAAAATGGAAGCTAGACGTACAGTACGTGAACAACTCACTGTTCACCATGCAAAGCAAACCGAGACCATCTTTTCATGGCAGAACCGTGGTGAGGGCGTCTTCCCTGTCTCTGCTATTGTTGGCTAGTAAATCTGCAGTGCAAAAGCAACTGCTTCTTCATGCATAGACATCATGCTGTATATATGAACACATGCACGCATTCGTTTTTCCTTTAGGCAAAGACATAGAGCATACTTAGGATCGTAGAAAAATTCAGGTCCATTCTATTGTCCTTTTCCAAATTTGCATTGTAGGAATCGCAGAAGTGCACTATCATCTGATTTGCATATAAGGAAAACAGCAAGTTATGAATTCCAGGGTCATCATTTTGCAATATATGAACACAATATTCAAAATATTTTATGACTTCATGTGTCTCGTTCTTAGCATGAGGTTCACTTGAATAACGCATCATTGCAGGAATTAGTTTCCTTGGGTTCAGGTTCTTGGTAGCCATCCATGACTCCACAGTTTCATATGCATCAAGGGAAATAAGGTCTGGAGCGAACTTGTACTTAAGGTCTACTGGCACAGCAGGTTTCTGAAGCACTTCCAATGCTTTTTTTTGCTTCTCCTTGCTAAATTGAAAACCCACGAAAACACAAAAAGACAGATTACTAAATGTAGTGGTGAACAACAACCTTATACTGCCCTTTTAGGCTAGCAAAATAAACCAATTCTTCAACCCTTCCATAGCTTTCTAAAAGTTTCATTGTAGTTGTTTCATCCAATACAGCCTTGGAGTCACTTGTCCAAGTATAACTCAGTTGCCCATGTCGATATCATCGTTATTTGGCATTTATCATCTTTTGCTAAACTATCAAGCTTCCGCAGTAAAAATGTTCTCAAAGCATCCTATTCACCAGCACTAATGAACTTCAGAGTGACTTCCTCAAATGATAAAATATAGCTAATTTTGGCATAGAAAGATGCAGGTCTTAAAAAATCCTTAGAGGAAAACGTAGCTTCAGCCTGCACTAAATATTCTTGGTCCCTTTGAGGGGGGTCGTGACAATTTGCTAAAGCAGTTGCATATTCTTTCATGTCAAGATATACCTTCCACACATCTCGACCTTCATCATTGACAGACACCCTTTGGTGCTGCATCTGAAGTTTGGTCAAACTGAAGTTCCTCTAAGATGTGCTCACTAATTCTATTTACAACCTAGACCTTATTCCCCGTTAGCAGCAAGAAATGAAATTCAGACAATGCCATAGAACTTGGTTTAACTTCTTCTGCACCATCAGACAATTTTGAGTAATCCAATAAAGCCTTGCTCTCAACAAAATTTTCATCTCCATTTGGAGAACTATGTTGTGCTCCAAAATTTAAGCTCCCGTGGTAAATACCAGCACTAGAAAGCCATGCAAAATGTATGGCTCTTCGTTGTTTAATGAAAAAAAATGTAGCTCACTATTTGGTATTTCTCCAGGAAGTTCCATAAAATGCACTGCTCGATGTAAATAGCTTGAAAAAAAAAACAGTTTCCAGTGATCCAATGTCAGTGAAAGAATAAAGCCAAGTTGGAGTACTTATCAAGAACCTGTTGGCTTGCGGCCAATATCCCTTTCAGTTTCTGCACTTCTTCAGTTGGGTGATCCATCTCCTTAATGTATTGTTCGATCTGTTCAACCACTGGACTCAAATCCTCCGTGGTGGACTTGAGGAGTTTACGAGTGTTTTTGTACTCTAGACCTTTTACCCCAATTTTTGAAGCCTTCTCTAGCCGGTGAAACAGTTCACCTCCAGCACAAAGCTCCATCACCAGATGAACAAAATCCTCCTCTTCATAAACTGCCTTGAGATCTACAACATTTGGATGCCCTGATAACCTAGCCATTATCTCAATCTCTAGTTTGACACTTCGCAGATCATCTGAGGTAACCAATCTATCTTTAGCAATTGATTTGCAGGCCAAAACCTCTCCAGTCAGCTTGTCAATGCACGCCCTAATAACACTAAACTGTCCCCAACCTAACTGCTCACCAAGAGCGTAACGATCTTTCAAATTTGCAGACTGCTTTGTGTCCAGTATAGTTTCAGTGAGACTTGCAACTTTCCAACAACTGTAAGAAGTTGAAGGTTCAGAGCTGCTGTTGCTCTTAGCAACATCAATACCAATACTACGCCCCTAAATAAACCCAGATATATCAGTAGCAATTTCTCTACTTGTTCTCTAGCTGAAATTTCCAACTAAAAATGCTCAACCCAAATGTCAACTTCGATCTCTTGTTCACACTGCCATCCACCACATCCCGCTTCAGAGTCAAAACCCTTGAAAAAGCTCAACTTGGAGGGTGTTTAAACAAGACACATCGTAAGCCACACGCTAACAGGACTTTGGAATGCAAAAGAGTAAACGATGGAACCAAAAATATGAACCCTGAGGCCAGGAACAACGGTCTAGCTTTCCTAAATAGCTGATCTGGGTAAGAAAAGAAGAGCGGGCGAGAGAGAGAAAGAGAAAGCGAAGCAGAGAGAGGAGAAGGAGTCCGTTGGAGCAATGGTGGCTCTCAGCTCCCGTGGGCTCCCCCTGGCCTCCTGTTTGGTGGAAACCCCTCTCTTTGGCTTCAGCTCACATCTTCTCTCCCTCTTCTCCTTCAGCCTCCTGCCTCAGTTCCTCCTTTCTTTTCTGTTCTCCTTTCACTTTTTTGCTCCCATTGCACCACCAGCCACCTTTTGCATTTTGCCTTTCCACTTTTTAGCACCACCTCCTTTTTCTCTGCCACGCTTCACCTCTTTTGTACCCCCTAGTATCACTTGTCTCCTATGTGAGAGTGAGTGAGTGTGTGTGTCCATGGGTGATTTTCGCCGGTCCAACGGGAAATTCAGGATTCATGCCGGTCTGGACGGTTGATCTGTATTTACGGCTTTTCGGGGGGCATATCGGTTGTTTGTAACTTTTTTGGGGCAGTATAGGGGCTTTCTGTTGACCAAATGAAAAATAACGACCTTCGGGCTGTTCAGGGGTGAATAGTGATTTTCGTCGGTATAGTGAAAAAATCGAGACTTGGGCCGATCTAGATGGCCGATCGTGATTTCTGGCTATTTGGGGGCAGATTAATTTTTTGCAACGTCCATGGGGCTGTACAGCGATTTCCAGAAGCACAGATGGAAAATAACGACTATTTAGCTGTTCAGAGGGTGAATAATGATTTTTACCGGTCCAGTAGGGAAAATTGGGATTCGTGTCGGTCTGGACGGCCGATTGGGATTTACGGCTGTTCGGGGACCAGATAGGTTATTTGCAACTTTTTAGGGGCGGTACAGGGGTTTTCTGTTGACAAAATGGAATATAACGTCCATCGGGCTGTTCAGGGGGCGAAAGTGATTTTCGTCGGTACAGCGAGATTCGTGCCAATCCGGATGGCCGACCATGATTTCTGGCAGTTTGGGGGGCAGATTGGTTAGTTGCAACGTCTAGGGGGCTGAGCAGTGATTTCCAGAAGTGCAGGAGGAAAATAACTACTATTTGGCTGTTCAGAGGGTGAATAGTAATGTTCACCAGTCTAGCGGGAAAATCGGGATTCGTGCCGGTCTGGACGGCTAACTAGATTTACAGTTGTTCGGGGGGCAGATTGGTTAGTTGCAATGATCATGGGGCTATATAGTGATTTCCAAAAGCATAGATGGAAAATAATGATTATTTCGCTATTCAGAGGGTGGATAATGACTTTCGTCGGTCGAGCGGGAAAATCGAGATTCGTGCCGGACAGGACGGCTGATCTGGATTTACGGCTGTTCAGGGGCAGATTGGTTATTTGCAACTTTTTAGGGGAGGTACAGGGGTTTTCTGTTGACCAAATGGAAAATAACGACCTTCATGCTATTTACGGGTGAATAGTAATTTTCGTCGGTACAGTAAAAAAATCAGGATTTGGGCTGATCCAGACGGTTGATCATGATTTCTGGCTATTTGGGGGCAGATTGGTTCGTTGAAATGATCATGGGGCTGTACAGCGATTTCTAGAAGCACAGATGGAAAATAACGACTGTTTGGCTGTTCAGAGGATGAATAGTGATTTTCGCCAGTCAAATAGGGAAAATCGGGATTCGTGCCGGTTTGAATGGCCGATCTGGATTTATGGCTGTTCGGGGGTGGATAGGTTATTTGCAACTTTTTAGGGCGGTACGGGGGTTTTCTGTTGACCAAATGGAATATAACGTCCTTCGGGCTGTTCAGGGGAGAATAGTGATTTTCACCGGTACAGCGAGATTCGTGCCGGTCTGTGCAGCATCCATGGGGCTGTGCAGCAATTTCCAGAAGCACAGGAGGAAAATAACGACTATTTGGTTGTTCAGAGAGTGAATAGTAATTTTCACCGGTCCAGCAGAAAAATCGGGATTCGTGCCGGTTTGGACGGCCATCTAGATTTACAATTGTACGGGGGCAGATTGGTTATTTGCAACTTTTTTGGGGCGGCACTAGGGTTTTTTGTTGACCAAGTGGAAAATAACGACCTTCGGGCTGTTTAGGGGTGAATAGTGATTTTTGTCGCTACAGTGAAATAATCGGGATTCGTGCCAATCCGAACGGCCGACTGTGATTTCTAGCTGTTTGAGGGGCAGATTGGTTAGTTGCAATGATCATGGGGCTGTTCAGTGATTTCCTGAAGCACAGATGGAAAATAATGACTATTTTGATGTTCAGAGAGTGAATAGTGACTTTCGCCGGCCTAACAGGGAAAATCGAGATTCGTGCCGATTTGGTCGGCCGATCTAAATTTACGGCTGTTCGGGGGCCAGATTGGTTATTTACAACTTTCTAGGGGCTATTCGGGGGTTTTCTATTGACCAAATGGAATATAACGTCCTTTGGGCTGTTTAGAGGTGAATAGTAATTTTCGTCGCTACAGTGAAAAAATCGAGATTCGTGCCAATCCGAACGGCTGATCATGATTTCTCGCTATTTCGGGGGCAGATTGGTTATTTGCAGCGTAAATGGGGCTGTACAACCATTTCCAGAAGCACAGATGGAAAATAACGACTATTTGGTAGTTCAGAGGGTGAATAGTGATTTTTGCCGGTCCAGCATGGAAAATCGGGATTCGTACCAGTTTGGACGGCTGATCTGGATTTGCGGCTGTTCGGGGTGCAAATTCGTTATTCGCAAATTTTTGGGGCGGTTCGGGGGTTTTTTGCTGACCAAATGGAATATAACGTCCTTCGGGCTGCTCAGGGGTGAATAGTGATTTTCGTCACTACAGTGAAAAAATCGTGGTTCGCGCCAATCCAAACAGCTGACCGTGATTTCTGGCTGTTTGAGGGGCAGATTGATTATTTGCAATGACCATGAGGTTGTGCAGCAATTTCCTGAAGCACAGGAGGTAAATAATGACTATTTGGCTGTTCAGAGGGTGAATAGTAATTTTCGCCGGTCCAGCAGGAAAGTCAAAATTCGAGCTAATCTGGGCTGCCATATGGATTTACGGCAGTTCGGGGGGCAGATTGGTAATTTGCAACTATTTGGGGGTAGTATGGGGGTTTTCTGTGGACCCAGTGGAAAATAACGACCTTTGGGGATTTCTGGGTTGAATAGTGATTTTCGTCGCTACAGTGAAAAAATCGAGATTCGAGCTGATCCAGACGGCCGTTCTTGATTTCTGGTTGTTTGGGGTCAGATTTGAAATTTGCAACGTTCATGGGGCTGTTCAACGATTTCCAGACACCCAGATGGAAAATAACGACTATTTGGCTGTTCAGAGGGTGAATAGCGATTTTCGCCGGTCAAGTGGGAAAATCGGGATTCATGCAAGTTTGAACGGCCGATCTGGATTTACGGCTATTCAAGGGGGGGGGGCAGATTGGTAATTTGCAACTGTTTGGGGGCAGTATGGGGGTTTTCTGTTGACCCAGTGGAAAATAACGACACTTAGGGATTTCAGGGGTGAATAGTGATTTTCGTTGGTAGAGTGAAAAAATCGAGATTCGAGCTGATCCGGACGGCCGATCGTGATTTCTGGCTGTTTGGGGTCAGATTGGATATTTGCAATGTTCATGGGGCTGTACAGCGATTTCTAAAAGCACAGATGGAAAATAACGACTTTTTGGCTGTTCTGAGGGTGAATAGTGACTTTCGCCGGCCTAGCAGGAAAAATCAGGATTCGAGCCGGTCTGGACGGCCGATCTAGATTTACGGTTGTTCGGGGGTAGATTGGTTATTTGCAACTTTTTAGTGGCGATACGGGGGTTTTTTGTTGACCAAATGGAAAATAACGACCATCTGGCTGTTCAGGGATGAATAGTAACTTCCGTTGGTACAGTGAAAAAATGGGGATTCGGGCCGATTCAGACGGCCGATCGTGATTTCTGGCTCTTTGGGGGCAGATTGGTTATTTCCAACGTCCGTGGGCTGTACAGCGATTTCTAGAGGCACAGATGGAAAATAACAACTATTTGGCTGTTCAAAGGGTGAATTGTGATTTTTGCCGGCCCGGCAGGGAAAATCGCGATTCATGCCGGTTTGAACGGCCGATCTGGATTTACGGCTATTAGTGAGGCAGATTGGTTATTTGCAACTTTTAGGGTGCGGTACTGGGGTTTTCTGTTGACCAAGTGGAAAATAACGACCTTCGGGCTGTTCAGGGGTGAATAGTATTTTTCGTCGGTACAGTGAAAAAATCAGGATTTGGGCCTATCTGGACGGCCGATCGTGATTTCTAGCTATTAGGGGGCAGATTGGTTAGTTGCAATGATCATGGTGCTGTGCAGCGATTTCCAGAAGCGCAGATGGAAAATAATGACATTTTGGCCGTTCTGAGGGTGAATAGTGACTTTCGCCGGCCTAACAGAGAAAATCGGGATTCGAGCCGGTATGGGCGGCCAATCTAGATTTACGGCTGTTCGAGGGGTAGATTGTTTATTTGCAACTTTTTAGGGGCGATACGGGGGTTTTCTGTTGACCAAATGGAAAATAACGACCTTCGGGCTATTCAGGGTGAATAGTGATTTTTGTGGGTACATTGAAAAAATCGGGACTCGGGCCGATCCGAACGGCTGATCGTGATTTCTCGCTATTTCGGGGGCTAATTGGTTATTTGCAGCATCCATGGGGCTGTACAGCGATTTCTAGAAGCCCAAATGGAAAATAACGACTATTTGGCTGTTCAGAGGGTGAATAGTGATTTTTGCCGATCCAGCATGGGAAATCGGGATTCATACCAGTTCGGGCAGCCGATCTGGATTTGCGGCTGTTCGGAGTTCGAATTGTTTATTCGCAAATTTTTGGGGCGGTTCGGGGGTTTTCTGTTGACCAAATGGAATATAACGTCCTTTGGGCAGCTCAGGGGAAAATAGTGATTTTCGTCGCTACGGTGAAAAAATCGGGGTTCGTGCCAATCTGGACGGCCGACAGTGATTTCTGGTTGTTTGAGGGATAGATTGGTTATTTGCAATGACCATGAGGCTATGCAGCGATTTCCAGAAGCACAGGAGGAAAATAACAACTATTTGGCTGTTCAGAGGGTGAATAGTAATTTTCGCCGGTTCGGCGGGAAATCGGGATTCGAGCCAGTCTGGGCTACCATCTGGATTTACGGCAGTTCGGGGGGCAAAATGGTTATTTGCAACTTTTTAGGGGCAGTACCGGGGTTTTCTGTTGACCAAATGGAAAATAACGTCCTTCGGACTGTTTGGTGGTGAAAAGTGATTTTCGTCAGTATAGGGAAAAAATCGAGATTCGGGCCGATCCGGACGGCCGGTCGTGATTTTAGGCAGTTTTAGGGGCTGATTGGTTGTTTGCAATGTCCATGGGGCTGTGCAGAAATTTCCAGAAGCTCAGGAGGAAAATAACAACTATTTGGCTGTTCAGAGGGTGAATAGTAATTTTTGCCGGTCCATCAGGAAAATCAGGATTCGTGCCAGTTTGGACAGCCATCTGGATTTACGGCTGTTCGGGGTGCAGATTGGTTATTTGTAGCTTTTTAGGGGCAGTACGGGGGTTTTCTATTGACCAAATGGAAAATAACGGTTTTCGGGCTGTTCAGGGGTAAATAGTGATTTTCGACGGTGCAGTGAAAAAATTGAGATTCTGGCCGATCCGGACGGCCGACCGTGATTTCAGGCATTTTGGGGGACAGATTGGTTATTTGCAACGTCCATGGTGCTGTGCAGCGATTTCCAGAAGCACAGGGGGAAAATAACGACTATTTGGCTGTTTAGAGGGTGAATAGTAATTTTCGCCGGACCGGCGGAAAAATCAGGATTCGTGCCGGTCTGGACGCCCATCTAGATTTACGGTTGTCCGGGGGGCAGATTGGTTATTTACAACTTTTTAGGGGTGGTACGGGGTTTTTCTGTTGACCAAATGGAAAATAATGACCTTCAGGCAGTTCAGGGGTGAATAGTGATTTTCGTCGGTACAGCGGGATTCGTGCCAATCCGGACGGCCGACCATGATTTCTGGCAATTTTGGGGGCAGATAGGTTATTTGCAATGTCCATGGAGCTGTACAGCAATTTTCAGAAGCACAGTTGGAAAATAACGAATATTTGGTTGTTCAGAGGGTGGATAGTGATTTTCGCCGGTCCAGCGGGAAAATCGGGATTCGTGCCGGTTAGGACAGCCGATCTGTATTTACAGCTGTTCGGGGGGCATATCGGTTGTTTACAACTTTTTCGGGGCGGTACAGGGTTTTTCTGTTGACCAAGTGGAAAATTACAACCTTCGGCCCTTTCAAGGGTGAATAGTGATTTTCGTCTGTACAGTGAAGAAATCGGGATTAGGGCCGATCCGGACGGCCGATCGTGATTTCTGGCAGTTTGGGAGGCAGAGTGGTTATTTGCAACGTCCATGGGGCTGTGCAACGCTTTCCGGAAGCACAAGAGGAAAATAATGACTATTTGGCTGTTCAAAGGGTGAATGGTGATTTTCACCGGTCGAACGGGAAAATCGAGATTCGTGCCGGTCTGGACGGCCGATCTGGATTTACGACAGTTCAAGGGGCAGATTGGTAATTTGCAACTATTTGGGGGTAGTATGGGGGTTTTCTGTGGACCCAGTGGAAAATAATGACCTTTGGGGATTTCAGGGGTGAATAGTGATTTTCGTCGCTACAGTGAAAAAATCGAGATTCGAGCCGATCCGGACAGCCGATCGTGATTTCTGGCTGTTTGGGGTTAGATTGGAAATTTTCAACGTTCATGGGGCTGTACAACAATTTCCAGACACCCAGATGGAAAATAACGACTATTTGGCTGTTCAGAGGGTGAATATCGATTTTCGCCGGTCGAGTGGGAATATTGGAATTCATGCAAGTCTGAACGACCAATTTGGATTTACGGCTGTTCGGGGGAGGCAGATTGGTAATTTGCAACTGTTTTGGGGGCAGTATGGGGCTTTTCTGTTGACCCAGTGGAAAATAACGACCTTTGGGGATTTCAGGGGTGAATAGTGATTTTCGTCGATACAGTGAAAAAATCGTGATTCGAGTCGATTCGAATGGCCGATCGTGATTTCTGGCTGTTTGGAGTCAGATTGGAAATTTGCAACGTTCATGGGGCTGTACAGCGGTTTCCAGAAGCAACGATAGAAAATAACGACTATTTGGCGGTTCGGAGGGTGAATGGTGATTTTAGCCGGTCCAGCGGGAAAATCAGGATTCGTGCCGGTCTGGACGGCTGATTTGGATTTACGGCTATTCGGGGGGCATATCAGTTGTTTGCTACTTTTTAAGGGCGGTATGACTGTTTTCTGTTGACCATGTGGAAAATAACGACCCTCAGGCTGTTCAGGGGTGAATAGTGATTATCGTCGGTACAATGAAAAAATCGGGATTCGGCCCGATCCTGAAGGCCGACCGTGATCTCTGGCTATTTGGGGGCTGATTGGTTAGTTGCAATGATCATGGGGCTGTTCAGCGATTTCCAGAAGCACAGATGGAAAATAACGACTATTTCGCTATTCTAAGGGTCAATAGTGATTTTTGTCGGTCGAGTGGGAAAATCTGGATTCGTGCCAGTCTGAACGGCCGATCTGGATTTACGGCTGTTCGAGGGGCAGATTGGTTATTTGCAACTTTTTGGCTGCGGTACGGGGGTTTTCTGTTGACCAAATGGAAAATAATGACCATCAAGCTGTTTAGGGGGAATAGTGATTTTCGTCGGTACAGTGAAAAAATCGAGATTCGGGCTGATCCGGACGATCGACCGTGATTTCGGGCTGTTTGGGGGGCAGATTAGTTATTTGCAATGTCCATGGGGCTGTACAGCGGTTTCCAGAAGCACAGGAGGAAAATAACAACTATTCGGCGGTTCAGAGGGCGAAAGGTGATTTTCGCCGGTTGCAGCGGGAAAATCAGGATTCGTGCCGATCTAGCCGGCCGATTTGGATTTACGACTGTTTGAGGGGCAGATTGGTTATTTGCAACTTTTTGGGTGCGGTTTAGGGGCTTTCTGTTGACCAAATAGAAAATAACGACCTTCGGGCTGTTCAGGGGTGAATAGTGACTTTCGTTGGTACAGTGAAAAAATCAGGATTCGAGCTGATCCAGTCAGCCGAGCGTGATTTCTGGCTATTTGGGAGCAGATTGGTTAGTTGCAATGATCAAGGGGCTGTACAGTGATTTCCAGAAGCACAAAAGGAAAATAACGACTATTTGACTGTTCAGAGGGTGAATAGTATTTTCGCCGGTCCTACAGGGAAAATTGGGATTCGTGCCGGTCTGGATGACCGTACTAGATTGACTGCTGTTCGGGGGGCAGATTGGTTTTTTGCAACTTTTTAGGGCGGCATGGGGGTTTTCTGTTGACCAAACGGAAAATAACGACCTTCAAGCTGTTCAGGGGTGAATAGTGATTTTTGTCGGTGTAGTGAAAAAATCGGGATTCGTGCCGATCTGGATGACCGATTGTGATTTCTGGCTGGTTGTGGGGCAGATTGGTTATTTGCATTGTCCATGGGGCTGTATAGTGATTTCCTGATGCACAGATGGAGTATAATGACTGTTTGGCTGTTCAGAAGGTCAATAGTGATTTTCGCCGGTCTAGCGGGAAAATCGGGATTCGTACTGGTCTGAACGGCCGATAAGGATTTACGGCTGTTCGGGGGGCAGATTGGTTATTTGCTACTTTTTAGGGGCAGTACGGGGGTTTTCTGTTAACCAAGGGGAAAATAACGTTCGTCGGGCTGTTCAGGGGTGAATAGTGATTTTTGTCGGTGCTGTGAAAAAATCGGGATTCGTGCTGATTCGAACGACCGATCGTGATTTCGGGCTGTTTAGGGGGCAGATTGGTTATTTGCAATGCCCTTTGGGCTGTACAACGATTTCTAGAAGCACAGATGGAAAATAACGACTATTTGGCCGTTCAGAGGGTAAATAGTGATTTTCGCCGGTCCAGCGGGAAAAAAGGGATTCATGCCGGTCTGGAGGGCCGATCTATTTTTCTGGCTGTTCAGGGGGCATATTGGTTGTTTGCAACTTTTTTGGGGCGGTACGGGGGTTTTCTGTTGACCAAATGGAAAATAACGACCTTCGAGCTATTCAGGGGTGAATAGTGATTTCCGTCTGTACAGTGAAAAAAATGGGATTCGTGCCGATCCAGACGGCCGATCGTGATTTTTGGCTATTTGGGGGCAAATTGGTTAGTTGCAATGATCAAGGGGCTATACAGTGATTTCCAGAAGCCCAGATGGAAAATAACGGCTATTTGGTTGTTCAAAGGGTGAATAGTGATTTTCGCCGGTCTAACGGGAAAATTGGGACTCGTACCGGTCTGAATGGCCAAACTAGATTTACGGCTGTTCAGGGGCAGATTTGTTATTTGTAACTTTTTAGGGGCGGTACAGTGGTATTCTGTTGACCAAATGGAAAATAACGACCCTCATGTTGTTCAGGGGTGAATAGTGATTTATGTCGGTACAGTGAAAAAATCGGGATTCGTGCCGATCCAGACGATCGATCGTGATTTCCGGCTGGTTGGGGGGCTGATTGGTTATTTGCAATACCCATGGTGTTGTACAGCGATTTCCAGAGGCACAGATGGAAAATAACAACTATTTGGCAGTTTAGAGGGAGATTAGCGATTTTCGCCGGTCTGGTAGGGAAAAAAGCGTTTCGTGCCGGTCTGGACGACCGATCAGGATTTTGGCTGTTCAGGGGGCAGATCAGATGTATGCAACTTTTTATGGGTGGTACGGGGGTTTCCTGTTGACCAAGTGGAAAATAACGACCGTCGGGCAGTTCAGGGGTGAATAGTGATTTTTGTAGGTACAGTGAAAAAATTCGGATTCGAGCCGATCTAGATGGCTGATCGAGATTTTTGGCTACTTAGGGGCAGATTGGTCAGTTGCAATGATCATGGGGCTGTACAGCAATTTCCGGAAGAACAGATGGAAAATAACGACTATTTGGCTGTTCATAGGTTGAATAGTGATTTTTGCCAGTCTAGCAGGGAAAATCTGGATTCGTACCGGTCTGGACGGCCGTTCTAGATTTACGACTGTTTGGGGGGCAGATTTGTTATTTCCAACTTTATAGGGGCAGTACAGGGGTTTTCTGTTGACCAAATGGAAAATAACGACCATCTGGCTGTTCTGGGGTGAGTAGTGATTTTCATCGGTACAGTGAAAAAATCAGGATTCGTGCCGATACGGACGACTGATCGGGATTTCTAGCTGGTTGGGAGACAGAATGGTTATTTGCAACGCCCACGGGGCTGTATAGCAATTTCCAGAAGCACAGATGGAATATAACGACTATTTGGCAGTTCAGAGGGTGATTAGTGATTTTCGCCGATCCGGCAGGGAAAATTGGGATTCGTGGCGGTCTGGATGGCCGATCTAGATTTACGGCTGTTCAGGGGGCAGATTGGTTATTTCCAACTTTTTAGGGGCGGTACAGGGGTTTTCTAGTTGACCAAGTGGAAAATAACGACCTTCGGGCTGTTCAGGGGTGAATAGTGATTTTCGTCGGTACAGTGAAAAAATCAGGATTCAGGCCGATCACGACAGCCAACCGTGATCCTTGGCAGTTTGGGGCGTAGATTGGTTAGTTGCAACGTCCATAGTGCTGTACAGCGATTTCTAGAAGCCCAAATGGAAAATAATGACTATTTCACTGTTCAGAGGGTGAATAGTGATTTTTGCCAGTTGAGCAAGGAAAATTGGGATTCGTGCCGATTTGGACGGTCGATCTGAATTGATGGCAATACAGGGGCAGATAGGTTATTTGTAACTTTTTTGGGGCAGTACGGGGGTTTTCTGTTGACCAAGTGGAAAATAACGACCTTCGGGCTGTTCGGGGGTGAATAGTGGTTTTCGTCGGTACAGTGAAAAAGTCGGGATTCGGGCCGATCCAGACGACCAATCGTGATTTCTAGCTGGCTGGGGGACAGATTTATTATTTGCACCGCCCATGGGGCTGTACAACGATTTCCAGAAGCACAGATGGAAAATAACGACTATTTGGTTGTTCAGAGGGTGAATAGTGATTTTCACCGGTCCAGCGGGAAAATTGGGATTCGTGCCGGTCTGAACGGCCGATCTGGATTTACGGCTGTTCGGGGAGTAGAGTGGTTATTTGCTCTTTTTAGGGGCAGTACGGGGGTTTTCCGATGACCAAGTAGAAAATAATGACCGTCGGGCTGTTCAGGGGTGAATAGTGATTTTTGTCGGTACAGAGAAAAAGTCAGGATTCGGGCCGATCCATACGACCGATCAAGATTTCTGGCTGGTTGGGGGGCAGATTGGTTATTTGCAATGCCCATGGTGCAGTACAGCGATTTCTAGAAGCACAGATGGATAATAACGGCTATTTGGTAGTTCAGAGGGTGATTAGTGATTTTCGTCGGTCCAGCAGGGAAAATCGGGATTTGTGTCGGTCTGGGCGGCCTATCTAGATTTACGGCTGTTCGGGGGGCAGATTGGTTATTTCCAACTTTTTAGGGGCGGTACGGGGGTTTTCTGTTGTCCAAATGGAAAATAACGCCCTTCTGGCTGTTCAGGTGTTAATAGTGATTTTTGTCAATACAGTGAAAAAATCAGGATTCGTGCCGATTCGGATGACCGATCATGATTTCTGCTTGGTTGGGGGGCAGATTGGTTGTTTGCAATGCCCATGGGGCTGTACAGCGATTTTGAGAAGTACAGATGGAAAATAACAACTATTTGGCTGTTCTGAGGGCGAACAGTGATTTTCGCCGGTCGCGCAGGGAAAATCGGGATTCGTGCCGGTCTGGATGGCCGTTCTGGATTTACGGTTGTTTGGGGGGCATATCGTTGTTTGCTACTTTTAAGGGGCGGCACGGGGGTTTTCTGTTGACCAAGTGGAAAATAACAACCTTCGGGCTTGTCATAACCAACCTTTCGGCGGAATAGAATAAAATAAGTTTAAAAATTGATTCCCAAAAACGAAATTTTGAAAATCAATTTTATTTGGAGTCGCCACCAAAATTTTTAATGGAAAACTTTGGAAAGCCAAATTAAAAGAAAAAGAGAAGGCAAAATGGTATGCGAAATCAGAGATGGGTTCGGGAGTCGATTTGAGTGTGGGGAAGGTGTTAGGCACCCCACAACACCCGCCCATAAGGACGGTTACCTTAAACTAGTTAGTTGAAATAGAGTATGGCCTTTAATTAATCTCAATTACCCTTTTATTGACATGGATGCACGTTAGACATAGGAGACAAAAAAAAGTGAAAATGCATGCAAACTGATGGGAATTTACAAAGGGTGAACTTGACCTTGGATGAAAGCCTAGGGCCTACGTACCCCGTGAGAGGGATCAAAGTCCACGTAGTTCGACCAAAAAACATTTTTGTGATTGGTGGTTTTTTTTGATTTGTGATAAGAATAGGAGGATTTTAATTAAAACAGATCATTGTAAACAAAACGGGATAGAAATTTGGTTTGTATGTTTTGATTTACTACAATCTGATTATCCTCATTCTCCTGAGCTCTTCACATTTTCTCTTTTAAAATTGTTTTTGTCGATTTTATTATTATTATTATTTTTTTGAGTTTTGAGAGTTTATATTTCGGGAATTAATGCATAATTTATAATGAAAGGAATATATTTTTTATTTCATGAGTTTTTGAATTTATTGTTGATAAATATTGATTATTATTATTATTGATTATTGGTAGACAATTTAATTTAAGTGCTATTATTTATTTGCTTATCTGTTTGTCTTTGAACAAATATATGCTAATTTTTGGGTTCTATGGAGATTAAAATCTCACACGAGCCCGGGAAGTCGAGGAGAGACAAGTATTCTCACACGATTCATTTTGCATAAATATTTAATCAAAGTTAATATTTAATTATTGTCCATTTATTCCTTTTTGTATTATTATTAATATTATTATTATTTCGGAATTAATTATAGGGATTTAAGGAGATTAGAACCTCACATAATTCCACGCAATCGAGGAGAACGATATTCTCACACGATAATTTCGCAAATAACGGGAAACAGCGTATTAAAGCAAGCATTTTGATTATGATTATTATTATGATTTAATCAAGATTAATATTTAATTATCACTCATTTATTTTCCACCATTCACCCATTAATATTTCATTAATATTATCGTTACTTTTCAATTATTCAATTCATTTTAGGGATTTAAGGAGATTAATATCTCACATAATCCCCGGTAATCGAGGAGAACAAAATTCTCACATGATAATTTTATCCACCATGACAATATTAATTATCATTCAATTATTTTTCTCCATTCCTTCATTAATATTTCATTAATATATATATTGTCATTCCTTTGTTTTTTCACCATTTATTCATTAATATTTCATTAATATTATTATCACTTTTCAATTACTCAACTAGTTGTAAGGATTTAAGGAGATTAACATCTCACATAACCCCCGGTAATCGAGGAGAACAAAATTCTCACACGATAATTTTATCCATCATGACAATATTTATTAATTATCATTCAATTATTTTTCATCATTCCTTCATTAATATTTCATTAATATTAATTGTCTTCCAATTATTTAATTAGTTGCAAGGATTTAAGGAGATTAAGAAAAACTCACATAATCCCCGGCAATCAAGAACAACAAAATTCTCACATGCTAATTTTATACGTAATAGCCATAATTAATCAAAGTTAATGTTTAAACAATTGTAATAAACTAAACAAAACAAATTTAAGCAAGTGAACAGTAGCATCTCATATTAGAATGCGTGAACAGTGCACATGCATGAGATTATCTTGAAGGAATTTGAGTGAACAGTGACGACATGCAGAATTCTCGGACAAGACACAACGTGCAGCCATACCTGGTGTTTTCAGCTCCTCTCTTGTGCTCCAATGAAGAAGGACCTTCTCCTCCTCACTTACCAATGGAAGATGGACCTCCAACAGCCCCCCAAAGTGGCTGGTCTCGGTTGGAAGTGCAGAAACGGACAGCTTCGTTGGACAGCTTCGTTGGAGTTTTCTGGTTGGCTTCAGCGCTGGAAACTCTGCAGAAAGTGTCTCTACTTCTCGGCTGGAAGATGGAGGCTGAAAGCTTCTCTTCTTCTCCACACTTCCTTTTCTTCCTTGTGCTCCCTAAGTTCTCCTCTGTTTTTTGAGCTCAAAACAGAGTTTTTTCTCCTCCATGATTTAGGTTCTATCCCTCCTTTTGCTGCCACTTTGTTTTGGATTTAGACTTCCTTGTTTCTGCACATCATTTTGGCATCCAACTCTCCATTTTTCTGCTCCTTGGATGGTCTGAACTTTAACTCCTTTTCACTCCACGATTTGGGACGTTGCTCCACGGTTTTTTCTACATGTTGGATAGCTTCGTTCAGCTCTCGGTTTCTGCAGTTCAGCTCTCGGTTTCACTCAGTTTCTGGTTCGTTTTCTCTACTGTCTTTTCCTCACGTGGCTGCCTTGCTTTCTTGCTTCGTTCAGCTTTGTTTCTCCCTCATGTTGCTGACTCCATTTTCTTCTTTCGTTCAGCATTGTTTCCTCTCGGTTTGTTGCTGGTTTCGTTGCTCTCCCTTTCTTCTTCAGCTCTTCTTTCCTTCTCGGTCACGTGGCTCTCCCTTTCAGCATGGTTTCTGCCTTCTTTTTCCTTCCTCTCTTCTCTTTTCCAGCTCTTTTTTCTTCTCAGCCGAGGCCTCCTTTCTCTCAAGCGTTTTTTTCTTCCTTTTCTCTCAGTTTGCTTGCTCTTCTTTATACTCCAACGTCACCTCCCTTTTCTGCCATCTTGCTCCCTTTTTCCCTTGCTTTTTCTGCAACTTCCATCCACCACTTTGCTGCACACGGTCCCCTCCTTTTCCTGCCATCTCCAGCCACGCCCCACTCTTCTTTCACTACACTAGCCACCCCACTTTCTGCCTCCTCTGTAGAACCACTCCCACTTGCTTTTTTGTCCCCCTTGTCCTCTTGTGCATATGTGTGCATGGGTGCATGCATGTGGTGAGTGTGTGTGTCCGTGGGTGAGAGTGTGTGAGAGTGTGAGTGTGAGTGTGTGAGGAGGTGTGTCCGTGAGTGAGAGTGTGAGTGTGTGAGAGTGATGTGTGTCATGTGTGTGAGAGCAAATGAGCATATGGGAGCAAATGAGCATGTGGGAGTGTGAGTGTGAGTGTGTGAGAGTGATGTGTCCGTGAGTGGGAGTGTGAGTGTGTGAGAGTGATGTGCGTCATGTGTGTGAGGGCAAGTGAGCATGTGAGAGTGTGTGAGTGTGAGCAAGTGAGAGTGTTTGGCAATTCCATTTCAAGTATGTGGCCTTGTTCATTTTATTTCCTTGCAAGATGATTGCCATGTCTCTTCTTCAAACCTATATCTTGAATTTTCCTTTTTATTATTTTTGGTTCTCAAGTTTGGTTTTTTCCATATTACTTCTATTTTGTTTGTCTTTTGCAATTTTGTTTTAATTAATTGTTATTATTATTTTATATATATTTTTTGAATTTTTTAATTCTATTTATTATTATTATTGTGATTATTATTAATTGTTAATTCGGGTGGGGTGTTAACAGGGCTTTTCAGGGGTGAATAGTGATTTCCATCGGTACAGTGAAAAAATTGGGATTCAGGCCGATCTTGACGGCCGACCATGATCTCTGGCAGTTTGGGGGTAAGATTGGTTATTTGCAACGTCCATGGGACTGTACAGTGATTTCCACAAGCATAGATGGAAAATAACAACTATTTGGCTGTTCTGAGGGCGAACAGTGATTTTCGCTGGACGCGCAGGGAAAATCGGGATTCGTACCGGTCTGGACGGCTGATCTGGACTTACGGCTGTTCGGGGGGCAGATAGGTTATTTGCAACTTTCTAGGGGCGGTACGGGGGTTTTCTGTTGACCAAGTGGAAAATAACGGCCTTCGAGCTGTTCAGGGGTGAATAGTAATTTTCGTCGGAACAGTGAAAAAATCGGGATTCGGGTCGATCCTGACGGCCGACCATGATCTCTAACAGTTTGGGGGGTAGATTGGTTAATTGCAATGTCCATAGGGCTGTACAGCGATTTCCAGAAGCACAGATGGAAAATAACGACTATTTCGCTGTTCAGAGGGTGAATAGTAGTTTTTACCGGTCAAGCAGGGAAATTCGGGATTCGTGCCGGTCAGGACGGCTGATCTGGATTTACGACTGTACGGGGGCAGATTGGTTATATGAAACTTTTTAGGGGCAGTTCGGGGGTTTTCTGTTGACCAAGTGGAAATAACATCCTTCGGGCTGTTCAGGGGTGAATAGGGATTTTCGTCGGTACAGTGAAAATATCAGGATTCAGGCCAATCCGGACGGCTGATCGTGATTTCCGGTTGTTTGGGGGGCAGACTGGTTAATTGCAACGTTCATGGGGCTGTACGATAATTTCTAGAAGCCCACATGGAAAATAACGACTATTTGGTTGTTTTGAGGGTGAATAGTGATTTTAGCCGGTCCAGCAGGGAAAATTGGGATTTGTGCTGGTCTGGACAGCCAATCTGGATTTACGGCTGTTCAGGGTGTAGATAGGTTATTTGTAACTTTTTAAGGGCGGTACGAGGGGTTTTCTGTTGACCAGAAGGAATAAAACGACCCTCGGGCTGTTCAGGGGTGAATAGTGATTTTCGTCGGTACAATGAAAAAATTGGGATTCAGGCCGATCCGGACGGATGATCGTGATTTCCGGTTGTTTGGGGGGCAGATTGGTTATTTGCAACGTTCATTGGGCTGTACAACGATTTCCAGAAGCCCGGATGGAAAATAACGACTATTTGGCTATTCTGAGGGAGAATAGTGATTTTCGCCGGTCCAGCAGGGAAAATCGGGATTCGTGCCGGTTTGGATGGCCGATCTGGATTTACGGCTGTTCAGGGGGCAGATAGGTTATTTGTAACTTTTTAAGGGTGGTACAAGGGTTTTCTGTTGACAAAAAGGAATATAACGACCTTCGGGCTATTTTGGGGTGAATAGTGATTTTTGCTGGTACAGTGAAAAATTTGGGATTCGTGCCGATCCGGACGGCCGACCGTGATTTCTGGTAGTTTGGGGGGCAGATTGGTTATTTGCAACGTCCAAGGGGTTGTACAACAATTTCCAGCAGCAGAGACAGAAAATAACGACTATTTGGCTGTTCAGAGGGTGAATAGTGATTTTCGCCGGTCGAGCAGGTAATATCGGGATTCGTGCCGGTCTGAACGGCCGTTCTGGATTTACGGTTGTTCGGGTGGCATATCGGTTGTCTGCAACTTTAAAAGGGCGGCACGGGCGTTTTCTATTGACCAAGTGGAAAATAACGACCTTCGGGCTGTTCAGGGGTGAATAGTGATTTTCGTCGGTACAGTGAAAAAATCGGAATTCGGGCCGATCCTGACGGCTGACCGTGATCTCTGGCAGTTTGGGGGGAAGAATGGTTAGTTGTAACGTCCATAGGGCTGTACAGCGATTTCCAGAAGCACATATGGAAAATAAAGACTATTTGGCTGTTCATATGGCGAATAGTGATTTTCGCCGGTCTAGCAGTGAAAATCAGGATTCGTGCTGGTCTGGACGGCCGATCTGGATTTATGGCTGTTCGGGGGGTGGATAGGTTATTTTGCAACTTTTTGGGGGCGAAACAGGGTTTTTCTATTGAGCAGATGGAATATAATGTCCTTCGGGCTGTTCAGGGGTGAATAGTGATTTTTGTCGCTACGGTGAAAAAATGGGGATTCGGGCGGATATGGACGGCCGACCGTGATTTCTGGCAGTCTGGGGGGCAGAATGGTTATTCGTAACGTCCATAGCGCTGTACAACGATTTCCAGAAGCACTGATGGAAAATAAAGACTATTTGGCTATTCAGAGGGTGAATAGTGATTTTCGTCGGTCCAGCAGGGAAAATCGAGATTCTTGCCAGTCTGGACGCCCATTCAGGATTTACGGCTGTTTGCAGGGCATATCAGTTGTCTGCAACTTTTACAGGGCGGCACGGGGGTTTTCTGTTGACCAAGTGGAATACAACGTCCTTCGGGCTGTTCAGGGGTGAATAGTGATTTTCGTCGGTACAGTGAAAAAATGGGGATCCGGACAACCGATCCTGATTTCTGGCAGTCTGGGGGGCTGAATGGTTATTTGCAACGTCCATAGCGTTGTACATCGATTTCTAGATGCACTGATGGAAAATAACGACTATTTAGCTGTTCAGAGGGTGAATAGTGATTTTTGTCACTCCAACAGGAAAATTCGAGATTCGTGCCAATCTGGACGGCCGATCTAGATTAACGGCTGTTCAAGGGGCAGATAGGTTATTTGCAACTTTTTAAGGGCGGTACGGCGGTTTTCTGTTGACTAGATGGAATATAACGACCTTCGGGCTGTTCAGGGGTGAATAGTGATTTTTGCCGATACAGTGAAAAAATTAGGATTCAGGCCTATCCAGACGGTCGATCGAGATTTCAGGCTGTTTGGTGGGCAGATTGGTTATTTGCAATGTTCATGGGGCTGTACAACGATTTCTAGAAGCACAGATGGAAAATAACGACTACTTGGCTGTTCAGAAGGTGAATAGTGATTTTCGCCGGTCCAGCACTAAAAATCGGGATTCGTGCTGGTTTGGACGGCCGATCGGGTTTTATGGTAGTTCGGGGGGCAGATTGGCTACATGCAACTTTTTAGGGGCGGTACTAGGGTTTTCTGTTGACCAAGTGGAAAATAACGATCTTCGAGCTGTTCAAGGGTGAATAGTGATTTTCGTCGGTATAGTGAAAAAATCGGGATTTGGGCCGATCCTGTCGGCCGACCATGATCTCTGGTAGTTTGGGGGGGAGAATGGTTAGTTGCAATGTCCATAGGGCTGTACAGCGATTTCCAGAAGCACATATGGAAAATAAAGACTATTTGGCTGTTCAGAGGGTGAATAGTGATTTTCGCCGGTCCAGCAGGAAAAATCGGGATTCGTGCTGGTCTGGACAGCCGTTTTAGATCTACGACAGTTCGGGGGCATATCGTTTGTCTGCAACTTTTATGGGGCAGCACGGGGGTTTTCTATTGACTAAGTGGAAAATAACGACCTTCGGGCTGTTCAGGGGTGAATAGTGATTTTCGTCGGTACAGTGAAAAAATCGGGATGTGGGCCGATCCTGACAACCGACTGTGATCTCTGGCAGTTTGGGGGGAAGAATGGTTAGTTGCAACGTCCATAGGGCTGTACAGCGATTTCCAGAAGCACATATGGAAAATAAAGACTATTTGGCTATTCAGAGGGTGAATAGTGATTTTCGCCGATCCAGTAGGGAAAATCAGGATTCGTGCTGGTCTGGACGGCCGATCTGGATTTATGGCTGTTCGGGAGGTGGATAGGTTATTTTGCAACTTTTTGGGGGCAAAACAGGGGTTTTCTGTTGAGCAGATGGAATATAATGTCCTTCGGGCTGTTCAGGGGTAAATAGTGATTTTCGTCGCTATGGTGAAAAAATGGGGATTCAGGTGGATATGGATGGCCGTCCGTGATTTCTGGCTGTCTGGGGGGCAGAATGGTTATTCGCAACGTCCATAGCGCTGTACAGCGATTTCCAGAAGCACAGATGGAAAATGACGACTATTTGGCTGTTCAGACGGTGAATAGTGATTTTTTCCAGTCCGGCAGGGAAAATCGGGATTTGAGCTGGTCTGCGCGGCTGATCTAGATTTACGACTGTTCAGGGGGAAGACTGTTTATTTGCAACTTTTTAGGGGCGGTACGGGGTTTTTCTGTTGACCACGTGGAAAATAACAACCTTTGGGCTGTTCTGGGGTGTATAGTGATTTTTGTCGGTACAGTGAAAATATTGGGATTCGGGCCAATCCTGACGGCTGATCGTGATTTCTGGTAATTTAGGGGTAGATTGGTTAGTTGTAATGATCATGGGGCTATATAGCGATTTCTAGAGGACCAGACGGAAATTGCAACTATTTGGCTATTCAGAGGGTGAATAGTGATTTTCGCCGGTCTAGCAGTGAAAATCAGGATTCGTGCCAGCCTGGACGGCCGATTTGGATTTACGGCTGTTCGGGGGGCATATAAGTTGTCTGCAATTTTTAAGGGGCGGCACGGGGGTTTTCTGTTGGCCAAGTGGAAAATAACGACCTTCGAGTTGTTCAGGGGTGAATAGTGATTTTCGTTGATACAGTGAAGAAATCAGGATTCGGGCTGATCCTGACGCCCGACCGTGATCTCTGGCAGTTTGGCGGGCAGAGTGGTTAGGTGCAACATCCATGGGGCTGTACAGCAATTTCCAGAAGCACAGATGGAAGATAACGACTATTTCGCTGTTTAAAGGATGAATAGTAGTTTTCACTGGTCGAGCAGGGAAAATCGGGATATGTGTCGGGTTGGACAGCCGATCTGGATTTACGGCTGTTCAGGGGCAGATTGGTTATTCGCAACTTTTTATGGGCGGTACGGGGGTTTTCTATTGACCAAGTGGAAAATAAAGTCCCTCGGGCTGTTCAGGGGTGAATAGCGATTTTCGTCGGTATAGTGAAAAAATCAGGATTCGTGCCGATCCGGACGACCGACCTTGATTTTTGGCAGTTTGGGGGGCAGATTGATTGTTTGCAACGTCCATAGGGCTGTACAGCAATTTTTAGAAGCATAGATGGAAAATGACAACTATTTGGCTGTTCAAAGGGTGAATAGTGATTTTCACCGGTCTAGCAGTGATAATCAGGATTTGTGCCGGTTTGGACGGCCGATTTGGATTTACAGCTGTTCAGGGGGCATATCGGTTGTCAGCAACTTTTAAGGGGCGGCACGGGGGTTTTCTGTTGACCAAGTGGAAAATAACGACCTTCAAGCTGTTCAGGGGTGAATTGTGATTTTCGTCGGTACAGTGAAAAAATCGGGATTCGGGCCGATCCTGACAGCCGACCGTGATTTCTGGTAGGTTGGGGGGCAGAATGGTTATTTGCAGTGTCCATATGGCTGTATAGCGATTTCCTGAAGCACAAATGGAAAATAACAACTATTTCGCTGTTTAGAGGGTGAATAGTGATTTTGCCGGTCGGGCAGGGAAAATCGGGATTCGTTTCGGTCTGGACGGCCGATCTGGATTTACGGCTGTTCGGGGGGTGGATAGGTTATTTGCAACTTTTTAGGAGCAGAACGGGGGTTTTCTGTTGACCAGATGGAATATAACATCCTTCGGGCTATTCAGAGGTGAATAGTGATTTTCATCGCTACGGTGAAAAATGGGGATTCAGGCGTATCTGGACGGCCAACTGTGATTTCTGGCAGTCTGGGGGGCAAAATGGTTATTTGCAATGACCATAGCACTGTACAGCGATTTCCAGAGGACCAGACGGAAAATGACGACTATTTGGCTGTTCAGAGGGTGAATAGTGATTTTCACCGGTCTAGCAGTGAAAATCAGGATTCGTGCCGGTCTGGATGGCCGATTTGGATTTACGGCTGTTCGGGGGGCATATCGGTTGTCAGCAACTTTTATGGGGCGGCACGGGGGTTTTCTGTTGACCACGCGGAAAATAACGACCTTCGGGCTGTTCAGGGGTGAATAGTGATTTTCGTCGGTACAGTGAAAAAATCGGGATGCGGGCTGATCCTGGCGGCCGACTGTGATCTCTGGCAGTTTGGGGGGCAAATTGGTTAGTTGCAAAGTCCAACGGGCTATACAGCGATTTCCAGAAGCACAGATGGAAGATAACGACTATTTCGCTATTTAAAGGGTGAATAGTAGTTTTTGCCGGTCGTGTAGGGAAAATCAGGATTCGTGCCGGTCTGGACAGCGGATCTGGATTTATGACAATACAGGGGCAGATTGGTTATTTGCAACTTTTTAGGGGGAGTATAGGGGTTTTCTGTTGACCATGTGGAATATAACGTCCTTCGGGCTGTTCAAGGGTGAAGATTGATTTTCATTGGTACAGTGAAAAAATCAGGATTCGGGCAGATCTGGACGGCTGACCGAGATTTTTGGCAGTTTGGGGGGCAGATAGGTTATTTGCAACGTCCATAGGGCTGTACAGCGATTTCCAGAAGCACAGATGGAAAATAACGACTATTTGGCTATTCAGAGGGTGAATAGTGATTTTCGCCTGTCCAGCATGGAAAATTGGGATTCGTGCCGGTCTGGACGGCTAATCTGGATTTACGGCTATTCGAGGGGCAGATTGGTTATTCGCAACTTCATAGGAGTGGTACAGGGGTTTTCTGTTGACCAAATGGAATATAACGTCCTTCAGGCTGTTCAGGGATGAATAGTGATTTTCGTTGGTACAGTGAAAAGTTCAGGATTCGTGCTGATCCGGACGGCCGATCATGATTTTTGATTGTTTGGGGGGAGGATTGGTTGTTTAAAACGTCCATAGGGCTGTATAGCGATTTCCTTAAGCACAGATGGAAAATAACGACTATTTGGCTGTTCAGAAGGTCAATAGTGATTTTCGCCGGTCGAGGAGGGAAAATCGGGATTCGTGCCAGTCTGGATGGCCAATCTAGATTTACGACTGTTCGGGGGGGGGGTGATTGGTTATTTGCAACTTTTTAGGGTCAGTACGGGGTTTTTTTGTTGACCAAATGGAATATAATGTGCTTCAGGCAGTTCAGGGGTGAATAGTGATTTTCGTCGGTACAGTGAAAAGTTCAGGATTCGTGCTGATCCGGACGGCCGATCGTGATTTTCGGATGTTTGAGGGGCAGATTGGTTGTTTACAACGTCCATAGGGCTATACAGCGATTTCCTGAAGCACAGATGGAAAATAACGATTATTTGGCTGTTCAGAAGGTCAGTAGTGATTTTCGCCGGTAGAGGAGGGAAAATCGGGATTCATGCCGGTCTGGACGGTCAATCTAGATTTACGACTGTTCGGGGGGCTGATTGGTAATTTGCAACTTTTTAGGGTCATTACGGGGGTTTTTTGTTGACCAAATGGAATATAACGTGCTTCGGGCAATTCTGGGGTGAATAGTAATTTTCTTCAGTACAGTAAAAAATTCAACATTCGTGCCGATCCGGATGGCCGACCGTGATTTCTGGCAATTTGGGGGGCAGATTGGTTATTTGCAACGTCCATAGGGTTGTACAGCTATTTCCAGAAGCACAGATGGAAAATAACGACTATTTGGCTTTTCCGTGGGTGAATAGCGATTTTCGTTGGTCCAGCTGGAAAAATAGGGATTCATGCCGGTCTGGACGGCCAATCTGGATTTACGACTGTTAAGTGGTCATATTGGTTTTTTGTAACTTTTTATGGGCGGTACAGGGTTTTTCTGTTGACCAAATGGAAAATAACGACCTTCGAGCTGTACAGAGGTGAATAGTGATTATTGTTGGTACAATGAAAAAATTGGGATTCGGGCCGATCCGGACGGTTGATCGTGATTTCTGGCAGTTTGGGGGGCAGATTGGTTATTTGCAACGACCATGGGGCTGTACAGTGATTTCCAGAACCACAGATGGGAAATAATGACTATTTGGCTGTTCAAAGGGTCAATAGCAATTTTCACTAGTCCAGCAGGGAAAATCAGGATTCGTGCCGGTCAAGACAGCCGATCTGGATTTATGGCTGTTCGGGGGGCAGATTGGTTATTTGTGACTTTTTAGGGGCTTTACGGGGGTTTTCTGTTGACCAAGTGGAAAATAATGACCTTCGGGCTGTTCAACGGTGAATAGTGATTTTCGTCAGCACAGTGAAAAATTTGGGATTCGTGCTGATCAGGACAGCCGATCGTGATTTTCGGTTGTTTTGGGGGCAAATTGGTTGTTTACAATGTCCATAGGGCTGTACAGCGATTTCTTGAAGCACAGATGGAAAATGACGACTATTTGGCTATTTAGAGGGTCAATAGTGATTTTTGCTGCTCGAGCAGGGAAAATCAGGATTCGTGCCAGTTTGGATGGCCGATCTGGATTTACGGCTGTTCGGGGGGGGTGATTGGTTATTCGCAACTTTTTTGGGGCGGTACGAGGGTTTTCGGTTGACCAAATGGATTATAATGTCCTTCAGGCTGTTCAGGGGTGAATAGTGATTTTTGTCGGTACAGTGAAAAGTCGGGATTCGGGCGGATCCAGATGGCCGACCGTGATTTCTTGCTGTTTGAGGGGCAGATTGGTTATTTACAACGTCCATAGGACTGTACTGCGATTTCCAGGAGCACAGATGGAAAATAACAACTATTTCGCTGTTCAGAGGGTGAATAGTGATTTTCACCGGTCTAGTAAGGAAAATTGAGATTTGTGCCAGTTTGGACGGCCGATCTAGATTGACGGCTGTTCAGGTGGCAGATTGGTTAGTTACAATGATCATGGTGCTGTACAGCGATTTCCAGAAGCACTTATGGAAAATAACGACTATTTGGCTGTTCAGAGGGTGAATGGTGATTTTTGCCGGTCCAGCGACAAAATCGTGATTCGAGCCAGTCTGGACTGCTGATCTAGTTTTATGGCTGTTCGGAGGGCTAATTGGTTATTTGCAACTTTTTAGGGGCGGTACGGGAGTTTTCTATTGACCAAATGGAAGATAATGTCCTTTGGGCTGTTCAGGGGTGAATAGTGATTTTCGTCGGTACAGTGAAAAAATTGGGATTCGTGCTGATTCGGACGGCCGATCGTGATTTCTGGCTACTTGGGGGCAGATTGGTTATTTGCAGCATCCATATGGCTATACAGCGATTTCCGGAAGCACAGATGGAAAATAACGACTATTTCGCTGTTCGGAGGGTGAATAGTGATTTTGTCGGACCTGCAGGGAAAATCGAGATTTGTGCCAGTTTGGACGGTTGATCTACATTTACGGCTGTTCGGGGGGCAGATTGGTTATTCGCAACTTTTTAGGGGCGGTACGGGGGTTTTCTGTTGACCCAATGGAATATAATGTCCTTCGGGCTTTTCAGGGGTGAATAGTGATTTTCGTCGGTACAGTGAAAAAATCAGGATTCGGCCCAATCTAGATGGTCGATCGTGATTTTGGGCTTTTTGGGGGCAGATTGGTTGGTTGCAATGGTCATGGGGCTGTACAGCGATTTCCTGAAGCACAGTTGGAAAATAACGGCTTGCTGGCTGTTCAGAGGATGAATAGTGAGTTTCGCCGGTTTAGCAGGGAAAATCGGGATTCGTGCCGGTCAGGACGGCTGATCTAGATTTTCTGCTATATGGGGGCATATTGGTTATTAGCAACTTTTTAAGGCGGTACAGGGGTTTTCTGTTGACCAAGTGGAAAATAACGTCCACCGGGCTGTTCAGGGGTGAATAGTAATTTTCGTCGGTACAATGAAAAAATCGGGATTCGAGCCGATCCAGATGGCTGATCGTGGATTTTGGCTATTTGGGGGCAGATTGGTTAGTTGCAATGATCATGGGGCTATACAGCAATTTCCAGAAGCACAGATGGAAAATAACGACTATTTGGCTGTTCCGAGGGTGAATAGTGATTTTCACCGTTCGAGCGAGAAAATCGTGATTCGTGCCGGTCTGGACGGCCGGTCTAGATTTACGGCTGTTCAGGGGGCTGATTGGTTATTTGCAAATTTTTAGGGGCGGTACGGGGGTTTTCTGTTGACCAAGTCGAAAATAACAACCTTCGGGCTGTTCAGGGGAGAATAGTGATTTTCATCGGTACTGTGAAAAAATCGGGATTCGTGCCGATCCGGACGATCGATCGTGATTTCTGGCTGGTTGGGGGGCAGATTGGTTGTTAGCAATGCCCATGGGACTGTACAGCGATTTCCAGAAGCACAGGTAGAAAATAACGACTTTTTTGCTTTTCAATGTGTGAATAGTGATTTTTGCCGGCCTGGCGGGAAAAAGCGGGATTCGTGCCGGCTTAGACGGCCGATTTGGATTTACGGCTGTTCGGGGGGCAGATTGGTGATTCGCAACTTTTTAGGCGCGGTACGGGGGTTTTCTGTTGACCAAATGGAATGTAACATTCTTTGGGCTGTTCAGGGGTGAATAGTGAGTTTTGTTGATACAGCAAAAAAATTGGGATTTGCGCCGATCTGGACCGCCAACCATGATTTCTGGCTGTTTGGGGGGCAGATTGGTTATTTGCAACGTCCATGGGGCTGTCCAGCAATTTCCAGAAGCCTAGATGGAAAATAACGAGTATTTGGCTGTATAGAGGGTGAATAGTGATTTTCGCAGGTCCAGCAAGGAAAATCGAGATTCATGTCGGTCTGGACGGCCGATCTAGATTTACGGCTGTTTGGGGGGCAGATTGGTTATCCACAACTTCTTAGGGGCGGTGCGGGGGTTTTCTGTTGACCAAATGGAATATAACGTCCTTCGGGCTGTTCAGGGGTGAATAGTGATTTCATCGGTACAGTGAAAAAATCGGGATTTGTGCCGATCCGGACGGCCGACCAAGTTTTCTGGCTGTTTGGGGGGCAGATTGGTTATTTGCAACGTTCATGGGGCTGTACAGCAATTTCCAGAAGCTTAGATGGAAAATAACGACTATTTGGCTGTTCAGAGGGTGAATAGTAATTTTCACCGGTCCAACAATGAAAATCGGGATTCGTGCCAGTCTGGACCGCCAATCTGGATTTACTGCTGTTCATGGGACAGATTGGTTATATGCAACTTCTTAGGGGCGGTACGGGGGTTTTCTGTTGACCAAATGGAAAATAACGACCTTCGGGCTGTTCAGGGGTGAATTGTAATTTACGTCGGTACGGTGAAAAAATTGGGATTCGTACCGATCTGGACGACCGATCGTGATTTCTGGCTGGTTGGGGGGCAGATTGGTTATTTGCAATGTCCATGGGGCTGTATAGCGATTTCTAGAAGCACAGATGGAAAATAACGTTTATTTGGCAGTTCAGAGGGTGAATAGTGATTTTCGCCAAGCAGTAGAAAAATTGGGATTTGTGCCGGTCTGGACGGTTGATTTGGATTGACAACTCTTCGGGGGGCAGATTGGTTATTTGCAACTTTTTAGGGGTAGTACGAGGGTTTTCTGTTGACCACATGGAATATATCATCCTTCGGGCTGTTCCAGGGTGAATAGTGATTTTCGTCGGTACAGTGAAAAAATCGTGATTCGTGCCGATCTGAATGGCCGACCGTGATTTCTGGCTATTTGGGGGGCAGATTGGTTATTTGCAACGTTCAAGGGGCTGTACAGCGATTTCTACAAGCCCAGATGGAAAATAACAACTATTTAGCTGTTCAGAGGGTAAATAGTGATGTTCGCCGGTCCAGCGGGAAAATAGAGATTCGTGCTGGTTTGGATGGCCGATCTGGATTTACGACTATTTGGGGAGCAGATTGGTTATTTGCAACTTTTTAGGGGTGGTACGGGTGTTTTCGGTTGACCAAATGGAAAATAACGACCTTTGGGCTATTCAGGCATGAATAGTGATGTTCGTTGGTACAGTGAAAAAAATGGGATTCGTGTCGATCTGGACGGCTGATTGTGATTTCTGCCTAGTTGGGGAGCAGATTGGTAATTTGCAACGTCCATGGGACAGTATAGTGATTTCCAGAAGCACAGACGAATAATAACGACTATTTGGCTGTTCAGAGGGTGAATAGTGATTTTCGCCGGTCCAGCGGGAAAATCGTGATTCGTGCCGGTCTGGACGGCCGATTTGGATTTACGGCTGTTCGAGGGGCAGATTGGTTATTTGAAACATTATATGGGCGATACGGGGGTTTTCTGTTGACCACACAGAATATAATGTCCTTCAGGCTGTTCTGCGGTGAATAGTAATTTTCATCGATACAGTGAAAGAATCAGGATTCGTGCCGATCCGAACGACTGACCGTGATTTCTGGCCGTTTGGGGGGCAGATTGGTTATTTGCAACGTTCATGGGGCTGTACAGTGATTTCCGGAAGCCCAAATGGAAAATAACGACTATTTGGTTGTTCAGTGGGTAAATAGTGATTTTCGCCGGTCCAACAAGGAAAATCGAGATTCGTGCCGGTTTGGACGGCCGATTTGGATTTACGGCTGCTTAGGGGCAGATTGGTTATTTGTGACTTTTTAGGGGCGATACGGGGGTCTTCTGTTGACCAAACGGAGCAGAACGTCCTTCGCGCTATTCAGTGATGAATAGTGATTTTCGTCGATAGAGTGAAAAAATCAGGATTCGTGCCAATCCGGACGGCCAATCGTGATTTCTAGCAATTTGGAGGCAGATTGCTGAGTTGCAATGATCACGGGGCTGTACAGAGATTTCTAGAAGCACAGATGGAGAATAACGACTATTTGGCAGTTCAGAGGGTGAATAGTGATTTTTGCCGGTCCAACATGAAAAATCAGGATTCGTGTCGATCCAGATAGCCAATCCGGATCTATGGCTGTTCAGGGGGTAGATTGGTTATTTGCAACTTCTTAGGGGCGGTACGGGGGTTTTCTGTTGACCAAAGGGTATATAACGTCCTTCGGGCTGTTTAGGGTGAATAGTGATTTTCGTCGACACAATGAAAGAATCGGGATTCGTGCGGATCCGGACGGCCGGCCAGGATTTCTGGCTGGTTGGGGGGCAGATTGGTTATTTGCAACGTCCATGGGGCTGTACAGCGAATTCCAAAAGCACAGCTGGAAAATAATGACTATTTGGCTGTTGGGAGGGTGAATAGTGATTTTCGCCGTTCCAGCACGGAAAATCGAGATTCGTGCCAGTCTGAACGGCCGATCCGGATTTACGGCTGTTCAGGGGCAGATTTTGTTATACTCAACATCTTAAGGGTGGTACGGGGGTTTTCTGTTGACCAAATGGAATATATCATCCTTCGGGCTGTTCCAAGGTGAATAGTGATTTTCGTCGGTACAGTGAAAAAATCGTGATTCGTGCCGATCCGAATGGCCGACCGTGATTTCTGGCTATTTGGGGGGCAGATTGGTTATTTGTAACGTTGAAGGGGCTGTACAGCGATTTCTAGAAGCCCAGATGGAAAATAACGAGTATTTGGTTGTTTAGAGGGTGAATAGTGATATTCGCTGATCTAGTGGGAAAATCAGGATTCGTGCTGGTCTGGACAGCCGATCTGGATTTACGGCTGTTCAGGGGGTAGAAAGGTTATTCGCAACTTCTTAGGGGCGGAACGGGGGTTTTCTGTTGACCAGACGGAATATAACTTCCTTCGGGCTGTTCAGGGGTGAATAGTGGTTTTCGTCGGTACAGTGAAAAAATCAGGATTCGTGCCGATCCGGACGACCGATCGTGAATTCTGGCTATTTGGGGGCAGATTGGTGAGTTGCAATGATGATGGGGCAGTACAGTTCTTTCCAGAAGCACAGATGGAAAATGATGTCTATTTGGCGGTTCAGAGGGTGAATAGTGATTTTCGCCAGTCCAGCAAGAAAAATCAGGATTCGTGCGGGTCTAGACGGCCGATTTGGATTTACGGCTGTTCGGTGGTCAGATTGGTTATTCACAACTTTTTAGGGGCGGTACGGGGGTTTTATGTCGACCAAATGGAATAAAACGTCCTTCGGGCTGTTCAGGGGTGAATAGTGATTGTCGTTGGCATAATAAAAAAATCAGGATTCGTACCAATCGGGACGACCGATTGTTATTTCTGGCTATTTGGGGGCAGATTGGTGAGTTGCAATGATCATGGGGCTGTACAGAGATTTCTAGAAGCACAGATGGAAAATAATGACTATTTGGCAATTCAGAGGGTGAATAGTGATTTTTGCCGGTCCAACAAGAAAAATCGGGATTCATGCCGGTCCGGATAGCCGATCTGGATTTACGGCTATTTGGGGGGTAGATTGGTTATTCGCAACTTCTTAGGGGCGGTACGGGGGTTTTCTGTTGACCAAAGGGAATACAACGTCCTTCGGGCTGTTCAGGGTGATTAGTGATTTTCGTCAGTATAGTGAAAAAATAGGGATTCGTGCCGATCCGGACGGCCGACCGTGATTTCTGACTGTTCAGGGGGCAGATTGGTTATTTACAACGTCCATGGGGCAATACGGGGATTTCTAGAAGCACAGATGGAAAATAATGACTATTTCGCTGTTCAGAGGGAGAATAGTAATTTTCGCCAGTCCAGCAAGGAAAATCGAGATTCGTGCCGGACTGGACGGCCGATCTGGATTTACGGCTGTTCAGGGGGCATAATGGTTATTCGCAACTTCTTAGGGGCGGTACGGGGGTTTTCTGTTGACTAAGTGGAATATAATGTCCTTCGGGCTGTTCTAAGGTGAATAGTGATTTTCGTCGGTACAGTGAAAAAATTGGGATTCGTGCCGATTTGGACGTCCGATCGTGATTTCTGGGTGGTTGGGGGCAGATTGGTTATTTGCAACGTTCATAAGGCTGTATAGCGATTTCTAGAAGCCCGGATGGAAAATTACGACTATTTGGCTGTCCAGTGGTGAATAGTGATTTTCGTCGGTCAAGCGGGAAAATCTGGATTGGTGCTGGTCTGGACGGCCAATTTTGATTTACGGCTGTTCGGGGGGCAGATTGGTTATTCGCAACTTTTTTGGGGCGGTACGGGGGTTTTCTGTTGACCAGATGGAAAATAACGACCTTCGTGCTGCTTAGGGGTGAATAGTGATTTTCGTCAGAAGAGTGAAAAAATCGGGATTCGTGCTGATCCGGACGGCCGACAGGGATTTCTGGCTGTTTGGGGGGCAAATTGGTTACTTGCCACATTCATGGGGCTGTACAGCAATTTCCAGAAGCCTAGATGAAAAATAACGACCATTTTGCTGTTCAAAGGGTGAATAGTGATTTTCGCCGGTCCGGCAAAAAAATCGAGATTCATGCCGGGCGGGACGGCCGATCTGGATTTAAGGCTGTTTGGGGGACAGATTGGTTATTTGAGACTTTTTAGAGGCGGTACAGCGAGAAATTCGGGATTCGTGCTGATCCAGACGGTCGACAGTGATTTCTTGCTGTTTGGGGGCAGATTGGTTTTTTGCAACGTTCTTTGGGCGGTACGGGGGTTTTCCGTTGAAAAAATCGAAAATAACTACATTCGTGCTGTTCAAGGGTGAATAGTGATTTTCATCGATACAGCGAGAAATTTGAGATTCGTGCCGATTAGGTCGGCCGTTCGTGATTTTTGGCTATTTGGGGGGCAGATTGGTATTATGCAATGTTCGTGGGGCGGTACGGGGGTTTTCCGTTAACACAATGGAAAACAACTACTTTCGGGCTGTTCAGGGGTGAATAGTGATTTTCGTCGATGTAGCAAGAAATTCGAGATTCATGCTGATCCGGTCGGCCGTTCGTGATTTCTGGCTGTTTGGGGGGCAGATTGGTCATATGCAATGTTCTTGGGGCGGTGGTGAATAGTGATTTTCGTCGGTAAAGCGAAAAATTCGGGATTCGTGCCAATCCAGTGGGTCGTTCATGATTTCTGGCTGTTCGAGGGGCAGATTGGTTACTTGCAACGTCTTTGGGGCGGTATGGGGGTTTTCTGTTGACAAAATGGAAAATAACTACTTTCCGACTATTCAGGGGTGAATTGTGATTTTCATCGATACAGCCAGAAATTCGAGATTCGTTCCGATCCGGACGGCCGATCGTGATTTCTGGCTGTTTGGGGTGCAAATTGGTTATTTACAACCTTTTAGGGGTAGTACGGGGGTTTTCTGTTGACAAAATCAAAAATAACTACTTTCGGGCTGTTCGGGGGTGAATAGTGATTTTCGTTGATATAGTGAGAAATTCGAGATTCATTCCGATCCGGAGGGCCGATCGTGATTTCTGGCTGTTTGGGGGGCAAATTGGTTATTTGCAACGTTCTTTCCGTGGTACGGGGGTTTTCAGTTGACAGAATGGAAAATAACTACTTTCGTGCTGTTCAGGGGTGAATAGTGATTTTCGTCGGTACAGCGAGAAATTTGAGATTCATGCCAATCAGGGCGGCCGAACTTGATTTCTGGCAGTTCGGGGGGCTGATTGGTTATTTGCAACCTTTTAGATGCGATACGTTGGTTTTCTGTTGACAAAATCGAAATTAACTACTTTCGGGCTGTTCAGGGGTGAATAGTGATTTTCGTCGGTATAATGAGAAATTCAAAATTTGTGCCGATCCGGACGATCGATCGTGATTTCTGGCTGTGTGGGGGGCAGATTGGTTATTTGCAACGTTCTTTGGGCGGTACATTGGTTTTCCGTTGACAGAATGGAAAATAACTACTTTCGTGCTGTTTAGGGGAGAATAGTGATTTTCATCGGTACAGCAAGAAATTCAGGATTAGTGCCGATCTGATCGGCCGTTCGTGATTTCTGGCTGTTTGGGGGGCAGATTGGTTATATGCAATGTTCTAGGGGCGGTATAGGGGTTTTCCGTTGACAGAAAGGAAAACAACTACTATCGGGCTGTTCGGGAGTGAATAGTAATTTCAATCGGTACAGCGAGAAATTTGAGATTCGTTCTGATCCGGACGGCCGATCGTGATTTGTGGCTGTTTTGGGGGCAAATTGGTTATCTGCAATGTTCTTTCAGCAGTACGGGGGTTTTCGGTTGACGGAATGGAAAAAAACTACTTTCGTACTGTTCAGGACGTGAATAGTGATTTTCGTCGGTACAGCGGAAAATTCAGGATTAGTGCCGATCTGGTCGGCCGTTCGGGATTTCTGGCTGTTTTGGGGGCAGAATGGTTATATGCAATGTTCTGGGAGTGGTACAGGGGTTTTCCGTTGATAAAATGGAAAACAACTACTTTAGGGCTGTTTAGGGGTAAATAGTGATTTTCATCGGTACAGCGAGAAATTCGAGATTCGTGCCAATCCGGACGGCCGAACTTGATTTCTTGCAGTTCAAGGGGCAGATTGGTTATTTACAACCTTTATGGTGCGGTACGTGGGTTTTTCGTTGACAAAACGGAAAACAACTATTTTCGAGCTGTTCGGGGGTGAATAGTGATTTTCGTCGGTAAAGCGAGAAATTCGAGATTCGTGCCGATCCAGTCGGCCGTTCGTGATTTCTCACTGTTCGAGGGGCAGATTGGTTATTTGCAATGTTTTAGGGGCGGTATGGGGGTTTTTCGTTGGCAAAATGGAAAATAACTACTTTCAGGCTGCTCAAGGGAGAATAGTAATTTTTGTCGGTACAGCGAGAAATTCGTGATTCGTGCCGATCTGGACGGCCGAACGTGATTTCTAGCAGTACGGGGGGCAGATTGGTTATTTACAACGTCTTTGGGGCGGTACGGGGGTTTTCCGTTGACAAAGTGGAAAACAACTCGTTTCAGGCTATTTAGGGGTGAATTGTGATTTTCATCGGTACAGCAAGAGATTCGAGATTCGTTCCGATCCGAACGGCCGATCGTGATTTCTGGCTGTTTGGGGGGCAAATTGGTTATTTGCAACGTTCTTTCAGCGGTACGAGGGTTTTCAGTTGACAGAAAGGAAAATAACTACTTCTGTGCTATTCAGGGGTGAATAGTGATTTTCGTCGGTACAGCGAGAAATTCAGGATTAGGGCCAATCTGGTCAGCCGTTCGAGATTTCTGGCTGTTTAGGGGGCAGAATGGTCATTTGCAATGTTCTAGGCACGGTACGGGGGTTTTCCGTTGACAAAATGGAAAACAATTACGTTCGGGCTGTTCAGGTGTGAATAGTGATTTTCATCGGTGCAGCGAAAAATTCGAGATTCGTGCCGATCCGGTTGGCCGTTCGTGATTTTTGGCTGTTCGAGGGGCAGATTGGTTATTTGCAACGTTCTTGGGGCGGTACGGGGGTTTTCTGCTGACATAATGGAAAATATCTACTTTCAGGTTGTTCAGGGGTGAATAGTATTTTTCGTTGGTACAGCGAGAAATTCGTGATTCGAGCCGATCCGGATGGCCGAACTTGATTTCTGGCAGTTCGGGGGGCAGATTGGTTATTTACAACCTTTTAGGTGCAACTCGTGGGTTTTCCGTTGACAAAATCGAAAATAACTACTTTCGGGCTGTTCAGGGGTGAATAGTGATTTTCATCGGTAAAGCGAGAAATTCGGGATTCGTGCCAATCCGGTCGGCCGTTCAAGATTTCTATCTGTTCGAGGGGCAGATTGGTTATTTGCAACGTTCTTTGGGCGGTACGGGGTTTTCCGTGGACAAAATGGAAAGTAACAACTTTCGCGCTGTTCAGGGGTGAATAGAGATTTTTGTTGGTATAGCGAGAAATTCGTGATTCGTGTCGATCTGGTCGGCCGAACGTGATTTTTAGCAGTTCGGGGGGCAGATTGGTTATTTACAACCTTTTAAGGGTGGTACGTGGGTTTTCCGTTGTCAAAATAAAAAATAACTACTTTCGGGCTGTTCGGGGGTGAATAGTGATTTTCGTCCGAACAGTGAGAAATTAAAGATTCGTTCCGATCCGGACGGCCGATCGTGATTTCTGGCTGTTTGGGGGGCAAAATGGTTATTTGCAACGTTCTTTCAGCGGTACGGGGGTTTTCAGTTGACAGAATGGAAAATAACTACTTTCGTGCTGTTCAGGGGTGAATAGTGATTTTCGTCGGTACAACGAGAAATTCAGGATTAGTGCCGATATGGTCGGCCGTTTGGGATTTCTGGCTGTTTGGGGGGCAGATTGGTCAGATGCAATGTTCTTGGGGCGGTCCAGGGGTTTTCCGTTGACAAAATGGGAAACAACTACTTTTGGGCTGTTCGGGGGTGAATAGTGATCTTTGTCGGTAAAGCGGGAATTCGGGATTTGTGCCAATCTGGTGGGCCATTCATGATTTATGGCTGTTTGAGGGGCAGATTGGTTATTTGCAACGTCTTAGGGGCGATACGGGGGTTTTCCGTTGACAAAGTGGAAAACAACTACTTTTAGGCTATTCAGGGGTGAATTGTGATTTTCTTCGGTACAGCGAGAGATTCGAGATTCGTTCCGATCCGGACAGCCGATCGTGATTTCTGGCTGTTTGGGGGGCAAATTGGTTATTTACAATGTTCTTTCAGCAGTACGGGGGTTTTCGGTTGACTGAATGGAAAATAACTACTTTCGTGCTGTTTAGCGGTGAATAGTGATTTTCGTCGGTATAGCGAGAAATTTTGGATTAGAGCCGATCTGGTCGGCCGTTCAGGATTTCTGGCAGTCTGGTGGCAGATTGGTTATATGCAATGTTCTTGGGGCGGTACGGGGGTTTTCCGTTGGCAGAATTGAAAATAACTACTTTCAGGCTGCTCAGGTGTGAATAGTGATTTTCGTCGGTACGGCGAGAAATTCAGGATTAGTGCTGATATGGTCGGCCGTTCGGGATTTCTGGCTGTTTGGGGCGCAGATTTGTCGTATGCAATGTTCTAGGGGCGGTCCTGGGGTTTTCCGTTGACAAAATGGAAAACAACTACTTTCGGGCTGTTCAGGGGTGAATAGTGATCTTCGTCGGTAAAGCGAAAAATTCGGGATTCGTGCCAATCCGGTGGGCCGTTCGTGATTTCTGGCTGTTCGAGGGGAAGATTGGTTATTTGCAACGTTTTAGGGGCGGTACGTGGGTTTTCCGTTGACAAATTCGAAAACAACTACGTTCGGGTTGTTTGTTGTGAATTGTGATTTTCGTCGGTAGAGCGAGAAATTCGGGATTCATGTCGATCCGGTCGGCCGTTCGTGTTTTCCGGCTGCTCTTGTGGCAGATCAGTTATTTGCAACGTTTTAGGGGCTGTACGGGGGTTTTCCGTTGACAAAATGGAAAATAACTACTTTCAGGCTGTTCAAGGGTGAATAGTAATTTTCGTCGGTACAGCGAGAAATTCATGATTCGTGGCAATCCGGGCGGCCGAACTTGATTTCTGGCAATTCGGGGGGCTGATTGGTTATTTACAACCTTTTAGGCGCGGTACGTGGGTTTTCCGTTGACAAAATCGAAAATAACTTCTTTCGGGATGTTCGGGGGGGAATTGTGATTTTCGTCGATATAGTGAGAAATTCGAGATTCGTTTCGATCCGGACGGTCGATCGTGATTTCTGGCTGTTTGGAGGGCAAATTGGTTATTTGCAACGTTCTTTCGGCGGTACGGGGATTTTCAGTCGACAGAATGGAAAATAACTACTTTCGTGCTGTTCAGGGGTGAATAGTGATTTTCGTCGGTACAACGAGAAATTTAGGATTAGTGCCGATATGGTCAGCCGTTCGGGATTTCTGGCTGTTTGGGGGGTAGATTAGTCATATGCAATGTTCAAGGGGCGGTCCGGGCGTTTTTCGTTGACAAAATGGAAAACAACTACTTTCGGGCTATTCGGGGGTGAATAGTGATCTTCGTCGGTAAAGCGAGAAATTCGGGATTCGTACCAATCCGGTGGGCCGTTCAAGATTTCTGGCTGTTCGAGGGGTAGATTGGTTATTTGCAACGTCTTAGGGGCGGTACGGGGGTTTTCCATTGACAAAGTGGAAAACAACTACTTTCAGGCTGTTCAGGGGTGAATTGTGATTTTCATCGGTACAGCGAGAAATTCGAGATTCGTGCCCATCTGGTCGGCCGTTCATGATTTCTGGCTATTTGGGGGGCAGATTGGTTATTTGCAACGTTCTTTGGGTGGTACAGCGGTTTTCCGTTGACAAAAGGAAAAGTAACTACTTTCGCGCTGTTCAGGGGTGAAAAGTGATTTTTGTCGGTACTGCGAGATATTCGGGATTCGTTCCGATCCAGACGGCTGATCGTGATTTATGGCTGTTTGGAGGGCAGATTTGTTATTTGCGACGTTCAATGGGCGGTATGGGGGTTTTCCGTCGGCAGAATGGAAAATAACTACTTTCGGGCTGTTCAGGGGTGAATAGTGATTTTCGTCGGTACGGCGAGAAATTCGGGATTAGTGCCGATATGGTCAGCCGTTCGGGATTTTTGGCTTTTTGGGGGGCAGATTGGTTATTTGCAACGTTCTTTGGGAGGTACAGGGGTTTTCCGTTGACAAAATGGAAAGTAACAACTTTCCCGCTGTTCAGGGGCGAACAGAGATTTTCGCCGGTACAGTGAGAAATTCAGGATTCGTGCCGATCCGGACGGTCGATCGTGATTTCTAGCAATTTGGGGGGCGGATTGGTTATGTGCAACGTTCTTTGGTCAGTATAGGGGTTATCCATTGACAGAATGGAAAATAACTATTTTCGGGCTGTTCAGGGGTGAATAGTGATTTTCATCGGTACAGCGAGAAATTCGAGATTCGTGCCGATCCGGTCAGCCGTTCGTGATTTTTGGCTGTTTGGGGGGCGGATTGGTTATTTGCAACGTTCTTTGGGCAGTACGGGGGTTTTCCGTTGACAAAATGGAAAGTAACTACTTTCGCACTGTTCAGGGGTGAATAGTAATTTTCGTCGGTACTGCGAGATATTATGGATTCGTTCCGATCTGGACGGCTGATCGTGATTTCTGGCTGTTTGGGGGGCAGATTGGTTATTTACAACGTTCTATGGGCGGTGCGGGGGTTTTCCATTGACAGAATGGAAAATAACTACTTTCGTGTTGTTTAGGGGTGAATAGATATTTTCGTCGGTACAGTGAGAAATTCGAGATTTGTGCCGATCCGGACGGCCGATCGTGATTTCTGGCTCCTTGGGGGGCGGATTGGTTATATGCAATGTTCTAGGGGCGGTACGGGGGTTTTCTGTTGACAAAATGCAAAACAACTACTTTCAGGCTGTTCGGGGGTGAATAGTGATTTTCATCGGTACAACGAGAAATTCGAGATCGTGTCGATCTGGTCGACCGTTTGTGATTTCTGGCTGTGTGGGGGGCTGATTGGTCATATGCAATGTTCAAGGGGCGGTACGGGGGTTTTCCGTTGATAAAATGGAAAATAACTACTTTTGCGTTGTTCAGAGGTGAATAGTGATTTTCGTTGGTACAGGAGAAATTCAGGATTCTTTCTGATCCGGACAGCCGATCGTGATTTTTTGCTGCCTGGCGGGCAGATTGGTTATTTGCAACGTTCTATGGGCGGTACGGGGATTTTTCATTGACGGAATGGAAATTGACTGCTTTCATGTTGTTCAAGGATGAATAGTGATTTTCGTCGGTACAGCAAGAAATTCGGGATTCATTCCGATCCGGACGGCTGATTGTGATTTCTGGCTGTTTGGGTGGCAGATTGGTTATTTGCAACATTCTTCGGGAGGTACGGGTGTTTTCCGTTGACAGAATGGAAAATAACTACTTTCGTGCTATTCAGGGGTGAATAGAGATTTTCATAGGAATAGCAAGAAATTCGGGATTCGTGCCGATCCGGACGGTCGATCGTGATTTCTGGCTGTTTTTGGGGCAAATTGGTTATTTGCAATGTTCTTTGGTCGGTACGGGGGTTTTGAGTTGACAGAATGGAAAACAACTACTTTTGAGTTGTTCGGGGGTGAATAGTTATTGTCGTCGGTATAGCGAGAATTTCGGGATTCGTGCCGATCCGGACGGCCGATCGTGGTTTCTGGCTTTTCGGGGGGCAGAATGGTTATTTGTAACGTTCTTTGGGCAGTACGGGTGTTTTTCGTTGACAGAATGGAAAATAACTACTTTCGTGCTGTTCAGGGGTGAATAGAGATTGTTGTAGGAACAGCGAGAAATTCAGGATTCGTGCCGATCCGGACGGTCCATCGGGTTTTTGGGCTGTTTGGGGGACAGATTGGTTATTTACAACCTTCTTTTGGCGGTACGGGGGTTTTCCGGTGACTGAATGGAAAATAACTACTTTCGTGCTATTCAGGGATGAATAGTGATTTTCATCGGTACAGCGAGAAAATTGGGATTCGAACGATTCGGACGGTCGATCGTGATTTCTGGCTATTTTGAGGGCAAATTGGTTTTTTGCAACGTTCTTTTGGCGGTACGGGGGTTTTCCGTTGACAGAATGGAAAATAACTACTTTCGTGCTGTTCAGGGTTGAATAGTGATTTTCATTGGTACAACTAGAAATTCGAGATTCGTGTTGATCCGGTCGGCCGTTCGTGAATTCTGGCTGTTTGGGGGCAAATTAATTATTTACAACGTTCTTTGGGTGGTACGGGGGTTTTCCATTGACAAAAGGGAAAGTAACTACTTTCGCGCTCTTCAGGGGAGAATAGTGATTTTCATTGTTATAGCGAGATATTCGGGATTCGTTCCGAACCGGACTGCCGATCGTGATTTCTGGCCGTTTCGTGGGCAGATTTGTTATTTCCGACAGACTATAGGCGGTATGGGGGTTTTCCATTGACAAAATCGAAAATAACTACTTCCGGGTTGTTCGGGGGTAAACAGTGATTTTCGTCGGTACAGCGTGAAATTCAGGATTCGTTCTGATCCGGACGGCCGATTGGGATTTATGGCTGTTTGGGGGGTAGATTGGTTATTTGCAACGTTCTTTGGGCGGTACGGGGGTTTTCCACTGACAAAATGGAAAATAACTACTTTCGTGTAGTTCAGGGGTGAATAGTGATTTTCGTCAGCACAGCAAGATATTCGGGATTCGTGCCGATTCGGTCGGCCGTTCGTGATTTCTGGTTGTTTGGGTGGCAGACTGGTTATATGCAATGTTCAAGGGGTGGTACGGGGGTTTTCTGTTGACAAAATGGAAAACAACTACTTTCAGGCTGTTCGGGGGGAATGGTGATTTTCGTCGGGAAAGCGAGAAATTCAGGATTCGTGCCGATCCGGTTGGCCCTTTGTGATTTCTGGCTGTTCGGGTGGTAGATTAGTTATTTGCAACATTTTAGGGGCAGTACGGGGGTTTACCATTGACAAAATGGAAAACAACTACTTTCAGGCTGTTCGGGGTGAATAGTGATTTTCGCTGGTACAACAAGAAATTTGGGATTCGTGTCAATCCAGTCGGCCTTTCGTGATTTCTGGCTATTTTGGGGGTAGATTGGTTATTTTCAACGTTCTTTGGGCGATACGGGGGTTTTCCGTTGACAGAATGGAAAATAACTACTTTCGTGCTGTTAAGGGGTGAATAGTGATTTTCGCCGGTACAGCGAGAAATTCGAGATTGGTGCCGATCCAGTCGGCTGTTCGTGATTTCTGGCTGTTTGGGTGGCAGATTGGTTATTCCCAACGTTCTTTGGGCAGTACGGGGGTTTTCCGTTGACAGAATGGAAAATAACTACATTCGTGTTGTTCAGGGGTGAATAGAGATTTTCTTCGGTACAGCGAGAAATTCGAGATTCGTTCCGATCCGGACGGCCGATCGTGATTTCGAGTTGTTTAGGGGGTAGATTTGTTATTTGCGACAGACTATGGGCGGAATGGGGGTTGTCTGTTGACAAAATCGAAAATAACTACTTCGGGGTTGTTCGGGGGTGAAGAGTGATTTTCGTCGGTACAGCGAGAAATTCGGGATTCATTCCGATCCGGTCGGCCGTTCATGATTATTGGCAGTTCGACGGGCAGAATGGTTATTTGCAATGTTCTTTGGGCGGTGCGGTGGTTTTCCGCTGACAAAATGGAAAATAACTACTTTCGGGCTGTTCGGGGGAGAATAAAGATTTTCATCGGTACAGCGAGAAATTTGGGATTCGTATTGATTCGATTGGCCATTTGTGATTACTGGCTGTTTGGGGGGCAGATTGGTTATATGCAATGTTCAAGGGGTGGAACGGGTTTTTCCGTTGACCAAATGGAAAACAACTACTTTCAGGCTGTTCGAGGGTGAATAGTGATTTTCGTCGGTATAATGAGAAATTCGGGATTCGTGCCAATCCGGTTGGCATTTCGCGATTTTTGGCTATTTGGTGGCCAGATTGGTTATTTGCAATGTTCTTTGGGCGGCACGGGGGATTTCCGTTGACAGAATGGAAAATAGCAATTTTCGTGCTGTTCAGGGGTGAATAGTATTTTTCGTCGGTACAGCGAGAAATTCGGGATTCGCGCAGATCCGGACGGCCGAACGTGATTTCTAGCTGTTCAGGGGGCAAATTGGATATTCACAGCCTTTTGGGGGCGGTACAAGGGTTTTCCGTTGACAAAATGGAAAATAACTACTTTTAGGCTGTTTGAGGGTGAATATTGATTTTTGTCGGTACAGCGAGAAATTCGGGATTTGTTCCGATCCGGACGGCCGATCATGATTTCTGGCTATTTGGGGGGCAGATTGGTTATTTGCAATGTTCTATGTGTGGTACGGGGTTTTTCCGTTGACTGAATGGAAAATAACAACTTTCGTGCTGTTCAGGGGTGAATAGAGATTTTCGTCGGTACAGCGAGAAATTCGGGATTCGTGCCGATCCGGTCGGCCGTTCGTGATTTCTAGCTATTTGGGGGCCAGATAGGTTATTTGCAATGTCCTTTGGGCGGTAAGGGGGTTTTCCGTTGACAGAATGGAAAATAACTACTTTCGTGCTGTTCAGGGGAGAATAGTGATTTTCGTCGGTACAGCGACAAATTCGGGATTCGTGCCATTTCGGACGACCGATCGTGATTTCTGGCGGTTTGGGGGGCAGAATGGTTATTTCCATTGTTCTTTGGGTGGTACGGGGGTTTTCCGTTGACAAAATGGAAAATAACTACTTTCAGGCTGTTTAGGGGTGATTAGTGATTTTCGTCGGTGCAACAAGAAATTCGGGATTTGTGTCAATCCGGACGGTCAATCGTGATTTCTGGCTGTTTGGGGGGCAGATTGGTTATTTACAACGTTCTTTGGGCGGTACGGGGGTTTTCCATTGAAGGAATGGAAAATCACTAGTTTCGTGCTGTTCAGGGGTGAATAGTGATTTTCATCAGTACTGGGGGAAATTTGAGATTCGTGCTGATCCGGTCGGCCGTTCGAGATTTCTGGCTATTTGGGGGGTAGATTTGTTATATGCAATGTTCTAGGGGCGGTACGGGGGTTTTCCATTGACAGAATGGTAAACAACTACTTTTGGGCCGTTCAGGGGTGAATAGGGATTTTCGTCGGTACTGTGAGAAATTCTGGATTCGTTTCGATCTGGTCGGCCGTTCGTCATTTCTGGCTATTTGGGGGGCAGATTGGTTAATTGCAACGTTTTAGGGGCGGTACGGGGGTTTTCCGTTGACGAAATGGAAAATAACTACTTTCAGGCTGTACAGGGGTGATTAGTGATTTTCGTCGGTGCAGCGAGAAATTTGGGATTCGTTCTGATCCGGACGGCCGATCGTGATTTCTAGCTGTTTGGGGGGCAGATTGGTTATTTACGATGCTCTTTGGGCGGTACGGGGGTTTTCCGTTGACTAAATGGAGAATAACTACTTTTGTGCTGTTCAGGGGTGAATAGAGATTTTCGTCGGTATAGCGAGAAATTCAGGATTCGTGCCGATCCAGACGGTCGATCGTGATTTCTAGCTGTTCGGGGGGCAGATTGGTTATTTACAACGTTCCGTGGGCGGTACGGGGGTTTTCTGTTGGCAGAATGGAAAATAACTACTTTCGTACTGTTTAGGGGTGAATAGTGATTTTCATCGGTACAGCGAGAAATTCGTGATTCGTGCCGATCCGGTCATCCGTTCGTGATTTCTAGCTGTTTGGGGCGCAGATTGGTTATATGTAATGTTCTTGGGGTGGTACGGGGGTTTTCCGTTCACAAAATGTAAAACAACTACTTTCGGGCTGTTCAGGGATAAATGGCGATTTTCAACGGTACGGCGAAAAATTCGGGATTCGTGTTGATCCGGTCAGCCTTTCGTGATTTCTGGCTGTTCGGGGGGCAGATTGGTTGCAAAGTTCTTTGGGCGGTACAGGGGTTTTCCGTTGACAAAATGGAAAACAACTACTTTCGGGCTGTTCGGGGATAAATGGTGATTTTCAACGGTACGGTGAAAAATTCGGGATTCGTGCTGATCCGGTCAGCCTTTTGTGATTTCTGGCTGTTCGGGGGGCAGATTAGTTGCAAGGTTCTTTAGGCGGTACGGGGGTTTTCCGTTGACAGAATGTGTAATAACCATTTTCGTGCTGTTCAGGGGTGAATAGTGATTTTCATCAGTACATCGAAAAATTCACGATTCATGCTGATCCAGACAGCTAATCGTGATTTCTAGCTGTTCGAGGGGCAGATTGGTTATTTGCATTGTTCTTTGGGCGATTCGGGGGTTTTCCGTTGACAAAATGGAAAATAACTACTTTCAGGTTGTTCAGGGGTAAATTGTGATTTTTGTCGGTACAGCGAGAAATTCGGGGTTCGTTCTGATCCGGCGGTCAATCGTGATTTCTGGCTGTTTGGGGGGCATATTTGTTATTTGCAACGTTCTTTGGGCGAAGCGGGGGTTTTTCGTTGACAGAATGGAAAATAACTACTTTCGGGCTGTTCATGGGTGAATAGTGATTTTCGTCGGTACTGTGAGAAATTCGGGATTCGTTCCGATCCGGACGACCGATCGTGATTTTTGGCTGTTTGGTGGGTAGATTTGTTATTTGCAACGTTCTTTGGGCGGTACGGGGGTTTTCTGTTGACAGAATGGAGAATAACTACTTTCATGCTGTTCAAGGGAGAATAGTGACTTTCGTCGGTACAGTGAGAAATTCACGATTCGTGCCGATCGGGTCGGCCGTTCGGGATTTCTGGCTGTTTGGGGGGCCGATTGGTTATATGCAATGTTCTTGGGGCCGAACGGGGGTTTTCCGTTGGCAAAAGGGAAAACAACTACTTTCAGCCTATTCGGGGGTGAATAGTGATTTTCGTTGCTACAGCGAGAAATTCGGGATTCGTGCCGATCTGGTCGGCCGTTTGCGATTTCTGGCTGTTCGTGGGGCAGATTGGTTATTTACAACGTTTTAGGGGCAGTACGGGGGTTTGCCGTTGATAAAACGGAAAACAACTACTTTCAGGCTTTTCAGGGGTGAATAGTGATTTTCGTCGGTATAGCGAGACAATCGGGATTCGAGCCGATCCGGACGGCCGATCGTGATTTCTAGCTGTTTGGGGGGCAGATTGGTTATTTGCAACGTTCCATGGCCGGTACGGGGGTTTTTCGGTGACAAAATGGAAAATACCTACTTTCGTGCTGTTCAAGGATGAGTAGTGATTTTACTCGAAACAGCGAGAAATTCGAGATTCGTTCCGATCCGGACGGCCGATCATGATTTCTGGCTATTTGGGGACAGATTGGTTATATGCAATGTTGTAGGGACAGTGCGGGGGTTTTCTGATGAACAAATGGAAAATAACTACTTTTGGACTGTTCGGGGGTGAATAGTGATTTTCGTCGGTACAGCGAGAAATTCGCGATTCGTGCCGATTCGGACGACCGAACGTGATTTTTGGCTGTTCGGGTGGCAAATTTGTTATTTACATCCCTTTAGGGGCGGTACATGGGTTTTTCGTTTACAAAAACGAAAATTACAACTTTCAGGCTGTTCAGGGGTGAATAGTGATTTTCGTCGGTACAACGAGAAATTCGGGATTCGTTCTGATCCGAACAGCCAATCGTGATTTCTGGTTGTTTGGGGGGCAGATTGGTTATTTGCAATGTTCTTTGGACGGTACAGGGGTTTTCCGTTCACAAAATGAAAAATTACAACTTTCGTGCTATTCAGGGGTGAATAGTGATTTTCGTTGGTACAACGAGAAATTCGGGATTCGGTCCAATCCGGACGGCCGATCGTGATATCTGGCTGTTTGGGGGGCAGATTGGTTATATACAATGTTCTAGGGGCGGTACGTGAGTTTTCCGTTGACAAAATGCAAAATAACTACTTTCGTGCTGTTCAAGGGTGAATAGTGATTTTCGTCGATATAGCGAGAAATTCGGGATTCGTTCGGATCCGGGCGGCCGTTCGTGATTTCTGGCTGTTTGGGGGGCAGATTGGTTATATACAATGTTCTAGGTGCGGTTCGGGGTTTTTCCGCTGACAAAAGGGAAAACAACTACTTTCAGGCTGTTCGGGGGTGAATGGTGATTGTCGTCAGTACAGCGAAAAATTCGGGATTCGTGCCGATCCGGTCGGCCGTTCGGGATTTCTTGCTGTTCGGGCGTTAGATTGGTTATTTGCAACGTTTTAGGAGTGGTACGGGGGTTTTCCTTTGGCAAATTGGAAAATAACTACTTTTAGGCTGTTCAGGGGTGAATAGTGATTTTCGTCGGTACAGCGAGAGATTCACGATTTGTGCCGAGCCGGACGGCCGAACGTGGTTTCTGGTTATTCGGGAGGCAAATTGGTTATTTACAACCTTTAAGGGGCGGTACATGTGTTTTCCGTTGACAAAATCTAAAATTACTACTTTCGGGCTGTTTGGGGGTGAATAGTAATTTTCGTCGGTATAGCGAGAAATTCGGGATTCGTTCCAATCCGGACGGCCGTTCGTGATTTTTGGCTGTTTGGGGGGCAAATTGGTTCTTTGCAACGTTCTTTGGGCGGTATGGGGGTTTTCCGTTGACTGAATGGAAAATAACTACTTTCGGGCTGTTCAGGGGTAAATAGCGATTTTCGTCGATACAACGAGAAATTTGGGATTCGGGCAGATCCGGACAGCCGAACGTGATTTCCGGCAGTTCGGGGGGTAGATTGGTTATTTGCAACGTTCTTTGGGCCGTACGGGGGTTTTCTGTTGACAAAATGGAAAATAACTACTTTCATGCTGTTCAGGGGTGAATAGTGATTTTCGCCAATACAGCGAGAAATTCGAGATTCGTGCTGATCCGGTCGGCCATTTGTGATTTCTGGCTGTTTGGGGGGCAGTTTGGTTATATGCAATGTTCTAAGGGCGGTACAGGGGTTTTCCATTGACAAAATGGAAAACAACTACTTTCGGGCTGTTCGGGGGTGAATAGTGATTTTCGTCGGTACAGCGAGAAATTCGAGATTCGTGCCGATCCAGTCAGCCGTTCGTGATTTCTGGTAGTTTAGGGGGCAGTTGGTTATATGCAATGTTTTAGGGATGGTACGGGGGCTTTCCGTTGACAAAATAGAAAACAACCACTTTCGAGTTGTTCGGGGGTGAATAGTGATTTTCATCGGTACAGCTAGAAATTCGGGATTCGTGCCGATCCGGACAGCCGATCGTGATTTCTGGCTGTTTAGGAGGCGGATTGGTTATTTACAACGTTCTTCCGGTGGTACGGGGGTTTTCTGTCGACAAAATGGAAAATAACTACTTTCGGGCTGTCCAGGGGTGAATAGTGATTTTCGTCGATACAGCGAGAAATTCAGGATTCGGGCCTATCCGGACGGCCGAATGTAATTTCTGGCTGTTCGGGGGGCAGAATGGTTATTTACAACCTTTTATGGGCTGTACGGGGGTTTTCCGTTGGCAAAACGGAAAACAACTACTTTCGGGCTGTTCGGGGGTGAATAGTGATTTTCGTCGATACAGCGAGAAATTCAGGATTCGGGCCGATCCGGACGGCCGAACGTGATTTCCGGCTGTTCGGGGGGCAGAATGGTTATTTACAACCATTCATGGGCGGTACGGGGGTTTTCTGTTGGCAGAATCGAAAATGACTACTTTTGGGCAGTTCGGGGGTGAATAGTGATTTTCGTCGGTACAGCGAGAAATTCAGGATTCGTGTCAATCCGGACAGCCAACCGTGATTTTCGGCTGTTTGGAGGGCAGATTGGTTATTTGCAGCATTTTAGGGGTTGTACGGGGGTTTATCGTTGACAAAATGGAAAATAACTACTTTCAGGCTGTTCAGGGGTGAATAGTAATTTTCGTCGATACAGCGTGATATTCGACATTCGGGCCGATCTGGACGGCCGAACATGTTTTTCGGCTATTCGGGGGGCAAATTGGTTATGTGCAACGTTCCTTGTGCCGTACTGGGGTTTTTCATTGACAAAATGGAAAATAACTTCTTTCGGGCTGTTCAGGGGTGAATAGTGATTTTCACCAACACAGCAAGAAATTCGAGATTCGGGCCAATCCGGACGGCCGAACGTGATTTCAGGCCGTTCGTGGGGCAGAATGGTTATTTACAACCTTTTATGGGCGGTACGGGGGTTTTCCGTTGGTAAAATGGAAAACAACTACTTTCGGGCTATTCGGGGGTGAATAGTGATTTTCGTCGGTACTGTGAGAAATTCAGGATTCGTGCCGATCCGGACGGCCGAACGTGATTTCCGGCTGTTCGGGAGGTAGAATGGTTATTTACAACCTTTCATGGGCAGTACGGGGGTTTTCTGTTGGCAAAATCAAAAATAACTACTTTTGGGCAGTTCGGGGTGAATAGTAATTTTCGTCGGTACAGCGAGAAATTCAGGATTCGAGTCAATCCGGACAGCCAACCGTGATTTTCGGCTATTTGGAGGGCAGATTGGTTATTTGCGACATTTTAGGGCTGGTACGGGGGTTTTTCGTTGACTAAATGAAAAATTCCCACTTTCGGGCTATTCGGGGGTGAATAACGATTTTCGTCGATACAGCGAGAAATTTGGGATTCGGGCAGATCTGGACAGCCGAACGTGATTTCCTGCTGTTCGGGGGGCAAATTGGTTATTTGCAACGTTCTTTGGGCCGTACGGGGGTTTTCCGTTGACAAAATGGAAAATAACTACTCTCATGCTGTTCAGGGGTGAATAGTGATTTTCGACAGTACAGCGAGAAATTCAAGATTCGTGCCGCTCCGGTCGGCCGTTCATGATTTTTGGTAGTTTGGGTGGCAGATTGGTTATATGCAATGTTCATGGGGCGGTACGGGGTTCTTTCGTTGACAAAATGGAACATAACTACTTTCGTGCTGTTCATGGGTGAATAGTGATTTTCGTCGGTACAGCGAGAAATTCGAGATTCGTGCTGATCCGGTCAGCCATTCGTGATTTCTGGCAGTTTGGGGTGCAGTTTGGTTGTATGCAATGTTCTAAGGGCGGTACAGGGGTTTTCCGTTGACAAAATGGAAAACAACTACTTTCGGGCTGTTCAGGGGTGAATAGTGATTTTCGTCGGTACAGCGAGAAATTCGAGATTCGTGCCGATCCGGTCAGCCATTCGTGATTTCTGGCAGTTTGTTGGGGTAGTTTGGTTGTATGCAATGTTCTAAGGGCGGTACAGGGGTTTTCCGTTGACAAAATGGAAAACAACTACTTTCGGGGCTCTTCAGGGGTGAATAGTGATTTTCGTCAGTACAGCGAGAAATTTGAGATTCGTGCCGATCCGGTCGGCCATTCGTGATTTCTGGTAGTTTGTGGGGGCAGTTTGGTTGTATGCAATGTTCTAAGGGCGGTACAGGGGTTTTCCGTCGACAAAATGGAAAATAACTACTTTCGGGCTGTTCAGGGGTGAATAGTGATTTTCGTCGATACAGCGAGAAATTCAAGATTCGGGCCGATCGGGACGGCTGAATGTGATTTTCGGCTGTTCAAGGGGCAGAATGGTTATTTACATCCTTTCATGGGTGGTACGGGGGTTTTCCGTTGACACAATGGAAAATAACTACTTTCATGCAGTTCAGGGGTGAATAGTGATTTTCGCCAATACAACGAGAAATTCGAGATTCGGGCTGATCCGGACGGCCAAACGTGATTTCAGGCTGTTCAGGGGACAGAATGGTTGTTTACAACCTTTCATGGGCGGTACGGGGGGTTTTTGTTGGCAAAATCGAAAATAACTACTTTTGGACAATTCGGGGGTGAATAGTGATTTTTGTTGGTATAGCGAGAAATTCAGGTTTCGTGTCAATCCAGAAGGCCGAACGTGATTTCTAGTTGTTAAGGGGGCAGATTGGTTATTTGCAACATTCTTCAGATGGTACGGGGGTTTTCTGTTGACAAAATGGAAAATAACTACTTTCGAGCTATTTAGGGGTGAATAGTGATTTTCGCCGGTGCGGCGAGAAATTTGGGATTCGGGCCTATCCAGACGGCCGATCGTGATTTCTGGCTGTTTGGGGGGCAGATTGGTTATTTTGCAACGTTCTTTGGGCGGTATGGGGGTTTTACGTTGACAAAATGGAACATAACTACTTTCGTGTTGTTCTAGGGTGAATAGTGATTTTCGTCGGTACAGCGAGAAATTCGAGATTCGTGCCGATTCGTTCGGCTGTTCGTGATTTCTGGCAGTTTGGGGGGTAGTTTGGTTATTTGCAACGTTCTTTGGGCGGTATGGGGGTTTTCCGTTGACAAAAAGGAACATAACTACTTTCGTGCTGTCCAGGGGTGAATAGTGATTTTCGTCGGTACAGCGTGAAATTCAAGATTCGTGCCCATCTGGTCGACCGTTCGTGATTTCTGGCATTTTGGAGGGCAGATTGGTTATATGAAATGTTCAAGGGGCGGTACGGGGGTTTTCCGTTGACAAAATGGAAAATAACTACTTTCGTGCTGTTCAGGGTTGAATAGTGATTTTCGTCGGTACAGCGAGAAATTCAAGATTCAGGCTTCTCCGGTCGGCCGTTCGTGATTTCTGGCAGTTTGGGGGCTAGATTGGTTATATGCAATGTTCTAAGGGTGGTACGGCGGTTTTCCATTGAAAAAATGGAAAATAACTACTTTCGAGCTGTTCGGGGGTGAGTAGTGACTTTCGTTGGTACAGCGAGAAATTTGGGATTCGGGCCAATCCGGTCGGCCGTTCGTGATTTCTGGTAGTTTGGTGGGCAGATTGGTTACATGCAACGTTCAAGGTGCGGTACGGGGGTTTTCTCTAGGCAAAATCGAAAATAACAACTTTTTGACAATTCGGGGGTGAATAGTAATTTTCGTCAGTACAGCGAGAAATTCAGGTTTCGTGTCAATCCAGACGGCAATTCGTGATTTCTGGCTGTTTGGGGGGCAGATTGGTTACTTGCAACGTACTTCAGGCGGTACGGGGTTTTCCGTTTTCAAAATGGAAAATAACTACTTTCATGCTGTTTAGGGGAGAAAAGTGATTTTCGTCGGTACAGCGAGAAATTCGCGATTTGTGCCAATCCGGTCGGCCGTTCGTGATTTCTGGTAGTTTGGGGGGCAGATTGGTTACATGCAATGTTCTAGGGGCGGTACGGGGGTTCTCCGTTGACAAAATGGAAAACAACTTCTTTCGGGCTGTTCGGAGGTGAATAGTGATTTTCGTCGGTACAGCTAGAAATTCGGGATTCGTGCCGATCCGGATGGCCAATCGTGATTTCTGGCTATTTGGGGGGCGGATTGGTTATTTGCAACGTTCTTTGGGCGGTATGGGGGTTTTTCAATGACAAAATGGAAAATAACTACTTTCGGGCTGTTAAAGGGTGAATAGTGATTTTCGTCGGTACTGCGAGAAATTTGGGATTCGGGCTGATCCGGACGGCCGATAGTGATTTCTTGCTGTTTGGGGGGCAGATTGGTTATTTGCAACGTTCTTTGGGCGGTATTGGGGCTTTCCATTGACAAAATGGAACATAACTACTTTCGTGCTGTCCAGGGGTGAATAGTGATTTTCGTCGGTACAGCGAGAAATTCAAGATTCGTGCCAATCCGATCGACCGTTCGTGATTTCGGGCATTTTGGAGGGTAGATTGGTTATATGAAATGTTTATGGGGCGGTACGGGGGTTTTCTATTAACAAAATGGAAAACAACTACTTTCAGGCTGTTCGGGGGTGAATAGTGATTTTCGTCGGTACAGCGGGAAATTCAGGATTCGTGCCGATCCGGACGGCCGATCGGGATTTCTGGCAGTTTGGGGGGTGGATTGGTTATTTGCAACGTTCTTTCAGTGGTACAAGGGTTTTCCGTTGAGAAAAGGGAAAATAACTACTTTCGAGCTGTTCAGGGTGAATAGTAATTTTCGTCGGTATAGCGAGAAATTCAGGATTCGGGCCGATCCGGACGGCCAAACATGATGTCCGGCTGTTCGGGGGGCAGATTGGTTATTTGCAACGTTCTTTGGGCGGTACAGCGGTTTTCCGATGACAGAATGGATAATAACTACTTTCGGGCTGTTCAGGGGTGAATAGTGACTTTCGTCGGTACTGTGAGAAATTGGGATTCGGGCCGATCCGGATGGCCGATCGTGATTTCCGGCTGTCCGGGTGGTAAATTGGTTATTTGCAACGTTCTTCAGGCGGTATGGGGGTTTTTCGTTGGCAAAATGGAATATAACTACTATCATGCTGTTCTAGGGTGAATAGTGATTTTCGTCAGTACTGCAAGAAATTCGTGATTCGTGCCAATCCGATCGGCCGTTCGTGATTTCTGGTAGTTTGGGCGGCAGATTGGTTATATGCAATGTTCTAGGGGCAGTACGGGGGTTTTCCGTTGACAAAATGGAAAACAACTTGTTTTGGGTTATTCGGGGGTGAATAGTGATATTCGTCAATACAACTAGAAATTTGGGATTGGTGCCGATCCGGACAGCCGATCATGATTTATGGCTGTTTGGGGGGCGAATTGGTTATTTGCAACGTTCATTCGGCGGTTTGGGGGTTTTCCGATGACAAAATTGAAAATAACTACTTTCGGGCTGTTCGGGGGTGAATAGAGATTTTCGTCGGCACGGTGAGAAATTTGGGATTCAGGCCGATCCAAACGGCCATTCGTGATTTCTGGCTGTTTGGGGGGCAGATTGGTTATTGGCAACGTTCTTTGGGCGGTATGGGGTTTTTCCGTTGACAGAATGGAACATAACTACTTTTGTGCTGTTCTGGGGTGAATAGTGCTTTTCGTCGGTACGGCGAGAAATTTGGGATTCGTGCCGATTCGATCGGCCGTTCGTGATTTCTGGCAGTTTGGGGGGCAGATTGGTTATTTGCAACGTTTTGGTGGCTGTGTGGGGGTTTTTCCTTGGCAAAATGGAAAATAACTACTTTCGGACTGTTCGGAGGTGAATAGTGATTTTCGTCGGTACTGCGAGAAACTTGGGATTCGCGCCGATCCAGGCGGCTGATCGTGATTTCTGGCAGTCTGGAGGGCAGATTGGTTATTTGCAACGTTCTTTCGGTGGTACGGGGGTTTTCCTTGATAGAATGGAAAACAACTTCTTTCGGGCTGTTCGGGGGTGAATAGAGATTTTCGTCGGCACAGTGAGAAATTTGGGATTCGGGCCGTTCTGGACGGCAGTTCGTGATTTCTGGCTGTTTGGGGGGCAGATTGGTTATTTGCAACGTTCTTTGGGCGGTACGGGGGTTTTCCGTTGACAAGGTGGAAAAAAAGTACTATCGTGCTCTTCAGGGGTGAATAGTGATTTTCGTTGATACAGCGAGAAATTCGGGATTCGGGCCGATCCGGACGACCGAATGTGATTTCCGGCTGTTCAGAGGGCAAATTGGTTATTTGCAATGTTCTTCGGGTGGTATGGGGGTTTTCCGTTGGCAAAATGGAACATAACTACTTTCGTGTTGTTCTGGGTGAATTGTGATTTTCGTCGGTACTGCGAGAAATTCGAGATTCGTCCCGATCCGGTAGGCCGTTCGTGATTTCTGGTAGTTTGGGGGGCAGATTGGTTATATTCAATGTTCTTGGGGCGGTACGGGGGTTTTCCGTTGACAAAATGGAGAACAACTTCTTTCAAGCTGTTCGGGGGTGAATACAGATTTTCGTCGGTACAGCTGGAAATTCGGGATTCATGCTGATTCGGACGGCCAATCGTGATTTCTGGCTGTTTGGGGGGTGGATTGGTTATTTGCAACATTCATTCAACGGTTCGGGGGTTTTCCGATGACAAAATGGAAAATAACTACTTTCGGGCTGTTCGGGGGTGAATAGAGATTTTCGTCGGCACGGCGAGAAATTTGGGATTCGGGCCGATCCGGACGGCCGTTCGTGAGTTTTGGCTGTTTGGGGGGCAGATTGGTTATTTGCAGCGTTCTTCGGGCGGTATGGGGGTTTTTCGTTGGCAAAATGGAACATAACTACTTACGTGCTGTTCTGGGGTGAATAGTGATTTTCGTCGGTACTGCGAGAAATTCGAGATTCGTCCCGATCCGGTAGGCCGTTCGTGATTTCTGGTAGTTTGGGGGGCAGATTGATTATATGCAATGTTCAAGGGGCGGTACGGGGGTTTTTCGTTGATAGAATGGAAAACAACTTCTTTCGGGCTGTTCGGGGGTGAATAGAGATTTTCATCGGCACAGTGAGAAATTTGGGATTCGGGCCGTTCCGGACGGCCGTTCATGATTTCTGGCTATTTGGGGGGCAGATTGGTTATTTGCAACGTTCTTTGGGTGGTATGGGGTTTTTCCGTTGACAAAATGGAAAATAACTACTTTCGGGCTGTTCGGGGGTGAATAGAGATTTTCGCCGGTACGACGAGAAATTTGGGATTCGTGACGATTTGGTCGGCCGTTTGTGATTTTTGGCTGTTTGGGGGGCAGATTGGTTATTTGCAACGTTTTGGTGGCGCTGCGGGGGTTTTTCGTTGACAAAATGGAAAATAATTACTTTCGGACTGTTCGGGGGTGAATAGTGATTTTCGTCGGTACTGCGAGAAACTTGGGATTCGCGCCAATCCGGGCGGCCAATCGTGATTTCCGGCAGTCTGGTGGGCGGATTGGTTATTTGCAACGTTCTTTCGGTGGTACGGGGGTTTTCCGTTAACAAAATGAAAAATATCTACTTTCAAGCTATTCAGGGTGAATAGTGATTTTTGTCGATACTGCGAGAAATTCGAGATTCGGGCTGATCCGGACGGCTGAACGTGATTTCCGGCTGTTCGGGGGGCAGATTGGTTATTTGCAACGTTCTTTGGGCGGTACGGGGGTTTTCCGTTGACAAAGTGGAGAAAAACTACTATCGTGCTCTTCAGGGGTGAATAGTATTTTTCATTGATACAGCGAGAAATTCGGGATTCGGGCTGATCCGATCGACCGAACGTGATTTCTGGCTGTTCGGGGGGCAAATTGGTTATTCGCAATGTTCTTCGGGCGGTATGGGGGTTTTCCGTTGGCAAAATGGAACATAACTACTTACGTGCTGTTCTGGGGTGAATAGTGATTTTCGTCGGTACTGCGAGAAATTCGAGATTCGTCCCGATCTGGTAGGCCGTTCGTGATTTCTGGTAGTTTGGGGGGCAGATTGGTTATATGCAGTGTTCTAGGGGCGGTACGGGGGTTTTCCGTTGACAAAATGGAAAACAACTTCTTTCAGGCTGTTCGGGGGTGAATAGAGATTTTCGTCGGTACAGCTAGAAATTCGGGATTCATGCCGATCCGGACGGCCAATCGTGATTTATAGCTGTTTGGAGGATGGATTGGTTATTTGCAATGTTCATTCGGCGGTTCGGGGGTTTTCCGATGACAAAATGGAAAATAACTACTTTCGGGCTGTTCGAGGGTGAAAAGAGATTTTCGTCGGCACGGCGAGAAATTTGGGATTCGGGCCGATCCGGGCAGCCGTTCGTGATTTCTGGCTGTTTGGGGGGCAGATTGGTTATTTGCAACGTTCTTTGGGCGGTATGGGGGTTTTTCATTGACAAAATAGAACATAACTACTTTCGGGCTGTTCTGGGGTGAATAGTGCTTTTCGTCGGTACAGCGAGAAATTCGAGATTCGTGCCGATTCGATCGGCCGTTCGTGATTTCGGGCAGTTTGGGGGGCAGAATGGTTATTTACAACGTTTTAGGGGCTATACGGGGGTTTTCCGTTGACAGAATGGAAAATAACTACTTTCGGGTTGTTCAGGGGTGAATAGTGCTTTTCGTCGGTACGGGGAGAAGTTCGGGATTCGTGCCGGTCTGGGCGGCCAATCGTGATTTCTGGCTGTTTAGGGGGCAGATTCGTTATTTGCAACGTTTTAGGGGCGGTACGGAGGTTTTCCGTTGACAAAATGGAAAATAACTACTTTCAGGTTGTTCAGGCGTGAATAGGGCTTCCGTCGGTATAGGGAGAAATTCGGGATTCGGGGCGGTCTGGACCGCCGACCGTGTTTTCTGGCAGTTTGGATGGGCAGATCGGTTATTTGCAATGTTTTGGGGGTGCTACGGCGGTTTTCCGTTGACAAAATGGAAAATAACTACGTTCGGGCTGTTCAGGGGGAATAGTGATTTCCGTCGGTGCAGCGAGAAATTCGGGATTCGGGCCGATCCGGAATGTCGATCGTGATTTCAGGCTGTTTGAGGGGCAGATTGGTTATTTGCAATGTTTTAGGGGCGGTACGGGGGTTTTCAATTGACAAAATTGAAAATAAGTACTTTTGGGTTGTCCAGGAGTGAATAGTGCTTTTCGTCGGTACAGCGAGAAATTCGGGATTCGTGCCGGTCTAGACGGCCGATCGTGATTTCTGGCTGTTTTGGGGGCAGATTGGTTATTTGCAACGTTTTAGGGGCGGTACGGGGGTTTTCCGTTGACAAAATGGAAAATAACTACTTTCAGGTTGTTCAGGGGTTAGTAGTGCTTTTCGTCGGTATAGCGAGAAATTCGGGATTCGTGCCGGTCTGGGCGGCCGATCGTGATTTCTGGCAATTTGGGGGGCAGATTGGTTATTTGCAACGTTTTAGGGGCGGTACGGGGGTTTTCCGTTGACAAAATGGAAAATAACTACTTTCGGGTTGTTCAAGGGTGAATAGAGCTTTCCGTCGGTATAGGGAGAAATTCGGGATTCGGCCCGGTCTGGACGGTCGATCGTGATTTCTGGCAATATGGATGGGCAGATTGGTTATTTGCAACGTTTTAGGGGTGCTACGGCAGTTTTCCGTTGACAAAATGGAAAAGAGGTACTTTCGGGCTGTTCAGGGGATAATAGTGATTTTCGTCGGTGCAGCGAGAAATTCGGGATTCGGGCCGATCCGGAAAGTCGATCGTGATTTCAGGCTGTTTGGGGGGCAGAATGGTTATTTGCAACGCTTTAGGGGCGGTACGGTGGTTTTCAATTGACAAAATTGAAAATAAGTACTTTTGGGTTGTTCAGGAGTGAATACTGCTTTTCGTCGGTACAGCGAGAAATTCGGGATTCGGGCGGATCTGGAATGTCGATCGTGATTTCATGCTGTTTGGGGGGCAGATTGGTTATTTGCAACGTTTTAGGGGCGGTACGGGGGTTTTCCGTTGACAAAATAGAAAATAAGTACTTTTGGGCTGTTCAGGAGCGAATTGTGCTTTTCGCCGGTACAGCGAGAAGTTCGGGATTCGTGCCGGTCTGGATGGCCGATCGTGATTTCATGTTGTTTGGGGGACAGATTGGTAATTTGCAACGTTTTAGGGGCGGTACGGGGGTTTTCCGTTGACAAAATGGAAAATAACTACTTTCGGGTTGTTCCGGGGTGAATAGGGCTTTCCGTCGGTATAGGGAGAAATTCGGGATTCGGGACGGTCTGGACGGCCGATCGTGATTTCTGGCTGTTTGGATGGGCAGATTGGTTATTTGCAACGTTTTAGGGGTGCTACGGCGGTTTTCCGTTGACAAAATGGAAAATAACTACATTCGGGCAGTTCAGGTGTGAATAGTGATTTCTGTCGGTGAAGCGACAAATTCGGGATTCGTGCCGGTCTGGACGGCCGATCATGATTTCTGGCGGTCTGGGAGGGCAGATTGGTAATTTGCAACATTCTAGGGGCGGTACGGGGGTTTCCCATTGAAAAAATGGAAAAGAAGTACTTTCGGGTTGTTCAGGTGTTAATAGTGCTTTTCGTCGGTACAGGGAGAAATTCGAGATTCATGCCGGTCTGGGGGGCCGATCGTGATTTCTGGCAGTTTGGGGGGCAGAATGGTTATTTTCAACGTTTTAGGGGCGGTATAGGGGTTTTCCGTTGACAAAATGGAAAATAACTACTTTCGGGTTGTTTAGGGGTGAATAGAGCTTTCCGTCGGTATAGGGAGAAATTCGGGATTCGAGCCGGTCTGGACGACCGATCGTGATTTCTGGCAGTTTGGATGGGCAGATTGATTATTTGCAACGTTTTAGGGGTGCTACGGCGGTTTTCCGTTGACAAAAGGAAAAATAACTACTTTCGGGCAGTTCAGTGGTGAATAGTGCTTTCCGTAGGTACAGCGAGAAATTCGAGATTCGTGCCGGTCTGGGCGGCCGATCGTGATTTCTGGCAGTTTGGGGGGGAGATTGGTTATTTACAACGTTTTAGGGGCGGTACGGGGGTTTTCCGTTGACAAAATGGAAAATAACTACTTTCGGGTTGTTCAGGGGCGAATAGGGCTTTTCGTCGGTTTAGGGTTTAATTCAGGATTCGTGTCGGTCTGGGCGGCCGATCGTGATTTCTGGCAGTTTGGGGGGCAGATTGGTTAATTGCATCGTTTTAGGGGCGGTACGGGGGTTTTCCGTTGACAAAATGGAAAATAACTTCTTTCAGGTTGTTCAGGGGTGAATAGAGCTTTCCGTCGGTATAGGGAGAAATTCGGGATTCGGGCCGGTCTGGACGGCCGATCGTGATTTCTGGCAGTATGGATGGGCAGATTGGATATTTGCAACGTTTTAGGGGTGCTACGGCGGTTTTCCGTTGACAGAAGGGAAAATAACTACTTTCGGGCTGTTCTGGGGTGAATAGTGATTTCCGTCGGTACAGCGAGAAATTCGAGATTCGTGCCGGTCTGGACGGCCGATCGTGATTTCTGGCAGTTTGGGTGGGCAGATTGGTTATTTGCGACGTTTCAGGGGCGGTACGGGGGTTTTCGGTTGACAAAATGGAAAATAACTACTTTCGGGTTGTTCAAGGGTGAATAGGGCCTTCCGTCGGTATAGGGAGAAATTCGGGATTCGGGCCGGTCTGGACGGCCGATCATGATTTCTGGCGGTCTGGGAGGGCAGATTGGTAATTTGAAACATTCTAGGGGCGGTACGGGGGTTTCTCATTGAAAAAATGGAAAAGAAGTACTTTCGGGTTGTTCAGGGGTTAATAGTGCTTTTCGTCGGTACAGGAAGAAATTCGAGATTCATGCCGGTCTGGGGGGCCGATCGTGATTTCTGGCAGTTTGGGGGACAGAATGGTTATTTTCAACGTTTTAGGGGCGGTACAGGAGTTTTCCGTTGACAAAATGGAAAATAACTACTTTCGGGTTGTTCAGGGGTTAATAGTGCTTTCCGTCGGTACAGCGAGAAATTCGAGATTCGGGCCGGTCTGGGCGGCCGATCGTGATTTCTGGCAGTTTGGGGGGCAGAGTGGATATTTGCAACGTTTTTGGGGCGGTACGGGGGTTTTCCGTTGACAAAATGGAAAATAACTACATTCGGGCAATTCAGGGGTGAATAGTGCTTTTCGTCGGTACAGGGAGAAATTCGGGATTCGTGCCGGGCTGGGCGGCCGATCGTGATTTTTGGCAGTTTCGGGGGCAGATTGGTTATTTGCAACGTTTCAGGGGTGCTACAGCGGTTTTTCGTTGACAAAATGGAAAATTAGTACTTTCGGGCTGTTCTGGGGTGAATAGTGCTTTTCGTCGGTGCAGCGAGAAATTCGGGGTTCGTGCTGGTCTGGACGGCCGATCATGATTTCTGGCTGTTTGGGTGGGCAAATTTGTAATTTGCAACATTCTAGGGCCGGTACGGGGGTTTTCCATTGAAAAAATGGAAAAGAAGTACTTTCGGGTTGTTCAGGGGTTAATAGTGCTTTTCGTTGGTACAGGGAGAAATTCGGGATTCGTGCTGGTTTGGACGGCCGATCGTGATTTCTGGCAGTTTGGGTCGGCAAATTGGTTATTTACAACGTTTTTGGGGGTGCTACGGTGGTTTTCAATTGACAAAATTGAAAATAAGTACTTTTGGGTTGTTCAGGAGTGCATAGTGCTTTTCGTCGGTACAGCGATAAATTCAGGATTCGGGCCGATTTAGAATGTCGATCGTGATTTCAGGCTGTTTGGGGGGCAGATTGGTAATTTGCAACGTTTTAGGGGCGGTACGGGGGTTTTCCGTTGACAAAATTGAAAATAAGTACTTTTGGGCTATTCAGGAGCGAATAGTGCTTTTCGTCGGTACAGCGAGAAATTCGGGATTCGTGCCGGTCTGGACGGTCGATCGTGATTTTTGGCTGTTTGGGGGGCATATTGGTTATTTGCAACGTTTTAGGGGCGGTACGGGGGTTTTCCGTTGACAAAATGGAAAATAACTACTTTCGGGTTGTTCAGGGGTTAAATAGTGCTTTTCGTCGGTACAGCGAGAAATTCGGGATTCGGGCCGGTCTGGGCGGCTGATCGTGATTTCTGGCAGTTTGGGGGGCAGAGTGGATATTTGCAACGTTTCTGGGGTGGTACGGGGGTTTTCCGTAGACAAAATGGAAAATAACTACTTTCAGGTTGTTCAGGGGTGAATAGGGCTTTCCGTCGGTGTAGGGAGAAATTCGGGATTCGGGCCGGTCTGGACGGCCGATCGTGATTTCTGGTAGTTTGGATGGGCAGATTGATTATTTGCAACGTTTTAGGGGTGCTACGGTGGTTTTCCGTTGGCAAAATAGAAAATAACTACTTTCAGGTTGTTCAAGGGTTAATAGTGCTTTTCGTTGGTACAGGGAGAAATTCGGGATTCGTGCCGGGCTGGGCGGCCGATCGTGATTTCATACTGTGTGGGGGGGTGATTGGTTATTTGCAACGTTTTAGGGGGGCTACGACGGTTTTCCGTTGACAAAATGGAAAATAACTACTTTCGAGCTGTTCAGGGGTGAATAGTGATTTCCGTCGGTGCAGCGAGAAATTCGGGATTCAGGCCGATCCGGAATGTCGATCATGATTTCAGGCTGTTTGGGGGCAGATTGGTTATTTGCAACGTTTTTGGGGCGGTACGGGGGTTTTCAATTGGCAAAATTGAAAATAAGTACTTTTGGGTTGTTCAGGAGCGAATAGTGCTTTTCGTCGGTACAGCGAGAAATTCAGAATTCGTGCTGGTCTGGACGGCCGATCGTGATTTCTGGCAGTTTGTGGGGCAGATTGGTTATTTGCAACGTTTTAGGGGCGGTACGGGGGTTTTCCGTTGACATAATGGAAAATAACAACTTTCGGGTTGTTCAGGGGTTAATAGTGCTTTTCGTCGGTACAGGGAGAAATTCGGGATTCGTGCCGGTCTGGGCGGCCGTTCGTGATTTCTGGCAGTTTGGGGGCAGATTGGTTATTTGCAATGTTTTAGGGGCGGTACGGGAGTTTTCCGTTGACAAAATGGAAAATAACTACTTTCGGGTTGCTCAGGGGTTAATAGTGCTTTTCGTCGGTACAGCGAGAAATTCGGGATTCAGGCCGGTCTGGACGGTCGATCGTGATTTCGGGTTGTTCAGGGGTGAATAGGGCTTTCCGTCGGTGTAGCGAGAAATTCGGGATTCAAGCCGGTCTGGGCGGCCGATCGTGATTTCTGGCAGTTTGGGGGGCAGAGTGGATATTTGCAACGTTTTTGGGGCGGTACGGGGGTTTTCCGTTGACAAAATGGAAAATAACTACTTTCGGGTTGTTCAGCGGTGAATAGGGCTTTCCGTCGGTATAGGGAGAAATTCGGGATTCGGGCCGGTCTGGACGGCCAATCGTGATTTCTGGCAGTTTGGATGGGCAGATTGGTTATTTGCAACGTTTTAGGGGTGCTACGGTGGTTTTCCGTTGAAAAAATTGAAAATAACTACATTCGGGCAATTCAGGGGTGAATAGTGATTTCCGTCGGTGCGGCGAGAAATTCGGGATTCGGGCCGATCTGGACGGCCGATCGTGATTTCTGGCAGTTTCGGAGGGCAGATTGGTTATTTGCAACATTTTAGGGGCGGCACGGGGGTTTTCTTGTGACAAAATGGAAAATAACTACTTTCGGGTTGTTCAGGGGTTAATAGTGCTTTTCGTCGGTACAGGGAGAAATTCGGGATTCGTGCCGGGCTGGGCGGCCGATCGGGATTTCTGGCAGTTTGGGGGGGTGATTGGTTATTTGCAACGTTTTAGGGGCGGTACGGGGGTTTTCCGTTGACAAAATGGAAAATAACTACTTTCGGGTTGTTCAGGGGTGAATAGTGCTGTCCGTCGGTATAGGGAGAAATTCGGGATTCGGGCCGGTCTGGACGGCCAATCGTGATTTCTGGCAGTTTGGGTGGACAGATTGGTTATTTGCAACGTTATAGGGGTGCTACGGCGGTTTTCCGTTGACAAAATGGAAAATAACTACTTTCGGGCTGTTCAGGGGTGAATAGTGATTTCCGTCGGTGCAGCGAGAAATTCTGGATTCGGGCCGATCCGGAATGTCGATCATGATTTCAGGCTGTTTGGGGGCAGATTGGTTATTTGCAACGTTTTTGGGGCGGTACGGGGGTTTTCAATTGGCAAAATTGAAAATAAGTACTTTTGGGTTGTTCAGGAGCGAATAGTGCTTTTCGTCGGTACAGCGAGAAATTCAGAATTCGTGCTGGTCTGGACGGCCGATCGTGATTTCTGGCAGTTTGTGGGGCAGATTGGTTATTTGCAACGTTTTAGGGGCGGTACGGGGGTTTTCCGTTGACATAATGGAAAATAACAACTTTCGGGTTGTTCAGGGGTTAATAGTGCTTTTCGTTGGTACAGGGAGAAATTCGGGATTCGTGCCGGGCTGGGCTGCCGATCGTGATTTCATGCTGTTTGGGGGGGTGATTGGTTATTCGCAACGTTTTAGGGGCGGTACGGGGGTTTTCCGTTGACAAAATAGAAAATAACTACTTTCGGGTTGTTCAGGGAGAATAGTGCTTTCCGTCGGTATAGGGAGAAATTCGGGATTCGGGCCGGTCTGGACGGCCAATCGTGATTGCTGGCAGTTTGGGTGGACAGATTGGTTATTTGCAACGTTTTTGGGGTGCTACGGCGGTTTTTCGTTGAAAAAATTGAAAATAACTACTTTCGGGCTGTTCAAGGGTGAATAGTGATTTCCGTCGGTGCAGCGAAAAATTCGGGATTCAGGCCGATCCGGAATGTCGATCATGATTTCAGGCTGTTTGGGGGCAGATTGGTTATTTACAACGTTTTCGGGGCGGTACGGGGGTTTTCAATTGACATAATTGAAAATAAGTACTTTTGGGTTGTTCAGGAGCGAATAGTGCTTTTCGTTGGTACAATGACAAATTCAGGATTCGTGCTGGTCTGGACGGCGAATCGTGATTTCTGGCAGTTTGGGGGGCAGATTTGTTATTTGCAACGTTTTAGGGGCGGTACGGGGGTTTTCCGTTGACAAAATGGAAAATAACTACTTTCGGGTTGTTCAGGGGTGAATAGAGCTTTCCGTCGGTATAGGGAGAAATTCAAGTTTCGGGCCGGTCTGGATGGCCGATCATGATTTCTGGCAATATGGATGGGCAGTTTGGTTATTTGCAACGTTTTAGGGGCGGTACGGGGGTTTTCTGTTGACAAAATGTAAAATAACTACTTTCGGGTTGTTCAGGGGTAAATAGAGCTTTCCGTCGGTATAGGGAGAAATTCGGGATTCGGGCCGGTCTGGACGGCCGATCGTGATTTCTGGCAATATGGATGGGCAGATTGGTTATTTGCAACGTTTCAGGGGTGCTACGGCGGTTTTCCGTTGACAAAATGGAAAATAAGTACTTTCGGGCTGTTCTGGGGTGAATAGTGCTTTTCGTCGGTGCAGCGAGAAATTCAGGGTTCGTGCCGGTCTGTACGGCCGATCATGATTTCTGGCTGTTTGGGTGGGCAAATTTATAATTTGCAACATTCTAGGGGCGGTACGGGGGTTTCCCATTGAAAAAATGGAAAAGAAGTACTTTCGGGTTGTTCAGGGGTTAATAGTGCTTTTCGTTGGTACAGGGAGAAATTCGGGATTCGTGCCGGGCTGGGCGGCCGATCGTGATTTCATGCTGTTTGGGGGGGTGATTGGTTATTTGCAACGTTTTAGGGGCGGTACGGGGGTTTTCCGTTGACAAAATGGAAAATAACTACTTTCGGGTTGTTCAGGGGTGAATAGTGCTGTCCGTCGGTATAGGGAGAAATTCGGGATTCGGGCCGGTCTGGACGGCCAATCGTGATTTCTGGCAGTTTGGGTGGACAGATTGGTTATTTGCAACGTTATAGGGGTGCTACGGCGGTTTTCTGTTGACAAAATGGAAAATAACTACTTTCGGGCTGTTCAGGGGTGAATAGTGATTTCCGTCGGTGCAGCGAGAAATTCGGGATTCGGGCCGATCCGGAATGTCGATCATGATTTCAGGCTGTTTGGGGGCAAATTGGTTATTTGCAACGTTTTTGGGGCAGTACGGGGGTTTTAAATTGACAAAATTGAAAATAAGTACTTTTGGGTTGTTCAGGAGCGAATAGTGCTTTTCGTCGGTACAGCGAGAAATTCAGGATTCGTGCTGGTCTGGACTGCCGATCGTGATTTCTGGCAATTTGGGGGGCAGATTGGTTATTTACAACGTTTTAGGGGCGGTACGGGGGTTTTCCATTGACAAAATGGAAAATAAATACTTTCAGGTTGTTCAGGGGTTAATGGTGCTTTTCGTCGCTACAGGGAGAAATTCGGGATTCGTGCCGGTCTGGGCGGCCGATCGTGATTTCTGGCAGTTTGGGGGGCAGATTGGTTATTTGCAACGTTTTAGGGGTGCTACAGCGGTTTTCCGTTGACAAATGGGAAAATAAGTACTTTCGGGCTGTTCAGGGGTGAATAGTGATTTCCGTCGGTACAGCGAGAAATTCGAGATTCGTGCCGGTCTGGACGGCCGATCGTGATTTCTGGATGTTTGGGTGGGCAGATTGGTTATTTACAACGTTTTGGGGGTGCTACGGTGGATTTCAATTGACAAAATTGAAAATAAGTACTTTTGGGTTGTTCAGGAGTGCATAGTGCTTTTCGTCGGTACAGCGAGAAATTCAAGATTCGGGCCGATCTGGAATGTCGATCGTGATTTCAGGCTGTTTGGGGGGCAGATTGGTTATTTGCAACGTTTTAGGGGCGGTACGGGGGTTTTCCGTTGACAAAATAGAAAATAAGTACTTTTGGGCTGTTCAGGAGCGAATTGTGCTTTTCGCCGGTACAGCGAGAAGTTCGGGATTCGTGCCGGTCTGGATGGCCGATCGTGATTTCATGTTGTTTGGGGGACAGATTGGTAATTTGCAACGTTTTAGGGGCGGTACGGGGGTTTTCCGTTGACAAAATGGAAAATAACTACTTTCGGGTTGTTCAGGGGTGAATAGAGCTTTCCGTCGGTATAGGGAGAAATTCGGGATTCGTGCCGGTCTGGACGGCCAATCGTGATTGTTGGCTGTTTAGGGGGCAGATTGGTTATTTGCAACGTTTTAGGGGCGGTACGGGGATTTTCCGTTGACAAAGTAGAAAATAACTACTTTCGGGTTGTTTGGGGGAGAATAGTGATTTCCGTCGGTACAGGGAGAAATTCGGGATTCGCGCCGGTCTGGGCGGCCGATCGTGAGTTCTGGCTGATTGGGGTGGGAGATTGGTTATTTGCAACGTTTTAGGGGCGGTACGGGGGTTTTCCGTTCACAAAATGGAAAATAGCTACTTTTGGGTTGTTCAATGGTGAATTGTGCTTTTCGTCGGAACAGCGAGAAATTCGGGATTCGTGCCGGTCTAGGCGGCCGATCGTGCTTTCTGTCAGTTTGGGAGGGCAGATTGGTTATTTGCAACATTTTAGGGGTGCTACGACGGTTTTCCATTGGCAAAATAGAAAATAAGTACTTTCAGGTTGTTCTGGGGTGAATAGTGCTTTTTGTCGGAACAACGAGAATTTCAGGATTCGGGCTGGTCTGGACGGCCGATCGTGATTTCTAGCCGTTTGGGGGGCAGATTGGTTATTTGCAACGTTTTAGGGGTGGTACGGGGATTTTCCGTTGACAAAATAGAAAATAACTACTTTCGGGTTGTTCAGGGGAGAATAGTTATTTCCGTCGTTACAGGGAGAAATTCGGGATTCGTGCCGGTCTGGGCGGCCGATCGTGATTTCCGGCTGTTTGGGGAGGGAGATTGGTTATTTGCAACGTTTTAGGGGCGGTACGGGGGTTTTCCGTTCACAAAATGGAAAATAGCTACTTTTGGGTTGTTCAATGGTGAATTGTGCTTTTCGTCGGAACAGCGAGAAATTCGGGATTCGGGCTGGTCTGGGCGGCCGATCGTGATTGCTGGCTGTTTGGGGGGCAGATTGGTTATTTGCAACGTTTTAGGGGTGCTACGACGGTTTTCCGTTGGCAAAATAGAAAATAAGTACTTTCAGGTTGTTCTGGGGTGAATAGTGCTTTTCGTCGGAACTGCGAGAATTTCAGGATTCGGGCCGGTCTGGACGGCCGATCGTGATTTCTAGCCGTTTTGGGGGCAGATTGGTTATTTGCAACGTTTTAGGGGCGGTACGGGGATTTTCCATTGACAAAATAGAAAATAACTACTTTCGGGTTGTTTAGGGGAGAATAGTGATTTCCGTCGGTACAGGGAGAAATTCGGGATTCGCGCCGGTCTGGGCGGCCGATCGTGAGTTCTGGCTGATTGGGGTGGGAGATTGGTTATTTGCAACGTTTTAGGGGCGGTACGGGGGTTTTCCGTTCACAAAATGGAAAATAGCTACTTTTGGGTTGTTCAATGGTGAATTGTGCTTTTCGTCGGAACAGCGAGAAATTCGGGATTCGTGCCGGTCTAGGCGGCCGATCGTGATTTCTGTCAGTTTGGGAGGGCAGATTGGTTATTTGCAACATTTTAGGGGTGCTACGACGGTTTTCCATTGGCAAAATAGAAAATAAGTACTTTCAGGTTGTTTTGGGGTGAATAGTGCTTTTTGTCGGAACAGCGAGAATTTCAGGATTCGGGCTGGTCTGGACGGCCGATCGTGATTTCTAGCCGTTTGGGGGGCAGATTGGTTATTTGCAACGTTTTAGGGGTGGTACGGGGATTTTCCGTTGACAAAATAGAAAATAACTACTTTCGGGTTGTTCAGGGGAGAATAGTTATTTCCGTCGTTACAGGGAGAAATTCGGGATTCGTGCCGGTCTGGGCGGCCGATCGTGATTTCCGGCTGTTTGGGGAGGGAGATTGGTTATTTGCAACGTTTTAGGGGCGGTACGGGGGTTTTCCGTTCACAAAATGGAAAATAGCTACTTTTGGGTTGTTCAATGGTGAATTGTGCTTTTCGTCGGAACAGCGAGAAATTCGGGATTCGGGCCGGTCTGGGCGGCCGATCGTGATTGCTGGCTGTTTGGGGGGCAGATTGGTTATTTGCAACGTTTTAGGGGTGCTACGACGGTTTTCCGTTGGCAAAATAGAAAATAAGTACTTTCAGGTTGTTCTGGGGTGAATAGTGCTTTTCGTCGGAACTGCGAGAATTTCAGGATTCGGGCCGGTCTGGACGGCCGATCGTGATTTCTAGCCGTTTTGGGGGCAGATTGGTTATTTGCAACGTTTTAGGGGCGGTACGGGGATTTTCCGTTGACAAAATAGAAAATAACTACTTTCGGGTTGTTTAGGGGAGAATAGTGATTTCCGTCGGTACAGGGAGAAATTCGGGATTCGCGCCGGTCTGGGCGGCCGATCGTGAGTTCTGGCTGATTGGGGTGGGAGATTGGTTATTTGCAACGTTTTAGGGGCGGTACGGGGGTTTTCCGTTCACAAAATGGAAAATAGCTACTTTTGGGTTGTTCAATGGTGAATTGTGCTTTCGTCGGAACAGCGAGAAATTCGGGATTCGTGCCGGTCTAGGCGGCCGATCGTGATTTCTGTCAGTTTGGGAGGGCAGATTGGTTATTTGCAACATTTTAGGGGTGCTGTGACGGTTTTCCATTGGCAAAATGGAAAATAAGTACTTTCAGGTTGTTCTGGGGTGAATAGTGCTTTTTGTCGGAACAGCGAGAATTTCAGGACTCGGGCTGGTCTGGACGGCCGATCGTGATTTCTAGCCGTTTGGGGGGCAGATTGGTTATTTGCAACGTTTTAGGGGAGGTACGGGGATTTTCCGTTGACAAAATAGAAAATAACTACTTTCGGGTTGTTCAGGGGAGAATAGTGATTTCCGTCGTTACAGGGAGAAATTCGGGATTCGTGCCGGTCTGGGCGGCCGATCGTGATTTCCGGCTGTTTGGGGAGGGAGATTGGTTATTTGCAACGTTTTAGGGGCGGTACGGGGGTTTTCCGTTCACAAAATGGAAAATAGCTACTTTTGGGTTGTTCAATGGTGAATTGTGCTTTTCGTCGGAACAGCGAGAAATTCGGGATTCGGGCCGGTCTGGGCGGCCGATCGTGATTTCTGTCAAATTGGGAGGGCAGATTGGTTATTTGCAACATTTTAGGGGTGCTACCACGGTTTTCCATTGGCAAAATAGAAAATAAGTACTTTCAGGTTGTTCTGGGGTGAATAGTACTTTTTGTCGGAACAGCGAGAATTTCAGGATTCGGGCTGGTCTGGACGGCCGATCGTGATTTCTAGTCGTTTGGGGGGCAGATTGGTTATTTGCAACGTTTTAGGGGCGGTACGGGGGTTTTCCATTCACAAAATGGAAAATAGCTACTTTTGGGTTGTTCAATGGTGAGTTGTGCTTTTCATCGGAACAGCGAGAAATTCGGGATTCGTGCCGGTCTGGGCGGCCGATCGTGATTTCTGTCTGTTTGGGAGGGCAGATTGGTTATTTGCAACATTTTAGGGGTGCTACGGCGGTTTTCCGTTGGCAAAATAGAAAATAAGTACTTTCAGGTTGTTCTGGGGTGAATAGTGCTTTTTGTCGAAACAGCGAGAAATTCGGGATTCGCGCCGGTCTGGGCGGCCGATCGTGAGTTCTGGCTGATTGGGGTGGGAGATTGGTTATTTGCAACGTTTTAGGGGCGGTACGGGGGTTTTCCGTTCACAAAATGGAAAATAGCTACTTTTGGGTTGTTCAATGGTGAATTGTGCTTTTCGTTGGTACAGCGAGAAATTCAAGATTCGTGCCGGTCTAGACGGCCGATCGTGATTTCTGGCGGTTTGGGTGGGCAGATTGGTTATTTGCAACGTTTTGGGGGTGCTCCGGCGATTTTCCGTTGGCAAAATGGAAAATAACTACTTTCAAGCTGTTCAGGGGTGTATAGTTCTTTTCGTCGGTAAAGCGAGAAATTCGGGATTCGTGCCGGGCTGGACGGCCGATCGTGATTGCTGGCTGTTTGGGGGGGAGATTGGTTATTTGCAACGTTTTAGGGGTGGTACGGGGGTTTTCTGTTGACAGAATTGGAAAATAACTACTTTCGGGTTGTTCAGGGTTGAATAGTGATTTTCGTCGGTACAGGAAGAAATTCGGGATTCGTGCCGGTCTGGGCGGCCGATCGTGATTTCTGGCAGTTTGGGGGGGAGATTGGTTATTTGCGACGTTTTAGGGGCGGTACGGGCGTTTTCAGTTGACAAAGTGGAAAATAACTACCTTTAGGTTGTTCAATGGTGAATTGTGCTTTTCGTCGGAACAGCGAGAAATTCGGGATTCGTGCCGGTCTGGGCGGCCGATCGTGATTTCTGCCTGTTTGGGAGGGCAGATAGGTTATTTGCAACGTTTTAGGGGTGCTACGACGGTTTTCCGTTGGCAAAATAGAGAATAAGTACTTTCAGGTTGTTCTAGGGTGAATAGTGCTTTTCGTCGGTACAGCGAGAAATTCGGGATTCGTGCCGGACTGGACGGCCGATCGTGATTGCTGGCTGTTTGGGGGGCAGATTGGTTATTTGTAACTTTTTAGGGGCCGTACGGGGGTTTTCTGTTGACAAAATGGAAAATAAATACTTTCGGGTTGTTCAGGGGTAAATAGTGCTTTTCGTCGGTACGGCGAGAAATTCGGGATTCGTGCCGGTCTGGGCGGCCGATCGTGATTGCTGGCTGTTTGCGGGGCAGATTAGTTATTTGCAACGTTTTGGGGGTGCTCCGGCGGTTTTCCATTGGCAAAATGGAAAATAACTACTTTCGGGCTGTTCAGGGGTCTATAGTTCTTTTCGTCGGTAAAGCGAGAAATTTGGGATTCGGGCCGGACTGGACGGCCGATCGTGATTGCTGGCTATTTGGGGGGCAGATTGGTTATTTACAACGTTTTAGGGGCGGTACGGGGGTTTTCTGTTGACGAAATGGAAAATAAATACTTTCGGATTGTTCAGGGGAGAATAGTGATTTCCGTCGGTACAGCGAGAAATTCAGGATTCGGGCCGATCCGAAATGTCGATCGTGATTTCTGGCTGTTTGGGGGGCAGATTGGTTATTTGCAACGTTTTAGGGGCGGTACGGGGGTTTTTCCGTTTACAAAAAGGAAAATAACTACTTTCGGGTTGTTCAATGGTGAATAGTGATTTCTGTCGGTACAGGGAGAAATTCGGGATTCGTGCCTGTCTGGGCGGCCGATCGTGATTTCCGGCAGTTTGGGGGGGAGATTGGTTATTTGCAACGTTTTCGGGGCGGTACGGGGGTGTTCTGTTGACAAAATGGAAAATAACTACTTTCGGGTTGTTCAAGGGTGAATAGTGATTTCCGTCGGTACAGGGAGAAATTCGGGATTCGTGCCAGTCTGGGCGGCCGATCGTGATTTCTGGCAGTTTGGGGGGGAGATTGGTTATTTGCAACGTTTTTGGGGTGGTACGGGGGTTTTCGGTTGACAAAATGGAAAATAACTACTTTCGGGTTGTTCAGGGGTGAATAGTGATTTCCGTCGTTACAGGGAGAAATTCGGGATTCGTGCCGGTCTGGGCGGCTGATCGTGATTACTGGCAATCTGGGGGGGAGATTGGTTATTTGCAACATTTAAGGGGCGGTACGGGGGTTTTCCGTTGACAAAATGGAAAATAACCACCTTTAGGTTGTTCAATGGTGAATTGTGCTTTTCGTCGGAACAGCGATAAATTCGGGATTCGTGCCAGTCTGGGCGGCCGATCGTGATTTATTGTTGTTTGGGGGTGAGATTGGTTATTTGCAACGTTTTAGGGGCGGTACGGGGGTTTTCCGTTGACAGAATTGGAAAATAACTACTTTTGGGTTGGTCATTGGTGAATTGTGCTTTTCGTCGGAACAGCGAGAAATTTGGGATTTGCGCTGGTCTGGGCGGCCGATCGTGATTTCTGTCTGTTTGGAAGGGCAGATAGGTTATTTGCAACGTTTTAGGGGTGCTACGGCGGTTTTCCGTTGGCAAAATAGAAAATAAGTACTTTCAGGTTGTTCTGGGGAGAATAGTGCTTTTCGTCGGTACAGCGAGAAATTCGGGATTCGTGCCGGACTGGACGGCCGATCGTGATATCTGGCTGTTTGGGGGGTAGATTGGTTATTTGCAACGTTATAGGGGCGGTACGGGGGTTTTGCGTTGACAAAATGGAAAATAAATACTTTCGGGATCTTCTGGGATGAATTGTGCTTTACGTCGGTACAGCGAGAAATTCGGGATTCGTGCCGGTCTGGACGGCCGATCGTGATTTCTGCTATTTGGGTGGGCAGATTGGTTATTTGCAACGTTTTTGGGGTGCTACGACGGTTTTATGTGACAAAATGGAAAATAACTACTTTCGGGCTGTTTGGGGGTGAATAGTGATTTCCGTCGGTACAGCGAGAAATTCGGGATTCGGGCCAATCCAGAATGTCGATCGTGATTTCTGGTAGTTTGGGGGGGAGATTGGTTATTTGCAACGTTTTAGGGGCGGTACGGGGGTTTCCCTTTGACAAAAGGGAAAATAACTACTTTCGGGTTGTTCAGGGGTGAATAGTGCTTTTCGTCGGTACGGCGAGAAATTCAGGATTCGTCCCGGTCTGGATGGCCGATCGTGATTTCTGGCGGTTTGGGTGGGCAGATTGGTTATTTGCAACGTTTTGGGGGTGCTCCGGCGGTTTTCCATTGGCAAAATGGAAAATAACTACTTTCGGGCTGTTCAGGGGTCTATAGTTCTTTTCGTCGGTAAAGCGAGAAATTTGGGATTCGGGCCGGACTGGACGGCCGATCGTGATTGCTGGCTATTTGGGGGGCAGATTGGTTATTTACAACGTTTTAGGGGCGGTACGGGGGTTTTCAGTTGACAAAATGGAAAATAAATACTTTCGGGTTGTTCAGGGGTGAATAGTGCTTTTCGTCGGAACAGCGAGAAATTCGGGATTCGTGCCGGTCTGGACGGCCGATCGTGATTTCTGCTGTTTGGGTGGGTAGATTGGTTATTCGCAACGTTTTAGGGGTGCTACGGTGTTTTTCTGTTGACAAAATGGAAAATAAATACTTTTGGATTGTTCAGGGGAGAATAGTGATTTCCGTCGGTACAGCGAGAAATTCGGGATTCGGGCTGATCCGAAAAGTCGATCGTGATTTCTGGTTGTTTGGGGGGCAGATTGGTTATTTGCAACGTTTTAGGGGCAGTACGGGGGTTTTCCGTTGACAAAAGGGAAAATAACTACTTTCGGGTTGTTCAGGGGTGAATAGTACTTTTCGTCGGTACGGCGAGAAATTCGGGATTCGTGCCGGTCTGGGCGGCCGATCGTGATTTCTGGCTGTTTGGGGGGCAGATTGGTTATTTGCAACGTTTTAGGGGCGATACGGGGGTTTTTCGTTGACAAAAGGGAAAATAACTACTTTCGGGTTGTTCAGGGGTGAATAGTGCTTGTCGTCGGTACAGCAAGAAATTCGGGATTCATGCCGGTCTGGGCGGCCGATCGTGATTTCTGGCAGTTTGGGTGGGCAGATTGGTTATTTGCAACGTTTTAGGGGTGCTACGGCGGTTTTCTGTTGTCAAAATGGAAAATAACTACTTTCGGGCTGTTCAGGGGTGAATAGTAATTTCCGTCGGTACGGCGAGAAATTCGGGATTCGGGCCAATCCGGAATGTCGATCGTGATTTCTGGCTGTTTTGGGGGGCAGATTGGTTATTTGCAACGTTTTAGGGGCGGAACGGGGGTTTTCCGTTGACAAAAGGGAAAATAACTACTTCGGGTTGTTCAGGGGTAAATAGTGCTTTTCGTCGGTACGGCGAGAAATTCGGGATTCGTGCCGGTCTGGGCGGCCGATCGTGATTGCTGGCTGTTTGGGGGGCAGATTGGTTATTTGCAACGTTTTATGGGCGGTACGGGGGTTTTCCGTTGACAAAATGGGAAATAACTACTTTTGGGTTGTTTAATGGTGAATTGTGCTTTTCGTCGGAACAGTGAGAAATTCGGGATTCGTGCCGGTCTGGGCGGCCGATCGTGATTTCTGGTAGTTTGGGGGGGAGATTGGTTATTTGCAACGTTTTAAGGGCGGTACGGGGGTTTTCCGTTGACAAAATTGGAAAATAACTACTTTTGGGTTGTTCAATGGTGAATTGTGCTTTTCGTCGGAACAGCGAGAAATTCAGGATTCGTGCCGGTCTGGGCGGCCGATCGGGATTTCTGGTAGTTTGGGGGGGAGATTGGTTATTTGCAGCGTTTTAAGGTCGGTACGGGGGTTTTCCGTTGACAAAATTGGAAAATAACTACTTTTGGGTTGTTCAATGGTGAATTGTGCTTTTCGTCGGAACAGTGAGAAATTCGGGATTCGTGCCGGTCTGGGCGGCCGATCGTGATTTCTGGTAGTTTGGGGGGGAGATTGGTTATTTGCAGCGTTTTAAGGTCGGTACGGGGGTTTTCCGTTGACAAAATTGGAAAATAACTACTTTTGGGTTGTTCAATGGTGAATTGTGCTTTTCGTCGGAACAGTGAGAAATTCGGGATTCGTGCCGGTCTGGGCGGCCGATCGTGATTTCTGGTAGTTCGGGGGGGAGATTGGTTATTTGCAGCGTTTTAAGGTCGGTACGGGGGTTTTCCGTTGACAAAATTGGAAAATAACTACTTTTGGGTTGTTCAATGGTGAATTGTGCTTTTCGTCGGAACAGCGAGAAATTCAGGATTCGTGCCGGTCTGGGCGGCCGATCGTGATTTCTGGTAGTTTGGGGGGGAGATTGGTTATTTGCAGCGTTTTAAGGTCGGTACGGGGGTTTTCCGTTGACAAAATTGGAAAATAACTACTTTTGGGTTGTTCAATGGTGAATTGTGCTTTTCGTCGGAACAGCGAGAAATTCAGGATTCGTGCCGGTCTGGGCGGCCGATCGTGATTTCTGGTAGTTTGGGGGGGGAGATTGGTTATTTGCAGCGTTTTAAGGGCGGTACGGGGGTTTTCCGTTGACAAAATTGGAAAATAACTACTTTTGGGTTGTTCAATGGTGAATTGTGCTTTTCGTCGGAACAGCGAGAAATTCAGGATTCGTGCCGGTCTGGGCGGCCGATCGGGATTTCTGGTAGTTTGGGGGGGAGATTGGTTATTTGCAGCGTTTTAAGGTCGGTACGGGGGTTTTCCGTTGACAAAATTGGAAAATAACTACTTTTGGGTTGTTCAATGGTGAATTGTGCTTTTCGTCGAAACAGCGAGAAATTCAGGATTCGTGCCGGTCTGGGCGGCCGATCGTGATTTCTGGTAGTTTGGGGGGGAGATTGGTTATTTGCAGCGTTTTAAGGTCGGTACGGGGGTTTTCCGTTGGCAAAATAGAAAATAAGTACTTTCAAGTTGTTCTGGGGTGAATAGTGCTTTTCATCGGTACAGCGAGAAATTCAGGATTCGTGCCGGACTGGACGGCCGATCGTGATTGCTGGCTGTTTGGTGGGCAGATTGGTTATTTGCAACGTTTTAGGGGTGGTGCGGGGGTTTTCTGTTGACAAAATGGAAAATAAATACTTTCGGGTTGTTCAGGGGTGAATAGTGAGTTCCGTCGGAACAGGGAGAAATTTGGGATTCGTGCCGGCCTGGGCGGCCGATCGTGATTTCTGGTAGTTTGGGGGGGAGATTGGTTATTTGCAACGTTTCAGGGGCGGTACGGGGGTTTTCCGTTGACAAAATTGGAAAATAACTACTTTTGGGTTGTTCAATGGTGAATTGTGCTTTTCGTCGGAACAGCGAGGAATTCGGGATTGTTATGTGAGATATTAATCTCCTTAAATCCCTACAATGAATTGGATAACTAATGAATATTGTCATGACGAATAAAAATTATCGTGTGAGAATTTTGTTCTCCTCGATTACCGAGGGTTATGTGAGATATTAATCTCCTTAAATCCTCATAATTAGTTGAATAATGGAAAACGACAATTAATATTAATGAAATATTAATTAATAAATAATAAAAAATCATAATTAAATATTCATTCAAATTAACTATTTCCCATTTATTTGCGAAATTATCGTGTGAGAATTTTGTTCTCCTCGATATCGGGATTATGTGAGATATTAATCTCCTTAAATCCCTACAATGAATTGGATAACTAATGAATATTGTCACGACGAATAAAAATTATCGTGTGAGAATTTTGTTCTCCTCGATTACCGAGGGTTATGTGAGATATTAATCTCCTTAAATCCTCATAATTAGTTGAATAATGGAAAAGCGACAATTAATATTAATGAAATATTAATTAATAAATAATAAAAATCATAATTAAATATTCATTCAAATTAACTATCTCCCATTATTTGCGAAATTATCGTGTGAGAATATTGTTCTCCTCGATTGTGCGGGATTATGTGAGATATTAATCTCCTTAAATCCCTATCATTAATTCCGAAATGACAATAATATTAATAATAATACAAAAATGAATAACTTGACAATATTTAAATATTAACTTTGATTAAATATTTATGCAAAATGGATCGTGTGAGAATACTTGTCTCCTCGACTTCCCGGGCTCGTGTGAGATTTTAATCTCCATAGAACCCAAAAATTAGCGTATATTTGTTCAAAGACAAACAGATAAACCAATAAATAATAGCACTTAAGTTAAATTGTCTACCAATAATAAATAATAATAACAATCAATATTTATCAACAATAAATTCAAAAAATCATAAAATAAAAAAATATATTCATTTCATTATAAATCATGCATTAATTCCCGAAATATAAACTCTCAAAACTCAAAAAAATAATAATAATAAAATCAAAAAAATTTTTAAAAAAAGAAAATGTGAAGAGCTCAGGAGAACAAGGTTAATCAGATTGTAGTAAATTAAAACACACAAACCAAATCTCTTTCCCGTTTTGTTTACAATGATCTGTTTTAATTAAAATCCTCCTATTCTCATCACAAATAAAAAAAACCCACCAATCACAAAACATGCCTTTTGGTCGAACTACGTGGACTTTGATCCCCATTGCAGGGTACGTAGGCCCTAGGCTCTCATCCTAGGTCAAGTCCGTCCTTTGTAAATAACCATCAGTTTGCATGCATTCTCGTTTTTTTGTCTCCTTTGTCTAACATGCATCCATGTCAAAAAAAGGGTAATTGAGATTAATTAAAGGCCATATTCTATTTCAACTGACTAATTTAAGGTAACCGCCCTTATGGGCGGGTGTTGTGGGGTGCCTAACACCTTCCCCACACTCAAATAAACTCCCGAACCCATCTCTGACCTCGCAGACCATTTCGTCTTTTTCGTTTTGTTTTAAATTGGTTTTCCAAAGTTTTCCATTAAAAATTTTGGTGGCGACTCCAAATGAAATCGATTTTCAAAATTTCGTTTTTGGGAACCGGTTGTAAACCATATTTTTCAATCCCGCCGAAAGGTCGGTTACGACAATTCCTGCCGGTCTGAGCGGCCGATTGTGATTTCTGGCAGTTTGGGGGGGAGATTGGTTATTTGCAACGTTTTAGGGGCGGTACTAGGGTTTTCCATTGACCAAATGGAAAATAACTACTTTCGGGTTGTTCAGGGGTGAATAGTGATTTCTGTCAGTACAGGGAGAAATTCGGGATTCGTGCCGGTCTGGGCGGCCGATTGTGATTTCCGGCAGTTTGGGGGGGAGATTGATTATTTGCAACGTTTTCGGGGCGGTACGGGGGTGTTCCGTTGACAAAATGGAAAATAACTACTTTTGGGTTGTTCAATGGTGAATTGTGCTTTTCGTCAGAACAACGAGAAATTCGGGATTCGTGCCGGTCTGGGCGGCCGATCGTGATTTCTGGTAGTTTGGGGGGGAGATTGGTTATTTGCAACGTTTTAGGGGCGGTACGGGGGTTTTTCGTTGACAAAATTGGAAAATAACTACTTTTGGGTTGTTCAATGGTGAATTGTGCTTTTCGTCGGAACAGCGAGAAATTCGGGATTCGTCCCGGTCTGGACGGCCGATCGTGATTTCTGGCGGTTTGGGTGGGCAGATTGGTTATTTGCAACGTTTTAGGGGTGGTGCGGGGGTTTTCTGTTGACAAAATGGAAAATAAATACTTTCGGGTTGTTCAGGGGTGAATAGTGAGTTCCGTCGGAACAGGGAGAAATTTGGGATTCGTGCCGGCCTGGGCGGCCGATCGTGACTTCTGGTAGTTTGGGGGGGAGATTGGTTATTTGCAACGTTTCAGGGGCGGTACGGGGGTTTTCCGTTGACAAAATTGGAAAATAACTACTTTTGGGTTGTTCAATGGTGAATTGTGCTTTTCGTCGGAACAGCGAGAAATTCGGGATTCGTCCCGGTCTGGACGGCCGATCGTGATTTCTGGCGGTTTGGGTGGGCAGATTGGTTATTTGCAACGTTTTGGGGGTGCTCCGGCAGTTTTCCACTGGCAAAATGGAAAATAACTACTTTCGGGCAGTTCAGGGGTGCATAGTTCTTTTCGTCGGTAAAGCGAGAAATTCGGGATTCGTACCAGACTGGACGGCCGATCGGGATTGCTGGCTGTTTGGGGGGCAGATTGGTTATTTGCAACATTTTAGGGGCAGTACGGGGGTTTTCCATTGACAAAATGGAAAATAACTACTTTCGGGTTGTTCAGGGGTGAATAGTGCATTTCGTCGGTACGGCTTAAAATTCGGGATTCGTGCCGGTCTGGGCGGCCGATCGTTATTTCTGGCTGTTTGGGAGGGCAGATTTTTTATTTGCAACGTTTAAGGGGTGCTACGGCGGTTTTCCGTTGACAAAATGGAAAATAACTACTTTCGGGTTGTTCAGGGGTGAATAGTGCTCGTCGTCGGTACAGCAAGAAATTCGGGATTCGTGCCGGTCTGGGCGGCCGATCGTGATTTCTGGCTGTTTGGGAGGGCAGATTGGTTATTTGCAACGTTTTAGGGCTGCTACGGTGGTTTTCCGTTGACAAAATGGAAAATAACTACTTTCGGGCTGTTCAGGGGTGAATAGTGCTTTTCGTCGGTACAACGAGAAATTCGGGATTCGTCCCGGTCTGGACGGCCGATCGTGATTTCTGGCTGTTTGGGTGGGCAGATTGGTTATTTGCAACGTTTTAGGGGTGCTACGGCGGTTTACCGTTGGCAAAATGGAAAATAACTACTTTCGGGTTGTTCAGGGGTGCATAGTTCTTTTCGTCGGTAAAGCGAGAAATTCGGTATTCGTGCCGGACTGGACGGCCGATCGTGATGGCTGGCTGTTTGGGGGCCAGATTGGTTATTTGCAACATTTTAGGGGCGGTACGAGGGTTTTTCGTTGACAAAATGGAAAATAACTTCTTTCGGGTTGTTCAGGGGTGAATAGTGATTTCCGTCGGAATTGGGAGAAATTCAGGATTCGTGCCGGTCTGGGCGGCCAATCGTGATTTCTGGCAGTTTGGGGGGGAGATTGGTTATTTGCAACGTTTTAGGGGTGCCCGGCGGTTTTCCGTTGGCAAAATGGAAAATAACTACTTTCGGGCTGTTCAGGGGTGCATAGTTCTTTTCGTCGGTAAAGCGAGAAATTCGGGATTCGTGCCAGACTGGACGCCCGATCTTGATGGCTGGCTGTTTGGGGGCCAGATTGGTTATTTGCAACATTTTAGGGGCGGTACGGGGGTTTTCCGTTGACAAAATGGAAAATAATTTCTTTCGGGTTGTTCAGGGGTGAATAGTGATTTCCGTCGGAACAGGGAGAAATTCAGGATTCGTGCCGGTCTGGGCGGCCGATCTTGATTTCTGGCAGTTTGGGGGGGAGATTGGTTATTTGTAACGTTTTAGGGGTGCTCCGGCGGTTTTCCGTTGGCAAAATGGAAAATAACTACTTTCGGGTTGTTCAGGGGTGCATAGTTCTTTTCGTCGGTAAAGCGAGAAATTCGGGATTCGTGCCAGACTGGACGCCCGATCTTGATGGCTGGCTGTTTGGGGGCCAGATTGGTTATTTGCAACATTTTAGGGGCGGTACGGGGGTTTTCCGTTGACAAAATGGAAAATAGCTTCTTTCGGGTTGTTCAGGGGTGAATAGTGATTTCCGTCGGAACAGGGAGAAATTCGGGATTCGTGCCGGTCTGGGCGGCCGATCGTGATTTCTGGCAGTTTGGGGGGGAGATTGGTTATTTGCAACGTTTTTGGGGTGCTCCGGCGGTTTTCCGGTGGCAAAATGGAAAATAACTACTTTCGGGCTGTTCAGGGGTGCATAGTTCTTTTCGTCGGTAAAGCGAGAAATTCGGGATTCGTGCCGGACTGGACGGTCGATCTTGATGGCTGGCTGTTTGGGGGCCAGATTGGTTATTTGCAACATTTTAGGGGCGGTACGGGGGTTTTCCGTTGACAAAATGGAAAATAACTTCTTTCGGGTTGTTCAGGGGTGAATAGTGATTTCCGTCGGAACAGGGAGAAATTCGGGATTCGTGCCGGTCTGGGCGGCCGATCGTGATTTCTGGCAGTTTGGGGGGGAGATTGGTTATTTGCAACGTTTTAGGGGTGCTCCGGCGGTTTTCCGTTGGCAAAATGGAAAATAACTACTTTCGGGTTGTTCAGGGGTGAATAGTGCTTTTCGTCAGTACAACGGGAAATTCGGGATTCGTCCCAGTCTGGGCGACCGATCGTTATTTCTGGCTGTTTGGGAGGGCGGATTTTTTATTTGCGACGTTTAAGGGGTGCTACGGCGTTTTTCCGTTGACAAAATGGAAAATAACTACTTTCGGGTTGTTCAGGGGTGAATAGTGCTTTTCGTTGGTACAACGAGAAATTTGGGATTCGTGCCGGTTTGGGCGGCTGATCATTATTTCTAGCTGTTTTGGAGGGCAGATTTTTTATTTGCAACGTTTAAGGGGTGCTACGGCGGTTTTCCGTTGACAAAATGGAAAATAACTACTTTCGGGTTGTTCAGGGGTGAATAGTGCTTTTCGTCGGTACAACGAGAAATTCGGGATTCGTCCCGGTCTGGGCATCCGATCGTTATTTCGGGCTGTTTGGGAGGGCAGATTTTTTATGTGCAACATTTAAGGGGTGCTACGGCGGTTTTCCGTTGACAAAATGGAAAATAACTACTTTCGAATTGTTCAGGGGTGAATAGTGCTTTTCGCCGGTACAACGAGAAATTCGGGATTCGTGCCGGTCTGGGCTGCCGATCGTGATTTCGGGCTGTTTGGGAGGGCAGATTTTTTATTTGCAACGTTTAAGGGGTGCTACGGCGGTTTTCCGTTGACAAAATGGAAAATAACTACTTTCGGGTTGTTCAGGGGTGAATAGTGCTTTTCGTCGGTACAACGAGAAATTCGGGATTCGTCCCGGTCTGGGCGGCCAATCGTTATTTCTGGCTGTTTGGGAGGGCAGATTTTTTATTTGCAACGTTTATGGGGTGCTACGGCGGTTTTCCGTTGACAAAATGGAAAATAACTACTTTCGGGTTGTTCAGGGGTGAATAGTGCTTTTCGTCGGTACAACGAGAAATTCGGGATTCGTCCCGGTCTGGGCGGCCGATCGTGATTTCCGGCTATTTGGGGGGGAAGATTGGTTATTTGCAACGTTTTCGGGGCGGAACGGGGGTTTTCCGTTGACAAAATGGAAAATAGCTACTTTTGGGTTGTTCAATGGTGAATTGGGCTTCTCGTCGGAACAGCGAGAAATTCGGGATTCGTGCCAGTCTGGGCGGCCGATCGTGATTTCTGGTAGTTTGGGGGGGAGATTGGTTATTTGCAACATTTTAAGGGCGGTACGGGGGTTTTCCGTTGACAAAATTGGAAAATAACTACTTTTGGGTTGTTCAGGGGTGAATAGTGCTTCTCGTCGGTACAGCGAGAAATTCGGGATTCGGGCCGGATGGACGGCCGATCGTGATTTCTGCTGTTTGGGTGGGCAGATTGGTTATTTGCAACGTTTTATGGGTGCTCCGGCGGTTTTCTGTTGACAAAATGGAAAATAACTACGTTCGGGTTGTTCAGGGGTGAGTAGTGATTTCCGTCGGAACAGGGAGAAATTCAGGATTCGTGTCGGTCTGGGCGGCGGATCGTGATTTCTGGCAGTATTGGGGGGGAGATTGGTTATTAGCAACGTTTTAGGAGCGGTACGAGGGTTTTCCATTGACCAAATGGAAATTAACTACTTTCGGGTTGTTCAGGGGTGAATAGTGATTTCTGTCGGTAGAGGGAGAAATTCGGGATTCGTGCCGGTCTAGGCGGCCGATCGTTATTTCCGGCATTTTGGGGGGCAGATTGGTTATTTGCAACGTTTTAGGGGCGGTACGGGGGTTTTTCGTTGACAAGAGGGAAAATAACTACTTTCGGGTTGTTCAGGGGTGAATAGTGCTTTTCGTCAGTACTACGAGAAATTCGGGATTCGTGCCGGTCTGGGCGGCCGATCGTGATTTCTGGCTGTTCGGGAGGGCAAATTGGTTATTTGCAACGTTTTAGGGGTGCTACGGCGGTTTTCCGTTGACAAAACGGAAAATAACTACTTTTGGGTTGTTCAGGGGTGAATAGTGCTTTTCGTCGGTACAACGAGAAATTCGGGATTCGTCCCGGTCTGGGCGGCCGATCGTGATTTCTGGCAGTTTGGATGGGCAAATTGGTTATTTGCAACGTTTTGGGGGTGCTCCGGCGGTTTTCCGTTGGCAAAATGGAAAATAACTACTTTCAGGTTTTTCAGGGGTGATTAGTTCTTTTCGTCGGTAAAGCGAGAAATTCAGGATTCGTGCCGGACTGGATGGCCGATCGTGATTGCTGGCTGTTTGGGGGGCAGATTGGTTATTTGCAACATTTTAGGGGCGGTACGAGGGTTTTCCGTTGACAAAATGGAAAATAACTACTTTCGGGTTGTTCAGGGGTGAATAGTGATTTTCGTTGGTACAACGAGAAATTCGGGATTCGTCCCGGTCTGGGCGGCCAATCGTGATTTCTGGCAGTTTGGGTGGGCAAATTGGTTATTTGCAACGTTTTGGGGGTGCTCCGGCAGTTTTCCGTTCGCAGAATGGAAAATAACTACTTTCGGGCTGTTCAGGGGTGTATAGTTCTTTTCGTCGGAAGAGCGAGAAATTCGGGATTCGTGCCGGACTGGACGGCCGATCGTGATTGCTGGCTGTTTGGGGGCAGATTGGTTATTGCAACATTTTAGGGGTGGTACGGGGGTTTTCCGTTGACAAAATGGAAAATAACTACTTTCAGGTTGTTCAGGGGTGAATGGTGATTTCCGTCGGAACAGGGAGAAATTCGGGATTCGTGCCGGTCTGGGCGGCAGATCGTGATTTCTGGCAGTTTGGGGGGGAGATTGGTTATTTGCAACGTTTTAGGGGTGCTACGGTGGTTTTCCGTTGACAAAATGGAAAATGACTACTTTCGGGTTGTTCAGGAGAGAATAGTGCTTTTCGTCGGTACAACGAGAAATTCGGGATTCGTGCCGGACTGGACGGCCGATCGTGATTGCTGGCTGTTTGGGGGGCAGATTGGTTATTTGCAACATTTTAGGGGCGGTACGGGGGTTTTCCATTGACAAAATGGAAAATAACTACTTTCGGGTTGTTCACGGGAGAGTAGTGCTTTTCGTCGGCACAGCGAGTAATTCGGGATTCGTGCAGGTCTGGACGGCCGATCGTGATTTCTGCTGTTTGGGTGGGCAAATTGGTTATTTGCAACGTTTTAGGGGTACTACGGCGGTTTTTCGTTGACAAAATGGAAAATAACTACTTTCGGGTTGTTCAGGGGAGAATAGTGATTTCTATCGGTACAGGGAGAAATTCGGGATTCGTGCCGGTCTGGGCGGCCGATCGTGATTTCAGGTAGTTTGGGGGGGAGATTGGTTATTTGCAACGTTTTAGGGGTGCTACGGCGGTTCTCCGTTGGCAAAATAGAAAATAAGTACTTTCAGGTTGTTCTTGGGTGAATAGTGCTTTTTGTCGGGATTCGTGCCAGACTGGACGGCTGATCATGATTTCTGGCTGTTTGGGAGGGCAGATTGGTTATTTGCAACGTTTTAGGGCTGCTACGGGGGTTTTCCGTAGACAAAATTGGAAAATAACTACTTTCGGGTTGTTCAGGGGTGAATAGTGCTTTTCGTCGGTACAGCGAGAAATTCAGGATTCGTCCCGGTCTGGACAACCGATCGTGATTTCTGGCGGTTTGGGTGGGCAGATTGGTTATTTGCAACGTTTTGGGGGTGCTCCGGCGGTTTTCCATTGGCAAAATGGAAAATAACTACTTTCGGGCTATTCAGGGGTGAATAGTGATTTCCGTCGGTACTGCGAGAAATTCGGGATTCGGGCCAATCCGGAATGTCGATCGTGATTTCTGGCTGTTTAGGGGGCAGATTGGTCATTTGCAACGTTTTAGGGGTGGTACGGGGGTTTTCCGTTGACAAAAGGGAAAATAACAACTTTCAAGTTGTTCAGGAGTGAATAGTGCTTTTCGTCGGTGCAGCGAGAAATTCGAGATTCGTGCCGGTCTGGGCGGCTGATCGTGATTTCTGGCAGTTTGGGTGGGCAGATTGGTTATTTGCAACGTTTTTGGGGTGCTCCGGCGGTTTTCCGTTGGCAAAATGGAAAATAGCTACTTTCGGGCTGTTCAGGGGTGTATAGTTCTTTTCGGCGGAATTGCGAGAAATTCGGGATTCGTGCCGGACTGGACGGCCGATCGTGATTTCTGCTTTATGGGTGGGCAGATTGGTTATTTGCAACGTTCTAGGGGTGCTACGGCGGTTTTCTGTTGACAAAATGGAAAATAACTACTTTCGGGCTATTCTGGAGTGAATAGTGATTTCCGTCGGTAAAGCGAGAAATTTGGGATTCGGGCCGATCCGGAATGTCGATCGTGATTTCTGGCTGTTTGTGGGGCAGATTGGTTATTTCCAACGTTTTAGGGGCGGTACGGGGGTTTTCCCTTGACAAAATGGAAAACAAATACTTTCGGATTGTTCAGTGGAGAATAGTGATTTCCGTCGGTAAAGCGAGAAATTTGGGATTCGGGCCGATCCGGAATGTCGATCGTGATTTCTGGCTGTTTGTGGGGCAGATTGGTTATCTCCAACGTTTTAGAGGCGGTACGGGGGTTTTCCCTTGACAAAATGGAAAACAAATACTTTCGGATTGTTCAGTGGAGAATAGTGATTTCCGTCGGTACAGCGAAAAATTCGGGATTCAGGCCGATCCGGAATCTCGATCGTGATTTCTGGCTGTTTGGGGGGCAGATTGGTTATTTCCAACGTTTTAGGGGCGGTACGGGGGTTTTCCCTTGACAAAATGGAAAACAAATACTTTCAGATTGTTCAGTGGAGAATAGTGATTTCCGTCGGTACAGCGAAAAATTCGGGATTCAGGCCGATCCGGAATCTCGATCGTGATTTCTGGCTGTTTGGGGGGCAGATTGGTTATTTGCAACGTTTAAGGTGCGGTACGGGGGTTTTCCGTTGAGAAAATGGAAAATAACTATTTTCCTGTTGTTTAGGGGTGAATAGTGATTTCCGTCGGTACAGCGAGAAATTTGGGATTCGTGCCGGTCTGGGCGGCCGATCGTGATTTCTGGCTGTTTGGGGAGGAGATTGGTTATTTGCAACGTTTTAGGGGCGGTACGGGGGTTTTCCGTTGACTAAAGGGAAAATAAGTACTTTCGGGTTGTTCAGGGGTGAACAGTGATTTCCGTCGGTACAGGGAGAAATTCGGGATTCGTGCCGGTCTGGGCGACCGATCGTGATTTCAGGTAGTTTGGGGGGGAGATTGGTTATTTGCAACGTTTTAGGGGCGGTACGGTGGTTTTCCGTTGACAAAATTGGAAAATAACTACTTTCGGGTTGTTCGTTGGCGAATTGTGCTTTTCGTCGGAGCAGCAAGAAATTCGGGATTCATGCCGGTCTGGGCGGCCGATCGTGATTTCTGTCTGTTTGGGTGGGCAGATTGGTTATTTGCAACGTTTTAGGGGTGCTACGGCGGTTCTCCGTTGGCAAAATAGAAAATAAGTACTTTCAGGTTGTTCTTGGGTGAATAGTGCTTTTTGTCGGGATTCGTGCCGGACTGGACGGCTGATCATGATTTCGGGCTGTTTGGGAGGGCAGATTGGTTATTTGCAACGTTTTATGGCTGCTACGGGGGTTTTCCGTTGACAAAATTGGAAAATAACTACTTTCGGGTTGTTCAGGGGTGAATAGTGCTTTTCGTCGGTACAGCGAGAAATTCAGGATTCGTCCCGGTCTGGACAGCCGATCGTGATTTCTGGCGGTTTGGGTGGGCAGATTGGTTATTTGCAACGTTTTGGGGGTGCTCCGGCGGTTTTCCATTGGCAAAATGGAAAATAACTACTTTCGGGCTGTTCAGGGGTGAATAGTGATTTCCGTCGGTACTGCGAGAAATTCGGGATTCGGGCCAATCCGGAATGTCGATCGTGATTTCTGGCTGTTTAGGGGGCAGATTGGTCATTTGCAACGTTTTAGGGGCGGTACGGGGGTTTTCCGTTGACAAAAGGGAAAATAACAACTTTCAAGTTGTTCAGGAGTGAATAGTGCTTTTCGTCGGTGCAGCGAGAAATTCGGGATTCGTGCCGGTCTGGGCGGCTGATCGTGATTTCTGGCGGTTTGGGATGGCAGATTGGTTATTTGCAACGTTTTTGGGGTGCTCCGGCGGTTTTCCGTTGGCAAAAGCGAAAATAGCTACTTTCAGGCTGTTCAGGGGTGTATAGTTCTCTTCGGCGGAACTGCGAGAAATTCGGGATTCGTGCCGGACTGGACAGCCGATCGTGATTTCTGCTTTATGGGTGGGCAGATTGGTTATTTGCAACGTTCTAGGGGTGCTACGGCGGTTTTCTGTTGACAAAATGGAAAATAACTACTTTCGGGCTATTCTGGAGTGAATAGTGATTTCCGTCGGTAAAGCGAGAAATTTGGGATTCGGGCCGATCCGGAATGTCGATCGTGATTTTTGGCTGTTTGTGGGGCAGATTGGTTATTTCCAACGTTTTAGGGGCGGTACGGGGGTTTTCCCTTGACAAAATGGAAAACAAATACTTTCGGATTGTTCAGTGGAGAATAGTGATTTCCGTCGGTACAGCGAAAAATTCGGGATTCAGGCCGATCCGGAATCTCGATCGTGATTTCTGGCTGTTTGGGGGGTAGATTGGTTATTTCCAACGTTTTAGGGGCGGTACGGGGGTTTTCCCTTGACAAAATGGAAAACAAATACTTTCGGATTGTTCAGTGGAGAATAGTGATTTCCGTCGGTACAGCGAAAAATTCGGGATTCAGGCCGATCCGGAATCTCGATCGTGATTTCTGGCTGTTTGGGGGGCAGATTGGTTATTTGCAACGTTTAAGGTGCGGTACGGGGGTTTTCCGTTGAGAAAATGGAAAATAACTATTTTCCTGTTGTTCAGGGGTGAATAGTGATTTCCGTCGGTACAGCGAGAAATTTGGGATTCGTGCCGGTCTGGGCGGCCGATCGTGATTTCTGGCTGTTTGGGGAGGAGATTGGTTATTTGCAACGTTTTAGGGGCGGTACGGGGGTTTTCCGTTGACTAAATGGAAAATAAATACTTTCGGGTTGTTCAGGGGTGAATAGTGATTTCCGTCGGTACAGGGAGAAATTCGGGATTCGTGCCAGTCTGGGCGGCCGATCGTGATTTCCGGCAGTTTGGGGGGGAGATTGGTTGTTTGCAACGTTTTAGGGGCGGTACGGGGGTTTTCCGTTGAGGAAATGGAAAATAACTACTTTTGGGTTGTTCAATGGTGAATTGTGCTTTTCGTCGGAACAACGAAAAATTCGGGATTCGTGCCGGTCTGGGCGGCCGATCATGATTTCTGGCAGTTTGGGGGGGATATTGGTTATTTGCAACGTTTTAGGGGCGGTACGGGGGTTTTCCGTTGACAAAAGGGAAAATAACTACTTTCGGTTTGTTCAGGGGTGAATTGTGCTTTTCGTCGGTACAGCGAGAAATTCGGGATTCGTGCCGGACTGGGCGGCCGATCGTGATTTCTGGCAGTTTGCGGGGGAGATTGGTTATTTGCAACGTTTTAGGGGCGGTATGGTGGTTTTCCGTTGACAAAATGGAAAATAACTACTTTCGGGCTGTTCAGGGGGGAATTGTGATTTCCGTCGGTACAGCGAGAAATTCGGGATTCCGGCCGATTCAGAATGTCGAACGTGATTTCTGGCTGTTTGGGGGGCAGATTGGTTATTTGCAACGTTTTAGGGGCGGTACGAGGGTTTTCCCATGACAAAATGGAAAATAAATACTTTCAGATTGTTCAGGGAGAATAGTGATTTCCGTCGGTACAGGGAGAAATTCGGGATTCGTGCCGATTTGGGCGGCCGATCGTGATTCCTGGCAGTTTGGGGGGGAGATTGGTTATTTGCAACTTTTTAGGGTCGGTACGGGGGTTTTCCGTTGACAAAATGGAAAATAACTACTTTCGGGCAGTTCAGGGGTGAATTGTGATTTCCGTCGGTACAGCGAGAAATTCGGGATTCCGGCCGATTCAGAATGTCGATCGTGATTTCTGGCTGTTTGGGGGGCAGATTGGTTATTTGCAACGTTTTAGGGGCGGTACGGGGGTTTTCCGTTGACTAAATGGAAAATAAATACTTTCGAGTTGTTCTGGGGTGAATAGTGATTTCCGTCGGTACAGGGAGAAATTCGGGATTCGTCCCAGTCTGGGCGGCTGGTCGTGATTTTCGGCAGTTTGGGGGGGAGATTGGTTATTTGCAATGTTTTAGGGGCGGTACGGGGGTTTTCCGTTGACATAATGGAAAATAACTACTTTCGGGTTGTTCAGGGGAGAATAGTGCTTTCCATCGGTACAGCGAAAAATTCGGGATTCGTCCCGGTCTGGGAGGCCGATCGTGATTTCTGGCAGTTTGGGGGGGAGATGGGTTATTTGCAACCTTTTTGGGGCGGTACGGGGGTTTTCCGTTGACAAAATGGAAAATAACTACTTTCGGGTTGTTCAGGGGTGAATAATGCTTTCCGTCGATACAGCGAGAAATTCGGGGTTCATGCCGGTCTGGGCGGCCGATCATGATTTCTGGCAGTTTTGGGGGGAGATTGGTTATTTGCAACGTTTTAGGGGCGGTACGGGGGTTTTCCGTTGACAAAATGGAAAATAACTACTTTCGGGTTGTTCAGGGGTGAATAGTGCTTTCCGTCGGTGCAGCGAGAAATTCGGGATTCGTCCCGGTCTGGGCGGTCGATCGTGATTTCCGGTAGTTTGGGGGGGAGATTGGTTATTTGCAACGTTTTCGGGGCAGTACGGGGGTTTTCTGTTGGCAAAATGGAAAATAACTACTTTTGGGTTTTTCAATGGTGAATTGTGCTTTTCGTCGGTACAGCGAGGAATTCGGGATTCGGGCCGATACTGAATGTCGATCGTGATTTCTGGCTGTTTGGGGGGGAGATTGGTTATTTGCAACGTTTTCGGGGCGGTACGGGGGTTTTCCGTTGACAAAATGGAAAATAACTACTTTTGGGTTTTTCAATGGGGAATTATGCTTTTCGTCGGTACAGCGAGGAATTCGGGATTCGGGCCGATACGGAATGTCGATCGTGATTTCTGGCTGTTTGGGGGGCATATTGGTTATTTGCAACGTTTTTGGGGCGGTACGGGGGTTTTCCCTTGACAAAATGGAAATAAGTACTTTCGGATTGTTCAGGGGAGAATAGTGATTTCCGCCGGTACAGTGAGAAATTCGGGATTCGGGCCGATCCGGAATGTCGATCGTAATTTCTGGCTGTTTGGGGGGCAGATTGGTTATTTGCAACGTTTTAGGGGCGGTACGGGGGTTTTCCTATGACAAAAGGGAAAATAAATACTTTCGGGTTGTTCAGGGTTGAATAGTGCTTTCCGTCGGTACAGGGAGAAATTCGGGATACGGGCCGGTCTGGGCGGTCGATCGTGATTTCTGGCTGTTTCGGAGGGCAGATTGGTTAGTTCCAGCGTTTTAGCGGTGCTACGGCGGTTTTTCGTTGAGGAAATGGAAAATAACTACTTTCGGGTTGTTCAGGGGTGAATAGTGCTTTTCGTCGGTACAGCGAGAAATTCTGGATTCGTGCTGGTCTGGGCGGCCGATCGTGATTTCTGTCAGTTTGGGAGGGCAGATTGGTTATTTGCAACGTTTTAGGAGTGCTACGGCGGTTTTCCGTTAGCAAAATAGAAAATAACTACTTTCGGGTTGTTCAGGGGTGAATAGTGCTTTTCGTCGGTACTGCGAGAAATTCGGGATTCGTGCCAGACTGGACGGCCGATCGTGATTGCTGGCTGTTTGGGGGGCAGATTGGTTATTTGCATCGTTTTAGGGGCGGTACGGGGGTTTTCTGTTGACAAAATGGAAAATAACTACTTTCGGGTTGTTCAGGGGTAAATAGTGCTTTTCGTCGGTACGGCGAGAAATTTGGGATTCGTGCCGGTCTGGACGGCCGATCGTGATTTTTGGCTGTTTGGATAGGCATATTGGTTATTTGCAACGTTATGGGGGTGCTACGACGGTTTTCCGTTGGCAAAATAGAAAATAAGTACTTTCAGGTTGTTCTAGGGAGAATAGTGCTTTTTGTCGGTACAGCGAGAATTTCGAGATTCGGGTCGGTCTGGACGGCCGATCGTGAATTCTGGCTGTTTGGGGGGCAGATTGGTTATTTGCAACGTTTTAGGGGCAGTACGGGGGTTTTCCGTTGACGAAATGGAAAATAACTACTTTCGGGCTGTTCAGGGGAGAATAGTGATTTCCGTCAGTACAGCGAGGAATTCGGGATTCGGGCCGATCCGGAATGTCGATCGTGATTTCTGGCTGTTTGGGGGGCATATTGGTTATTTGCAACGTTTTTGGGGCGGTACGGGGGTTTTCCCTTGACAAAATGGAAAATAAATACTTTCGGATTGTTCAGGGGAGAGTAGTGATTTCCGTCGGTACAGCGAGAAATTCGGGATTCGGGCCGATCCGGAATGTCGATCGTGATTTCTGGCTGTTTGGGGGGCAGATTGGTTATTTGCAACGTTTTAGGGGCGGTACGGGGGTTTTCCTATGACAAAAGGGAAAATAAATACTTTCGGGTTGTTCAGGGTTGAATAGTGCTTTCCGTCGGTACAGGGAGAAATTCGGGATACGGGCCGGTCTGGGCGGTCGATCGTGATTTCTGGCTGTTTCGGAGGGCAGATTGGTTAGTTCCAGCGTTTTAGCGGTGCTACGGCGGTTTTTCGTTGAGGAAATGGAAAATAACTACTTTCGGGTTGTTCAGGGGTGAATAGTGCTTTTCGTCGGTACAGCGAGAAATTCTGGATTCGTGCTGGTCTGGGCGGCCGATCGTGATTTCTGTCAGTTTGGGAGGGCAGATTGGTTATTTGCAACGTTTTAGGAGTGCTACGGCGGTTTTCCGTTAGCAAAATAGAAAATAACTACTTTCGGGTTGTTCAGGGGTGAATAGTGCTTTTCGTCGGTACTGCGAGAAATTCGGGATTCGTGCCAGACTGGACGGCCGATCGTGATTGCTGGCTGTTTGGGGGGCAGATTGGTTATTTGCATCGTTTTAGGGGCGGTACGGGGGTTTTCTGTTGACAAAATGGAAAATAACTACTTTCGGGTTGTTCAGGGGTAAATAGTGCTTTTCGTCGGTACGGCGAGAAATTTGGGATTCGTGCCGGTCTGGACGGCCGATCGTGATTTTTGGCTGTTTGGATAGGCATATTGGTTATTTGCAACGTTATGGGGGTGCTACGACGGTTTTCCGTTGGCAAAATAGAAAATAAGTACTTTCAGGTTGTTCTAGGGAGAATAGTGCTTTTTGTCGGTACAGCGAGAATTTCGAGATTCGGGTCGGTCTGGACGGCCGATCGTGAATTCTGGCTGTTTGGGGGGCAGATTGGTTATTTGCAACGTTTTAGGGGCAGTACGGGGGTTTTCCGTTGACGAAATGGAAAATAACTACTTTCGGGCTGTTCAGGGGAGAATAGTGATTTCCGTCAGTACAGCGAGAAATTCGGGATTCGGGCAGATCCGGAATGTCGATCGTGATTTCTGGCTGTTTGGGGGGCATATTGGTTATTTGCAACGTTTTTGGGGCGGTACGGGGGTTTTCCCTTGACAAAATGGAAAATAAATACTTTCGGATTGTTCAGGGGAGAGTAGTGATTTCCGTCGGTACAGCGAGAAATTCGGGATTCGGGCCGATCCGGAATGTCGATCGTGATTTCTGGCTGTTTGGGGGGCAGATTGGTTATTTGCAACGTTTTAGGGGCGGTACGGGGGTTTTCCTATGACAAAAGGGAAAATAAATACTTTCGGGTTGTTCAGGGTTAAATAGTGCTTTCCGTCGGTACAGGGAGAAATTCGGGATACGGGCCGGTCTGGGCGGTCGATCGTGATTTCTGGCTGTTTCGGAGGGCAGATTGGTTAGTTCCAGCGTTTTAGCGGTGCTACGGCGGTTTTTCGTTGAGGAAATGGAAAATAACTACTTTCGGGTTGTTCAGGGGTGAATAGTGCTTTTCGTCGGTACAGCGAGAAATTCTGGATTCGTGCTGGTCTGGGCGGCCGATCGTGATTTCTGTCAGTTTGGGAGGGCAGATTGGTTATTTGCAACGTTTTAGGAGTGCTACGGCGGTTTTCCGTTAGCAAAATAGAAAATAACTACTTTCGGGTTGTTCAGGGGTGAATAGTGCTTTTCGTCGGTACTGCGAGAAATTCGGGATTCGTGCCAGACTGGACGGCCGATCGTGATTGCTGGCTGTTTGGGGGGCAGATTGGTTATTTGCATCGTTTTAGGGGCGGTACGGGGGTTTTCTGTTGACAAAATGGAAAATAACTACTTTCGGGTTGTTCAGGGGTAAATAGTGCTTTTCGTCGGTACGGCGAGAAATTTGGGATTCGTGCCGGTCTGGACGGCTGATCGTGATTTTTGGCTGTTTGGATAGGCATATTGGTTATTTGCAACGTTATGGGGGTGCTACGACGGTTTTCCGTTGGCAAAATAGAAAATAAGTACTTTCAGGTTGTTCTAGGGAGAATAGTGCTTTTTGTCGGTACAGCGAGAATTTCGAGATTCGGGTCGGTCTGGACGGCCGATCGTGAATTCTGGCTGTTTGGGGGGCAGATTGGTTATTTGCAACGTTTTAGGGGCAGTACGGGGGTTTTCCGTTGACGAAATGGAAAATAACTACTTTCGGGCTGTTCAGGGGAGAATAGTGATTTCCGTCAGTACAGCGAGAAATTCGGGATTCGGGCAGATCCGGAATGTCGATCGTGATTTCTGGCTGTTTGGGGGGCATATTGGTTATTTGCAACGTTTTTGGGGCGGTACGGGGGTTTTCCCTTGACAAAATGGAAAATAAATACTTTCGGATTGTTCAGGGGAGAGTAGTGATTTCCGTCGGTACAGCGAGAAATTCGGGATTCGGGCCGATCCGGAATGTCGATCGTGATTTCTGGCTGTTTGGGGGGCAGATTGGTTATTTGCAACGTTATAGGGGCGGTACGGGGGTTTTCCTATGACGAAAGGGAAAATAAATACTTTCGGGTTGTTCAGGGTTGAATAGTGCTCCTCGTCAGTACAGGGAGAAAATTCGGGATTCGTGCCGGTCTGGACGGCCGATCGTGATTTCTGCTGTTTGGGTGGGCATATTGGATATTTGCAACGTTTGAGGGGTGCTACAGCGGTTTTCCGTTGAGGAAATGGAAAATAACTACTTTCGGGTTGTTCAGGGGTGAATAGTGATTTCCGTCGATACAGGGAGAAATTCGGGATTCGGGCCGGTCTGGGCGGCCGATCGTGATTTCTGGCTGTTTGGGAGGGCAGATTGGTTATTTGCGGCGTTTTAGGGGTGCTACGGCGGTTTTCCGTTGAGGAAATGGAAAATAACTACTTTCGGGTTGTTCAGGGGTGAATAGTGCTTTTCGTTGGTACAGCGAGAAATTCGGGATTCGTGCCGGTTTGGGCGGCCGATCGTGATTTCTGTCAGTTTGGGAGGGAAGATTGGTTATTTGCAACATTTTAGGAGTGCTACAGCGGTTTTCCGTTGGCAAAATAGAAAATAACTACTTTCGGGTTGTTCAGGGGTGAATAGTGCTTTTCGTCGGTACTGCGAGAAATTCGGGACTCGTGCCGGACTAGACGGCCGATCGTGATTGCTGGCTGTTTGGGGGGCAGATTGGTTATTTGCATCGTTTCAGGGGCGGTACGGGGGTTTTCCGTTGACAAAATGGAAAATAACTACTTTCGGGTTGTTCTGGGGTAAATAGTGCTTTTCGTCGGTACAGCGAGAAATTCGGGATTCGTGCCGGTCTGGACGGCCGATCGTGATTTCTGCTGTATGGGTGGGCAGATTAGTTATTTGCAACATTTGAGTGGTGCTACGGCGGTTTTCCATTGAGGAAATGGAAAATAACTACTTTCGGGTTGTTCTGGGTTGAATAGTGATTTCCGTCGGTACAGGGAGAAATTCGGGATTCGGGCCGGTCTGGGCGGCCGATCATGAATTCTGGCTGTTTGGGGGGCAGATTGGTTATTTGCAACGTTTTAGGGGCAGTACGGGGGTTTTCTGTTGACGAACTGAAAAATAACTTCTTTCGGGCTGTTCAGGGGAGAATAGTGATTTCCGTCGGTATAGCGAGAAATTCGGGATTCGGGCCGATCCGGAATGTCGATCGTGATTTCCAGCTGTTTGGGGGGCATATTGGTTATTTGCAACGTTTTAGGGGCGGTACGGGGGTTTTCCCTTGACAAAATGGAGAATAAATACTTTCGGATTGTTCAGGGGAGAATAGTGATTTCCGTCGGTACAGCGAGAAATTCGGGATTCGGGCCGATCCGGAATGTCGATCGTGATTTCTGGCTGTTTGAGGGGCAGATTGGTTATTTGCAACGTTATAGGGGCGGTACGGGGGTTTTCGTATGACAAAAGGGAAGATAAATACTTTCGGGTTGTTCTGGGTTGAATAGTGCTTTTCGTCGGTACAGCGAGAAATTCGGGATTCGGGCCGGTCTGGACGGCCGATCGTGATTTCTGCTGTCTGGGTGGGCAGATTGGTTATTTGCAACATTTGAGTGGTGCTACGGCGGTTTTCCATTGAGGAAATGGAAAATAACTACTTTCGGGTTGTTCTGGGTTGAATAGTGATTTCCGTCGGTACAGGGAGAAATTCGGGATTCGGGCCGGTCTGGGCGGCCGATCGTGAATTCTGGCTGTTTGGGGGGCAGATTGGTTATTTGCAACGTTTTAGGGGCAGTACGGGGGTTTTCTGTTGACGAACTGGAAAATAACTGCTTTCGGGCTGTTCAGGGGAGAATAGTGATTTCCATCGGTACAGCGAGAAATTCGGGATTCGGGCCGATCCAGAATGTCGATCGTGATTTCCGGCTGTTTGGGGGGCATATTGGTTATTTGCAACGTTTTTGGGGCGGTACGGGGGTTTTCCCTTGACAAAATGGAGAATAAATACTTTCGGATTGTTCAGGGGAGAATAGTGATTTCCGTCGGTACAGCGAGAAATTCAGGATTCGGGCCAATCCGGAATGTCGATCGTGATTTCTGGCTGTTTGAGGGGCAGATTGGTTATTTGCAACGTTATAGGGGCGGTACGGGGGTTTTCGTATGACAAAAGGGAAGATAAATACTTTCGGGTTGTTCTGGGTTGAATAGTGCTTTTCGTCGGTACAGCGAGAAATTCGGGATACGTGCTGGTCTGGACGGCCGATTGTGATTTCTGCTGTATGGGTGGGCAGATTGGTTATTTGCAACATTTGAGTGGTGCTACGGCGGTTTTCCATTGAGGAAATGGAAAATAACTACTTTCGGGTTGTTCTGGGTTGAATAGTGATTTCCGTCGGTACAGGGAGAAATTCGGGATTCGGGCCGGTCTGGGCGGCCGATCGTGATTTCTGGCTGTTTGGGAGGGCAGATTGGTTATTTGCAGCGTTTTAGGGGTGCTACGGCAGTTTTCCGTTGAGGAAATGGAAAATAACTACTTTCGGGTTGTTCAGGGGTGAATAGTGCTTTTCGTTGGTACAGCGAGAAATTCAGGATTCGTGCCGGTCTGGGCGGCCGATCGTGATTTCTGTCAGTTTGGGAGGGCAGATTGGTTATTTGCAACGTTTTCGGGGTGCTACGACGGTTTTCCGTAGGCAAAATAGAAAATAAGTACTTTCAGGTTGTTCTAGGGTGAATAGTACTTTTTGTCGGTACAGCGAGAATTTCGAGATCCGGGCCGGTCAGGACGGTCGATCGTGATTTCTGGCTGTTTGGGGGGCAGATTGGTTATTTGCAACGTTTTACGGGTAGTACGGGGGTTTTCCGTTGACTAAATGGAAAATAACTACTTTCGGGCTGTTCAAGGGAGAATAGTGATTTCCGTCGGTACAGCGAGAAATTCGGGATTCGGGCCGATCCGGAATGTCGATCGTGATTTCAGGCTGTTTGGGGGGCAGATTGGTTATTTGAAACGTTTTAGGGTCGGTACGGGGGTTTTCCTATGACGAAAGGGAAAATAAATACTTTCGGGTTGTTCAGGGTTGAATAGTGCTTTTCGTCGGTACAGCGAGAAATTCGGGATTCGTGCCGGTTTGGACGGCCGATCGTGATTTCTGGCTGTTTGGGAGGGCAGATTGGTTATTTGCAGCGTTTAAGGGGTGCTACGGCGGTTTTCCGTTGGCGAAATGGAAAATAACTACTTTCGGGTTGTTCAGGGGTGAATAGTGCTTTTCGTCGGTACTGCGAGAAATTCGGGATTCGTGCCGGTCTGGGCGGCCGATCGTGATTTCTGTCAGTTTGGGAGGGCAGATTGGTCATTTGCAATGTTTTAGGAGTGCTACGGCGGTTTTCCGTTGGCAAAATAGAAAATAACTACTTTTGGGTTGTTCAGGGGTAAATAGTGCTTTTCGTCGGTACAGCGAGAAATTCGGGATTCGGGCCGATCTGGACGGCCGATCGTGATTTTTGGCTGTTTGGATAGGCATATTGGTTATTTGCAACGTTATGGGGGTGCTACGTCGGTTTTCCGTCGGAAATATAGAATATAAGTACTTTCAGGTTGTTCTAGGGTGAATAGTGCTTTTTGCCGGTACAACGAGAATTTCGGGATTCGGGCCGGTTTGGACGGCCGATCGTTATTTCTGGCTGTTTGGGGGGCAGATTGGTTATTTGCAACGTTTTAGGGGCAGTACGGGGGTTTTCCGTTGACAGAATGGAAAATAACTACTTTCGGGCTGTTCAGGGGAGAATAGTGATTTCCGTCGGTACAACGAGAAATTCGGGATTCTGGCCAATCCGGAATGTCGATCGTGATTTCTGGCTGTTTGGGGGGCATATTGGTTATTTGCAACGTTTTTGGGGCGGTACGGGGGTTTTCCCTTGACGAAAGGGAAAATAAATACTTTCGGGTTGTTCAGGGTTGAATAGTGCTTTTCGTCGGGGCAACGAGAAATTCGGGATTCGTGCCGGTTTGGACGGCCGATCGTGATTTCTGGCTGTTTGGGAGGGCAGATTGGTTATTTGCAGCGTTTTAGGGGTGCTACGACGGTTTTCCGTTGACGAAATGGAAAATAACTACTTTCGGGTTGTTCAGGGTGAATAATGCTTTTCGTCGGTACAGCGAGAATTTCGGGATTCGGGCCGGTCTGGACGGCCGATCGTGATTTCTGGCTCTTTGGGTGGCAGATTGGTTATTTGCAACGTTTTAGGAGTGCTACGGCGGTTTTCCGTTGAGGAAATGGAAAATAACTACTTTCGGGTTGTTCAGGGGTGAATAATGATTTCCGTCAGTACATGGAGAAATTCGGGATTCGGGCCGGTCTGGGCGGCCGATCGTGTTTTTTGGCTGTTTGGGAGGGCAAATTGGTTATTTGCAGCATTTTAGGGGTGCTACGGCGGTTTTACGTTGACGAAATGGAAAATAATTACTTTCGGGTTGTTCAGGGGTGAATAGTGCTTTTCGTCGGTGCACCGAGAAATTCGGGATTCGTGCCGGTCTGCGCGGCCGATTGTGATTTCTGTCAGTTTGGGAGGGCAGATTGGTTATTTGCAACGTTTTAGGAGCGCTACGGCGGTTTTCCGTTGGCAAAATAGAAAATAACTACTTTCGTGTTGTTCAGGGGAGAATAGTGCTTTTTGTCGGTACTGCGAGAAATTAGGGATTCGTGCCGGACTAGACGGCCGATCGTGATTGCTGGCTGTTTGGGGGGCAGATTGGTTATTTGCAACGTTTTAGGGGCGGTACGGGGGTTTTCCGTTGACAAAAGGGGAAATAACAACTTTCAGGTTGTTCAGGGGAAAATAGTGCTTTTCGTCGGTACAGCGAGAAATTCGGGATTCAGGCCGATCCGGAATGTCGATTGTGATTTCTGGCTGTTTGGGGGGCAGATTGGTTATTTGCAACGTTTTAGGGGAGGTACGGGGGTTTTCCGTTGACAAAATGGAAAATAACTACTTTCGGGTTGTTCAGGGGTAAATAGTGCTTTTCGTCGGTATAGCGAGAAATTCGGGATTCGGGCCGGTCTGGACGGCCGATCGTGATTTTTGGCTGTCTGGATAGGCATATTGGTTATTTGGAACGTTTTTGGGGGTGCTACGTCGGTTTTCCGTTGGCAATATAGAATATAAGTACTTTTAGGTTGTTCAGGGGTGAATAGTGCTTTTCGTCGGTACTGCGAGAAATTCGGGATTCGTGCCGAACTAGACGGCCGATCGTGATTTTTGGCTGTTTGGATAGGCATATTGGTTATTTGCAACGTTTTCGGGGTGCTACGACGGTTTTCTGTTGGCAAAATAGAAAATAAGTACTTTCAGGTTGTTCTAGGGTGAATAGTGATTTTTGTCGGTACAGCAAGAATTTCGCGATTCGGGCCGGTTTGGACGGCCGATCGTGATTTCTGGCTGTTTGGGGGGCAGATTGGTTATTTGCAACGTTTTAGGGGCAGTACGGGGGTTATCCGTTGACAAAATGGAAAGTAACTACTTTCGGGCTGTTCAGGGGAGAATAGTGATTTCCGTCGGTACAGCGAGAAATTTGGAATTCGGGCCGATCCGGAATGTCGATCATGATTTCTGGCTGTTTGGGGGGCATATTGGTTATTTGCAACGTTTTTGGGGCGGTACGGGGGTTTTCCGTCGGCAAAAGGGAAAATAAATACTTTCGGATTGTTCAGGGGAGAGTAGTGATTTCCGTCGGTACAGCGAGAAATTCGGGATTCAGGCCGATCCAGAATGTCGATCGTGATTTCTGTCAGTTTGGGGGGCAGATTGGTTATTTGCAACGTGTTAGGGGCGGTACGGGGGTTTTCCTTTGACAAAAGGGAAAATAAATACTTTCGGGTTGTTCTGGGTTGAATAGTGCTTTTCGTCGGTACAGCGAGAAATTCGGGATTCGGGCCGGTCTGGACGGCCGATCGTAATTTCTGCTGTTTGGGTGGTAAGATTGGTTATTTGCAACGTTTTAGGGGAGCTACGGCGGTTTTCCGTTGACGAAATCGAAAATATCTACTTTCGGGTTGTTCAAGGGTGAATAGTGATTTCCGCCGATACAGGGAGAAATTCGGGATTCGGGCCGGTCTGGGCGGCCGATCGTGATTTCTGGCGGTTTGGGGGGGAGATTGGTTATTTGCAACCTTTTAGGGGCGGTACGGGGGTTTTCCGTTGAAAAAATGAAAAATAACTACTTTCGGGTTGTTCAATGGTGAATTGTGCTTTTCGTCGGAACAACGAGAAATTCGGGATTCGTGCCGGTCTGGACGCCCGATCGTGATTTCTGTCAGTTTGGGAGGGCAGATTGGTTATTTGCATCATTTTAGGAGGGCTACGACAGTTTTCCGTTGGCAAAATTGAAAATAACTACTTTCGGGTTGTTCAGGGGTGAATAGTACTTTTGTCGGTACTGCGAGAAATTCGAGATTCTTGCCGGACTAGACGGCCGATCGTGATTGCTGGTTGTTTGGGGGGCAGATTGGTTATTTGCAACGTTTTAGGGCCGGAACGGGGGTTTGCCGTTGACAAAAGGGAAAATAACTACTTTCGGGTTGTTCAGGGGTAAATAGTGCTTTTCGTCAATACAGCGAGAAATTCAGGATTCAGGCTGATTCGGAATGTCGATCGTGATTTCTGGCTATTTGGGGGGCACATTGGTTATTTGCAGCGTTTTAGGGGTGCTACGGCGGTTTTCTGTTGACGAAATGGAAAATAACTACTTTCGGGTTGTTCAGGGGTGAATAGTGCTTTTCGTCGGAACAGCGAGAAATTCGGGATTCAGGCCGAACCGGACGGCCGATCATGATTGCTGGCTGTTTGGGGGGCAGAATGGTTATTTGCAACGTTTTAGGGGCGGTACGGGGGTTTTTCGTTGACAAAAGGGAAAATAACTACTTTCGGGTTGTTCAGGGGTGAATAGTGCTTTTTGTCGGTACTGCGAGAAATTCGGGATTCGTGCCGGACGAGACGGCCGATCGGGATTGCTAGCTGTTTGGGGGGCAGATTGGTTATTTGCAACGTTTTAGGGGCGGTACGGGGGTTTTTCGTTGACAAAAGGGAAAATAACTACTTTCGGGTTGTTCAGGAGTGAATAGTGCTCTTTGTCGGTACTGCGAGAAATTCGGGATTCGTGCCGGACTAGACGGCCGATCGTGATTGCTGGCTGTTTGGGGGGCAGAATGGTTATTTGCAACGTTTTAGGGGCGGTACGGGGTTTTTCCGTTGACAAAAGGGAAAATAACTACTTTCGGGTTGTTCAGGGGTAAATAGTGCTTTTCGTCGGTACAGCGAGAAATTCGGGATTCGGGCCGATCCGGAATGTCGATCGGGGTTTCTGGCTGTTTGGGGGGCAGATTGGTTATTTGCAACGTTTTAGGGGCGGTACGGGGGTTTTCCTTTGACAAAATGGAAAATAAATACTTTCGGGCTGTTCAGGGTTGAATAGTGCTTTTCGTCGGTACAACGAGAAATTCGGGTTTCGTGCCGGTCTGGACGGCCGATCGTGATTTCTGCTGTTTGGGTGGGCAGATTTGTTATTTGCAACGTTTTAGGGGTGCTATGGCGGTTTTTCGTTGACGAAATGGAAAATATCTACTTTCAGGTTGTTCAGGGGTGTATAGTGTTTTCCGTCGGTACAGGGAGAAATTCGGGATTCGGGCCGATCTGGGCGGCCGATTGTGATTTCTGGCAGTTTGGGGGGTAGATTGGTTATTTGCATCGTTTTGGGGGCGGTACGGGGGTTTTCTGCAGACATAATGTAAAATAACTGCTCCCGGGTTGTTCAGGGGTGAATAGTGCTTTTCATCGGTACACCGAGAAATTCAGGATTCGAGCCGGTCTGGGCGGCCGATCGTGATTTCTGGCAGTTTGGGGGGTAGACTGGTTACTTGAATCGTTTTAGGGGCGGTACAAAGGTTTTCCGCTGACAAAATGGAAAATAACTACTTTCGGGTTGTTCAGGGGTGAATAGTGCTTTTCGTCGGTACAGCGAGAAATTCGGGATTCGTGCCGGTCTGGGCGGCCGATCGTGATTTCTGTCAGTTTGGGAGGGCAGATTGGTTATTTGCAACGTTTTAAGAGTGCTACGGCAGTTTTCCGTTGGCAAAATAGAAAATAACTACTTTCGGGTTGTTCAGGAGTGAATTGTGCTTTTCGTCGGTACTGCGAGAAATTCGGGATTCGTGCCGGACTCGACGGCCGATCGTGATTGCTGGCTGTTTGGGGGGCAGATTGGTTATTTGCAACGTTTTAGGGGCGGTACGGGGGTTTTCCGTTGACAAAATGGAAAATAACTACTTTCGGGTTGTTCAGGGGTAAATAGTGCTTTTCGTTGGTACTGCGAGAAATTCGAGATTCGGGCCGGTCTGGACGGCCGATCGTGATTTTTGGCTGTTTGGATGGGCATATTGGTTATTTGCAACGTTTTTGGGGTGCTACGACGGTTTTCCGTTGGCAAAATAGAAAATAAGTACTTTCAGGTTGTTCTAGGGTGAATAGTGCTTTGTGTCGGTACCGCGAGAATTTCGGGATTCGTGCCGGACTAGACGGCCGATTGGGATTTCTGGCTGTTTGGATGGGCAGATTGGTTATTTGCAATGTTTTAGGGGTGCTACGACGGTTTTCTGTTGGCAAAATAGAAAATAAGTACTTTCGGGCTGTTCAGGGGTGAATAGTGATTTCTGTCGGTACGGCGAGAAATTCGGGATTCGGGCCGATCCTGAATGTCGATCGTGATTTCGGGCTGTTTGGGGGGCAGATTGGTTATTTGCAACGTTTTAGGGGCGGAACGGGGGTTTTCCCTTGACAAAATGGAAAATAAGTACTTTCAGATTGTTCAGGGGAGAATAGTGATTTCCGATGGTACAGCGAGAAATTCGGGATTCGGGCCGATCCGGAAAGTCGATCGTGATTTCTGGCTGTCTGGGGGGCAGATTGGTTATATGCAACGTTTTAGGGGCGGTACGGGGGTTTTCCATTGACTAAATCGAAGATAACTACTTTCGGGTTGTTCAGGGGTGAATAGTGCTTTTCGTCGGTACAGGGAGAAATTCGGGATTCGTGCCGGTCTGGGCGGCCGATCGGGATTTCTGGCAGTTTCGGGGGCAGATTGATTATTTGCAACGTCTTAGGGGCGGTACGGGGGTCTTCCGTTGACAAAATGGAAAATAACTACTTTCGGGTTGTTAAGGGGTGAATAGCGCTTTTCGCCGGTACACCGAGAAATTCGGGATTCGGGCTGGTCTGCGCGGCCGATCGGGATTTCTGGCAGTTTCGGGGGCAGATTGATTATTTGCAACGTCTTAGGGGCGGTACGGGGGTCTTCCGTTGACAAAATGGAAAATAACTACTTTCGGGTTGTTAAGGGGTGAATAGCGCTTTTCGCCGGTACACCGAGAAATTCGGGATTCGGGCTGGTCTGCGCGGCCGATCGTGATTTCTGGCAGTTTGGGGGGCAGATTGATTATTTGCAATGTTTTTGGGGCGGTACGGGGGTTTCCCGTTGACAAAAGGGGAAATAACTACTTTCGGGTTGTTCAGGGGTGAATAGTGCTTTTCGTCGGTACAGTGAAAAATTCGGGATTCGTGCCGGTCTGGACGCCCGATCGTGATTTCTGGCTGTTTGGGGGGCAGATTGGTTATTGGCAACGTTTTAGGGGTGGTACGCGGGTTTTCCACTGACAAAAGGGGAAATAACTATTTTCGGGTTGTTCAGGGGTGAATAGTGCTTTTCGTCGGTACAGCGAGAAATTCGGGATTCGTGCCGGTCTGGAAGCCCGATCGTGATTTCTTGCAGTTTGGGGGGCAATTTGGTTATTTGCAATGCTATAGGGGCGGTACGGGGGTTTTCCGCTGACAAAAGGGGAAATAACTACTTACGGGTTGTTCAGGGATGAATAGGGCTTTTCGTCGGTACAGCGAGAAATTCGGGATTCGTGCCGGTCTGGAAGCCCGATCGTGATTTCTTGCAGTTTGGGGGGCAATTTGGTTATTTGCAATGCTATAGGGGCGGTACGGGGGTTTTCCGCTGACAAAAGGGGAAATAACTACTTACGGGTTGTTCAGGGATGAATAGGGCTTTTCGTCGGTACAGCGAAAAATTCCGGATTCGTGCCGGTCTGGACGCCCGATCGTGATTTCTGGCTGTTTGGGGGGCAGATTGGTTATTGGCAACGTTTTAGGGGTGGTACGCGGGTTTTCCACTGACAAAAGGGGAAATAACTACTTTCGGGTTGTTCAGGGGTGAATAGTGCTTTTCGTCGGTACACCGAGAAATTCGGGATTCGTGCCGGTCTGGACGCCCGATCGTGATTTCTGGCTGTTTGGGGGGCAGATTGGTTATTGGCAACGTTTTAGGGGCCATACGGGGGTTTTCCGCTGACATAAGTGGAAAGAACTACTTTCGGGTTGTTCAGGGGTGAATAGTGCTTTTCGTCGGAACAGCGAAAAATTCGGGATTCGTGCCGGTCTGCACGCCCGATCGTGATTTCTGGCTGTTTGGGGGGCTGATTGGTTACTGGCAACGTTTTAGGGGTGGTACGAGGGTTTTCCACTGACAAAAGGGGAAATAACTACTTTCGGGTTGTTCAGGGGTGAATAGTACTTTTCGTCGGTACAGTGAAAAATTCGGGATTCGTGCCGGTCTGGGCGGCCGATCGTGATTTCTGGCAGTTTGGGGGGCAGATTGGCTATTTGCAACGATTTAGGGGCGGAACGGGGGTTTTCCGTTGACAAAAGGGAAAATAACTATTTTCGGGTTGTTCAGGGGTGAATAGTACTTTTCGTCGGTACAGCGAGAAATTCGGGATTCGTGCCGGTCTGGAAGCCCGATCGTGATTTCTTGCAGTTTGGGGGGCAATTTGGTTATTTGCAATGCTATAAGGGCGGTACGGGGGTTTTCCGCTGACAAAAGGGGAAATAACTACTTACGGGTTGTTCAGGGATGAATAGTGCTTTTCGTCGGTACAGCGAGAAATTCGGGATTCGTGCCGGTCTGGAAGCCCGATCGTGATTTCTTGCAGTTTGGGGGGCAATTTGGTTATTTGCAATGCTATAGGGGCGGTACGGGGGTTTTCCGCTGACAAAAGGGGAAATAACTACTTACGGGTTGTTCAGGGATGAATAGGGCTTTTCGTCGGTACAGCGAGAAATTCGGGATTCGTGCCGGTCTGGAAGCCCGATCGTGATTTCTTGCAGTTTGGGGGGCAATTTGGTTATTTGCAATGCTATAGGGGCGGTACGGGGGTTTTCCGCTGACAAAAGGGGAAATAACTACTTACGGGTTGTTCAGGGATGAATAGGGCTTTTCGTCGGTACAGCGAAAAATTCCGGATTCGTGCCGGTCTGGACGCCCGATCGTGATTTCTGGCTGTTTGGGGGGCAGATTGGTTATTGGCAACGTTTTAGGGGTGGTACGCGGGTTTTCCACTGACAAAAGGGGAAATAACTACTTTCGGGTTGTTCAGGGGTGAATAGTGCTTTTCGTCGGTACACCGAGAAATTCGGGATTCGTGCCGGTCTGGACGCCCGATCGTGATTTCTGGCTGTTTGGGGGGCAGATTGGTTATTGGCAACGTTTTAGGGGCCATACGGGGGTTTTCCGCTGACATAAGTGGAAAGAACTACTTTCGGGTTGTTCAGGGGTGAATAGTGCTTTTCGTCGGAACAGCGAAAAATTCGGGATTCGTGCCGGTCTGCACGCCCGATCGTGATTTCTGGCTGTTTGGGGGGCTGATTGGTTACTGGCAACGTTTTAGGGGTGGTACGAGGGTTTTCCACTGACAAAAGGGGAAATAACTACTTTCGGGTTGTTCAGGGGTGAATAGTACTTTTCGTCGGTACAGTGAAAAATTCGGGATTCGTGCCGGTCTGGGCGGCCGATCGTGATTTCTGGCAGTTTGGGGGGCAGATTGGCTATTTGCAACGATTTAGGGGCGGAACGGGGGTTTTCCGTTGACAAAAGGGAAAATAACTATTTTCGGGTTGTTCAGGGGTGAATAGTACTTTTCGTCGGTACAGCGAGAAATTCGGGATTCGTGCCGGTCTGGAAGCCCGATCGTGATTTCTTGCAGTTTGGGGGGCAATTTGGTTATTTGCAATGCTATAAGGGCGGTACGGGGGTTTTCCGCTGACAAAAGGGGAAATAACTACTTACGGGTTGTTCAGGGATGAATAGTGCTTTTCGTCGGTACAGCGAGAAATTCGGGATTCGTGCCGGTCTGGAAGCCCGATCGTGATTTCTTGCAGTTTGGGGGGCAATTTGGTTATTTGCAATGCTATAGGGGCGGTACGGGGGTTTTCCGCTGACAAAAGGGGAAATAACTACTTACGGGTTGTTCAGGGATGAATAGGGCTTTTCGTCGGTACAGCGAGAAATTCGGGATTCGTGCCGGTCTGGAAGCCCGATCGTGATTTCTTGCAGTTTGGGGGGCAATTTGGTTATTTGCAATGCTATAGGGGCGGTACGGGGGTTTTCCGCTGACAAAAGGGGAAATAACTACTTACGGGTTGTTCAGGGATGAATAGGGCTTTTCGTCGGTACAGCGAAAAATTCCGGATTCGTGCCGGTCTGGACGCCCGATCGTGATTTCTGGCTGTTTGGGGGGCAGATTGGTTATTGGCAACGTTTTAGGGGTGGTACGCGGGTTTTCCACTGACAAAAGGGGAAATAACTACTTTCGGGTTGTTCAGGGGTGAATAGTGCTTTTCGTCGGTACACCGAGAAATTCGGGATTCGTGCCGGTCTGGACGCCCGATCGTGATTTCTGGCTGTTTGGGGGGCAGATTGGTTATTGGCAACGTTTTAGGGGCCATACGGGGGTTTTCCGCTGACATAAGTGGAAAGAACTACTTTCGGGTTGTTCAGGGGTGAATAGTGCTTTTCGTCGGAACAGCGAAAAATTCGGGATTCGTGCCGGTCTGCACGCCCGATCGTGATTTCTGGCTGTTTGGGGGGCTGATTGGTTACTGGCAACGTTTTAGGGGTGGTACGAGGGTTTTCCACTGACAAAAGGGGAAATAACTACTTTCGGGTTGTTCAGGGGTGAATAGTACTTTTCGTCGGTACAGTGAAAAATTCGGGATTCGTGCCGGTCTGGGCGGCCGATCGTGATTTCTGGCAGTTTGGGGGGCAGATTGGCTATTTGCAACGATTTAGGGGCGGAACGGGGGTTTTCCGTTGACAAAAGGGAAAATAACTATTTTCGGGTTGTTCAGGGGTGAATAGTACTTTTCGTCGGTACAGCGAGAAATTCGGGATTCGTGCCGGTCTGGAAGCCCGATCGTGATTTCTTGCAGTTTGGGGGGCAATTTGGTTATTTGCAATGCTATAAGGGCGGTACGGGGGTTTTCCGCTGACAAAAGGGGAAATAACTACTTACGGGTTGTTCAGGGATGAATAGGGCTTTTCGTCGGTACAGCGAGAAATTCGGGATTCGTGCCGGTCTGGAAGCCCGATCGGGATTTCTGGCAGTTTCGGGGGCAGATTGGTTATTGGCAACGTTTTAGGGGTGGTACGAGGGTTTTCCGCTGACAAAAGGGGAAATAACTACTTTCGGGTTGTTCAGGGGTGAATAGCGCTTTTCGTCGGTACACCGAGAAATTCGGGATTCGGGCTGGTCTTGGCGGCCGATCGTGATTTCAGGCAGTTTGGGGGGCAGATTGATTATTTACAATGTTTTTGGGGCGGTACGGGGGTTTTCCGTTGACAAAATGGAAAATAACTACTTTCGGGTTGTTCAGGGGTGAGTAGTGCTTTTCGTCGGTACAGCGAAAAATTCGGGATTCGTGCCGGTCTGGACGCCCGATCGTGATTTCTGGCTGTTTGGGGGGCGGATTGGTTATTGGCAACGTTTTAGGGGTGGTACAGGGGTTTTCCGCTGACAAAAGGGGAAATAACTATTTTCGGGTTGTTCAGGGGTGAATAGTGCTTTTCGTCGGTACACCGAGAAATTCGGGATTCGGGCTGGTCTGGGCGGCCGATCGTGATTTCTGGCTGTTTGGGGGGCAGATTGGTTATTGGCAACGTTTTAAGGGCCGTACGGGGGTTTTTCGCTGACAAAAGTGGAAATAACTACTTTCGGGTTGTTCAGGGGTGAATAGTGCTTTTCGTCGGTACAGCGAAAAATTCGGGATTCGTGCCGGTCTGGACGCCCGATCGTGATTTCTGGCTGTTTGTGGGGCTGATTGGTTATTGTCAACGTTTTAGGGGTGGTACGAGGGTTTTCCGCTGACAAAAGGGGAAATAACTACTTTCGGGTTGTTCAGGGGTGAATAGTACTTTTCGTCGGTACAGTGAAAAATTCGGGATTCGGGCCGGTCTGGGCGGCCGATCGTGATTTCTGGCAGTTTGGGGGGCAGATTGGCTATTTGCAACGTTTTAGGGGCGGTACGGGGGTTTTCCGTTGACGAAAGGGAAAATAACTATTTTCGGGTTGTTCAGGGGTGAATAGTGCTTTTTGTCGGTACAGCGAGAAATTCGGGATTCGTGCCGGTCTGGACGCCCGATCGTGATTTCTGGCTGTTTGGGGGGCAGATTGGCTATTTGCAACGTTTTAGGGGCGGTACGGGTGTTTTCCGTTGACGAAAGGGAAAATAACTACTTTCGGGTTGTTCAGGGGTGAGTAGTGCTTTTCGTCGGTACGGCGAAAAATTCCGGATTCGTGCCGGTCTGGACGCCCGATCGTGATTTCTGGCTGTTTGGGGGGCAGATTGGTTATTGGCAATGCTATAGGGGCGGTACAGGGGTTTTCCGTTGGCAAAAGGGAAAATAACTATTCTCGGGTTGTTCAGGGGTGAGTAGTGCTTTTCGTCGGTACAGCGAGAAGTTCGTGATTCGTGCATGTCTGGACGCCCGATCGTGATTTCTGGTTGTTTGGGGGGCAGATTGGTTATTGGCAACGTTTTAGGGGCCGTACGGGGGTTTTCCGCTGACAGAAGTGGAAATAACTACTTTAGGGTTGTTCAGGGGTGAATAGTGCTTTTCGTCGGTACAGCGAGAAATTCGGGATTCGTGCCGGTCTGGACGCCCGATCGTGATTTCTGGCAGTTTGGGGGGCAGATTGGCTATTTGCAACGTTTTAAGGGCGGTACGGGGGTTTTCCGTTGACGAAAGGGAAAATAACTATTTTCGGGTTGTTCAGGGGTGAATATTGCTTTTTGTCGGCACAGCGAAAAATTCGGGATTCGTGCCGGTCTGGACGCCCGATCGTGATTTCTGGCTGTTTGGGGGGCAGATTGGTTATTGGCAACGTTTTAGGGGTGGTACGAGGGTTTTCCGCTGACAAAAGGGGAAATAACTACTTTCGGGTTGTTCAGGGGTGAATAGCGCTTTTCGTCGGTACACCGAGAAATTCGGGATTCGGGCTGGTCTGGGCGGCCGACCGTGATTTCTGGTAGTTTGGGGGGCAGATTGATTATTTACAATGTTTTTGGGGCGGTACGGGGGTTTTCCGTTGACAAAATGGAAAAAAACTACTTTCGGGTTGTTCAGGGGTGAGTAGTGCTTTTCGTCGGTACAGCGAAAAATTCGGGATTCGTGCCGGTCTGGACGCCCGATCGTGATTTCTGGCTGTTTGGGGGGCAGATTGGTTATTTGCAATGCTATAGGGGCGGAACAGGGGTTTTCCGTTGACAAAAGGGAAAATAACTATTTTCTTGTTGTTCAGGGGTGAATAGTGCTTTTCGTCGGAACAGCAAGAAATTCGGGATTCGTGCCGGTCTGGACGCCCGATCGTGATTTCAGGCTGTTTGGGGGGCAGATTGGTTATTGGCAACGTTTTAGGGGCCGTACGGGGGTTTTTCGCTGAAAAAAGTGGAAATAACTACTTTCGGGTTGTTCAGGGGTGAATAGTGCTTTTCGTCGGAAAAGCGAGAAATTCGGGATTCGTGCCGGTCTGGACGCCCGATCGTGATTTCTGGCTGTTTGTGGGGCAGATTTGTTATTGGCAACGTTTTAAGGGTGGTACGAGGGTTTTCCGCTGACAAAAGGGGAAATAACTACTTTCGGGTTGTTCAGAGGTGAGTAGTGCTTTTCGTCGGTACAGCGAAAAATTCGGGATTCATGCCGGTCTGGACGCCCGATCGTGATTTCTGGCTGTTTGGGGGGCAGATTGGTTATTGGCAACGTTTTAGGGGTGGTACGAGGGTTTTCCGCTGACCAAAGGGGAACTAACTACTTTCGGGTTGTTCAGGGGTGAATAGCGCTTTTCGTCGGTACACCGAGAAATTCGGGATTCGGGCTGGTCTGGGCGGCCGATCGTGATTTCTGGCAGTTTGGGGGGCAGATTGATTATTTACAATGTTTTTGGGGCGGTACGGGGGTTTTCCGTTGACAAAATGGAAAATAACTACTTTCGGGTTGTTCAGGGGTGAGTAGTGCTTTTCGTCGGTACAGCGAAAAATTCGGGATTCGTGCCGGTCTGGACGCCCGATCGTGATTTCTGGCTGTTTGGGGGGCAGATTGGTTATTTGCAATGCTATAGGGGCGGTACAGGGGTTTCCCGTTGACAAAAGGGAAAATAACTATTTTCGTGTTGTTCAGGGGTGAATAGTGCTTTTCGTCGGTACAGCAAGAAATTCGGGATTCGTGCCGGTCTGGACGCCTGATCGTGATTTCTGGCTGTTTGGGGGGCAGATTGGTTATTGGCAACGTTTTAGGGGCCGTACGGGGGTTTTCCGCTGACAAAAGTGGAAATAACTACTTTCGGGTTGTTCAGGGGTGAATAGTGCTTTTCGTCGGAACAGCGAGAAATTCGGGATTCGTGCCAGTCTGGACGCCCGATCGTGATTTCTGGCTGTTTGGGGGGTTGATTGGTTATTGGCAACGTTTTAGGGGTGGTACGAGGGTTTTCCACTGACAAAAGGGGAAATAACTACTTTCGGGTTGTTCAGGGATGAATAGTGCTTTTCGTCGGTACAGCGAGAAATTCGGGATTCGTGCCGGTCTGGACGCCCGATCGTGATTTCTGGCTGTTTTGGGGGCAGATTGGTTATTGGCAACGTTTTTGGGGTGGTACGGGGGTTTTCCACTGACAAAAGGGGAAATAACTACTTTCGGGTTGTTCAGGGGTGAATAGTGCTTTTCGTCGGTACAGCGAGAAATTCGGGATTCGTGCCGGTCTGGACGCCTGATCGTGATTTCTGGCTGTTTAGGGGGCAGATTGGTTATAGGCAACGTTTTAGGGGTGGTACGGGGGTTTTCCACTGACAAAAGGGGAAATAACTACTTTCGGGTTGTTCAGGGGTGAATAGTGCTTTTCGTCGGTACAGCGAGAAATTCGGGATTCGTGCCGGTCTGGACGCCCGATCGTGATTTCTGGCTGTTTGGGGGGCAGATTGGTTATTGGCAATGCTATAGGGGCGGTACAGGGGTTTTCCGTTGGCAAAAGGGAAAATAACTATTTTCGGGTTGTTCAGGGGTGAGTAGTGCTTTTCGTCGGTACAGCGAGAAGTTCGTGATTCGTGCATGTCTGGACGCCCGATCGTGATTTCTGGTTGTTTGGGGGGCAGATTGGTTATTGGCAACGTTTTAGGGGCCGTACGGGGGTTTTCCGCTGACAAAAGTGGAAATAACTACTTTAGGGTTGTTCAGGGGTGAATAGTGCTTTTCGTCGGTACAGCGAGAAATTCAGGCTTCGTGCCGGTCTGGACGCCCGATCGGGATTTCTGGCAGCTTGGGGGGCAGATTGGCTATTTGCAACGTTTTAGGGGCGGTACGGGGGTTTTCCGTTGACGGAAGGGAAAATAACTATTTTCGGGTTGTTCAGGGGTGAATATTGCTTTTTGTCGGCACAGCGAAAAATTCGGGATTCGTGCCGGTCTGGACGCCCGATCGTGATTTCTGGCTGTTTGGGGGGCAGATTGGTTATTGGCAACGTTTTAGGGGTGGTACGAGGGTTTTCCGCTGACCAAAGGGGAACTAACTACTTTCGGGTTGTTCAGGGGTGAATAGCGCTTTTCGTCGGTACACCGAGAAATTCGGGATTCGGGCTGGTCTGGGCGGCCGATCGTGATTTCTGGCAGTTTGGGGGGCAGATTGATTATTTACAATGTTTTTGGGGCGGTACGGGGGTTTTCCGTTGACAAAATGGAAAATAACTACTTTCGGGTTGTTCAGGGGTGAGTAGTGCTTTTCGTCGGTACAGCGAAAAATTCGGGATTCGTGCCGGTCTGGACGCCCGATCGTGATTTCTGGCTGTTTGGGGGGCAGATTGGTTATTTGCAATGCTATAGGGGCGGTACAGGGGTTTTCCGTTGACAAAAGGGAAAATAACTATTTTCGTGTTGTTCAGGGGTGAATAGTGCTTTTCGTCGGTACAGCAAGAAATTCGGGATTCGTGCCGGTCTGGACGCCTGATCGTGATTTCTGGCTGTTTGGGGGGCAGATTGGTTATTGGCAACGTTTTAGGGGCCGTACGGGGGTTTTCCGCTGACAAAAGTGGAAATAACTACTTTCGGGTTGTTCAGTGGTGAATAGTGCTTTTCGTCGGAACAGCGAGAAATTCGGGATTCGTGCCGGTCTGGACGCCCGATCGTGATTTCTGGCTGTTTGGGGGGCTGATTGGTTATTGGCAACGTTTTAGGGGTGGTACGAGGGTTTTCCACTGACAAAAGGGGAAAAAACTATTTTCGGGTTGTTCAAGGATGAATAGTGCTTTTCGTCGGTACAGCGAGAAATTTGGGATTCGTGCCGGTCTGGACGCCCGATCGTGATTTCCGGCAGTTTGGGGGGCAGATTGGTTGTTGGCAACGTTTTAGGGGTGGTACGGGGGTTTTCCACTGACAAAAGGGGAAATAACTACTTTCGGGTTGTACAGGGGTGAGTAGTGCTTTTCGTCGGTACAGCGAGAAATTCGGGATTCGTGCCGGTCTGGACGCCCGATCGTGATTTCTGGCTATTTAGGTGGTAGATTGGTTATAGGCAACGTTTTAGGGGTGGTACGGGGGTTTTCCACTGACAAAAAGGGAAATAACTACTTTCGGGTTGTTCAGGGGTGAGTAGTGCTTTTCGTCGGTACAGCGAGAAATTCGGGATTCGTGCCGGTCTGGACGCCTAATCGTGATTTCTGGCTGTTTAGGGGGCAGATTGGTTATAGGCAACGTTTTAGGGGTGGTACGGGGGTTTTCCGCTGACAAAAGGGGAAATAACTACTTTCGGGTTGTTCAGGGGCGAATAGTACTTTTCGTCGGTACAGTGGGAAATTCGGGATTCGTGCCGGTCTGGACGCCAGATCGTGATTTCTGGCTGTTTAGGGGGCAGATTGGTTATAGGCAACGTTTTAGGGGTGGTACGGGGGTTTTCCACTGACAAAAGGGGAAATAACTACTTTCGGGTTGTTGAGGGGTGAATAGTGCTTTTCGTCGGTACAGCGAGAAATTCGGGATTCGTGCCGGTCTGGACGCCCGATCGTGATTTCAGGCTGTTTGGGGGGCAGATTGGTTATTTGCATTGCCATAGGGGCGGTACAGGGGTTTTCCGATGACAAAAGGGAAAATAACTATTTTCGGGTTGTTCAGGGATGAATAGTGCTTTTCGTCGGTACAGCGAGAAATTCGGGATTCGTGCCAGTCTGGACGCCCGATCGTGATTTCTGGCTGTATGGGGGGTTGATTGGTTATTGGCAACGTTTTAGGGGTGGTACAAGGGTTTTCCCCTGACAAAAGGGGAAATAACTACTTTCAGGTTGTTCAGGGATGAATAGTGCTTTTCGTCGGTACAGCGAGAAATTCGGGATTCGTGCCGGTCTGGACGCCCGATCGTGATTTCTGGCTGTTTTGGGGGCAGATTGGTTATTGGCAACGTTTTTGGGGTGGTCCCGGGGTTTTCCACTGACAAAAGGGGAAATAACTACTTTCGGGTTGTTCAGGGGTGAGTAGTGCTTTCCGTCAGTACAGCGAGAAATTCGGGATTCGTGCCGGTCTGGACGCCTGATCGTGATTTCTGGCTGTTTAGGGGGCAGATTGGTTATAGGCAACGTTTTAGGGGTGGTACGGGGGTTTTCCACTGACTAAAGGGGAAATAACTACTTTCGGGTTGTTCAGGGGTGAATAGTGCTTTTCGTCGGTACAGCGAGAAATTCGGGATTCGTGCCGGTCTGGACGCCCGATCGTGATTTCTGGCTGTTTGGGGGGCAGATTGGTTATTGGCAATGCTATAGGGGCGGTACAGGGGTTTTCCGTTGGCAAAAGGGAAAATAACTATTTTCGGGTTGTTCAGGGGTGAGTAGTGCTTTTCGTCGGTACAGCGAGAAGTTCGTGATTCGTGCATGTCTGGACGCCCGATCGTGATTTCTGGTTGTTTGGGGGGCAGATTGGTTATTGGCAATGCTATAGGGGCGGTACAGGGGTTTTCCGTTGGCAAAAGGGAAAATAACTATTTTCGGGTTGTTCAGGGGTGAGTAGTGCTTTTCGTCGGTACAGCGAGAAGTTCGTGATTCGTGCATGTCTGGACGCCCGATCGTGATTTCTGGTTGTTTGGGGGGCAGATTGGTTATTGGCAACGTTTTAGGGGCCATACGGGGGTTTTCCGCTGACAAAAGTGGAAATAACTACTTTAGGGTTGTTCAGGGGTGAATAGTGCTTTTCGTCGGTACAGCGAGAAATTCGGGCTTCGTGCCGGTCTGGACGCCCGATCGTGATTTCTGGCAGCTTGGGGGGCAGATTGGCTATTTGCAACGTTTTAGGGGCGGTACGGGGGTTTTCCGTTGACGAAAGGGAAAATAACTATTTTCGGGTTGTTCAGGGGTGAGTAGTGCTTTTCGTCGGTACAGCGAGAAGTTCGTGATTCGTGCATGTCTGGACGCCCGATCGTGATTTCTGGTTGTTTGGGGGGCAGATTGGTTATTGGCAACGTTTTAGGGGCCGTACGAGGGTTTTCCGATGACAAAAGGGGAAATAACTACTTTCGGGTTGTTCAGGGATGAATAGTGCTTTTCGTCGGTACAGCGAGAAATTCGGGATTCGTGCCGGTCTGGACGCCCGATCGTGATTTCTGGCTGTTTGGGGGGCTGATTGGTTATTGGCAACGTTTTAGGGGTGGTACGAGGGTTTGCCACTGACAAAAGGGGAAATAACTACTTTCGGGTTGTTCAGGGATGAATAGTGCTTTTCGCCGGTACAGCGAGAAATTCGGGATTCGTGCCGGTCTGGACGCCCGATCGTGATTTCCGGCAGTTTGGGGGGCAGATTGGTTATTGGCAACGTTTTAGGGGTGGTACGAGGGTTTTCCACTGACAAAAGGGGAAATAACTACTTTCGGGTTGTTCAGGGGTGAGTAGTGCTTTTCGTCGGTACAACGAGAAATTCGGGATTCGTGCCGGTCTGGACGCCCGATCGTGATTTCTGGCAGTTTGGGGGGCAGATTGGTTATTGGCAATGTTTTAGGGGTGGTACGAGGGTTTTCCACTGACAAAAGGGGAAATAACTACTTTCGGGTTGTTCAGGGGTGAGTAGTGCTTTTCGTCGGTACAGCGAGAAATTCGGGATTCGTGCCGATCTGGACGCCCGATCGTGATTTCTGGCTGTTTGGGGGGCAGATTGGTTATTGGCAACGTTTTAGGGGCCGTACGGGGGTTTTCCGCTGACAAAAGTGGAAATAACTACTTTCGGGTTGTTCAGGGGTGAGTAGTGCTTTTCATCGGTACAGCGAGAAATTCGGGATTCGTGCCGGTCTGGACGCCCGATCGTGATTTCTGGCTGTTTAGGGGGCAAATTGGTTATAGGCAACGTTTTAGGGGTGGTACGAGGGTTTTCCGCTGACAAAAGGGGAAATAACTACTTTCGGGTTGTTCAGGGGTGAGTAGTGCTTTTCGTCGGTACAGCGAAAAATTCGGGATTCATGCCGGTCTGGACGCCCGATCGTGATTTCTGGCTGTTTGGGGGGCAGATTGGTTATTGGCAACGTTTTAGGGGTGGTACGAGGGTTTTCCGCTGACAAAAGGGGAAATAACTACTTTCGGGTTGTTCAGGGGTGAATAGCGCTTTTCGTCGGTACACCGAGAAATTCGGGATTCGGGCTGGTCTGGGCGGCCGATCGTGATTTCTGGCAGTTTGGGGGGCAGATTGATTATTTACAATGTTTTTGGGTCGGTACGGGGGTTTTCCGTTGACAAAATGGAAAAAAACCACTTTCGGGTTGTTAAGGATGAGTAGTGCTTTTCGTCGGTACAGCGAAAAATTCGGGATTCGTGCCGGTCTGGACGCCCGATCGTGATTTCTGGCTGTTTGGGGGGCAGATTGGTTATTTGCAATGCTATAGGGGCGGCACAGGGGTTTTCCGTTGACAAAAGGGAAAATAACTATTTTCTTGTTGTTCAGGGGTGAATAGTGCTTTTCGTCGGAACAGCAAGAAATTCGGGATTCGTGCCGGTCTAGACGCCCGATCGTGATTTCTGGCTGTTTGGGGGGCAGATTGGTTATTTGCAATGCTATAGGGGCGGTACAGGGGTTTTCCGTTGACAAAAGGGAAAATAACTATTTTCGGGTTGTTCAGGGATGAATAGTGCTTTTCGTCGGTACAGCGAGAAATTCGGGATTCGTGCCGGTCTGGACGCCCGATCGTGATTTCTGGCAGTTTGGGGGGCAGATTGGTTACTGGCAATGTTTTAGGGGTGGTACGGGGGTTTTCCACTGACAAAAGGGGAAATAACTACTTTCGGGTTGTTCAGGGGTGAGTAGTGCTTTTCGTCGGTACAGCGAGAAATTCGGGATTCGTGCCGGTCTGGACGCCCGATCGTGATTTCTGGCTGTTTAGGGGGCAAATTGGTTATAGGCAACGTTTTTGGGGTGGTACGGGGGTTTTCCACTGACAGAAGGGGAAATAACTACTTTCGGGATGTTCAGGGGCGAAGAGTGCTTTTCGTCGGTACAGCGTGAAATTCGGGATTCGTGCCGGTCTGGACGCCCGATCGTGATTTCTGGCTGTTTGGGGGGCTGATTGGTTATTGGCAACGTTTTAGGGGTGGTACGAGGGTTTTCCACTGACAAAAGGGGAAATAACTACTTTCGGGTTATTCAGGGACGAATAGTGCTTTTCGTCGGTACAGCAAGAAATTCGGGATTCGTGCCGGTCTGGACGCCCGATCGTGATTTCTGGCAGTTTGGGGGGCAGATTCGTTATTGGCAATGTTTTAGTGGTGGTACGGGGGTTTTCCACGGACAAAAGGGGAAATTACTACTTTCGGGTTGTTCAAGGGTGAATAGTACTTTTCGTCGGTACAGTGAGAAATTTGGGATTCGTGCCGGTCTGGACGCCAGATCGTGATTTCTGGCTGTTTGGGGGGCAGATTGGTTATAGGCAACGTTTTAGGGGTGGTACGGGGGTTTTCCACTGACAGAAGGGGAAATAACTACTTTCGGGTTGTTCAGGGGTGAATAGTGCTTTTCGTCGGTACAGCTAGAAATTCGGGATTCGTGCCGGTCTGGACGCCCGATCGTGATTTCTGGCTGTTTGGGGGGCAGATTGGTTATTTGCAATGCTATAGGGGCGGTACAGGGGTTTTCCGTTGACAAAAGGGAAAATAACTATTTTCGGGTTGTTCAGGGATGAATAGTGCTTTTCGTCGGTACAGCGAGAAATTCGGGATTCGTGCCGGTCTGGACGCCTGATCGTGATTTCTGGCAGTTTGGGGGGCAGATTGGTCACTGGCAATGTTTTAGGGGTGGTACGGGGGTTTTCCACTGACATAAGGGGAAATAACTACTTTCGGGTTGTTCAGGGGTGAGTAGTACTTTTCGTCGGTACAGCGAGAAATTCGGGATTCGTGCCGGTCTGGACGCCAGATCGTGATTTCTGGCTGTTTAGGGGGCAGATTGGTTATAGGCAACATTTTAGGGGTGGTACGGGGGTTTTCCACTGACAAAAGGGGAAATAACTACTTTCGTGTTGTTCAGGGGTGAATAGTACTTTTCGTCGGTACAGTGAGAAATTCGGGATTCGTGCCGGCCTGGACGCCAGATCGTGATTTCTGGCTGTTTAGGGGGCAGATTGGTTATAGGCAACGTTTTAGGGGTGGTACGGGGGTTTTCCACGGACAAAAGGGGAAATAACTACTTTCGGGTTGTTCAGGGATGAATAGTGCTTTTCGTCGGTACAGCGAGAAATTCGGGATTCGTGCCGGTCTGGACGCCCGATCGTGATTTCTGGCTGTTTGGGGGGCAGATTGGTTATTGGCAACGTTTTAGGGGTGGTACAGGGGTTTTCCACTGACAAAAGGGGAAATAACTACTTTCGGGTTGTTCAGGGGTGAGTAGTGCTTTCCGTCGGTACAGCAAGAAATTCGGGATTCGTGTCGGTCTGGACGCCCGATCGTGACTTCTGGCTGTTTGGGGGGCAGATTGGTTATTTGCGATGCTATAGGGGCGGTACAGGGGTTTTCCGTTGACAAAAGGGAAAATAACTATTTTCGGGTTGTTCAGGGATGAATAGTGCTTTTCGTCGGAACAGCGAGAAATTCGGGATTCGTGCCGGTCTGGACGCCCGATCATGATATCTGGCAATTTGGGGGGCAGATTGGTTATTGGCAATGTTTTAGGGGTGGTACGGGGGTTTTCCACTGACCAAAGGGGAAATAACTACTTTCGGGTTGTTCAGGGGTGAGTAGTGCTTTTCGTCGGTACAGCGAGAAATTCGGGATTCGTGCCGGTCTGGACGCCTAATCGTGATTTCTGGCTGTTTAGGGGGCAGATTGGTTATAGGCAACGTTTTAGGGGTGGTACGGGGGTTTTCCTCTGACAAAAGGGGAAATAACTACTTTCGGTTTGTTCAAGGGTGAATAGTACTTTTCGTCGGTACAGTGAGAAATTCGGGATTCGAGCCGGCCTGGACGCCAGATCGTGATTTCTGGCTGTTTAGGGGGCAGATTGGTTATAGGCAACGTTTTAGGGGTGGTACGGGGGTTTTCCACTGACAGAAGGGGAAATAACTACTTTCGGTTTGTTCAAGGGTGAATAGTACTTTTCGTCGGTACAGTGAGAAATTCGGGATTCGTGCCGGCCTGGACGCCAGATCGTGATTTCTGGCTGTTTAGGGGGCAGATTGGTTATAGGCAACGTTTTAGGGGTGGTACGGGGGTTTTCCACTGACAGAAGGGGAAATAACTACTTTCGGGTTGTTCAGGGGTGAATAGTGCTTTTCGTCGGTACAGCGAGAAATTCGGGATTCGTGCCGGTCTGGACGCCTGATCGTGATTTCTGGCTGTTTGGGGGGCAGATTGGTTATTTGCAATGCTATAGGGGCGGTACAGGGGTTTTCCGTTGACAAAAGGGAAAATAACTATTTTCAGGTTGTTCAGGAATGAATAGTGCTTTTCGTCGGTACAGTGAGAAATTCGGGATTCGTGCCGGTCTGGGCGCCCGATCGTGATTTCTGGCAGTTTGGGGGGCAGATTGGTTATTGGCAATGTTTTAGGGGTGGTATGGGGGTTTTCCACTGACAAATAGGGAAATAACTACTTTCGGGTTGTTCAGGGGTGAGTAGTGCTTTTCGTCGGTACAGCGAGAAATTCGGGATTCGTGCCGGTCTGGACGCCCGATCGTGATTTCTGGCTGTTTAGGGGGCAAATTGGTTATAGGCAACGTTTTTGGGGTGGTACGGGGGTTTTCCACTGACAGAAGGGGAAATAACTACTTTCGGGATGTTCAGGGGCGAAGAGTGCTTTTCGTCGGTACAGCGAGAAATTCGGGATTCGTGCAGGTCTGGACGCCCGATCGTGATTTCTGGCTGTTTGGGGGGCTGATTGGTTATTGGCAACGTTTTAGGGGAGGTACGAGGGTTTTCCACTGACAAAATGGGAAATAACTACTTTCGGGTTGTTCAGGGATGAATAGTGCTTTTCGTCGAGACAGCGAGAAATTCGGGATTCGTGCCGGTCTGGACGCCCGGTCGGGATTTCTGGCTGTTTGGGGGGCAGATTGGTTATTGGCAACGTTTTAGGGGTGGTACAGGGGTTTTCCACTGACAAAAGGGGAAATACCTACTTTCGGGTTGTTCAGGGGTGAGTAGTGCTTTTCGTCGGTACAGCGAGAAATTCGGGATTCGTGCCGGTCTGGACGCCCGATCGTGATTTCTGGCTGTTTAGGGGGCAAATTGGTTATAGGCAACGTTTTCGGGGTGGTACGGGGGTTTTCCACTGACAGAAGGGGAAATAACTACTTTCGGGATGTTCAGGGGCGAAGAGTGCTTTTCGTCGTTACAGCGAGAAATTCGGGATTCGTGCCGGTCTGGACGCCCGATCGTGATTTCTGGCTGTTTGTGGGGCTGATTGGTTCTTGGCAACGTTTTAGGGGTGGTACCAGGGTTTTCCACTGACAAAAGGGGAAATAACTACTTTCGGGTTGTTCAGGGATGAATAGTGCTTTTCGTCGGTACAGCGAGAAATTCGGGATTCGTGCCGGTCTGGACGCCCGATCGTGATTTCTGGCTGTTTGGGGGGCAGATTGGTTATTGGCAACATTTTAGGGGTGGTACAGGGGTTTTCCACTGACAAAAGGGGAAATAACTACTTTCGGGTTGTTCAGGGGTGAGTAGTGCTTTCCGTCGGTACAGCGAGAAATTCGGGATTCGTGTCGGTCTGGACGCCCGATCGTGATTTCTGGCTGTTTGGGGGGCAGATTGGTTATTTGCAATGCTATATGGGCGGTACAGGGGTTTTCCGTTGACAAAAGGGAAAATAACTATTTTCGGGTTGTTCAGGGATGAATAGTGCTTTTCGTCGGAACAGCGAGAAATTCGGGATTCGTGCCGGTCTGGACGCCCGATCGTGATTTCTGGCAATTTGGGGGGCAGATTGGTTATTTGCAATGTTTTAGGGGTGGTACGGGGGTTTTCCACTGACAAAAGGGGAAATAACTACTTTCGGGTTGTTGAGGGGTGAGTAGTGCTTTTCGTCGGTACAGCGAGAAATTCGGGATTCGTGCCCGTCTGGACGCCCGATCGTGATTTCTGGCTGTTTGGGGGGCAGATTGGTTATTGGCAACGTTTTAGGGGTGGTACAGGGGTTTTCCACTGACAAAAGGGGAAATAACTACTTTCGGGTTGTTCAGGGGTGAGTAGTGCTTTCCGTCGGTACAGCGAGAAATTCGGGATTCGTGTCGGTCTGGACGCCCGATCGTGATTTCCGGCTGTTTGGGGGGCAGATTGGTTATTTGGAATGCTATAGGGGCGGTACAGGGGTTTTCCGTTGACAAAAGGGAAAATAACTATTTTCGGGTTGTTCAGGGATGAATAGTGCTTATCGTCGGAACAACGAGAAATTCGGGATTCGTGCCGGTCTGGACGCCCGATCGTGATTTCTGGCAGTTTGGGGGGCAGATTGGTTATTGGCAATGTTTTAGGGGTGGTACGGGGGTTTTCCACTGACAAAATAGGGAAATAACTACTTTCGGGTTGTTCAGGGGTGAGTAGTGCTTTTCGTCGGTACAGTGAGAAATTCGGGATTCGTGCCGGTCTGGACGCCCGATCGTGACTTCTGGCTGTTTAGGGGGCAAATTGGTTATAGGCAACGTTTTCGGGTTGGTACGGGGGTTTTCCACTGACAGAAGGGGAAATAACTACTTTCGGGATGTTCAGGGGCGAAGAGTGCTTTTCGTCGGTACAGTGAGAAATTCGGGATTCGTGCCGGTCTGGACGCCCGATCGTGATTTCTGGCTGTTTAGGGGGCAAATTGGTTATTGGCAACGTTTTTGGGGTGGTACGGGGGTTTTCCACTGACAGAAGGGGAAATAACTACTTTCGGGATGTTCAGGGGCGAAGAGTGCTTTTCGTCGGTACAGCGAGAAATTTGGGATTCGTGCCGGTCTGGACGCCCGATCGTGATTTCTGGCTGTTTGGGGGGCTGATTGGTTATTGGCAACGTTTTAGGGGAGGTACGAGGGTTTTCCACTGACAAAAGGGGAAATAACTACTTTCGGGTTGTTCAGGGATGAATAGTGCTTTTCGTCGAGACAGCGAGAAATTCGGGATTCGTGCCGGTCTGGACGCCCGATCGTGATTTCTGGCTGTTTGGGGGGCAGATAGGTTATTGGCAACGTTTTAGGGGTGGTACGGGGGTTTTCCACTGACAAAAGGGGAAATAACTACTTTCGGGTTGTTCAGGGATGAATAGTGCTTTTCGTCGGTACAGCGAGAAATTCGGGATTCGTGCCGGTCTGGACGCCTGATCGTGATTTTTGGCTGTTTGGGGGGCAGATTGGTTATTTGCAATGCTATAGGTGCGGTATAGGGGTTTTCCGTTGACAAAAGGGAAAATAACTATTTTCAGGTTGTTCAGGGATGAATAGTGCTTTTCGTCGGTACAGCTAGAAATTCGGGATTCGTGCCGGTCTGGGCGCCCGATCGTTATTTCTGGCAGTTTGGGGGGCAGATTGGTTATTGGCAAGGTTTTAGGGGTGGTACGGGGGTTTTCCACTGACAAATAGGGAAATAACTACTTTCGGGTTGTTCAGGGGTGAGTAGTGCTTTTCGTCGGTACAGCGAGAAATTCGGGATTCGTGCCGGTCTGGACGCCCGATCGTGATTTCTGGCTGTTTAGGGGGCAAATTGGTTATAGGCAACGTTTTTGGGGCGGTACGGGGGTTTTCCACTGACAGAAGGGGAAATAACTACTTTCGGGATGTTCAGGGGCGAAGAGTGCTTTTCGTCGGTACAGCGAGAAATTCGGGATTCGTGCCGGTCTGGACGCCCGATCGTGATTTCTGGCTGTTTGGGGGGCTGATTGGTTATTGGCAACGTTTTAGGGGAGGTACGAGGGTTTTCCACTGACAAAAGGGGAAATAACTACTTTCGGGTTGTTCAGGGATGAATAGTGCTTTTCGTCGAGACAGCGAGAAATTCGGGATTCGTGCCGGTCTGGACGCCCGATCGTGATTTCTGGCTGTTTGGGGGGCAGATTGGTTATTGGCAACGTTTTAGGGGTGGTACAGGGGTTTTCCACTGACAAAAGGGGAAATACCTACTTTCGGGTTGTTCAGGGATGAATAGTGCTTTTCGTCAGTACAGCGAGAAATTCGGGATTTGTGCCGTTCTGGACGCCCGATCGTGATTTCTGGCTGTTTGGGGGGCAGATTGGTTATTGGCAACGTTTTAGGGGTGGTATGGGGGTTTTCCACTGACAAAAGGGGAAATAACTACTTTCGGGTTGTTCAGGGATGAATAGTGCTTTTCGTCGGTACAGCGAGAAATTCGGGATTCGTGCCGGTCTGGACGCCTGATCGTGATTTCTAGCTGTTTGGGGGGCAGATTGGTTATTTGCAATGCTATAGGGGCGGTACAGGGGTTTTCCGTTGACAAAAGGGAAAATAACTATTTTCGGGTTGTTCAGGGGTGAATAGTGCTTTTCGTCGGTACAGCGAGAAATTCGGGATTCGTGCCGGTCTGGACGCCCGATCGGGATTTCTGGCTGTTTATGGGGCAGATTGGATATAGCCAACGTTTTAGGGGTGGTACGGGGGTTTTCCGCTGCCAGAAGGGGAAATAACTACTTTCAGGTGGTTCAGGGGTGAATAGTGCTTTTCGTCGGTACAGCGAGAAATTCGGGATTCGTGCCGGTCTGGACGCCCGATCGTGATTTCTGGCTGTCTATGGGGCAGATTGGTTATAGGCAACGTTTTAGGGGTGGTACGGGGGTTTTCCACTGGCAGAAGGGGAAATAACTACTTTCGGGTTGTTCAGGGGTGAATAGTGTTTTTCGTCGGTACAGCGAGAAATTCGGGATTCGTGCCGGTCTGGACGCCCGATCGTGATTTCTGGCTGTTTGGGGGGCAGATTGGTTATTTGCAATGCTATAGGGCGGTAAAGGGGTTTTCCGTTGACAAAAGGGAAAATAACTATTTTCGGGTTGTTCAGGGGTGAATAGTGCTTTTCGTCGGTACAGCGAGAAATTCGGGATTCGTGCCGGTCTGGATGCCTGATCGTGATTTCTGGCTGTTTATGGGGCAGATTGGTTATAGGCAACGTTTTAGGGGTGGTACGGGGGTTTTCCACTGACAGAAGGGGAAATAACTACTTTCGGGTTGTTCAGGGATGAATAGTGCTTTTCGTCGGTACAGCGAGAAATTCGGGATTCGTGCCGGTCTGGACGCCCGATCGTGATTTCTAACTGTTTGGGGGGCAGATTGGTAATTTGCACTGCTATAGGGGCGGTACAGGGGTTTTCCGTTGACAAAAGGGAAAATAACTATTTTCGGTTTGTTCAGGGGTGGATAGTGCTTTTCGTCGGTGCAGCGAGAAATTCAGGATTCGAGCCGGAATGGGCGCCCGATCGTGATTTCTTGCAGTTTGGGCGGGCAGATTGGTTACTGGCAACGTTTTAGGTGGGGTACGGGGGTTTTCCACTGACAAAAGGGGAAATAACTACTTACGGGTTGTTCTGGGATGAATAGTGTTTTCGTCGGTACAGCGAGAAATTCGGGATTCGTGCCGGTCAGGACGCCTGATCGGGATTTCTGGCTGTTTGGGAGGCAGATTGGTTATAGGCAACGTTTTAGGTGGGGTACGGGGGTTTTCCGCTGACAAAAGGGGAAATAACTACTTTCGGGTTGTTCAGGGGTGAATAGTGCTTTTCGTCGGTACAGCGAGAAATTAGGGATTCGTGCCGGTCTGGACGCCCGATCGTGATTTCTGGCTGTTTGGGGGGCAGATTGGTTATTTGCAATGCTATAGGGGCGGTACAGGGGTTCTCCGTTGACAAAAGGGAAAATAACTATTTCCGGTTTGTTCAGGGGGGAATAGTGCTTTTCGTCGGTACGGCGAGAAATTCGGGATTCGTGCCGGTCTGGACTCCCGATCGTGATTTCTGGCTGTTTAGGGGGCAGATTGGTTATAGGCAACGTTTTAGGGGCGGTACGGGGGTTTTATGCTGACAAAAGGGGAAATAACTACTTACGGGTTGTTCAGGGATGAATAGTGCTTTTCGTCGGTACAGCGAGAAATTCGGGATTCGTGCCGGTCTGGACTCCCGATCGTGATTTCTGGCGGTTTAGGGGGCAGATTGGTTATAGGCAACGTTTTAGGGGTGGTTCGGGGGTTTTCCACCGACACAAGGGGAAATAACTACTTTCGGGTTGTTCAGGGGTGAATAGTGCTTTTCGTCGGTACAGCGAGAAATTTGGGATTCGTGCCGGTCTGGACGCCCGATCGTGATTTCTGGCTGTTTAGGGGGCAGATTGGTTATTGGCAATATTTTAGGGGTGGTACGGGGGTTTTCCACTGACACAATGGGAAATAACAACTTTCGGGTTGTTCAGGGGTGAATAGTGCTTTTCGTCGGTACAGCGAAAAATTCGGGATTCGTGCCGGTTCTGAAGCCCGATCGTGATTTCTGGCGGTTTGGGGGGCAGATTGCTTATTGGCAACGTTTTAGGGGTGGAATGGGGGTTTTCCACCGACAGAAGGGGAAATAACTACTTTCGGGTTGTGCAGGGGCGAGTAGTGCTTTTCGTCAGTACAGCGAGAAATTCGGGATTCGTGCCGGTCTGGACGCCCGATCGTGATTTCTGGCAGTTTGGGGGGCAGATTGCTAAATGGCAACGTTTTAGGGGTGGTATGGGGGTTTTCCACTGACAAAAGGGGAAATAACTACTTTCGGGTTGTTCAGGGGTGAGTAGTGCTTTTCGTCGGTACAGCGAGAAATTCGGGATTCGTGCCGGTCAGGACGCCCGATCGTGATTTCTGGCAGTTTGGGGGGCAGATTGCTTATTGGCAACGTTTTAGGGGTGGTACGGGGGTTTTCCACTGACAAAAGGGGAAATAACTACTTTCGGGTTGTTCAGGGGTGAATAGTGCTTTTCGTCGGTACAGCGAGAATTCGGGATTCGAGCCGGTCTGTACGCCCGATCGTGATTTCTGGCTGTTTGGGGGGCAGATTGCTTAATGGCAACGTTTTAGGGGTGGTACGGGGGTTTTCCACTGACAAAAGGGGAAATAACTACTTTCGGGTTGTTCAGGGGTGAGTAGTGCTTTTCGTCAGTACAGCGAGAAATTCGGGATTCGTGCCGGTCTGGATGCCTGATCGTGATTTCTGGCTGTTTAGGGGGCAGATTGGTTATTGGCAACGTTTTAGGGGTGGTACGGGGGTTTTCAACTGACAAAAGGGGAACTAACTACTTTCGGGTTGTTCAGGGATGAATAGTGCTTTTCGTCGGCACAGCGAGAATTCGGGATTCGTGCCGGTCTGGACGCCCGATCGTGATTTCTGGCTGTTTGGGGGGCAGAATTCTTAATGGCAACGTTTTAGGGGTGGTACGGGGGTTTTCCACTGACAAAAGGGGAAATAACTACTTTCGGGTTGTTCAGGGGTGAGTAGTGCTTTTCGTCGGTACAGCGAGAAATTCGGGATTCGTGCCGGTCTGGACGCCCGATCGTGATTTCTGGCTGTTTAGGGGGCATATTGGATATTGACAACGTTTTAGGGGTGGTACGGGGATTTTCCGCTGACAAAAGGGGAAATAACTTCTTTCGGGTTGTTCAGGGGTGAGTAGTGCTTTTCGTCGGTACAGCGAGAAATTCGGGATTCGTGTCGGTCTGGACGCCCGATCGTGATTTCTGGCTGTTTGGGGGGCAGATTGCTTAATGGCAACGTTTTAGGGGTGGTACGGGGGTTTTCCACTGACAAAAGGGGAAATAACTACTTTCGGGTTGTTCTGGGGTGAGTAGTGCTTTTCGTCGGTACAGCGAGAAATTCGGGATTCGTGCCGGTCTGGACGCCCGATCGTGATTTCTGGCTGTTTAGGGGGCAGATTGGTTATTGACAACGTTTTAGGGGTGGTACGGGGGTTTTCCGCTGACAAAAGGGGAAATAACTTCTTTCGGGTTGTTCAGGGGTGAGTAGTGCTTTTCGTCGGTACAGCGAGAAATTCGGGATTCGTGCCGGTCTGGACGCCTGATCGTGATTTCTGGCTGTTTAGGGGGCGGATTGGTTATTGGCAACGTTTTAGGGGTGGTACGGGGGTTTTCCACTGACAAAAGGGGAAATAACTACTTTCGGGTTGTTCAGAGGTGAATAGTGCTTTTCGTTGGTACAGCGAGAATTCGGGATTCGTGCCGGTCTGGACGCCCGATCGTGATTACTGGCTGTTTGGGGGGCAGATTGCTTAATGGCAACGTTTTAGGGGTGGTACGGGGGTTTTCCACTGATACAATGGGAAATAACTACTTTCGGGTAGTTCAGGGGTGAATAGTGCTTTTCGTCGATACAGCGAAAAATTCGGGATTCGTGCCGGTCTGGACGCCCGATCGTGATTTCTGGCTGTTTGGGGGGCAGATTGCTTAATGTCAACGTTTAAGGGGTGGTACGGGGGTTTTCCACTGACACAATGGGAAATAACTTCTTTCGGGTTGTTCAGGGGTGAGTAGTGCTTTTCGTCGGTACAGCGAGAAATTCGGGATTCATGCCGGTCAGGACGCCCGATCGTGATTTCTGGCTGTTTAGGGGGCAGATTGGTTATTGACAACGTTTTAGGGGTGGTACGGGGGTTTTCCGCTGGCATAAGGGGAAATAACTACTTTCGGGTTGTTCAGGGGTGAGTAGTGCTTTTCGTCGGTACAACGAGAAATTCGGGATTCGTGCCGGTCTGGACGCCTGATTGTGATTTCTGGCTGTTTAGGGGGCGGATTGGTTATTGGCAACGTTTTAGGGGTGGTACGGGGGTTTTCCACTGACAAAAGGGGAAATAACTACTTTCGGGTTGTTCAGAGGTGAATAGTGCTTTTCGTCGGTACAGCGAGAATTCGGGATTCGTGCCGGTCTGGACGCCCGATCGTGATTACTGGCTGTTTTGGGGGCAGATTGCTTAATGGCAACGTTTTAGGGGTGGTACGGGGGTTTTCCACTGACAAAAGGGGAAATAACTACTTTCGGGTTATTCAAGGGTGAGTAGTGCTTTTCGTCGGTACAGCGAGAAATTCGGGATTCGTACCGGTCTGGACGCCCGATCGTGATTTCTGGCTGTTTAGGGGGCAGATTGCTTAATGGCAACGTTTTAGGGGTGGTACGGGGGTTTTCCACTGACAAAAGGGGAAATAACTTCTTTCGGGTTGTTCAGGGGTGAGTAATGCTTTTCGTCGGTACAGCGAGAAATTCGGGATTCGTGCCGGTCTGGACGCCCGATCGTGATTTCTGGCTGTTTGGGGGGCAGATTGCTTAATGGCAACGTTTTAGGGGTGGTACGGGGGTTTTCCACTGACAAAAGGGGAAATAACTACTTTCGGGTTGTTCAGGGGTGAGTAGTGCTTTTCGTCAGTACAGCGAGAAATTCGGGATTCGTGCCGGTCTGGATGCCCGATCGTGATTTCTGGCTGTTTGGGGGGCAGATTGCTTAATGGCAACGTTTTAGGGGTGGTACGGGGGTTTTCCACTGACACAATGGGAAATAACTACTTTCGGGTTGTTCAGGGGTGAATAGTGCTTTTCATCGGTACAGCGAAAAATTCGGGATTCGTGCCGGTCTGGACGCCCGATCGTGATTTCTGGCTGTTTGGGGGGCAGATTGCTTATTGACAACGTTTTAGGGGTGGTACGGGGGTTTTCCGCTGGCAAAAGGGGAAATAACTACTTTCGGGTTGTTCAGGGGTGAGTAGTGCTTTTCGTCGGTACAGCGAGAAATTCGGGATTCGTGCCGGTCAGGACGCCCAATCGTGATTTCTGGCTGTTTAGGGGGCAGATTGGTTATTGACAACGTTTTAGGGTTGGTACGGGGGTTTTCCGCTGGCATAAGGGGAAATAACTACTTTCGGGTTGTTCAGGGGTGAGTAGTGCTTTTCGTCGGTACAGCGGGAAATTCAGGATTCGTGCCGGTCTGGACGCCTGATCGTGATTTCTGGCAGTTTAGGGGGCGGATTGGTTATTGGCAACGTTTTAGGGGTGGTACGGGGGTTTTCCACTGACAAAAGGGGAAATAACTACTTTCGGGTTGTTCAGAGGTGAATAGTGCTTTTCGTCGGTACAGCGAGAATTCGGGATTCGTGCCGGTCTGGACGCCCGATCGTGATTACTGGCTGTTTGGGGGGCAGATTGCTTAATGGCAACGTTTTAGGGGTGGTACGGGGGTTTTCCGCTGACACAATGGGAAATAACTACTTTCGGGTTGTTCAGGGGTGAATAGTGCTTTTCGTCGGTACAGCGAAAAATTTGGGATTCGTGCCGGTCTGGACGCCCGATCGTGATTTCTGGCTGTTTGGGGGGCAGATTGCTTAATGGCAACGTTTTAGGGGTGGTACGGGGGTTTTCCACTGACAAAAGGGGAAATAACTACTTTCGGGTTGTTCAGGGGTGAGTAGTGCTTTTCGTCGGAACAGCGAAAAATTCGGGATTCGTGCCGGTCTGGACGCCCGATCGTGATTTCTGGCTGTTTGGGGGGCAGATTGCTTAATGGCAACGTTTTAGGGGTGGTACGGGGGTTTTCCACTGACACAATGGGAAATAACTACTTTCGGGTTGTTCAGGGGTGAGTAGTGCTTTTCGTCGGTACAGCGAGAAATTCGGGATTCGTGCCGGTCTGGACGCCCGATCGTGATTTCTGGCTGTTTAGGGGGCATATTGGATATTGACAACGTTTTAGGGGTGGTACGGGGATTTTTCGCTGACAAAAGGGGAAATAACTTCTTTCGGGTTGTTCAGGGGTGAGTAGTGCTTTTCGTCGGTACAGCGAGAAATTCGGGATTCGTGTCGGTCTGGACGCCCGATCGTGATTTCTGGCTGTTTGGGGGGCAGATTGCTTAATGGCAACGTTTTAGGGGTGGTACGGGGGTTTTCCACTGACAAAAGGGGAAATAACTACTTTCGGGTTGTTCTGGGGTGAGTAGTGCTTTTCGTCGGTACAGCGAGAAATTCGGGATTCGTGCCGGTCTGGACGCCCGATCGTGATTTCTGGCTGTTTAGGGGGCAGATTGGTTATTGACAACGTTTTAGGGGTGGTACGGGGGTTTTCCGCTGACAAAAGGGGAAATAACTTCTTTCGGGTTGTTCAGGGGTGAGTAGTGCTTTTCGTCGGTACAGCGAGAAATTCGGGATTCGTGCCGGTCTGGACGCCTGATCGTGATTTCTGGCTGTTTAGGGGGCGGATTGGTTATTGGCAACGTTTTAGGGGTGGTACGGGGGTTTTCCACTGACAAAAGGGGAAATAACTACTTTCGGGTTGTTCAGAGGTGAATAGTGCTTTTCGTTGGTACAGCGAGAATTCGGGATTCGTGCCGGTCTGGACGCCCGATCGTGATTACTGGCTGTTTGGGGGGCAGATTGCTTAATGGCAACGTTTTAGGGGTGGTACGGGGGTTTTCCACTGACACAATGGGAAATAACTACTTTCGGGTAGTTCAGGGGTGAATAGTGCTTTTCGTCGATACAGCGAAAAATTCGGGATTCGTGCCGGTCTGGACGCCCGATCGTGATTTCTGGCTGTTTGGGGGGCAGATTGCTTAATGTCAACGTTTAAGGGGTGGTACGGGGGTTTTCCACTGACACAATGGGAAATAACTTCTTTCGGGTTGTTCAGGGGTGAGTAGTGCTTTTCGTCGGTACAGCGAGAAATTCGGGATTCATGCCGGTCAGGACGCCCGATCGTGATTTCTGGCTGTTTAGGGGGCAGATTGGTTATTGACAACGTTTTAGGGGTGGTACGGGGGTTTTCCGCTGGCATAAGGGGAAATAACTACTTTCGGGTTGTTCAGGGGTGAGTAGTGCTTTTCGTCGGTACAACGAGAAATTCGGGATTCGTGCCGGTCTGGACGCCTGATTGTGATTTCTGGCTGTTTAGGGGGCGGATTGGTTATTGGCAACGTTTTAGGGGTGGTACGGGGGTTTTCCACTGACAAAAGGGGAAATAACTACTTTCGGGTTGTTCAGAGGTGAATAGTGCTTTTCGTCGGTACAGCGAGAATTCGGGATTCGTGCCGGTCTGGACGCCCGATCGTGATTACTGGCTGTTTTGGGGGCAGATTGCTTAATGGCAACGTTTTAGGGGTGGTACGGGGGTTTTCCACTGACAAAAGGGGAAATAACTACTTTCGGGTTATTCAAGGGTGAGTAGTGCTTTTCGTCGGTACAGCGAGAAATTCGGGATTCGTACCGGTCTGGACGCCCGATCGTGATTTCTGGCTGTTTAGGGGGCAGATTGCTTAATGGCAACGTTTTAGGGGTGGTACGGGGGTTTTCCACTGACAAAAGGGGAAATAACTTCTTTCGGGTTGTTCAGGGGTGAGTAATGCTTTTCGTCGGTACAGCGAGAAATTCGGGATTCGTGCCGGTCTGGACGCCCGATCGTGATTTCTGGCTGTTTGGGGGGCAGATTGCTTAATGGCAACGTTTTAGGGGTGGTACGGGGGTTTTCCACTGACAAAAGGGGAAATAACTACTTTCGGGTTGTTCAGGGGTGAGTAGTGCTTTTCGTCAGTACAGCGAGAAATTCGGGATTCGTGCCGGTCTGGATGCCCGATCGTGATTTCTGGCTGTTTGGGGGGCAGATTGCTTAATGGCAACGTTTTAGGGGTGGTACGGGGGTTTTCCACTGACACAATGGGAAATAACTACTTTCGGGTTGTTCAGGGGTGAATAGTGCTTTTCATCGGTACAGCGAAAAATTCGGGATTCGTGCCGGTCTGGACGCCCGATCGTGATTTCTGGCTGTTTGGGGGGCAGATTGCTTATTGACAACGTTTTAGGGGTGGTACGGGGGTTTTCCGCTGGCAAAAGGGGAAATAACTACTTTCGGGTTGTTCAGGGGTGAGTAGTGCTTTTCGTCGGTACAGCGAGAAATTCGGGATTCGTGCCGGTCAGGACGCCCAATCGTGATTTCTGGCTGTTTAAGGGGCAGATTGGTTATTGACAACGTTTTAGGGTTGGTACGGGGGTTTTCCGCTGGCATAAGGGGAAATAACTACTTTCGGGTTGTTCAGGGGTGAGTAGTGCTTTTCGTCGGTACAGCGGGAAATTCAGGATTCGTGCCGGTCTGGACGCCTGATCGTGATTTCTGGCAGTTTAGGGGGCGGATTGGTTATTGGCAACGTTTTAGGGGTGGTACGGGGGTTTTCCACTGACAAAAGGGGAAATAACTACTTTCGGGTTGTTCAGGGGTGAATAGTGCTTTTCATCGGTACAGCGAAAAATTCGGGATTCGTGCCGGTCTGGACGCCCGATCGTGATTTCTGGCTGTTTGGGGGGCAGATTGCTTATTGACAACGTTTTAGGGGTGGTACGGGGGTTTTCCGCTGGCAAAAGGGGAAATAACTACTTTCGGGTTGTTCAGGGGTGAGTAGTGCTTTTCGTCGGTACAGCGAGAAATTCGGGATTCGTGCCGGTCAGGACGCCCAATCGTGATTTCTGGCTGTTTAAGGGGCAGATTGGTTATTGACAACGTTTTAGGGTTGGTACGGGGGTTTTCCGCTGGCATAAGGGGAATTAACTACTTTCGGGTTGTTCAGGGGTGAGTAGTGCTTTTCGTCGGTACAGCGGGAAATTCAGGATTCGTGCCGGTCTGGACGCCTGATCGTGATTTCTGGCAGTTTAGGGGGCGGATTGGTTATTGGCAACGTTTTAGGGGTGGTACGGGGGTTTTCCACTGACAAAAGGGGAAATAACTACTTTCGGGTTGTTCAGAGGTGAATAGTGCTTTTCGTCGGTACAGCGAGAATTCGGGATTCGTGCCGGTCTGGACGCCCGATCGTGATTACTGGCTGTTTGGGGGGCAGATTGCTTAATGGCAACGTTTTAGGGGTGGTACGGGGGTTTTCCGCTGACACAATGGGAAATAACTACTTTCGGGTTGTTCAGGGGTGAATAGTGCTTTTCGTCGGTACAGCGAAAAATTCGGGATTCGTGCCGGTCTGGACGCCCGATCGTGATTTCTGGCTGTTTGGGGGGCAGATTGCTTAATGGCAACGTTTTAGGGGTGGTACGGGGGTTTTCCACTGACAAAAGGGGAAATAACTACTTTCGGGTTGTTCAGGGGTGAGTAGTGCTTTTCGTCGGAACAGCGAAAAATTCGGGATTCGTGCCGGTCTGGACGCCCGATCGTGATTTCTGGCTGTTTGGGGGGCAGATTGCTTAATGGCAACGTTTTAGGGGTGGTACGGGGGTTTTCCACTGACACAATGGGAAATAACTACTTTCGGGTTGTTCAGGGGTGAGTAGTGCTTTTCGTCAGTACAGCGAAAAATTCGGGATTCGTGCCGGTCTGGACGCCCGATCGTGATTACTGGCTTTTTGGGGGGCAGATTGCTTAATGGCAACGTTTTAGGGGTGGTACGGGGGTTTTCCACTGACACAATGGGAAATAACTACTTTCGGGTTGTTCAGGGGTGAGTAGTGCTTTTCGTCGGTACAGCGAAAAATTCGGGATTCGTGCCGGTCTAGACGCCTGATCGTGATTTCTGGCTGTTTGGGGGGCAGATTGGTTATTGGCAACGTTTTAGGGGCCGTACGGGGGTTTTCCGCTGACAAAAGTGGAAATAACTACTTTCGGGTTGTTCAGAGGTGAATAGTGCTTTTCGTCGGTACAGCGAGAATTCGGGATTCGTGCCGGTCTGGACGCCCGATCGTGATTACTGGCTGTTTGGGGGGCAGATTGCTTAATGGCAACGTTTTAGGGGTGGTACGGGGGTTTTCCGCTGACACAATGGGAAATAACTACTTTCGGGTTGTTCAGGGGTGAATAGTTCTTTTCGTCGGTACAGCGAAAAATTCGGGATTCGTGCCGGTCTGGACGCCCGATCGTGATTTCTGGCTGTTTGGGGGGCAGATTGCTTAATGGCAACGTTTTAGGGGTGGTACGGGGGTTTTCCACTGACAAAAGGGGAAATAACTACTTTCGGGTTGTTCAGGGGTGAGTAGTGCTTTTCGTCGGTACAGCGAAAAATTCGGGATTCGTGCCGGTCTGGACGCCCGATCGTGATTTCTGGCTGTTTGTGGGGCAGATTGCTTAATGGCAACGTTTTAGGGGTGGTACGGGGGTTTTCCACTGACACAATGGGAAATAACTACTTTCGGGTTGTTCAGGGGTGAATAGTGCTTTTCATCGGTACAGCGAAAAATTCGGGATTCGTGCCGGTCTGGACGCCCGATCGTGATTACTGGCTTTTTGGGGGGCAGATTGCTTAATGGCAACGTTTTAGGGGTGGTACGGGGGTTTTCCACTGACACAATGGGAAATAACTACTTTCGGGTTGTTCAGGGGTGAGTAGTGCTTTTCGTCGGTACAGCGAAAAATTCGGGATTCGTGCCGGTCTAGACGCCTGATCGTGATTTCTGGCTGTTTGGGGGGCAGATTGGTTATTGGCAACGTTTTAGGGGCCGTACGGGGGTTTTCCGCTGACAAAAGTGGAAATAACTACTTTCGGGTTGTTCAGAGGTGAATAGTGCTTTTCGTCGGTACAGCGAGAATTCGGGATTCGTGCCGGTCTGGACGCCCGATCGTGATTACTGGCTGTTTGGGGGGCAGATTGCTTAATGGCAACGTTTTAGGGGTGGTACGGGGGTTTTCCGCTGACACAATGGGAAATAACTACTTTCGGGTTGTTCAGGGGTGAATAGTTCTTTTCGTCGGTACAGCGAAAAATTCGGGATTCGTGCCGGTCTGGACGCCCGATCGTGATTTCTGGCTGTTTGGGGGGCAGATTGCTTAATGGCAACGTTTTAGGGGTGGTACGGGGGTTTTCCACTGACAAAAGGGGAAATAACTACTTTCGGGTTGTTCAGGGGTGAGTAGTGCTTTTCGTCGGTACAGCGAAAAATTCGGGATTCGTGCCGGTCTGGACGCCCGATCGTGATTTCTGGCTGTTTGTGGGGCAGATTGCTTAATGGCAACGTTTTAGGGGTGGTACGGGGGTTTTCCACTGACACAATGGGAAATAACTACTTTCGGGTTGTTCAGGGGTGAATAGTGCTTTTCATCGGTACAGCGAAAAATTCGGGATTCGTGCCGGTCTGGACGCCCGATCGTGATTTCTGGCTGTTTGGGGGGCAGATTGCTTATTGACAACGTTTTAGGGGTGGTACGGGGGTTTTCCGATGGCAAAAGGGGAAATAACTACTTTCGGGTTGTTCAGGGGTGAGTAGTGCTTTTCGTCGGTACAGCGAGAAATTCGGGATTCGTGCCGGTCAGGACGCCCAATCGTGATTTCTGGCTGTTTAGGGGGCAGATTGGTTATTGACAACGTTTTAGGGTTGGTACGGGGGTTTTCCGCTGGCATAAGGGGAAATAACTACTTTCGGGTTGTTCAGGGGTGAGTAGTGCTTTTCGTCGGTACAGCGGGAAATTCAGGATTCGTGCCGGTCTGGACGCCTGATCGTGATTTCTGGCAGTTTAGGGGGCGGATTGGTTATTGGCAACGTTTTAGGGGTGGTACGGGGGTTTTCCACTGACAAAAGGGGAAATAACTACTTTCGGGTTGTTCAGAGGTGAATAGTGCTTTTCGTCGGTACAGCGAGAATTCGGGATTCGTGCCGGTCTGGACGCCCGATCGTGATTACTGGCTGTTTGGGGGGCAGATTGCTTAATGGCAACGTTTTAGGGGTGGTACGGGGGTTTTCCGCTGACACAATGGGAAATAACTACTTTCGGGTTGTTCAGGGGTGAATAGTGCTTTTCGTCGGTACAGCGAAAAATTCGGGATTCGTGCTGGTCTGGACGCCCGATCGTGATTTCTGGCTGTTTGGGGGGCAGATTGCTTAGTGGCAACGTTTTAGGGGTGGTACGGGGGTTTTCCACTGACACAATGGGAAATAACTACTTTCGGGATGTTCAGGGGTGAATAGTGCTTTTCGTCGGTACAGCGAAAAATTCGGGATTCGTGCCGGTCTAGACGCCTGATCGTGATTTCTGGCTGTTTGGGGGGCAGATTGGTTATTGGCAACGTTTTAGGGGCCGTACGGGGGTTTTCCGCTGACAAAAGTGGAAATAACTACTTTCGGGTTGTTCAGAGGTGAATAGTGCTTTTCGTCGGTACAGCGAGAATTCGGGATTCGTGCCGGTCTGGACGCCCGATCGTGATTACTGGCTATTTGGGGGGCAGATTGCTTAATGGCAATGTTTTAGGGGTGGTACGGGGGTTTTCCGCTGACACAATGGGAAATAACTACTTTCGGGTTGTTCAGGGGTGAATAGTGCTTTTCGTCGGTACAGCGAAAAATTCGGGATTCGTGCCGGTCTGGACGCCCGATCGTGATTTCTGGCTGTTTGGGGGGCAGATTGCTTAATGGCAACGTTTTAGGGGTGGTACGGGGGTTTTCCACTGACAAAAGGGGAAATAACTACTTTCGGGTTGTTCAGGGGTGAGTAGTGCTTTTCGTCGGTACAGCGAAAAATTCGGGATTCGTGCCGGTCTGGACGCCCGATCGTGATTTCTGGCTGTTTGGGGGGCAGATTGCTTAATGGCAACGTTGTAGGGGTGGTACGGGGGTTTTCCACTGACACAATGGGAAATAACTACTTTCGGGTTGTTCAGGGGTGAATAGTGCTTTTCATCGGTACAGCGAAAAATTCGGGATTCGTGCCGGTCTGGACGCCCGATCGTGATTTCTGGCTGTTTGGGGGGCAGATTGCTTATTGACAACGTTTTAGGGGTGGTACGGGGGTTTTCCGATGGCAAAAGGGGAAATAACTACTTTCGGGTTGTTCAGGGGTGAGTAGTGCTTTTCGTCGGTACAGCGAGAAATTCGGGATTCGTGCCGGTCAGGACGCCCAATCGTGATTTCTGGCTGTTTAGGGGGCAGATTGGTTATTGACAACGTTTTAGGGTTGGTACGGGGGTTTTCCGCTGGCATAAGGGGAAATAACTACTTTCGGGTTGTTCAGGGGTGAGTAGTGCTTTTCGTCGGTACAGCGGGAAATTCAGGATTCGTGCCGGTCTGGACGCCCGATCGTGATTACTGGCTGTTTGGGGGGCAGATTGCTTAATGGCAACGTTTTAGGGGTGGTACGGGGGTTTTCCGCTGACACAATGGGAAATAACTACTTTCGGGTTGTTCAGGGGTGAATAGTGCTTTTCGTCGGTACAGCGAAAAATTCGGGATTCGTGCTGGTCTGGACGCCCGATCGTGATTTCTGGCTGTTTGGGGGGCAGATTGCTTAGTGGCAACGTTTTAGGGGTGGTACGGGGGTTTTCCACTGACACAATGGGAAATAACTACTTTCGGGATGTTCAGGGGTGAATAGTGCTTTTCGTCGGTACAGCGAAAAATTCGGGATTCGTGCCGGTCTAGACGCCTGATCGTGATTTCTGGCTGTTTGGGGGGCAGATTGGTTATTGGCAACGTTTTAGGGGCCGTACGGGGGTTTTCCGCTGACAAAAGTGGAAATAACTACTTTCGGGTTGTTCAGAGGTGAATAGTGCTTTTCGTCGGTACAGCGAGAATTCGGGATTCGTGCCGGTCTGGACGCCCGATCGTGATTACTGGCTATTTGGGGGGCAGATTGCTTAATGGCAATGTTTTAGGGGTGGTACGGGGGTTTTCCGCTGACACAATGGGAAATAACTACTTTCGGGTTGTTCAGGGGTGAATAGTGCTTTTCGTCGGTACAGCGAAAAATTCGGGATTCGTGCCGGTCTGGACGCCCGATCGTGATTTCTGGCTGTTTGGGGGGCAGATTGCTTAATGGCAACGTTTTAGGGGTGGTACGGGGGTTTTCCACTGACAAAAGGGGAAATAACTACTTTCGGGTTGTTCAGGGGTGAGTAGTGCTTTTCGTCGGTACAGCGAAAAATTCGGGATTCGTGCCGGTCTGGACGCCCGATCGTGATTTCTGGCTGTTTGGGGGGCAGATTGCTTAATGGCAACGTTGTAGGGGTGGTACGGGGGTTTTCCACTGACACAATGGGAAATAACTACTTTCGGGTTGTTCAGGGGTGAATAGTGCTTTTCATCGGTACAGCGAAAAATTCGGGATTCGTGCCGGTCTGGACGCCCGATCGTGATTTCTGGCTGTTTGGGGGGCAGATTGCTTATTGACAACGTTTTAGGGGTGGTACGGGGGTTTTCCGATGGCAAAAGGGGAAATAACTACTTTCGGGTTGTTCAGGGGTGAGTAGTGCTTTTCGTCGGTACAGCGAGAAATTCGGGATTCGTGCCGGTCAGGACGCCCAATCGTGATTTCTGGCTGTTTAGGGGGCAGATTGGTTATTGACAACGTTTTAGGGTTGGTACGGGGGTTTTCCGCTGGCATAAGGGGAAATAACTACTTTCGGGTTGTTCAGGGGTGAGTAGTGCTTTTCGTCGGTACAGCGGGAAATTCAGGATTCGTGCCGGTCTGGACGCCTGATCGTGATTTCTGGCGGTTTAGGGGGCGGATTGGTTATTGGCAACGTTTTAGGGGTGGTACGGGGGTTTTCCACAGACAAAAGGGGAAATAACTACTTTCGGGTTGTTCAGAGGTGAATAGTGCTTTTCGTCGGTACAGCGAGAATTCGGGATTCGTGCCGGTCTGGACGCCCGATCGTGATTACTGGCTGTTTGGGGGGCAGATTGCTTAATGGCAACGTTTTAGGGGTGGTACGGGGGTTTTCCGCTGACACAATGGGAAATAACTACTTTCGGGTTGTTCAGGGGTGAATAGTGCTTTTCGTCGGTACAGCGAAAAATTCGGGATTCGTGCCGGTCTGGACGCCCGATCGTGATTTCTGGCTGTTTGGGGGGCAGATTGCTTAGTGGCAACGTTTTAGGGGTGGTACGGGGGTTTTCCACTTACATAAGGGGAAATAACTACTTTCGGGTTGTTCAGGGGTGAGTAGTGCTTTTCGTCGGTACAGCGAAAAATTCGGGATTCGTGCCGGTCTGGACGCCCGATCGTGATTTCTGGCTGTTTGGGGGGCAGATTGCTTAATGGCAACGTTTTAGGGGTGGTACGGGGGTTTTCCGCTGACACAATGGGAAATAACTACTTTCGGGTTGTTCAGGGGTGAATAGTGCTTTTCATCGGTACAGCGAAAAATTCGGGATTCGTGCCGGTCTGGACGCCCGATCGTGATTTCTGGCTGTTTGGGGGGCAGATTGCTTATTGACAACGTTTTAGGGGTGGTACGGGGGTTTTCCGCTGGCAAAAGGGGAAATAACTACTTTCGGGTTGTTCAGGGGTGAGTAGTGCTTTTCGTCGGTACAGCGAGAAATTCGGGATTCGTGCCGGTCAGGACGCCCGATCGTGATTTCTGGCTGTTTAGGGGGCAGATTGGTTATTGACAACGTTTTAGGGTTGGTACGGGGGTTTTCCGCTGGCATAAGGGGAAATAACTACTTTCGGGTTGTTCAGGGGTGAGTAGTGCTTTTCGTCGGTACAGCGAGAAATTCGGGATTCGTGCCGGTCTGGACGCCTGATCGTGATTTCTGGCTGTTTAGGGGGCGGATTGGTTATTGGCAACGTTTTAGGGGTGGTACGGGGGTTTTCCACTGACAAAAGGGGAAATAACTACGTTCGGGTAGTTCAGAGGTGAATAGTGCTTTTCGTCGGTACAGCGAGAATTCGGGATTCGTGCCGGTCTGGACGCCCGATCGTGATTACTGGCTGTTTGGGGGGCAGATTGCTTAATGGCAACGTTTTAGGGGTGGTACGGGGGTTTTCCACTGACACAATGGGAAATAACTACTTTCGGGTTGTTCAGGGGTGAACAGTGCTTTTCGTCAGTACAGCGAAAAATTCGGGATTCGTGCCGGTCTGGACGCCCGATCGTGATTTCTGGCTGTTTGGGGGGCAGATTGCTTAATGGCAACGTTTTAGGGGTGGTACGGGGGTTTTCCGCTGGCAAAAGGGGAAATAACTACTTTCGGGTTGTTCAGGGGTGAGTAGTGCTTTTCGTCGGTACAGCGAGAAATTCGGGATTCGTGCCGGTCAGGACGCCCGATCGTGATTTCTGGCTGTTTAGGGGGCAGATTGGTTACTGACAACGTTTTAGGGTTGGTACGGGGGTTTTCCGCTGGCATAAGGGGAAATAACTACTTTCGGGTTGTTCAGGGGTGAGTAGTGCTTTTCGTCGGTACAGCGAAAAATTCGGGATTCGTGCCGGTCTGGACGCCCGATCGTGATTTCTGGATGTTTGGGGGGCAGATTGCTTAATGGCAACGTTTTAGGGGTGGTACGGGGGTTTTCCACTGACACAATGGGAAATAACTACTTTCGGGTTGTTCAGGGGTGAATAGTGCTTTTCATCGGTACAGCGAAAAATTCGGGATTCGTGCCGGTCTGGACGCCCGATCGTGATTTCTGGCTGTTTGGGGGGCAGATTGCTTATTGACAACGTTTTAGGGGTGGTACGGGGGTTTTCCGCTGGCAAAAGGGGAAATAACTACTTTCGGGTTGTTCAGGGGTGAGTAGTGCTTTTCGTCGGTACAGCGAGAAATTCGGGATTCGTGCCGGTCAGGACGCCCGATCGTGATTTTTGGCTGTTTAGGGGGCAGATTGGTTATTGACAACGTTTTAGGGTTGGTACGGGGGTTTTCCGCTGGCATAAGGGGAAATAACTACTTTCGGGTTGTTCAGGGGTGAGTAGTGCTTTTCGTCGGTACAGCGAGAAATTCGGGATTCGTGCCGGTCTGGACGCCTGATCGTGATTTCTGGCTGTTTAGGGGGCGGATTGGTTATTGGCAACGTTTTAGGGGTGGTACGGGGGTTTTCCACTGACAAAAGGGGAAATAACTACGTTCGGGTAGTTCAGAGGTGAATAGTGCTTTTCGTCGGTACAGCGAGAATTCGGGATTCGTGCCGGTCTGGACGCCCGATCGTGATTACTGGCTGTTTGGGGGGCAGATTGCTTAATGGCAACGTTTTAGGGGTGGTACGGGGGTTTTCCACTGACACAATGGGAAATAACTACTTTCGGGTTGTTCAGGGGTGAACAGTGCTTTTCGTCAGTACAGCGAAAAATTCGGGATTCGTGCCGGTCTGGACGCCCGATCGTGATTTCTGGCTGTTTGGGGGGCAGATTGCTTAATGGCAACGTTTTAGGGGTGGTACGGGGGTTTTCCGCTGGCAAAAGGGGAAATAACTACTTTCGGGTTGTTCAGGGGTGAGTAGTGCTTTTCGTCGGTACAGCGAGAAATTCGGGATTCGTGCCGGTCAGGACGCCCGATCGTGATTTCTGGCTGTTTAGGGGGCAGATTGGTTACTGACAACGTTTTAGGGTTGGTACGGGGGTTTTCCGCTGGCATAAGGGGAAATAACTACTTTCGGGTTGTTCAGGGGTGAGTAGTGCTTTTCGTCGGTACAGCGAAAAATTCGGGATTCGTGCCGGTCTGGACGCCCGATCGTGATTTCTGGCTGTTTGGGGGGCAGATTGCTTAATGGCAACGTTTTAGGGGTGGTACGGGGGTTTTCCACTGACACAATGGGAAATAACTACTTTCGGGTTGTTCAGGGGTGAATAGTGCTTTTCATCGGTACAGCGAAAAATTCGGGATTCGTGCCGGTCTGGACGCCCGATCGTGATTTCTGGCTGTTTGGGGGGCAGATTGCTTATTGACAACGTTTTAGGGGTGGTACGGGGGTTTTCCGCTGGCAAAAGGGGAAATAACTACTTTCGGGTTGTTCAGGGGTGAGTAGTGCTTTTCGTCGGTACAGCGAGAAATTCGGGATTCGTGCCGGTCAGGACGCCCGATCGTGATTTCTGGCTGTTTAGGGGGCAGATTGGTTATTGACAACGTTTTAGGGTTGGTACGGGGGTTTTCCGCTGGCATAAGGGGAAATAACTACTTTCGGGTTGTTCAGGGGTGAGTAGTGCTTTTCGTCGGTACAGCGAGAAATTCGGGATTCGTGCCGGTCTGGACGCCTGATCGTGATTTCTGGCTGTTTAGGGGGCGGATTGGTTATTGGCAACGTTTTAGGGGTGGTACGGGGGTTTTCCACTGACAAAAGGGGAAATAACTACGTTCGGGTTGTTCAGAGGTGAATAGTGCTTTTCGTCGGTACAGCGAGAATTCGGGATTCGTGCCGGTCTGGACGCCCGATCGTGATTACTGGCTGTTTGGGGGGCAGATTGCTTAATGGCAACGTTTTAGGGGTGGTACGGGGGTTTTCCACTGACACAATGGGAAATAACTACTTTCGGGTTGTTCAGGGGTGAACAGTGCTTTTCGTCAGTACAGCGAAAAATTCGGGATTCGTGCCGGTCTGGACGCCTGATCGTGATTTCTGGCTGTTTAGGGGGCGGATTGGTTATTGGCAACGTTTTAGGGGTGGTACGGGGGTTTTCCACTGACAAAAGGGGAAATAACTACGTTCGGGTTGTTCAGAGGTGAATAGTGCTTTTCGTCGGTACAGCGAAAAATTCGGGATTCGTGCCGGTCTGGACGCCCGATCGTGATTTCTGGCTGTTTGGGGGGCAGATTGCTTAATGGCAACGTTTTAGGGGTGGTACGGGGGTTTTCCACTGACACAATGGGAAATAACTACTTTCGGGTTGTTCAGGGGTGAACAGTGCTTTTCGTCAGTACAGCGAAAAATTCGGGATTCGTGCCGGTCTGGAAGCCCGATCGTGATTTCTGGCTGTTTGGGGGGCGGATTGCTTAATGGCAACGTTTTAGGGGTGGTACGGGGGTTTTCCACTGACACAATGGGAAATAACTACTTTCGGGTTGTTCAGGGGTGAACAGTGCTTTTCGTCAGTACAGCGAAAAATTCGGGATTCGTGCCGGTCTGGACGCCCGATCGTGATTTCTGGCTGTTTGGGGGGCAGATTGCTTAATGGCAACGTTTTAGGGGTGGTACGGGGGTTTTCCACTGACACAATGGGAAATAACTACTTTCGGGTTGTTCAGGGGTGAACAGTGCTTTTCGTCAGTACAGCGAAAAATTCGGGATTCGTGCCGGTCTGGACGCCTGATCGTGATTTCTGGCTGTTTAGGGGGCGGATTGGTTATTGGCAACGTTTTAGGGGTGGTACGGGGGTTTTCCACTGACAAAAGGGGAAATAACTACGTTCGGGTTGTTCAGAGGTGAATAGTGCTTTTCGTCGGTACAGCGAAAAATTCGGGATTCGTGCCGGTCTGGACGCCCGATCGTGATTTCTGGCTGTTTGGGGGGCAGATTGCTTAATGGCAACGTTTTAGGGGTGGTACGGGGGTTTTCCACTGACACAATGGGAAATAACTACTTTCGGGTTGTTCAGGGGTGAACAGTGCTTTTCGTCAGTACAGCGAAAAATTCGGGATTCGTGCCGGTCTGGAAGCCCGATCGTGATTTCTGGCTGTTTGGGGGGCGGATTGCTTAATGGCAACGTTTTAGGGGTGGTACGGGGGTTTTCCACTGACACAATGGGAAATAACTACTTTCGGGTTGTTCAGGGGTGAACAGTGCTTTTCGTCAGTACAGCGAAAAATTCGGGATTCGTGCCGGTCTGGACGCCCGATCGTGATTTCTGGCTGTTTGGGGGGCAGATTGCTTAATGGCAACGTTTTAGGGGTGGTACGGGGGTTTTCCACTGACACAATGGGAAATAACTACTTTCGGGTTGTTCAGGGGTGAATAGTGCTTTTCGTCGGTACAGCGAAAAATTCGGGATTCGTGCCGGTCTGGACGCCCGATCGTGATTTCTGGCTGTTTGGGGGGCAGATTGCTTATTGACAACGTTTTAGGGGTGGTACGGGGGTTTTCCGCTGGCAATAGGGGAAATAACTACTTTCGGGTTGTTCAGGGGTGAGTAGTGCTTTTCGTCGGTACAGCGAGAAATTCGGGATTCGTGCCGGTCAGGACGCCCGATCGGGATTTCTGGCTGTTTAGGGGGCAGATTGGTTATTGACAACGTTTTAGGGGTGGTACGGGGGTTTTCCGCTGGCATAAGGGGAAATAACTACTTTCGGGTTGTTCAGGGGTGAGTAGTGCTTTTCGTCGGTACGGCGGGAAATTCGGGATTCGTGCCGGTCTGGACGCCTGATCGTGATTTCTGGCAGTTTAGGGGGCGGATTGGTTATTGGCAACGTTTTAGGGGTGGTACGGGGGTTTTCCACTGACAGAAGGGGAAATAACTACTTTCGGGTTGTTCAGAGGTGAATAGTGCTTTTCGTCGGTACAGCGAGAATTCGGGATTCGTGCCGGTCTGGACGCCCGATCGTGATTACTGGCTGTTTGGGGGGCAGATTGCTTAATGGCAACGTTTTAGGGGTGGTACGGGGGTTTTCCGCTGACACAATGGGAAATAACTACTTTCGGGTTGTTCAGGGGTGAATAGTGCTTTTCGTCGGTACAGCGAAAAATTCGGGATTCGTGCCGGTCTGGACGCCCGATCGTGATTTCTGGCTGTTTGGGGGGCAGATTGCTTAATGGCAACGTTTTAGGGGTGGTACGGGGGTTTTCCACTGACAAAAGGGGAAATAACTACTTTCGGGTTGTTCAGGGGTGAGTAGTGCTTTTCGTCGGTACAGCGAAAAATTCGGGATTCGTGCCGGTCTGGACGCCCGATCGTGATTTCTGGCTGTTTGGGGGGCAGATTGCTTAATGGCAACGTTTTAGGGGTGGTACGGGGGTTTTCCACTGACACAATGGGAAATAACTACTTTCGGGTTGTTCAGGGGTGAATAGTGCTTTTCGTTGGTACAGCGAAAAATTCGGGATTCGTGCCGGTCTGGACGCCCGATCGTGATTTCTGGCTGTTTGGGGGGCAGATTGCTTATTGACAACGTTTTAGGGGTGGTACGGGGGTTTTCCGCTGGCAATAGGGGAAATAACTACTTTCGGGTTGTTCAGGGGTGAGTAGTGCTTTTCGTCGGTACAGCGAGAAATTCGGGATTCGTGCCGGTCAGGACGCCCGATCGGGATTTCTGGCTGTTTAGGGGGCAGATTGGTTATTGACAACGTTTTAGGGGTGGTACGGGGGTTTTCCGCTGGCATAAGGGGAAATAACTACTTTCGGGTTGTTCAGGGGTGAGTAGTGCTTTTCGTCGGTACAGCGGGAAATTCGGGATTCGTGCCGGTCTGGACGCCTGATCGTGATTTCTGGCAGTTTAGGGGGCGGATTGGTTATTGGCAACGTTTTAGGGGTGGTACGGGGGTTTTCCACTGACAAAAGGGGAAATAACTACTTTCGGGTTGTTCAGAGGTGAATAGTGCTTTTCGTCGGTACAGCGAGAATTCGGGATTCGTGCCGGTCTGGACGCCCGATCGTGATTACTGGCTGTTTGGGGGGCAGATTGCTTAATGGCAACGTTTTAGGGGTGGTACGGGGGTTTTCCGCTGACACAATGGGAAATAACTACTTTCGGGTTGTTCAGGGGTGAATAGTGCTTTTCGTCGGTACAGCGAAAAATTCGGGATTCGTGCCGGTCTGGACGCCCGATCGTGATTTCTGGCTGTTTGGGGGGCAGATTGCTTAATGGCAACGTTTTAGGGGTGGTACGGGGGTTTTCCACTGACAAAAGGGGAAATAACTACTTTCGGGTTGTTCAGGGGTGAGTAGTGCTTTTTGTCGGTACAGCGAAAAATTCGGGATTCGTGCCGGTCTGGACGCCCGATCGTGATTTCTGGCTGTTTGGCGGGCAGATTGCTTAATGGCAACGTTTTAGGGGTGGTACGGGGGTTTTCCACTGACACAATGGGAAATAACTACTTTCGGGTTGTTCTGGGGTGAATAGTGCTTTTCATCGGTACAACGAAAAATTCGGGATTCGTGCCGGTCTGGACGCCCGATCGTGATTTCTGGCTGTTTGGGGGGCAGATTGCGTATTGACAACGTTTTAGGGGTGGTACGGGGGTTTTCCGCTGGCAAAAGGGGAAATAACTACTTTCGGGTTGTTCAGGGGTGAGTAGTGCTTTTCGTCGGTACAGCGAGAAATTCGGGATTCGTGCCGGTCAGGACGCCCGATCGTGATTTCTGGCTGTTTTGGGGGCAGATTGGTTATTGACAACGTTTTAGGGTTGGTACGGGGGTTTTCCGCTGGCATAAGGGGAAATAACTACTTTCGGGTTGTTCAGGGGTGAGTAGTGCTTTTCGTCGGTACAGCGAGAAATTCGGGATTCGTGCCGGTCTGGACGCTTGATCGTGATTTCTGGCTGTTTAGGGGGCGGATTGGTTATTGGCAACGTTTTAGGGGTGGTACGGGGGTTTTCCACTGACAAAAGGGGAAATAACTACGTTCGGGTTGTTCAGAGGTGAATAGTGCTTTTCGTCGGTACAGCGGGAATTCGGGATTCGTGCCGGTCTGGACGCCCGATCGTGATTACTGGCTGTTTGGGGGGCAGATTGCTTAATGGCAACGTTTTAGGGGTGGTACGGGGGTTTTCCACTGACACAATGGGAAATAACTACTTTCGGGTTGTTCAGGGGTGAACAGTGCTTTTCGTCAGTACAGCGAAAAATTCGGGATTCGTGCCGGTCTGGACGCCCGATCGTGATTTCTGGCTGTTTGGGGGGCAGATTGCTTAATGGCAACGTTTTAGGGGTGGTACGGGGGTTTTCCACTGACACAATGGGAAATAACTACTTTCGGGTTGTTCAGGGGTGAATAGTGCTTTTCGTCGGTACAGCGAAAAATTCGGGATTCGTGCCGGTCTGGACGCCCGATCGTGATTTCTGGCTGTTTGGGGGGCAGATTGCTTATTGACAACGTTTTAGGGGTGGTACGGGGGTTTTCCGCTGGCAAAAGGGGAAATAACTACTTTCGGGTTGTTCAGGGGTGAGTAGTGCTTTTCGTCGGTACAGCGAGAAATTCGGGATTCGTGCCGGTCTGGACGCCCGATCGTGATTTCTGGCTGTTTAGGGGGCAGATTGGTTATTGACAACGTTTTAGGGGTGGTACGGGGGTTTTCCGCTGGCATAAGGGGAAATAACTACTTTCGGGTTGTTCAGGGGCGAGTAGTGCTTTTCGTCGGTACAGCGAGAAATTCGGGATTCGTGCCGGTCTGGACGCCTGATCGTGATTTCTGGCTGTTTAGGGGGCAGATTGGTTATTGGCAACGTTTTTGGGGTGGTACGGGGGTTTTCAACTGACAATAGGGGAAATAACTACTTTCGGGTTGTTCAGGGATGAATAGTGCTTTTCGTCGGCACAGCGAGAATTCGGGATTCGTGCCGGTCTGGATGCCCGATCGTGATTTCTGGCTGTTTGGGGGGCAGATTGCTTAATGGCAACGTTTTAGGGGTGGTACGGGGGTTTTCCACTGACAAAAGGGGAAATAACTACTTTCGGGTTGTTCAGGGGTGAGTAGTGCTTTTCGTCGGTACAGCGAGAAATTCGGGATTCGTGCCGGTCTGGACGCCTGATCGTGATTTCTGGCTGTTTAGGGGGCAGATTGCTTAATGGCAACGTTTTAGTGGTGGTACGGGGGTTTTCCACTGACAAAAGGGGAAATAACTACTTTCGGGTTGTTCAGGGGTGAGTAGTGCTTTTCGTCGGTACAGCGAGAAATTCGGGATTCGTGCCGGTCTGGACGCCCGATCGTGATTTCTGGCTGTTTGGGGGGCAGATTGCTTATTGACAACGTTTTAGGGGTGGTACGGGGGTTTTCCGCTGGCAAAAGGGGAAATAACTACTTTCGGGTTGTTCAGGGAAGAGTAGTGCTTTTCGTCGGTACAGCGAGAAATTCGGGATTCGTGCCGGTCTGGACGCCCGATCGTGATTTCTGGCTGTTTAGGGGGCAGATTGGTTATTGACAACGTTTTAGGGGTGGTACGGGGGTTTTCCGCTGGCATAAGGGGAAATAACTACTTTCGGGTTGTTCAGGGGCGAGTAGTGCTTTTCGTCGGTACAGCGAGAAATTCGGGATTCGTGCCGGTCTGGACGCCTAATCGTGATTTCTGGCTGTTTAGGGGGCAGATTGGTTATTGGCAACGTTTTTGGGGTGGTACGGGGGTTTTCAACTGACAATAGGGGAAATAACTACTTTCGGGTTGTTCAGGGATGAATAGTGCTTTTCGTCGGCACAGCGAGAATTCGGGATTCGTGCCGGTCTGGACGCCCGATCGTGATTTCTGGCTGTTTGGGGGGCAGATTGCTTAATGGCAACGTTTTAGGGGTGGTACGGGGGTTTTCCACTGACAAAAGGGGAAATAACTACTTTCGGGTTGTTCAGGGGTGAGTAGTGCTTTTCGTCGGTACAGCGAGAAATTCGGGATTCGTGCCGGTCTGGACGTCCGATCGTGATTTCTGGCTGTTTAGGGGGCAGATTGCTTAATGGCAACGTTTTAGGGGTGGTACGGGGGTTTTCCACTGACAAAAGGGGAAATAACTACTTTCGGGTTGTTCAGGGGTGAGTAGTGCTTTTCGTCGGTACAGCGAGAAATTCGGGATTCGTGCCGGTCTGGACGTCCGATCGTGATTTCTGGCTGTTTAGGGGGCAGATTGCTTAATGGCAACGTTTTAGGGGTGGTACGGGGGTTTTCCACTGACAAAAGGGGAAATAACGACTTTCGGGTTGTTCAGGGGTGAGTAGTGCTTTTCGTCGGTACAGCGAGAAATTCGGGATTCGTGCCGGTCTGGACGCCCGATCGTGATTTCTGGCTGTTTGGGAGGCAGATTGCTTAATGGCAACGTTTTAGGGGTGGTACGGGGGTTTTCCGCTGGCAAAAGGGGAAATAACTACTTTCGGGTTGTTCAGGGGTGAGTAGTGCTTTTCGTCGGTACAGCGAGAAATTCGGGATTCGTGCCGGTCTGGACGCCCGATCGTGATTTCTGGCTGTTTAGGGGGCAGATTGGTTATTGACAACGTTTTAGGGGTGGTACGGGGGTTTTCCGCTGGCATAAGGGGAAATAACTACTTTCGGGTTGTTCAGGGGCGAGTAGTGCTTTTCGTCGGTACAGCGAGAAATTCGGGATTCGTGCCGGTCTGGACGCCTGATCGTGATTTCTGGCTGTTTAGGGGGCAGATTGGTTATTGGCAACGTTTTTGGGGTGGTACGGGGGTTTTCAACTGACAATAGGGGAAATAACTACTTTCGGGTTGTTCAGGGGTGAGTAGTGCTTTTCGTCGGTACAGCGAGAAATTCGGGATTCGTGCCGGTCTGGACGCCCGATCGTGATTACTGGCTGTTTGGGGGGCAGATTGCTTAATGGCAACGTTTTAGGGGTGGTACGGTGGTTTTCCACTGACACAATGGGAAATAACTACTTTCGGGTTGTTCAGGGGTGAACAGTGCTTTTCGTCAGTACAGCGAAAAATTCGGGATTCGTGCCGGTCTGGACGCCCGATCGTGATTTCTGGCTGTTTGGGGGGCAGATTGCTTAATGGCAACGTTTTAGGGGTGGTACGGGGGTTTTCCACTGACACAATGGGAAATAACTACTTTCGGGTTGTTCAGGGGTGAATAGTGCTTTTCGTCGGTACAGCGAAAAATTCGGGATTCGTGCCGGTCTGGACGCCCGATCGTGATTTCTGGCTGTTTGGGGGGCAGATTGCTTATTGACAACGTTTTAGGGGTGGTACGGGGGTTTTCCGCTGGCAAAAGGGGAAATAACTACTTTCGGGTTGTTCAGGGGTGAGTAGTGCTTTTCGTCGGTACAGCGAGAAATTCGGGATTCGTGCCGGTCTGGACGCCCGATCGTGATTTCTGGCTGTTTAGGGGGCAGATTGGTTATTGACAACGTTTTAGGGGTGGTACGGGGGTTTTCCGCTGGCATAAGGGGAAATAACTACTTTCGGGTTGTTCAGGGGCGAGTAGTGCTTTTCGTCGGTACAGCGAGAAATTCGGGATTCGTGCCGGTCTGGACGCCTGATCGTGATTTCTGGCTGTTTAGGGGGCAGATTGGTTATTGGCAACGTTTTTGGGGTGGTACGGGGGTTTTCAACTGACAATAGGGGAAATAACTACTTTCGGGTTGTTCAGGGATGAATAGTGCTTTTCGTCGGCACAGCGAGAATTCGGGATTCGTGCCGGTCTGGACGCCCGATCGTGATTTCTGGCTGTTTGGGGGGCAGATTGCTTAATGGCAACGTTTTAGGGGTGGTACGGGGGTTTTCCACTGACAAAAGGGGAAATAACTACTTTCGGGTTGTTCAGGGGTGAGTAGTGCTTTTCGTCGGTACAGCGAGAAATTCGGGATTCGTGCCGGTCTGGACGCCCGATCGTGATTTCTGGCTGTTTAGGGGGCAGATTGCTTAATGGCAACGTTTTAGTGGAGGTACGGGGGTTTTCCACTGACAAATGGGGAAATAACTACTTTCGGGTTGTTCAGGGGTGAGTAGTGCTTTTCGTCGGTACAGCGAGAAATTCGGGATTCGTGCCGGTCTGGACGCCCGATCGTGATTTCTGGCTGTTTGGGGGGCAGATTGCTTATTGACAACGTTTTAGGGGTGGTACGGGGGTTTTCCGCTGGCAAAAGGGGAAATAACTACTTTCGGGTTGTTCAGGGGTGAGTAGTGCTTTTCGTCGGTACAGCGAGAAATTCGGGATTCGTGCCGGTCTGGACGCCCGATCGTGATTTCTGGCTGTTTAGGGGGCAGATTGGTTATTGACAACGTTTTAGGGGTGGTACGGGGGTTTTCCGCTGGCATAAGGGGAAATAACTACTTTCGGGTTGTTCAGGGGCGAGTAGTGCTTTTCGTCGGTACAGCGAGAAATTCGGGATTCGTGCCGGTCTGGACGCCTGATCGTGATTTCTGGCTGTTTAGGGGGCAGATTGGTTATTGGCAACGTTTTTGGGGTGGTACGGGGGTTTTCAACTGACAATAGGGGAAATAACTACTTTCGGGTTGTTCAGGGATGAATAGTGCTTTTCGTCGGCACAGCGAGAATTCGGGATTCGTGCCGGTCTGGACGCCCGATCGTGATTTCTGGCTGTTTGGGGGGCAGATTGCTTAATGGCAACGTTTTAGGGGTGGTACGGGGGTTTTCCACTGACAAAAGGGGAAATAACTACTTTCGGGTTGTTCAGGGGTGAGTAGTGCTTTTCGTCGGTACAGCGAGAAATTCGGGATTCGTGCCGGTCTGGACGCCCGATCGTGATTTCTGGCTGTTTAGGGGGCAGATTGCTTAATGGCAACGTTTTAGGGGTGGTACGGGGGTTTTCCACTGACAAAAGGGGAAATAACTACTTTCGGGTTGTTCAGGGGTGAGTAGTGCTTTTCGTCGGTACAGCGAGAAATTCGGGATTCGTGCCGGTCTGGACGCCCGATCGTGATTTCTGGCTGTTTGGGAGGCAGATTGCTTAATGGCAACGTTTTAGGGGTGGTACGGGGGTTTTCCACTGACAAAAGGGGAAATAACTACTTTCGGGTTGTTCAGGGGTGAATAGTGCTTTTCATCGGTACAGCGAAAAATTCGGGATTCGTGCCGGTCAGGACGCCTGATCGTGATTTCTGGCTGTTTAGGGGGCGGATTGGTTATTGGCAACGTTTTAGGGGTGGTACGGGGGTTTTCCACTGACAAAAGGGGAAATAACTAATTTCGGGTTGTTCAGAGGGGAATAGTGCTTTTCGTCGGTACAGCGAGAATTCGGGATTCGTGCCGGTCTGGACGCCCGATCGTGATTACTGGCTGTTTGGGGGGCAGATTGCTTAATGGCAACGTTTTAGGGGTGGTACGGGGGTTTTCCACTGACCCAATGGGAAATAACTACTTTCGGGTTGTTCAGGGGTGAATAGTGCTTTTCGTCGGTACAGCGAAAAATTCGGGATTCGTACCGGTCTGGACGCCCGATCGTGATTTCTGGCTGTTTGGGGGGCAGATTGCTTAATGGCAACGTTTTAGGGGTGGTACGGGGGTTTTCCACTGACAAAAGGGGAAATAACTACTTTCGGGTTGTTCAGGGGTGAGTAGTGCTTTTCGTCGGTACAGCGAGAAATTCGGGATTCGTGTCGGTCTGGACGCCTGATCGTGATTTCTGGCTCTTTAGGGGGCAGATTGGTTATTGGCAACGTTTTTGGGGTGGTACGGGGGTTTTCAACTGACAAAAGGGGAAATAACTACTTTCGGGTTGTTCAGGGATGAATAGTGCTTTTCGTCGGCACAGCGAGAATTCGGGATTCGTGCCGGTCTGGACGCCCGATCGTGATTTCTGGCTGTTTGGGGGGCAGATTGCTTAATGGCAACGTTTTAGGGGTGGTACGGGGGTTTTCCACTGACAAAAGGGGAAATAACTACTTTCGGGTTGTTCAAGGGTGAGTAGTGCTTTTCGTCGGAACAGCGAGAAATTCGGGATTCGTGCCGGTCAGGACGCCCGATCGTGATTTCTGGCTGTTTAGGGGGCAGATTGGTTATTGGCAACGTTTTAGGGGTGGTACGGGGGTTTTCCACTGACAAAAGGGGAAATAACTACTTTCGGGTTGTTCAGGGGTGAGTAATGCTTTTCGTCGGTACAGCGAGAAATTCGGGATTCGTGCCGGTCTGGACGCCTGATCGTGATTTCTGGCTGTTTAGGGGGCAGATTGGTTATTGGCAACGTTTTTGGGGTGGTACGGGGGTTTTCAACTGACAATAGGGGAAATAACTACTTTCGGGTTGTTCAGGGGTGAATAGTGCTTTTCGTCGGTACAGCGAAAAATTCGGGATTCGTGCCGGTCTGGACGCCCGATCGTGATTTCTGGCTGTTTGGGGGGCAGATTGCTTATTGACAACGTTTTAGGGGTGGTACGGGGGTTTTCCGCTGGCAAAAGGGGAAATAACTACTTTCGGGTTGTTCAGGGGTGAGTAGTGCTTTTCGTCGGCACAGCGAGAATTCGGGATTCGTGCCGGTCTGGACGCCCGATCGTGATTTCTGGCTGTTTGGGGGGCAGATTGCTTAATGGCAACGTTTTAGGGGTGGTACGGGGGTTTTCCACTGACACAATGGGAAATAACTACTTTCGGGTTGTTCAGGGGTGAATAGTGCTTTTCGTCGGTACAGCGAAAAATTCGGGATTCGTGCCGGTCTGGATGCCCAATCGTGATTTCTGGCTGTTTGGGGGGCAGATTGCTTAATGGCAACGTTTTAGGGGTGGTACGGGGGTTTTCCACTGACAAAAGGGGAAATAACTACTTTCGGGTTGTTCAGGGGTGAGTAGTGCTTTTCGTCGGTACAGCGAGAAATTCGGGATTCGTGTCGGTCTGGACGCCTGATCGTGATTTCTGGCTCTTTAGGGGGCAGATTGGTTATTGGCAACGTTTTTGGGGTGGTACGGGGGTTTTCAACTGACAAAAGGGGAAATAACTACTTTCGGGTTGTTCAGGGATGAATAGTGCTTTTCGTCGGCACAGCGAGAATTCGGGATTCGTGCCGGTCTGGACGCCCGATCGTGATTTCTGGCTGTTTGGGGGGCAGATTGCATAATGGCAACGTTTTAGGGGTGGTACGGGGGTTTTCCACTGACAAAAGGGGAAATAACTACTTTCGGGTTGTTCAAGGGTGAGTAGTGCTTTTCGTCGGTACAGCGAGAAATTCGGGATTCGTGCCGGTCAGGACGCCCGATCGTGATTTCTGGCTGTTTAGGGGGCAGATTGGTTATTGGCAACGTTTTAGGGGTGGTACGGGGGTTTTCCACTGACAAAAGGGGAAATAACTACTTTCGGGTTGTTCAGGGGTGAGTAATGCTTTTCGTCGGTACAGCGAGAAATTCGGGATTCGTGCCGGTCTGGACGCCTGATCGTGATTTCTGGCTGTTTAGGGGGCAGATTGGTTATTGGCAACGTTTTTGGGGTGGTACGGGGGTTTTCAACTGACAATAGGGGAAATAACTACTTTCGGGTTGTTCAGGGGTGAATAGTGCTTTTCGTCGGTACAGCGAAAAATTCGGGATTCGTGCCGGTCTGGACGCCCGATCGTGATTTCTGGCTGTTTGGGGGGCAGATTGCTTATTGACAACGTTTTAGGGGTGGTACGGGGGTTTTCCGCTGGCAAAAGGGGAAATAACTACTTTCGGGTTGTTCAGGGGTGAGTAGTGCTTTTCGTCGGCACAGCGAGAATTCGGGATTCGTGCCGGTCTGGACGCCCGATCGTGATTTCTGGCTGTTTGGGGGGCAGATTGCTTAATGGCAACGTTTTAGGGGTGGTACGGGGGTTTTCCACTGACACAATGGGAAATAACTACTTTCGGGTTGTTCAGGGGTGAATAGTGCTTTTCGTCGGTACAGCGAAAAATTCGGGATTCGTGCCGGTCTGGATGCCCAATCGTGATTTCTGGCTGTTTGGGGTCAGATTGCTTAATGGCAACGTTTTAGGGGTGGTACGGGGGTTTTCCACTGACAAAAGGGGAAATAACTACTTTCGGGTTGTTCAGGGGTGAGTAGTGCTTTTCGTCGGTACAGCGAGAAATTCGGGATTCGTGTCGGTCTGGACGCCTGATCGTGATTTCTGGCTCTTTAGGGGGCAGATTGGTTATTGGCAACGTTTTTGGGGTGGTACGGGGGTTTTCAACTGACAAAAGGGGAAATAACTACTTTCGGGTTGTTCAGGGTTGAATAGTGCTTTTCGTCGGCACAGCGAGAATTCGGGATTCGTGCCGGTCTGGACGCCCGATCGTGATTTCTGGCTGTTTGGGGGGCAGATTGCTTAATGGCAACGTTTTAGGGGTGGTACGGGGGTTTTCCACTGACAAAAGGGGAAATAACTACTTTCGGGTTGTTCAAGGGTGAGTAGTGCTTGTCGTCGGTACAGCGAGAAATTCGGGATTCGGGCCGGTCTGGACGCCCGATCGTGATTTCTGGCTCTTTAGGGGGCAGATTGGTTATTGGCAACGTTTTTGGGGTGGTACGGGGGTTTTCAACTGACAATAGGGGAAATAACTACTTTCGGGTTGTTCAGGGATGAATAGTGCTTTTCGTCGGCACAGCGAGAATTCGGGATTCGTGCCGGTCTGGACGCCCGATCGTGATTTCTGGCTGTTTGGGGGGCAGATTGCTTAATGGCAACGTTTTAGGGGTGGTACGGGGGTTTTCCACTGACACAATGGGAAATAACTACTTTCGGGTTGTTCAGGGGTGAATAGTGCTTTTCGTCGGTACAGCGAAAAATTCGGGATTCGTGCCGGTCTGGATGCCCAATCGGGATTTCTGGCTGTTTGGGGGGCAGATTGCTTAATGGCAACGTTTTAGGGGTGGTACGGGGGTTTTCCACTGACAAAAGGGGAAATAACTACTTTCGGGTTGTTCAGGGGTGAGTAGTGCTTTTCGTCGGTACAGCGAGAAATTCGGGATTCGTGTCGGTCTGGACGCCTGATCGTGATTTCTGGCTCTTTAGGGGGCAGATTGGTTATTGGCAACGTTTTTGGGGTGGTACGGGGGTTTTCAACTGACAAAAGGGGAAATAACTACTTTCGGGTTGTTCAGGGTTGAATAGTGCTTTTCGTCGGCACAGCGAGAATTCGGGATTCGTGCCGGTCTGGACGCCCGATCGTGATTTCTGGCTGTTTGGGGGGCAGATTGCTTAATGGCAACGTTTTAGGGGTGGTACGGGGGTTTTCCACTGACAAAAGGGGAAATAACTACTTTCGGGTTGTTCAAGGGTGAGTAGTGCTTGTCGTCGGTACAGCGAGAAATTCGGGATTCGGGCCGGTCTGGACGCCCGATCGTGATTTCTGGCTCTTTAGGGGGCAGATTGGTTATTGGCAACGTTTTTGGGGTGGTACGGGGGTTTTCAACTGACAATAGGGGAAATAACTACTTTCGGGTTGTTCAGGGATGAATAGTGCTTTTCGTCGGCACAGCGAGAATTCGGGATTCGTGCCGGTCTGGACGCCCGATCGTGATTTCTGGCTGTTTGGGGGGCAGATTGCTTAATGGCAACGTTTTAGGGGTGGTACGGGGGTTTTCCACTGACACAATGGGAAATAACTACTTTCGGGTTGTTCAGGGGTGAATAGTGCTTTTCGTCGGTACAGCGAAAAATTCGGGATTCGTGCCGGTCTGGATGCCCAATCGGGATTTCTGGCTGTTTGGGGGGCAGATTGCTTAATGGCAACGTTTTAGGGGTGGTACGGGGGTTTTCCACTGACAAAAGGGGAAATAACTACTTTCGGGTTGTTCAGGGGTGAGTAGTGCTTTTCGTCGGTACAGCGAGAAATTCGGGATTCGTGTCGGTCTGGACGCCTGATCGTGATTTCTGGCTCTTTAGGGGGCAGATTGGTTATTGGCAACGTTTTTGGGGTGGTACGGGGGTTTTCAACTGACAAAAGGGGAAATAACTACTTTCGGGTTGTTCAGGGTTGAATAGTGCTTTTCGTCGGCACAGCGAGAATTCGGGATTCGTGCCGGTCTGGACGCCCGATCGTGATTTCTGGCTGTTTGGGGGGCAGATTGCTTAATGGCAACGTTTTAGGGGTGGTACGGGGGTTTTCCACTGACAAAAGGGGAAATAACTACTTTCGGGTTGTTCAAGGGTGAGTAGTGCTTGTCGTCGGTACAGCGAGAAATTCGGGATTCGGGCCGGTCTGGACGCCCGATCGTGATTTCTGGCTCTTTAGGGGGCAGATTGGTTATTGGCAACGTTTTTGGGGTGGTACGGGGGTTTTCAACTGACAATAGGGGAGATAACTACTTTCGGGTTGTTCAGGGATGAATAGTGCTTTTCGTCGGCACAGCGAGAATTCGGGATTCGTGCCGGTCTGGACGCCCGATCGTGATTTCTGGCTGTTTGGGGGGCAGATTGCTTAATGGCAACGTTTTAGGGGTGGTACGGGGGTTTTCCACTGACAAAAGGGGAAATAACTACTTTCGGGTTGTTCAGGGGTGAGTAGTGCTTTTCGTCGGTACAGCGAGAAATTCGGGATTCGTGCCGGTCTGGACGCCCGATCGTGATTTCTGGCTGTTTAGGGGGCAGATTGCTTAATGGCAACGTTTTAGGGGTGGTACGGGGGTTTTCCACTGACAAAAGGGGAAATAACTACTTTCGGGTTGTTCAGGGGTGAGTAGTGCTTTTCGTCGGTACAGCGAGAAATTCGGGATTCGTGCCGGTCTGGACGCCCGATCGTGATTTCTGGCTATTTGGGAGGCAGATTGCTTAATGGCAACGTTTTAGGGGTGGTACGGGGGTTTTCCACTGACAAAAGGGGAAATAACTACTTTCGGGTTGTTTAGGGGTGAATAGTGCTTTTCATCGGTACAGCGAAAAATTCGGGATTCGTGCCGGTCAGGACGCCTGATCGTGATTTCTGGCTGTTTAGGGGGCGGATTGGTTATTGGCAACGTTTTAGGGGTGGTACGGGGGTTTTCCACTGACAAAAGGGGAAATAACTACTTTCGGGTTGTTCAGAGGGGAATAGTGCTTTTCGTCGGCACAGCGAGAATTCGGGATTCGTGCCGGTCTGGACGCCCGATCGTGATTTCTGGCTGTTTGGGGGGCAGATTGCTTAATGGCAACGTTTTAGGGGTGGTACGGGGGTTTTCCACTGACAAAAGGGGAAATAACTACTTTCGGGTTGTTCAGGGGTGAGTAGTGCTTTTCGTCGGTACAGCGAGAAATTCGGGATTCGTGCCGGTCAGGACGCCCGATCGTGATTTCTGGCTGTTTAGGGGGCAGATTGCTTAATGGCAACGTTTTAGGGGTGGTACGGGGGTTTTCCACTGACAAAAGGGGAAATAACTACTTTCGGGTTGTTCAGGGGTGAGTAATGCTTTTCGTCGGTACAGCGAGAAATTCGGGATTCGTGCCGGTCTGGACGCCTGATCGTGATTTCTGGCTCTTTAGGGGGCAGATTGATTATTGGCAACGTTTTTGGGGTGGTACGGGGGTTTTCAACTGACAATAGGGGAAATAACTACTTTCGGGTTGTTCAGGGGTGAATAGTGCTTTTCGTCGGTACAGCGAGAAATTCGGGATTCGTGCCGGTCTGGACGCCCGATCGTGATTTCTGGCTGTTTGGGGTGCAGATTGCTTATTGACAACGTTTTAGGGGTGGTACGGGGGTTTTCCGCTGGCAAAAGGGGAAATAACTACTTTCGGGTTGTTCAGGGGTGAGTAGTGCTTTTCGTCGGCACAGCGAGAATTCGGGATTCGTGCCGGTCTGGTCGCCCGATCGTGATTTCTGGCTGTTTGGGGGGCAGATTGCTTAATGGCAACGTTTTAGGGGTGGTACGGGGGTTTTCCACTGACACAATGGGAAATAACTACTTTCGGGTTGTTCAGGGGTGAATAGTGCTTTTCGTCGGTACAGCGAAAAATTCGGGATTCGTGCCGGTCTGGACGCCCGATCGTGATTTCTGGCTGTTTGGGGGGCAGATTGCTTAATGGCAACGTTTTAGGGGTGGTACGGGGGTTTTCCACTGACAAAAGGGGAAATAACTACTTTCGGGTTGTTCAGGGGTGAGTAGTGCTTTTCGTCGGTACAGCGAGAAATTCGGGATTCGTGTCGGTCTGGACGCCTGATCGTGATTTCTGGCTCTTTAGGGGGCAGATTGGTTATTGGCAACGTTTTTGGGGTGGTACGGGGGTTTTCAACTGACAAAAGGGGAAATAACTACTTTCGGGTTGTTCAGGGATGAATAGTGCTTTTCGTCGGCACAGCGAGAATTCGGGATTCGTGCCGGTCTGGACGCCCGATCGTGATTTCTGGCTGTTTGGGGGGCAGATTGCTTAATGGCAACGTTTTAGGGGTGGTACGGGGGTTTTCCACTGACAAAAGGGGAAATAACTACTTTCGGGTTGTTCAGGGGTGAGTAGTGCTTTTCGTCGGTACAGCGAGAAATTCGGGATTCGTGCCGGTCTGGACGCCCGATCGTGATTTCTGGCTGTTTAGGGGGCAGATTGCTTAATGGCAACGTTTTAGGGGTGGTACGGGGGTTTTCCACTGACAAAAGGGGAAATAACTACTTTCGGGTTGTTCAGGGGTGAGTAGTGCTTTTCGTCGGTACAGCGAGAAATTCGGGATTCGTGCCGGTCTGGACGCCCGATCGTGATTTCTGGCTGTTTGGGAGGCAGATTGCTTAATGGCAACGTTTTAGGGGTGGTACGGGGGTTTTCCACTGACAAAAGGGGAAATAACTACTTTCGGGTTGTTCAGGGGTGAATAGTGCTTTTCATCGGTACAGCGAAAAATTCGGGATTCGTGCCGGTCAGGACGCCTGATCGTGATTTCTGGCTGTTTAGGGGGCGGATTGGTTATTGGCAACGTTTTAGGGGTGGTACGGGGGTTTTCCACTGACAAAAGGGGAAATAACTACTTTCGGGTTGTTCAGAGGGGAATAGTGCTTTTCGTCGGTACAGCGAGAATTCGGGATTCGTGCCGGTCTGGACGCCCGATCGTGATTACTGGCTGTTTGGGGGGCAGATTGCTTAATGGCAACGTTTTAGGGGTGGTACGGGGGTTTTCCACTGACACAATGGGAAATAACTACTTTCGGGTTGTTCAGGGGTGAATAGTGCTTTTCGTCGGTACAGCGAAAAATTCGGGATTCGTACCGGTCTGGACGCCCGATCGTGATTTCTGGCTGTTTGGGGGGCAGATTGCTTAATGGCAACGTTTTAGGGGTGGTACGGGGGTTTTCCAATGACAAAAGGGGAAATAACTACTTTCGGGTTGTTCAGGGGTGAGTAGTGCTTTTCGTCGGTACAGCGAGAAATTCGGGATTCGTGTCGGTCTGGACGCCTGATCGTGATTTCTGGCTCTTTAGGGGGCAGATTGGTTATTGGCAACGTTTTTGGGGTGGTACGGGGGTTTTCAACTGACAAAAGGGGAAATAACTACTTTCGGGTTGTTCAGGGATGAATAGTGCTTTTCGTCGGCACAGCGAGAATTCGGGATTCGTGCCGGTCTGGACGCCCGATCGTGATTTCTGGCTGTTTGGGGGGCAGATTGCTTAATGGCAACGTTTTAGGGGTGGTACGGGGGTTTTCCACTGACAAAAGGGGAAATAACTACTTTCGGGTTGTTCAAGGGTGAGTAGTGCTTTTCGTCGGTACAGCGAGAAATTCGGGATTCGTGCCGGTCAGGACGCCCGATCGTGATTTCTGGCTGTTTAGGGGGCAGATTGGTTATTGGCAACGTTTTAGGGGTGGTACGGGGGTTTTCCACTGACAAAAGGGGAAATAACTACTTTCGGGTTGTTCAGGGGTGAGTAACGCTTTTCGTCGGTACAGCGAGAAATTCGGGATTCGTGCCGGTCTGGACGCCTGATCGTGATTTCTGGCTGTTTAGGGGGCAGATTGGTTATTGGCAACGTTTTTGGGGTGGTACGGGGGTTTTCAACTGACAATAGGGGAAATAACTACTTTCGGGTTGTTCAGGGGTGAATAGTGCTTTTCGTCGGTACAGCGAAAAATTCGGGATTCGTGCCGGTCTGGACGCCCGATCGTGATTTCTGGCTGTTTGGGGGGCAGATTGCTTATTGACAACGTTTTAGGGGTGGTACGGGGGTTTTCCGCTGGCAAAAGGGGAAATAACTACTTTCGGGTTGTTCAGGGGTGAGTAGTGCTTTTCGTCGGCACAGCGAGAATTCGGGATTCGTGCCGGTCTGGACGCCCGATCGTGATTTCTGGCTGTTTGGGGGGCAGATTGCTTAATGGCAACGTTTTAGGGGTGGTACGGGGGTTTTCCACTGACACAATGGGAAATAACTACTTTCGGGTTGTTCAGGGGTGAATAGTGCTTTTCGTCGGTACAGCGAAAAATTCGGGATTCGTGCCGGTCTGGACGCCCGATCGTGATTTCTGGCTGTTTGGGGGGCAGATTGCTTAATGGCAACGTTTTAGGGGTGGTACGGGGGTTTTCCACTGACAAAAGGGGAAATAACTACTTTCGGGTTGTTCAGGGGTGAGTAGTGCTTTTCGTCGGTACAGCGAGAAATTCGGGATTCGTGTCGGTCTGGACGCCTGATCGTGATTTCTGGCTCTTTAGGGGGCAGATTGGTTATTGGCAACGTTTTTGGGGTGGTACGGGGGTTTTCAACTGACAAAAGGGGAAATAACTACTTTCGGGTTGTTCAGGGATGAATAGTGCTTTTCGTCGGCACAGCGAGAATTCGGGATTCGTGCCGGTCTGGACGCCCGATCGTGATTTCTGGCTGTTTGGGGGGCAGATTGCTTAATGGCAACGTTTTAGGGGTGGTACGGGGGTTTTCCACTGACAAAAGGGGAAATAACTACTTTCGGGTTGTTCAAGGGTGAGTAGTGCTTTTCGTCGGTACAGCGAGAAATTCGGGATTCGTGCCGGTCTGGACGCCCGATCGTGATTTCTGGCTGTTTAGGGGGCAGATTGCTTAATGGCAACGTTTTAGGGGTGGTACGGGGGTTTTCCACTGACAAAAGGGGAAATAACTACTTTCGGGTTGTTCAGGGGTGAGTAATGCTTTTCGTCGGTACAGCGAGAAATTCGGGATTCGTGCCGGTCTGGACGCCCGATCGTGATTTCTGGCTGTTTAGGGGGCAGATTGCTTAATGGCAACGTTTTAGGGGTGGTACGGGGGTTTTCCACTGACAAAAGGGGAAATAACTACTTTCGGGTTGTTCAGGGGTGAGTAATGCTTTTCGTCGGTACAGCGAGAAATTCGGGATTCGTGCCGGTCTGGACGCCCGGTCGTGATTTCCGGCTGTTTAGGGGGCAGATTGCTTAATGGCAACGTTTTAGGGGTGGTACGGGGGTTTTCCACTGACAAAAGGGGAAATAACTACTTTCGGGTTGTTCAGGGGTGAGTAATGCTTTTCGTCGGTACAGCGAGAAATTCGGGATTCGTGCCGGTCTGGACGCCCGATCGTGATTTCTGGCTGTTTAGGGGGCAGATTGCTTAATGGCAACGTTTTAGGGGTGGTACGGGGGTTTTCCACTGACACAATGGGAAATAACTACTTTCGGGTTGTTCAGGGGTGAATAGTGCTTTTCGTCGGTACAGCGAAAAATTCGGGATTCGTGCCGGTCTGGACGCCCGATCGTGATTTCTGGCTGTTTGGGGGGCAGATTGCTTAATGGCAACGTTTTAGGGGTGGTACGGGGGTTTTCCACTGACAAAAGGGGAAATAACTACTTTCGGGTTGTCCAGGGGTGAGTAGTGCTTTTCGTCGGTACAGCGAGAAATTCGGGATTCGTGTCGGTCTGGACGCCTGATCGTGATTTCTGGCTCTTTAGGGGGCAGATTGGTTATTGGCAACGTTTTTGGGGTGGTACGGGGGTTTTCCACTGACAAAAGGGGAAATAACTACTTTCGGGTTGTTCAGGGATGAATAGTGCTTTTCGTCGGCACAGCGAGAATTCGGGATTCGTGCCGGTCTGGACGCCCGATCGTGATTTCTGGCTGTTTGGGGGGCAGATTGCTTAATGGCAACGTTTTAGGGGTGGTACGGGGGTTTTCCACTGACAAAAGGGGAAATAACTACTTTCGGGTTGTTCAAGGGTGAGTAGTGCTTTTCGTCGGTACAGCGAGAAATTCGGGATTCGTGCCGGTCTGGACGCCCGATCGTGATTTCTGGCTGTTTAGGGGGCAGATTGCTTAATGGCAACGTTTTAGGGGTGGTACGGGGGTTTTCCACTGACAATAAGGGAAATAACTACTTTCGGGTTGTTCAGGGGTGAGTAATGCTTTTCGTCGGAACAGCGAGAAATTCGGGATTCGTGCCGGTCTGGACGCCTGATCGTGATTTCAGGCTGTTTGGGGGGCAGATTGGTTATTGGCAACGTTTTTGGGGTGGTACGGGGGTTTTCAACTGACAATAGGGGAAATAACTACTTTCGGGTTGTTCAGGGATGAATAGTGCTTTTCGTCGGTACAGCGAGAAATTCGGGATTCGTGCCGGTCAGGACGCCCGATCGTGATTTCTGGCTGTTTAGGGGGCAGATTGGTTATTGACAACGTTTTAGGGGTGGTACGGGGGTTTTCCGCAGGCATAAGGGGAAATAACTACTTTCGGGTTGTTCAGGGGCGAGTAGTGCTTTTCGTCGGTACAGCGAGAAATTCGGGATTCGTGCCGGTCAGGACGCCCGATCGTGATTTCTGGCTGTTTAGGGGGCAGATTGGTTATTGACAAGGTTTTAGGGGTGGTACGGGGGTTTTCCGCTGGCATAAGGGGAAATAACTACTTTCGGGTTGTTCAGGGGCGAGTAGTGCTTTTCGTCGGTACAGCGAGAAATTCGGGATTCGTGCCGGTCTGGACGCCTGATCGTGATTTCTGGCTGTTTAGGGGGCAGATTGGTTATTGGCAACGTTTTTGGGGTGGTACGGGGGTTTTCAACTGACAATAGGGGAAATAACTACTTTCGGGTTGTTCAGGGATGAATAGTGCTTTTCGTCGGCACAGCGAGAATTCGGGATTCGTGCCGGTCTGGACGCCCGATCGTGATTTCTGGCTGTTTGGGGGGCAGATTGCTTAATGGCAACGTTTTAGGGGTGGTACGGGGGTTTTCCACTGACAAAAGGGGAAATAACTACTTTCGGGTTGTTCAGGGGTGAGTAGTGCTTTTCGTCGGTACAGCGAGAAATTCGGGATTCGTGCCGGTCTGGACGCCCGATCGTGATTTCTGGCTGTTTAGGGGGCAGATTGCTTAATGGCAACGTTTTAGGGGTGGTACGGGGGTTTTCCGCTGACAAAAGGGGAAAAAACTACTTTCGGGTTGTTCAGGGGTGAGTAGTGCTTTTCGTCGGTATAGCGAGAAATTCGGGATTCGTGCCGGTCTGGACGCCCGATCGTGATTTCTGGCTGTTTAGGGGGCAGATTGGTTATTGACAACGTTTTAGGGGTGGTACGGGGGTTTTCCGCTGGCAAAAGGGGAAATAACTACTTTCGGGTTGTTCAGGGGTGAGTAGTGCTTTTCGTCGGTACAGCGAGAAATTCGGGATTCGTGCCGGTCAGGACGCCCGGTCGTGATTTCTGGCTGTTTGGGGGGCAGATTGCTTAATGGCAACGTTTTAGGGGTGGTACGGGGGTTTTCCACTGACAAAAGGGGAAATAACTACTTTCGGGTTGTTCAAGGGAGAGTAGTGCTTTTCGTCGGTACAGCGAGAAATTCGGGATTCGTGCCGGTCTGGACGCCCGATCGTGATTACTGGCTGTTTGGGGGGCAGATTGCTTAATGGCAACGTTTTAGGGGTGGTACGGGGGTTTTCCACTGACACAATGGGAAATAACTACTTTCGGGTTGTTCAGGGGTGAATAGTGCTTTTCGTCGGTACAGCGAAAAATTCGGGATTCGTGCCGGTCTGGACGTCCGATCGTGATTTCTGGCTGTTTGGGGGGCAGATTGCTTAATGGCAACGTTTTAGGGGTGGTACGGGGGTTTTCCACTGACAAAAGGGGAAATAACTACTTTCGGGTTGTTCAGGGGTGAGTAGTGCTTTTCGTCGGTACAGCGAGAAATTCGGGATTCGTGCCGGTCTGGACGCCCGATCGTGATTACTGGCTGTTTGGGGGGCAGATTGCTTAATGGCAACGTTTTAGGGGTGGTACGGGGGTTTTCCACTGACACAATGGGAAATAACTACTTTCGGGTTGTTCAGGGGTGAATAGTGCTTTTCGTCGGTACAGCGAAAAGTTCGGGATTCGGGCCGGTCTGGACGTCCGATCGTGATTTCTGGCTGTTTGGGGGGCAGATTGCTTAATGGCAACGTTTTAGGGGTGGTACGGGGGTTTTCCACTGACAAAAGGGGAAATAACTACTTTCGGGTTGTTCAGGGGTGAGTAGTGCTTTTCGTCGGTACAGCGAGAAATTCGGGATTCGTGTCGGTCTGGACGCCTGATCGTGATTTCTGGCTGTTTAGGGGGCAGATTGGTTATTGGCAACGTTTTTGGGGTCGTACGGGGGTTTTCAACTGACAAAAGGGGAAATAACTACTTTCGGGTTGTTCAGGGATGAATAGTGCTTTTCGTCGGCACAGCGAGAATTCGGGATTCGTGCCGGTCTGGACGCCCGATCGTGATTACTGGCTGTTTGGGGGGCAGATTGCTTAATGGCAACGTTTTAGGGGTGGTACGGGGGTTTTCCACTGACACAATGGGAAATAACTACTTTCGGGTTGTTCAGGGGTGAATAGTGCTTTTCGTCGGTACAGCGAAAAATTCGGGATTCGTGCCGGTCTGGACGTCCGATCGTGATTTCCGGCTGTTTGGGGGGCAGATTGCTTAATGGCAATGTTTAAGGGGTGGTACGGGGGTTTTCCACTGACAAAAGGGGAAATAACTACTTTCGGGTTGTTCAGGGGTGAGTAGTGCTTTTCGTCGGTACAGCGAGAAATTCGGGATTCGTGCCGGTCTGGACGCCCGATCGTGATTACTGGCTGTTTGGGGGGCAGATTGCTTAATGGCAACGTTTTAGGGGTGGTACGGGGGTTTTCCATTGACAAAAGGGGAAATAACTACTTTCGGGTTGTTCAGGGGTGAATAGTGCTTTTCGTCGGTACAGCGAAAAATTCGGGATTCGGGCCGGTCTGGACGTCCGATCGTGATTTCTGGCTGTTTGGGGGGCAGATTGCTTAATGGCAACGTTTTAGGGGTGGTACGGGGGTTTTCCACTGACAAAAGGGGAAATAACTACTTTCGGGTTGTTCAGGGGTGAGTAGTGCTTTTCGTCGGTACAGCGAGAAATTCGGGATTCGTGCCGGTCTGGACGCCCGATCGTGATTACTGGCTGTTTGGGGGGCAGATTGCTTAATGGCAACGTTTTAGGGGTGGTACGGGGGTTTTCCACTGACACAATGGGAAATAACTACTTTCGGGTTGTTCAGGGGTGAATAGTGCTTTTCGTCGGTACAGCGAAAAATTCGGGATTCGGGCCGGTCTGGACGTCCGATCGTGATTTCTGGCTGTTTGGGGGGCAGATTGCTTAATGGCAACGTTTTAGGGGTGGTACGGGGGTTTTCCACTGACAAAAGGGGAAATAACTACTTTCAGGTTGTTCAGGGGTGAGTAGTGCTTTTCGTCGGTACAGCGAGAAATTCGGGATTCGTGTCGGTCTGGACGCCTGATCGTGATTTCTGGCTGTTTAGGGGGCAGATTGGTTATTGGCAACGTTTTTGGGGTGGTACGGGGGTTTTCAACTGACAAAAGGGGAAATAACTACTTTCGGGTTGTTCAGGGATGAATAGTGCTTTTCGTCGGCACAGCGAGAATTCGGGATTCGTGCCGGTCTGGACGCCCGATCGTGATTACTGGCTGTTTGGGGGGCAGATTGCTTAATGGCAACGTTTTAGGGGTGGTACGGGGGTTTTCCACTGACAAAAGGGGAAATAACTACTTTCGGGTTGTTCAGGGGTGAGTAGTGCTTTTCGTCGGTACAGCGAGAAATTCGGGATTCGTGCCGGTCTGGACGCCCGATCGTGATTACTGGCTGTTTGGGGGGCAGATTGCTTAATGGCAACGTTTTAGGGGTGGTACGGGGGTTTTCCACTGACACAATGGGAAATAACTACTTTCGGGTTGTTCAGGGGTGAATAGTGCTTTTCGTCGGTACAGCGAAAAGTTCGGGATTCGGGCCGGTCTGGACGTCCGATCGTGATTTCTGGCTGTTTGGGGGGCAGATTGCTTAATGGCAACGTTTTAGGGGTGGTACGGGGGTTTTCCACTGACAAAAGGGGAAATAACTACTTTCGGGTTGTTCAGGGGTGAGTAGTGCTTTTCGTCGGTACAGCGAAAAATTCGGGATTCGTGTCGGTCTGGACGCCTGATCGTGATTTCTGGCTGTTTAGGGGGCAGATTGGTTATTGGCAACGTTTTTGGGGTCGTACGGGGGTTTTCAACTGACAAAAGGGGAAATAACTACTTTCGGGTTGTTCAGGGATGAATAGTGCTTTTCGTCGGCACAGCGAGAATTCGGGATTCGTGCCGGTCTGGACGCCCGATCGTGATTACTGGCTGTTTGGGGGGCAGATTGCTTAATGGCAACGTTTTAGGGGTGGTACGGGGGTTTTCCACTGACACAATGGGAAATAACTACTTTCGGGTTGTTCAGGGGTGAATAGTGCTTTTCGTCGGTACAGCGAAAAATTCGGGATTCGTGCCGGTCTGGACGTCCGATCGTGATTTCCGGCTGTTTGGGGGGCAGATTGCTTAATGGCAACGTTTAAGGGGTGGTACGGGGGTTTTCCACTGACAAAAGGGGAAATAACTACTTTCGGGTTGTTCAGGGGTGAATAGTGCTTTTCGTCGGTACAGCGAGAAATTCGGGATTCGTGCCGGTCTGGACGCCCGATCGTGATTACTGGCTGTTTGGGGGGCAGATTGCTTAATGGCAACGTTTTAGGGGTGGTACGGGGGTTTTCCACTGACACAATGGGAAATAACTACTTTCGGGTTGTTCAGGGGTGAATAGTGCTTTTCGTCGGTACAGCGAAAAGTTCGGGATTCGGGCCGGTCTGGACGTCCGATCGTGATTTCTGGCTGTTTGGGGGGCAGATTGCTTAATGGCAACGTTTTAGGGGTGGTACGGGGGTTTTCCACTGACAAAAGGGGAAATAACTACTTTCGGGTTGTTCAGGGGTGAGTAGTGCTTTTCGTCGGTACAGCGAAAAATTCGGGATTCGTGTCGGTCTGGACGCCTGATCGTGATTTCTGGCTGTTTAGGGGGCAGATTGGTTATTGGCAACGTTTTTGGGGTCGTACGGGGGTTTTCAACTGACAAAAGGGGAAATAACTACTTTCGGGTTGTTCAGGGATGAATAGTGCTTTTCGTCGGCACAGCGAGAATTCGGGATTCGTGCCGGTCTGGACGCCCGATCGTGATTACTGGCTGTTTGGGGGGCAGATTGCTTAATGGCAACGTTTTAGGGGTGGTACGGGGGTTTTCCACTGACACAATGGGAAATAACTACTTTCGGGTTGTTCAGGGGTGAATAGTGCTTTTCGTCGGTACAGCGAAAAATTCGGGATTCGTGCCGGTCTGGACGTCCGATCGTGATTTCCGGCTGTTTGGGGGGCAGATTGCTTAATGGCAACGTTTAAGGGGTGGTACGGGGGTTTTCCACTGACAAAAGGGGAAATAACTACTTTCGGGTTGTTCAGGGGTGAGTAGTGCTTTTCGTCGGTACAGCGAGAAATTCGGGATTCGTGCCGGTCTGGACGCCCGATCGTGATTACTGGCTGTTTGGGGGGCAGATTGCTTAATGGCAACGCTTTAGGGGTGGTACGGGGGTTTTCCACTGACACAATGGGAAATAACTACTTTCGGGTTGTTCAGGGGTGAATAGTGCTTTTCGTCGGTACAGCGAAAAATTCGGGATTCGGGCCGGTCTGGACGTCCGATCGTGATTTCTGGCTGTTTGGGGGGCAGATTGCTTAATGGCAACGTTTTAGGGGTGGTACGGGGGTTTTCCACTGACAAAAGGGGAAATAACTACTTTCGGGTTGTTCAGGGGTGAGTAGTGCTTTTCGTCGGTACAGCGAGAAATTCGGGATTCGTGCCGGTCTGGACGCCCGATCGTGATTACTGGCTGTTTGGGGGGCAGATTGCTTAATGGCAACGTTTTAGGGGTGGTACGGGGGTTTTCCACTGACACAATGGGAAATAACTACTTTCGGGTTGTTCAGGGGTGAATAGTGCTTTTCGTCGGTACAGCGAAAAGTTCGGGATTCGGGCCGGTCTGGACGTCCGATCGTGATTTCTGGCTGTTTGGGGGGCAGATTGCTTAATGGCAACGTTTTAGGGGTGGTACGGGGGTTTTCCACTGACAAAAGGGGAAATAACTACTTTCGGGTTGTTCAGGGGTGAGTAGTGCTTTTCGTCGGTACAGCGAGAAATTCGGGATTCGTGTCGGTCTGGACGCCTGATCGTGATTTCTGGCTGTTTAGGGGGCAGATTGGTTATTGGCAACGTTTTTGGGGTGGTACGGGGGTTTTCAACTGACAAAAGGGGAAATAACTACTTTCGGGTTGTTCAGGGATGAATAGTGCTTTTCGTCGGCACAGCGAGAATTCGGGATTCGTGCCGGTCTGGACGCCCGATCGTGATTACTGGCTGTTTGGGGGGCAGATTGCTTAATGGCAACGTTTTAGGGGTGGTACGGGGGTTTTCCACTGACACAATGGGAAATAACGACTTTCGGGTTGTTCAGGGGTGAATAGTGCTTTTCGTCGGTACAGCGAAAAATTCGGGATTCGTGCCGGTCTGGACGTCCGATCGTGATTTCCGGCTGTTTGGGGGGCAGATTGCTTAATGGCAACGTTTTAGGGGTGGTACGGGGGTTTTCCACTGACACAATGGGAAATAACTACTTTCGGGTTGTTCAGGGGTGAGTAGTGCTTTTCGTCGGTACAGCGAGAAATTCGGGATTCGTGCCGGTCTGGACGCCCGATCGTGATTTCTGGCTGTTTAGGGGGCAGATTGCTTAATGGCAACGTTTTAGGGGTGGTACGGGGGTTTTCCACTGACAAAAGGGGAAATAACTACTTTCGGGTTGTTCAGGGGTGAGCAATGCTTTTCGTCGGTACAGCGAGAAATTCGGGATTCGTGCCGGTCTGGACGCCCGATCGTGATTTCTGGCTGTTTGGGGGGCAGATTGCTTAATGGCAACGTTTTAGGGGGGGTACGGGGGTTTTCCACTGACACAATGGGAAATAACTACTTTCGGGTTGTTCAGGGGTGAATAGTGGTTTTCATCGGTACAGCGAAAAATTCGGGATTCGTGCCGGTCTGGACGCCCGATCGTGATTTCTGGCTGTTTGGGGGGCAGATTGCTTATTGACAACGTTTTAGGGGTGGTACGGGGGTTTTCCGCTGGCAAAAGGGGAAATAACTACTTTCGGGTTGTTCAGGGGTGAGTAGTGCTTTTCGTCGGTACAGCGAGAAATTCGGGATTCGTGCCGGTCAGGACGCCCGATCGTGATTTCTGGCTGTTTAGGGGGCAGATTGGTTATTGACAACGTTTTAGAGGTGGTACGGGGGTTTTCCGCTGGCATAAGGGGAAATAACTACTTTCGGGTTGTTCAGGGGCGAGTAGTGCTTTTCGTCGGTACAGCGAGAAATTCGGGATTCGTGCCGGTCTGGACGCCTGATCGTGATTTCTGGCTGTTTAGGGGGCAGATTGGTTATTGGCAACGTTTTTGGGGTGGTACGGGGGTTTTCAACTGACAATAGGGGAAATAACTACTTTCGGGATGTTCAGGGATGAATAGTGCTTTTCGTCGGCACAGCGAGAATTCGGGATTCGTGCCGGTCAGGACGCCCGATCGTGATTTCTGGCTGTTTGGGGGGCAGATTGCTTAATGGCAACGTTTTAGGGGTGGCACGGGGGTTTTCCACTGACAAAAGGGGAAATAACTACTTTCGGGTTGTTCAGGGGTGAGTAGTGCTTTTCGTCGGTACAGCGAGAAATTCGGGATTCGTGCCGGTCTGGACGCCCGATCGTGATTTCTGGCTGTTTGGGGGGCAGATTGCTTAATGGCAACGTTTTAGGGGTGGTACGGGGGTTTTCCACTGACAAAAGGGGAAATAACTACTTTCGGGTTGTTCAGGGGTGAATAGTGCTTTTCATCGGTACAACGAAAAATTCTGGACTCGTGCCGGTCTGGACGCCTGATCGTGATTTCTGGCTGTTTAGGGGGCGGATTGGTTATTGGCAACGTTTTTGGGGTCGTACGGGGGTTTTCAACTGACAAAAGGGGAAATAACTACTTTCGGGTTGTTCAGGGATGAATAGTGCTTTTCGTCGGCACAGCGAGAATTCGGGATTCGTGCCGGTCTGGACGCCCGATCGTGATTACTGGCTGTTTGGGGGGCAGATTGCTTAATGGCAACGTTTTAGGGGTGGTACGGGGGTTTTCCACTGACACAATGGGAAATAACTACTTTCGGGTTGTTCAGGGGTGAATAGTGCTTTTCGTCGGTACAGCGAAAAATTCGGGATTCGTGCCGGTCTGGACGTCCGATCGTGATTTCCGGCTGTTTGGGGGGCAGATTGCTTAATGGCAACGTTTAAGGGGTGGTACGGGGGTTTTCCACTGACAAAAGGGGAAATAACTACTTTCGGGTTGTTCAGGGGTGAATAGTGCTTTTCGTCGGTACAGCGAGAAATTCGGGATTCGTGCCGGTCTGGACGCCCGATCGTGATTACTGGCTGTTTGGGGGGCAGATTGCTTAATGGCAACGTTTTAGGGGTGGTACGGGGGTTTTCCACTGACACAATGGGAAATAACTACTTTCGGGTTGTTCAGGGGTGAATAGTGCTTTTCGTCGGTACAGCGAAAAGTTCGGGATTCGGGCCGGTCTGGACGTCCGATCGTGATTTCTGGCTGTTTGGGGGGCAGATTGCTTAATGGCAACGTTTTAGGGGTGGTACGGGGGTTTTCCACTGACAAAAGGGGAAATAACTACTTTCGGGTTGTTCAGGGGTGAGTAGTGCTTTTCGTCGGTACAGCGAAAAATTCGGGATTCGTGTCGGTCTGGACGCCTGATCGTGATTTCTGGCTGTTTAGGGGGCAGATTGGTTATTGGCAACGTTTTTGGGGTCGTACGGGGGTTTTCAACTGACAAAAGGGGAAATAACTACTTTCGGGTTGTTCAGGGATGAATAGTGCTTTTCGTCGGCACAGCGAGAATTCGGGATTCGTGCCGGTCTGGACGCCCGATCGTGATTACTGGCTGTTTGGGGGGCAGATTGCTTAATGGCAACGTTTTAGGGGTGGTACGGGGGTTTTCCACTGACACAATGGGAAATAACTACTTTCGGGTTGTTCAGGGGTGAATAGTGCTTTTCGTCGGTACAGCGAAAAATTCGGGATTCGTGCCGGTCTGGACGTCCGATCGTGATTTCCGGCTGTTTGGGGGGCAGATTGCTTAATGGCAACGTTTAAGGGGTGGTACGGGGGTTTTCCACTGACAAAAGGGGAAATAACTACTTTCGGGTTGTTCAGGGGTGAGTAGTGCTTTTCGTCGGTACAGCGAGAAATTCGGGATTCGTGCCGGTCTGGACGCCCGATCGTGATTACTGGCTGTTTGGGGGGCAGATTGCTTAATGGCAACGCTTTAGGGGTGGTACGGGGGTTTTCCACTGACACAATGGGAAATAACTACTTTCGGGTTGTTCAGGGGTGAATAGTGCTTTTCGTCGGTACAGCGAAAAATTCGGGATTCGGGCCGGTCTGGACGTCCGATCGTGATTTCTGGCTGTTTGGGGGGCAGATTGCTTAATGGCAACGTTTTAGGGGTGGTACGGGGGTTTTCCACTGACAAAAGGGGAAATAACTACTTTCGGGTTGTTCAGGGGTGAGTAGTGCTTTTCGTCGGTACAGCGAGAAATTCGGGATTCGTGCCGGTCTGGACGCCCGATCGTGATTACTGGCTGTTTGGGGGGCAGATTGCTTAATGGCAACGTTTTAGGGGTGGTACGGGGGTTTTCCACTGACACAATGGGAAATAACTACTTTCGGGTTGTTCAGGGGTGAATAGTGCTTTTCGTCGGTACAGCGAAAAGTTCGGGATTCGGGCCGGTCTGGACGTCCGATCGTGATTTCTGGCTGTTTGGGGGGCAGATTGCTTAATGGCAACGTTTTAGGGGTGGTACGGGGGTTTTCCACTGACAAAAGGGGAAATAACTACTTTCGGGTTGTTCAGGGGTGAGTAGTGCTTTTCGTCGGTACAGCGAGAAATTCGGGATTCGTGTCGGTCTGGACGCCTGATCGTGATTTCTGGCTGTTTAGGGGGCAGATTGGTTATTGGCAACGTTTTTGGGGTGGTACGGGGGTTTTCAACTGACAAAAGGGGAAATAACTACTTTCGGGTTGTTCAGGGATGAATAGTGCTTTTCGTCGGCACAGCGAGAATTCGGGATTCGTGCCGGTCTGGACGCCCGATCGTGATTACTGGCTGTTTGGGGGGCAGATTGCTTAATGGCAACGTTTTAGGGGTGGTACGGGGGTTTTCCACTGACACAATGGGAAATAACGACTTTCGGGTTGTTCAGGGGTGAATAGTGCTTTTCGTCGGTACAGCGAAAAATTCGGGATTCGTGCCGGTCTGGACGTCCGATCGTGATTTCCGGCTGTTTGGGGGGCAGATTGCTTAATGGCAACGTTTTAGGGGTGGTACGGGGGTTTTCCACTGACACAATGGGAAATAACTACTTTCGGGTTGTTCAGGGGTGAGTAGTGCTTTTCGTCGGTACAGCGAGAAATTCGGGATTCGTGCCGGTCTGGACGCCCGATCGTGATTTCTGGCTGTTTAGGGGGCAGATTGCTTAATGGCAACGTTTTAGGGGTGGTACGGGGGTTTTCCACTGACAAAAGGGGAAATAACTACTTTCGGGTTGTTCAGGGGTGAGCAATGCTTTTCGTCGGTACAGCGAGAAATTCGGGATTCGTGCCGGTCTGGACGCCCGATCGTGATTTCTGGCTGTTTGGGGGGCAGATTGCTTAATGGCAACGTTTTAGGGGGGGTACGGGGGTTTTCCACTGACACAATGGGAAATAACTACTTTCGGGTTGTTCAGGGGTGAATAGTGGTTTTCATCGGTACAGCGAAAAATTCGGGATTCGTGCCGGTCTGGACGCCCGATCGTGATTTCTGGCTGTTTGGGGGGCAGATTGCTTATTGACAACGTTTTAGGGGTGGTACGGGGGTTTTCCGCTGGCAAAAGGGGAAATAACTACTTTCGGGTTGTTCAGGGGTGAGTAGTGCTTTTCGTCGGTACAGCGAGAAATTCGGGATTCGTGCCGGTCAGGACGCCCGATCGTGATTTCTGGCTGTTTAGGGGGCAGATTGGTTATTGACAACGTTTTAGAGGTGGTACGGGGGTTTTCCGCTGGCATAAGGGGAAATAACTACTTTCGGGTTGTTCAGGGGCGAGTAGTGCTTTTCGTCGGTACAGCGAGAAATTCGGGATTCGTGCCGGTCTGGACGCCTGATCGTGATTTCTGGCTGTTTAGGGGGCAGATTGGTTATTGGCAACGTTTTTGGGGTGGTACGGGGGTTTTCAACTGACAATAGGGGAAATAACTACTTTCGGGATGTTCAGGGATGAATAGTGCTTTTCGTCGGCACAGCGAGAATTCGGGATTCGTGCCGGTCAGGACGCCCGATCGTGATTTCTGGCTGTTTGGGGGGCAGATTGCTTAATGGCAACGTTTTAGGGGTGGCACGGGGGTTTTCCACTGACAAAAGGGGAAATAACTACTTTCGGGTTGTTCAGGGGTGAGTAGTGCTTTTCGTCGGTACAGCGAGAAATTCGGGATTCGTGCCGGTCTGGACGCCCGATCGTGATTTCTGGCTGTTTGGGGGGCAGATTGCTTAATGGCAACGTTTTAGGGGTGGTACGGGGGTTTTCCACTGACAAAAGGGGAAATAACTACTTTCGGGTTGTTCAGGGGTGAATAGTGCTTTTCATCGGTACAACGAAAAATTCTGGACTCGTGCCGGTCTGGACGCCTGATCGTGATTTCTGGCTGTTTAGGGGGCGGATTGGTTATTGGCAACGTTTTAGGGGTGGTACGGGGGTTTTCCACTGACAAAAGGGGAAATAACTACTTTCGGGTTGTTCAGAGGTGAATAGTGCTTTTCGTCGGTACAGCGAGAATTCGGGATTCGTGCCGGTCTGGACGCCCGATCGTGATTTCTGGCTGTTTGGGGGGCAGATTGCTTAATGGCAACGTTTTAGGGGTGGTACGGGGGTTTTCCACTGACACAATGGGAAATAACTACTTTCGGGTTGTTCAGGGGTGAATAGTGCTTTTCGTCGGTACAGCGAAAAATTCGGGATTCGTGCCGGTCTGGACGCCCGATCGTGATTTCTGGCTGTTTGGGGGGCAGATTGCTTAATGGCAACGTTTTAGGGGTGGTACGGGGGTTTTCCACTGACACAATGGGAAATAACTACTTTCGGGTTGTTCAGGGGTGAATAGTGCTTTTCATCGGTATAGCGAAAAATTCGGGATTCGTGCCGGTCTGGACGCCCGATCGTGATTTCTGGCTGTTTGGGGGGCAGATTGCTTATTGACAACGTTTTAGGGGTGGTACGGGGGTTTTCCGCTGGAAAAGGGGAAATAACTACTTTCGGGTTGTGCAGGGGTGAGTAGTGCTTTTCGTCGGTACAGCGAGAAATTCGGGATTCGTGCCGGTCAGGACGCCCGATCGTGATTTCTGGCTGTTTAGGGGGCAGATTGGTTATTGACAACGTTTTAGGGGTGGTACGGGGGTTTTCCGCTGGCATAAGGGGAAATAACTACTTTCGGGTTGTTCAGGGGCGAGTAGTGCTTTTCGTCGGTACAGCGAGAAATTCGGGATTCGTGCCGGTCTGGACGCCTGATCGTGATTTCTGGCTGTTTAGGGGGCAGATTGGTTATTGGCAACGTTTTTGGGGTGGTACGGGGGTTTTCAACTGACAATAGGGGAAATAACTACTTTCGGGTTGTTCAGGGATGAATAGTGCTTTTCGTCGGCACAGCGAGAATTCGGGATTCGTGCCGGTCTGGACGCCCGATCGTGATTTCTGGCTGTTTGGGGGGCAGATTGCTTAATGGCAACGTTTTAGGGGTGGTACGGGGGTTTTCCACTGACAAAAGGGGAAATAACTACTTTCGGGTTGTTCAGGGGTGAGTAGTGCTTTTCGTCGGTACAGCGAGAAATTCGGGATTCGTGCCGGTCTGGACGCCCGATCGTGATTTCTGGCTGTTTGGGGGGCAGATTGCTTAATGGCAACGTTTTAGGGGTGGTACGGGGGTTTTCCACTGACAAAAGGGGAAATAACTACTTTCGGGTTGTTCAGGGGTGAATAGTGCTTTTCATCGGTACAGCGAAAAATTCGGGATTCGTGCCGGTCTGGACGCCTGATCGTGATTTCTGGCTGTTTAGGGGGCGGATTGGTTATTGGCAACGTTTTAGGGGTGGTACGGGGGTTTTCCACTGACAAAAGGGGAAATAACTACTTTCGGGTTGTTCAGAGGTGAATAGTGCTTTTCGTCGGTACAGCGAGAATTCGGGATTCGTGCCGGTCTGGACGCCCGATCGTGATTTCTGGCTGTTTGGGGGGCAGATTGCTTAATGGCAACGTTTTAGGGGTGGTACGGGGGTTTTCCACTGACACATTGGGAAATAACAACTTTCGGGTTGTTCAGGGGTGAATAGTGCTTTTCGTCGGTACAGCGAAAAATTCGGGATTCGTGCCGGTCTGGACGCCCGATCGTGATTTCTGGCTGTTTGGGGGGCAGATTGCTTAATGGCAACGTTTTAGGGGTGGTACGGGGGTTTTCCACTGACAAAAGGGGAAATAACTACTTTCGGGTTGTTCAGGGATGAATAGTGCTTTTCGTCGGCACAGCGAGAATTCGGGATTCGTGCCGGTCTGGACGCCCGATCGTGATTTCTGGCTGTTTGGGGGGCAGATTGCTTAATGGCAACGTTTTAGGGGTGGTACGGGGGTTTTCCACTGACAAAAGGGGAAATAACTACTTTCGGGTTGTTCAAGGGTGAGTAGTGCTTTTAGTCGGTACAGCGAGAAATTCGGGAATCGTGCCGGTCTGGACGCCCGATCGTGATTTCTGGCTGTTTAGGGGGCAGATTGCTTAATGGCAACGTTTTAGGGGTGGTACGGGGGTTTTCCACTGACAAAATGGGAAATAACTACTTTCGGGTTGTTCAGGGGTGAGTAATGCTTTTCGTCGGTACAGCGAGAAATTCGGGATTCGTGCCGGTCTGGACGCCCGATCGTGATTTCTGGCTGTTTGGGGGGCAGATTGCTTAATGGCAACGTTTTAGGGGTGGTACGGGGGTTTTCCACAGACAAAAGGGGAAATAACTACTTTCGGGTTGTTCAGGGGTGAGTAATGCTTTTCGTCGGTACAGCGAGAAATTCGGGATTCGTGCCGGTCTGGACGCCCGATCGTGATTTCTGGCTGTTTAGGGGGCAGATTGCTTAATGGCAACGTTTTAGGGGTGGTACGGGGGTTTTCCGCTGACAAAAGGGGAAATAACTACTTTCGGGTTGTTCAGGGGTGAGTAATGCTTTTCGTCGGTACAGCGAGAAATTCGGGATTCGTGCCGGTCTGGACGCCCGATCGTGATTTCTGGCTGTTTGGGGGGCAGATTGCTTAATGGCAACGTTTTAGGGGTGGTACGGGGGTTTTCCACTGACACAATGGGAAATAACTACTTTCGGGTTGTTCAGGGGTGAATAGTGCTTTTCATCGGTACAGCGAAAAATTCGGGATTCGTGCCGGTCTGGACGCCCGATCGTGATTTCTGGCTGTTTGGGGGGCAGATTGCTTATTGACAACGTTTTAGGGGTGGTACGGCGGTTTTCCGCTGGAAAAGGGGAAATAACTACTTTCGGGTTGTTCAGGGGTGAGTAGTGCTTTTCGTCGGTACAGCGAGAAATTCGGGATTCGTGCCGGTCAGGACGCCCGATCGTGATTTCTGGCTGTTTAGGGGGCAGATTGGTTATTGACAACGTTTTAGGGGTGGTACGGGGGTTTTCCGCTGGCATAAGGGGAAATAACTACTTTCGGGTTGTTTAGGGGTGAGTAGTGCTTTTCGTCGGTACAGCGAGAAATTCGGGATTCGTGCCGGTCTGGACGCCTGATCGTGATTTCTGGCTGTTTAGGGGGCGGATTGGTTATTGGCAACGTTTTAGGGGTGGTACGGGGGTTTTCCACTGACAAAAGGGGAAATAACTACGTTCGGGTTGTTCAGAGGTGAATAGTGCTTTTCGTCGGTACAGCGAGAATTCGGGATTCGTGCCGGTCTGGACGCCCGATCGTGATTACTGGCTGTTTGGGGGGCAGATTGCTTAATGGCAACGTTTTAGGGGTGGTACGGGGGTTTTCCACTGACAAAAGGGGAAATAACTACTTTCGGGTTGTTCAAGGGTGAGTAGTGCTTTTAGTCGGTACAGCGAGAAATTCGGGATTCGTGCCGGTCTGGACGCCCGATCGTGATTTCTGGCTGTTTGGGGGGCAGATTGCTTAATGGCAACGTTTTAGGGGTGGTACGGGGGTTTTCCACTGACAATAGGGGAAATAACTACTTTCGGGTTGTTCAAGGGTGAGTAGTGCTTTTAGTCGGTACAGCGAGAAATTCGGGATTCGTGCCGGTCTGGACGCCCGATCGTGATTTCTGGCTGTTTAGGGGGCAGATTGCTTAATGGCAACGTTTTAGGGGTGGTACGGGGGTTTTCCACTGACAAAATGGGAAATAACTACTTTCGGGTTGTTCAGGGGTGAGTAATGCTTTTCGTCGGTACAGCGAGAAATTCGGGATTCGTGCCGGTCTGGACGCCCGATCGTGATTTCTGGCTGTTTGGGGGGCAGATTGCTTAATGGCAACGTTTTAGGGGTGGTACGGGGGTTTTCCACTGACAAAAGGGGAAATAACTACTTTCGGGTTGTTCAGGGGTGAGTAATGCTTTTCGTCGGTACAGCGAGAAATTCGGGATTCGTGCCGGTCTGGACGCCCGATCGTGATTTCTGGCTGTTTAGGGGGCAGATTGCTTAATGGCAACGTTTTAGGGGTGGTACGGGGGTTTTCCACTGACAAAAGGGGAAATAACTACTTTCGGGTTGTTCAGGGGTGAGTAATGCTTTTCGTCGGTACAGCGAGAAATTCGGGATTCGTGCCGGTCTGGACGCCCGATCGTGATTTCTGGCTGTTTGGGGGGCAGATTGCTTAATGGCAACGTTTTAGGGGTGGTACGGGGGTTTTCCACTGACACAATGGGAAATAACTACTTTCGGGTTGTTCAGGGGTGAATAGTGCTTTTCATCGGTACAGCGAAAAATTCGGGATTCGTGCCGGTCTGGACGCCCGATCGTGATTTCTGGCTGTTTGGGGGGCAGATTGCTTATTGACAACGTTTTAGGGGTGGTACGGCGGTTTTCCGCTGGAAAAGGGGAAATAACTACTTTCGGGTTGTTCAGGGGTGAGTAGTGCTTTTCGTCGGTACAGCGAGAAATTCGGGATTCGTGCCGGTCAGGACGCCCGATCGTGATTTCTGGCTGTTTAGGGGGCAGATTGGTTATTGACAACGTTTTAGGGGTGGTACGGGGGTTTTCCGCTGGCATAAGGGGAAATAACTACTTTCGGGTTGTTTAGGGGTGAGTAGAGCTTTTCGTCGGTACAGCGAGAAATTCGGGATTCGTGCCGGTCTGGACGCCTGATCGTGATTTCTGGCTGTTTAGGGGGCGGATTGGTTATTGGCAACGTTTTAGGGGTGGTACGGGGGTTTTCCACTGACAAAAGGGGAAATAACTACGTTCGGGTTGTTCAGAGGTGAATAGTGCTTTTCGTCGGTACAGCGAGAATTCGGGATTCGTGCCGGTCTGGACGCCCGATCGTGATTACTGGCTGTTTGGGGGGCAGATTGCTTAATTGCAACGTTTTAGGGGTGGTACGGGGGTTTTCCACTGACAAAAGGGGAAATAACTACTTTCGGGTTGTTCAAGGGTGAGTAGTGCTTTTAGTCGGTACAGCGAGAAATTCGGGATTCGTGCCGGTCTGGACGCCCGATCGTGATTTCTGGCTGTTTGGGGGGCAGATTGCTTAATGGCAACGTTTTAGGGGTGGTACGGGGGTTTTCCACTGACAAAAGGGGAAATAACTACTTTCGGGTTGTTCAGGGGTGAGTAATGCTTTTCGTCGGTACAGCGAGAAATTCGGGATTCGTGCCGGTCTGGACGCCCGATCGTGATTTCTGGCTGTTTGGGGGGCAGATTGCTTAATGGCAACGTTTTAGGGGTGGTACGGGGGTTTTCCACTGACACAATGGGAAATAACTACTTTCGGGTTGTTCAGGGGTGAATAGTGCTTTTCATCGGTACAGCGAAAAATTCGGGATTCGTGCCGGTCTGGACGCCCGATCGTGATTTCTGGCTGTTTGGGGGGCAGATTGCTTATTGACAACGTTTTAGGGGTGGTACGGCGGTTTTCCGCTGGAAAAGGGGAAATAACTACTTTCGGGTTGTTCAGGGGTGAGTAGTGCTTTTCGTCGGTACAGCGAGAAATTCGGGATTCGTGCCGGTCAGGACGCCCGATCGTGATTTCTGGCTGTTTAGGGGGCAGATTGGTTATTGACAACGTTTTAGGGGTGGTACGGGGGTTTTCCGCTGGCATAAGGGGAAATAACTACTTTCGGGTTGTTTAGGGGTGAGTAGAGCTTTTCGTCGGTACAGCGAGAAATTCGGGATTCGTGCCGGTCTGGACGCCTGATCGTGATTTCTGGCTGTTTAGGGGGCGGATTGGTTATTGGCAACGTTTTAGGGGTGGTACGGGGGTTTTCCACTGACAAAAGGGGAAATAACTACGTTCGGGTTGTTCAGAGGTGAATAGTGCTTTTCGTCGGTACAGCGAGAATTCGGGATTCGTGCCGGTCTGGACGCCCGATCGTGATTACTGGCTGTTTGGGGGGCAGATTGCTTAATTGCAACGTTTTAGGGGTGGTACGGGGGTTTTCCACTGACAAAAGGGGAAATAACTACTTTCGGGTTGTTCAAGGGTGAGTAGTGCTTTTAGTCGGTACAGCGAGAAATTCGGGATTCGTGCCGGTCTGGACGCCCGATCGTGATTTCTGGCTGTTTGGGGGGCAGATTGCTTAATGGCAACGTTTTAGGGGTGGTACGGGGGTTTTCCACTGACAAAAGGGGAAATAACTACTTTCGGGTTGTTCAAGGGTGAGTAGTGCTTTTAGTCGGTACAGCGAGAAATTCGGGATTCGTGCCGGTCTGGACGCCCGATCGTGATTTCTGGCTGTTTAGGGGGCAGATTGCTTAATGGCAACGTTTTAGGGGTGGTACGGGGGTTTTCCACTGACAAAATGGGAAATAACTACTTTCGGGTTGTTCAGGGGTGAGTAATGCTTTTCGTCGGTACAGCGAGAAATTCGGGATTCGTGCCGGTCTGGACGCCCGATCGTGATTTCTGGCTGTTTGGGGGGCAGATTGCTTAATGGCAACGTTTTAGGGGTGGTACGGGGGTTTTCCACTGACAAAAGGGGAAATAACTACTTTCGGGTTGTTCAGGGGTGAGTAATGCTTTTCGTCGGTACAGCGGGAAATTCGGGATTCGTGCCGGTCTGGACGCCCGATCGTGATTTCTGGCTGTTTAGGGGGCAGATTGCTTAATGGCAACGTTTTAGGGGTGGTACGGGGGTTTTCCGCTGACAAAAGGGGAAATAACTACTTTCGGGTTGTTCAGGGGTGAGTAATGCTTTTCGTCGGTACAGCGAGAAATTCGGGATTCGTGCCGGTCTGGACGCCCGATCGTGATTTCTGGCTGTTTGGGGGGCAGATTGCTTAATGGCAACGTTTTAGGGGTGGTACGGGGGTTTTCCACTGACACAATGGGAAATAACTACTTTCGGGTTGTTCAGGGGTGAATAGTGCTTTTCATCGGTACAGCGAAAAATTCGGGATTCGTGCCGGTCTGGACGCCCGATCGTGATTTCTGGCTGTTTGGGGGGCAGATTGCTTATTGACAACGTTTTAGGGGTGGTACGGCGGTTTTCCGCTGGAAAAGGGGAAATAACTACTTTCGGGTTGTTCAGGGGTGAGTAGTGCTTTTCGTCGGTACAGCGAGAAATTCGGGATTCGTGCCGGTCAGGACGCCCGATCGTGATTTCTGGCTGTTTAGGGGGCAGATTGGTTATTGACAACGTTTTAGGGGTGGTACGGGGGTTTTCCGCTGGCATAAGGGGAAATAACTACTTTCGGGTTGTTTAGGGGTGAGTAGAGCTTTTCGTCGGTACAGCGAGAAATTCGGGATTCGTGCCGGTCTGGACGCCTGATCGTGATTTCTGGCTGTTTAGGGGGCGGATTGGTTATTGGCAACGTTTTAGGGGTGGTACGGGGGTTTTCCACTGACAAAAGGGGAAATAACTACGTTCGGGTTGTTCAGAGGTGAATAGTGCTTTTCGTCGGTACAGCGAGAATTCGGGATTCGTGCCGGTCTGGACGCCCGATCGTGATTACTGGCTGTTTGGGGGGCAGATTGCTTAATTGCAACGTTTTAGGGGTGGTACGGGGGTTTTCCACTGACAAAAGGGGAAATAACTACTTTCGGGTTGTTCAAGGGTGAGTAGTGCTTTTAGTCGGTACAGCGAGAAATTCGGGATTCGTGCCGGTCTGGACGCCCGATCGTGATTTCTGGCTGTTTGGGGGGCAGATTGCTTAATGGCAACGTTTTAGGGGTGGTACGGGGGTTTTCCACTGACAAAAGGGGAAATAACTACTTTCGGGTTGTTCAAGGGTGAGTAGTGCTTTTAGTCGGTACAGCGAGAAATTCGGGATTCGTGCCGGTCTGGACGCCCGATCGTGATTTCTGGCTGTTTAGGGGGCAGATTGCTTAATGGCAACGTTTTAGGGGTGGTACGGGGGTTTTCCACTGACAAAATGGGAAATAACTACTTTCGGGTTGTTCAGGGGTGAGTAATGCTTTTCGTCGGTACAGCGAGAAATTCGGGATTCGTGCCGGTCTGGACGCCCGATCGTGATTTCTGGCTGTTTGGGGGGCAGATTGCTTAATGGCAACGTTTTAGGGGTGGTACGGGGGTTTTCCACTGACAAAAGGGGAAATAACTACTTTCGGGTTGTTCAGGGGTGAGTAATGCTTTTCGTCGGTACAGCGGGAAATTCGGGATTCGTGCCGGTCTGGACGCCCGATCGTGATTTCTGGCTGTTTAGGGGGCAGATTGCTTAATGGCAACGTTTTAGGGGTGGTACGGGGGTTTTCCGCTGACAAAAGGGGAAATAACTACTTTCGGGTTGTTCAGGGGTGAGTAATGCTTTTCGTCGGTACAGCGAGAAATTCGGGATTCGTGCCGGTCTGGACGCCCGATCGTGATTTCTGGCTGTTTGGGGGGCAGATTGCTTAATGGCAACGTTTTAGGGGTGGTTCGGGGGTTTTCCACTGACACAATGGGAAATAACTACTTTCGGGTTGTTCAGGGGTGAATAGTGCTTTTCATCGGTACAGCGAAAAATTCGGGATTCGTGCCGGTCTGGACGCCCGATCGTGATTTCTGGCTGTTTGGGGGGCAGATTGCTTATTGACAACGTTTTAGGGGTGGTACGGGGGTTTTCCGCTGGAAAAGGGGAAATAACTACTTTCGGGTTGTTCAGGGGTGAGTAGTGCTTTTCGTCGGTACAGCGAGAAATTCGGGATTCGTGCCGGTCTGGACGCCTGATCGTGATTTCTGGCTGTTTAGGGGGCGGATTGGTTATTGGCAACGTTTTAGGGGTGGTACGGGGGTTTTCCACTGACAAAAGGGGAAATAACTACGTTCGGGTTGTTCAGAGGTGAATAGTGCTTTTCGTCGGTACAGCGAGAATTCGGGATTCGTGCCGGTCTGGACGCCCGATCGTGATTACTGGCTGTTTGGGGGGCAGATTGCTTAATGGCAACGTTTTAGGGGTGGTACGGGGGTTTTCCGCTGACACAATGGGAAATAACTACTTTCGGGTTGTTCAGGGGTGAATAGTGCATTTCGTCGGTACAGCGAAAAATTCGGGATTCGTGCCGGTCTGGACGCCCGATCGTGATTTCTGGCTGTTTGGGGGGCAGATTGCTTAGTGGCAACGTTTTAGGGGTGGTACGGGGGTTTTCCACTGACACAATGGGAAATAACTACTTTCGGGTTGTTCAGGGGTGAATAGTGCTTTTCGTCGGTACAGCGAAAAATTCGGGATTCGTGCCGGTCTGGACGTCCGATCGTGATTTCTGGCTGTTTGGGGGGCAGATTGCTTATTGACAACGTTTTAGGGGTGGTACGGGGGTTTTCCGCTGGCAATAGGGGAAATAACTACTTTCGGGTTGTTCAGGGGTGAGTAGTGCTTTTCGTCGGTACAGCGAGAAATTCGGGATTCGTGTCGGTCAGGACGCCCGATCGTGATTTCTGGCTGTTTAGGGGGCAGATTGGTTATTGACAACGTTTTAGGGGTGGTACGGGGGTTTTCCGCTGGCATAAGGGGAAATAACTACTTTCGGGTTGTTCAGGGGCGAGTAGTGCTTTTCGTCGGTACAGCGAGAAATTCGGGATTCGTGCCGGTCTGGACGCCTGATCGTGATTTCTGGCTGTTTAGGGGGCAGATTGGTTATTGGCAACGTTTTTGGGGTGGTACGGGGGTTTTCAACTGACAATAGGGGAAATAACTACTTTCGGGTTGTTCAGGGATGAATAGTGCTTTTCGTCGGCACAGCGAGAATTCGGGATTCGTGCCGGTCTGGACGCCCGATCGTGATTTCTGGCTGTTTGGGGGGCAGATTGCTTAATGGCAACGTTTTAGGGGTGGTACGGGGGTTTTCCACTGACAAAAGTGGAAATAACTACTTTCGGGTTGTTCAGGGGTGAGTAGTGCTTTTCGTCGGTACAGCGAGAAATTCGGGATTCGTGCCGGTCTGGACGCCCGATCGTGATTTCTGGCTGTTTAGGGGGCAGATTGCTTAATGGCAACGTTTTAGGGGTGGTACGGGGGTTTTCCGCTGGCATAAGGGGAAATAACTACTTTCGGGTTGTTCAGGGGCGAGTAGTGCTTTTCGTCGGTACAGCGAGAAATTCGGGATTCGTGCCGGTCTGGACGCCTGATCGTGATTTCTGGCTGTTTAGGGGGCAGATTGGTTATTGGCAACGTTTTTGGGGTGGTACGGGGGTTTTCAACTGACAATAGGGGAAATAACTACTTTCGGGTTGTTCAGGGATGAATAGTGCTTTTCGTCGGCACAGCGAGAATTCGGGATTCGTGCCGGTCTGGACGCCCGATCGTGATTTCTGGCTGTTTGGGGGGCAGATTGCTTAATGGCAACGTTTTAGGGGTGGTACGGGGGTTTTCCACTGACAAAAGTGGAAATAACTACTTTCGGGTTGTTCAGGGGTGAGTAGTGCTTTTCGTCGGTACAGCGAGAAATTCGGGATTCGTGCCGGTCTGGACGCCCGATCGTGATTTCTGGCTGTTTAGGGGGCAGATTGCTTAATGGCAACGTTTTAGGGGTGGTACGGGGGTTTTCCACTGACAAAAGGGGAAATAACTACTTTCGGGTTGTTCAGGGGTGAGTAGTGCTTTTCGTCGGTACAGCGAGAAATTCGGGATTCGTGCCGGTCTGGACGCCCGATCGTGATTTCTGGCTGTTTAGGGGGCAGATTGCTTAATGGCAACGTTTTAGGGGTGGTACGGGGGTTTTCCACTGACAAAAGTGGAAATAACTACTTTCGGGTTGTTCAGGGGTGAGTAGTGCTTTTCGTCGGTACAGCGAGAAATTCGGGATTCGTGCCGGTCTGGACGCCCGATCGTGATTTCTGGCTGTTTAGGGGGCAGATTGCTTAATGGCAACGTTTTAGGGGTGGTACGGGGGTTTTCCGCTGGCATAAGGGGAAATAACTACTTTCGGGTTGTTCAGGGGCGAGTAGTGCTTTTCGTCGGTACAGCGAGAAATTCGGGATTCGTGCCGGTCTGGACGCCTGATCGTGATTTCTGGCTGTTTAGGGGGCAGATTGGTTATTGGCAACGTTTTTGGGGTGGTACGGGGGTTTTCAACTGACAATAGGGGAAATAACTACTTTCGGGTTGTTCAGGGATGAATAGTGCTTTTCGTCGGCACAGCGAGAATTCGGGATTCGTGCCGGTCTGGACGCCCGATCGTGATTTCTGGCTGTTTGGGGGGCAGATTGCTTAATGGCAACGTTTTAGGGGTGGTACGGGGGTTTTCCACTGACAAAAGTGGAAATAACTACTTTCGGGTTGTTCAGGGGTGAGTAGTGCTTTTCGTCGGTACAGCGAGAAATTCGGGATTCGTGCCGGTCTGGACGCCCGATCGTGATTTCTGGCTGTTTAGGGGGCAGATTGCTTAATGGCAACGTTTTAGGGGTGGTACGGGGGTTTTCCACTGACAAAAGGGGAAATAACTACTTTCGGGTTGTTCAGGGGTGAGTAGTGCTTTTCGTCGGTACAGCGAGAAATTCGGGATTCGTGCCGGTCTGGACGCCCGATCGTGATTACTGGCTGTTTGAGGGGCAGATTGCTTAATGGCAACGTTTTAGGGGTGGTACGGGGGTTTTCCACTGACAAAAGGGGAAATAACTACTTTCGGGTTGTTCAGGGGTGAATAGTGCTTTTCATCGGTACAGCGAAAAATTCGGGATTCGTGCCGGTCTGGACGCCTGATCGTGATTTCTGGCTGTTTAGGGGGCGGATTGGTTATTGGCAACGTTTTAGGGGTGGTACGGGGGTTTTCCACTGACAAAAGGGGAAATAACTACTTTCGGGTTGTTCAGAGGTGAATAGTGCTTTTCGTCGGTACAGCGAGAATTCGGGATTCGTGCCGGTCTGGACGCCCGATCATGATTACTGGCTGTTTGGGGGGCAGATTGCTTAATGGCAACGTTTTAGGGGTGGTACGGGGGTTTTCCACGGACACAATGGGAAATAACTACTTTCGGGTTGTTCAGGGGTGAATAGTGCTTTTCATCGGTACAGCGAGAAATTCGGGATTCGTGCCGGTCTGGACGCCCGATCGTGATTTCTGGCTGTTTGGGGGGCAGATTGCTTATTGACAACGTTTTAGGGGTGGTACGGGGGTTTTCCGCTGGCAAAAGGGGAAATAACTACTTTCGGGTTGTTCAGGGGTGAGTAGTGCTTTTCGTCGGTACAGCGAGAAATTCGGGATTCGTGCCGGTCAGGACGCCCGATCGTGATTTCTGGCTGTTTAGGGGGCAGATTGGTTATTGACAACGTTTTAGGGGTGGTACGGGGGTTTTCCGCCGGCATAAGGGGAAATAACTACTTTCGGGTTGTTCAGGGGTGAGTAGTGCTTTTCGTCGGTACAGCGAGAAATTCGGGATTCGTGCCGGTCTGGACGCCCGATCGTGATTTCTGGCTGTTTGTGGGGCAGATTGCTTAATGGCAACGTTTTAGGGGTGGTACGGGGGTTTTCCACTGACAAAAGGGGAAATAACTACTTTCGGGTTGTTCAGGGGTGAATAGTGCATTTCATCGGTACAGCGAAAAATTCGGGATTCGTGCCGGTCTGGACGCCTGATCGTGATTTCTGGCTGTTTAGGGGGCGGATTGGTTATTGGCAACGTTTTAGGGGTGGTACGGGGGTTTTCCACTGACAAAAGGGGAAATAACTACTTTCGGGTTGTTCAGAGGTGAATAGTGCTTTTCGTCGGTACAGCGAGAATTCGGGATTCGTGCCGGTCTGGACGCCCGATCGTGATTACTGGCTGTTTGGGGGGCAGATTGCTTAATGGCAACGTTTAAGGGGTGGTACGGGGGTTTTCCGCTGGCAAAAGGGGAAATAACTACTTTCGGGTTGTTCAGGGGTGAATAGTGCTTTTCATCGGTACAGCGAGAAATTCGGGATTCGTGCCGGTCTGGACGCCCGATCGTGATTTCTGGCTGTTTGGGGGGCAGATTGCTTATTGACAACGTTTTAGGGGTGGTACGGGGGTTTTCCGCTGGCAAAAGGGGAAATAACTACTTTCGGGTTGTTCAGGGGTGAGTAGTGCTTTTCGTCGGTACAGCGAGAAATTCGGGATTCGTGCCGGTCAGGACGCCCGATCGTGATTTCTGGCTGTTTAGGGGGCAGATTGGTTATTGACAACGTTTTAGGGGTGGTACGGGGGTTTTCCGCCGGCATAAGGGGAAATAACTACTTTCGGGTTGTTCAGGGGTGAGTAGTGCTTTTCGTCGGTACAGCGAGAAATTCGGGATTCGTGCCGGTCTGGACGCCCGATCGTGATTTCTGGCTGTTTGTGGGGCAGATTGCTTAATGGCAACGTTTTAGGGGTGGTACGGGGGTTTTCCACTGACAAAAGGGGAAATAACTACTTTCGGGTTGTTCAGGGGTGAATAGTGCATTTCATCGGTACAGCGAAAAATTCGGGATTCGTGCCGGTCTGGACGCCTGATCGTGATTTCTGGCTGTTTAGGGGGCGGATTGGTTATTGGCAACGTTTTAGGGGTGGTACGGGGGTTTTCCACTGACAAAAGGGGAAATAACTACTTTCGGGTTGTTCAGAGGTGAATAGTGCTTTTCGTCGGTACAGCGAGAATTCGGGATTCGTGCCGGTCTGGACGCCCGATCGTGATTACTGGCTGTTTGGGGGGCAGATTGCTTAATGGCAACGTTTTAGGGGTGGTACGGGGGTATTCCACTGACACAATGGGAAATAACTACTTTCGGGTTGTTCAGGGGTGAATAGTGCTTTTCATCGGTACAGCGAAAAATTCGGGATTCGTGCCGGTCTGGACGCACGATCGTGATTTCTGGCTGTTTGGGGGGCAGATTGCTTAATGGCAACGTTTTAGGGGTGGTACGGGGGTTTTCCGCTGGCAAAAGGGGAAATAACTACTTTCGGGTTGTTCAGGGGTGAGTAGTGCTTTTCGTCGGTACAGCGAGAAATTCGGGATTCGTGTCGGTCAGGACGCCCGATCGTGATTTCTGGCTGTTTAGGGGGCAGATTGGTTATTGACAACGTTTTAGGGGTGGTACGGGGGTTTTCCGCTGGCATAAGGGGAAATAACTACTTTCGGGTTGTTCAGGGGCGAGTAGTGCTTTTCGTCGGTACAGCGAGAAATTCGGGATTCGTGCCGGTCTGGACGCCTGATTGTGATTTCTGGCTGTTTAGGGGGCGGATTGGTTATTGGCAACCTTTTAGGGGTGGTACGGGGGTTTTCCACTGACAAAAGGGGAAATAACTACTTTCGGGTTGTTCAGAGGTGACTAGTGCTTTTCGTCGGTACAGCGAGAATTCGGGATTCGTGCCGGTCTGGACGCCCGATCGTGATTACTGGCTGTTTGGGGGGCAGATTGCTTAATGGCAACGTTTTAGGGGTGGTACGGGGGTTTTCCACTGACACAATGGGAAATAACTACTTTCGGGTTGTTCAGGGGTGAATAGTGCTTTTCGTCGGTACAGCGAAAAATTCGGGATTCGTGCTGGTCTGGACGCCCGATCGTGATTTCTGGCTGTTTGGGGGGCAGATTGCTTAATGGCAACGTTTTAGGGGTGGTACGGGGGTTTTCCACTGACAAAAGGGGAAATAACTACTTTCGGGTTGTTCAGGGGTGAGTAGTGCTTTTCGTCGATACAGCGAGAAATTCGGGATTCGTGTCGGTCTGGACGCCTGATCGTGATTTCTGGCTGTTTAGGGGGCAGATTGGTTATTGGCAACGTTTTTGGGGTGGTACGGGGGTTTTCCGCTGGCATAAGGGGAAATAACTACTTTCGGGTTGTTCAGGGGTGAGTAGTGCTTTTCGTCGGTACAGCGAGAAATTCGGGATTCGTGCCGGTCTGGACGCCCGATCGTGATTTCTGGCTGTTTGTGGGGCAGATTGCTTAATGGCAACGTTTTAGGGGTGGTACGGGGGTTTTCCACTGACAAAAGGGGAAATAACTACTTTCGGGTTGTTCAGGGGTGAATAGTGCATTTCATCGGTACAGCGAAAAATTCGGGATTCGTGCCGGTCTGGACGCCTGATCGTGATTTCTGGCTGTTTAGGGGGCGGATTGGTTATTGGCAACGTTTTAGGGGTGGTACGGGGGTTTTCCACTGACAAAAGGGGAAATAACTACTTTCGGGTTGTTCAGAGGTGAATAGTGCTTTTCGTCGGTACAGCGAGAATTCGGGATTCGTGCCGGTCTGGACGCCCGATCGTGATTACTGGCTGTTTGGGGGGCAGATTGCTTAATGGCAACGTTTTAGGGGTGGTACGGGGGTATTCCACTGACACAATGGGAAATAACTACTTTCGGGTTGTTCAGGGGTGAATAGTGCTTTTCATCGGTACAGCGAAAAATTCGGGATTCGTGCCGGTCTGGACGCACGATCGTGATTTCTGGCTGTTTGGGGGGCAGATTGCTTAATGGCAACGTTTTAGGGGTGGTACGGGGGTTTTCCGCTGGCAAAAGGGGAAATAACTACTTTCGGGTTGTTCAGGGGTGAGTAGTGCTTTTCGTCGGTACAGCGAGAAATTCGGGATTCGTGTCGGTCAGGACGCCCGATCGTGATTTCTGGCTGTTTAGGGGGCAGATTGGTTATTGACAACGTTTTAGGGGTGGTACGGGGGTTTTCCGCTGGCATAAGGGGAAATAACTACTTTCGGGTTGTTCAGGGGCGAGTAGTGCTTTTCGTCGGTACAGCGAGAAATTCGGGATTCGTGCCGGTCTGGACGCCTGATTGTGATTTCTGGCTGTTTAGGGGGCGGATTGGTTATTGGCAACCTTTTAGGGGTGGTACGGGGGTTTTCCACTGACAAAAGGGGAAATAACTACTTTCGGGTTGTTCAGAGGTGACTAGTGCTTTTCGTCGGTACAGCGAGAATTCGGGATTCGTGCCGGTCTGGACGCCCGATCGTGATTACTGGCTGTTTGGGGGGCAGATTGCTTAATGGCAACGTTTTAGGGGTGGTACGGGGGTTTTCCACTGACACAATGGGAAATAACTACTTTCGGGTTGTTCAGGGGTGAATAGTGCTTTTCGTCGGTACAGCGAAAAATTCGGGATTCGTGCTGGTCTGGACGCCCGATCGTGATTTCTGGCTGTTTGGGGGGCAGATTGCTTAATGGCAACGTTTTAGGGGTGGTACGGGGGTTTTCCACTGACAAAAGGGGAAATAACTACTTTCGGGTTGTTCAGGGGTGAGTAGTGCTTTTCGTCGATACAGCGAGAAATTCGGGATTCGTGTCGGTCTGGACGCCTGATCGTGATTTCTGGCTGTTTAGGGGGCAGATTGGTTATTGGCAACGTTTTTGGGGTGGTACGGGGGTTTTCCGCTGGCATAAGGGGAAATAACTACTTTCGGGTTGTTCAGGGGTGAGTAGTGCTTTTCGTCGGTACAGCGAGAAATTCGGGATTCGTGCCGGTCTGGACGCCTGATCGTGATTTCTGGCTGTTTAGGGGGCGGATTGGTTATTGGCAACGTTTTAGGGGTGGTACGGGGGTTTTCCACTGACAAAAGGGGAAATAACTACGTTCGGGTTGTTCAGAGGTGAATAGTGCTTTTCGTCGGTACAGCGAGAATTCGGGATTCGTGCCGGTCTGGACGCCCGATCGTGATTACTGGCTGTTTGGGGGGCAGATTGCTTAATGGCAACGTTTTAGGGGTGGTACGGGGGTTTTCCGCTGACACAATGGGAAATAACTACTTTCGGGTTGTTCAGGGGTGAATAGTGCTTTTCGTCGGTACAGCGAGAAATTCGAGATTCGTGCCGGTCTGGACGCCCGATCGTGATTTCTGGCTGTTTGGGGGGCAGATTGCTTAATGGCAACGTTTTAGGGGTGGTACGGGGGTTTTCCACTGACACAATGGGAAATAACTACTTTCGGGTTGTTCAGGGGTGAATAGTGCTTTTCGTCGGTACAGCGAAAAATTCGGGATTCGTGCCGGTCTGGACGCCCGATCGTGATTTCTGGCTGTTTGGGGGGCAGATTGCTTATTGACAACGTTTTAGGGGTGGTACGGGGGTTTTCCGCTGGCAAAAGGGGAAATAACTACTTTCGGGTTGTTCAGGGGTGAGTAGTGCTTTTCGTCGGTACAGCGAGAAATTCGGGATTCGTGTCGGTCAGGACGCCCGATCGCGATTTCTGGCTGTTTAGGGGGCAGATTGGTTATTGACAACGTTTTAGGGGTGGTACGGGGGTTTTCCGCTGGCATAAGGGGAAATAACTACTTTCGGGTTGTTCAGGGGCGAGTAGTGCTTTTCGTCGGTACAGCGAGAAATTCGGGATTCGTGCCGGTCTGGACGCCTGATCGTGATTTCTGGCTGTTTAGGGGGCAGATTGGTTATTGGCAACGTTTTTGGGGTGGTACGGGGGTTTTCAACTGACAAAAGGGGAAATAACTACTTTCGGGTTGTTCAGGGATGAATAGTGCTTTTCGTCGGCACAGCGAGAATTCGGGATTCGTGCCGGTCTGGACGCCCGATCGTGATTTCTGGCTGTTTGGGGGGCAAATTGCTTAATGGCAACGTTTTAGGGGTGGTACGGGGGTTTTCCACTGACAAAAGGGGAAATAACTACTTTCGGGTTGTTCAAGGGTGAGTAGTGCTTTTCGTCGGTACAGCGAGAAATTCGGGATTCGTGCCGGTCTGGACGCCCGATCGTGATTTCTGGCTGTTTGGGGGGCAGATTGCTTAATGGCAACGTTTTAGGGGTGGTACGGGGGTTTTCCACTGACAAAAGGGGAAATAACTACTTTCGGGTTGTTCAAGGGTGAGTAGTGCTTTTCGTCGGTACAGCGAGAAATTCGGGATTCGTGCCGGTCTGGACGCCCGATCGTGATTTCTGGCTGTTTGGGGGGCAGATTGCTTAATGGCAACGTTTTAGGGGTGGTACGGGGGTTTTCCACTGACACAATGGGAAATAACTACTTTCGGGTTGTTCAGGGGTGAATAGTGCTTTTCGTCGGTACAGCGAAAAATTCGGGATTCGTGCCGGTCTGGACGCCCGATCGTGATTTCTGGCTGTTTGGGGGGCAGATTGCTTATTGACAACGTTTTACGGGTGGTACGGGGGTTTTCCGCTGGAAAAAGGGGAAATAACTACTTTCGGGTTGTTCAGGGGTGAGTAGTGCTTTTCGTCGGTACAGCGAGAAATTCGGGATTCGTGCCGGTCAGGACGCCCGATCGTGATTTCTGGCTGTTTAGGGGGCAGATTGGTTAATGACAACGTTTTAGGGGTGGTACGGGGGTTTTCCGCTGGCATAAGGGGAAATAACTACTTTCGGGTTGTTCAGGGGTGAGTAGTGCTTTTCGTCGGTACAGCGAGAAATTCGGGATTCGTGCCGGTCTGGATGCCTGATCGTGATTTCTGGCTGTTTAGGGGGCGGATTGGTTATTGGCAACGTTTTAGGGGTGGTACGGGGGTTTTCCACTGACAAAAGGGGAAATAACTACGTTCGGGTTGTTCAGAGGTGAATAGTGCTTTTCGTCGGTACAGCGAGAATTCGGGATTCGTGCCGGTCCGGACGCCCGATCGTGATTACTGGCTGTTTGGGGGGCAGATTGCTTAATGGCAACGTTTTAGGGGTGGTACGGGGGTTTTCCACTGACACAATGGGAAATAACTACTTTCGGGTCGTTCAGGGGAGAATAGTGCTTTTCGTCGGTACAGCGAAAAATTCGGGATTCGTGCCGGTCTGGACGCCCGATCGTGATTTCTGGCTGTTTGAGGGGCAGATTGCTTAATGGCAACGTTTTAGGGGTGGTACGGGGGTTTTCCACTGACACAATGGGAAATAACTACTTTCGGGTTGTTCAGGGGAGAATAGTGCTTTTCGTCGGTACAGCGAAAAATTCGGGATTCGTGCCGGTCTGGACGCCCGATCGTGATTTCTGGCTGTTTGGGGGGCAGATTGCTTATTGACAACGTTTTAGGGGTGGTACGGGGGTTTTCCGCTGGCAAAAGGGGAAATAACTACTTTCGGGTTGTTCAGGGGTGAGTAGTGCTTTTCGTCGGTACAGCGAGAAATTCGGGATTCGTGCCGGTCTGGACGCCCGATCGTGATTTCTGGCTGTTTAGGGGGCAGATTGCTTAATGGCAACGTTTTAGGGGTGGTACGGGGGTTTTCCGCTGGAAAAAGGGGAAATAACTACTTTCGGGTTGTTCAGGGGTGAGTAGTGCTTTTCGTCGGTACAGCGAGAAATTCGGGATTCGTGCCGGTCAGGACGCCCGATCGTGATTTCTGGCTGTTTAGGGGGCAGATTGGTTAATGACAACGTTTTAGGGGTGGTACGGGGGTTTTCCGCTGGCATAAGGGGAAATAACTACTTTCGGGTTGTTCAGGGGTGAGTAGTGCTTTTCGTCGGTACAGCGAGAAATTCGGGATTCGTGCCGGTCTGGATGCCTGATCGTGATTTCTGGCTGTTTAGGGGGCGGATTGGTTATTGGCAACGTTTTAGGGGTGGTACGGGGGTTTTCCGCTGGCATAAGGGGAAATAACTACTTTCGGGTTGTTCAGGGGTGAGTAGTGCTTTTCGTCGGTACAGCGAGAAATTCGGGATTCGTGCCGGTCTGGATGCCCGATCGTGATTTCTGGCTGTTTGGGGGGCAGATTGCTTATTGACAACGTTTTAGGGGTGGTACGGGGGTTTTCCGCTGGCAAAAGGGGAAATAACTACTTTCGGGTTGTTCAGGGGTGAGTAGTGCTTTTAGTCGGTACAGCGAGAAATTCGGGATTCGTGCCGGTCAGGACGCCCGATCGTGATTTCTGGCTGTTTAGGGGGCAGATTGGTTATTGACAACGTTTTAGGGGTGGTACGGGGGTTTTCCGCTGGCATAAGGGGAAATAACTACTTTCGGGTTGTTCAGGGGTGAGTAGTGCTTTTCGTCGGTACAGCGAGAAATTCGGGATTCGTGCCGGTCTGGACGCCTGATCGTGATTTCTGGCTGTTTAGGGGGCGGATTGGTTATTGGCAACGTTTTAGGGGTGGTACGGGGGTTTTCCACTGACAAAAGGGGAAATAACTACGTTCGGGTTTTTCAGAGGTGAATAGTGCTTTTCGTCGGTACAGCGAGAATTCGGGATTCGTGCCGGTCTGGACGCCTGATCGTGATTTCTGGCTGTTTAGGGGGCGGATTGGTTATTGGCAACGTTTTAGGGGTGGTACGGGGGTTTTCCACTGACAAAAGGGGAAATAACTACGTTCGGGTTTTTCAGAGGTGAATAGTGCTTTTCGTCGGTACAGCGAGAATTCGGGATTCGTGCCGGTCTGGACGCCCGATCGTGATTACTGGCTGTTTGGGGGGCAGATTGCTTAATGGCAACGTTTTAGGGGTGGTACGGGGGTTTTCCACTGACACAATGGGAAATAACTACTTTCGGGTCGTTCAGGGGAGAATAGTGCTTTTCGTCGGTACAGCGAAAAATTCGGGATTCGTGCCGGTCTGGACGCCCGATCGTGATTTCTGGCTGTTTGAGGGGCAGATTGCTTAATGGCAACGTTTTAGGGGTGGTACGGGGGTTTTCCACTGACACAATGGGAAATAACTACTTTCGGGTTGTTCAGGGGAGAATAGTGCTTTTCGTCGGTACAGCGAAAAATTCGGGATTCGTGCCGGTCTGGACGCCCGATCGTGATTTCTGGCTGTTTGGGGGGCAGATTGCTTATTGACAACGTTTTAGGGGTGGTACGGGGGTTTTCCGCTGGCAAAAGGGGAAATAACTACTTTCGGGTTGTTCAGGGGTGAGTAGTGCTTTTCGTCGGTACAGCGAGAAATTCGGGATTCGTGCCGGTCAGGACGCCCGATCGTGATTTCTGGCTGTTTAGGGGGCAGATTGGTTATTGACAACGTTTTAGGGGTGGTACGGGGGTTTTCCGCTGGCATAAGGGGAAATAACTACTTTCGGGTTGTTCAGGGGTGAGTAGTGCTTTTCGTCGGTACAGCGAGAAATTCGGGATTCGTGCCGGTCTGGATGCCCGATCGTGATTTCTGGCTGTTTGGGGGGCAGATTGCTTATTGACAACGTTTTAGGGGTGGTACGGGGGTTTTCCGCTGGCAAAAGGGGAAATAACTACTTTCGGGTTGTTCAGGGGTGAGTAGTGCTTTTAGTCGGTACAGCGAGAAATTCGGGATTCGTGCCGGTCAGGACGCCCGATCGTGATTTCTGGCTGTTTAGGGGGCAGATTGGTTATTGACAACGTTTTAGGGGTGGTACGGGGGTTTTCCGCTGGCATAAGGGGAAATAACTACTTTCGGGTTGTTCAGGGGTGAGTAGTGCTTTTCGTCGGTACAGCGAGAAATTCGGGATTCGTGCCGGTCTGGACGCCTGATCGTGATTTCTGGCTGTTTAGGGGGCGGATTGGTTATTGGCAACGTTTTAGGGGTGGTACGGGGGTTTTCCACTGACAAAAGGGGAAATAACTACGTTCGGGTTTTTCAGAGGTGAATAGTGCTTTTCGTCGGTACAGCGAGAATTCGGGATTCGTGCCGGTCTGGACGCCCGATCGTGATTACTGGCTGTTTGGGGGGCAGATTGCTTAATGGCAACGTTTTAGGGGTGGTACGGGGGTTTTCCACTGACACAATGGGAAATAACTACTTTCGGGTTGTTCAGGGGTGAATAGTGCTTTTCGTCGGTACAGCGAAAAATTCGGGATTCGTGCCGGTCTGGACGCCCGATCGTGATTTCTGGCTGTTTGAGGGGCAGATTGCTTAATGGCAACGTTTTAGGGGTGGTACGGGGGTTTTCCACTGACACAATGGGAAATAACTACTTTCGGGTTGTTCAGGGGAGAATAGTGCTTTTCGTCGGTACAGCGAAAAATTCGGGATTCGTGCCGGTCTGGACGCCCGATCGTGATTTCTGGCTGTTTGGGGGGCAGATTGCTTATTGACAACGTTTAAGGGGTGGTACGGGGGTTTTCCGCTGGCAAAAGGGGAAATAACTACTTTCGGGTTGTTCAGGGGTGAGTAGTGCTTTTCGTCGGTACAGCGAGAAATTCGGGATTCGTGCCGGTCAGGACGCCCGATCGTGATTTCTGGCTGTTTAGGGGGCAGATTGGTTATTGACAACGTTTTAGGGGTGGTACGGGGGTTTTCCGCTGGCATAAGGGGAAATAACTACTTTCGGGTTGTTCAGGGGTGAGTAGTGCTTTTCGTCGGTACAGCGAGAAATTCGGGATTCGTGCCGGTCTGGATGCCCGATCGTGATTTCTGGCTGTTTGGGGGGCAGATTGCTTATTGACAACGTTTTAGGGGTGGTACGAGGGTTTTCCGCTGGCAAAAGGGGAAATAACTACTTTCGGGTTGTTCAGGGGTGAGTAGTGCTTTTAGTCGGTACAGCGAGAAATTCGGGATTCGCGCCGGTCAGGACGCCCGATCGTGATTTCTGGCTGTTTAGGGGGCAGATTGGTTATTGACAACGTTTTAGGGGTGGTACGAGGGTTTTCCTCTGGCATAAGGGGAAATAACTACTTTCGGGTTGTTCAGGGGTGAGTAGTGCTTTTCGTCGGTACAGCGAGAAATTCGGGATTCGTGCCGGTCTGGACGCCTGATCGTGATTTCTGGCTGTTTAGGGGGCGGATTGGTTATTGGCAACGTTTTAGGGGTGGTACGGGGGTTTTCCACTGACAAAAGGGGAAATAACTACGTTCGGGTTTTTCAGAGGTGAATAGTGCTTTTCGTCGGTACAGCGAGAATTCGGGATTCGTGCCGGTCTGGACGCCCGATCGTGATTACTGGCTGTTTGGGGGGCAGATTGCTTAATGGCAACGTTTCAGGTGTGGTACGGGGGTTTTCCACTGACACAATGGGAAATAACTACTTTCGGGTTGTTCAGGGGTGAATAGTGCTTTTCGTCGGTACAGCGAAAAATTCGGGATTCGTGCCGGTCTGGACGCCCGATCGCGATTTCTGGCTGTTTGAGGGGCAGATTGCTTAATGGCAACGTTTTAGGGGTGGTACGGGGGTTTTCCACTGACAAAAGGGGAAATAACTACTTTCGGGTTGTTCAGGGGCGAGTAGTGCTTTTCGTCGGTACAGCGAGAAATTCGGGATTCGTGCCGGTCTGGACGCCTGATCATGATTTCTGGCTGTTTAGGGGGCAGATTGGTTATTGGCAACGTTTTTGGGGTGGTACGGGGGTTTTCAACTGACAATAGGGGAAATAACTACTTTCGGGTTGTTCAGGGATGAATAGTGCTTTTCGTCGGCACAGCGAGAATTCGGGATTCGTGCCGGTCTGGACGCCCGATCGTGATTTCTGGCTGTTTGGGGGGCAGATTGCTTAATGGCAACGTTTTAGGGGTGGTACGGGGGTTTTCCACTGCCGAAAGGGGAAATAACTACTTTCGGGTTGTTCAGGGGTGAGTAGTGCTTTTCGTCGGTACAGCGAGAAATTCGGGATTCGTGCCGGTCAGGACGCCCGATCGTGATTTCTGGCTGTTTAGGGGGCAGATTGCTTAATGGCAACGTTTTAGGGGTGGTACGGGGGTTTTCCACTGACAAAAGGGGAAATAACTACTTTCGGGTTGTTCAGGGGTGAGTAGTGCTTTTCGTCGGTACAGCGAGAAATTCGGGATTCGTGCCGGTCTGGACGCCCGATCGTGATTTCTGGCTGTTTGGGGGGCAGATTGCTTAATGGCAACGTTTTAGGGGTGGTACGGGGGTTTTCCACTGACAAAAGGGGAAATAACTACTTTCGGGTTGTTCAGGGGTGAATAGTGCTTTTCATCGGTACAGCGAAAAATTCGGGATTCGTGCCGGTCTGGACGCCTGATCGTGATTTCTGGCTGTTTAGGGGGCGGATTGGTTATTGGCAACGTTTTAGGGGTGGTACGGGGGTTTTCCACTGACAAAAGGGGAAATAACTACTTTCGGGTTGTTCAGGGGTGAGTAGTGCTTTTCGTCGGTACAGCGAGAAATTCGGGATTCGTGCCGGTCTGGACGCCCGATCGTGATTTCTGGCTGTTTGGGGGGCAGATTGCTTAATGGCAACGTTTTAGGGGTGGTACGGGGGTTTTCCACTGACAAAAGGGGAAATAACTACTTTCGGGTTGTTCAGGGGTGAATAGTGCTTTTCATCGGTACAGCGAAAAATTCGGGATTCGTGCCGGTCTGGACGCCTGATCGTGATTTCTGGCTGTTTAGGGGGCGGATTGGTTATTGGCAACGTTTTAGGGGTGGTACGGGGGTTTTCCACTGACAAAAGGGGAAATAACTACTTTCGGGTTGTTCAGAGGTGAATAGTGCTTTTCGTCGGTACAGCGAGAATTCGGGATTCGTGCCGGTCTGGACGCCCGATCGTGATTACTGGCTGTTTGGGGGGCAGATTGCTTAATGGCAACGTTTTAGGGGTGGTACGGGGGTTTTCTACTGACAAAAGGGGAAATAACTACTTTCGGGTTGTTCAGGGGTGAGTAGTGCTTTTCGTCGGTACAGCGAGAAATTCGGGATTCGTGCCGGTCTGGACGCCCGATCGTGATTTCTGGCTGTTTAGGGGGCAGATTGGTTATTGGCAACGTTTCAGGGGTGGTACGGGGGTTTTTCGCAGGCAAAAGGGGAAATAACTACTTTCGGGTTGTTCAGGGGTGAGTAGTGCTTTTCGTCGGTACAGCGAGAAATTCGGGATTCGTGCCGGTCTGGACGCCCGATCGTGATTTCTGGCTGTTTAGGGGGCAGATTGGTTATTGGCAACGTTTTTGGGGTGGTACGGGGGTTTTCCACTGACAAAAGGGGAAATAACTACTTTCGGGTTGTTCAGGGATGAATAGTGCTTTTCGTCGGCACAGCGAGAATTCGGGATTCGTGCCGGTCTGGACGCCCGATCGTGATTTCTGGCTGTTTGGGGGGCAGATTGCTTAATGGCAACGTTTTAGGGGTGGTACGGGGGTTTTCCACTGACAAAAGGGGAAATAACTACTTTCGGGTTGTTCAGAGGTGAATAGTGCTTTTCGTCGGTACAGCGAGAATTCGGGATTCGTGCCGGTCTGGACGCCCGATCGTGATTACTGGCTGTTTGGGGGGCAGATTGCTTAATGGCAACGTTTTAGGGGTGGTACGGGGGTTTTCCACTGACAAAAGGGGAAATAACTACTTTCGGGTTGTTCAGGGGTGAATAGTGCTTTTCATCGGTACAGCGAAAAATTCGGGATTCGTGCCGGTCTGGACGCCTGATCGTGATTTCTGGCTGTTTAGGGGGCGGATTGGTTATTGGCAACGTTTTAGGGGTGGTACGGGGGTTTTCCACTGACAAAAGGGGAAATAACTACTTTCGGGTTGTTCAGAGGTGAATAGTGCTTTTCGTCGGTACAGCGAGAAATTCGGGATTCGTGCCGGTCTGGACGCCCGATCGTGATTTCTGGCTGTTTGGGGGGCAGATTGCTTAATGGCAACGTTTTAGGGGTGGTACGGGGGTTTTCCACTGACAAAAGGGGAAATAACTACTTTCGGGTTGTTCAGGGGTGAATAGTGCTTTTCATCGGTACAGCGAAAAATTTGGGATTCGTGCCGGTCTGGACGCCTGATCGTGATTTCTGGCTGTTTAGGGGGCGGATTGGTTATTGGCAACGTTTTAGGGGTGGTACGGGGGTTTTCCACTGACAAAAGGGGAAATAACTACTTTCGGGTTGTTCAGGGGTGAGTAGTGCTTTTCGTCGGTACAGCGAGAAATTCGGGATTCGTGCCGGTCTGGACGCCCGATCGTGATTTCTGGCTGTTTGGGGGGCAGATTGCTTAATGGCAACGTTTTAGGGGTGGTACGGGGGTTTTCCACTGACAAAAGGGGAAATAACTACTTTCGGGTTGTTCAGGGGTGAATAGTGCTTTTCATCGGTACAGCGAAAAATTCGGGATTCGTGCCGGTCTGGACGCCTGATCGTGATTTCTGGCTGTTCAGGGGGCGGATTGGTTATTGGCAACGTTTTAGGGGCGGTACGGCGGTTTCCCACTGACAAAAGGGGAAATAACTACTTTCGGGTTGTTCAGAGGTGAATAGTGCTTTTCGTCGGTACAGCGAGAATTCGGGATTCGAGCCGGTCTGGACGCCCGATCGTGATTACTGGCTGTTTGGGGGGCAGATTGCTTAATGGCAACGTTTTAGGGGTGGTACGGGGGTTTTCCACTGACAAAAGGGGAAATAACTACTTTCGGGTTGTTCAGGGGTGAGTAGTGCTTTTCGTCGGTACAGCGAGAAATTCGGGATTCGTGCCGGTCTGGACGCCCGATCGTGATTTCTGGCTGTTTAGGGGGCAGATTGGTTATTGGCAACGTTTCAGGGGTGGTACGGGGGTTTTTCGCAGGCAAAAGGGGAAATAACTACTTTCGGGTCGTTCAGGGGTGAGTAGTGCTTTTCGTCGGTACAGCGAGAAATTCGGGATTCGTACCGGTCTGGACGCCCGATCGTGATTTCTGGCTGTTTAGGGGGCAGATTGGTTATTGGCAACGTTTTTGGGGTGGTACGGGGGTTTTCCACTGACAAAAGGGGAAATAACTACTTTCGGGTTGTTCAGGGATGAATAGTGCTTTTCGTCGGCACAGCGAGAATTCGGGATTCGTGCCGGTCTGGACGCCCGATCGTGATTTCTGGCTGTTTGGGGGGCAGATTGCTTAATGGCAACGTTTTAGGGGTGGTACGGGGGTTTTCCACTGACAAAAGGGGAAATAACTACTTTCGGGTTGTTCAGGGGTGAGTAGTGCTTTTCGTCGGTACAGCGAGAAATTCGGGATTCGTGCCGGTCTGGACGCCCGATCGTGATTTCTGGCTGTTTAGGGGGCAGATTGGTTATTGGCAACGTTTCAGGGGTGGTACGGGGGTTTTTCGCAGGCAAAAGGGGAAATAACTACTTTCGGGTTGTTCAGGGGTGAGTAGTGCTTTTCGTCGGTACAGCGAGAAATTCGGGATTCGTGCCGGTCTGGACGCCCGATCGTGATTTCTGGCTGTTTAGGGGGCAGATTGGTTATTGGCAACGTTTTTGGGGTGGTACGGGGGTTTTCCACTGACAAAAGGGGAAATAACTACTTTCGGGTTGTTCAGGGATGAATAGTGCTTTTCGTCGGCACAGCGAGAATTCGGGATTCGTGCCGGTCTGGACGCCCGATCGTGATTTCTGGCTGTTTGGGGGGCAGATTGCTTAATGGCAACGTTTTAGGGGTGGTACGGGGGTTTTCCACTGACAAAAGGGGAAATAACTACTTTCGGGTTGTTCAGGGGTGAGTAGTGCTTTTCGTCGGTACAGCGAGAAATTCGGGATTCGTGCCGGTCTGGACGCCCGATCGTGATTACTGGCTGTTTGGGGGGCAGATTGCTTAATGGCAACGTTTTAGGAGTGGTACGGGGGTTTTCCCCTGACACAATGGGAAATAACTACTTTCGGGTTGTTCAGGGGTGAGTAGTGCTTTTCGTCGGTACAGCGAGAAATTCGGGATTCGTGCCGGTCTGGACGCCCGATCGTGATTTCCGGCAGTTTGGGGGGCAGATTGCTTAATGGCAACGTTTTAGGGGTGGTACGGGGGTTTTCCACTGACACAATGGGAAATAACTACTTTCGGGTTGTTCAGGGGTGAATAGTGCTTTTCGTCGGTACAGCGAAAAATTCGGGATTCGTGCCGGTCTGGACGCCTGATCGGGATTTCTGGCTATTTGGGGGGCAGATTGCTTATTGACAACGTTTTAGGGGTGGTACGGGGGTTTTCCGCAGGCAAAAGGGGAAATAACTACTTTCGGGTGGTTCAGGGGTGAGTAGTGCTTTTCGTCGGTACAGCGAGAAATTCGGGATTCGTGCCGGTCTGGACGCCCGATCGTGATTTCTGGCTGTTTAGGGGGCAGATTGGTTATTGGCAACGTTTCAGGGGTGGTACGGGGGTTTTTCGCAGGCAAAAGGGGAAATAACTACTTTCGGGTTGTTCAGGGGTGAGTAGTGCTTTTCGTCGGTACAGCGAGAAATTCGGGATTCGTGCCGGTCTGGACGCCCGATCGTGATTTCTGGCTGTTTAGGGGGCAGATTGGTTATTGGCAACGTTTTTGGGGTGGTACGGGGGTTTTCCACTGACAAAAGGGGAAATAACTACTTTCGGGTTGTTCAGGGATGAATAGTGCTTTTCGTCGGTAGAGCGAGAATTCGGGATTCGTGCCGGTCTGGACGCCCGATCGTGATTTCTGGCTGTTTAGGGGGCAGATTGGTTATTGGCAACGTTTTTGGGGTGGTACGGGGGTTTTCCACTGACAAAAGGGGAAATAACTACTTTCGGGTTGTTCAGGGATGAATAGTGCTTTTCGTCGGTACAGCGAGAAATTCGGGATTCGTGCCGGTCAGGACGCCCGATCGGGATTTCTGGCTGTTTAGGGGGCAGATTGGTTATTGACAACGTTTTAGGGGTGGTACGGGGGTTTTCCGCAGGCATAAGGGGAAATAACTACTTTCGGGTTGTTCAGGGGCGAGTAGTGCTTTTCGTCGGTACAGCGAGAAATTCGGGATTCGTGCCGGTCTGGACGCCTGATCGTGATTTCTGGCTGTTTAGGGGGCAGATTGGTTATTGGCAACGTTTTTGGGGTGGTACGGGGGTTTTCAACTGACAATAGGGGAAATAACTACTTTCGGGTTGTTCAGGGATGAATAGTGCTTTTCGTCGGCACAGTGAGAATTCGGGATTCGTGCCGGTCTGGACGCCCGATCGTGATTTCTGGCTGTTTGGGGGGCAGATTGCTTAATGGCAACGTTTTAGGGGTGGTACGGGGGTTTTCCACTGCCAAAAGGGGAAATAACTACTTTCGGATTGTTCAGGGGTGAGTAGTGCTTTTCGTCGGTACAGCGAGAAATTCGGGATTCGTGCCGGTCTGGACGCCCGATCGTGATTTCTGGCTGTTTAGGGGGCAGATTGCTTAATGGCAACGTTTTAGGGGTGGTACGGGGGATTTCCACTGACAAAAGGGGAAATAACTACTTTCGGGTTGTTCAGGGGTGAGTAGTGCTTTTCGTCGGTACAGCGAGAAATTCGGGATTCGTGCCGGTCTGGACGCCCGATCGTGATTTCTGGCTGTTTGGGGGGCAGATTGCTTAATGGCAACGTTTTAGGGGTGGTACGGGGGTTTTCCACTGACAAAAGGGGAAATAACTACTTTCGGGTTGTTCAGGGGTGAATAGTGCTTTTCATCGGTACAGCGAGAAATTCGGGATTCGTGCCGGTCTGGACGCCCGATCGTGATTTCTGGCTGTTTAGGGGGCAGATTGGTTATTGACAACGTTTTTGGGGTGGTACGGGGGTTTTCCGCTGGCATAAGGGGAAATAACTACTTTCGGGTTGTTCAGGGGCGAGTAGTGCTTTTCGTCGGTACAGCGAGAAATTCGGGATTCGTGCCGGTCTGGACGCCTGATCGTGATTTCTGGCTGTTTAGGGGGCAGATTGGTTATTGGCAACGTTTTTGGGGTGGTACGGGGGTTTTCCACTGACAAAAGGGGAAATAACTACTTTCGGGTTGTTCAGGGATGAATAGTGCTTTTCGTCGGCACAGCGAGAATTCGGGATTCGTGCCGGTCTGGACGCCCGATCGTGATTTCTGGCTGTTTGGGGGGCGGATTGCTTAATGGCAACGTTTTAGGGGTGGTACGGGGGTTTTCCACTACCAAAAGGGGAAATAACTACTTTCGGGTTGTTCAGGGGTGAGTAGTGCTTTTCGTCGGTACAGCGAGAAATTCGGGATTCGTGCCGGTCTGGACGCCCGATCGTGATTTCTGGCTGTTTAGGGGGCAGATTGCTTAATGGCAACGTTTTAGGGGTGGTACGGGGGTTTTCCACTGACAAAAGGGGAAATAACTACTTTCGGGTTGTTCAGGGGTGAGTAGTGCTTTTCGTCGGTACAGCGAGAAATTCGGGATTCGTGCCGGTCTGGACGCCCGATCGTGATTTCTGGCTGTTTGGGGGGCAGATTGCTTAATGGCAACGTTTTTGGGGTGGTACGGGGGTTTTCCACTGACAAAAGGGGAAATAACTACTTTCGGGTTGTTCAGGGGTGAATAGTGCTTTTCATCGGTACAGCGAAAAATTCGGGATTCGTGCCGGTCTGGACGCCTGATCGTGATTTCTGGCTGTTTAGGGGGCGGATTGGTTATTGGCAACGTTTTAGGGGTGGTACGGGGGTTTTCCACTGACAAAAGGGGAAATAACTACTTTCGGGTTGTTCAGAGGTGAATAGTGCTTTTCGTCGGTACAGCGAGAAATTCGGGATTCGTGCCGGTCAGGACGCCCGATCGTGATTTCTGGCTGTTTAGGGGGCAGATTGGTTATTGACAACGTTTTAGGGGTGGTACGGGGGTTTTCCGATGGCATAAGGGGAAATAACTACTTTCGGGTTGTTCAGGGGCGAGTAGTGCTTTTCGTCGGTACAGCGAGAAATTCGGGATTCGTGCCGGTCTGGACGCCCGATCGTGATTTCTGGCTGTTTAGGGGGCAGATTGGTTATTGACAACGTTTTAGGGGTGGTACGGGGGTTTTCCGATGGCATAAGGGGAAATAACTACTTTCGGGTTGTTCAGGGGCGAGTAGTGCTTTTCGTCGGTACAGCGAGAAATTCGGGATTCGTGCCGGTCTGGACGCCTCATCGTGATTTCTGGCTGTTTAGGGGGCAGATTGGTTATTGGCAACGTTTTTGGGGTGGTACGGGGGTTTTCAACTGACAATAGGGGAAATAACTACTTTCGGGTTGTTCAGGGATGAATAGTGCTTTTCGTCGGCACAGCGAGAATTCGGGATTCGTGCCGGTCTGGACGCCCGATCGTGATTTCTGGCTGTTTGGGGGGCAGATTGCTTAATGGCAACGTTTTAGGGGTGGTACGGGGGTTTTCCACTGCCAAAAGGGGAAATAACTACTTTCGGGTTGTTCAGGGGTGAGTAGTGCTTTTCGTCGGTACAGCGAGAAATTCGGGATTCGTGCCGGTCTGGACGCCCGATCGTGATTTCTGGCTGTTTAGGGGGCAGATTGCTTAATGGCAACGTTTTAGGGGTGGTACGGGGGTTTTCCACTGACAAAAGGGGAAATAACTACTTTCGGGTTGTTCAGGGGTGAGTAGTGCTTTTCGTCGGTACAGCGAGAAATTCGGGATTCGTGCCGGTCTGGACGCCCGATCGTGATTTCTGGCTGTTTAGGGGGCAGATTGGTTATTGGCAACGTTTCAGGGGTGGTACGGGGGTTTTTCGCAGGCAAAAGGGGAAATAACTACTTTCGGGTTGTTCAGGGGTGAGTAGTGCTTTTCGTCGGTACAGCGAGAAATTCGGGATTCGTGCCGGTCTGGACGCCCGATCGTGATTTCTGGCTGTTTAGGGGGCAGATTGGTTATTGGCAACGTTTTAGGGGTGGTACGGGGGTTTTCCACTGCCAAAAGGGGAAATAACTACTTTCGGGTTGTTCAGGGGTGAGTAGTGCTTTTCGTCGGTACAGCGAGAAATTCGGGATTCGTGCCGGTCTGGACGCCCGATCGTGATTTCTGGCTGTTTAGGGGGCAGATTGCTTAATGGCAACGTTTTAGGGGTGGTACGGGGGATTTCCACTGACAAAAGGGGAAATAACTACTTTCGGGTTGTTCAGGGGTGAGTAGTGCTTTTCGTCGGTACAGCGAGAAATTCGGGATTCGTGCCGGTCTGGACGCCCGATCGTGATTTCTGGCTGTTTGGGGGGCAGATTGCTTAATGGCAACGTTTTAGGGGTGGTACGGGGGTTTTCCACTGACAAAAGGGGAAATAACTACTTTCGGGTTGTTCAGGGGTGAATAGTGCTTTTCATCGGTACAGCGAAAAATTCGGGATTCGTGCCGGTCTGGACGCCTGATCGTGATTTTTGGCTGTTTAGGGGGCGGATTGGTTATTGGCAACGTTTTAGGGGTGGTACGGGGGTTTTCCACTGACAAAAGGGGAAATAACTACTTTCGGGTTGTTCAGAGGTGAATAGTGCTTTTCGTCGGTACAGCGAGAATTCGGGATTCGTGCCGGTCTGGACGCCCAATCGTGATTACTGGCTGTTTGGGGGGCAGATTGCTTAATGGCAACGTTTTAGGGGTGGTACGGGGGTTTTCCACTGCCAGAAGGGGAAATAACTACTTTCGGGTTGTTCAGGGGTGAGTAGTGCTTTTCGTCGGTACAGCGAGAAATTCGGGATTCGTGCCGGTCAGGACGCCCGATCGTGATTTCTGGCTGTTTAGGGGGCAGATTGGTTATTGACAACGTTTTAGGGGTGGTACGGGGGTTTTCCACTGACAAAAGGGGAAATAACTACTTTCGGGTTGTTCAGGGGTGAGTAGTGCTATTCATCGGTACAGCGAGAAATTCGGGATTCGTGCCGGTCTGGTTGCCCGATCGTGATTTCTGGCTGTTTAGGGGGCAGATTGCTTAATGGCAACGTTTTAGGGGTGGTACGGCGGTTTTCCACGGACAAAAGGGGAAATAACTACTTTCGGGTTGTTCAGGGGTGAGTAGTGCTTTTCGTCGGTACAGCGAGAAATTCGGGATTCGTGCCGGTCTGGTTGCCCGATCGTGATTTCTGGCTGTTTAGGGGGCAGATTGGTTATTGGCAACGTTTTAGGGGTGGTACGGGGGTTTTTCGCAGGCAAAAGGGGAAATAACTACTTTCGGGTTGTTCAGAGGTGAATAGTGCTTTTCGTCGGTACAGCGAGAAATTCGGGATTCGTGCCGGTCAGGACGCCCGATCGTGATTTCTGGCTGTTTAGGGGGCAGATTGGTTATTGACAACGTTTTAGGGGTGGTACGGGGGTTTTCCGATGGCATAAGGGGAAATAACTACTTTCGGGTTGTTCAGGGGCGAGTAGTGCTTTTCGTCGGTACAGCGAGAAATTCGGGATTCGTGCCGGTCTGGACGCCTGATCGTGATTTCTGGCTGTTTAGGGGGCAGATTGCTTAATGGCAACATTTTTGGGGTGGTACGGGGGTTTTCCGCTGGCATAAGGGGAAATAACTACTTTCGGGTTGTTCAGGGGTGAGTAGTGCTTTTCGTCGGTACAGCGAGAAATTCGGGATTCGTGCCGATCTGGACGCCCGATCGTGATTTCTGGCTGTTTGGGGGGCAGATTGCTTAATGGCAACGTTTTAGGGGTGGTACGGGGGTTTTCCACTAACACAATGGGAAATAACTACTTTCGGGTTGTTCAGGGGTGAGTAGTGCTTTTCGTCGGTACAGCGAGAAATTCGGGATTCGTGCCGGTCTGGACGCCCGATCGTGATTTCTGGCTGTTTAGGGGGCAGATTGGTTATTGGCAACGTTTTTGGGGTGGTACGGGGGTTTTCCACTGACAAAAGGGGAAATAACTACTTTCGGGTTGTTCAGGGATGAATAGTGCTTTTCGTCGGCACAGCGAGAATTCGGGATTCGTGCCGGTCTGGACGCCCGATCGTGATTTCTGGCTGTTTGGGGGGCAGATTGCTTAATGGCAACGTTTTAGGGGTGGTACGGTGGTTTTCCGCTGCCAAAAGGGGAAATAACTACTTTCGGGTTGTTCAGGGGTGAGTAGTGCTTTTCGTCGGTACAGCGAGAAATTCGGGATTCGTGCCGGTCTGGACGCCCGATCGTGATTTCTGGCTGTTTGGGGGGCAGATTGCTTAATGGCAACGTTTTAGGGGTGGTACGGGGGTTTTCCACTGACAAAAGGGGAAATAACTACTTTCGGGTTGTTCAGGGGTGAGTAGTGCTTTTCGTCGGTACAGCGAGAAATTCGGGATTCGTGCCGGCCAGGACGCCCGATCGTGATTTCTGGCTGTTTAGGGGGCAGATTGGTTATTGACAACGTTTTAGGGGTGGTACGGGGGTTTTCCGCTGACAAAAGGGGAAAAAACTTCTTTCGGGTTGTTCAGGGGTGAGTAGTGCTTTTCGTCGGTACAGCGAGAAATTCGGGATTCGTGCCGGTCAGGTCGCCCGATCGTGATTTCTGGCTGTTTAGGGGGCAGATTGGTTATTGACAACGTTTTAGGGGTGGTACGGTGGTTTTCCGCTGACAAAAGGGGAAAAAACTTCTTTCGGGTTGTTCAGGGGTGAGTAGTGCTTTTCGTCGGTACAGCGAGAAATTCGGGATTCGTGCCGGTCTGGACGCCTGATCGTGATTTCTGGCTGTTTAGGGGGCAGATTGGTTAATGGCAACATTTTTGGGGTGGTACGGGGGTTTTCCGCTGGCATAAGGGGAAATAACTACTTTCGGGTTGTTCAGGGGTGAGTAGTGCTTTTCGTCGGTACAGCGACAAATTCGGGATTCGTGCCGGTCTGGACGCCCGATCGTGATTTCTGGCTGTTTGGGAGGCAGATTGGTTAATGGCAACGTTTTAGGGGTGGTACGGGGGTTTTCCACTGACACAATGGGAAATAACTACTTTCGGGTTGTTCAGGGGAGAATAGTGCTTTTCGTCGGTACAGCGAAAAATTCAGGATTCGTGCCGGTCTGGACGCCCGATCGTGATTTCTGGCTGTTTGGGGGGCAGATTGCTTAATGGCAACGTTTTAGGGGTGGTACGGGGGTTTTCCACTGACACAATGGGAAATAACTACTTTCGGGTTGTTCAGAGGTGAATAGTGCTTTTCGTCGGTACAGCGAGAATTCGGGATTCGTGCCGATCTGGACGCCCGATCGTGATTTCTGGCTGTTTGGGGGGCAGATTGCTTAATGGCAACGTTTTAGGGGTGGTACGGGGGTTTTCCACTAACACAATGGGAAATAACTACTTTCGGGTTGTTCAGGGGTGAGTAGTGCTTTTCGTCGGTACAGCGAGAAATTCGGGATTCGTGCCGGTCTGGACGCCCGATCGTGATTTCTGGCTGTTTAGGGGGCAGATTGGTTATTGGCAACGTTTTTGGGGTGGTACGGGGGTTTTCCACTGACAAAAGGGGAAATAACTACTTTCGGGTTGTTCAGGGATGAATAGTGCTTTTCGTCGGCACAGCGAGAATTCGGGATTCGTGCCGGTCTGGACGCCCGATCGTGATTTCTGGCTGTTTGGGGGGCAGATTGCTTAATGGCAACGTTTTAGGGGTGGTACGGGGGTTTTCCACTGACAAAAGGGGAAATAACTACTTTCGGGTTGTTCAGGGGTGAGTAGTGCTTTTCGTCGGTACAGCGAGAAATTCGGGATTCGTGCCGGTCTGGACGCCCGATCGTGATTTCTGGCTGTTTGGGGGGCAGATTGCTTAATGGCAACGTTTTAGGGGTGGTACGGGGGTTTTCCACTGACAAAAGGGGAAATAACTACTTTCGGGTTGTTCAGGGGTGAGTAGTGCTTTTCGTCGGTACAGCGAGAAATTCGGGATTCGTGCCGGTCTAGACGCCCGATCGTGATTTCTGGCTGTTTAGGGGGCAGATTGCTTAGTGGCAACGTTTTAGGGGTGGTACAGGGGTTTTCCACTGACAAAAGGGGAAATAACTACTTTCGGGTTGTTCAGGGGTGAGTAGTGCTTTTCGTCGGTACAGCGAGAAATTCGGGATTCGTGCCGGTCTGGACGCCCGATCGTGATTTCTGGCTGTTTGGGGGGCAGATTGCTTAATGGCAACGTTTTAGGGGTGGTACGGGGGTTTTCCACTGACACAATGGGAAATAACTACTTTCGGGTTGTTCAGGGGTGAATAGTGCTTTTCGTCGGTGCAGCGAAAAATTCGGGATTCGTGCCGGTCTGGACGCCCGATCGTGATTTCTGGCTATTTGGGGGGCAGATTGCTTATTGACAACGTTTTAGGGGTGGTACGGGGGTTTTCCGCTGGCAAAAGGGGAAATAACTACTTTCGGGTTGTTCAGGGCTGAGTAGTGCTTTTCGTCGGTACAGCGAGAAATTCGGGATTCGTGCCGGTCAGGTCGCCCGATCGTGATTTCTGGCTGTTTAGGGGGCAGATTGGTTATTGACAACGTTTTAGGGGTGGTACGGGGGTTTTCCGCTGACAAAAGGGGAAATAACTACTTTCAGGTTGTTCAGGGGTGAGTAGTGCTTTTCGTCGGTACAGCGAGAAATTCGGGATTCGTGCCGGTCTGGACGCCCGATCGTGATTTCTGGCTGTTTGGGGGGCAGATTGCTTAATGGCAACGTTTTAGGGGTGGTACGGGGGTTTTCCACTGACACAATGGGAAATAACTACTTTCGGGTTGTTCAGGGGAGAATAGTGCTTTTCGTCGGTACAGCGAAAAATTCAGGATTCGTGCCGGTCTGGACGCCCGATCGTGATTTCTGGCTGTTTGGGGGGCAGATTGCTTAATGGCAACGTTTTAGGGGTGGTACGGGGGTTTTCCACTGACAAAAGGGGAAATAACTACTTTCGGGTTGTTCAGGGGTGAGTAGTGCTTTTCGTCGGTACAGCGAGAAATTCGGGATTCGTGCCGGTCAGGACACCCGATCGTGATTTCTGGCTGTTTAGGGGGCAGATTGGTTATTGACAACGTTTTAGGGGTGGTACGGGGGTTTTCCGCTGACAAAAGGGGAAAAAACTTCTTTCGGGTTGTTCAGGGGTGAGTAGTGCTTTTCGTCGGTACAGCGAGAAATTCGGGATTCGTGCCGGTCAGGTCGCCCGATCGTGATTTCTGGCTGTTTAGGGGGCAGATTGCTTAATGGCAACGTTTTAGGGGTGCTACGGGGGTTTTCCACTGACAAAAGGGGAAATAACTACTTTCGGGTTGTTCAGGGATGAATAGTGCTTTTCGTCGGCACAGCGAGAATTCGGGATTCGTGCCGGTCTGGACGCCCGATCGTGATTTCTGGCTGTTTAGGGGGCAGATTGCTTAATGGCAACGTTTTAGGGGTGCTACGGGGGTTTTCCACTGACAAAAGGGGAAATAACTACTTTCGGGTTGTTCAGGGATGAATAGTGCTTTTCGTCGGCACAGCGAGAATTCGGGATTCGTGCCGGTCTGGACGCCCGATCGTGATTTCTGGCTGTTTGGGGGGCAGATTGCTTAATGGCAACGTTTTAGGGGTGGTACGGGGGTTTTCCACTGACAAAAGGGGAAATAACTACTTTCGGGTTGTTCAGGGGTGAGTAGTGCTTTTCGTCGGTACAGCGAGAAATTCGGGATTCGTGCCGGTCTAGACGCCCGATCGTGATTTCTGGCTGTTTAGGGGGCAGATTGCTTAGTGGCAACGTTTTAGGGGTGGTACAGGGGTTTTCCACTGACAAAAGGGGAAATAACTACTTTCGGGTTGTTCAGGGGTGAGTAGTGCTTTTCGTCGGTACAGCGAGAAATTCGGGATTCGTGCCGGTCTGGACGCCCGATCGTGATTTCTGGCTGTTTGGGGGGCAGATTGCTTAATGGCAACGTTTTAGGGGTGGTACGGGGGTTTTCCACTGACACAATGGGAAATAACTACTTTCGGGTTGTTCAGGGGTGAATAGTGCTTTTCGTCGGTGCAGCGAAAAATTCGGGATTCGTGCCGGTCTGGACGCCCGATCGTGATTTCTGGCTATTTGGGGGGCAGATTGCTTATTGACAACGTTTTAGGGGTGGTACGGGGGTTTTCCGCTGGCAAAAGGGGAAATAACTACTTTCGGGTTGTTCAGGGCTGAGTAGTGCTTTTCGTCGGTACAGCGAGAAATTCGGGATTCGTGCCGGTCAGGTCGCCCGATCGTGATTTCTGGCTGTTTAGGGGGCAGATTGGTTATTGACAACGTTTTAGGGGTGGTACGGGGGTTTTCCGCTGACAAAAGGGGAAATAACTACTTTCAGGTTGTTCAGGGGTGAGTAGTGCTTTTCGTCGGTACAGCGAGAAATTCGGGATTCGTGCCGGTCTGGACGCCCGATCGTGATTTCTGGCTGTTTGGGGGGCAGATTGCTTAATGGCAACGTTTTAGGGGTGGTACGGGGGTTTTCCACTGACACAATGGGAAATAACTACTTTCGGGTTGTTCAGGGGAGAATAGTGCTTTTCGTCGGTACAGCGAAAAATTCAGGATTCGTGCCGGTCTGGACGCCCGATCGTGATTTCTGGCTGTTTGGGGGGCAGATTGCTTAATGGCAACGTTTTAGGGGTGGTACGGGGGTTTTCCACTGACAAAAGGGGAAATAACTACTTTCGGGTTGTTCAGGGGTGAGTAGTGCTTTTCGTCGGTACAGCGAGAAATTCGGGATTCGTGCCGGTCAGGACACCCGATCGTGATTTCTGGCTGTTTAGGGGGCAGATTGGTTATTGACAACGTTTTAGGGGTGGTACGGGGGTTTTCCGCTGACAAAAGGGGAAAAAACTTCTTTCGGGTTGTTCAGGGGTGAGTAGTGCTTTTCGTCGGTACAGCGAGAAATTCGGGATTCGTGCCGGTCAGGTCGCCCGATCGTGATTTCTGGCTGTTTAGGGGGCAGATTGGTTATTGACAACGTTTTAGGGGTGGTACGGGGGTTTTCCGCTGGCATAAGGGGAAATAACTACTTTCGGGTTGTTCAGGGGTGAGCAGTGCTTTTCGTCGGTACAGCGAGAAATTCGGGATTCGTGCCGGTCTGGACGCCTGATCGTGATTTCTGGCTGTTTAGGGGGCGGATTGGTTATTGGCAACGTTTTAGGGGTGGTACGGGGGTTTTCCACTGACAAAAGGGGAAATAACTACTTTCGGGTTGTTCAGGGGTGAATAGTGCTTTTCGTCGGTACAGCGAAAATTCGGGATTCGTGCCGGTCTGGACGCCCGATCGTGATTTCTGGCTGTTTGGGGGGCAGATTGGTTAATGGCAACGTTTTAGGGGTGGTACGGGGGTTTTCCGCTGGCAAAAGGGGAAATAACTACTTTCGGGTTGTTCAGGGGTGAGTAGTGCTTTTCGTCGGTACAGCGAGAAATTCGGGATTCGTGCCGGTCTGGACGCCTGATCATGATTTCTGGCTGTTTAGGGGGCGGATTGGTTATTGGCAACGTTTTAGGGGTGGTACGGGGGTTTTCCACTGACAAAAGGGGAAATAACTACTTTCGGGTTGTTCAGAGGTGAATAGTGCTTTTCGTCGGTACAGCGAGAAATTCGGGATTCGTGTCGGTCTGGACGCCTGATCGTGATTTCTGGCTGTTTAGGGGGCAGATTGGTTATTGGCAACGTTTATGGGGTGGTACGGGGGTTTTCCACTGACAAAAGGGGAAATAACTACTTTCGGGTTGTTCAGGGATGAATAGTGCTTTTCGTCGGCACAGCGAGAATTCGGGATTCGTGCCGGTCTGGACGCCCGATCGTGATTTCTGGCTGTTTGGGGGGCAGATTGCTTAATGGCAACGTTTTAGGGGTGGTACGGGGGTTTTCCACTGACAAAAGGGGAAATAACTTCTTTCGGGTTGTTCAGGGGTGAGTAGTGCTTTTCGTCGGTACAGCGAGAAATTCGGGATTCGTGCCGGTCTGGACGCCCGATCGTGATTTCTGGCTGTTTGGGGGGCAGATTGCTTAATGGCAACGTTTTAGCGGTGGTACGAGGGTTTTCCACTAACACAATGGGAAATTACTACTTTCGGGTTGTTCAGGGGTGAGTAGTGCTTTTCGTCGGTACAGCGAAAAATTCGGGATTCGTGCCGGTCAGGACGCCCGATCGTGATTTCTGGCTGTTTAGGGGGCAGATTGGTTATTGACAACGTTTTAGGGGTGGTACGGGGGTTTTCCGCTGGCAAAAGGGGAAATAACTACTTTCGGGTTGTTCAGGGGAGAGTAGTGCTTTTCGTCAGTACAGCGAGAAATTTGGGATTCGTGCCGGTCTGGACGCCTGATCGTGATTTCTGGCTGTTTAGGGGGCAGATTGGTTATTGGCAACGTTTTAGGGGTGGTACGGGGGTTTTCCACTGACAAAAGGGGAAATAACTACTTTCGGGTTGTTCAGAGGTGAATAGTGCTTTTCGTCGGTACAGCGAGAATTCGGGATTCGTGCCGATCTGGACGCCCGATCGTGATTTCTGGCTGTTTGGGGGGCAGATTGCTTAATGGCAACGTTTTAGGGGTGGTACGGGGGTTTTCCACTAACACAATGGGAAATAACTACTTTCGGGTTGTTCAGGGGTGAGTAGTGCTTTTCGTCGGTACAGCGAAAAATTCGGGATTCGTGCCGGTCTGGACGCCTGATCGTGGTTTCTGGCTGTTTAGGGGGCAGATTGGTTATTGGCAACGTTTTTGGGGTGGTACGGGGGTTTTCCACTGACAAAAGGGGAAATAACTACTTTCGGGTTGTTCAGGGATGAATAGTGCTTTTCGTCGGCACAGCGAGAATTCGGGATTCGTGCCGGTCTGGACGCCCGATCGTGATTTCTGGCTGTTTGGGGGGCAGATTGCTTAATGGCAACGTCTTAGGTGTGGTACGGGGGTTTTCCACTGACAAAAGGGGAAATAACTACTTTCGGGTTGTTCAGGGGTGAGTAGTGCTTTTCGTCGGTACAGCGACAAATTCGGGATTCGTGCCGGTCTGGACGCCCGATCGTGATTTCTGGCTGTTTGGGGGGCAGATTGCTTAATGGCAACGTTTTAAGGGTGGTACGGGGGTTTTCCACTGACACAATGGGAAATAACTACTTTCGGGTTGTTCAAGGGTGAGTAGTGCTTGTCGTCGGTACAACGAAAAATTCGGGATTCGTGCCGGTCTGGACGCCCGATCGTGATTTCTGGCTTTTTGGGGGGCAGATTGCTTATTGTCAACGTTTTAGGGGTGGTACGGGGGTTTTCCGCTGGCAAAAGGGGAAATAACTACTTTCGGGTTGTTCAGGGGTGAGTAGTGCTTTTCGTCGGTACAGCGAGAAATTCGGGATTCGTGCCGGTCTGGACGCCCGATCGTGATTTCTGGCTGTTTAGGGGGCAGATTGGTTATTGACAACGTTTTAGGGGTGGTACGGGGGTTTTCCGCTGGCAAAAGGGGAAATAACTACTTTCGGGTTGTTCAGGGGTGAGTAGTGCTTTTCGTCGGAACAGCGAGAAATTTGGGATTCGTGCCGGTCTGGACGCCTGATCGTGATTTCTGGCTGTTTAGGGGGCGGATTGGTTATTGGCAACGTTTTAGGGGTGGTACAGTGGTTTTCCACTGACAAAAGGGGAAATAACTACTTTCGGGTTGTTCAGAGGTGAATAGTGCTTTTCGTCGGTACAGCGAGAAATTCGGGATTCGTGTCGGTCTGGACGCCTGATCGTGATTTCTGGCTGTTTAGGGGGCAGATTGGTTATTGGCAACGTTTATGGGGTGGTACGGGGGTTTTCCACTGACAAAAGGGGAAATAACTACTTTCGGGTTGTTCAGGGATGAATAGTGCTTTTCGTCGGCACAGCGAGAATTCGGGATTCGTGCCGGTCTGGACGCCCGATCGTGATTTCTGGCTGTTTGGGGGGCAGATTGCTTAATGGCAACGTTTTAGGGGTGGTACGGGGGTTTTCCACTGACAAAAGGGGAAATAACTTCTTTCGGGTTGTTCAGGGGTGAGTAGTGCTTTTCGTCGGTACAGCGAGAAATTCGGGATTCGTGCCGGTCTGGACGCCCGATCGTGATTTCTGGCTGTTTGGGGGGCAGATTGCTTAATGGCAACGTTTTAGCGGTGGTACGGGGGTTTTCCACTAACACAATGGGAAATTACTACTTTCGGGTTGTTCAGGGGTGAGTAGTGCTTTTCGTCGGTACAGCGAAAAATTCGGGATTCGTGCCGGTCAGGACGCCCGATCGTGATTTCTGGCTGTTTAGGGGGCAGATTGGTTATTGACAACGTTTTAGGGGTGGTACGGGGGTTTTCCGCTGGCAAAAGGGGAAATAACTACTTTCGGGTTGTTCAGGGGAGAGTAGTGCTTTTCGTCAGTACAGCGAGAAATTTGGGATTCGTGCCGGTCTGGACGCCTGATCGTGATTTCTGGCTGTTTAGGGGGCAGATTGGTTATTGGCAACGTTTTAGGGGTGGTACGGGGGTTTTCCACTGACAAAAGGGGAAATAACTACTTTCGGGTTGTTCAGAGGTGAATAGTGCTTTTCGTCGGTACAGCGAGAATTCGGGATTCGTGCCGATCTGGACGCCCGATCGTGATTTCTGGCTGTTTGGGGGGCAGATTGCTTAATGGCAACGTTTTAGGGGTGGTACGGGGGTTTTCCACTAACACAATGGGAAATAACTACTTTCGGGTTGTTCAGGGGTGAGTAGTGCTTTTCGTCGGTACAGCGAAAAATTCGGGATTCGTGCCGGTCTGGACGCCTGATCGTGGTTTCTGGCTGTTTAGGGGGCAGATTGGTTATTGGCAACGTTTTTGGGGTGGTACGGGGGTTTTCCACTGACAAAAGGGGAAATAACTACTTTCGGGTTGTTCAGGGATGAATAGTGCTTTTCGTCGGCACAGCGAGAATTCGGGATTCGTGCCGGTCTGGACGCCCGATCGTGATTTCTGGCTGTTTGGGGGGCAGATTGCTTAATGGCAACGTCTTAGGTGTGGTACGGGGGTTTTCCACTGACAAAAGGGGAAATAACTACTTTCGGGTTGTTCAGGGGTGAGTAGTGCTTTTCGTCGGTACAGCGACAAATTCGGGATTCGTGCCGGTCTGGACGCCCGATCGTGATTTCTGGCTGTTTGGGGGGCAGATTGCTTAATGGCAACGTTTTAAGGGTGGTACGGGGGTTTTCCACTGACACAATGGGAAATAACTACTTTCGGGTTGTTCAAGGGTGAGTAGTGCTTGTCGTCGGTACAACGAAAAATTCGGGATTCGTGCCGGTCTGGACGCCCGATCGTGATTTCTGGCTTTTTGGGGGGCAGATTGCTTATTGGCAACGTTTTTGGGGTGGTACAGGGGTTTTCCACTGACAAAAGGGGAAATAACTACTTTCGGGTTGTTCAGAGGTGAATAGTGCTTTTCGTCGGTACAGCGAGAAATTCGGGATTCGTGCCGGTCTGGACGCCCGATCGTGATTTCTGGCTGTTTAGGGGGAAGATTGGTTATTGACAACGTTTTAGGGGTGGTACGGGGGTTTTCCGCTGGCAAAAGGGGAAATAACTACTTTCGGGTTGTTCAGGGGTGAGTAGTGCTTTTCGTCGGTACAGCGAAAAATTCGGGATTCGTGCCGGTCTGGACGCCCGATCGTGATTTCTGGCTGTTTAAGGGGCGGATTGGTTATTGGCAACGTTTTAGGGGTGGTACGGGGGTTTTCCACTGACAAAAGGGGAAATAACTACTTTCGGGTTGTTCAGAGGTGAGTAGTGCTTTTCGTCGGTACAGCGAGAAATTCGGGATTCGTGCCGGTCTGGTCGCCTGATCGTGATTTCTGGCTGTTTAGGGGGCAGATTGGTTATCGGCAACGTTTTAGGGATGGTACGGGGGTTTTCCGCTGACAAAAGGGGAAATAACTACTTTCGGGTTGTTCAGGGGTGAGTAGTGCTTTTCATCGGTACAGCGAAAAATTCGGGATTCGTGCCGGTCTGGACACCCGATCGTGATTTCTGGCTTTTTGGGGGGCAGATTGCTTATTGTCAACGTTTTAGGGGTGGTACGGGGGTTTTCCGCTGGCAAAAGGGGAAATAACTACTTTCGGGTTGTTCAGGGGTGAGTAGTGCTTTTCGTCGGTACAACGACAAATTCGGGATTCGTGCCGGTCTGGACGCCCGATCGTGATTTCTGGCTGTTTGGAGGGCAGATTGCTTATTGGCAACGTTTTAGGGGTGGTACGGGGGTTTTCCACTGACAAAAGGGGAAATAACTACTTTCGGGTTGTTCAGAGGTGAGTAGTGCTTTTCGTCGGTACAGCGAGAAATTCGGGATTCGTGCCGGTCTGGTCGCCTGATCGTGATTTCTGGCTGTTTAGGGGGCAGATTGGTTATCGGCAACGTTTTAGGGATGGTACGGGGGTTTTCCACTGACAAAAGGGGAAATAACTACTTTCGGGCTGTTCAGGGGTGAGTAGTGCTTTTCATCGGTACAGCGAGAAATTCGGGATTCGTGCCGGTCTGGACCCCCGATCGTGATTTCTGGCTGTTTAGGGGGAAGATTGGTTATTGACAACGTTTTAGGGGTGGTACGGGGGTTTTCCGCTGGCAAAAGGGGAAATAACTACTTTCGGGTTGTTCAGGGGTGAGTAGTGCTTTTCGTCGGTACAGCGACAAATTCGGGATTCGTGCCGGTCTGGACGCCCGATCGTGATTTCTGGCTGTTTGGGGGGCAGATTGCTTATTGGCAACGTTTTAGGGGTGGTACGGGGGTTTTCCACTGACACAATGGGAAATAACTACTTTCGGGTTGTTCAGGGGTGAGTAGTGCTTTTCGTCGGTACAGCGAAAAATTCGGGATTCGTGCCGGTCTGGACGCCCGATCGTGATTTCTGGCTGTTTAAGGGGCGGATTGGTTATTGGCAACGTTTTAGGGGTGGTACGGGGGTTTTCCACTGACAAAAGGGGAAATAACTACTTTCGGGTTGTTCAGGGGTGAATAGAGCTTTTCGTCGGTACAGCGAGAATTCGGGATCCGTGCCGGTCTGGACGCCCGATCGTGATTTCTGGCTGTTTGGGGGGCAGATTGCTTAATGGCAACGTTTTAGGGGTGGTACGGGGGTTTTCCCCTGACACAATGGGAAATAACTACTTTCGGGTTGTTCAGGCGTGAATAGTGCTTTTCGTCGGTACAGCGAAAAATTCGGGATTCGTGCCGGTTTGGACGCCCAGTCGTGATTTCTGGCTGTTTGGGGGGCAGATTGCTTAATGGCAACGTTTTAGGGGTGGTACGGGGGTTTTCCACTGACAAAAGGGGAAATAACTACTTTCGGGTAGTTCAGGGGTGAGTAGTGCTTTTCGTCGGTACAGCGAGAAATTCGGGATTCGTGCCGGTCTGGACGCCCGATCGTGATTTCTTGCTGTTTAGGGGGCAGATTGGTTATTGACAACGTTTTAGGGGTGGTACGGGGGTTTTCCGCTGACAAAAGGGGAAATAACTTCTTTCGGGTTGTTCAGGGGTGAGTAGTGCTTTTCGTCGGTACAGCGAGAAATTCGGGATTCGTGTCGGTCTGGACGCCCGATCGTGATTTCTGGCTGTTTGGGGGGCAGATTGCTTAATGGCAACGTCTTAGGTGTGGTACGGGGGTTTTCCACTGACAAAAGGGGAAATAACTACTTTCGGGTTGTTCAGGGGTGAGTAGTGCTTTTCGTCGGTACAGCGACAAATTCGGGATTCGTGCCGGTCTGGACGCCCGATCGTGATTTCTGGCTGTTTGGGGGGCAGATTGCTTAATGGCAACGTTTTAGGGGTGGTACGGGGGTTTTCCACTGACACAATGGGAAATAACTACTTTCGGGTTGTTCAAGGGTGAGTAGTGCTTGTCGTCGGTACAACGAAAAATTCGGGATTCGTGCCGGTCTGGACGCCCGATCGTGATTTCTGGCTTTTTGGGGGGCAGATTGCTTATTGTCAACGTTTTAGGGGTGGTACGGGGGTTTTCCGCTGGCAAAAGGGGAAATAACTACTTTCGGGTTGTTCAGGGGTGAGTAGTGCTTTTCGTCGGTACAGCGAGAAATTCGGGATTCGTGCCGGTCTGGACGCCCGATCGTGATTTCTGGCTGTTTAGGGGGCAGATTGGTTATTGGCAACGTTTTTGGGGTGGTACGGGGGTTTTCCACTGACAAAAGGGGAAATAACTACTTTCGGGTTGTTCAGGGATGAATAGTGCTTTTCGTCGGCACAGCGAGAATTCGGGATTCGTGCCGGTCTGGACGCCCGATCGTGATTTCTGGCTGTTTGGGGGGCAGATTGCTTAATGGCAACGTTTTAGGGGTGGTACGGGGGTTTTCCACTGACACAATGGGAAATAACTACTTTCGGGTTGTTCAGGCGTGAATAGTGCTTTTCGTCGGTACAGCGAAAAATTCGGGATTCGTGCCGGTCTGGACGCCCAATCGTGATTTCTGGCTGTTTGGGGGGCAGATTGCTTAATGGCAACGTTTTAGGGGTGGTACGGGGGTTTTCCACTGACAAAAGGGGAAATAACTACTTTCGGGTTGTTCAGGGGTGAGTAGTGCTTTTCGTCGGTACAGCGAGAAATTCGGGATTCGTGCCGGTCTGGACGCCCGATCGTGATTTCTTGCTGTTTAGGGGGCAGATTGGTTATTGACAACGTTTTAGGGGTGGTACGGGGGTTTTCCGCTGACAAAAGGGGAAATAACTTCTTTCGGGTTGTTCAGGGGTGAGTAGTGCTTTTCGTCGGTACAGCGAGAAATTCGGGATTCGTGTCGGTCTGGACGCCCGATCGTGATTTCTGGCTGTTTGGGGGGCAGATTGCTTAATGGCAACGTCTTAGGTGTGGTACGGGGGTTTTCCACTGACAAAAGGGGAAATAACTACTTTCGGGTTGTTCAGGGGTGAGTAGTGCTTTTCGTCGGTACAGCGACAAATTCGGGATTCGTGCCGGTCTGGACGCCCGATCGTGATTTCTGGCTGTTTGGGGGGCAGATTGCTTAATGGCAACGTTTAAGGGGTGGTACGGGGGTTTTCCACTGACACAATGGGAAATAACTACTTTCGGGTTGTTCAAGGGTGAGTAGTGCTTGTCGTCGGTACAGCGAGAAATTCGGGATTCGTGCCGGTCTGGACGCCCGATCGTGATTTCTGGCTGTTTAGGGGGCAGATTGGTTATTGGCAACGTTTTTGGGGTGGTACGGGGGTTTTCCACTGACAAAAGGGGAAATAACTACTTTCGGGTTGTTCAGGGATGAATAGTGCTTTTCGTCGGCACAGCGAGAATTCGGGATTCGTGCCGGTCTGGACGCCCGATCGTGATTTCTGGCTGTTTGGGGGGCAGATTGCTTAATGGCAACGTTTTAGGGGTGGTACGGGGGTTTTCCACTGACACAATGGGAAATAACTACTTTCGGGTTGTTCAGGCGTGAATAGTGCTTTTCGTCGGTACAGCGAAAAATTCGGGATTCGTGCCGGTCTGGACGCCCAATCGTGATTTCTGGCTGTTTGGGGGGCAGATTGCTTAATGGCAACGTTTTAGGGGTGGTACGGGGGTTTTCCACTGACAAAAGGGGAAATAACTACTTTCGGGTTGTTCAGGGGTGAGTAGTGCTTTTCGTCGGTACAGCGAGAAATTCGGGATTCGTGCCGGTCTGGACGCCCGATCGTGATTTCTTGCTGTTTAGGGGGCAGATTGGTTATTGACAACGTTTTAGGGGTGGTACGGGGGTTTTCCGCTGACAAAAGGGGAAATAACTTCTTTCGGGTTGTTCAGGGGTGAGTAGTGCTTTTCGTCGGTACAGCGAGAAATTCGGGATTCGTGTCGGTCTGGACGCCCGATCGTGATTTCTGGCTGTTTGGGGGGCAGATTGCTTAATGGCAACGTTTTAGGGGTGGTACGGGGGTTTTCCACTGACAAAAGGGGAAATAACTACTTTCGGGTTGTTCAGGGGTGAGTAGTGCTTTTCGTCGGTACAGCGAAAAATTCGGGATTCGTGCCGGTCTGGACGTCTGATCGTGATTTCTGGCTGTTTAGGGGGCAGATTGGTTATTGGCAACGTTTTTGGGGTGGTACGGGGGTTTTCCACTGACAAAAGGGGAAATAACTACTTTCGGGTTGTTCAGGGATGAATAGTGCTTTTCGTCGGCACAGCGAGAATTCGGGATTCGTGCCGGTCTGGACGCCCGATCGTGATTTCTGGCTGTTTGGGGGGCAGATTGCTTATTGTCAACGTCTTAGGTGTGGTACGGGGGTTTTCCACTGACAAAAGGGGAAATAACTACTTTCGGGTTGTTCAGGGGTGAGTAGTGCTTTTCGTCGGTACAGCGACAAATTCGGGATTCGTGCCGGTCTGGACGCCCGATCGTGATTTCTGGCTGTTTGGAGGGCAGATTGCTTATTGGCAACGTTTTAGGGGTGGTACGGGGGTTTTCCACTGACAAAAGGGGAAATAACTACTTTCGGGTTGTTCAGAGGTGAGTAGTGCTTTTCGTCGGTACAGCGAGAAAATCGGGATTCGTGCCGGTCTGGTCGCCTGATCGTGATTTCTGGCTGTTTAGGGGGCAGATTGGTTATCGGCAACGTTTTAGGGATGGTACGGGGGTTTTCCACTGACAAAAGGGGAAATAACTACTTTCGGGCTGTTCAGGGGTGAGTAGTGCTTTTCATCGGTACAGCGAGAAATTCGGGATTCGTGCCGGTCTGGACCCCCGATCGTGATTTCTGGCTGTTTAGGGGGAAGATTGGTTATTGACAACGTTTTAGGGGTGGTACGGGGGTTTTCCGCTGGCAAAAGGGGAAATAACTACTTTCGGGTTGTTCAGGGGTGAGTAGTGCTTTTCGTCGGTACAGCGACAAATTCGGGATTCGTGCCGGTCTGGACGCCCGATCGTGATTTCTGGCTGTTTGGGGGGCAGATTGCTTATTGGCAACGTTTTAGGGGTGGTACGGGGGTTTTCCACTGACACAATGGGAAATAACTACTTTCGGGTTGTTCAGGGGTGAGTAGTGCTTTTCGTCGGTACAGCGAAAAATTCAGGATTCGTGCCGGTCTGGACGCCCGATCGTGATTTCTGGCTGTTTAAGGGGCGGATTGGTTATTGGCAACGTTTTAGGGGTGGTACGGGGGTTTTCCACTGACAAAAGGGGAAATAACTACTTTCGGGTTGTTCAGGGGTGAATAGAGCTTTTCGTCGGTACAGCGAGAATTCGGGATCCGTGCCGGTCTGGACGCCCGATCGTGATTTCTGGCTGTTTGGGGGGCAGATTGCTTAATGGCAACGTTTTAGGGGTGGTACGGGGGTTTTCCACTGACACAATGGGAAATAACTACTTTCGGGTTGTTCAGGCGTGAATAGTGCTTTTCGTCGGTACAGCGAAAAATTCGGGATTCGTGCCGGTTTGGACGCCCAGTCGTGATTTCTGGCTGTTTGGGGGGCAGATTGCTTAATGGCAACGTTTTAGGGGTGGTACGGGGGTTTTCCACTGACAAAAGGGGAAATAACTACTTTCGGGTTGTTCAGGGGTGAGTAGTGCTTTTCGTCGGTACAGCGAGAAATTCGGGATTCGTGCCGGTCTGGACGCCCGATCGTGATTTCTTGCTGTTTAGGGGGCAGATTGGTTATTGACAACGTTTTAGGGGTGGTACGGGGGTTTTCCGCTGACAAAAGGGGAAATAACTTCTTTCGGGTTGTTCAGGGGTGAGTAGTGCTTTTCGTCGGTACAGCGAGAAATTCGGGATTCGTGTCGGTCTGGACGCCCGATCGTGATTTCTGGCTGTTTGGGGGGCAGATTGCTTAATGGCAACGTCTTAGGTGTGGTACGGGGGTTTTCCACTGACAAAAGGGGAAATAACTACTTTCGGGTTGTTCAGGGGTGAGTAGTGCTTTTCGTCGGTACAGCGACAAATTCGGGATTCGTGCCGGTCTGGACGCCCGATCGTGATTTCTGGCTGTTTGGGGGGCAGATTGCTTAATGGCAACGTTTTAGGGGTGGTACGGGGGTTTTCCACTGACACAATGGGAAATAACTACTTTCGGGTTGTTCAAGGGTGAGTAGTGCTTGTCGTCGGTACAACGAAAAATTCGGGATTCGTGCCGGTCTGGACGCCCGATCGTGATTTCTGGCTTTTTGGGGGGCAGATTGCTTATTGTCAACGTTTTAGGGGTGGTACGGGGGTTTTCCGCTGGCAAAAGGGGAAATAACTACTTTCGGGTTGTTCAGGGGTGAGTAGTGCTTTTCGTCGGTACAGCGAGAAATTCGGGATTCGTGCCGGTCTGGACGCCCGATCGTGATTTCTGGCTGTTTAGGGGGCAGATTGGTTATTGGCAACGTTTTTGGGGTGGTACGGGGGTTTTCCACTGACAAAAGGGGAAATAACTACTTTCGGGTTGTTCAGGGATGAATAGTGCTTTTCGTCGGCACAGCGAGAATTCGGGATTCGTGCCAGTCTGGACGCCCGATCGTGATTTCTGGCTGTTTGGGGGGCAGATTGCTTAATGGCAACGTTTTAGGGGTGGTACGGGGGTTTTCCACTGACACAATGGGAAATAACTACTTTCGGGTTGTTCAGGCGTGAATAGTGCTTTTCGTCGGTACAGCGAAAAATTCGGGATTCGTGCCGGTTTGGACGCCCAGTCGTGATTTCTGGCTGTTTGGGGGGCAGATTGCTTAATGGCAACGTTTTAGGGGTGGTACGGGGGTTTTCCACTGACAAAAGGGGAAATAACTACTTTCGGGTTGTTCAGGGGTGAGTAGTGCTTTTCGTCGGTACAGCGAGAAATTCGGGATTCGTGCCGGTCTGGACGCCCGATCGTGATTTCTTGCTGTTTAGGGGGCAGATTGGTTATTGACAACGTTTTAGGGGTGGTACGGGGGTTTTCCGCTGACAAAAGGGGAAATAACTTCTTTCGGGTTGTTCAGGGGTGAGTAGTGCTTTTCGTCGGTACAGCGAGAAATTCGGGATTCGTGTCGGTCTGGACGCCCGATCGTGATTTCTGGCTGTTTGGGGGGCAGATTGCTTAATGGCAACGTCTTAGGTGTGGTACGGGGGTTTTCCACTGACAAAAGGGGAAATAACTACTTTCGGGTTGTTCAGGGGTGAGTAGTGCTTTTCGTCGGTACAGCGACAAATTCGGGATTCGTGCCGGTCTGGACGCCCGATCGTGATTTCTGGCTGTTTGGGGGGCAGATTGCTTAATGGCAACGTTTTAGGGGTGGTACGGGGGTTTTCCACTGACACAATGGGAAATAACTACTTTCGGGTTGTTCAAGGGTGAGTAGTGCTTGTCGTCGGTACAACGAAAAATTCGGGATTCGTGCCGGTCTGGACGCCCGATCGTGATTTCTGGCTTTTTGGGGGGCAGATTGCTTATTGTCAACGTTTTAGGGGTGGTACGGGGGTTTTCCGCTGGCAAAAGGGGAAATAACTACTTTCGGGTTGTTCAGGGGTGAGTAGTGCTTTTCGTCGGTACAGCGAGAAATTCGGGATTCGTGCCGGTCTGGACGCCCGATCGTGATTTCTGGCTGTTTAGGGGGCAGATTGGTTATTGGCAACGTTTTTGGGGTGGTACGGGGGTTTTCCACTGACAAAAGGGGAAATAACTACTTTCGGGTTGTTCAGGGATGAATAGTGCTTTTCGTCGGCACAGCGAGAATTCGGGATTCGTGCCGGTCTGGACGCCCGATCGTGATTTCTGGCTGTTTGGGGGGCAGATTGCTTAATGGCAACGTCTTAGGTGTGGTACGGGGGTTTTCCACTGACAAAAGGGGAAATAACTACTTTCGGGTTGTTCAGGGGTGAGTAGTGCTTTTCGTCGGTACAGCGACAAATTCGGGATTCGTGCCGGTCTGGACGCCCGATCGTGATTTCTGGCTGTTTGGGGGGCAGATTGCTTAATGGCAACGTTTTAGGGGTGGTACGGGGGTTTTCCACTGACACAATGGGAAATAACTACTTTCGGGTTGTTCAAGGGTGAGTAGTGCTTGTCGTCGGTACAACGAAAAATTCGGGATTCGTGCCGGTCTGGACGCCCGATCGTGATTTCTGGCTTTTTGGGGGGCAGATTGCTTATTGTCAACGTTTTAGGGGTGGTACGGGGGTTTTCCGCTGGCAAAAGGGGAAATAACTACTTTCGGGTTGTTCAGGGGTGAGTAGTGCTTTTCGTCGGTACAGCGAGAAATTCGGGATTCGTGCCGGTCTGGACGCCCGATCGTGATTTCTGGCTGTTTAGGGGGCAGATTGGTTATTGACAACGTTTTAGGGGTGGTACGGGGGTTTTCCGCTGGCAAAAGGGGAAATAACTACTTTCGGGTTGTTCAGGGGTGAGTAGTGCTTTTCGTCGGAACAGCGAGAAATTTGGGATTCGTGCCGGTCTGGACGCCTGATCGTGATTTCTGGCTGTTTAGGGGGCGGATTGGTTATTGGCAACGTTTTAGGGGTGGAACAGGGGTTTTCCACTGACAAAAGGGGAAATAACTACTTTCGGGTTGTTAAGAGGTGAATAGTGCTTTTCGTCGGTACAGCGAGAATTCGGGATTCGTGCCGATCTGGACGCCCGATCGTGATTTCTGGCTGTTTGGGGGGCAGATTGCTTAATGGCAACGTCTTAGGTGTGGTACGGGGGTTTTCCACTGACAAAAGGGGAAATAACTACTTTCGGGTTGTTCAGGGGTGAGTAGTGCTTTTCGTCGGTACAGCGACAAATTCGGGATTCGTGCCGGTCTGGACGCCCGATCGTGATTTCTGGCTGTTTGGGGGGCAGATTGCTTAATGGCAACGTTTTAGGGGTGGTACGGGGGTTTTCCACTGACACAATGGGAAATAACTACTTTCGGGTTGTTCAAGGGTGAGTAGTGCTTGTCGTCGGTACAACGAAAAATTCGGGATTCGTGCCGGTCTGGACGCCCGATCGTGATTTCTGGCTTTTTGGGGGGCAGATTGCTTATTGTCAACGTTTTAGGGGTGGTACGGGGGTTTTCCGCTGGCAAAAGGGGAAATAACTACTTTCGGGTTGTTCAGGGGTGAGTAGTGCTTTTCGTCGGTACAGCGAGAAATTCGGGATTCGTGCCGGTCTGGACGCCCGATCGTGATTTCTGGCTGTTTAGGGGGCAGATTGGTTATTGACAACGTTTTAGGGGTGGTACGGGGGTTTTCCGCTGGCAAAAGGGGAAATAACTACTTTCGGGTTGTTCAGGGGTGAGTAGTGCTTTTCGTCGGAACAGCGAGAAATTTGGGATTCGTGCCGGTCTGGATGCCTGATCGTGATTTCTGGCTGTTTAGGGGGCGGATTGGTTATTGGCAACGTTTTAGGGGTGGTACAGGGGTTTTCCACTGACAAAAGGGGAAATAACTACTTTCGGGTTGTTAAGAGGTGAATAGTGCTTTTCGTCGGTACAGCGAGAATTCGGGATTCGTGCCGATCTGGACGCCCGATCGTGATTTCTGGCTGTTTGGGGGGCAGATTGCTTAATGGCAACGTTTTAGGGGTGGTACGGGGGTTTTCCACTGACACAATGGGAAATAACTACTTTCGGGTTGTTCAGGGGTGAATAGTGCTTTTCGTCGGTACAGCGAAAAATTCGGGATTCGTGCCGGTCTGGACGCCCGATCGTGATTTCTGGCTGTTTGGAGGGCAGATTGCTTATTGGCAACGTTTTAGGGGTGGTACGGGGGTTTTCCACTGACAAAAGGGGAAATAACTACTTTCGGGTTGTTCAGAGGTGAGTAGTGCTTTTCGTCGGTACAGCGAGAAATTCGGGATTCGTGCCGGTCTGGTCGCCTGATCGTGATTTCTGGCTGTTTAGGGGGCAGATTGGTTATCGGCAACGTTTTAGGGATGGTACGGGGGTTTTCCACTGACAAAAGGGGAAATAACTACTTTCAGGTTGTTCAGGGGTGAGTAGTGCTTTTCATCGGTACAGCGAAAAATTCGGGATTCGTGCCGGTCTGGACGCCCGATCGTGATTTCTGGCTTTTTGGGGGGCAGATTGCTTATTGTCAACGTTTTAGGGGTGGTACGGGGGTTTTCCGCTGGCAAAAGGGGAAATAACTACTTTCGGGTTGTTCAGGGGTGAGTAGTGCTTTTCGTCGGTACAGCGTCAAGTTCGGGATTCGTGCCGGTCTGGACGCCCGATCGTGATTTCTGGCTGTTTGGAGGGCAGATTGCTTATTGGCAACGTTTTAGGGGTGGTACGGGGGTTTTCCACTGACAAAAGGGGAAATAACTACTTTCGGGTTGTTCAGAGGTGAGTAGTGCTTTTCGTCGGTACAGCGAGAAAATCGGGATTCGTGCCGGTCTGGTCGCCTGATCGTGATTTCTGGCTGTTTAGGGGGCAGATTGGTTATCGGCAACGTTTTAGGGATGGTACGGGGGTTTTCCACTGACAAAAGGGGAAATAACTACTTTCGGGTTGTTCAGGGGTGAGTAGTGCTTTTCATCGGTACAGCGAGAAATTCGGGATTCGTGCCGGTCTGGACCCCCGATCGTGATTTCTGGCTGTTTAGGGGGAAGATTGGTTATTGACAACGTTTTAGGGGTGGTACGGGGGTTTTCCGCTGGCAAAAGGGGAAATAACTACTTTCGGGTTGTTCAGGGGTGAGTAGTGCTTTTCGTCGGTACAGCGACAAATTCGGGATTCGTGCCGGTCTGGACGCCCGATCGTGATTTTTGGCTGTTTAGGGGGCGGATTGGTTATTGGCAACGTTTTAGGGGTGGTACAGGGGTTTTCCACTGACAAAAGGGGAAATAACTACTTTCGGGTTGTTCAGAGGTGAATAGTGCTTTTCGTCGGTACAGCGAGAATTCGGGATTCGTGCCGATCTGGACGCCCGATCGTGATTTCTGGCTGTTTGGGGGGCAGATTGCTTAATGGCAACGTTTTAGGGGTGGTACGGGGGTTTTCCACTGACACAATGGGAAATAACTACTTTCGGGTTGTTCAGGGGTGAATAGTGCTTTTCGTCGGTACAGCGAAAAATTCGGGATTCGTGCCGGTCTGGACGCCCGATCGTGATTTCTGGCTGTTTGGAGGGCAGATTGCTTATTGGCAACGTTTTAGGGGTGGTACGGGGGTTTTCCACTGACAAAAGGGGAAATAACTACTTTCGGGTTGTTCAGAGGTGAGTAGTGCTTTTCGTCGGTACAGCGAGAAAATCGGGATTCGTGCCGGTCTGGTCGCCTGATCGTGATTTCTGGCTGTTTAGGGGGCAGATTGGTTATCGGCAACGTTTTAGGGATGGTACGGGGGTTTTCCACTGACAAAAGGGGAAATAACTACTTTCGGGTTGTTCAGGGGTGAGTAGTGCTTTTCATCGGTACAGCGAAAAATTCGGGATTCGTGCCGGTCTGGACGCCCGATCGTGATTTCTGGCTTTTTGGGGGGCAGATTGCTTATTGGCAACGTTTTAGGGGTGGTACGGGGGTTTTCCACTGACAAAAGGGGAAATAACTACTTTCGGGTTGTTTAGAGGTGAGTAGTGCTTTTCGTCGGTACAGCGAGAAATTCGGGATTCGTGCCGGTCTGGTCGCCTGATCGTGATTTCTGGCTGTTTAGGGGGCAGATTGGTTATCGGCAACGTTTTAGGGATGGTACGGGGGTTTTCCACTGACAAAAGGGGAAATAACTACTTTCGGGTTGTTCAGGGGTGAGTAGTGCTTTTCATCGGTACAGCGAGAAATTCGGGATTCGTGCCGGTCTGGTCGCCTGATCGTGATTTCTGGCTGTTTAGGGGGCAGATTGGTTATCGGCAACGTTTTAGGGATGGTACGGGGGTTTTCCACTGACAAAAGGGGAAATAACTACTTTCGGGTTGTTCAGGGGTGAGTAGTGCTTTTCATCGGTACAGCGAGAAATTCGGGATTCGTGCCGGTCTGGACCCCCGATCGTGATTTCTGGCTGTTTAGGGGGAAGATTGGTTATTGACAACGTTTTAGGGGTGGTACGGGGGTTTTCCGCTGGCAAAAGGGGAAATAACTACTTTCGGGTTGTTCAGGGGTGAGTAGTGCTTTTCGTCGGTACAGCGACAAATTCGGGATTCGTGCTGGTCTGGACGCCCGATCGTGATTTCTGGCTGTTTAGGGGGCGGATTGGTTATTGGCAACGTTTTAGGGGTGGTACAGGGGTTTTCCACTGACAAAAGGGGAAATAACTACTTTCGGGTTGTTCAGAGGTGAATAGTGCTTTTCGTCGGTACAGCGAGAATTCGGGATTCGTGCCGATCTGGACGCCCGATCGTGATTTCTGGCTGTTTGGGGGGCAGATTGCTTAATGGCAACGTTTTAGGGGTGGTACGGGGGTTTTCCACTGACACAATGGGAAATAACTACTTTCGGGTTGTTCAGGGGTGAATAGTGCTTTTCGTCGGTACAGCGAAAAATTCGGGATTCGTGCCGGTCTGGACGCCCGATCGTGATTTCTGGCTGTTTGGAGGGCAGATTGCTTATTGGCAACGTTTTAGGGGTGGTACGGGGGTTTTCCACTGACAAAAGGGGAAATAACTACTTTCGGGTTGTTCAGAGGTGAGTAGTGCTTTTCGTCGGTACAGCGAGAAAATCGGGATTCGTGCCGGTCTGGTCGCCTGATCGTGATTTCTGGCTGTTTAGGGGGCAGATTGGTTATCGGCAACGTTTTAGGGATGGTACGGGGGTTTTCCACTGACAAAAGGGGAAATAACTACTTTCGGGTTGTTCAGGGGTGAGTAGTGCTTTTCATCGGTACAGCGAAAAATTCGGGATTCGTGCCGGTCTGGACGCCCGATCGTGATTTCTGGCTTTTTGGGGGGCAGATTGCTTATTGGCAACGTTTTAGGGGTGGTACGGGGGTTTTCCACTGACAAAAGGGGAAATAACTACTTTCGGGTTGTTTAGAGGTGAGTAGTGCTTTTCGTCGGTACAGCGAGAAATTCGGGATTCGTGCCGGTCTGGTCGCCTGATCGTGATTTCTGGCTGTTTAGGGGGCAGATTGGTTATCGGCAACGTTTTAGGGATGGTACGGGGGTTTTCCACTGACAAAAGGGGAAATAACTACTTTCGGGTTGTTCAGGGGTGAGTAGTGCTTTTCATCGGTACAGCGAGAAATTCGGGATTCGTGCCGGTCTGGTCGCCTGATCGTGATTTCTGGCTGTTTAGGGGGCAGATTGGTTATCGGCAACGTTTTAGGGATGGTACGGGGGTTTTCCACTGACAAAAGGGGAAATAACTACTTTCGGGTTGTTCAGGGGTGAGTAGTGCTTTTCATCGGTACAGCGAGAAATTCGGGATTCGTGCCGGTCTGGACCCCCGATCGTGATTTCTGGCTGTTTAGGGGGAAGATTGGTTATTGACAACGTTTTAGGGGTGGTACGGGGGTTTTCCGCTGGCAAAAGGGGAAATAACTACTTTCGGGTTGTTCAGGGGTGAGTAGTGCTTTTCGTCGGTACAGCGACAAATTCGGGATTCGTGCTGGTCTGGACGCCCGATCGTGATTTCTGGCTGTTTAGGGGGCGGATTGGTTATTGGCAACGTTTTAGGGGTGGTACAGGGGTTTTCCACTGACAAAAGGGGAAATAACTACTTTCGGGTTGTTCAGAGGTGAATAGTGCTTTTCGTCGGTACAGCGAGAATTCGGGATTCGTGCCGATCTGGACGCCCGATCGTGATTTCTGGCTGTTTGGGGGGCAGATTGCTTAATGGCAACGTTTTAGGGGTGGTACGGGGGTTTTCCACTGACACAATGGGAAATAACTACTTTCGGGTTGTTCAGGGGTGAATAGTGCTTTTCGTCGGTACAGCGAAAAATTCGGGATTCGTGCCGGTCTGGACGCCCGATCGTGATTTCTGGCTGTTTGGAGGGCAGATTGCTTATTGGCAACGTTTTAGGGGTGGTACGGGGGTTTTCCACTGACAAAAGGGGAAATAACTACTTTCGGGTTGTTCAGAGGTGAGTAGTGCTTTTCGTCGGTACAGCGAGAAAATCGGGATTCGTGCCGGTCTGGTCGCCTGATCGTGATTTCTGGCTGTTTAGGGGGCAGATTGGTTATCGGCAACGTTTTAGGGATGGTACGGGGGTTTTCCACTGACAAAAGGGGAAATAACTACTTTCGGGTTGTTCAGGGGTGAGTAGTGCTTTTCATCGGTACAGCGAGAAATTCGGGATTCGTGCCGGTCTGGTCACCTGATCGTGATTTCTGGCTGTTTAGGGGGCAGATTGGTTATCGGCAACGTTTTAGGGATGGTACGGGGGTTTTCCACTGACAAAAGGGGAAATAACTACTTTCGGGTTGTTCAGGGGTGAGTAGTGCTTTTCATCGGTACAGCGAGAAATTCGGGATTCGTGCCGGTCTGGACCCCCGATCGTGATTTCTGGCTGTTTAGGGGGAAGATTGGTTATTGACAACGTTTTAGGGGTGGTACGGGGGTTTTCCGCTGGCAAAAGGGGAAATAACTACTTTCGGGTTGTTCAGGGGTGAGTAGTGCTTTTCGTCGGTACAGCGACAAATTCGGGATTCGTGCTGGTCTGGACGCCCGATCGTGATTTCTGGCTGTTTAGGGGGCGGATTTGTTATTGGCAACGTTTTAGGGGTGGTACAGGGGTTTTCCACTGACAAAAGGGGAAATAACTACTTTCGGGTTGTTCAGAGGTGAATAGTGCTTTTCGTCGGTACAGCGAGAATTCGGGATTCGTGCCGATCTGGACGCCCGATCGTGATTTCTGGCTGTTTGGGGGGCAGATTGCTTAATGGCAACGTTTTAGGGGTGGTACGGGGGTTTTCCACTGACACAATGGGAAATAACTACTTTCGGGTTGTTCAGGGGTGAATAGTGCTTTTCGTCGGTACAGCGAAAAATTCGGGATTCGTGCCGGTCTGGACGCCCGATCGTGATTTCTGGCTGTTTGGAGGGCAGATTGCTTATTGGCAACGTTTTAGGGGTGGTACGGGGGTTTTCCACTGACAAAAGGGGAAATAACTACTTTCGGGTTGTTCAGAGGTGAGTAGTGCTTTTCGTCGGTACAGCGAGAAAATCGGGATTCGTGCCGGTCTGGTCGCCTGATCGTGATTTCTGGCTGTTTAGGGGGCAGATTGGTTATCGGCAACGTTTTAGGGATGGTACGGGGGTTTTCCACTGACAAAAGGGGAAATAACTACTTTCGGGTTGTTCAGGGGTGAGTAGTGCTTTTCATCGGTACAGCGAAAAATTCGGGATTCGTGCCGGTCTGGACGCCCGATCGTGATTTCTGGCTTTTTGGGGGGCAGATTGCTTATTGTCAACGTTTTAGGGGTGGTACGGGGGTTTTCCGCTGGCAAAAGGGGAAATAACTACTTTCGGGTTGTTCAGGGGTGAGTAGTGCTTTTCGTCGGTACAGCGACAAATTCGGGATTCGTGCCGGTCTGGACGCCCGATCGTGATTTCTGGCTATTTGGAGGGCAGATTGCTTATTGGCAACGTTTTAGGGGTGGTACGGGGGTTTTCCACTGACAAAAGGGGAAATAACTACTTTCGGGTTGTTCAGAGGTGAGTAGTGCTTTTCGTCGGTACAGCGAGAAATTCGGGATTCGTGCCGGTCTGGTCGCCTGATCGTGATTTCTGGCTGTTTAGGGGGCAGATTGGTTATCGGCAACGTTTTAGGGATGGTACGGGGGTTTTCCACTGACAAAAGGGGAAATAACTACTTTCGGGTTGTTCAGGGGTGAGTAGTGCTTTTCATCGGTACAGCGAGAAATTCGGGATTCGTGCCGGTCTGGACCCCCGATCGTGATTTCTGGCTGTTTAGGGGGAAGATTGGTTATTGACAACGTTTTAGGGGTGGTACGGGGGTTTTCCACTGACAAAAGGGGAAATAACTACTTTCGGGTTGTTCAGGGGTGAATAGAGCTCTTCGTCGGTACAGCGAGAATTCGGGATTCGTGCCGGTCTGGACGCCCGATCGTGATTTCTGGCTTTTTGGGGGGCAGATTGCTTATTGTCAACGTTTTAGGGGTGGTACGGGGGTTTTCCGCTGGCAAAAGGGGAAATAACTACTTTCGGGTTGTTCAGGGGTGAGTAGTGCTTTTCGTCGGTACAGCGACAAATTCGGGATTCGTGCCGGTCTGGACGCCCGATCGTGATTTCTGGCTGTTTGGAGGGCAGATTGCTTATTGGCAACGTTTTAGGGGTGGTACGGGGGTTTTCCACTGACAAAAGGGGAAATAACTACTTTCGGGTTGTTCAGAGGTGAGTAGTGCTTTTCGTCGGTACAGCGAGAAATTCGGGATTCGTGCCGGTCTGGTCGCCTGATCGTGATTTCTGGCTGTTTAGGGGGCAGATTGGTTATCGGCAACGTTTTAGGGATGGTACGGGGGTTTTCCACTGACAAAAGGGGAAATAACTACTTTCAGGTTGTTCAGGGGTGAGTAGTGCTTTTCATCGGTACAGCGAAAAATTCGGGATTCGTGCCGGTCTGGACGCCCGATCGTGATTTCTGGCTTTTTGGGGGGCAGATTGCTTATTGTCAACGTTTTAGGGGTGGTACGGGGGTTTTCCGCTGGCAAAAGGGGAAATAACTACTTTCGGGTTGTTCAGGGGTGAGTAGTGCTTTTCGTCGGTACAGCGAAAAATTCGGGATTCGTGCCGGTCTGGACGCCCGATCGTGATTTCTGGCTGTTTAAGGGGCGGATTGGTTATTGGCAACGTTTTAGGGGTGGTACGGGGGTTTTCCACTGACAAAAGGGGAAATAACTACTTTCGGGTTGTTCAGGGGTGAATAGAGCTCTTCGTCGGTACAGCGAGAATTCGGGATTCGTGCCGGTCTGGACGCCCGATCGTGATTTCTGGCTTTTTGGGGGGCAGATTGCTTATTGTCAACGTTTTAGGGGTGGTACGGGGGTTTTCCGCTGGCAAAAGGGGAAATAACTACTTTCGGGTTGTTCAGGGGTGAGTAGTGCTTTTCGTCGGTACAGCGACAAATTCGGGATTCGTGCCGGTCTGGACGCCCGATCGTGATTTCTGGCTTTTTGGGGGGCAGATTGCTTATTGTCAACGTTTTAGGGGTGGTACGGGGGTTTTCCGCTGGCAAAAGGGGAAATAACTACTTTCGGGTTGTTCAGGGGTGAGTAGTGCTTTTCGTCGGTACAGCGACAAATTCGGGATTCGTGCCGGTCTGGACGCCCGATCGGGATTTCTGGCTGTTTGGGGGGCAGATTGCTTATTGGCAACGTTTTAGGGGTGGTACGGGGGTTTTCCGCTGACACAATGGGAAATAACTACTTTCGGGTTGTTCAGGGGTGAGTAGTGCTTTTCGTCGGTACAGCGAAAAATTCGGGATTCGTGCCGGTCTGGACGCCCGATCGTGATTTCTGGCTGTTTAAGGGGCGGATTGGTTATTGGCAACGTTTTAGGGGTGGTACGGGGGTTTTCCACTGACAAAAGGGGAAATAACTACTTTCGGGTTGTTCAGGGGTGAATAGAGCTCTTCGTCGGTACAGCGAGAATTCGGGAATCGTGCCGGTCTGGACGCCCGATCGTGATTTCTGGCTGTTTAGGGGGCAGATTGCTTAATGGCAACGTTTTAGGGGTGGTACGGGGGTTTTCCACTGACACAATGGGAAATAACTACTTTCGGGTTGTTCAGGCGTGAATAGTGCTTTTCGTCGGTACAGCGAAAAATTCGGGATTCGTGCCGGTCTGGACGCCCAATCGTGATTTCTGGCTGTTTGGGGGGCAGATTGCTTAATGGCAACGTTTTAGGGGTGGTACGGGGGTTTCCCACTGACAAAAGGGGAAATAACTACTTTCGGGTTGTTCAGGGGTGAGTAGTGCTTTTCGTCGGTACAGCGAGAAATTCGGGATTCGTGCCGGTCTGGACGCCCGATCGTGATTTCTTGCTGTTTAGGGGGCAGATTGGTTATTGACAACGTTTTAGGGGTGGTACGGGGGTTTTCCGCTGACAAAAGGGGAAATAACTTCTTTCGGGTTGTTCAGGGGTGAGTAGTGCTTTTCGTCGGTACAGCGAGAAATTCGGGATTCGTGTCGGTCTGGACGACTGATCGTGATTTCTGGCTGTTTAGGGGGCAGATTGGTTATTGGCAACGTTTTAGGGGTGGTACGGGGGTTTTCCACTGACAAAAGGGGAAATAACTACTTTCGGGTTGTTCAGGGATGAATAGTGCTTTTCGTCGGCACAGCGAGAATTCGGGATTCGTGCCGGTCTGGACGCCCGATCGTGATTTCTGGCTGTTTGGGGGTCAGATTGCTTAATGGCAACGTTTTAGGGGTGGTACGGGGGTTTTCCACTGACAAATGGGGAAATAACTACTTTCGGGTTGTTCAGGGGTGAGTAGTGCTTTTCGTCGGTACAGCGAGAAATTCGGGATTCGTGCCGGTCAGGACGCCCGATCAAGATTTCTGGCTGTTTAGGGGGCAGATTGGTTATTGACAACGTTTTAGGGGTGGTACGGGGGTTTTCCGCTGGCAAAAGGGGAAATAACTACTTTCGGGTTGTTCAGGGGTGAGTAGTGCTTTTCGTCGGAACAGCGAAAAATTCGGGATTCGTGCCGGTCTGGACGCCCGATCGTGATTTCTGGCTGTTTGGAGGGCAGATTGCATATTGGCAACGTTTTAGGGGTGGTACGGGGGTTTTCCACTGACAAAAGGGGAAATAACTACTTTCGGGTTGTTCAGAGGTGAGTAGTGCTTTTCGTCGGTACAGCGAGAAATTCGGGATTCGTGCCGGTCTGGTCGCCTGATCGTGATTTCTGGCTGTTTAGGGGGCAGATTGGTTATCGGCAACGTTTTAGGGATGGTACGGGGGTTTTCCACTGACAAAAGGGGAAATAACTACTTTCGGGTTGTTCAGGGGTGAGTAGTGCTTTTCATCGGTACAGCGAAAAATTCGGGATTCGTGCCGGTCTGGACGCCCGATCGTGATTTCTGGCTTTTTGGGGGGCAGATTGCTTATTGGCAACGTTTTAGGGGTGGTACGGGGGTTTTCCACTGACACAATGGGAAATAACTACTTTCGGGTTGTTCAGGGGTGAGTAGTGCTTTTCGTCGGTACAGCGAAAAATTCGGGATTCGTGCCGGTCTGGACGCCCGATCGTGATTTCTGGCTGTTTAAGGGGCGGATTGGTTATTGGCAACGTTTTAGGGGTGGTACGGGGGTTTTCCACTGACAAAAGGGGAAATAACTACTTTCCGGTTGTTCAGGGGTGAATAGAGCTCTTCGTCGGTACAGCGAGAATTCGGGATTCGTGCCGGTCTGGACGCCCGATCGTGATTTCTGGCTGTTTGGGGGGCAGATTGCTTAATGGCAACGTTTTAGGGGTGGTACGGGGGTTTTCCACTGACACAATGGGAAATAACTACTTTCGGGTTGTTCAGGCGTGAATAGTGCTTTTCGTCGGTACAGCGAAAAATTCGGGATTCGTGCCGGTCTGGACGCCCAATCGTGATTTCTGGCTGTTTGGGGGGCAGATTGCTTAATGGCAACGTTTTAGGGGTGGTACGGGGGTTTCCCACTGACAAAAGGGGAAATAACTACTTTCGGGTTGTTCAGGGGTGAGTAGTGCTTTTCGTCGGTACAGCGAGAAATTCGGGATTCGTGCCGGTCTGGACGCCCGATCGTGATTTCTTGCTGTTTAGGGGGCAGATTGGTTATTGACAACGTTTTAGGGGTGGTACGGGGGTTTTCCGCTGTCAAAAGGGGAAATAACTTCTTTCGGGTTGTTCAGGGGTGAGTAGTGCTTTTCGTCGGTACAGCGAGAAATTCGGGATTCGTGTCGGTCTGGACGACTGATCGTGATTTCTGGCTGTTTAGGGGGCAGATTGGTTATTGGCAACGTTTTAGGGGTGGTACGGGGGTTTTCCACTGACAAAAGGGGAAATAACTACTTTCGGGTTGTTCAGGGATGAATAGTGCATTTCGTCGGCACAGCGAGAATTCGGGATTCGTGCCGGTCTGGACGCCCGATCGTGATTTCTGGCTGTTTGGGGGTCAGATTGCTTAATGGCAACGTTTTAGGGGTGGTACGGGGGTTTTCCACTGACAAAAGGGGAAATAACTACTTTCGGGTTGTTCAGGGGTGAGTAGTGCTTTTCGTCGGTACAGCGAGAAATTCGGGATTCGTGCCGGTCAGGACGCCCGATCAAGATTTCAGGCTGTTTAGGGGGCAGATTGGTTATTGACAACGTTTTAGGGGTGGTACGGGGGTTTTCCGCTGGCAAAAGGGGAAATAACTACTTTCGGGTTGTTCAGGGGTGAGTAGTGCTTTTCGTCGGAACAGCGAAAAATTCGGGATTCGTGCCGGTCTGGACGCCCGATCGTGATTTCTGGCTGTTTGGAGGGCAGATTGCTTATTGGCAACGTTTTAGGGGTGGTACGGGGGTTTTCCACTGACAAAAGGGGAAATAACTACTTTCGGGTTGTTCAGAGGTGAGTAGTGCTTTTCGTCGGTACAGCGAGAAATTCGGGATTCGTGCCGGTCTGGTCGCCTGATCGTGATTTCTGGCTGTTTAGGGGGCAGATTGGTTATCGGCAACGTTTTAGGGATGGTACGGGGGTTTTCCACTGACAAAAGGGGAAATAACTACTTTCGGGTTGTTCAGGGGTGAGTAGTGCTTTTCATCGGTACAGCGAAAAATTCGGGATTCGTGCCGGTCTGGACGCCCGATCGTGATTTCTGGCTTTTTGGGGGGCAGATTGCTTATTGTCAACGTTTTAGGGGTGGTACGGGGGTTTTCCGCTGGCAAAAGGGGAAATAACTACTTTCGGGTTGTTCAGGGGTGAGTAGTGCTTTTCGTCGGTACAGCGACAAATTCGGGATTCGTGCCGGTCTGGACGCCCGATCGTGATTTCTGGCTGTTTGGGGGGCAGATTGCTTATTGGCAACGTTTTAGGGGTGGTACGGGGGTTTTCCACTGACACATTGGGAAATAAGTACTTTCGGGTTGTTCAGGGGTGAGTAGTGCTTTTCGTCGGTACAGCGAAAAATTCGGGATTCGTGCCGGTCTGGACGCCCGATCGTGATTTCTGGCTGTTTAGGGGGCGGATTGGTTATTGGCAACGTTTTAGGGGTGGTACGGGGGTTTTCCACTGACAAAAGGGGAAATAACTACTTTCGGGTTGTTCAGAGGTGAGTAGAGCTTTTCGTCGGTACAGCGAGAATTCGGGATTCGTGCCGGTCTGGACGCCCGATCGTGATTTCTGGCTGTTTAAGGGGCGGATTGGTTATTGGCAACGTTTTAGGGGTGGTACGGGGGTTTTCCACTGACAAAAGGGGAAATAACTACTTTCGGGTTGTTCAGGGGTGAATAGAGCTTTTCGTCGGTACAGCGAGAATTCGGGATTCGTGCCGGTCTGGACGCCCGATCGTGATTTCTGGCTGTTTGGGGGGCAGATTGCTTAATGGCAACGTTTTAGGGGTGGTACGAGGGTTTTCCACTGACACAATGGGAAATAACTACTTTCGGGTTGTTCAGGCGTGAATAGTGCTTTTCGTCGGTACAGCGAAAAATTCGGGATTCGTGCCGGTCTGGACGCCCAATCGTGATTTCTGGCTGTTTGGGGGGCAGATTGCTTAATGGCAACGTTTTAGGGGTGGTACGGGGGTTTTCCACTGACAAAAGGGGAAATAACTACTTTCGGGTTGTTCAGGGGTGAGTAGTGCTTTTCGTCGGTACAGCGAGAAATTCGGGATTCGTGCCGGTCTGGACGCCCGATCGTGATTTCTTGCTGTTTAGGGGGCAGATTGGTTATTGACAACGTTTTAGGGGTGGTACGGGGGTTTTCCGCTGACAAAAGGGGAAATAACTTCTTTCGGGTTGTTCAGGGGTGAGTAGTGCTTTTCGTCGGTACAGCGAGAAATTCGGGATTCGTGTCGGTCTGGACGACTGATCGTGATTTCTGGCTGTTTAGGGGGCAGATTGGTTATTGGCAACGTTTTAGGGGTGGTACGGGGGTTTTCCACTGACAAAAGGGGAAATAACTACTTTCGGGTTGTTCAGGGATGAATAGTGCTTTTCGTCGGCACAGCGAGAATTCGGGATTCGTGCCGGTCTGGACGCCCGATCGTGATTTCTGGCTGTTTGGGGGTCAGATTGCTTAATGGCAACGTTTTAGGGGTGGTACGGGGGTTTTCCACTGACAAAAGGGGAAATAACTACTTTCGGGTTGTTCAGGGGTGAGTAGTGCTTTTCGTCGGTACAGCGAGAAATTCGGGATTCGTGCCGGTCAGGACGCCCGATCAAGATTTCTGGCTGTTTAGGGGGCAGATTGGTTATTGGCAACGTTTTAGGGGTGGTACGGGGGTTTTCCGCTGGCAAAAGGGGAAATAACTACTTTCGGGTTGTTCAGGGGTGAGTAGTGCTTTTCGTCGGAACAGCGAAAAATTCGGGATTCGTGCCGGTCTGGACGCCCGATCGTGATTTCTGGCTGTTTGGAGGGCAGATTGCTTATTGGCAACGTTTTAGGGGTGGTACGGGGGTTTTCCACTGACAAAAGCGGAAATAACCACTTTCGGGTTGTTCAGAGGTGAGTAGTGCTTTTCGTCGGTACAGCGAGAAATTCGGGATTCGTGTCGGTCTGGACGACTGATCGTGATTTCTGGCTGTTTAGGGGGCAGATTGGTTATTGGCAACGTTTTAGGGGTGGTACGGGGGTTTTCCACTGACAAAAGGGGAAATAACTACTTTCGGGTTGTTCAGGGATGAATAGTGCTTTTCGTCGGCACAGCGAGAATTCGGGATTCGTGCCGGTCTGGACGCCCGATCGTGATTTCTGGCTGTTTGGGGGTCAGATTGCTTAATGGCAACGTTTTAGGGGTGGTACGGGGGTTTTCCACTGACAAAAGGGGAAATAACTACTTTCGGGTTGTTCAGGGGTGAGTAGTGCTTTTCGTCGGTACAGCGAGAAATTCGGGATTCGTGCCGGTCAGGACGCCCGATCAAGATTTCTGGCTGTTTAGGGGGCAGATTGGTTATTGGCAACGTTTTAGGGGTGGTACGGGGGTTTTCCGCTGGCAAAAGGGGAAATAACTACTTTCGGGTTGTTCAGGGGTGAGTAGTGCTTTTCGTCGGAACAGCGAAAAATTCGGGATTCGTGCCGGTCTGGACGCCCGATCGTGATTTCTGGCTGTTTGGAGGGCAGATTGCTTATTGGCAACGTTTTAGGGGTGGTACGGGGGTTTTCCACTGACAAAAGCGGAAATAACCACTTTCGGGTTGTTCAGAGGTGAGTAGTGCTTTTCGTCGGTACAGCGAGAAATTCGGGATTCGTGCCGGTCTGGTCGCCTGATCGTGATTTCTGGCTGTTTAGGGGGCAGATTGGTTATCGGCAACGTTTTAGGGATGGTACGGGGGTTTTCCACTGACAAAAGGGGAAATAACTACTTTCGGGTTGTTCAGGGGTGAGTAGTGCTTTTCATCGGTACAGCGAAAAATTCGGGATTCGTGCCGGTCTGGACGCCCGATCGTGATTTCTGGCTTTTTGGGGGGCAGATTGCTTATTGTCAACGTTTTAGGGGTGGTACGGGGGTTTTCCGCTGGCAAAAGGGGAAATAACTACTTTCGGGTTGTTCAGGGGTGAGTAGTGCTTTTCGTCGGTACAGCGACAAATTCGGGATTCGTGCCGGTCTGGACGCCCGATCGTGATTTCTGGCTGTTTGGGGGGCAGATTGCTTATTGGCAACGTTTTAGGGGTGGTACGGGGGTTTTCCACTGACACAATGGGAAATAAGTACTTTCGGGTTGTTCAGGGGTGAGTAGTGCTTTTCGTCGGTACAGCGAAAAATTCGGGATTCGTGCCGGTCTGGACGCCCGATCGTGATTTCTGGCTGTTTAGGGGGCGGATTGGTTATTGGCAACGTTTTAGGGGTGGTACGGGGGTTTTCCACTGACAAAAGGGGAAATAACTACTTTCGGGTTGTTCAGAGGTGAATAGAGCTTTTCGTCGGTACAGCGAGAATTCGGGATTCGTGCCGGTCTGGACGCCCGATCGTGATTTCTGGCTGTTTGGAGGGCAGATTGCTTATTGGCAACGTTTTAGGGGTGGTACGGGGGTTTTCCGCTGGCAAAAGGGGAAATAACTACTTTCGGGTTGTTCAGGGGTGAGTAGTGCTTTTCGTCGGAACAGCGAAAAATTCGGGATTCGTGCCGGTCTGGACGCCCGATCGTGATTTCTGGCTGTTTGGAGGGCAGATTGCTTATTGGCAACGTTTTAGGGGTGGTACGGGGGTTTTCCACTGACAAAAGCGGAAATAACCACTTTCGGGTTGTTCAGAGGTGAGTAGTGCTTTTCGTCGGTACAGCGAGAAATTCGGGATTCGTGCCGGTCTGGTCGCCTGATCGTGATTTCTGGCTGTTTAGGGGGCAGATTGTTTATCGGCAACGTTTTAGGGATGGTACGGGGGTTTTCCACTGACAAAAGGGGAAATAACTACTTTCGGGTTGTTCAGGGGTGAGTAGTGCTTTTCATCGGTACAGCGAGAAATTCGGGATTCGTGCCGGTCTGGACCCCCGATCGTGATTTCTGGCTGTTTAGGGGGAAGATTGGTTATTGACAACGTTTTAGGGGTGGTACGGGGGTTTTCCACTGACAAAAGGGGAAATAACTACTTTCGGGTTGTTCAGGGGTGAATAGAGCTCTTCGTCGGTACAGCGAGAATTCGGGATTCGTGCCGGTCTGGACGCCCGATCGTGATTTCTGACTTTTTGGGGGGCAGATTGCTTATTGTCAACGTTTTAGGGGTGGTACGGGGGTTTTCCGCTGGCAAAAGGGGAAATAACTACTTTCGGGTTGTTCAGGGGTGAGTAGTGCTTTTCGTCGGTACAGCGACAAATTCGGGATTCGTGCCGGTCTGGACGCCCGATCGTGATTTCTGGCTGTTTGGGGGGCAGATTGCTTATTGGCAACGTTTTAGGGGTGGTACGGGGGTTTTCCACTGACACAATGGGAAATAAGTACTTTCGGGTTGTTCAGGGGTGAGTAGTGCTTTTCGTCGGTACAGCGAAAAATTCGGGATTCGTGCCGGTCTGGACGCCCGATCGTGATTTCTGGCTGTTTAGGGGGCGGATTGGTTATTGGCAACGTTTTAGGGGTGGTACGGGGGTTTTCCACTGACAAAAGGGGAAATAACTACTTTCGGGTTGTTCAGAGGTGAATAGAGCTTTTCGTCGGTACAGCGAGAATTCGGGATTCGTGCCGGTCTGGACGCCCGATCGTGATTTCTGGCTGTTTGGAGGGCAGATTGCTTATTGGCAACGTTTTAGGGGTGGTACGGGGGTTTTCCGCTGGCAAAAGGGGAAATAACTACTTTCGGGTTGTTCAGGGGTGAGTAGTGCTTTTCGTCGGAACAGCGAAAAATTCGGGATTCGTGCCGGTCTGGACGCCCGATCGTGATTTCTGGCTGTTTGGAGGGCAGATTGCTTATTGGCAACGTTTTAGGGGTGGTACGGGGGTTTTCCACTGACAAAAGCGGAAATAACCACTTTCGGGTTGTTCAGAGGTGAGTAGTGCTTTTCGTCGGTACAGCGAGAAATTCGGGATTCGTGCCGGTCTGGTCGCCTGATCGTGATTTCTGGCTGTTTAGGGGGCAGATTGGTTATCGGCAACGTTTTAGGGATGGTACGGGGGTTTTCCACTGACAAAAGGGGAAATAACTACTTTCGGGTTGTTCAGGGGTGAGTAGTGCTTTTCGTCGGTACAGCGAAAAATTCGGGATTCGTGCCGGTCTGGACGCCCGATCGTGATTTCTGGCTTTTTGGGGGGCAGATTGCTTATTGTCAACGTTTTAGGGGTGGTACGGGGGTTTTCCGCTGGCAAAAGGGGAAATAACTACTTTCGGGTTGTTCAGGGGTGAGTAGTGCTTTTCGTCGGTACAGCGAGAAATTCGGGATTCGTGCCGGTCTGGACGCCCGATCGTGATTTCTGGCTGTTTGGAGGGCAGATTGCTTATTGGCAACGTTTTAGGGGTGGTACGGGGGTTTTCCACTGACAAAAGGGGAAATAACTACTTTTGGGTTGTTCAGAGGTGAGTAGTGCTTTTCGTCGGTACAGCGAGAAATTCGGGATTCGTGCCGGTCTGGTCGCCTGATCGTGATTTCTGGCTGTTTAGGGGGCAGATTGGTTATCGGCAACGTTTTAGGGATGGTACGGGGGTTTTCCACTGACAAAAGGGGAAATAACTACTTTCGGGTTGTTCAGGGGTGAGTAGTGCTTTTCATCGGTACAGCGAGAAATTCGGGATTCGTGCCGGTCTGGACCCCCGATCGTGATTTCTGGCTGTTTAGGGGGAAGATTGGTTATTGACAACGTTTTAGGGGTGGTACGGGGGTTTTCCGCTGGCAAAAGGGGAAATAACTACTTTCGGGTTGTTCAGGGGTGAGTAGTGCTTTTCGTCGGTACAGCGAAAAATTCGGGATTCGTGCCGGTCTGGACGCCCGATCGTGATTTCTGGCTGTTTAAGGGGCGGATTGGTTATTGGCAACGTTTTAGGGGTGGTACGGGGGTTTTGCACTGACGAAAGGGGAAATAACTACTTTCGGGTTGTTCAGGGGTGAGTAGTGCTTTTCATCGGTACAGCGAGAAATTCGGGATTCGTGCCGGTCTGGACCCCCGATCGTGATTTCTGGCTGTTTAGGGGGAAGATTGGTTATTGACAACGTTTTAGGGGTGGTACGGGGGTTTTCCGCTGGCAAAAGGGGAAATAACTACTTTCGGGTTGTTCAGGGGTGAGTAGTGCTTTTCGTCGGTACAGCGAAAAATTCGGGATTCGTGCCGGTCTGGACGCCCGATCGTGATTTCTGGCTGTTTAAGGGGCGGATTGGTTATTGGCAACGTTTTAGGGGTGGTACGGGGGTTTTGCACTGACGAAAGGGGAAATAACTACTTTCGGGTTGTTCAGAGGTGAATAGAGCTTTTCGTCGGTACAGCGAGAATTCGGGATTCGTGCCGGGCTGGACGCCCGATCGTGATTTCTGGCTGTTTGGGGGGCAGATTGCTTAATGGCAACGTTTTAGGGGTGGTACGGGGGTTTTCCACTGACACAATGGGAAATAACTACTTTCGGGTTGTTCAGGGGTGAGTAGTGCTTTTCATCGGTACAGCGAAAAATTCGGGATTCGTGCCGGTCTGGACGCCCGATCGTGATTTCTGGCTTTTTGGGGGGCAGATTGCTTATTGTCAACGTTTTAGGGGTGGTACGGGGGTTTTCCGCTGGCAAAAGGGGAAATAACTACTTTCGGGTTGTTCAGGGGTGAGTAGTGCTTTTCGTCGGTACAGCGACAAATTCGGGATTCGTGCCGGTCTGGACGCCCGATCGTGATTTCTGGCTGTTTGGGGGGCAGATTGCTTATTGGCAACGTTTTAGGGGTGGTACGGGGGTTTTCCACTGACACAATGGGAAATAAGTACTTTCGGGTTGTTCAGGGGTGAGTAGTGCTTTTCGTCGGTACAGCGAAAAATTCGGGATTCGTGCCGGTCTGGACGCCCGATCGTGATTTCTGGCTGTTTAGGGGGCGGATTGGTTATTGGCAACGTTTTAGGGGTGGTACGGGGGTTTTCCACTGACAAAAGGGGAAATAACTACTTTCGGGTTGTTCAGAGGTGAATAGAGCTTTTCGTCGGTACAGCGAGAATTCGGGATTCGTGCCGGTCTGGACGCCCGATCGTGATTTCTGGCTGTTTGGAGGGCAGATTGCTTATTGGCAACGTTTTAGGGGTGGTACGGGGGTTTTCCAAAGACAAAAGGGGAAATAACTACTTTCGGGTTGTTCAGAGGTGAGTAGTGCTTTTCGTCGGTACAGCGAGAAATTCGGGATTCGCGCCGGTCTGGTCGCCTGATCGTGATTTCTGGCTGTTTAGGGGGCAGATTGGTTATCGGCAACGTTTTAGGGATGGTACGGGGGTTTTCCACTGACAAAAGGGGAAATAACTACTTTCGGGTTGTTCAGGGGTGAGTAGTGCTTTTCATCGGTACAGCGAAAAATTCGGGATTCGTGCCGGTCTGGACGCCCGATCGTGATTTCTGGCTTTATGGGGGGCAGATTGCTTATTGTCAACGTTTTAGGGGAGGTACGGGGGTTTTCCGCTGGCAAAAGGGGAAATAACTACTTTCGGGTTGTTCAGGGGTGAGTAGTGCTTTTGGCCGGTACAGCGAGAAATTCGGGATTCGTGCCGGTCTGGACGCCCGATCGTGATTTCTGGCTGTTTGGAGGGCAGATTGCTTATTGGCAACGTTTTAGGGGTGGTACGGGGGTTTTCCACTGACAAAAGGGGAAATAACTACTTTCGGGTTGTTCAGAGGTGAATAGAGCTTTTCGTCGGTACAGCGAGAATTCGGGATTCGTGCCGGTCTGGACGCCCGATCGTGATTTCTGGCTGTTTGGAGGGCAGATTGCTTATTGGCAACGTTTTAGGGGTGGTACGGGGGTTTTCCAAAGACAAAAGGGGAAATAACTACTTTCGGGTTGTTCAGAGGTGAGTAGTGCTTTTCGTCGGTACAGCGAGAAATTCGGGATTCGCGCCGGTCTGGTCGCCTGATCGTGATTTCTGGCTGTTTAGGGGGCAGATTGGTTATCGGCAACGTTTTAGGGATGGTACGGGGGTTTTCCACTGACAAAAGGGGAAATAACTACTTTCGGGTTGTTCAGGGGTGAGTAGTGCTTTTCATCGGTACAGCGAAAAATTCGGGATTCGTGCCGGTCTGGACGCCCGATCGTGATTTCTGGCTTTATGGGGGGCAGATTGCTTATTGTCAACGTTTTAGGGGAGGTACGGGGGTTTTCCGCTGGCAAAAGGGGAAATAACTACTTTCGGGTTGTTCAGGGGTGAGTAGTGCTTTTGGCCGGTACAGCGAGAAATTCGGGATTCGTGCCGGTCTGGACGCCCGATCGTGATTTCTGGCTGTTTGGAGGGCAGATTGCTTATTGGCAACGTTTTAGGGGTGGTACGGGGGTTTTCCACTGACAAAAGGGGAAATAACTACTTTTGGGTTGTTCAGAGGTGAGTAGTGCTTTTCGTCGGTACAGCGAGAAATTCGGGATTCGTGCCGGTCTGGTCGCCTGATCGTGATTTCTGGCTGTTTAGGGGGCAGATTGGTTATCGGCAACGTTTTAGGGATGGTACGGGGGTTTTCCACTGACAAAAGGGGAAATAACTACTTTCGGGTTGTTCAGGGGTGAGTAGTGCTTTTCATCGGTACAGCGAGAAATTCGGGATTCGTGCCGGTCTGGACCCCCGATCGTGATTTCTGGCTGTTTAGGGGGAAGATTGGTTATTGACAACGTTTTAGGGGTGGTACGGGGGTTTTCCGCTGGCAAAAGGGGAAATAACTACTTTCGGGTTGTTCAGGGGTGAGTAGTGCTTTTCGTCGGTACAGCGAAAAATTCGGGATTCGTGCCGGTCTGGACGCCCGATCGTGATTTCTGGCTGTTTAAGGGGCGGATTGGTTATTGGCAACGTTTTAGGGGTGGTACGGGGGTTTTGCACTGACGAAAGGGGAAATAACTACTTTCGGGTTGTTCAGGGGTGAGTAGTGCTTTTCATCGGTACAGCGAGAAATTCGGGATTCGTGCCGGTCTGGACCCCCGATCGTGATTTCTGGCTGTTTAGGGGGAAGATTGGTTATTGACAACGTTTTAGGGGTGGTACGGGGGTTTTCCGCTGGCAAAAGGGGAAATAACTACTTTCGGGTTGTTCAGGGGTGAGTAGTGCTTTTCGTCGGTACAGCGAAAAATTCGGGATTCGTGCCGGTCTGGACGCCCGATCGTGATTTCTGGCTGTTTAAGGGGCGGATTGGTTATTGGCAACGTTTTAGGGGTGGTACGGGGGTTTTGCACTGACGAAAGGGGAAATAACTACTTTCGGGTTGTTCAGAGGTGAATAGAGCTTTTCGTCGGTACAGCGAGAATTCGGGATTCGTGCCGGGCTGGACGCCCGATCGTGATTTCTGGCTGTTTGGGGGGCAGATTGCTTAATGGCAACGTTTTAGGGGTGGTACGGGGGTTTTCCACTGACACAATGGGAAATAACTACTTTCGGGTTGTTCAGGGGTGAATAGTGCTTTTCGTCGGTACAGCGAAAAATTCGGGATTCGTGCCGGTCTGGACGCCCGATCGTGATTTCTGGCTGTTTGGGGGGCAGATTGCTTAATGGCAACGTTTTAGGGGTGGTACGGGGGTTTTCCACTGACAAAAGGGGAAATAACTACTTTCGGGTTGTTCAGGGGTGAGTAGTGCTTTTCGTCGGAACAGCGAGAAATTCGGGATTCGTGCCGGTCAGGACGCCCGATCAAGATTTCTGGCTGTTTAGGGGGCAGATTGGTTATTGGCAACGTTTTAGGGGTGGTACGGGGGTTTTCCGCTGGCAAAAGGGGAAATAACTACTTTCGGGTTGTTCAGGGGTGAGTAGTGCTTTTCGTCGGTACAGCGAAAAATTCGGGATTCGTGCCGGTCTGGACCCCCGATCGTGATTTCTGGCTGTTTAGGGGGAAGATTGGTTATTGACAACGTTTTAGGGGTGGTACGGGGGTTTTCCGCTGGCAAAAGGGGAAATAACTACTTTCGGGTTGTTCAGGGGTGAGTAGTGCTTTTCGTCGGTACAGCGAAAAATTCGGGATTCGTGCCGGTCTGGACGCCCGATCGTGATTTCTGGCTGTTTAAGGGGCGGATTGGTTATTGGCAACGTTTTAGGGGTGGTACGGGGGTTTTGCACTGACGAAAGGGGAAATAACTACTTTCGGGTTGTTCAGAGGTGAATAGAGCTTTTCGTCGGTACAGCGAGAATTCGGGATTCGTGCCGGGCTGGACGCCCGATCGTGATTTCTGGCTGTTTGGGGGGCAGATTGCTTAATGGCAACGTTTTAGGGGTGGTACGGGGGTTTTCCACTGACATAAGGGGAAATAACTACTTTCGGGTTGTTCAGGGGTGAGTAGTGCTTTTCGTCGGAACAGCGAGAAATTCGGGATTCGTGCCGGTCAGGACGCCCGATCAAGATTTCTGGCTGTTTAGGGGGCAGATTGGTTATTGGCAACGTTTTAGGGGTGGTACGGGGGTTTTCCGCTGGCAAAAGGGGAAATAACTACTTTCGGGTTGTTCAGGGGTGAGTAGTGCTTTTCGTCGGTACAGCGAAAAATTCGGGATTCGTGCCGGTCTGGACGCCCGATCGTGATTTCTGGCTGTTTGGAGGGCAGATTGCTTATTGGCAACGTTTTAGGGGTGGTACGGGGGTTTTCCACTGACAAAAGGGGAAATAACTACTTTCGGGTTGTTCAGAGGTGCGTAGTGCTTTTCGTCGGTACAGCGAGAAATTCGGGATTCGTGCCGGTCTGGTCGCCTGATCGTGATTTCTGGCTGTTTAGGGGGCAGATTGGTTATCGGCAACGTTTTAGGGATGGTACGGGGGTTTTCCACTGACAAAAGGGGAAATAACTACTTTCGGGTTGTTCAGGGGTGAGTAGTGCTTTTCATCGGTACAGCGAAAAATTCGGGATTCGTGCCGGTCTGGACGCCCGATCGTGATTTCTGGCTGTTTAGGGGGAAGATTGGTTATTGACAACGTTTTAGGGGTGGTACGGGGGTTTTCCGCTGGCAAAAGGGGAAATAACTACTTTCGGGTTGTTCAGGGGTGAGTAGTGCTTTTCGTCGGTACAGCGAAAAATTCGGGATTCGTGCCGGTCTGGACGCCCGATCGTGATTTCTGGCTGTTTAAGGGGCGGATTGGTTATTGGCAACGTTTTAGGGGTGGTACGGGGGTTTTGCACTGACGAAAGGGGAAATAACTACTTTCGGGTTGTTCAGAGGTGAATAGAGCTTTTCGTCGGTACAGCGAGAATTCGGGATTCGTGCCGGGCTGGACGCCCGATCGTGATTTCTGGCTGTTTGGGGGGCAGATTGCTTAATGGCAACGTTTTAGGGGTGGTACGGGGGTTTTCCACTGACACAATGGGAAATAACTACTTTCGGGTTGTTCAGGGGTGAATAGTGCTTTTCGTCGGTACAGCGAAAAATTCGGGATTCGTGCCGGTCTGGACGCCCGATCGTGATTTCTGGCTGTTTGGGGGGCAGATTGCTTAATGGCAACGTTTTAGGGGTGGTACGGGGGTTTTCCACTGACAAAAGGGGAAATAACTACTTTCGGGTTGTTCAGGGGTGAGTAGTGCTTTTCGTCGGAACAGCGAGAAATTCGGGATTCGTGCCGGTCAGGACGCCCGATCAAGATTTCTGGCTGTTTAGGGGGCAGATTGGTTATTGGCAACGTTTTAGGGGTGGTACGGGGGTTTTCCGCTGGCAAAAGGGGAAATAACTACTTTCGGGTTGTTCAGGGGTGAGTAGTGCTTTTCGTCGGTACAGCGAAAAATTCGGGATTCGTGCCGGTCTGGACGCCCGATCGTGATTTCTGGCTGTTTGGAGGGCAGATTGCTTATTGGCAACGTTTTAGGGGTGGTACGGGGGTTTTCCACTGACAAAAGGGGAAATAACTACTTTCGGGTTGTTCAGAGGTGCGTAGTGCTTTTCGTCGGTACAGCGAGAAATTCGGGATTCGTGCCGGTCTGGTCGCCTGATCGTGATTTCTGGCTGTTTAGGGGGCAGATTGGTTATCGGCAACGTTTTAGGGATGGTACGGGGGTTTTCCACTGACAAAAGGGGAAATAACTACTTTCGGGTTGTTCAGGGGTGAGTAGTGCTTTTCATCGGTACAGCGAAAAATTCGGGATTCGTGCCGGTCTGGACGCCCGATCGTGATTTCTGGCTGTTTAGGGGGAAGATTGGTTATTGACAACGTTTTAGGGGTGGTACGGGGGTTTTCCGCTGGCAAAAGGGGAAATAACTACTTTCGGGTTGTTCAGGGGTGAGTAGTGCTTTTCGTCGGTACAGCGAAAAATTCGGGATTCGTGCCGGTCTGGACGCCCGATCGTGATTTCTGGCTGTTTAAGGGGCGGATTGGTTATTGGCAACGTTTTAGGGGTGGTACGGGGGTTTTGCACTGACGAAAGGGGAAATAACTACTTTCGGGTTGTTCAGAGGTGAATAGAGCTTTTCGTCGGTACAGCGAGAATTCGGGATTCGTGCCGGTCTGGACGCCCGATCGTGATTTCTGGCTGTTTGGGGGGCAGATTGCTTAATGGCAACGTTTTAGGGGTGGTACGGGGGTTTTCCACTGACACAATGGGAAATAACTACTTTCGGGTTGTTCAGGGGTGAGTAGTGCTTTTCATCGGTACAGCGAAAAATTCGGGATTCGTGCCGGTCTGGACGCCCGATCGTGATTTCTGGCTGTTTGGGGGGCAGATTGCTTAATGGCAACGTTTTATGGGTGGTACGGGGGTTTTCCACTGACAAAAGGGGAAATAACTACCTTCGGGTTGTTCAGGGGTGAGTAGTGCTTTTCGTCGGAACAGCGAGAAATTCGGGATTCGTGCCGGTCAGGACGCCCGATCAAGATTTCTGGCTGTTTAGGGGGCAGATTGGTTATTGGCAACGTTTTAGGGGTGGTACGGGGGTTTTCCGCTGGCAAAAGGGGAAATAACTACTTTCGGGTTGTTCAGGGGTGAGTAGTGCTTTTCGTCGGTACAGCGAAAAATTCGGGATTCGTGCCGGTCTGGACGCCCGATCGTGATTTCTGGCTGTTTGGAGGGCAGATTGCTTATTGGCAACGTTTTAGGGGTGGTACGGGGGTTTTCCACTGACAAAAGGGGAAATAACTACTTTCGGGTTGTTCAGAGGTGAGTAGTGCTTTTCGTCGGTACAGCGAGAAATTCGGGATTCGTGCCGGTCTGGTCGCCTGATCGTGATTTCTGGCTGTTTAGGGGGCAGATTGGTTATCGGCAACGTTTTAGGGATGGTACGGGGGTTTTCCACTGACAAAAGGGGAAATAACTACTTTCGGGTTGTTCAGGGGTGAGTAGTGCTTTTCATCGGTACAGCGAAAAATTCGGGATTCGTGCCGGTCTGGACGCCCGATCGTGATTTCTGGCTTTTTGGGGGGCAGATTGCTTATTGTCAACGTTTTAGGGGTGGTACGGGGGTTTTCCGCTGGCAAAAGGGGAAATAACTACTTTCGGGTTGTTCAGGCGTGAGTAGTGCTTTTCGTCGGTACAGCGACAAATTCGGGATTCGTGCCGGTCTGGACGCCCGATCGTGATTTCTGGCTGTTTGGGGGGCAGATTGCTTATTGGCAACGTTTTAGGGGTGGTACGGGGGTTTTCCACTGACACAATGGGAAATAAGTACTTTCGGGTTGTTCAGGGGTGAGTAGTGCTTTTCGTCGGTACAGCGAAAAATTCGGGATTCGTGCCGGTCTGGACGCCCGATCGTGATTTCTGGCTGTTTAGGGGGCGGATTGGTTATTGGCAACGTTTTAGGGGTGGTACGGGGGTTTTTCACTGACAAAAGGGGAAATAACTACTTTCGGGTTGTTCAGAGGTGAATAGAGCTTTTCATCGGTACAGCGAGAATTCGGGATTCGTGCCGGTCTGGACGCCCGATCGTGATTTCTGGCTGTTTGGGGGGCAGATTGCTTAATGGCAACGTTTTAGGGGTGGTACGGGGGTTTTCCACTGACACAATGGGAAATAACTACTTTCGGGTTGTTCAGGGGTGAATAGTGCTTTTCGTCGGTACAGCGAAAAATTCGGGATTCGTGCCGGTCTGGACGCCCGATCGTGATTTCCAGCTGTTTGGGGGGCAGATTGCTTAATGGCAACGTTTTAGGGGTGGTACGGGGGTTTTCTACTGACAAAAGGGGAAATAACTACTTTCGGGTTGTTCAGGGGTGAGTAGTGCTTTTCGTCGGTACAGCGAGAAATTCGGGATTCGTGCCGGTCTGGACGCCCGATCGTGATTTCTTGCTGTTTAGGGGGCAGATTGGTTATTGACAACGTTTTAGGGGTGGTACGGGGGTTTTCCGCTGACAAAAGGGGAAATAACTTCTTTCGGGTTGTTCAGGGGTGAGTAGTGCTTTTCGTCGGTACAGCGAGAAATTCGGGATTCGTGCCGGTCTGGACGCCCGATCGTGATTTCTGGCTGTTTGGAGGGCAGATTGCTTATTGGCAACGTTTTAGGGGTGGTACGGGGGTTTTCCACTGACAAAAGGGGAAATAACTACTTTTGGGTTGTTCAGAGGTGAGTAGTGCTTTTCGTCGGTACAGCGAGAAATTCGGGATTCGTGCCGGTCTGGTCGCCTGATCGTGATTTCTGGCTGTTTAGGGGGCAGATTGGTTATCGGCAACGTTTTAGGGATGGTACGGGGGTTTTCCACTGACAAAAGGGGAAATAACTACTTTCGGGTTGTTCAGGGGTGAGTAGTGCTTTTCATCGGTACAGCGAGAAATTCGGGATTCGTGCCGGTCTGGACCCCCGATCGTGATTTCTGGCTGTTTAGGGGGAAGATTGGTTATTGACAACGTTTTAGGGGTGGTACGGGGGTTTTCCGCTGGCAAAAGGGGAAATAACTACTTTCGGGTTGTTCAGGGGTGAGTAGTGCTTTTCGTCGGTACAGCGAAAAATTCGGGATTCGTGCCGGTCTGGACGCCCGATCGTGATTTCTGGCTGTTTAAGGGGCGGATTGGTTATTGGCAACGTTTTAGGGGTGGTACGGGGGTTTTGCACTGACGAAAGGGGAAATAACTACTTTCGGGTTGTTCAGAGGTGAATAGAGCTTTTCGTCGGTACAGCGAGAATTCGGGATTCGTGCCGGTCTGGACGCCCGATCGTGATTTCTGGCTGTTTGGGGGGCAGATTGCTTAATGGCAACGTTTTAGGGGTGGTACGGGGGTTTTCCACTGACACAATGGGAAATAACTACTTTCGGGTTGTTCAGGGGTGAATAGTGCTTTTCGTCGGTACAGCGAAAAATTCGGGATTCGTGCCGGTCTGGACGCCCGATCGTGATTTCTGGCTGTTTGGGGGGCAGATTGCTTAATGGCAACGTTTTAGGGGTGGTACGGGGGTTTTCCACTGACAAAAGGGGAAATAACTACTTTCGGGTTGTTCAGGGGTGAGTAGTGCTTTTCGTCGGAACAGCGAGAAATTCGGGATTCGTGCCGGTCAGGACGCCCGATCAAGATTTCTGGCTGTTTAGGGGGCAGATTGGTTATTGGCAACGTTTTAGGGGTGGTACGGGGGTTTTCCGCTGGCAAAAGGGGAAATAACTACTTTCGGGTTGTTCAGGGGTGAGTAGTGCTTTTCGTCGGTACAGCGAAAAATTCGGGATTCGTGCCGGTCTGGACGCCCGATCGTGATTTCTGGCTGTTTGGAGGGCAGATTGCTTATTGGCAACGTTTTAGGGGTGGTACGGGGGTTTTCCACTGACAAAAGGGGAAATAACTACTTTCGGGTTGTTCAGAGGTGAGTAGTGCTTTTCGTCGGTACAGCGAGAAATTCGGGATTCGTGCCGGTCTGGTCGCCTGATCGTGATTTCTGGCTGTTTAGGGGGCAGATTGGTTATCGGCAACGTTTTAGGGATGGTACGGGGGTTTTCCACTGACAAAAGGGGAAATAACTACTTTCGGGTTGTTCAGGGGTGAGTAGTGCTTTTCATCGGTACAGCGAAAAATTCGGGATTCGTGCCGGTCTGGACGCCCGATCGTGATTTCTGGCTTTTTGGGGGGCAGATTGCTTATTGTCAACGTTTTAGGGGTGGTACGGGGGTTTTCCGCTGGCAAAAGGGGAAATAACTACTTTCGGGTTGTTCAGGCGTGAGTAGTGCTTTTCGTCGGTACAGCGACAAATTCGGGATTCGTGCCGGTCTGGACGCCCGATCGTGATTTCTGGCTGTTTGGGGGGCAGATTGCTTATTGGCAACGTTTTAGGGGTGGTACGGGGGTTTTCCACTGACACAATGGGAAATAAGTACTTTCGGGTTGTTCAGGGGTGAGTAGTGCTTTTCGTCGGTACAGCGAAAAATTCGGGATTCGTGCCGGTCTGGACGCCCGATCGTGATTTCCGGCTGTTTAGGGGGCGGATTGGTTATTGGCAACGTTTTAGGGGTGGTACGGGGGTTTTTCACGGACAAAAGGGGAAATAACTACTTTCGGGTTGTTCAGAGGTGAATAGAGCTTTTCGTCGGTACAGCGAGAATTCGGGATTCGTGCCGGTCTGGACGCCCGATCGTGATTTCTGGCTGTTTGGGGGGCAGATTGCTTAATGGCAACGTTTTAGGGGTGGTACGGGGGTTTTCCACTGACACAATGGGAAATAACTACTTTCGGGTTGTTCAGGGGTGAATAGTGCTTTTCGTCGATACAGCGAAAAATTCGGGATTCGTGCCGGTCTGGACGCCCGATCGTGATTTCTAGCTGTTTGGGGGGCAGATTGCTTAATGGCAACGTTTTAGGGGTGGTACGGGGGTTTTCCACTGACAAAAGGGGAAATAACTACTTTCGGGTTGTTCAGGGGTGAGTAGTGCTTTTCGTCGGTACAGCGAGAAATTCGGGATTCGTGCCGGTCTGGACGCCCGATCGTGATTTCTGGCTGTTTAGGGGGCAGATTGGTTATTGACAACGTTTTAGGGGTGGTACGGGGGTTTTCCGCTGACAAAAGGGGAAATAACTTCTTTCGGGTTGTTCAGGGGTGAGTAGTGCTTTTCGTCGGTACAGCGAGAAATTCGGGATTCGTGCCGGTCTGGACGCCCGATCGTGATTTCTGGCTGTTTGGAGGGCAGATTGCTTATTGGCAACGTTTTAGGGGTGGTACGGGGGTTTTCCACTGACAAAAGGGGAAATAACTACTTTTGGGTTGTTCAGAGGTGAGTAGTGCTTTTCGTCGGTACAGCGAGAAATTCGGGATTCGTGCCGGTCTGGTCGCCTGATCGTGATTTCTGGCTGTTTAGGGGGCAGATTGGTTATCGGCAACGTTTTAGGGATGGTACGGGGGTTTTCCACTGACAAAAGGGGAAATAACTACTTTCGGGTTGTTCAGGGGTGAGTAGTGCTTTTCATCGGTACAGCGAGAAATTCGGGATTCGTGCCGGTCTGGACCCCCGATCGTGATTTCTGGCTGTTTAGGGGGAAGATTGGTTATTGACAACGTTTTAGGGGTGGTACGGGGGTTTTCCGCTGGCAAAAGGGGAAATAACTACTTTCGGGTTGTTCAGGGGTGAGTAGTGCTTTTCGTCGGTACAGCGAAAAATTCGGGATTCGTGCCGGTCTGGACGCCCGATCGTGATTTCTGGCTGTTTAAGGGGCGGATTGGTTATTGGCAACGTTTTAGGGGTGGTACGGGGGTTTTGCACTGACGAAAGGGGAAATAACTACTTTCGGGTTGTTCAGAGGTGAATAGAGCTTTTCGTCGGTACAGCGAGAATTCGGGATTCGTGCCGGTCTGGACGCCCGATCGTGATTTCTGGCTGTTTGGGGGGCAGATTGCTTAATGGCAACGTTTTAGGGGTGGTACGGGGGTTTTCCACTGACACAATGGGAAATAACTACTTTCGGGTTGTTCAGGGGTGAATAGTGCTTTTCGTCGGTACAGCGAAAAATTCGGGATTCGTGCCGGTCTGGACGCCCGATCGTGATTTCTGGCTATTTGGGGGGCAGATTGCTTAATGGCAACGTTTTAGGGGTGGTACGGGGGTTTTCCACTGACAAAAGGGGAAATAACTACTTTCGGGTTGTTCAGGGGTGAGTAGTGCTTTTCGTCGGAACAGCGAGAAATTCGGGATTCGTGCCGGTCAGGACGCCCGATCAAGATTTCTGGCTGTTTAGGGGGCAGATTGGTTATTGGCAACGTTTTAGGGGTGGTACGGGGGTTTTCCGCTGGCAAAAGGGGAAATAACTACTTTCGGGTTGTTCAGGGGTGAGTAGTGCTTTTCGTCGGTACAGCGAAAAATTCGGGATTCGTGCCGGTCTGGACGCCCGATCGTGATTTCTGGCTGTTTGGAGGGCAGATTGCTTATTGGCAACGTTTTAGGGGTGGTACGGGGGTTTTCCACTGACAAAAGGGGAAATAACTACTTTCGGGTTGTTCAGAGGTGAGTAGTGCTTTTCGTCGGTACAGCGAGAAATTCGGGATTCGTGCCGGTCTGGTCGCCTGATCGTGATTTCTGGCTGTTTGGGGGGCAGATTGCTTATTGGCAACGTTTTAGGGGTGGTACGGGGGTTTTCCACTGACAAAAGGGGAAATAACTACTTTCGGGTTGTTCAGAGGTGAATAGAGCTTTTCGTCGGTACAGCGAGAATTCGGGATTCGTGCCGGTCTGGACGCCCGATCGTGATTTCTGGCTGTTTGGGGGGCAGATTGCTTAATGGCAACGTTTTAGGGGTGGTACGGGGGTTTTCCACTGACACAATGGGAAATAACTACTTTCGGGTTGTTCAGGGGTGAATAGTGCTTTTCGTCGGTACAGCGAAAAATTCGGGATTCGTGCCGGTCTGGACGCCCGATCGTGATTTCTGGCTATTTGGGGGGCAGATTGCTTAATGGCAACGTTTTAGGGGTGGTACGGGGGTTTTCCACTGACAAAAGGGGAAATAACTACTTTCGGGTTGTTCAGGGGTGAGTAGTGCTTTTCGTCGGAACAGCGAGAAATTCGGGATTCGTGCCGGTCAGGACGCCCGATCAAGATTTCTGGCTGTTTAGGGGGCAGATTGGTTATTGGCAACGTTTTAGGGGAGGTACGGGGGTTTTCCGCTGGCAAAAGGGGAAATAACTACTTTCGGGTTGTTCAGGGGTGAGTAGTGCTTTTCGTCGGTACAGCGAAAAATTCGGGATTCGTGCCGGTCTGGACGCCCGATCGTGATTTCTGGCTGTTTGGAGGGCAGATTGCTTATTGGCAACGTTTTAGGGGTGGTACGGGGGTTTTCCACTGACAAAAGGGGAAATAACTACTTTCGGGTTGTTCAGAGGTGAGTAGTGCTTTTCGTCGGTACAGCGAGAAATTCGGGATTCGTGCCGGTCTGGTCGCCTGATCGTGATTTCTGGCTGTTTAGGGGGCAGATTGGTTATCGGCAACGTTTTAGGGATGGTACGGGGGTTTTCCACTGACAAAAGGGGAAATAACTACTTTCGGGTTGTTCAGGGGTGAGTAGTGCTTTTCATCGGTACAGCGAAAAATTCGGGATTCGTGCCGGTCTGGACGCACGATCGTGATTTCTGGCTTTTTGGGGGGCAGATTGCTTATTGTCAACGTTTTAGGGGTGGTACGGGGGTTTTCCGCTGGCAAAAGGGGAAATAACTACTTTCGGGTTGTTCAGGGGTGAGTAGTGCTTTTCGTCGGTACAGCGAGAAATTCGGGATTCGTGCCGGTCTGGACGCCCGATCGTGATTTCTGGCTGTTTGGGGGGCAGATTGCTTATTGGCAACGTTTTAGGGGTGGTACGGGGGTTTTCCACTGACACAATGGGAAATAAGTACTTTCGGGTTGTTCAGGGGTGAGTAGTGCTTTTCGTCGGTACAGCGAAAAATTCGGGATTCGTGCCGGTCTGGACGCCCGATCGTGATTTCTGGCTGTTTAGGGGGCGGATTGGTTATTGGCAACGTTTTAGGGGTGGTACGGGGGTTTTTCACTGACAAAAGGGGAAATAACTACTTTCGGGTTGTTCAGAGGTGAATAGAGCTTTTCGTCGGTACAGCGAGAATTCGGGATTCGTGCCGGTCTGGACGCCCGATCGTGATTTCTGGCTGTTTGGGGGGCAGATTGCTTAATGGCAACGTTTTAGGGGTGGTACGGGGGTTTTCCACTGACACAATGGGAAATAACTACTTTCGGGTTGTTCAGGGGTGAATAGTGCTTTTCGTCGGTACAGCGAAAAATTCGGGATTCGTGCCGGTCTGGACGCCCGATCGTGATTTCTAGCTGTTTGGGGGGCAGATTGCTTAATGGCAACGTTTTAGGGGTGGTACGGGGGTTTTCCACTGACAAAAGGGGAAATAACTACTTTCGGGTTGTTCAGGGGTGAGTAGTGCTTTTCGTCGGTACAGCGAGAAATTCGGGATTCGTGCCGGTCTGGACGCCCGATCGTGATTTCTTGCTGTTTAGGGGGCAGATTGGTTATTGACAACGTTTTAGGGGTGGTACGGGGGTTTTCCGCTGACAAAAGGGGAAATAACTTCTTTCGGGTTGTTCAGGGGTGAGTAGTGCTTTTCGTCGGTACAGCGAGAAATTCGGGATTCGTGTCGGTCTGGACGCCTGATCGTGATTTCTGGCTGTTTAGGGGGCAGATTGGTTATTGGCAACGTTTTAGGGGTGGTACGGGGGTTTTCCACTGACAAAAGGGGAAATAACTACTTTCGGGTTGTTCAGGGATGAATAGTGCTTTTCGTCGGCACAGCGAGAATTCGGGATTCGTGCCGGTCTGGACGCCCGATCGTGATTTCTGGCTGTTTGGGGGTCAGATTGCTTAATGGCAACGTTTTAGGGGTGGTACGGGGGTTTTCCACTGACAAAAGGGGAAATAACTACTTTCGGGTTGTTCAGAGGTGAGTAGTGCTTTTCGTCGGTACAGCGAGAAATTCGGGATTCGTGCCGGTCAGGACGCCCGATCGTGATTTCTGGCTGTTTAGGGGGCAGATTGGTTATTGGCAACGTTTTAGGGGTGGTACGGGGGTTTTCCGCTGGCAAAAGGGGAAATAACTACTTTCGGGTTGTTCAGGGGTGAGTAGTGCTTTTCGTCGGTACAGCGAAAAATTCGGGATTCGTGCCGGTCTGGACGCCCGATCGTGATTTCTGGCTGTTTGGAGGGCAGATTGCTTATTGGCAACGTTTTAGGGGTGGTACGGGGGTTTTCCGCTGACAAAAGGGGAAATAACTACTTTCGGGTTGTTCAGAGGTGAGTAGTGCTTTTCGTCGGTACAGCGAGAAATTCGGGATTCGTGCCGGTCTGGACGCCCGATCGTGATTTCTGGCTGTTTGGGGGGCAAATTGCTTATTGGCAACGTTTTAGGGGTGGTACGGGGGTTTTCCACTGACACAATGGGAAATAAGTACTTTCGGGTTGTTCAGGGGTGAGTAGTGCTTTTCGTCGGTACAGCGAAAAATTCGGGATTCGTGCCGGTCTGGACGCCCGATCGTGATTTCTGGCTGTTTAGGGGGCGGATTGGTTATTGGCAACGTTTTAGGGGTGGTACGGGGGTTTTTCACTGACAAAAGGGGAAATAACTACTTTCGGGTTGTTCAGAGGTGAATAGAGCTTTTCGTCGGTACAGCGAGAATTCGGGATTCGTGCCGGTCTGGACGCCCGATCGTGATTTCTGGCTGTTTGGGGGGCAGATTGCTTAATGGCAACGTTTTAGGGGTGGTACGGGGGTTTTCCACTGACACAATGGGAAATAACTACTTTCGGGTTGTTCAGGCGTGAATAGTGCTTTTCGTCGGTACAGCGAAAAATTCGGGATTCGTGCCGGTCTGGACGCCCGATCGTGATTTCTAGCTGTTTGGGGGGCAGATTGCTTAATGGCAACGTTTTAGGGGTGGTACGGGGGTTTTCCACTGACAAAAGGGGAAATAACTACTTTCGGGTTGTTCAGGGGTGAGTAGTGCTTTTCGTCGGTACAGCGAGAAATTCGGGATTCGTGCCGGTCTGGACGCCCGATCGTGATTTCTTGCTGTTTAGGGGGCAGATTGGTTATTGACAACGTTTTAGGGGTGGTACGGGGGTTTTCCGCTGACAAAAGGGGAAATAACTTCTTTCGGGTTGTTCAGGGGTGAGTAGTGCTTTTCGTCGGTACAGCGAGAAATTCGGGATTCGTGTCGGTCTGGACGCCTGATCGTGATTTCTGGCTGTTTAGGGGGCAGATTGGTTATTGGCAACGTTTTAGGGGTGGTACGGGGGTTTTCCACTGACAAAAGGGGAAATAACTACTTTCGGGTTGTTCAGGGATGAATAGTGCTTTTCGTCGGCACAGCGAGAATTCGGGATTCGTGCCGGTCTGGACGCCCGATCGTGATTTCTGGCTGTTTGGGGGTCAGATTGCTTAATGGCAACGTTTTAGGGGTGGTACGGGGGTTTTCCACTGACAAAAGGGGAAATAACTACTTTCGGGTTGTTCAGAGGTGAGTAGTGCTTTTCGTCGGTACAGCGAGAAATTCGGGATTCGTGCCGGTCAGGACGCCCGATCAAGATTTCTGGCTGTTTAGGGGGCAGATTGGTTATTGGCAACGTTTTAGGGGTGGTACGGGGGTTTTCCGCTGGCAAAAGGGGAAATAACTACTTTCGGGTTGTTCAGGGGTGAGTAGTGCTTTTCGTCGGTACAGCGAAAAATTCGGGATTCGTGCCGGTCTGGACGCCCGATCGTGATTTCTGGCTGTTTGGAGGGCAGATTGCTTATTGGCAACGTTTTAGGGGTGGTACGGGGGTTTTCCGCTGACAAAAGGGGAAATAACTACTTTCGGGTTGTTCAGAGGTGAGTAGTGCTTTTCGTCGGTACAGCGAGAAATTCGGGATTCGTGCCGGTCTGGTCGCCTGATCGTGATTTCTGGCTGTTTAGGGGGCAGATTGGTTATCGGCAACGTTTTAGGGATGGTACGGGGGTTTTCCACTGGCAAAAGGGGAAATAACTACTTTCGGGTTGTTCAAGGGTGAGTAGTGCTTTTCATCGGTACAGCGAAAAATTCGGGATTCGTGCCGGTCTGGACGCCCGATCGTGATTTCTGGCTTTTTGGGGGGCAGATTGCTTATTGTCAACGTTTTAGGGGAGGTACGGGGGTTTTCCGCTGGCAAAAGGGGAAATAACTACTTTCGGGTTGTTCAGGGGTGAGTAGTGCTTTTCGTCGGTACAGCGACAAATTCGGGATTCGTGTCGGTCTGGACGCCCGATCGTGATTTCTGGCTGTTTGGGGGGCAGATTGCTTATTGGCAACGTTTTAGGGGTGGTACGGGGGTTTTCCAATGACACAATGGGAAATAACTACTTTCGGGTTGTTCAGGGGTGAATAGTGCTTTTCGTCGGTACAGCGAAAAATTCGGGATTCGTGCCGGTCTGGACGCCCGATCGTGATTTCTAGCTGTTTGGGGGGCAGATTGCTTAATGGCAACGTTTTAGGGGTGGTACGGGGGTTTTCCACTGACAAAAGGGGAAATAACTACTTTCGGGTTGTTCAGGGGTGAGTAGTGCTTTTCGTCGGTACAGCGAGAAATTCGGGATTCGTGCCGGTCTGGACGCCCGATCGTGATTTCTTGCTGTTTAGGGGGCAGATTGGTTATTGACAACGTTTTAGGGGTGGTACGGGGGTTTTCCGCTGACAAAAGGGGAAATAACTTCTTTCGGGTTGTTCAGGGGTGAGTAGTGCTTTTCGTCGGTACAGCGAGAAATTCGGGATTCGTGTCGGTCTGGACGCCTGATCGTGATTTCTGGCTGTTTAGGGGGCAGATTGGTTATTGGCAACGTTTTAGGGGTGGTACGGGGGTTTTCCGCTGACAAAAGGGGAAATAACTACTTTCGGGTTGTTCAGAGGTGAGTAGTGCTTTTCGTCGGTACAGCGAGAAATTCGGGATTCGTGCCGGTCTGGTCGCCTGATCGTGATTTCTGGCTGTTTAGGGGGCAGATTGGTTATCGGCAACGTTTTAGGGATGGTACGGGGGTTTTCCACTGGCAAAAGGGGAAATAACTACTTTCGGGTTGTTCAAGGGTGAGTAGTGCTTTTCATCGGTACAGCGAAAAATTCGGGATTCGTGCCGGTCTGGACGCCCGATCGTGATTTCTGGCTTTTTGGGGGGCAGATTGCTTATTGTCAACGTTTTAGGGGTGGTACGGGGGTTTTCCGCTGGCAAAAGGGGAAATAACTACTTTCGGGTTGTTCAGGGGTGAGTAGTGCTTTTCGTCGGTACAGCGACAAATTCGGGATTCGTGCCGGTCTGGACGCCCGATCGTGATTTCTGGCTGTTTGGGGGGCAGATTGCTTATTGGCAACGTTTTAGGGGTGGTACGGGGGTTTTCCAATGACACAATGGGAAATAACTACTTTCGGGTTGTTCAGGGGTGAATAGTGCTTTTCGTCGGTACAGCGAAAAATTCGGGATTCGTGCCGGTCTGGACGCCCGATCGTGATTTCTAGCTGTTTGGGGGGCAGATTGCTTAATGGCAACGTTTTAGGGGTGGTACGGGGGTTTTCCACTGACAAAAGGGGAAATAACTACTTTCGGGTTGTTCAGGGGTGAGTAGTGCTTTTCGTCGGTACAGCGAGAAATTCGGGATTCGTGCCGGTCTGGACGCCCGATCGTGATTTCTTGCTGTTTAGGGGGCAGATTGGTTATTGACAACGTTTTAGGGGTGGTACGGGGGTTTTCCGCTGACAAAAGGGGAAATAACTTCTTTCGGGTTGTTCAGGGGTGAGTAGTGCTTTTCGTCGGTACAGCGAGAAATTCGGGATTCGTGTCGGTCTGGACGCCTGATCGTGATTTCTGGCTGTTTAGGGGGCAGATTGGTTATTGGCAACGTTTTAGGGGTGGTACGGGGGTTTTCCACTGACAAAAGGGGAAATAACTACTTTCGGGTTGTTCAGGGATGAATAGTGCTTTTCGTCGGCACAGCGAGAATTCGGGATTCGTGCCGGTCTGGACGCCCGATCGTGATTTCTGGCTGTTTGGGGGGCAGATTGCTTAATGGCAACGTTTTAGGGGTGGTACGGGGGTTTTCCACTGACAAAAGGGGAAATAACTACTTTCGGGTTGTTCAGAGGTGAGTAGTGCTTTTCGTCGGTACAGCGAGAAATTCGGGATTCGTGCCGGTCTGGACGCCCGATCGTGATTTCTGGCTGTTTAGGGGGCGGATTGGTTATTGGCAACGTTTTAGGGGTGGTACGGGGGTTTTTCACTGACAAAAGGGGAAATAACTACTTTCGGGTTGTTCAGAGGTGAGTAGTGCTTTTCGTCGGTACAGCGAGAATTCGGGATTCGTGCCGGTCTGGACGCCCGATCGTGATTTCTGGCTGTTTGGGGGGCAGATTGCTTAATGGCAACGTTTTAGGGGTGGTACGGGGGTTTTCCACTGACACAATGGGAAATAACTACTTTCGGGTTGTTCAGGGGTGAATAGTGCTTTTCGTCGGTACAGCGAAAAATTCGGGATTCGTGCCGGTCTGGTCGCCCGATCGTGATTTCTAGCTGTTTGGGGGGCAGATTGCTTAATGGCAACGTTTTAGGGGTGGTACGGGGGTTTTCCACTGACAAAAGGGGAAATAACTACTTTCGGGTTGTTCAGAGGTGAGTAGTGCTTTTCGTCGGTACAGCGAGAAATTCGGGATTCGTGCCGGTCAGGACGCCCGATCAAGATTTCTGGCTGTTTAGGGGGCAGATTGGTTATTGGCAACGTTTTAGGGGTGGTACGGGGGTTTTCCGCTGGCAAAAGGGGAAATAACTACTTTCGGGTTGTTCAGGGGTGAGTAGTGCTTTTCGTCGGTACAGCGAAAAATTCGGGATTCGTGCCGGTCTGGACGCCCGATCGTGATTTCTGGCTGTTTGGAGGGCAGATTGCTTATTGGCAACGTTTTAGGGGTGGTACGGGGGTTTTCCGCTGGCAAAAGGGGAAATAACTACTTTCGGGTTGTTCAGGGTTGAGTAGTGCTTTTCGTCGGTACAGCGACAAATTCGGGATTCGTGCCGGTCTGGACGCCCGATCGTGATTTCTGGCTGTTTAGGGGGCGGATTGGTTATTGGCAACGTTTTAGGGGTGGTACAGGGGTTTTCCACTGACAAAAGGGGAAATAACTACTTTCGGGTAGTTCAGAGGTGAGTAGTGCTTTTCGTCGGTACAGCGAGAATTCGGGATTCGTGCCGGTCTGGACGCCCGATCGTGATTTCTGGCTGTTTGGGGGGCAGATTGCTTAATGGCAACGTTTTAGGGGTGGTACGAGGGTTTTCCAATGACACAATGGGAAATAACTACTTTCGGGTTGTTCAGGGGTGAATAGTGCTTTTCGTCGGTACAGCGAAAAATTCGGGATTCGTGCCGGTCTGGACGCCCGATCGTGATTTCTAGCTGTTTGGGGGGCAGATTGCTTAATGGCAACGTTTTAGGGGTGGTACGGGGGTTTTCCACTGACAAAAGGGGAAATAACTACTTTCGGGTTGTTCAGGGGTGAGTAGTGCTTTTCGTCGGTACAGCGAGAAATTCGGGATTCGTGCCGGTCAGGACGCCCGATCAAGATTTCTGGCTGTTTAGGGGGCAGATTGGTTATTGGCAACGTTTTAGGGGTGGTACGGGGGTTTTCCGCTGGCAAAAGGGGAAATAACTACTTTCGGGTTGTTCAGGGGTGAGTAGTGCTTTTCGTCGGTACAGCGAAAAATTCGGGATTCGTGCCGGTCTGGACGCCCGATCGTGATTTCTGGCTGTTTGGAGGGCAGATTGCTTATTGGCAACGTTTTAGGGGTGGTACGGGGGTTTTCCGCTGACAAAAGGGGAAATAACTACTTTCGGGTTGTTCAGAGGTGAGTAGTGCTTTTCGTCGGTACAGCGAGAAATTCGGGATTCGTGCCGGTCTGGTCGCCTGATCGTGATTTCTGGCTGTTTAGGGGGCAGATTGGTTATCGGCAACGTTTTAGGGATGGTACGGGGGTTTTCCACTGGCAAAAGGGGAAATAACTACTTTCGGGTTGTTCAAGGGTGAGTAGTGCTTTTCATCGGTACAGCGAAAAATTCGGGATTCGTGCCGGTCTGGACGCCCGATCGTGATTTCTGGCTTTTTGGGGGGCAGATTGCTTATTGTCAACGTTTTAGGGGTGGTACGGGGGTTTTCCGCTGGCAAAAGGGGAAATAACTACTTTCGGGTTGTTCAGGGGTGAGTAGTGCTTTTCGTCGGTACAGCGACAAATTCGGGATTCATGCCGGTCTGGACGCCCGATCGTGATTTCTGGCTGTTTGGGGGGCAGATTGCTTATTGGCAACATTTTAGGGGTGGTACGGGGGTTTTCCACTGACACAATGGGAAATAAGTACTTTCGGGTTGTTCAGGGGTGAGTAGTGCTTTTCGTCGGTACAGCGAAAAATTCGGGATTCGTGCCGGTCTGGACGCCCGATCGTGATTTCTGGCTGTTTAGGGGGCGGATTGGTTATTGGCAACGTTTTAGGGGTGGTACGGGGGTTTTTCACTGACAAAAGGGGAAATAACTACTTTCGGGTTGTTCAGAGGTGAGTAGTGCTTTTCGTCGGTACAGCGAGAATTCGGGATTCGTGCCGGTCTGGACGCCCGATCGTGATTTCTGGCTGTTTGGGGGGCAGATTGCTTAATGGCAACGTTTTAGGGGTGGTACGGGGGTTTTCCACTGACACAATGGGAAATAACTACTTTCGGGTTGTTCAGGGGTGAATAGTGCTTTTCGTCGGTACAGCGAAAAATTCGGGATTCGTGCCGGTCTGGACGCCCGATCGTGATTTCTAGCTGTTTGGGGGGCAGATTGCTTAATGGCAACGTTTTAGGGGTGGTACGGGGGTTTTCCACTGACAAAAGGGGAAATAACTACTTTCGGGTTGTTCAGGGGTGAGTAGTGCTTTTCGTCGGTACAGCGAGAAATTCGGGATTCGTGCCGGTCTGGACGCCCGATCGTGATTTCTTGCTGTTTAGGGGGCAGATTGGTTATTGACAACGTTTTAGGGGTGGTACGGGGGTTTTCCACTGACAAAAGGGGAAATAACTACTTTCGGGTTGTTCAGGGGTGAGTAGTGCTTTTCGTCGGTACAGCGAGAAATTCGGGATTCGTGCCGGTCTGGACGCCCGATCGTGATTTCTGGCTGTTTAGGGGGCGGATTGGTTATTGGCAACGTTTTAGGGGTGGTACGGGGGTTTTTCACTGACAAAAGGGGAAATAACTACTTTCGGGTTGTTCAGAGGTGAGTAGTGCTTTTCGTCGGTACAGCGAGAATTCGGGATTCGTGCCGGTCTGGACGCCCGATCGTGATTTCTGGCTGTTTGGGGGGCAGATTGCTTAATGGCAACGTTTTAGGGGTGGTACGGGGGTTTTCCACTGACACAATGGGAAATAACTACTTTCGGGTTGTTCAGGGGTGAATAGTGCTTTTCGTCGGTACAGCGAAAAATTCGGGATTCGTGCCGGTCTGGACGCCCGATCGTGATTTCTAGCTGTTTGGGGGGCAGATTGCTTAATGGCAACGTTTTAGGGGTGGTACGGGGGTTTTCCACTGACAAAAGGGGAAATAACTACTTTCGGGTTGTTCAGGGGTGAGTGGTGCTTTTCGTCGGTACAGCGAGAAATTCGGGATTCGTGCCGGTCTGGACGCCCGATCGTGATTTCTTGCTGTTTAGGGGGCAGATTGGTTATTGACAACGTTTTAGGGGTGGTACGGGGGTTTTCCGCTGACAAAAGGGGAAATAACTTCTTTCGGGTTGTTCAGGGGTGAGTAGTGCTTTTCGTCGGTACAGCGAGAAATTCGGGATTCGTGTCGGTCTGGACGCCTGATCGTGATTTCTGGCTGTTTAGGGGGCAGATTGGTTATTGGCAACGTTTTAGGGGTGGTACGGGGGTTTTCCACTGACAAAAGGGGAAATAACTACTTTCGGGTTGTTCAGGGATGAATAGTGCTTTTCGTCGGCACAGCGAGAATTCGGGATTCGTGCCGGTCTGGACGCCCGATCGTGATTTCTGGCTGTTTGGGGGTCAGATTGCTTAATGGCAACGTTTTAGGGGTGGTACGGGGGTTTTCCACTGACAAAAGGGGAAATAACTACTTTCGGGTTGTTCAGAGGTGAGTAGTGCTTTTCGTCGGTACAGCGAAAAATTCGGGATTCGTGCCGGTCTGGACGCCCGATCGTGATTTCTGGCTGTTTGGGGGGCAGATTGCTTAATGGCAACGTTTTAGGGGTGGTACGGGGGTTTTCCACTGACACAATGGGAAATAACTACTTTCGGGTTGTTCAGGGGTGAATAGTGCTTTTCGTCGGTACAGCGAAAAATTCGGGATTCGTGCCGGTCTGGACGCCTGATCGTGATTTCTAGCTGTTTGGGGGGCAGATTGCTTAATGGCAACGTTTTAGGGGTGGTACGGGGGTTTTCCACTGACAAAAGGGGAAATAACTACTTTCGGGTTGTTCAGAGGTGAGTAGTGCTTTTCGTCGGTACAGCGAGAAATTCGGGATTCGTGCCGGTCAGGACGCCCGATCAAGATTTCTGGCTGTTTAGGGGGCAGATTGGTTATTGGCAACGTTTTAGGGGTGGTACGGGGGTTTTCCGCTGGCATAAGGGGAAATAACTACTTTCGGGTTGTTCAGGGGTGAGTAGTGCTTTTCGTCGGTACAGCGAAAAATTCGGGATTCGTGCCGGTCTGGACGCCCGATCGTGATTTCTGGCTGTTTGGAGGGCAGATTGCTTATTGGCAACGTTTTAGGGGTGGTACGGGGGTTTTCCGCTGACAAAAGGGGAAATAACTACTTTCGGGTTGTTCAGAGGTGAGTAGTGCTTTTCGTCGGTACAGCGAGAAATTCGGGATTCATGCCGGTCTGGTCGCCTGATCGTGATTTCTGGCTGTTTAGGGGGCAGATTGGTTATCGGCAACGTTTTAGGGATGGTACGGGGGTTTTCCACTGGCAAAAGGGGAAATAACTACTTTCGGGTTGTTAAAGGGTGAGTAGTGCTTTTCATCGGTACAGCGAAAAATTCGGGATTCGTGCCGGTCTGGACGCCCGATCGGGATTTCTGGCTTTTTGGGGGGCAGATTGCTTATTGTCAACGTTTTAGGGGTGGTACGGGGGTTTTCCGCTGGCAAAAGGGGAAATAACTACTTTCGGGTTGTTCAGGGGTGAGTAGTGCTTTTCGTCGGTACAGCGACAAATTCGGGATTCGTGCCGGTCTGGACGCCCGATCGTGATTTCTGGCTGTTTGGGGGGCAGATTGCTTATTGGCAACGTTTTAGGGGTGGTACGGGGGTTTTCCACTGACACAATGGGAAATAAGTACTTTCGGGTTGTTCAGGGGTGAGTAGTGCTTTTCGTCGGTACAGCGAAAAATTCGGGATTCGTACCGGTCTGGACGCCCGATCGTGATTTCTGGCTGTTTAGGGGGCGGATTGGTTATTGGCAACGTTTTAGGGGTGGTACGGGGGTTTTTCACTGACAAAAGGGGAAATAACTACTTTCGGGTTGTTCAGAGGTGAGTAGTGCTTTTCGTCGGTACAGCGAGAATTCGGGATTCGTGCCGGTCTGGACGCCCGATCGTGATTTCTGGCTGTTTGGGGGGCAGATTGCTTAATGGCAACGTTTTAGGGGTGGTACGGGGGTTTTCCACTGACACAATGGGAAATAACTACTTTCGGGTTGTTCAGGGGTGAATAGTGCTTTTCGTCGGTACAGCGAAAAATTCGGGATTCGTGCCGGTCTGGACGCCCGATCGTGATTTCTAGCTGTTTGGGGGGCAGATTGCTTAATGGCAACGTTTTAGGGGTGGTACGGGGGTTTTCCACTGACAAAAGGGGAAATAACTACTTTCGGGTTGTTCAGAGGTGAGTAGTGCTTTTCGTCGGTACAGCGAGAAATTCGGGATTCGTGCCGGTCAGGACGCCCGATCAAGATTTCTGGCTGTTTAGGGGGCAGATTGGTTATTGGCAACGTTTTAGGGGTGGTACGGGGGTTTTCCGCTGGCATAAGGGGAAATAACTACTTTCGGGTTGTTCAGGGGTGAGTAGTGCTTTTCGTCGGTACAGCGAAAAATTCGGGATTCGTGCCGGTCTGGACGCCCGATCGTGATTTCTGGCTGTTTGGAGGGCAGATTGCTTATTGGCAACGTTTTAGGGGTGGTACGGGGGTTTTCCGCTGACAAAAGGGGAAATAACTACTTTCGGGTTGTTCAGAGGTGAGTAGTGCTTTTCGTCGGTACAGCGAGAAATTCGGGATTCATGCCGGTCTGGTCGCCTGATGGTGATTTCTGGCTGTTTAGGGGGCAGATTGGTTATCGGCAACGTTTTAGGGATGGTACGGGGGTTTTCCACTGGCAAAAGGGGAAATAACTACTTTCGGGTTGTTAAAGGGTGAGTAGTGCTTTTCATCGGTACAGCGAAAAATTCGGGATTCGTGCCGGTCTGGACGCCCGATCGGGATTTCTGGCTTTTTGGGGGGCAGATTGCTTATTGTCAACGTTTTAGGGGTGGTACGGGGGTTTTCCGCTGGCAAAAGGGGAAATAACTACTTTCGGGTTGTTCAGGGGTGAGTAGTGCTTTTCGTCGGTACAGCGACAAATTCGGGATTCGTGCCGGTCTGGACGCCCGATCGTGATTTCTGGCTGTTTGGGGGGCAGATTGCTTATTGGCAACGTTTTAGGGGTGGTACGGGGGTTTTCCACTGACACAATGGGAAATAAGTACTTTCGGGTTGTTCAGGGGTGAGTAGTGCTTTTCGTCGGTACAGCGAAAAATTCGGGATTCGTACCGGTCTGGACGCCCGATCGTGATTTCTGGCTGTTTAGGGGGCGGATTGGTTATTGGCAACGTTTTAGGGGTGGTACGGGGGTTTTTCACTGACAAAAGGGGAAATAACTACTTTCGGGTTGTTCAGAGGTGAGTAGTGCTTTTCGTCGGTACAGCGAGAATTCGGGATTCGTGCCGGTCTGGACGCCCGATCGTGATTTCTGGCTGTTTGGGGGGCAGATTGCTTAATGGCAACGTTTTAGGGGTGGTACGGGGGTTTTCCACTGACACAATGGGAAATAACTACTTTCGGGTTGTTCAGGGGTGAATAGTGCTTTTCGTCGGTACAGCGAAAAATTCGGGATTCGTGCCGGTCTGGACGCCCGATCGTGATTTCTAGCTGTTTGGGGGGCAGATTGCTTAATGGCAACGTTTTAGGGGTGGTACGGGGGTTTTCCACTGACAAAAGGGGAAATAACTACTTTCGGGTTGTTCAGGGGTGAGTAGTGCTTTTCGTCGGTACAGCGAAAAATTCGGGATTCGTGCCGGTCTGGACGCCCGATCGTGATTTCTGGCTGTTTAGGGGGCAGATTGGTTATTGACAACGTTTTAGGGGTGGTACGGGGGTTTTCCACTGGCAAAAGGGGAAATAACTACTTTCGGGTTGTTCAGGGGTGAGTAGTGCTTTTCGTCGGTACAGCAAAAAATTCGGGATTCGTGCCGGTCTGGACGCCCGATCGTGATTTCTGGCTGTTTGGAGGGCAGATTGCTTATTGGCAACGTTTTAGGGGTGGTACGGGGGTTTTCCGCTGACAAAAGGGGAAATAACTACTTTCGGGTTGTTCAGAGGTGAGTAGTGCTTTTCGTCGGTACAGCGAGAAATTCGGGATTCGTGCCGGTCTGGTCGCCTGATCGTGATTTCTGGCTGTTTAGGGGGCAGATTGGTTATCGGCAACGTTTTAGGGGTGGTACGGGGGTTTTTCACTGACAAAAGGGGAAATAACTACTTTCGGGTTGTTCAGAGGTGAGTAGTGCTTTTCGTCGGTACAGCGAGAAATTCGGGATTCGTGCCGGTCAGGACGCCCGATCAAGATTTCTGGCTGTTTAGGGGGCAGATTGGTTATTGGCAACGTTTTAGGGGTGGTACGGGGGTTTTCCGCTGGCAAAAGGGGAAATAACTACTTTCGGGTTGTTCAGGGGTGAGTAGTGCTTTTCGTCGGTACAGCAAAAAATTCGGGATTCGTGCCGGTCTGGACGCCCGATCGTGATTTCTGGCTGTTTGGAGGGCAGATTGCTTATTGGCAACGTTTTAGGGGTGGTACGGGGGTTTTCCGCTGACAAAAGGGGAAATAACTACTTTCGGGTTGTTCAGAGGTGAGTAGTGCTTTTCGTCGGTACAGCGAGAAATTCGGGATTCGTGCCGGTCTGGTCGCCTGATCGTGATTTCTGGCTGTTTAGGGGGCAGATTGGTTATCGGCAACGTTTTAGGGATGGTACGGGGGTTTTCCACTGGCAAAAGGGGAAATAACTACTTTCGGGTTGTTCAAGGGTGAGTAGTGCTTTTCATCGGTACAGCGAAAAATTCGGGATTCGTGCCGGTCTGGACGCCCGATCGTGATTTCTGGCTGTTTGGGGGGCAGATTGCTTATTGTCAACGTTTTAGGGGTGGTACGGGGGTTTTCCGCTGGCAAAAGGGGAAATAACTACTTTCGGGTTGTTCAGGGGTGAGTAGTGCTTTTCGTCGGTACAGCGACAAATTCGGGATTCATGCCGGTCTGGACGCCCGATCGTGATTTCTAGCTGTTTGGGGGGCAGATTGCTTATTGGCAACGTTTTAGGGGTGGTACGGGGGTTTTCCACTGACACAATGGGAAATAAGTACTTTCGGGTTGTTCAGGGGTGAGTAGTGCTTTTCGTCGGTACAGCGAAAAATTCGGGATTCGTGCCGGTCTGGACGCCCGATCGTGATTTCTGGCTGTTTAGGGGGCGGATTGGTTATTGGCAACGTTTTAGGGGTGGTACGGGGGTTTTTCACTGACAAAAGGGGAAATAACTACTTTCGGGTTGTTCAGAGGTGAGTAGTGCTTTTCGTCGGTACAGCGAGAATTCGGGATTCGTGCCGGTCTGGACGCCCGATCGTGATTTCTGGCTGTTTGGGGGGCAGATTGCTTAATGGCAACGTTTTAGGGGTGGTACGGGGGTTTTCCACTGACACAATGGGAAATAACTACTTTCGGGTTGTTCAGGGGTGAATAGTGCTTTTCGTCGGTACAGCGAAAAATTCGGGATTCGTGCCGGTCTGGTCGCCCGATCGTGATTTCTAGCTGTTTGGGGGGCAGATTGCTTAATGGCAACGTTTTAGGGGTGGTACGGGGGTTTTCCACTGACAAAAGGGGAAATAACTACTTTCGGGTTGTTCAGAGGTGAGTAGTGCTTTTCGTCGGTACAGCGAGAAATTCGGGATTCGTGCCGGTCAGGACGCCCGATCAAGATTTCTGGCTGTTTAGGGGGCAGATTGGTTATTGGCAACGTTTTAGGGGTGGTACGGGGGTTTCCGCTGGCAAATGGGGAAATAACTACTTTCGGGTTGTTCAGGGGTGAGTAGTGCTTTTCGTCGGTACAGCGAAAAATTCGGGATTCGTGCCGGTCTGGACGCCCGATCGTGATTTCTGGCTGTTTGGAGGGCAGATTGCTTATTGGCAACGTTTTTGGGGTGGTACGGGGGTTTTCCGCTGACAAAAGAGGAAATAACTACTTTCGGGTTGTTCAGAGGTGAGTAGTGCTTTTCGTCGGTACAGCGAGAAATTCGGGATTCGTGCCGGTCTGGTCGCCTGATGGTGATTTCTGGCTGTTTAGGGGGCAGATTGGTTATCGGCATCGTTTTAGGGATGGTACGGGGGTTTTCCACTGGCAAAAGGGGAAATAACTACTTTCGGGTTGTTCAAGGGCGAGTAGTGCTTTTCATCGGTACAGCGAAAAATTCGGGATTCGTGCCGGTCTGGACGCCCGATCGTGATTTCTGGCTTTTTGGGGGGCAGATTGCTTATTGTCAACGTTTTAGGGGTGGTACGGGGGTTTTCCGCTGGCAAAAGGGGAAATAACTACTTTCGGGTTGTTCAGGGGTGAGTAGTGCTTTTCGTCGGTACAGCGACAAATTCGGGATTCGTGCCGGTCTGGACGCCCGATCGTGATTTCTGGCTGTTTGGGGGGCAGATTGCTTATTGGCAACGTTTTAGGGGTGGTACGGGGGTTTTCCACTGACACAATGGGAAATAAGTACTTTCGGGTTGTTCAGGGGTGAGTAGTGCTTTTCGTCGGTACAGCGAAAAATTCGGGATTCGTGCCGCTCTGGACGCCCGATCGTGATTTCTGGCTGTTTAGGGGGCAGATTGGTTATTGGCAACGTTTTAGGGGTGGTACGGGGGTTTTCCGCTGGCAAAAGGGGAAATAACTACTTTCGGGTTGTTCAGGGGTGAGTAGTGCTTTTCGTCGGTACAGCAAAAAATTCGGGATTCGTGCCGGTCTGGACGCCCGATCGTGATTTCTGGCTGTTTGGAGGGCAGATTGCTTATTGGCAACGTTTTAGGGGTGGTACGGGGGTTTTCCGCTGACAAAAGGGGAAATAACTACTTTCGGGTTGTTCAGAGGTGAGTAGTGCTTTTCGTCGGTACAGCGAGAAATTCGGGATTCGTGCTGGTCAGGACGCCCGATCGTGATTTCTGGCTGTTTAGGGGGCAGATTGGTTATTGACAACGTTTTAGGGGTGGTACGGGGGTTTTCCGCTGGCAAAAGGGGAAATAACTACTTTCGGGTTGTTCAGGGGTGAGTAGTGCTTTTCGTCGGTACAGCGAGAAATTCGGGATTCGTGCCGGTCTGGTCGCCTGATCGTGATTTCTGGCTGTTTAGGGGGCAGATTGGTTATCGGCAACGTTTAAGGGATGGTACGGGGGTTTTCCGCTGGCAAAAGGGGAAATAACTACTTTCGGGTTGTTCGGGGGTGAGTAGTGCTTTTCGTCGGTACAGCGACAAATTCGGGATTCGTGCCGGTCTGGACGCCCGATCGTGATTTCTGGCTGTTTGGGGGGCAGATTGCTTAATGGCAACGTTTTAGGGGTGGTACGGGGGTTTTCCACTGACAAAAGGGGAAATAACTACTTTCGGGTTGTTCAGGGGTGAGTAGTGCTTTTCGTCGGTACAGCGAGAAATTCGGGATTCGTGCCGGTCAGGACGCCCGATCGTGATTTCTGGCTGTTTAGGGGGCAGATTGGTTATTGACAACGTTTTAGGGGTGGTACGGGGGTTTTCCGCTGGCAAAAGGGGAAATAACTACTTTCGGGTTGTTCAGGGGTGAGTAGTGCTTTTCGTCGGTACAGCGAGAAATTCGGGATTCGTGCCGGTCTGGACGCCCGATCGTGATTTCTGGCTGTTTGGGGGGCAGATTGCTTATTGGCAACGTTTTAGGGGTGGTACGGGGGTTTTCCACTGACACAATGGGAAATAAGTACTTTCGGGTTGTTCTGGGGTGAATAATGCTTTTCGTCGGTACAGCGAAAAATTCGGGATTCGTGCCGGTCTGGACGCCCGATCGTGATTTCTGGCTGTTTGGGGGGCAGATTGGTTATTGACAACGTTTTAGGGGTGGTACGGGGGTTTTCCGCTGACAAAAGGGGAAATAACTTCTTTCGGGTTGTTCAGGGGCGAGTAGGGCTTTTCGTCGGTACAGCGAGAAATTCGGGATTCGTGTCGGTCAGGACGCCTGATCGTGATTTCTGGCTGTTTAGGGGGCAGATTGGTTATTGGCAACGTTTTAGGGGTGGTACGAGGGTTTTCCACTGACAAAAGGGGAAATAACTACTTTCGGGTTGTTCAGGGATGAATAGTGCTTCTCGTCGGCACAACGAGAATTCGGGATTCGTGCCGGTCTGGACGCCCGATCGTGATTTCTGGCTGTTTGGGGGGCAGATTGCTTAATGGCAACGTTTTAGGGGTGGTACGGGGGTTTTCCACTGACAAAAGGGGAAATAACTACTTTCGGGTTGTTCAGGGGTGAGTAGTGCTTTTCGTCGGTACAGCGAGAAATTCGGGATTCGTGCTGGTCAGGACGCCCGATCGGGATTTCTGGCTGTTTAGGGGGCAGATTGGTTATTGACAACGTTTTAGGGGTGGTACGGGGGTTTTCCGCTGGCAAAAGGGGAAATAACTACTTTCGGGTTGTTCAGGGGTGAGTAGTGCTTTTCGTCGGTACAGCGAGAAATTCGGGATTCGTGCCGGTCTGGACGCCCGATCGTGATTTCTGGCTGTTTGGGGGGCAGATTGCTTATTGGCAACGTTTTAGGGGTGGTACGGGGGTTTTCCACTGACACAATGGGAAATAAGTACTTTCGGGTTGTTCAGGGGTGAGTAGTGCTTTTCGTCGGTACAGCGAAAAATTCGGGATTCGTACCGGTCTGGACGCCCGATCGTGATTTCTGGCTGTTTAGGGGGCGGATTGGTTATTGGCAACGTTTTAGGGGTGGTACGGGGGTTTTTCACTGACAAAAGGGGAAATAACTACTTTCGGGTTGTTCAGGGGTGAGTAGTGCTTTTCGTCGGTACAGCGAGAAATTCGGGATTCGTGCTGGTCAGGACGCCCGATCGGGATTTCTGGCTGTTTAGGGGGCAGATTGGTTATTGACAACGTTTTAGGGGTGGTACGGGGGTTTTCCGCTGGCAAAAGGGGAAATAACTACTTTCGGGTTGTTCAGGGGTGAGTAGTGCTTTTCGTCGGTACAGCGAGAAATTCGGGATTCGTGCCGGTCTGGTCGCCTGATCGTGATTTCTGGCTGTTTAGGGGGCAGATTGGTTATCGGCAACGTTTAAGGGATGGTACGGGGGTTTTCCGCTGGCAAAAGGGGAAATAACTACTTTCGGGTTGTTCGGGGGTGAGTAGTGCTTTTCGTCGGTACAGCGACAAATTCGGGATTCGTGCCGGTCTGGACGCCCGATCGTGATTTCTGGCTGTTTGGGGGGCAGATTGCTTAATGGCAACGTTTTAGGGGTGGTACGGGGGTTTTCCACTGACAAAAGGGGAAATAACTACTTTCGGGTTGTTCAGGGGTGAGTAGTGCTTTTCGTCGGTACAGCGAGAAATTCGGGATTCGTGCCGGTCAGGACGCCCGATCGTGATTTCTGGCTGTTTAGGGGGCAGATTGGTTATTGACAACGTTTTAGGGGTGGTACGGGGGTTTTCCGCTGGCAAAAGGGGAAATAACTACTTTCGGGTTGTTCAGGGGTGAGTAGTGCTTTTCGTCGGTACAGCGAGAAATTCGGGATTCGTGCCGGTCTGGACGCCCGATCGTGATTTCTGGCTGTTTGGGGGGCAGATTGCTTATTGGCAACGTTTTAGGGGTGGTACGGGGGTTTTCCACTGACACAATGGGAAATAAGTACTTTCGGGTTGTTCTGGGGTGAATAATGCTTTTCGTCGGTACAGCGAAAAATTCGGGATTCGTGCCGGTCTGGACGCCCGATCGTGATTTCTGGCTGTTTGGGGGGCAGATTGGTTATTGACAACGTTTTAGGGGTGGTACGGGGGTTTTCCGCTGACAAAAGGGGAAATAACTTCTTTCGGGTTGTTCAGGGGCGAGTAGGGCTTTTCGTCGGTACAGCGAGAAATTCGGGATTCGTGTCGGTCAGGACGCCTGATCGTGATTTCTGGCTGTTTAGGGGGCAGATTGGTTATTGGCAACGTTTTAGGGGTGGTACGAGGGTTTTCCACTGACAAAAGGGGAAATAACTACTTTCGGGTTGTTCAGGGATGAATAGTGCTTCTCGTCGGCACAACGAGAATTCGGGATTCGTGCCGGTCTGGACGCCCGATCGTGATTTCTGGCTGTTTGGGGGGCAGATTGCTTAATGGCAACGTTTTAGGGGTGGTACGGGGGTTTTCCACTGACAAAAGGGGAAATAACTACTTTCGGGTTGTTCAGGGGTGAGTAGTGCTTTTCGTCGGTACAGCGAGAAATTCGGGATTCGTGCTGGTCAGGACGCCCGATCGGGATTTCTGGCTGTTTAGGGGGCAGATTGGTTATTGACAACGTTTTAGGGGTGGTACGGGGGTTTTCCGCTGGCAAAAGGGGAAATAACTACTTTCGGGTTGTTCAGGGGTGAGTAGTGCTTTTCGTCGGTACAGCGAGAAATTCGGGATTCGTGCCGGTCTGGACGCCCGATCGTGATTTCTGGCTGTTTGGGGGGCAGATTGCTTATTGGCAACGTTTTAGGGGTGGTACGGGGGTTTTCCACTGACACAATGGGAAATAAGTACTTTCGGGTTGTTCAGGGGTGAGTAGTGCTTTTCGTCGGTACAGCGAAAAATTCGGGATTCGTACCGGTCTGGACGCCCGATCGTGATTTCTGGCTGTTTAGGGGGCGGATTGGTTATTGGCAACGTTTTAGGGGTGGTACGGGGGTTTTTCACTGACAAAAGGGGAAATAACTACTTTCGGGTTGTTCAGAGGTGAGTAGTGCTTTTCGTCGGTACAGCGAGAATTCGGGATTCGTGCCGGTCTGGACGCCCGATCGTGATTTCTGGCTGTTTGGGGGGCAGATTGCTTAATGGCAACGTTTTAGGGGTGGTACGGGGGTTTTCCACTGACACAATGGGAAATAACTACTTTCGGGTTGTTCAGGGGTGAATAGTGCTTTTCGTCGGTACAGCGAAAAATTCGGGATTCGTGCCGGTCTGGACGCCCGATCGTGATTTCTAGCTGTTTGGGGGGCAGATTGCTTAATGGCAACGTTTTAGGGGTGGTACGGGGGTTTTCCACTGACAAAAGGGGAAATAACTACTTTCGGGTTGTTCAGAGGTGAGTAGTGCTTTTCGTCGGTACAGCAAAAAATTCGGGATTCGTGCCGGTCTGGACGCCCGATCGTGATTTCTGGCTGTTTGGAGGGCAGATTGCTTATTGGCAACGTTTTAGGGGTGGTACGGGGGTTTTCCGCTGACAAAAGGGGAAATAACTACTTTCGGGTTGTTCAGAGGTGAGTAGTGCTTTTCGTCGGTACAGCGAGAAATTCGGGATTCGTGCCGGTCTGGTCGCCTGATCGTGATTTCTGGCTGTTTAGGGGGCAGATTGGTTATCGGCAACGTTTTAGGGATGGTACGGGGGTTTTCCACTGGCAAAAGGGGAAATAACTACTTTCGGGTTGTTCAAGGGTGAGTAGTGCTTTTCATCGGTACAGCGAAAAACTCGGGATTCGTGCCGGTCTGGACGCCCGATCGTGATTTCTGGCTGTTTGGGGGGCAGATTGCTTATTGTCAACGTTTTAGGGGTGGTACGGGGGTTTTCCGCTGGCAAAAGGGGAAATAACTACTTTCGGGTTGTTCAGGGGTGAGTAGTGCTTTTCGTCGGTACAGCGACAAATTCGGGATTCATGCCGGTCTGGACGCCCGATCGTGATTTCTAGCTGTTTGGGGGGCAGATTGCTTATTGGCAACGTTTTAGGGGTGGTACGGGGGTTTTCCACTGACACAATGGGAAATAAGTACTTTCGGGTTGTTCAGGGGTGAGTAGTGCTTTTCGTCGGTACAGCGAAAAATTCGGGATTCGTGCCGGTCTGGACGCCCGATCGTGATTTCTGGCTGTTTAGGGGGCGGATTGGTTATTGGCAACGTTTTAGGGGTGGTACGGGGGTTTTTCACTGACAAAAGGGGAAATAACTACTTTCGGGTTGTTCAGAGGTGAGTAGTGCTTTTCGTCGGTACAGCGAGAATTCGGGATTCGTGCCGGTCTGGACGCCCGATCGTGATTTCTGGCTGTTTGGGGGGCAGATTGCTTAATGGCAACGTTTTAGGGGTGGTACGGGGGTTTTCCACTGACACAATGGGAAATAACTACTTTCGGGTTGTTCAGGGGTGAATAGTGCTTTTCGTCGGTACAGCGAAAAATTCGGGATTCGTGCCGGTCTGGTCGCCCGATCGTGATTTCTAGCTGTTTGGGGGGCAGATTGCTTAATGGCAACGTTTTAGGGGTGGTACGGGGGTTTTCCACTGACAAAAGGGGAAATAACTACTTTCGGGTTGTTCAGAGGTGAGTAGTGCTTTTCGTCGGTACAGCGAGAAATTCGGGATTCGTGCCGGTCAGGACGCCCGATCAAGATTTCTGGCTGTTTAGGGGGCAGATTGGTTATTGGCAACGTTTTAGGGGTGGTACGGGGGTTTTCCGCTGGCAAAAGGGGAAATAACTACTTTCGGGTTGTTCAGGGGTGAGTAGTGCTTTTCGTCGGTACAGCGAAAAATTCGGGATTCGTGCCGGTCTGGACGCCCGATCGTGATTTCTGGCTGTTTGGAGGGCAGATTGCTTATTGGCAACGTTTTTGGGGTGGTACGGGGGTTTTCCGCTGACAAAAGGGGAAATAACTACTTTCGGGTTGTTCAGAGGTGAGTAGTGCTTTTCGTCGGTACAGCGAGAAATTCGGGATTCGTGCCGGTCTGGTCGCCTGATGGTGATTTCTGGCTGTTTAGGGGGCAGATTGGTTATCGGCATCGTTTTAGGGATGGTACGGGGGTTTTCCACTGGCAAAAGGGGAAATAACTACTTTCGGGTTGTTCAAGGGCGAGTAGTGCTTTTCATCGGTACAGCGAAAAATTCGGGATTCGTGCCGGTCTGGACGCCCGATCGTGATTTCTGGCTTTTTGGGGGGCAGATTGCTTATTGTCAACGTTTTAGGGGTGGTACGGGGGTTTTCCGCTGGCAAAAGGGGAAATAACTACTTTCGGGTTGTTCAGGGGTGAGTAGTGCTTTTCGTCGGTACAGCGACAAATTCGGGATTCGTGCCGGTCTGGACGCCCGATCGTGATTTCTGGCTGTTTGGGGGGCAGATTGCTTATTGGCAACGTTTTAGGGGTGGTACGGGGGTTTTCCACTGACACAATGGGAAATAAGTACTTTCGGGTTGTTCAGGGGTGAGTAGTGCTTTTCGTCGGTACAGCGAAAAATTCGGGATTCGTGCCGCTCTGGACGCCCGATCGTGATTTCTGGCTGTTTAGGGGGCAGATTGGTTATTGGCAACGTTTTAGGGGTGGTACGGGGGTTTTCCGCTGGCAAAAGGGGAAATAACTACTTTCGGGTTGTTCAGGGGTGAGTAGTGCTTTTCGTCGGTACAGCAAAAAATTCGGGATTCGTGCCGGTCTGGACGCCCGATCGTGATTTCTGGCTGTTTGGAGGGCAGATTGCTTATTGGCAACGTTTTAGGGGTGGTACGGGGGTTTTCCGCTGACAAAAGGGGAAATAACTACTTTCGGGTTGTTCAGAGGTGAGTAGTGCTTTTCGTCGGTACAGCGAGAAATTCGGGATTCGTGCTGGTCAGGACGCCCGATCGTGATTTCTGGCTGTTTAGGGGGCAGATTGGTTATTGACAACGTTTTAGGGGTGGTACGGGGGTTTTCCGCTGGCAAAAGGGGAAATAACTACTTTCGGGTTGTTCAGGGGTGAGTAGTGCTTTTCGTCGGTACAGCGAGAAATTCGGGATTCGTGCCGGTCTGGTCGCCTGATCGTGATTTCTGGCTGTTTAGGGGGCAGATTGGTTATCGGCAACGTTTAAGGGATGGTACGGGGGTTTTCCGCTGGCAAAAGGGGAAATAACTACTTTCGGGTTGTTCGGGGGTGAGTAGTGCTTTTCGTCGGTACAGCGACAAATTCGGGATTCGTGCCGGTCTGGACGCCCGATCGTGATTTCTGGCTGTTTGGGGGGCAGATTGCTTAATGGCAACGTTTTAGGGGTGGTACGGGGGTTTTCCACTGACAAAAGGGGAAATAACTACTTTCGGGTTGTTCAGGGGTGAGTAGTGCTTTTCGTCGGTACAGCGAGAAATTCGGGATTCGTGCCGGTCAGGACGCCCGATCGTGATTTCTGGCTGTTTAGGGGGCAGATTGGTTATTGACAACGTTTTAGGGGTGGTACGGGGGTTTTCCGCTGGCAAAAGGGGAAATAACTACTTTCGGGTTGTTCAGGGGTGAGTAGTGCTTTTCGTCGGTACAGCGAGAAATTCGGGATTCGTGCCGGTCTGGACGCCCGATCGTGATTTCTGGCTGTTTGGGGGGCAGATTGCTTATTGGCAACGTTTTAGGGGTGGTACGGGGGTTTTCCACTGACACAATGGGAAATAAGTACTTTCGGGTTGTTCTGGGGTGAATAATGCTTTTCGTCGGTACAGCGAAAAATTCGGGATTCGTGCCGGTCTGGACGCCCGATCGTGATTTCTGGCTGTTTGGGGGGCAGATTGGTTATTGACAACGTTTTAGGGGTGGTACGGGGGTTTTCCGCTGACAAAAGGGGAAATAACTTCTTTCGGGTTGTTCAGGGGCGAGTAGGGCTTTTCGTCGGTACAGCGAGAAATTCGGGATTCGTGTCGGTCAGGACGCCTGATCGTGATTTCTGGCTGTTTAGGGGGCAGATTGGTTATTGGCAACGTTTTAGGGGTGGTACGAGGGTTTTCCACTGACAAAAGGGGAAATAACTACTTTCGGGTTGTTCAGGGATGAATAGTGCTTCTCGTCGGCACAACGAGAATTCGGGATTCGTGCCGGTCTGGACGCCCGATCGTGATTTCTGGCTGTTTGGGGGGCAGATTGCTTAATGGCAACGTTTTAGGGGTGGTACGGGGGTTTTCCACTGACAAAAGGGGAAATAACTACTTTCGGGTTGTTCAGGGGTGAGTAGTGCTTTTCGTCGGTACAGCGAGAAATTCGGGATTCGTGCTGGTCAGGACGCCCGATCGGGATTTCTGGCTGTTTAGGGGGCAGATTGGTTATTGACAACGTTTTAGGGGTGGTACGGGGGTTTTCCGCTGGCAAAAGGGGAAATAACTACTTTCGGGTTGTTCAGGGGTGAGTAGTGCTTTTCGTCGGTACAGCGAGAAATTCGGGATTCGTGCCGGTCTGGACGCCCGATCGTGATTTCTGGCTGTTTGGGGGGCAGATTGCTTATTGGCAACGTTTTAGGGGTGGTACGGGGGTTTTCCACTGACACAATGGGAAATAAGTACTTTCGGGTTGTTCAGGGGTGAGTAGTGCTTTTCGTCGGTACAGCGAAAAATTCGGGATTCGTACCGGTCTGGACGCCCGATCGTGATTTCTGGCTGTTTAGGGGGCGGATTGGTTATTGGCAACGTTTTAGGGGTGGTACGGGGGTTTTTCACTGACAAAAGGGGAAATAACTACTTTCGGGTTGTTCAGGGGTGAGTAGTGCTTTTCGTCGGTACAGCGAGAAATTCGGGATTCGTGCTGGTCAGGACGCCCGATCGGGATTTCTGGCTGTTTAGGGGGCAGATTGGTTATTGACAACGTTTTAGGGGTGGTACGGGGGTTTTCCGCTGGCAAAAGGGGAAATAACTACTTTCGGGTTGTTCAGGGGTGAGTAGTGCTTTTCGTCGGTACAGCGAGAAATTCGGGATTCGTGCCGGTCTGGTCGCCTGATCGTGATTTCTGGCTGTTTAGGGGGCAGATTGGTTATCGGCAACGTTTAAGGGATGGTACGGGGGTTTTCCGCTGGCAAAAGGGGAAATAACTACTTTCGGGTTGTTCGGGGGTGAGTAGTGCTTTTCGTCGGTACAGCGACAAATTCGGGATTCGTGCCGGTCTGGACGCCCGATCGTGATTTCTGGCTGTTTGGGGGGCAGATTGCTTAATGGCAACGTTTTAGGGGTGGTACGGGGGTTTTCCACTGACAAAAGGGGAAATAACTACTTTCGGGTTGTTCAGGGGTGAGTAGTGCTTTTCGTCGGTACAGCGAGAAATTCGGGATTCGTGCCGGTCAGGACGCCCGATCGTGATTTCTGGCTGTTTAGGGGGCAGATTGGTTATTGACAACGTTTTAGGGGTGGTACGGGGGTTTTCCGCTGGCAAAAGGGGAAATAACTACTTTCGGGTTGTTCAGGGGTGAGTAGTGCTTTTCGTCGGTACAGCGAGAAATTCGGGATTCGTGCCGGTCTGGACGCCCGATCGTGATTTCTGGCTGTTTGGGGGGCAGATTGCTTATTGGCAACGTTTTAGGGGTGGTACGGGGGTTTTCCACTGACACAATGGGAAATAAGTACTTTCGGGTTGTTCTGGGGTGAATAATGCTTTTCGTCGGTACAGCGAAAAATTCGGGATTCGTGCCGGTCTGGACGCCCGATCGTGATTTCTGGCTGTTTGGGGGGCAGATTGGTTATTGACAACGTTTTAGGGGTGGTACGGGGGTTTTCCGCTGACAAAAGGGGAAATAACTTCTTTCGGGTTGTTCAGGGGCGAGTAGGGCTTTTCGTCGGTACAGCGAGAAATTCGGGATTCGTGTCGGTCAGGACGCCTGATCGTGATTTCTGGCTGTTTAGGGGGCAGATTGGTTATTGGCAACGTTTTAGGGGTGGTACGAGGGTTTTCCACTGACAAAAGGGGAAATAACTACTTTCGGGTTGTTCAGGGATGAATAGTGCTTCTCGTCGGCACAACGAGAATTCGGGATTCGTGCCGGTCTGGACGCCCGATCGTGATTTCTGGCTGTTTGGGGGGCAGATTGCTTAATGGCAACGTTTTAGGGGTGGTACGGGGGTTTTCCACTGACAAAAGGGGAAATAACTACTTTCGGGTTGTTCAGGGGTGAGTAGTGCTTTTCGTCGGTACAGCGAGAAATTCGGGATTCGTGCTGGTCAGGACGCCCGATCGGGATTTCTGGCTGTTTAGGGGGCAGATTGGTTATTGACAACGTTTTAGGGGTGGTACGGGGGTTTTCCGCTGGCAAAAGGGGAAATAACTACTTTCGGGTTGTTCAGGGGTGAGTAGTGCTTTTCGTCGGTACAGCGAGAAATTCGGGATTCGTGCCGGTCTGGACGCCCGATCGTGATTTCTGGCTGTTTGGGGGGCAGATTGCTTATTGGCAACGTTTTAGGGGTGGTACGGGGGTTTTCCACTGACACAATGGGAAATAAGTACTTTCGGGTTGTTCAGGGGTGAGTAGTGCTTTTCGTCGGTACAGCGAAAAATTCGGGATTCGTACCGGTCTGGACGCCCGATCGTGATTTCTGGCTGTTTAGGGGGCGGATTGGTTATTGGCAACGTTTTAGGGGTGGTACGGGGGTTTTTCACTGACAAAAGGGGAAATAACTACTTTCGGGTTGTTCAGAGGTGAGTAGTGCTTTTCGTCGGTACAGCGAGAATTCGGGATTCGTGCCGGTCTGGACGCCCGATCGTGATTTCTGGCTGTTTGGGGGGCAGATTGCTTAATGGCAACGTTTTAGGGGTGGTACGGGGGTTTTCCACTGACACAATGGGAAATAACTACTTTCGGGTTGTTCAGGGGTGAATAGTGCTTTTCGTCGGTACAGCGAAAAATTCGGGATTCGTGCCGGTCTGGACGCCCGATCGTGATTTCTAGCTGTTTGGGGGGCAGATTGCTTAATGGCAACGTTTTAGGGGTGGTACGGGGGTTTTCCACTGACAAAAGGGGAAATAACTACTTTCGGGTTGTTCAGAGGTGAGTAGTGCTTTTCGTCGGTACAGCAAAAAATTCGGGATTCGTGCCGGTCTGGACGCCCGATCGTGATTTCTGGCTGTTTGGAGGGCAGATTGCTTATTGGCAACGTTTTAGGGGTGGTACGGGGGTTTTCCGCTGACAAAAGGGGAAATAACTACTTTCGGGTTGTTCAGAGGTGAGTAGTGCTTTTCGTCGGTACAGCGAGAAATTCGGGATTCGTGCCGGTCTGGTCGCCTGATCGTGATTTCTGGCTGTTTAGGGGGCAGATTGGTTATCGGCAACGTTTTAGGGATGGTACGGGGGTTTTCCACTGGCAAAAGGGGAAATAACTACTTTCGGGTTGTTCAAGGGTGAGTAGTGCTTTTCATCGGTACAGCGAAAAACTCGGGATTCGTGCCGGTCTGGACGCCCGATCGTGATTTCTGGCTGTTTGGGGGGCAGATTGCTTATTGTCAACGTTTTAGGGGTGGTACGGGGGTTTTCCGCTGGCAAAAGGGGAAATAACTACTTTCGGGTTGTTCAGGGGTGAGTAGTGCTTTTCGTCGGTACAGCGACAAATTCGGGATTCATGCTGGTCTGGACGCCCGATCGTGATTTCTAGCTGTTTGGGGGGCAGATTGCTTATTGGCAACGTTTTAGGGGTGGTACGGGGGTTTTCCACTGACACAATGGGAAATAAGTACTTTCGGGTTGTTCAGGGGTGAGTAGTGCTTTTCGTCGGTACAGCGAAAAATTCGGGATTCGTGCCGGTCTGGACGCCCGATCGTGATTTCTGGCTGTTTAGGGGGCGGATTGGTTATTGGCAACGTTTTAGGGGTGGTACGGGGGTTTTTCACTGACAAAAGGGGAAATAACTACTTTCGGGTTGTTCAGAGGTGAGTAGTGCTTTTCGTCGGTACAGCGAGAATTCGGGATTCGTGCCGGTCTGGACGCCCGATCGTGATTTCTGGCTGTTTGGGGGGCAGATTGCTTAATGGCAACGTTTTAGGGGTGGTACGGGGGTTTTCCACTGACACAATGGGAAATAACTACTTTCGGGTTGTTCAGGGGTGAATAGTGCTTTTCGTCGGTACAGCGAAAAATTCGGGATTCGTGCCGGTCTGGTCGCCCGATCGTGATTTCTAGCTGTTTGGGGGGCAGATTGCTTAATGGCAACGTTTTAGGGGTGGTACGGGGGTTTTCCACTGACAAAAGGGGAAATAACTACTTTCGGGTTGTTCAGAGGTGAGTAGTGCTTTTCGTCGGTACAGCGAGAAATTCGGGATTCGTGCCGGTCAGGACGCCCGATCAAGATTTCTGGCTGTTTAGGGGGCAGATTGGTTATTGGCAACGTTTTAGGGGTGGTACGGGGGTTTTCCGCTGGCAAAAGGGGAAATAACTACTTTCGGGTTGTTCAGGGGTGAGTAGTGCTTTTCGTCGGTACAGCGAAAAATTCGGGATTCGTGCCGGTCTGGACGCCCGATCGTGATTTCTGGCTGTTTGGAGGGCAGATTGCTTATTGGCAACGTTTTTGGGGTGGTACGGGGGTTTTCCGCTGACAAAAGGGGAAATAACTACTTTCGGGTTGTTCAGAGGTGAGTAGTGCTTTTCGTCGGTACAGCGAGAAATTCGGGATTCGTGCCGGTCTGGTCGCCTGATCGTGATTTCTGGCTGTTTAGGGGGCAGATTGGTTATCGGCATCGTTTTAGGGATGGTACGGGGGTTTTCCACTGGCAAAAGGGGAAATAACTACTTTCGGGTTGTTCAAGGGCGAGTAGTGCTTTTCATCGGTACAGCGAAAAATTCGGGATTCGTGCCGGTCTGGACGCCCGATCGTGATTTCTGGCTTTTTGGGGGGCAGATTGCTTATTGTCAACGTTTTAGGGGTGGTACGGGGGTTTTCCGCTGGCAAAAGGGGAAATAACTACTTTCGGGTTGTTCAGGGGTGAGTAGTGCTTTTCGTCGGTACAGCGACAAATTCGGGATTCGTGCCGGTCTGGACGCCCGATCGTGATTTCTGGCTGTTTGGGGGGCAGATTGCTTATTGGCAACGTTTTAGGGGTGGTACGGGGGTTTTCCACTGACAAAAGGGGAAATAACTACTTTCGGGTTGTTCAGAGGTGAGTAGTGCTTTTCGTCGGTACAGCGAGAAATTCGGGATTCGTGCCGGTCAGGACGCCCGATCAAGATTTCTGGCTGTTTAGGGGGCAGATTGGTTATTGGCAACGTTTTAGGGGTGGTACGGGGGTTTTCCGCTGGCAAAAGGGGAAATAACTACTTTCGGGTTGTTCAGGGGTGAGTAGTGCTTTTCGTCGGTACAGCGACAAATTCGGGATTCGTGCCGGTCTGGACGCCCGATCGTGATTTCTGGCTGTTTGGAGGGCAGATTGCTTATTGGCAACGTTTTAGGGGTGGTACGGGGGTTTTCCGCTGACAAAAGGGGAAATAACTACTTTCGGGTTGTTCAGAGGTGAGTAGTGCTTTTCGTCGGTACAGCGAGAAATTCGGGATTCGTGCTGGTCAGGACGCCCGATCGTGATTTCTGGCTGTTTAGGGGGCAGATTGGTTATTGACAACGTTTTAGGGGTGGTACGGGGGTTTTCCGCTGGCAAAAGGGGAAATAACTACTTTCGGGTTGTTCAGGGGTGAGTAGTGCTTTTCGTCGGTACAGCGAGAAATTCGGGATTCGTGCCGGTCTGGTCGCCTGATCGTGATTTCTGGCTGTTTAGGGGGCAGATTGGTTATCGGCAACGTTTAAGGGATGGTACGGGGGTTTTCCGCTGGCAAAAGGGGAAATAACTACTTTCGGGTTGTTCGGGGGTGAGTAGTGCTTTTCGTCGGTACAGCGACAAATTCGGGATTCGTGCCGGTCTGGACGCCCGATCGTGATTTCTGGCTGTTTGGGGGGCAGATTGCTTAATGGCAACGTTTTAGGGGTGGTACGGGGGTTTTCCACTGACAAAAGGGGAAATAACTTCTTTCGGGTTGTTCAGGGGTGAGTAGTGCTTTTCGTCGGTACAGCGAGAATTTCGGGATTCGTGCCGGTCAGGACGCCCGATCGTGATTTCTGGCTGTTTAGGGGGCAGATTGGTTATTGACAACGTTTTAGGGGTGGTACGGGGGTTTTCCGCTGGCAAAAGGGGAAATAACTACTTTCGGGTTGTTCAGGGGTGAGTAGTGCTTTTCGTCGGTACAGCGAGAAATTCGGGATTCGTGCCGGTCTGGACGCCCGATCGTGATTTCTGGCTGTTTGGGGGGCAGATTGCTTATTGGCAACGTTTTAGGGGTGGTACGGGGGTTTTCCACTGACACAATGGGAAATAAGTACTTTCGGGTTGTTCTGGGGTGAATAATGCTTTTCGTCGGTACAGCGAAAAATTCGGGATTCGTGCCGGTCTGGACGCCCGATCGTGATTTCTGGCTGTTTGGAGGGCAGATTGCTTATTGGCAACGTTTTTGGGGTGGTACGGGGGTTTTCCGCTGACAAAAGGGGAAATAACTACTTTCGGGTTGTTCAGAGGTGAGTAGTGCTTTTCGTCGGTACAGCGAGAAATTCGGGATTCGTGCCGGTCTGGTCGCCTGATCGTGATTTCTGGCTGTTTAGGGGGCAGATTGGTTATCGGCATCGTTTTAGGGATGGTACGGGGGTTTTCCACTGGCAAAAGGGGAAATAACTACTTTCGGGTTGTTCAAGGGCGAGTAGTGCTTTTCATCGGTACAGCGAAAAATTCGGGATTCGTGCCGGTCTGGACGCCCGATCGTGATTTCTGGCTTTTTGGGGGGCAGATTGCTTATTGTCAACGTTTTAGGGGTGGTACGGGGGTTTTCCGCTGGCAAAAGGGGAAATAACTACTTTCGGGTTGTTCAGGGGTGAGTAGTGCTTTTCGTCGGTACAGCGACAAATTCGGGATTCGTGCCGGTCTGGACGCCCGATCGTGATTTCTGGCTGTTTGGGGGGCAGATTGCTTATTGGCAACGTTTTAGGGGTGGTACGGGGGTTTTCCACTGACAAAAGGGGAAATAACTACTTTCGGGTTGTTCAGAGGTGAGTAGTGCTTTTCGTCGGTACAGCGAGAAATTCGGGATTCGTGCCGGTCAGGACGCCCGATCAAGATTTCTGGCTGTTTAGGGGGCAGATTGGTTATTGGCAACGTTTTAGGGGTGGTACGGGGGTTTTCCGCTGGCAAAAGGGGAAATAACTACTTTCGGGTTGTTCAGGGGTGAGTAGTGCTTTTCGTCGGTACAGCGACAAATTCGGGATTCGTGCCGGTCTGGACGCCCGATCGTGATTTCTGGCTGTTTGGAGGGCAGATTGCTTATTGGCAACGTTTTAGGGGTGGTACGGGGGTTTTCCGCTGACAAAAGGGGAAATAACTACTTTCGGGTTGTTCAGAGGTGAGTAGTGCTTTTCGTCGGTACAGCGAGAAATTCGGGATTCGTGCTGGTCAGGACGCCCGATCGTGATTTCTGGCTGTTTAGGGGGCAGATTGGTTATTGACAACGTTTTAGGGGTGGTACGGGGGTTTTCCGCTGGCAAAAGGGGAAATAACTACTTTCGGGTTGTTCAGGGGTGAGTAGTGCTTTTCGTCGGTACAGCGAGAAATTCGGGATTCGTGCCGGTCTGGTCGCCTGATCGTGATTTCTGGCTGTTTAGGGGGCAGATTGGTTATCGGCAACGTTTAAGGGATGGTACGGGGGTTTTCCGCTGGCAAAAGGGGAAATAACTACTTTCGGGTTGTTCGGGGGTGAGTAGTGCTTTTCGTCGGTACAGCGACAAATTCGGGATTCGTGCCGGTCTGGACGCCCGATCGTGATTTCTGGCTGTTTGGGGGGCAGATTGCTTAATGGCAACGTTTTAGGGGTGGTACGGGGGTTTTCCACTGACAAAAGGGGAAATAACTACTTTCGGGTTGTTCAGGGGTGAGTAGTGCTTTTCGTCGGTACAGCGAGAATTTCGGGATTCGTGCCGGTCAGGACGCCCGATCGTGATTTCTGGCTGTTTAGGGGGCAGATTGGTTATTGACAACGTTTTAGGGGTGGTACGGGGGTTTTCCGCTGGCAAAAGGGGAAATAACTACTTTCGGGTTGTTCAGGGGTGAGTAGTGCTTTTCGTCGGTACAGCGAGAAATTCGGGATTCGTGCCGGTCTGGACGCCCGATCGTGATTTCTGGCTGTTTGGGGGGCAGATTGCTTATTGGCAACGTTTTAGGGGTGGTACGGGGGTTTTCCACTGACACAATGGGAAATAAGTACTTTCGGGTTGTTCTGGGGTGAATAATGCTTTTCGTCGGTACAGCGAAAAATTCGGGATTCGTGCCGGTCTGGACGCCCGATCGTGATTTCTGGCTGTTTGGGGGGCAGATTGCTTAATGGCAACGTTTTAGGGGTGGTACGGGGGTTTTCCACTGACAAAAGGGGAAATAACTACTTTCGGGTTGTTCAGGGGTGAGTAGTGCTTTTCGTCGGTACAGCGAGAAATTCGGGATTCGTGCCGGTCTGGACGCCCGATCGTGATTTCTGGCTGTTTAGGGGGCAGATTGGTTATTGACAACGTTTTAGGGGTGGTACGGGGGTTTTCCGCTGACAAAAGGGGAAATAACTTCTTTCGGGTTGTTCAGGGGCGAGTAGGGCTTTTCGTCGGTACAGCGAGAAATTCGGGATTCGTGTCGGTCTGGACGCCTGATCGTGATTTCTGGCTGTTTAGGGGGCAGATTGGTTATTGGCAACGTTTTAGGGGTGGTACGGGGGTTTTCCACTGACAAAAGGGGAAATAACTACTTTCGGGTTGTTCAGGGATGAATAGTGCTTTTCGTCGGCACAACGAGAATTCGGGATTCGTGCCGGTCTGGACGCCCGATCGTGATTTCTGGCTGTTTGGGGGGCAGATTGCTTAATGGCAACGTTTTAGGGGTGGTACGGGGGTTTTCCACTGACAAAAGGGGAAATAACTACTTTCGGGTTGTTCAGGGGTGAGTAGTGCTTTTCGTCGGTACAGCGAGAAATTCGGGATTCGTGCCGGTCAGGACGCCCGATCGTGATTTCTGGCTGTTTAGGGGGCAGATTGGTTATTGACAACGTTTTAGGGGTGGTACGGGGGTTTTCCGCTGGCAAAAGGGGAAATAACTACTTTCGGGTTGTTCAGGGGTGAGTAGTGCTTTTCGTCGGTACAGCGAGAAATTCGGGATTCGTGCCGGTCTGGACGCCCGATCGTGATTTCTGGCTGTTTGGGGGGCAGATTGCTTATTGGCAACGTTTTAGGGGTGGTACGGGGGTTTTCCACTGACACAATGGGAAATAAGTACTTTCGGGTTGTTCTGGGGTGAATAATGCTTTTCGTCGGTACAGCGAAAAATTCGGGATTCGTGCCGGTCTGGACGCCCGATCGTGATTTCTGGCTGTTTGGGGGGCAGATTGCTTAATGGCAACGTTTTAGGGGTGGTACGGGGGTTTTCCACTGACAAAAGGGGAAATAACTACTTTCGGGTTGTTCAGGGGTGAATAATGCTTCTCGTCGGTACAGCGAGAAATTCGGGATTCGTGCCGGTCTGGACGCCCGATCGTGATTTCTGGCTGTTTAGGGGGCAGATTGGTTATTGACAACGTTTTAGGGGTGGTACGGGGGTTTTCCGCTGACAAAAGGGGAAATAACTTCTTTCGGGTTGTTCAGGGGTGAGTAGGGCTTTTCGTCGGTACAGCGAGAAATTCGGGATTCGTGTCGGTCTGGACGCCTGATCGTGATTTCTGGCTGTTTAGGGGGCAGATTGGTTATTGGCAACGTTTTAGGGGTGGTACGGGGGTTTTCCACTGACAAAAGGGGAAATAACTACTTTCGGGTTGTTCAGGGATGAATAGTGCTTTTCGTCGGCACAACGAGAATTCGGGATTCGTGCCGGTCTGGACGCCCGATCGTGATTTCTGGCTGTTTGGGGGGCAGATTGCTTAATGGCAACGTTTTAGGGGTGGTACGGGGGTTTTCCACTGACAAAAGGGGAAATAACTACTTTCGGGTTGTTCAGGGGTGAGTAGTGCTTTTCGTTGGTACAGCGAGAAATTCGGGATTCGTGCCGGTCAGGACGCCCGATCGTGATTTCTGGCTGTTTAGGGGGCAGATTGGTTATTGACAACGTTTTAGGGGTGGTACGGGGGTTTTCCGCTGGCAAAAGGGGAAATAACTACTTTCGGGTTGTTCAGGGGTGAGTAGTGCTTTTCGTCGGTACAGCGAGAAATTCGGGATTCGTGCCGGTCTGGACGCCTGATCGTGATTTCTGGCTGTTTGGGGGGCAGATTGCTTATTGGCAACGTTTAAGGGGTGGTACGGGGGTTTTCCACTGACAAAAGGGGAAATAACTACTTTCGGGTTGTTCAGGGGTGAGTAGTGCTTTTCGTCGGTACAGCGAGAAATTCGGGATTCGTGCCGGTCTGGACGCCCGATCGTGATTTCTGGCTGTTTAGGGGGCAGATTGGTTATTGACAACGTTTTAGGGGTGGTACGGGGGTTTTCCGCTGACAAAAGGGGAAATAACTTCTTTCGGGTTGTTCAGGGGTGAGTAGGGCTTTTCGTCGGTACAGCGAGAAATTCGGGATTCGTGCCGGTCTGGACGCCCGATCGTGATTTCTGGCTGTTTAGGGGGCAGATTGGTTATTGACAACGTTTTAGGGGTGGTACGGGGGTTTTCCGCTGACAAAAGGGGAAATAACTTCTTTCGGGTTGTTCAGGGGTGAGTAGGGCTTTTCGTCGGTACAGCGAGAAATTCGGGATTCGTGTCGGTCTGGTCGCCTGATCGTGATTTCTGGCTGTTTAGGAGGCAGATTGGTTATTGGCAACGTTTTAGGGGTGGTACGGGGGTTTTCCGCTGACAAAAGGGGAAATAACTACTTTCGGGTTGTTCAGGGATGAATAGTGCTTTTCGTCGGCACAACGAGAATTCGGGATTCGTGCCGGTCAGGACGCCCGATCGTGATTTCTGGCTGTTTGGGGGGCAGATTGCTTAATGGCAACGTTTTAGGGGGGTACGGGGGTTTTCCACTGACAAAAGGGGAAATAACTACTTTCGGGTTGTTCAGGGGTGAGTAGTGCTTTTCGTTGGTACAGCGAGAAATTCGGGATTCGTGCCGGTCAGGACGCCCGATCGTGATTTCTGGCTGTTTCGGGGGCAGATTGGTTATTGACAACGTTTTAGGGGTGGTACGGGGGTTTTCCGCTGGCAAAAGGGGAAATAACTACTTTCGGGTTGTTCAGGGGTGAGTAGTGCTTTTCGTCGGTACAGCGAGAAATTCGGGATTCGTGCCGGTCTGGACGCCTGATCGTGATTTCTGGCTGTTTGGGGGGCAGATTGCTTATTGGCAACGTTTTAGGGGTGGTACGGGGGTTTTCCACTGACACAATGGGAAATAAGTACTTTCGGGTTGTTCTGGGGTGAATAATGCTTTTCGTCGGTACAGCGAAAAATTCGGGATTCGTGCCGGTCTGGACGCCCGATCGTGATTTCTGGCTGTTTGGGGGGCAGATTGCTTAATGGCAACGTTTTAGGGGTGGTACGGGGGTTTTCCACTGACAAAAGGGGAAATAACTACTTTCGGGTTGTTCAGGGGTGAGTAGTGCTTTTCGTCGGTACAGCGAGAAATTCGGGATTCGTGCCGGTCTGGACGCCCGATCGTGATTTCTGGCTGTTTAGGGGGCAGATTGGTTATTGACAACGTTTTAGGGGTGGTATGGGGGTTTTCCGCTGACAAAAGGGGAAATAACTTCTTTCGGGTTGTTCAGGGGTGAGTAGGGCTTTTCGTCGGTACAGCGAGAAATTCGGGATTCGTGTCGGTCTGGTCGCCTGATCGTGATTTCTGGCTGTTTAGGAGGCAGATTGGTTATTGGCAACGTTTTAGGGGTGGTACGGGGGTTTTCCGCTGACAAAAGGGGAAATAACTACTTTCGGGTTGTTCAGGGATGAATAGTGCTTTTCGTCGGCACAACGAGAATTCGGGATTCGTGCCGGTCAGGACGCCCGATCGTGATTTCTGGCTGTTTGGGGGGCAGATTGCTTAATGGCAACGTTTTAGGGGGGTACGGGGGTTTTCCACTGACAAAAGGGGAAATAACTACTTTCGGGTTGTTCAGGGGTGAGTAGTGCTTTTCGTTGGTACAGCGAGAAATTCGGGATTCGTGCCGGTCAGGACGCCCGATCGTGATTTCTGGCTGTTTCGGGGGCAGATTGGTTATTGACAACGTTTTAGGGGTGGTACGGGGGTTTTCCGCTGGCAAAAGGGGAAATAACTACTTTCGGGTTGTTCAGGGGTGAGTAGTGCTTTTCGTCGGTACAGCGAGAAATTCGGGATTCGTGCCGGTCTGGACGCCTGATCGTGATTTCTGGCTGTTTGGGGGGCAGATTGCTTATTGGCAACGTTTTAGGGGTGGTACGGGGGTTTTCCACTGACACAATGGGAAATAAGTACTTTCGGGTTGTTCTGGGGTGAATAATGCTTTTCGTCGGTACAGCGAAAAATTCGGGATTCGTGCCGGTTTGGACGCCCGATCGTGATTTCTGGCTGTTTGGGGGGCAGATTGCTTAATGGCAACGTTTTAGGGGTGGTACGGGGGTTTTCCACTGACAAAAGGGGAAATAACTACTTTCGGGTTGTTCAGGGGTGAGTAGTGCTTTTCGTCGGTACAGCGAGAAATTCGGGATTCGTGCCGGTCTGGACGCCCGATCGTGATTTCTGGCTGTTTAGGGGGCAGATTGGTTATTGACAACGTTTTAGGGGTGGTACGGGGGTTTTCCGCTGACAAAAGGGGAAATAACTTCTTACGGGTTGTTCAGGGGAGAGTAGGGCTTTTCGTCGGTACAGCGAGAAATTCGGGATTCGTGTCGGTCTGGACGCCTGATCGTGATTTCTGGCTGTTTAGGGGGCAGAATGGTTATTGGCAACGTTTTAGGGGTGGTACGGGGGTTTTCCACTGACAAAAGGGGAAATAACTACTTTCGGGTTGTTCAGGGGTGAGTAGTGCTTTTCGTCGGTACAGCGAGAAATTCGGGATTCGTGCCGGTCTGGACGCCCGATCGTGATTTCTGGCTGTTTAGGGGGCAGATTGGTTATTGACAACGTTTTAGGGGTGGTACGGGGGTTTTCCGCTGACAAAAGGGGAAATAACTTCTTTCGGGTTGTTCAGGGGTGAGTAGGGCTTTTCGTCGGTACAGCGAGAAATTCGGGATTCGTGTCGGTCTGGACGCCTGATCGTGATTTCTGGCTGTTTAGGGGGCAGATTGGTTATTGGCAACGTTTTAGGGGTGGTACGGGGGTTTTCCACTGACAAAAGGGGAAATAACTACTTTCGGGTTGTTCAGGGATGAATAGTGCTTTTCGTCGGCACAACGAGAATTCGGGATTCGTGCCGGTCTGGACGCCCGATCGTGATTTCTGGCTGTTTGGGGGGCAGATTGCTTAATGGCAATGTTTTAGGGGTGGTACGGGGGTTTTCCACTGACAAAAGGGGAAATAACTACTTTCGGGTTGTTCAGGGGTGAGTAGTGCTTTTCGTTGGTACAGCGAGAAATTCGGGATTCGTGCCGGTCTGGACGCCCGATCGTGATTTCTGGCTGTTTAGGGGGCAGATTGGTTATTGGCAACGTTTTAGGGGTGGTACGGGGGTTTTCCACTGACACAATGGGAAATAAGTACTTTCGGGTTGTTCTGGGGTGAATAATGCTTTTCGTCGGTACAGCGAAAAATTCGGGATTCGTGCCGGTCTGGACGCCCGATCGTGATTTCTGGCTGTTTGGGGGGCAGATTGCTTAATGGCAACGTTTTAGGGGTGGTACGAGGGTTTTCCGCTGGCAAAAAGGGAAATAACTACTTTCGGGTTGTTCAGGGGTGAGTAGTGCTTTTCGTCGGTACAGCGAGAAATTCGGGATTCGTGCCGGTCTGGACGCCCGATCGTGATTTCTGGCTGTTTGGGGGGCAGATTGCTTATTGGCAACGTTTTAGGGGTGGTACGGGGGTTTTCCACTGACAAAAGGGGAAATAACTACTTTCGGGTTGTTCAGGGGTGAGTAGTGCTTTTCGTCGGTACAGCGAGAAATTCGGGATTCGTGTCGGTCTGGACGCCCGATCGTGATTTCTGGCTGTTTGGGGGGCAGATTGCTTAATGGCAACGTTTTAGGGGTGGTACGGGGGTTTTCCACTGACAAAAGGGGAAATAACTACTTTCGGGTTGTTCAGGGGTGAGTAGTGCTTTTCGTCGGTACAGCGAGAAATTCGGGATTCGTGCCGGTCAGGACGCCCGATCGTGATTTCTGGCTGTTTAGGGGGCAGATTGGTTATTGACAACGTTTAAGGGGTGGTACGGGGGTTTTCCGCTGGCAAAAGGGGAAATAACTACTTTCGGGTTGTTCAGGGGTGAGTAGTGCTTTTCGTCGGTACAGCGAGAAATTCGGGATTCGTGCCGGTCTGGACGCCCGATCGCGATTTCTGGCTGTTTGGGGGGCAGATTGCTTAATGGCAACGTTTTAGGGGTGGTACGGGGGTTTTCCACTGACAAAAGGGGAAATAACTACTTTCGGGTTGTTCAGGGGTGAGTAGTGCTTTTCGTTGGTACAGCGAGAAATTCGGGATTCGTGCCGGTCAGGACGCCCGATCGTGATTTCTGGCTGTTTAGGGGGCAGATTGGTTATTGACAACGTTTTAGGGGTGGTACGGGGGTTTTCCGCTGGCAAAAGGGGAAATAACTACTTTCGGGTTGTTCAGGGGTGAGTAGTGCTTTTCGTCGGTACAGCGAGAAATTCGGGATTCGGGCCGGTCTGGACGCCCGATCGTGATTTCTGGCTGTTTAGGGGGCAGATTGGTTATTGGCAACATTTTAGGGGTGGTACGGGGGTTTTCCACTGACAAAAGGGGAAATAACTACTTTCGGGTTGTTCAGGGGTGAATAGTGCTTTTCGTCGGTACTGCGAGAAATTCGGGATTCGTGCCGGTCAGGACGCCCGATCGTGATTTCTGGCTGTTTAGGGGGCAGATTGGTTATTGACAACGTTTTAGGGGTGGTACGGGGGTTTTCCGCTGGCAAAAGGGGAAATAACTACTTTCGGGTTGTTCAGGGGTGAGTAGTGCTTTTCGTCGGTACAGCGAGAAATTCGGGATTCGGGCCGGTCTGGACGCCCGATCGTGATTTCTGGCTGTTTAGGGGGCAGATTGGTTATTGGCAACGTTTTAGGGGTGGTACGGGGGTTTTCCACTGACAAAAGGGGAAATAACTACTTTCGGGTTGTTCAGGGGTGAGTAGTGCTTTTCGTCGGTACAGCGAGAAATTCGGGATTCGTGCCGGTCAGGACGCCCGATCGTGATTTCTGGCTGTTTAGGGGGCAGATTGGTTATTGACAACGTTTTAGGGGTGGTACGGGGGTTTTCCGCTGGCAAAAGGGGAAATAACTACTTTCGGGTTGTTCAGGGGTGAGTAGTGCTTTTCGTCGGTACAGCGAGAAATTCGGGATTCGGGCCGGTCTGGACGCCCGATCGTGATTTCTGGCTGTTTAGGGGGCAGATTGGTTATTGGCAACGTTTTAGGGGTGGTACGGGGGTTTTCCACTGACAAAAGGGGAAATAACTACTTTCGGGTTGTTCAGGGGTGAATAGTGCTTTTCGTCGGTACAGCGAGAAATTCGGGATTCGTGCCGGTCTGGACACCCGATCGTGATTTCTGGCTGTTTGGGGGGCAGATTGCTTAATGGCAACGTTTTAGGGGTGGTACGGGGGTTTTCCACTGACACAATGGGAAATAACTACTTTCGGGTTGTTCTGGGGTGAGTAGTGCTTTTCGTCGGTACAGCGAGAATTCGGGATTCGTGCCGGTCTGGACGCCCGATCGTGATTTGTGGCTGTTTAGGTGGCAGATTGGTTATTGGCAACGTTTTAGGGGTGGTACGGGGGTTTTCCACTGACAAAAGGGGGAATAACTACTTTCGGGTTGTTCAGGGGTGAGTAGTGCTTTTCATCGGTACAGTGAGAAATTCGGGATTCGTGCCGGTCTGGACCACCGATCGTGATTTCCGGCTGTTTAGGGGGAAGATTGGTTATTGACAACGTTTTAGGGGTGGTACGGGGGTTTTCCGCTGGCAAAAGGGGAAATAACTACTTTCGGGTTGTTCAGGGGGTGAGTAGTGCTTTTCGTCGGTACAGCGAGAAATTCGGGATTCGTGCCGGTCAGGACGCCCGATCGTGATTTCTAGCTGTTTTGGGGGCAGATTGGTTATTGACAACGTTTCAGGGGTGGTACGGGGGTTTTCCGCTGGCAAAAGGGGAAATAACTACTTTCGGGTTGTTCAGGGGTGAGTAGTGCTTTTCGTCGGTACAGCGAGAAATTCGGGATTCGTGCCGGTCAGGACGCCCGATCGTGATTTCTGGCTGTTTAGGGGGCAGATTGGTTATTGACAACGTTTTAGGGGTGGTACGGGGGTTTTCCGCTGGCAAAAGGGGAAATAACTACTTTCGGGTTGTTCAGGGGTGAGTAGTGCTTTTCGTCGGTACAGCGAGAAATTCGGGATTCGGGCCGGTCTGGACGCCCGATCGTGATTTCTGGCTGTTTAGGGGGCAGATTGGTTATTGGCAACGTTTTAGGGGTGGTACGGGGGTTTTCCACTGACAAAAGGGGAAATAACTACTTTCGGGTTGTTCAGGGGTGAATAGTGCTTTTCGTCGGTACAGCGAGAAATTCGGGATTCGTGCCGGTCTGGACGCCCGATCGTGATTTCTGGCTGTTTGGGGGGCAGATTGCTTAATGGCAACGTTTTAGGGGTGGTACGGGGGTTTTCCACTGACACAATGGGAAATAACTACTTTCGGGTTGTTCTGGGGTGAGTAGTGCTTTTCGTCGGTACAGCGAGAATTCGGGATTCGTGCCGGTCTGGACGCCTGATCGTGATTTGTGGCTGTTTAGGTGGCAGATTGGTTATTGGCAACGTTTTAGGGATGGTACGGGGGTTTTCCACTGACAAAAGGGGGAATAACTACTTTCGGGTTGTTCAGGGGTGAGTAGTGCTTTTCATCGGTACAGTGAGAAATTCGGGATTCGTGCCGGTCTGGACCCCCGATCGTGATTTCCGGCTGTTTAGGGGGAAGATTGGTTATTGACAACGTTTTAGGGGTGGTACGGGGGTTTTCCGCTGGCAAAAGGGGAAATAACTACTTTCGGGTTGTTCAGGGGGTGAGTAGTGCTTTTCGTCGGTACAGCGAGAAATTCGGGATTCGTGCCGGTCTGGACGCCCGATCGTGATTTCTGGCTGTTTGGGGGGCAGATTGCTTAATGGCAACGTTTTAGGGGTGGTACGGGGGTTTTCCACTGACACAATGGGAAATAACTACTTTCGGGTTGTTCTGGGGTGAGTAGTGCTTTTCGTCGGTACAGCGAGAATTCGGGATTCGTGCCGGTCTGGACGCCTGATCGTGATTTGTGGCTGTTTAGGTGGCAGATTGGTTATTGGCAACGTTTTAGGGATGGTACGGGGGTTTTCCACTGACAAAAGGGGGAATAACTACTTTCGGGTTGTTCAGGGGTGAGTAGTGCTTTTCATCGGTACAGTGAGAAATTCGGGATTCGTGCCGGTCTGGACCCCCGATCGTGATTTCCGGCTGTTTAGGGGGAAGATTGGTTATTGACAACGTTTTAGGGGTGGTACGGGGGTTTTCCGCTGGCAAAAGGGGAAATAACTACTTTCGGGTTGTTCAGGGGGTGAGTAGTGCTTTTCGTCGGTACAGCGAGAAATTCGGGATTCGTGCCGGTCAGGACGCCCGATCGTGATTTCTAGCTGTTTTGGGGGCAGATTGGTTATTGACAACGTTTCAGGGGTGGTACGGGGGTTTTCCGCTGGCAAAAGGGGAAATAACTACTTTCGGGTTGTTCAGGGGTGAGTAGTGCTTTTCGTCGGTACAGCGAGAAATTCGGGATTCGTGCCGGTCAGGACGCCCGATCGTGATTTCTGGCTGTTTAGGGGGCAGATTGGTTATTGGCAACGTTTTAGGGGTGGTACGGGGGTTTTCCACTGACAAAAGGGGAAATAACTACTTTCGGGTTGTTCAGGGGTGAATAGTGCTTTTCGTCGGTACAGCGAGAAATTCGGGATTCGTGCCGGTCTGGACCCCCGATCGTGATTTCCGGCTGTTTGGGGGGCAGATTGGTTATTGACAACGTTTTAGGGGTGGTACGGGGGTTTTCCGCTGGCAAAAGGGGAAATAACTACTTTCGGGTTGTTCAGGGGGTGAGTAGTGCTTTTCGTCGGTACAGCGAGAAATTCGGGATTCGTGCCGGTCAGGACGCCCGATCGTGATTTCTAGCTGTTTAGGTGGCAGATTGGTTATTGACAACGTTTCAGGGGTGGTACGGGGGTTTTCCGCTGGCAAAAGGGGAAATAACTACTTTCGGGTTGTTCAGGGGTGAGTAGTGCTTTTCGTCGGTACAGCGAGAAATTCGGGATTCGTGCCGGTCAGGACGCCCGATCGTGATTTCTGGCTGTTTAGGGGGCAGATTGGTTATTGGCAACGTTTTAGGGGTGGTACGGGGGTTTTCCACTGACAAAAGGGGAAATAACTACTTTCGGGTTGTTCAGGGGTGAATAGTGCTTTTCGTCGGTACAGCGAGAAATTCGGGATTCGTGCCGGTCTGGACGCCCGATCGTGATTTCTGGCTGTTTGGGGGGCAGATTGGTTAATGGCAACGTTTTAGGGGTGGTACGGGGGTTTTCCACTGACACAATGGGAAATAACTACTTTCGGGTTGTTCTGGGGTGAGTAGTGCTTTTCGTCGGTACAGCGAGAATTCGGGATTCGTGCCGGTCTGGACGCCTGATCGTGATTTGTGGCTGTTTAGGTGGCAGATTGGTTATTGGCAACGTTTTAGGGATGGTACGGGGGTTTTCCACTGACAAAAGGGGGAATAACTACTTTCGGGTTGTTCAGGGGTGAGTAGTGCTTTTCATCGGTACAGTGAGAAATTCGGGATTCGTGCCGGTCTGGACCCCCGATCGTGATTTCCGGCTGTTTAGGGGGAAGATTGGTTATTGACAACGTTTTAGGGGTGGTACGGGGGTTTTCCGCTGGCAAAAGGGGAAATAACTACTTTCGGGTTGTTCAGGGGGTGAGTAGTGCTTTTCGTCGGTACAGCGAGAAATTCGGGATTCGTGCCGGTCAGGACGCCCGATCGTGATTTCTGGCTGTTTAGGGGGCAGATTGGTTAGTGACAACGTTTCAGGGGTGGTACGGGGGTTTTCCGCTGGCAAAAGGGGAAATAACTACTTTCGGGTTGTTCAGGGGTGAGTAGTGCTTTTCGTCGGTACAGCGAGAAATTCGGGATTCGGGCCGGTCTGGACGCCCGATCGTGATTTCTGGCTGTTTAGGGGGCAGATTGGTTATTGACAACGTTTTAGGGGTGGTACGGGGGTTTTCCGCTGACAAAAGGGGAAATAACTTCTTTCGGGTTGTTCAGGGGTGAGTAGTGCTTTTCGTCGGTACAGTGAGAAATTCGGGATTCGTGTCGGTCTGGACGCCTGATCGTGATTTCTGGCTGTTTAGGGGGCAGATTGGTTATTGGCAACGTTTTTGGGGTGGTACGGGGGTTTTCCGCTGACAAAAGGGGAAATAACTACTTTCGGGTTGTTCAGGGATGAATAGTGCTTTTCGTCGGCACAGCGAGAATTCGGGATTCGTGCCGGTCTGGACGCCCGATCGTGATTTCTGGCTGTTTGGGGGGCAGATTGCTTAATGGCAACGTTTTAGGGGTGGTACGGGGGTTTTCCACTGACCAAAGGGGAAATAACTACTTTCGGGTTGTTCAGGGGTGAATAGTGCTTTTCGTCGGTACAGCGAGAATTCGGGATTCGTGCCGGTCTGGACGCCTGATCGTGATTTGTGGCTGTTTAGGTGGCAGATTGGTTATTGGCAACGTTTTAGGGATGGTACGGGGGTTTTCCACTGACAAAAGGGGGAATAACTACTTTCGGGTTGTTCAGGGGTGAGTAGTGCTTTTCGTCGGTACAGCGAGAAATTCGGGATTCGGGCCGGTCTGGACGCCCGATCGTGATTTCTGGCTGTTTAGGGGGCAGATTGGTTATTGACAACGTTTTAGGGGTGGTATGGGGGTTTTCCGCTGACAAAAGGGGAAATAACTTCTTTCGGGTTGTTCAGGGGTGAGTAGTGCTTTTCGTCGGTACAGTGAGAAATTCGGGATTCGTGTCGGTCTGGACGCCTGATCGTGATTTCTGGCTGTTTAGGGGGCAGATTGGTTATTGGCAACGTTTTTGGGGTGGTACGGGGGTTTTCCGCTGACAAAAGGGGAAATAACTACTTTCGGGTTGTTCAGGGATGAATAGTGCTTTTCGTCGGCACAGCGAGAATTCGGGATTCGTGCCGGTCTGGACGCCCGATCGTGATTTCTGGCTGTTTGGGGGGCAGATTGCTTAATGGCAACGTTTTAGGGGTGGTACGGGGGTTTTCCACTGACAAAAGGGGAAATAACTACTTTCGGGTTGTTCAGGGGTGAATAGTGCTTTTCGTCGGTACAGCGAGAATTCGGGATTCGTGCCGGTCTGGACGCCTGATCGTGATTTGTGGCTGTTTAGGTGGCAGAATGGTTATTGGCAACGTTTTAGGGATGGTACGGGGGTTTTCCACTGACAAAAGGGGGAATAACTACTTTCGGGTTGTTCAGGGGTGAGTAGTGCTTTTCGTCGGTACAGCGAGAAATTCGGGATTCGGGCCGGTCTGGACGCCCGATCGTGATTTCTGGCTGTTTAGGGGGCAGATTGGTTATTGACAACGTTTTAGGGGTGGTACGGGGGTTTTCCGCTGACAAAAGGGGAAATAACTTCTTTCGGGTTGTTCAGGGGTGAGTAGTGCTTTTCGTCGGTACAGTGAGAAATTCGGGATTCGTGTCGGTCTGGACGCCTGATCGTGATTTCTGGCTGTTTAGGGGGCAGATTGGTTATTGGCAACGTTTTTGGGGTGGTACGGGGGTTTTCCGCTGACAAAAGGGGAAATAACTACTTTCGGGTTGTTCAGGGATGAATAGTGCTTTTCGTCGGCACAGCGAGAATTCGGGATTCGTGCCGGTCTGGACGCCCGATCGTGATTTCTGGCTGTTTGGGGGGCAGATTGCTTAATGGCAACGTTTTAGGGGTGGTACGGGGGTTTTCCACTGACAAAAGGGGAAATAACTACTTTCGGGTTGTTCAGGGGTGAGTAGGGCTTTTCGTCGGTACAGCGAGAAATTCGGGATTCGGGCCGGTCTGGACGCCCGATCGTGATTTCTGGCTGTTTAGGGGGCAGATTGGTTATTGACAACGTTTTAGGGGTGGTACGGGGGTTTTCCGCTGACAAAAGGGGAAATAACTTCTTTCGGGTTGTTCAGGGGTGAGTAGTGCTTTTCGTCGGTACAGTGAGAAATTCGGGATTCGTGTCGGTCTGGACGCCTGATCGTGATTTCTGGCTGTTTAGGGGGCAGATTGGTTATTGGCAACGTTTTTGGGGTGGTACGGGGGTTTTCCGCTGACAAAAGGGGAAATAACTACTTTCGGGTTGTTCAGGGATGAATAGTGCTTTTCGTCGGCACAGCGAGAATTCGGGATTCGTGCCGGTCTGGACGCCCGATCGTGATTTCTGGCTGTTTGGGGGGCAGATTGCTTAATGGCAACGTTTTAGGGGTGGTACGGGGGTTTTCCACTGACAAAAGGGGAAATAACTACTTTCGGGTTGTTCAGGGGTGAGTAGTGCTTTTCGTCGGTACAGCGAGAAATTCGGGATTCGTGCCGGTCTGGACGCCCGATCGTGATTTCTGGCTGTTTAGGGGGCAGATTGGTTATTGACAACGTTTTAGGGGTGGTACGGGGGTTTTCCGCTGGCAAAAGGGGAAATAACTACTTTCGGGTTGTTCAGGGGTGAGTAGTGCTTTTCGTCGGTACAGCGAGAAATTCGGGATTCGGGCCGGTCTGGTCGCCCGATCGTGATTTCTGGCTGTTTAGGGGGCAGATTGGTTATTGGCAACGTTTTAGGGGTGGTACGGGGGTTTTCCACTGACAAAAGGGGAAATAACTACTTTCGGGTTGTTCAGGGGTGAATAGTGCTTTTCGTCGGTACAGCGAGAAATTCGGGATTCGTGCCGGTCAGGACGCCCGATCGTGATTTCTGGCTGTTTAGGGGGCAGATTGGTTATTGACAACGTTTTAGGGGTGGTACGGGGGTTTTCCGCTGGCAAAAGGGGAAATAACTACTTTCGGGTTGTTCAGGGGTGAGTAGTGCTTTTCGTCGGTACAGCGAGAAATTCGGGATTCGGGCCGGTCTGGACGCCCGATCGTGATTTCTGGCTGTTTAGGGGGCAGATTGGTTATTGGCAACGTTTTAGGGGTGGTACGGGGGTTTTCCACTGACAAAAGGGGAAATAACTACTTTCGGGTTGTTCAGGGGTGAGTAGTGCTTTTCGTCGGTACAGCGAGAAATTCGGGATTCGTGCCGGTCTGGACGCCCGATCGTGATTTCTGGCTGTTTGGGGGGCAGATTGCTTATTGGCAACGTTTTAGGGGGGGTACGGGGGTTTTCCACTGACACAATGGGAAATAACTACTTTCGGGTTGTTCTGGGGTGAGTAGTGCTTTTCGTCGGTACAGCGAGAATTCGGGATTCGTGCCGGTCTGGACGCCTGATCGTGATTTGTGGCTGTTTAGGTGGCAGATTGGTTATTGGCAACGTTTTAGGGATGGTACGGGGGTTTTCCACTGACAAAAGGGGGAATAACTACTTTCGGGTTGTTCAGGGGTGAGTAGTGCTTTTCGTCGGTACAGCGAGAAATTCGGGATTCGGGCCGGTCTGGACGCCCGATCGTGATTTTTGGCTGTTTAGGGGGCAGATTGGTTATTGACAACGTTTTAGGGGTGGTACGGGGGTTTTCCGCTGACAAAAGGGGAAATAACTTCTTTCGGGTTGTTCAGGGGTGAGTAGTGCTTTTCGTCGGTACAGTGAGAAATTCGGGATTCGTGTCGGTCTGGACGCCTGATCGTGATTTCTGGCTGTTTAGGGGGCAGATTGGTTATTGGCAACGTTTTTGGGGTGGTACGGGGGTTTTCCGCTGACAAAAGGGGAAATAACTACTTTCGGGTTGTTCAGGGATGAATAGTGCTTTTCGTCGGCACAGCGAGAATTCGGGATTCGTGCCGGTCTGGACGCCCGATCGTGATTTCTGGCTGTTTGGGGGGCAGATTGCTTAATGGCAACGTTTTAGGGGTGGTACGGGGGTTTTCCACTGACAAAAGGGGAAATAACTACTTTCGGGTTGTTCAGGGGTGAGTAGTGCTTTTCGTCGGTACAGCGAGAAATTCGGGATTCGGGCCGGTCTGGACGGCCGATCGTGATTTCTGGCTGTTTAGGGGGCAGATTGGTTATTGACAATGTTTTAGGGGTGGTACGGGGGTTTTCCGCTGACAAAAGGGGAAATAACTTCTTTCGGGTTGTTCAGGGGTGAGTAGTGCTTTTCGTCGGTACAGTGAGAAATTCGGGATTCGTGTCGGTCTGGACGCCTGATCGTGATTTCTGGCTGTTTAGGGGGCAGATTGGTTATTGGCAACGTTTTTGGGGTGGTACGGGGGTTTTCCGCTGACAAAAGGTGAAATAACTACTTTCGGGTTGTTCAGGGATGAATAGTGCTTTTCGTCGGCACAGCGAGAATTCGGGATTCGTGCCGGTCTGGACGCCCGATCGTGATTTCTGGCTGTTTGGGGGGCAGATTGCTTAATGGCAACGTTTTAGGGGTGGTACGGGGGTTTTCCTCTGACAAAAGGGGAAATAACTACTTTCGGGTTGTTCAGGGGTGAATAGTGCTTTTCGTCGGTACAGCGAGAAATTCGGGATTCGTGCCGGTCAGGACGCCCGATCGTGATTTCTGGCTGTTTAGGGGGCAGATTGGTTATTGACAACGTTTTAGGGGTGGTACGGGGGTTTTCCGCTGGCAAAAGGGGAAATAACTACTTTCGGGTTGTTCAGGGGTGAGTAGTGCTTTTCGTCGGTACAGCGAGAAATTCGGGATTCGGGCCGGTCTGGACGCCCGATCGTGATTTCTGGCTGTTTAGGGGGCAGATTGGTTATTGGCAACGTTTTAGGGGTGGTACGGGGGTTTTCCACTGACAAAAGGGGAAATAACTACTTTCGGGTTGTTCAAGGGTGAGTAGTGCTTTTCATCGGTACAGCGAGAAATTCGGGATTCGTGCCGGTCTGGACCCCCGATCGTGATTTCCGGCTGTTTAGGGGGAAGATTGGTTATTGACAACGTTTTAGGGGTGGTACGGGGGTTTTCCGCTGGCAAAAGGGGAAATAACTACTTTCGGGTTGTTTAGGGGATGAGTAGTGCTTTTCGTCGGTACAGCGAGAAATTCGGGATTCGTGCCGGTCAGGACGCCCGATCGTGATTTCTGGCTGTTTAGGGGGCAGATTGGTTATTGACAACGTTTCAGGGGTGGTACGGGGGTTTTCCGCTGGCAAAAGGGGAAATAACTACTTTCGGGTTGTTCAGGGGTGAGTAGTGCTTTTCGTCGGTACAGCGAGAAATTCGGGATTCGTGCCGGTCTGGACGCCCGATCGTGATTTCTGGCTGTTTGGGGGGCAGATTGCTTATTGGCAACGTTTTAGGGGTGGTACGGGGGTTTTCCACTGACAAAAGGGGAAATAACTACTTTCGGGTTGTTCAGGGGTGAATAGTGCTTTTCGTCGGTACAGCGAGAAATTCGGGATTCGTGCCGGTCAGGACGCCCGATCGTGATTTCTGGCTGTTTAGGGGGCAGATTGGTTATTGACAACGTTTTAGGGGTGGTACGGGGGTTTTCCACTGACAAAAGGGGAAATAACTACTTTCGGGTTGTTCAGGGGTGAATAGTGCTTTTCGTCGGTACAGCGAGAAATTCGGGATTCGTGCCGGTCAGGACGCCCGATCGTGATTTCTGGCTGTTTAGGGGGCAGATTGGTTATTGACAACGTTTTAGGGGTGGTACGGGGGTTTTCCGCTGGCAAAAGGGGAAATAACTACTTTCGGGTTGTTCAGGGGTGAGTAGTGCTTTTCGTCGGTACAGCGAGAAATTCGGGATTCGGGCCGGTCTGGACGCCCGATCGTGATTTCTGGCTGTTTAGGGGGCAGATTGGTTATTGGCAACGTTTTAGGGGTGGTACGGGGGTTTTCCACTGACAAAAGGGGAAATAACTACTTTCGGGTTGTTCAGGGGTGAGTAGTGCTTTTCGTCGGTACAGCGAGAAATTCGGGATTCGTGCCGGTCTGGACGCCCGATCGTGATTTCTGGCTGTTTGGGGGGCAGATTGCTTATTGGCAACGTTTTAGGGGGGGTACGGGGGTTTTCCACTGACACAATGGGAAATAACTACTTTCGGGTTGTTCTGGGGTGAGTAGTGCTTTTCGTCGGTACAGCGAGAATTCGGGATTCGTGCCGGTCTGGACGCCTGATCGTGATTTGTGGCTGTTTAGGTGGCAGATTGGTTATTGGCAACGTTTTAGGGATGGTACGGGGGTTTTCCACTGACAAAAGGGGGAATAACTACTTTCGGGTTGTTCAGGGGTGAGTAGTGCTTTTCGTCGGTACAGCGAGAAATTCGGGATTCGGGCCGGTCTGGACGCCCGATCGTGATTTTTGGCTGTTTAGGGGGCAGATTGGTTATTGACAACGTTTTAGGGGTGGTACGGGGGTTTTCCGCTGACAAAAGGGGAAATAACTTCTTTCGGGTTGTTCAGGGGTGAGTAGTGCTTTTCGTCGGTACAGTGAGAAATTCGGGATTCGTGTCGGTCTGGACGCCTGATCGTGATTTCTGGCTGTTTAGGGGGCAGATTGGTTATTGGCAACGTTTTTGGGGTGGTACGGGGGTTTTCCGCTGACAAAAGGGGAAATAACTACTTTCGGGTTGTTCAGGGATGAATAGTGCTTTTCGTCGGCACAGCGAGAATTCGGGATTCGTGCCGGTCTGGACGCCCGATCGTGATTTCTGGCTGTTTGGGGGGCAGATTGCTTAATGGCAACGTTTTAGGGGTGGTACGGGGGTTTTCCACTGACAAAAGGGGAAATAACTACTTTCGGGTTGTTCAGGGGTGAGTAGTGCTTTTCGTCGGTACAGCGAGAAATTCGGGATTCGGGCCGGTCTGGACGGCCGATCGTGATTTCTGGCTGTTTAGGGGGCAGATTGGTTATTGACAATGTTTTAGGGGTGGTACGGGGGTTTTCCGCTGACAAAAGGGGAAATAACTTCTTTCGGGTTGTTCAGGGGTGAGTAGTGCTTTTCGTCGGTACAGTGAGAAATTCGGGATTCGTGTCGGTCTGGACGCCTGATCGTGATTTCTGGCTGTTTAGGGGGCAGATTGGTTATTGGCAACGTTTTTGGGGTGGTACGGGGGTTTTCCGCTGACAAAAGGTGAAATAACTACTTTCGGGTTGTTCAGGGATGAATAGTGCTTTTCGTCGGCACAGCGAGAATTCGGGATTCGTGCCGGTCTGGACGCCCGATCGTGATTTCTGGCTGTTTGGGGGGCAGATTGCTTAATGGCAACGTTTTAGGGGTGGTACGGGGGTTTTCCTCTGACAAAAGGGGAAATAACTACTTTCGGGTTGTTCAGGGGTGAATAGTGCTTTTCGTCGGTACAGCGAGAAATTCGGGATTCGTGCCGGTCAGGACGCCCGATCGTGATTTCTGGCTGTTTAGGGGGCAGATTGGTTATTGACAACGTTTTAGGGGTGGTACGGGGGTTTTCCGCTGGCAAAAGGGGAAATAACTACTTTCGGGTTGTTCAGGGGTGAGTAGTGCTTTTCGTCGGTACAGCGAGAAATTCGGGATTCGGGCCGGTCTGGACGCCCGATCGTGATTTCTGGCTGTTTAGGGGGCAGATTGGTTATTGGCAACGTTTTAGGGGTGGTACGGGGGTTTTCCACTGACAAAAGGGGAAATAACTACTTTCGGGTTGTTCAAGGGTGAGTAGTGCTTTTCATCGGTACAGCGAGAAATTCGGGATTCGTGCCGGTCTGGACCCCCGATCGTGATTTCCGGCTGTTTAGGGGGAAGATTGGTTATTGACAACGTTTTAGGGGTGGTACGGGGGTTTTCCGCTGGCAAAAGGGGAAATAACTACTTTCGGGTTGTTTAGGGGGTGAGTAGTGCTTTTCGTCGGTACAGCGAGAAATTCGGGATTCGTGCCGGTCAGGACGCCCGATCGTGATTTCTGGCTGTTTAGGGGGCAGATTGGTTATTGACAACGTTTCAGGGGTGGTACGGGGGTTTTCCGCTGGCAAAAGGGGAAATAACTACTTTCGGGTTGTTCAGGGGTGAGTAGTGCTTTTCGTCGGTACAGCGAGAAATTCGGGATTCGTGCCGGTCTGGACGCCCGATCGTGATTTCTGGCTGTTTGGGGGGCAGATTGCTTATTGGCAACGTTTTAGGGGTGGTACGGGGGTTTTCCACTGGCAAAAGGGGAAATAACTACTTTCGGGTTGTTCAGGGGTGAGTAGTGCTTTTCATCGGTACAGCGAGAAATTCGGGATTCGTGCCGGTCTGGACCCCCGATCGTGATTTCCGGCTGTTTAGGGGGAAGATTGGTTATTGACAACGTTTTAGGGGTGGTACGGGGGTTTTCCGCTGGCAAAAGGGGAAATAACTACTTTCGGGTTGTTCAGGGGGTGAGTAGTGCTTTTCGTCGGTACAGCGAGAAATTCGGGATTCGTGCCGGTCAGGACGCCCGATCGTGATTTCTGGCTGTTTTGGGGGCAGATTGGTTATTGACAACGTTTCAGGGGTGGTACGGGGGTTTTCCGCTGGCAAAAGGGGAAATAACTACTTTCGGGTTGTTCAGGGGTGAGTAGTGCTTTTCGTCGGTACAGCGAGAAATTCGGGATTCGTGCCGGTCTGGATGCCCGATCGTGATTTCTGGCTGTTTGGGGGGCAGATTGCTTATTGGCAACGTTTTAGGGGTGGTACGGGGGTTTTCCACTGACACAATGGGAAATAACTACTTTCGGGTTGTTCTGGGGTGAGTAGTGCTTTTCGTCGGTACAGCGAGAATTCGGGATTCGTGCCGGTCTGGACGCCTGATCGTGATTTGTGGCTGTTTAGGTGGCAGATTGGTTATTGGCAACGTTTTAGGGATGGTACGGGGGTTTTCCACTGACAAAAGGGGGAATAACTACTTTCGGGTTGTTCAGGGGTGAGTAGTGCTTTTCATCGGTACAGTGAGAAATTCGGGATTCGTGCCGGTCTGGACCCCCGATCGTGATTTCCGGCTGTTTAGGGGGAAGATTGGTTATTGACAACGTTTTAGGGGTGGTACGGGGGTTTTCCGCTGGCAAAAGGGGAAATAACTACTTTCGGGTTGTTCAGGGGGTGAGTAGTGCTTTTCGTCGGTACAGCGAGAAATTCGGGATTCGTGCCGGTCAGGACGCCCGATCGTGATTTCTGGCTGTTTAGGGGGCAGATTGGTTATTGACAACGTTTCAGGGGGGGTACGGGGGTTTTCCGCTGGCAAAAGGGGAAATAACTACTTTCGGGTTGTTCAGGGGTGAGTAGTGCTTTTCGTCGGTACAGCGAGAAATTCGGGATTCGTGCCGGTCTGGACGCCCGATCGTGATTTCTGGCTGTTTGGGGGGCAGATTGCTTAATGGCAACGTTTTAGGGGTGGTACGGGGGTTTTCCACTGACAAAAGGGGAAATAACTACTTTCGGGTTGTTCAGGGGTGAGTAGTGCTTTTCGTCGGTACAGCGAGAAATTCGGGATTCGTGCCGGTCTGGACGCCCGATCGTGATTTCTGGCTGTTTGGGGGGCAGATTGCTTAATGGCAACGTTTTAGGGGTGGTACGGGGGTTTTCCGTTGACAAAATGGAAAATAACTACTTTTGGGTTGTTCAGGGGTGAATAGTGCTTTTCGTTGGAACAACGAGAAATTCAGGATTCGTGCCGGTCTGGATGGCCGATCGTGATTTCAGGCTGTTTGGGGGGCAGATTGGTTATTTGCAACGTTTTAGGGGCGGTACGAGGGTTTTCCGTTGACAAAATGGAAAATAACTACTTTCAGGTTGTTCAGGGGTGAATAGTGCTTTTCGTCGGAACAGCGAGAAATTCGGGATTCGTGCCGGTCTGGACGGCCGATCGTGATTTCAGGCTGTTTGGGGGGCAGATTGGTTATTTGCAACGTTTTAGGGGCGGTACGAGGGTTTTCCGTTGACAAAATGGAAAATAACTACTCTCGGGTTGTTCAGGGGTGAATAGTGCTTTTCGTTGGAACAGCGAGAAATTCGGGATTCGTGCCGGTCTGGACGGCCGATCGTGATTTCAGGCTGTTTGGGGGGCAGATTGGTTATTTGCAACGTTTTAGGGGCGGTACGAGGGTTTTCCGTTGAGAAAATGGAAATTAACTACTCTCGGGTTGTTCAGGGGTGAATAGTGCTTTTCGTCGGAACAGCGAGAAATTCGGGATTCGTGCCGGTCTGGACGGCCGATCGTGATTTCAGGCTGTTAGGGGGGCAGATTGGTTATTTGCAACGTTTTAGGGGCGGTACGAGGGTTTTCCGTTGACAAAATGGAAAATAACTACTTTCGGGTTGTTCTGGGGTGAATAGTGCTTTTCGTCGGAACAGCGAGAAATTCGGGATTCGTGCCGGTCTGGACGGCCGATCGTGATTTCAGGCTGTTTGGGGGGCAGATTGGTTATTTGCAACGTTTTAGGGGCGGTACGAGGGTTTTCCGTTGACAAAATGGAAAATAACTACTTTCGGGTTGTTCAGGGGTGAATAGTGCTTTTCGTCGGAACAGCGAGAAATTCGGGATTCGTGCCGGTCTGGACGGCCGATCGTGATTTCAGGCTGTTTGGGGGGCAGATTGGTTATTTGCAACGTTTTCGGGGCGGTACGAGGGTTTTCCGTTGACAAAATGGAAAATATCTACTTTTGGGTTGTTCAGGGGTGAATAGTGCTTTTCGTCGGAACAGCGAGAAATTCGGGATTCGTGCCGGTCTGGACGGCCGATCGTGATTTCAGGCTGTTTGGGGGGCAGATTGGTTATTTGCAACGTTTTAGGGGCGGTACGAGGGTTTTCCGTTGACAAAATGGAAAATAACTACTCTCGGGTTGTTCAGGGGTGAATAGTGCTTTTCGTCGGAACAGCGAGAAATTCGGGATTCGTGCCGGTCTGGACGGCCGATCGTGATTTCAGGCTGTTTGGGGGGCAGATTGGTTATTTGCAACGTTTTCGGGGCGGTACGAGGGTTTTCCGTTGACAAAATGGAAAATATCTACTTTTGGGTTGTTCAGGGGTGAATAGTGCTTTTCGTCGGAACAACGAGAAATTCGGGATTCGTGCCGGTCTGGACGGCCGATCGTGATTTCAGGCTGTTTGGGGGGCAGATTGGTTATTTGCAACGTTTTAGGGGCGGTACGAGGGTTTTCCGTTGACAAAATGGAAAATAACTACTTTCAGGTTGTTCAGGGGTGAATAGTGCTTTTCGTCGGAACAGCGAGAAATTCGGGATTCGTGCCGGTCTGGACGGCCGATCGTGATTTCAGGCTGTTTGGGGGGCAGATTGGTTATTTGCAACGTTTTAGGGGCGGTACGAGGGTTTTCCGTTGACAAAATGGAAAATAACTACTTTCGGGTTGTTCAGGGGTGAATAGTGCTTTTCGTCGGAACAGCGAGAAATTCGGGATTCGTGCCGGTCTGGACGGCCGATCGTGATTTCAGGCTGTTTGGGGGGCAGATTGGTTATTTGCAACGTTTTAGGGGCGGTACGAGGGTTTTCCGTTGACAAAATGGAAAATAACTACTCTCGGGTTGTTCAGGGGTGAATAGTGCTTTTCGTCGGAACAGCGAGAAATTCGGGATTCGTGCCGGTCTGGACGGCCGATCGTGATTTCAGGCTGTTTGGGGGGCAGATTGGTTATTTGCAACGTTTTAGGGGCGGTACGAGGGTTTTCCGTTGACAAAATGGAAAATAACTACTCTCGGGTTGTTCTGGGGTGAATAGTGCTTTTCGTCGGAACAGCGAGAAATTCGGGATTCGTGCCGGTCTGGACGGCCGATCGTGATTTCAGGCTGTTTGGGGGGCAGATTGGTTATTTGCAACGTTTTAGGGGCGGTACGAGGGTTTTCCGTTGACAAAATGGAAAATAACTACTTTCGGGTTGTTCAGGGGTGAATAGTGCTTTTCGTCGGAACAGCGAGAAATTCGGGATTCGTGCCGGTCTGGACGGCCGATCGTGATTTCAGGCTGTTTGGGGGGCAGATTGGTTATTTGCAACGTTTTCGGGGCGGTACGAGGGTTTTCCGTTGACAAAATGGAAAATATCTACTTTTGGGTTGTTCAGGGGTGAATAGTGCTTTTCGTCGGAACAACGAGAAATTCGGGATTCGTGCCGGTCTGGACGGCCGATCGTGATTTCAGGCTGTTTGGGGGGCAGATTGGTTATTTGCAACGTTTTAGGGGCGGTACGAGGGTTTTCCGTTGACAAAATGGAAAATAACTACTTTCAGGTTGTTCAGGGGTGAATAGTGCTTTTCGTCGGAACAGCGAGAAATTCGGGATTCGTGCCGGTCTGGACGGCCGATCGTGATTTCAGGCTGTTTGGGGGGCAGATTGGTTATTTGCAACGTTTTAGGGGCGGTACGTGGGTTTTCCGTTGAGAAAATGGAAAATAACTACTTTCAGGTTGTTCAGGGGTGAATAGTGCTTTTCGTCGGAACAGCGAGAAATTCGGGATTCGTGCCGGTCTGGACGGCCGATCGTGATTTCAGGCTGTTTGGGGGGCAGATTGGTTATTTGCAACGTTTTAGGGGCGGTACGAGGGTTTTCCGTTGACAAAATGGAAAATAACTACTTTCGGGTTGTTCAGGGGTGAATAGTGCTTTTCGTCGGAACAGCGAGAAATTCGGGATTCGTGCCGGTCTGGACGGCCGATCGTGATTTCAGGCTGTTTGGGGGGCAGATTGGTTATTTGCAACGTTTTAGGGGCGGTACGAGGGTTTTCCGTTGACAAAATGGAAAATAACTACTCTCGGGTTGTTCTGGGGTGAATAGTGCTTTTCGTCGGAACAGCGAGAAATTCGGGATTCGTGCCGGTCTGGACGGCCGATCGTGATTTCAGGCTGTTTGGGGGGCAGATTGGTTATTTGCAACGTTTTAGGGGCGGTACGAGGGTTTTCCGTTGACAAAATGGAAAATAACTACTTTCGGGTTGTTCAGGGGTGAATAGTGCTTTTCGTCGGAACAGCGAGAAATTCGGGATTCGTGCCGGTCTGGACGGCCGATCGTGATTTCAGGCTGTTTGGGGGGCAGATTGGTTATTTGCAACGTTTTCGGGGCGGTACGAGGGTTTTCCGTTGACAAAATGGAAAATATCTACTTTTGGGTTGTTCAGGGGTGAATAGTGCTTTTCGTCGGAACAACGAGAAATTCGGGATTCGTGCCGGTCTGGACGGCCGATCGTGATTTCAGGCTGTTTGGGGGGCAGATTGGTTATTTGCAACGTTTTAGGGGCGGTACGAGGGTTTTCCGTTGACAAAATGGAAAATAACTACTTTCAGGTTGTTCAGGGGTGAATAGTGCTTTTCGTCGGAACAGCGAGAAATTCGGGATTCGTGCCGGTCTGGACGGCCGATCGTGATTTCAGGCTGTTTGGGGGGCAGATTGGTTATTTGCAACGTTTTAGGGGCGGTACGAGGGTTTTCCGTTGACAAAATGGAAAATAACTACTTTCAGGTTGTTCAGGGGTGAATAGTGCTTTTCGTCGGAACAGCGAGAAATTCGGGATTCGTGCCGGTCTGGACGGCCGATCGTGATTTCAGGCTGTTTGGGGGGCAGATTGGTTATTTGCAACGTTTTAGGGGCGGTACGAGGGTTTTCCGTTGACAAAATGGAAAATAACTACTCTCGGGTTGTTCAGGGGTGAATAGTGCTTTTCGTTGGAACAGCGAGAAATTCGGGATTCGTGCCGGTCTGGACGGCCGATCGTGATTTCAGGCTGTTTGGGGGGCAGATTGGTTATTTGCAACGTTTTAGGGGCGGTACGAGGGTTTTCCGTTGAGAAAATGGAAATTAACTACTCTCGGGTTGTTCAGGGGTGAATAGTGCTTTTCGTCGGAACAGCGAGAAATTCGGGATTCGTGCCGGTCTGGACGGCCGATCGTGATTTCAGGCTGTTAGGGGGGCAGATTGGTTATTTGCAACGTTTTAGGGGCGGTACGAGGGTTTTCCGTTGACAAAATGGAAAATAACTACTTTCGGGTTGTTCTGGGGTGAATAGTGCTTTTCGTCGGAACAGCGAGAAATTCGGGATTCGTGCCGGTCTGGACGGCCGATCGTGATTTCAGGCTGTTTGGGGGGCAGATTGGTTATTTGCAACGTTTTAGGGGCGGTACGAGGGTTTTCCGTTGACAAAATGGAAAATAACTACTTTCGGGTTGTTCAGGGGTGAATAGTGCTTTTCGTCGGAACAGCGAGAAATTCGGGATTCGTGCCGGTCTGGACGGCCGATCGTGATTTCAGGCTGTTTGGGGGGCAGATTGGTTATTTGCAACGTTTTCGGGGCGGTACGAGGGTTTTCCGTTGACAAAATGGAAAATATCTACTTTTGGGTTGTTCAGGGGTGAATAGTGCTTTTCGTCGGAACAGCGAGAAATTCGGGATTCGTGCCGGTCTGGACGGCCGATCGTGATTTCAGGCTGTTTGGGGGGCAGATTGGTTATTTGCAACGTTTTAGGGGCGGTACGAGGGTTTTCCGTTGACAAAATGGAAAATAACTACTCTCGGGTTGTTCAGGGGTGAATAGTGCTTTTCGTCGGAACAGCGAGAAATTCGGGATTCGTGCCGGTCTGGACGGCCGATCGTGATTTCAGGCTGTTTGGGGGGCAGATTGGTTATTTGCAACGTTTTCGGGGCGGTACGAGGGTTTTCCGTTGACAAAATGGAAAATATCTACTTTTGGGTTGTTCAGGGGTGAATAGTGCTTTTCGTCGGAACAACGAGAAATTCGGGATTCGTGCCGGTCTGGACGGCCGATCGTGATTTCAGGCTGTTTGGGGGGCAGATTGGTTATTTGCAACGTTTTAGGGGCGGTACGAGGGTTTTCCGTTGACAAAATGGAAAATAACTACTTTCAGGTTGTTCAGGGGTGAATAGTGCTTTTCGTCGGAACAGCGAGAAATTCGGGATTCGTGCCGGTCTGGACGGCCGATCGTGATTTCAGGCTGTTTGGGGGGCAGATTGGTTATTTGCAACGTTTTAGGGGCGGTACGAGGGTTTTCCGTTGACAAAATGGAAAATAACTACTTTCGGGTTGTTCAGGGGTGAATAGTGCTTTTCGTCGGAACAGCGAGAAATTCGGGATTCGTGCCGGTCTGGACGGCCGATCGTGATTTCAGGCTGTTTGGGGGGCAGATTGGTTATTTGCAACGTTTTAGGGGCGGTACGAGGGTTTTCCGTTGACAAAATGGAAAATAACTACTCTCGGGTTGTTCAGGGGTGAATAGTGCTTTTCGTCGGAACAGCGAGAAATTCGGGATTCGTGCCGGTCTGGACGGCCGATCGTGATTTCAGGCTGTTTGGGGGGCAGATTGGTTATTTGCAACGTTTTAGGGGCGGTACGAGGGTTTTCCGTTGACAAAATGGAAAATAACTACTCTCGGGTTGTTCTGGGGTGAATAGTGCTTTTCGTCGGAACAGCGAGAAATTCGGGATTCGTGCCGGTCTGGACGGCCGATCGTGATTTCAGGCTGTTTGGGGGGCAGATTGGTTATTTGCAACGTTTTAGGGGCGGTACGTGGGTTTTCCGTTGAGAAAATGGAAAATAACTACTTTCAGGTTGTTCAGGGGTGAATAGTGCTTTTCGTCGGAACAGCGAGAAATTCGGGATTCGTGCCGGTCTGGACGGCCGATCGTGATTTCAGGCTGTTTGGGGGGCAGATTGGTTATTTGCAACGTTTTAGGGGCGGTACGAGGGTTTTCCGTTGACAAAATGGAAAATAACTACTTTCGGGTTGTTCAGGGGTGAATAGTGCTTTTCGTCGGAACAGCGAGAAATTCGGGATTCGTGCCGGTCTGGACGGCCGATCGTGATTTCAGGCTGTTTGGGGGGCAGATTGGTTATTTGCAACGTTTTAGGGGCGGTACGAGGGTTTTCCGTTGACAAAATGGAAAATAACTACTCTCGGGTTGTTCTGGGGTGAATAGTGCTTTTCGTCGGAACAGCGAGAAATTCGGGATTCGTGCCGGTCTGGACGGCCGATCGTGATTTCAGGCTGTTTGGGGGGCAGATTGGTTATTTGCAACGTTTTAGGGGCGGTACGAGGGTTTTCCGTTGACAAAATGGAAAATAACTACTTTCGGGTTGTTCAGGGGTGAATAGTGCTTTTCGTCGGAACAGCGAGAAATTCGGGATTCGTGCCGGTCTGGACGGCCGATCGTGATTTCAGGCTGTTTGGGGGGCAGATTGGTTATTTGCAACGTTTTCGGGGCGGTACGAGGGTTTTCCGTTGACAAAATGGAAAATATCTACTTTTGGGTTGTTCAGGGGTGAATAGTGCTTTTCGTCGGAACAACGAGAAATTCGGGATTCGTGCCGGTCTGGACGGCCGATCGTGATTTCAGGCTGTTTGGGGGGCAGATTGGTTATTTGCAACGTTTTAGGGGCGGTACGAGGGTTTTCCGTTGACAAAATGGAAAATAACTACTTTCAGGTTGTTCAGGGGTGAATAGTGCTTTTCGTCGGAACAGCGAGAAATTCGGGATTCGTGCCGGTCTGGACGGCCGATCGTGATTTCAGGCTGTTTGGGGGGCAGATTGGTTATTTGCAACGTTTTAGGGGCGGTACGAGGGTTTTCCGTTGACAAAATGGAAAATAACTACTTTCGGGTTGTTCAGGGGTGAATAGTGCTTTTCGTCGGAACAGCGAGAAATTCGGGATTCGTGCCGGTCTGGACGGCCGATCGTGATTTCAGGCTGTTTGGGGGGCAGATTGGTTATTTGCAACGTTTTAGGGGCGGTACGAGGGTTTTCCGTTGACAAAATGGAAAATAACTACTCTCGGGTTGTTCAGGGGTGAATAGTGCTTTTCGTCGGAACAGCGAGAAATTCGGGATTCGTGCCGGTCTGGACGGCCGATCGTGATTTCAGGCTGTTTGGGGGGCAGATTGGTTATTTGCAACGTTTTAGGGGCGGTACGAGGGTTTTCCGTTGACAAAATGGAAAATAACTACTCTCGGGTTGTTCTGAGGTGAATAGTGCTTTTCGTCGGAACAGCGAGAAATTCGGGATTCGTGCCGGTCTGGACGGCCGATCGTGATTTCAGGCTGTTTGGGGGGCAGATTGGTTATTTGCAACGTTTTAGGGGCGGTACGAGGGTTTTCCGTTGACAAAATGGAAAATAACTACTTTCGGGTTGTTCAGGGGTGAATAGTGCTTTTCGTCGGAACAGCGAGAAATTCGGGATTCGTGCCGGTCTGGACGGCCGATCGTGATTTCAGGCTGTTTGGGGGGCAGATTGGTTATTTGCAACGTTTTCGGGGCGGTACGAGGGTTTTCCGTTGACAAAATGGAAAATATCTACTTTTGGGTTGTTCAGGGGTGAATAGTGCTTTTCGTCGGAACAACGAGAAATTCGGGATTCGTGCCGGTCTGGACGGCCGATCGTGATTTCAGGCTGTTTGGGGGGCAGATTGGTTATTTGCAACGTTTTAGGGGCGGTACGAGGGTTTTCCGTTGACAAAATGGAAAATAACTACTTTCAGGTTGTTCAGGGGTGAATAGTGCTTTTCGTCGGAACAGCGAGAAATTCGGGATTCGTGCCGGTCTGGACGGCCGATCGTGATTTCAGGCTGTTTGGGGGGCAGATTGGTTATTTGCAACGTTTTAGGGGCGGTACGTGGGTTTTCCGTTGAGAAAATGGAAAATAACTACTTTCAGGTTGTTCAGGGGTGAATAGTGCTTTTCGTCGGAACAGCGAGAAATTCGGGATTCGTGCCGGTCTGGACGGCCGATCGTGATTTCAGGCTGTTTGGGGGGCAGATTGGTTATTTGCAACGTTTTAGGGGCGGTACGAGGGTTTTCCGTTGACAAAATGGAAAATAACTACTTTCGGGTTGTTCAGGGGTGAATAGTGCTTTTCGTCGGAACAGCGAGAAATTCGGGATTCGTGCCGGTCTGGACGGCCGATCGTGATTTCAGGCTGTTTGGGGGGCAGATTGGTTATTTGCAACGTTTTAGGGGCGGTACGAGGGTTTTCCGTTGACAAAATGGAAAATAACTACTCTCGGGTTGTTCAGGGGTGAATAGTGCTTTTCGTCGGAACAGCGAGAAATTCGGGATTCGTGCCGGTCTGGACGGCCGATCGTGATTTCAGGCTGTTTGGGGGGCAGATTGGTTATTTGCAACGTTTTCGGGGCGGTACGAGGGTTTTCCGTTGACAAAATGGAAAATATCTACTTTTGGGTTGTTCAGGGGTGAATAGTGCTTTTCGTCGGAACAACGAGAAATTCGGGATTCGTGCCGGTCTGGACGGCCGATCGTGATTTCAGGCTGTTTGGGGGGCAGATTGGTTATTTGCAACGTTTTAGGGGCGGTACGAGGGTTTTCCGTTGACAAAATGGAAAATAACTACTTTCAGGTTGTTCAGGGGTGAATAGTGCTTTTCGTCGGAACAGCGAGAAATTCGGGATTCGTGCCGGTCTGGACGGCCGATCGTGATTTCAGGCTGTTTGGGGGGCAGATTGGTTATTTGCAACGTTTTAGGGGCGGTACGTGGGTTTTCCGTTGAGAAAATGGAAAATAACTACTTTCAGGTTGTTCAGGGGTGAATAGTGCTTTTCGTCGGAACAGCGAGAAATTCGGGATTCGTGCCGGTCTGGACGGCCGATCGTGATTTCAGGCTGTTTGGGGGGCAGATTGGTTATTTGCAACGTTTTAGGGGCGGTACGAGGGTTTTCCGTTGACAAAATGGAAAATAACTACTTTCGGGTTGTTCAGGGGTGAATAGTGCTTTTCGTCGGAACAGCGAGAAATTCGGGATTCGTGCCGGTCTGGACGGCCGATCGTGATTTCAGGCTGTTTGGGGGGCAGATTGGTTATTTGCAACGTTTTAGGGGCGGTACGAGGGTTTTCCGTTGACAAAATGGAAAATAACTACTCTCGGGTTGTTCAGGGGTGAATAGTGCTTTTCGTCGGAACAGCGAGAAATTCGGGATTCGTGCCGGTCTGGACGGCCGATCGTGATTTCAGGCTGTTTGGGGGGCAGATTGGTTATTTGCAACGTTTTCGGGGCGGTACGAGGGTTTTCCGTTGACAAAATGGAAAATATCTACTTTTGGGTTGTTCAGGGGTGAATAGTGCTTTTCGTCGGAACAACGAGAAATTCGGGATTCGTGCCGGTCTGGACGGCCGATCGTGATTTCAGGCTGTTTGGGGGGCAGATTGGTTATTTGCAACGTTTTAGGGGCGGTACGAGGGTTTTCCGTTGACAAAATGGAAAATAACTACTTTCAGGTTGTTCAGGGGTGAATAGTGCTTTTCGTCGGAACAGCGAGAAATTCGGGATTCGTGCCGGTCTGGACGGCCGATCGTGATTTCAGGCTGTTTGGGGGGCAGATTGGTTATTTGCAACGTTTTAGGGGCGGTACGTGGGTTTTCCGTTGAGAAAATGGAAAATAACTACTTTCAGGTTGTTCAGGGGTGAATAGTGCTTTTCGTCGGAACAGCGAGAAATTCGGGATTCGTGCCGGTCTGGACGGCCGATCGTGATTTCAGGCTGTTTGGGGGGCAGATTGGTTATTTGCAACGTTTTAGGGGCGGTACGAGGGTTTTCCGTTGACAAAATGGAAAATATCTACTTTTGGGTTGTTCAGGGGTGAATAGTGCTTTTCGTTGGAACAACGAGAAATTCAGGATTCGTGCCGGTCTGGATGGCCGATCGTGATTTCAGGCTGTTAGGGGGGCAGATTGGTTATTTGCAACGTTTTAGGGGCGGTACGAGGGTTTTCCGTTGACAAAATGGAAAATAACTACTTTCAGGTTGTTCAGGGGTGAATAGTGCTTTTCGTCGGAACAGCGAGAAATTCAGGATTCGAGCCGGTCTGGACGGCCGATCGTGATTTCAGGCTGTTTGGGGGGCAGATTGGTTATTTGCAACGTTTTAGGGGCGGTACGAGGGTTTTCCGTTGAGAAAACGGAAAATAACTACTTTCAGGTTGTTCTGGGGTGAATAGTGCTTTTCGTCGGAACAGCGAGAAATTCGGGATTCGTGCCGGTCTGGACGGCCGATCGTGATTTCAGGCTGTTTGGGGGGCAGATTGGTTATTTGCAACGTTTTAGGGGCGGTACGAGGGTTTTCCGTTGACAAAATGGAAAATAACTACTCTCGGGTTGTTGAGGGGTGAATAGTGCTTTTCGTCGGAACAGCGAGAAATTCGGGATTCGTGCCGGTCTGGACGGCCGATCGTGATTTCAGGCTGTTTGGGGGGCAGATTGGTTATTTGCAACGTTTTAGGGGCGGTACGAGGGTTTTCCGTTGACAAAATGGAAAATAACTACTCTCGGGTTGTTCAGGGGTGAATAGTGCTTTTCGTCGGAACAGCGAGAAATTCGGGATTCGTGCCGGTCTGGACGGCCGATCGTGATTTCAGGCTGTTTGGGGGGCAGATTGGTTATTTGCAACGTTTTAGGGGCGGTACGAGGGTTTTCCGTTGACAAAATGGAAAATAACTACTCTCGGGTTGTTCAGGGGTGAATAGTGCTTTTCGTCGGAACAGCGAGAAATTCGGGATTCGTGCCGGTCTGGACGGCCGATCGTGATTTCAGGCTGTTTGGGGGGCAGATTGGTTATTTGCAACGTTTTTGGGGCGGTACGAGGGTTTTCCGTTGACAAAATGGAAAATAACTACTCTCGGGTTGTTCAGGGGTGAATAGTGCTTTTCGTCGGAACAGCGAGAAATTCGGGATTCGTGCCGGTCTGGGCGGCCGATCGTGATTTCAGGCTGTTTGGGGGGCAGATTGGTTATTTGCAACGTTTTAGGGGCGGTACGAGGGTTTTCCGTTGAGAAAATGGAAATTAACTACTCTCGGGTTGTTTAGGTGTGAATAGTGCTTTTCGTCGGAACAGCGAGAAATTCGGGATTCGTGCCGGTCGGGACGGCCGATCGTGATTTCAGGCTGTTTGGGGGGCAGATTGGTTATTTGCAACGCTTTAGGGGCGGTACGAGGGTTTTCCGTTGACAAAATGGAAAATAACTACTCTCGGGTTGTTCAGGGGTGAATAGTGCTTTTCGTTGGAACAGCGAGAAATTCGGGATTCGTGCCGGTCTGGACGGCCGATCGTGATTTCAGGCTGTTTGGGGGGCAGATTGGTTATTTGCAACGTTTTAGGGGCGGTACGAGGGTTTTCCGTTGAGAAAATGGAAATTAACTACTCTCGGGTTGTTTAGGGGTGAATAGTGCTTTTCGTCGGAACAGCGAGAAATTCAGGATTCGAGCCGGTCTGGACGGCCGATCGTGATTTCAGGCTGTTTGGGGGGCAGATTGGTTATTTGCAACGTTTTAGGGGCGGTACGAGGGTTTTCCGTTGACAAAATGGAAAATAACTACTCTCGGGTTGTTCAGGGGTGAATAGTGCTTTTCGTCGGAACAGCGAGAAATTCGGGATTCGTGCCGGTCTGGACGGCCGATCGTGATTTCAGGCTGTTTGGGGGGCAGATTGGTTATTTGCAACGTTTTCGGGGCGGTACGAGGGTTTTCCGTTGACAAAATGGAAAATATCTACTTTTGGGTTGTTCAGGGGTGAATAGTGCTTTTCGTCGGAACAACGAGAAATTCGGGATTCGTGCCGGTCTGGACGGCCGATCGTGATTTCAGGCTGTTTGGGGGGCAGATTGGTTATTTGCAACGTTTTAGGGGCGGTACGAGGGTTTTCCGTTGACAAAATGGAAAATAACTACTTTCAGGTTGTTCAGGGGTGAATAGTGCTTTTCGTCGGAACAGCGAGAAATTCGGGATTCGTGCCGGTCTGGACGGCCGATCGTGATTTCAGGCTGTTTGGGGGGCAGATTGGTTATTTGCAACGTTTTAGGGGCGGTACGTGGGTTTTCCGTTGAGAAAATGGAAAATAACTACTTTCAGGTTGTTCAGGGGTGAATAGTGCTTTTCGTCGGAACAGCGAGAAATTCGGGATTCGTGCCGGTCTGGACGGCCGATCGTGATTTCAGGCTGTTTGGGGGGCAGATTGGTTATTTGCAACGTTTTAGGGGCGGTACGAGGGTTTTCCGTTGACAAAATGGAAAATAACTACTCTCGGGTTGTTGAGGGGTGAATAGTGCTTTTCGTCGGAACAGCGAGAAATTCGGGATTCGTGCCGGTCTGGACGGCCGATCGTGATTTCAGGCTGTTTGGGGGGCAGATTGGTTATTTGCAACGTTTTAGGGGCGGTACGAGGGTTTTCCGTTGACAAAATGGAAAATAACTACTCTCGGGTTGTTCAGGGGTGAATAGTGCTTTTCGTCGGAACAGCGAGAAATTCGGGATTCGTGCCGGTCTGGACGGCCGATCGTGATTTCAGGCTGTTTGGGGGGCAGATTGGTTATTTGCAACGTTTTAGGGGCGGTACGAGGGTTTTCCGTTGACAAAATGGAAAATAACTACTCTCGGGTTGTTCAGGGGTGAATAGTGCTTTTCGTCGGAACAGCGAGAAATTCGGGATTCGTGCCGGTCTGGACGGCCGATCGTGATTTCAGGCTGTTTGGGGGGCAGATTGGTTATTTGCAACGTTTTTGGGGCGGTACGAGGGTTTTCCGTTGACAAAATGGAAAATAACTACTCTCGGGTTGTTCAGGGGTGAATAGTGCTTTTCGTCGGAACAGCGAGAAATTCGGGATTCGTGCCGGTCTGGGCGGCCGATCGTGATTTCAGGCTGTTTGGGGGGCAGATTGGTTATTTGCAACGTTTTAGGGGCGGTACGAGGGTTTTCCGTTGAGAAAATGGAAATTAACTACTCTCGGGTTGTTTAGGTGTGAATAGTGCTTTTCGTCGGAACAGCGAGAAATTCGGGATTCGTGCCGGTCTGGACGGCCGATCGTGATTTCAGGCTGTTTGGGGGGCAGATTGGTTATTTGCAACGCTTTAGGGGCGGTACGAGGGTTTTCCGTTGACAAAATGGAAAATAACTACTCTCGGGTTGTTCAGGGGTGAATAGTGCTTTTCGTTGGAACAGCGAGAAATTCGGGATTCGTGCCGGTCTGGACGGCCGATCGTGATTTCAGGCTGTTTGGGGGGCAGATTGGTTATTTGCAACGTTTTAGGGGCGGTACGAGGGTTTTCCGTTGAGAAAATGGAAATTAACTACTCTCGGGTTGTTTAGGGGTGAATAGTGCTTTTCGTCGGAACAGCGAGAAATTCGGGATTCGTGCCGGTCTGGACGGCCGATCGTGATTTCAGGCTGTTAGGGGGGCAGATTGGTTATTTGCAACGTTTTAGGGGCGGTACGAGGGTTTTCCGTTGACAAAATGGAAAATAACTACTTTCGGGTTGTTCAGGGGTGAATAGTGCTTTTCGTCGGAACAGCGAGAAATTCGGGATTCGTGCCGGTCTGGACGGCCGATCGTGATTTCAGGCTGTTTGGGGGGCAGATTGGTTATTTGCAACATTTTTGGGGCGGTACGAGGGTTTTCCGTTGACAAAATGGAAAATAACTACTTTCAGGTTGTTCAGGGGTGAATAGTGCTTTTCGTCGGAACAGCGAGAAATTCGGGATTCGTGCCGGTCTGGACGGCCGATCGTGATTTCAGGCTGTTTGGGGGGCAGATTGGTTATTTGCAACGTTTTAGGGGCGGTACGTGGGTTTTCCGTTGAGAAAATGGAAAATAACTACTTTCAGGTTGTTCAGGGGTGAATAGTGCTTTTCGTCGGAACAGCGAGAAATTCGGGATTCGTGCCGGTCTGGACGGCCGATCGTGATTTCAGGCTGTTTGGGGGGCAGATTGGTTATTTGCAACGTTTTAGGGGCGGTACGAGGGTTTTCCGTTGACAAAATGGAAAATAACTACTTTTGGGTTGTTCAGGGGTGAATAGTGCTTTTCGTTGGAACAACGAGAAATTCAGGATTCGTGCCGGTCTGGATGGCCGATCGTGATTTCAGGCTGTTAGGGGGGCAGATTGGTTATTTGCAACGTTTTAGGGGCGGTACGAGGGTTTTCCGTTGACAAAATGGAAAATAACTACTTTCAGGTTGTTCAGGGGTGAATAGTGCTTTTCGTCGGAACAGCGAGAAATTCAGGATTCGAGCCGGTCTGGACGGCCGATCGTGATTTCAGGCTGTTTGGGGGGCAGATTGGTTATTTGCAACGTTTTAGGGGCGGTACGAGGGTTTTCCGTTGAGAAAACGGAAAATAACTACTTTCAGGTTGTTCAGGGGTGAATAGTGCTTTTCGTCGGAACAGCGAGAAATTCGGGATTCGTGCCGGTCTGGACGGCCGATCGTGATTTCAGGCTGTTTGGGGGGCAGATTGGTTATTTGCAACGTTTTATGGGCGGTACGAGGGTTTTCCGTTGAGAAAATGGAAATTAACTACTCTCGGGTTGTTCAGGGGTGAATAGTGCTTTTCGTCGGAACAGCGAGAAATTCGGGATTCGTGCCGGTCTGGACGGCCGATCGTGATTTCAGGCTGTTTGGGGGGCAGATTGGTTATTTGCAACGTTTTAGGGGCGGTACGAGGGTTTTCCGTTGACAAAATGGAAAATAACTACTCTCGGGTTGTTCAGGGGTGAATAGTGCTTTTCGTTGGAACAGCGAGAAATTCGGGATTCGTGCCGGTCTGGACGGCCGATCGTGATTTCAGGCTGTTTGGGGGGCAGATTGGTTATTTGCAACGTTTTAGGGGCGGTACGAGGGTTTTCCGTTGACAAAATGGAAATTAACTACTCTCGGGTTGTTTAGGGGTGAATAGTGCTTTTCGTCGGAACAGCGAGAAATTCGGGATTCGTGCCGGTCTGGACGGCCGATCGTGATTTCAGGCTGTTAGGGGGGCAGATTGGTTATTTGCAACGTTTTAGGGGCGGTACGAGGGTTTTCCGTTGACAAAATGGAAAATAACTACTCTCGGGTTGTTCAGGGGTGAATAGTGCTTTTCGTCGGAACAGCGAGAAATTCGGGATTCGTGCCGGTCTGGACGGCCGATCGTGATTTCAGGCTGTTTGGGGGGCAGATTGGTTATTTGCAACGTTTTTGGGGCGGTACGAGGGTTTTCCGTTGACAAAATGGAAAATAACTACTCTCGGGTTGTTCAGGGGTGAATAGTGCTTTTCGTTGGAACAACGAGAAATTCAGGATTCGTGCCGGTCTGGATGGCCGATCGTGATTTCAGGCTGTTAGGGGGGCAGATTGGTTATTTGCAACGTTTTAGGGGCGGTACGAGGGTTTTCCGTTGACAAAATGGAAAATAACTACTTTCAGGTTGTTCAGGGGTGAATAGTGCTTTTCGTCGGAACAGCGAGAAATTCAGGATTCGAGCCGGTCTGGACGGCCGATCGTGATTTCAGGCTGTTTGGGGGGCAGATTGGTTATTTGCAACGTTTTAGGGGCGGTACGAGGGTTTTCCGTTGAGAAAACGGAAAATAACTACTTTCAGGTTGTTCAGGGGTGAATAGTGCTTTTCGTCGGAACAGCGAGAAATTCGGGATTCGTGCCGGTCTGGACGGCCGATCGTGATTTCAGGCTGTTTGGGGGGCAGATTGGTTATTTGCAACGTTTTATGGGCGGTACGAGGGTTTTCCGTTGAGAAAATGGAAATTAACTACTCTCGGGTTGTTCAGGGGTGAATAGTGCTTTTCGTCGGAACAGCGAGAAATTCGGGATTCGTGCCGGTCTGGACGGCCGATCGTGATTTCAGGCTGTTTGGGGGGCAGATTGGTTATTTGCAACGTTTTAGGGGCGGTACGAGGGTTTTCCGTTGACAAAATGGAAAATAACTACTCTCGGGTTGTTCAGGGGTGAATAGTGCTTTTCGTTGGAACAGCGAGAAATTCGGGATTCGTGCCGGTCTGGACGGCCGATCGTGATTTCAGGCTGTTTGGGGGGCAGATTGGTTATTTGCAACGTTTTAGGGGCGGTACGAGGGTTTTCCGTTGACAAAATGGAAATTAACTACTCTCGGGTTGTTTAGGGGTGAATAGTGCTTTTCGTCGGAACAGCGAGAAATTCGGGATTCGTGCCGGTCTGGACGGCCGATCGTGATTTCAGGCTGTTAGGGGGGCAGATTGGTTATTTGCAACGTTTTAGGGGCGGTACGAGGGTTTTCCGTTGACAAAATGGAAAATAACTACTCTCGGGTTGTTCAGGGGTGAATAGTGCTTTTCGTCGGAACAGCGAGAAATTCGGGATTCGTGCCGGTCTGGACGGCCGATCGTGATTTCAGGCTGTTTGGGGGGCAGATTGGTTATTTGCAACGTTTTTGGGGCGGTACGAGGGTTTTCCGTTGACAAAATGGAAAATAACTACTCTCGGGTTGTTCAGGGGTGAATAGTGCTTTTCGTCGGAACAGCGAGAAATTCGGGATTCGTGCCGGTCTGGACGGCCGATCGTGATTTCAGGCTGTTTGGGGGGCAGATTGGTTATTTGCAACGTTTTAGGGGCGGTACGAGGGTTTTCCGTTGAGAAAATGGAAATTAACTACTCTCGGGTTGTTCAGGGGTGAATAGTGCTTTTCGTCGGAACAGCGAGAAATTCGGGATTCGTGCCGGTCTGGACGGCCGATCGTGATTTCAGGCTGTTTGGGGGGCAGATTGGTTATTTGCAACGTTTCAGGGGCGGTACGAGGGTTTTCCGTTGACAAAATGGAAATTAACTACTCTCGGGTTGTTCAGGGGTGAATAGTGCTTTTCGTTGGAACAGCGAGAAATTCGGGATTCGTGCCGGTCTGGACGGCCGATCGTGATTTCAGGCTGTTTGGGGGGCAGATTGGTTATTTGCAACGTTTTAGGGGCGGTACGAGGGTTTTCCGTTGAGAAAATGGAAATTAACTACTCTCGGGTTGTTCAGGGGTGAATAGTGCTTTTCGTCGGAACAGCGAGAAATTCGGGATTCGTGCCGGTCTGGACGGCCGATCGTGATTTCAGGCTGTTAGGGGGGCAGATTGGTTATTTGCAACGTTTTAGGGGCGGTACGAGGGTTTTCCGTTGACAAAATGGAAAATAACTACTTTCGGGTTGTTCAGGGGTGAATAGTGCTTTTCGTCGGAACAGCGAGAAATTCGGGATTCGTGCCGGTCTGGACGGCCGATCGTGATTTCAGGCTGTTTGGGGGGCAGATTGGTTATTTGCAACGTTTTTGGGGCGGTACGAGGGTTTTCCGTTGACAAAATGGAAAATAACTACTCTCGGGTTGTTCAGGGGTGAATAGTGCTTTTCGTCGGAACAGCGAGAAATTCGGGATTCGTGCCGGTCTGGACGGCCGATCGTGATTTCAGGCTGTTTGGGGGGCAGATTGGTTATTTGCAACGTTTCAGGGGCGGTACGAGGGTTTTCCGTTGAGAAAATGGAAATTAACTACTCTCGGGTTGTTCAGGGGTGAATAGTGCTTTTCGTCGGAACAGCGAGAAATTCGGGATTCGTGCCGGTCTGGACGGCCGATCGTGATTTCAGGCTGTTTGGGGGGCAGATTGGTTATTTGCAACGTTTTAGGGGCGGTACGAGGGTTTTCCGTTGACAAAATGGAAAATAACTACTCTCGGGTTGTTCAGGGGTGAATAGTGCTTTTCGTTGGAACAGCGAGAAATTCGGGATTCGTGCCGGTCTGGACGGCCGATCGTGATTTCAGGCTGTTTGGGGGGCAGATTGGTTATTTGCAACGTTTTAGGGGCGGTACGAGGGTTTTCCGTTGACAAAATGGAAATTAACTACTCTCGGGTTGTTTAGGGGTGAATAGTGCTTTTCGTCGGAACAGCGAGAAATTCGGGATTCGTGCCGGTCTGGACGGCTGATCGTGATTTCAGGCTGTTAGGGGGGCAGATTGGTTATTTGCAACGTTTTAGGGGCGGTACGAGGGTTTTCCGTTGACAAAATGGAAAATAACTACTTTCGGGTTGTTCAGGGGTGAATAGTGCTTTTCGTCGGAACAGCGAGAAATTCGGGATTCGTGCCGGTCTGGACGGCCGATCGTGATTTCAGGCTGTTTGGGGGGCAGATTGGTTATTTGCAACGTTTTCGGGGCGGTACGAGGGTTTTCCGTTGACAAAATGGAAAATATCTACTTTTGGGTTGTTCAGGGGTGAATAGTGCTTTTCGTCGGAACAACGAGAAATTCGGGATTCGTGCCGGTCTGGACGGCCGATCGTGATTTCAGGCTGTTTGGGGGGCAGATTGGTTATTTGCAACGTTTTAGGGGCGGTACGAGGGTTTTCCGTTGACAAAATGGAAAATAACTACTTTCAGGTTGTTCAGGGGTGAATAGTGCTTTTCGTCGGAACAGCGAGAAATTCGGGATTCGTGCCGGTCTGGACGGCCGATCGTGATTTCAGGCTGTTTGGGGGGCAGATTGGTTATTTGCAACGTTTTAGGGGCGGTACGTGGGTTTTCCGTTGAGAAAATGGAAAATAACTACTTTCAGGTTGTTCAGGGGTGAATAGTGCTTTTCGTCGGAACAGCGAGAAATTCGGGATTCGTGCCGGTCTGGACGGCCGATCGTGATTTCAGGCTGTTTGGGGGGCAGATTGGTTATTTGCAACGTTTTAGGGGCGGTACGAGGGTTTTCCGTTGACAAAATGGAAAATAACTACTTTTGGGTTGTTCAGGGGTGAATAGTGCTTTTCGTTGGAACAACGAGAAATTCAGGATTCGTGCCGGTCTGGATGGCCGATCGTGATTTCAGGCTGTTAGGGGGGCAGATTGGTTATTTGCAACGTTTTAGGGGCGGTACGAGGGTTTTCCGTTGACAAAATGGAAAATAACTACTTTCAGGTTGTTCAGGGGTGAATAGTGCTTTTCGTCGGAACAGCGAGAAATTCAGGATTCGAGCCGGTCTGGACGGCCGATCGTGATTTCAGGCTGTTTGGGGGGCAGATTGGTTATTTGCAACGTTTTAGGGGCGGTACGAGGGTTTTCCGTTGAGAAAACGGAAAATAACTACTTTCAGGTTGTTCAGGGGTGAATAGTGCTTTTCGTCGGAACAGCGAGAAATTCGGGATTCGTGCCGGTCTGGACGGCCGATCGTGATTTCAGGCTGTTTGGGGGGCAGATTGGTTATTTGCAACGTTTTAGGGGCGGTACGAGGGTTTTCCGTTGACAAAATGGAAAATAACTACTCTCGGGTTGTTCAGGGGTGAATAGTGCTTTTCGTCGGAACAGCGAGAAATTCGGGATTCGTGCCGGTCTGGACGGCCGATCGTGATTTCAGGCTGTTTGGGGGGCAGATTGGTTATTTGCAACGTTTTAGGGGCGGTACGAGGGTTTTCCGTTGACAAAATGGAAAATAACTACTCTCGGGTTGTTCAGGGGTGAATAGTGCTTTTCGTTGGAACAGCGAGAAATTCGGGATTCGTGCCGGTCTGGACGGCCGATCGGGATTTCAGGCTGTTTGGGGGGCAGATTGGTTATTTGCAACGTTTTAGGGGCGGTACGAGGGTTTTCCGTTGAGAAAATGGAAATTAACTACTCTCGGGTTGTTTAGGGGTGAATAGTGCTTTTCGTCGGAACAGCGAGAAATTCGGGATTCGTGCCGGTCTGGACGGCCGATCGTGATTTCAGGCTGTTAGGGGGGCAGATTGGTTATTTGCAACGTTTTAGGGGCGGTACGAGGGTTTTCCGTTGACAAAATGGAAAATAACTACTTTCGGGTTGTTCAGGGGTGAATAGTGCTTTTCGTCGGAACAGCGAGAAATTCGGGATTCGTGCCGGTCTGGACGGCCGATCGTGATTTCAGGCTGTTTGGGGGGCAGATTGGTTATTTGCAACGTTTTCGGGGCGGTACGAGGGTTTTCCGTTGACAAAATGGAAAATATCTACTTTTGGGTTGTTCAGGGGTGAATAGTGCTTTTCGTCGGAACAACGAGAAATTCGGGATTCGTGCCGGTCTGGACGGCCGATCGTGATTTCAGGCTGTTTGGGGGGCAGATTGGTTATTTGCAACGTTTTAGGGGCGGTACGAGGGTTTTCCGTTGACAAAATGGAAAATAACTACTTTCAGGTTGTTCAGGGGTGAATAGTGCTTTTCGTCGGAACAGCGAGAAATTCGGGATTCGTGCCGGTCTGGACGGCCGATCGTGATTTCAGGCTGTTTGGGGGGCAGATTGGTTATTTGCAACGTTTTAGGGGCGGTACGTGGGTTTTCCGTTGAGAAAATGGAAAATAACTACTTTCAGGTTGTTCAGGGGTGAATAGTGCTTTTCGTCGAAACAGCGAGAAATTCGGGATTCGTGCCGGTCTGGACGGCCGATCGTGATTTCAGGCTGTTTGGGGGGCAGATTGGTTATTTGCAACGTTTTAGGGGCGGTACGAGGGTTTTCCGTTGACAAAATGGAAAATAACTACTTTTGGGTTGTTCAGGGGTGAATAGTGCTTTTCGTTGGAACAACGAGAAATTCAGGATTCGTGCCGGTCTGGATGGCCGATCGTGATTTCAGGCTGTTAGGGGGGCAGATTGGTTATTTGCAACGTTTTAGGGGCGGTACGAGGGTTTTCCGTTGACAAAATGGAAAATAACTACTTTCAGGTTGTTCAGGGGTGAATAGTGCTTTTCGTCGGAACAGCGAGAAATTCAGGATTCGAGCCGGTCTGGACGGCCGATCGTGATTTCAGGCTGTTTGGGGGGCAGATTGGTTATTTGCAACGTTTTAGGGGCGGTACGAGGGTTTTCCGTTGAGAAAACGGAAAATAACTACTTTCAGGTTGTTCAGGGGTGAATAGTGCTTTTCGTCGGAACAGCGAGAAATTCGGGATTCGTGCCGGTCTGGACGGCCGATCGTGATTTCAGGCTGTTTGGGGGGCAGATTGGTTATTTGCAACGTTTTAGGGGCGGTACGAGGGTTTTCCGTTGACAAAATGGAAAATAACTACTTTCGGGTTGTTCAGGGGTGAATAGTGCTTTTTGTCGGAACAGCGAGATATTCGGGATTCGTGCCGGTCTGGACGGCCGATCGTGATTTCAGGCTGTTTGGGCGGCAGATTGGTTATTTGCAACGTTTTAGGGGCGGTACGAGGTATTTCTGTTGACAAAATGGAAAATAACTACTTTCGGGTTGTTCAGGGGTGAATAGTGCTTTTTGTCGGAACAGCGAGAAATTCGGGATTCGTGCCGGTCTGGACGGCCGATCGTGATTTCAGGCTGTTTGGGGGGCAGATTGGTTATTTGCAACGTTTTAGGGGCGGTACGAGGGTTTTCCGTTGACAAAATGGAAAATAACTCCTCTCGGGTTGTTCAGGGGTGAATAGTGCTTTTTGTCGGAACAGCGAGAAATTCGGGATTCGTGCCGGTCTGGACGGCCGATCGTGATTTCAGGCTGTTTGGGCGGCAGATTGGTTATTTGCAACGTTTTAGGGGCGGTACGAGGGTTTTCCGTTGACAAAAGGGAAAATAACTACTTTCGGGTTGTTCAGGGGTGAATAGTGCTTTTTGTCGGAACAGCGAGAAATTCGGGATTCGTGCCGGTCTGGACGGCCGATCGTGATTTCAGGCTGTTTGGGCGGCAGATAGGTTATTTGCAACGTTTTAGGGGCGGTACGAGGTATTTCCGTTGACAAAATGGAAAATAACTACTTTCGGGTTGTTCAGGTGGTGAATAGTGCTTTTCGTCGGAACAGCGAGAAATTCGGGATTCGTGCCGGTCTGGACGGCCGATCGTGATTTCAGGCTGTTTGGGGGGCAGATTGGTTATTTGCAACGGTTTAGGGGCGGTACGAGGGTTTTCCGTTGACAAAATGGAAAATAACTCCTCTCGGGTTGTTCAGGGGTGAATAGTGCTTTTTGTCGGAACAGCGAGAAATTCGGGATTCGTGCCGGTCTGGACGGCCGATCGTGATTTCAGGCTGTTTGGGGGGCAGATTGGTTATTTGCAACGATTTAGGGGCGGTACGAGGGTTTTCCGTTGACAAAATGGAAAATAACTACTTTCGGGTTGTTCAGGGGTGAATAGTGCTTTTTGTCGGAACAGCGAGAAATTCGGGATTCGTGCCGGTCTGGACGGCCGATCGTGATTTCAGGCTGTTTGGGGGGCAGATTGGTTATTTGCAACGTTTTAGGGGCGGTACGAGGGTTTTCCGTTGACAAAATGGAAAATAACTACTTTCGGGTTGTTCAGGGGTGAATAGTGCTTTTTGTCGGAACAGCGAGATATTCGGGATTCGTGCCGGTCTGGACGGCCGATCGTGATTTCAGGCTGTTTGGGCGGCAGATTGGTTATTTGCAACGTTTTAGGGGCGGTACGAGGTATTTCTGTTGACAAAATGGAAAATAACTACTTTCGGGTTGTTCAGGGGTGAATAGTGCTTTTCGTCGGAACAGCGAGAAATTCGGGATTCGTGCCGGTCTGGACGGCCGATCGTGATTTCAGGCTGTTTGGGGGGCAGATTGGTTATTTGCAACGTTTTAGGGGCGGTACGAGGGTTTTCCGTTGACAAAATGGAAAATAACTACTCTCGGGTTGTTCAGGGGTGAATAGTGCTTTTCGTCGGAACAACGAGAAATTCGGGATTCGTGCCGGTCTGGACGGCCGATCGTGATTTCAGGCTGTTTGGGGGGCAGATTGGTTATTTGCAACGTTTTAGGGGCGGTACGAGGGTTTTCCGTTGACAAAATGGAAAATAACTACTTTCGGGTTGTTCAGGGGTGAATAGTGCTTTTTGTCGGAACAGCGAGATATTCGGGATTCGTGCCGGTCTGGACGGCCGATCGTGATTTCAGGCTGTTTGGGCGGCAGATTGGTTATTTGCAACGTTTTAGGGGCGGTACGAGGTATTTCTGTTGACAAAATGGAAAATAACTACTTTCGGGTTGTTCAGGGGTGAATAGTGCTTTTCGTCGGAACAGCGAGAAATTCGGGATTCGTGCCGGTCTGGACGGCCGATCGTGATTTCAGGCTGTTTGGGGGGCAGATTGGTTATTTGCAACGTTTTAGGGGCGGTACGAGGGTTTTCCGTTGACAAAATGGAAAATAACTCCTCTCGGGTTGTTCAGGGGTGAATAGTGCTTTTTGTCGGAACAGCGAGAAATTCGGGATTCGTGCCGGTCTGGACGGCCGATCGTGATTTCAGGCTGTTTGGGGGGCAGATTGGTTATTTGCAACGTTTTAGGGGCGGTACGAGGGTTTTCCGTTGACAAAATGGAAAATAACTACTTTCGGGTTGTTCAGGGGTGAATAGTGCTTTTTGTCGGAACAGCGAGAAATTCGGGATTCGTGCCGGTCTGGACGGCCGATCGTGATTTCAGGCTGTTTGGGGGGCAGATTGGTTATTTGCAACGTTTTAGGGGCGGTACGAGGGTTTTCCGTTGACAAAATGGAAAATAACTACTTTCGGGTTGTTCAGGGGTGAATAGTGCTTTTCGTCGGAACAGCGAGAAATTCGGGATTCGTGCCGGTCTGGACGGCCGATCGTGATTTCAGGCTGTTTGGGGGGCAGATTGGTTATTTGTAACGTTTTAGGGGCGGTACGAGGGTTTTCCGTTGAGAAAATGGAAAATAACTACTTTCGGGTTGTTCAGGGGTGAATAGTGCTTTTTGTCGGAACAGCGAGAAATTCGGGATTCGTGCCGGTCTGGACGGCCGATCGTGATTTCAGGCTGTTTGGGCGGCAGATTGGTTATTTGCAACGTTTTAGGGGCGGTACGAGGTATTTCCGTTGACAAAATGGAAAATAACTACTTTCGGGTTGTTCAGGGGTGAATAGTGCTTTTCGTCGGAACAGCGAGAAATTCGGGATTCGTGCCGGTCTGGACGGCCGATCGTGATTTCAGGCTGTTTGGGGGGCAGATTGGTTATTTGCAACGTTTTAGGGGCGGTACGAGGGTTTTCCGTTGACAAAATGGAAAATAACTCCTCTCGGGTTGTTCAGGGGTGAATAGTGCTTTTCGTCGGAACAGCGAGAAATTCGGGATTCGTGCCGGTCTGGACGGCCGATCGTGATTTCAGGCTGTTTGGGGGGCAGATTGGTTATTTGCAACGTTTTAGGGGCGGTACGAGGGTTTTCCGTTGACAAAATGGAAAATAACTCCTCTCGGGTTGTTCAGGGGTGAATAGTGCTTTTTGTCGGAACAGCGAGAAATTCGGGATTCGTGCCGGTCTGGACGGCCGATCGTGATTTCAGGCTGTTTGGGGGGCAGATTGGTTATTTGCAACGTTTTAGGGGCGGTACGAGGGTTTTCCGTTGACAAAATGGAAAATAACTACTTTCGGGTTGTTCAGGGGTGAATAGTGCTTTTTGTCGGAACAGCGAGAAATTCGGGATTCGTGCCGGTCTGGACGGCCGATCGTGATTTCAGGCTGTTTGGGGGGCAGATTGGTTATTTGCAACGTTTTAGGGGCGGTACGAGGGTTTTCCGTTGACAAAATGGAAAATAACTACTCTCGGGTTGTTCAGGGGTGAATAGTGCTTTTCGTCGGAACAGCGAGAAATTCGGGATTCGTGCCGGTCTGGACGGCCGATCGTGATTTCAGGCTGTTTGGGGGGCAGATTGGTTATTTGCAACGTTTTAGGGGCGGTACGATGGTTTTCCGTTTACAAAATGGAAAATAACTACTCTCGGGTTGATCGGGGGTGAATAGTGCTTTTCGTCCGAACAGCGAGAAATTCGGGATTCGTGCCGGTCTGGACGGCCGATCGTGATTTCAGGCTGTTTGGGGGGCAGATTGGTTATTTGCAACGTTTTAGGGGCGGTACGAGGGTTTTCCGTTGACAAAATGGAAAATAACTACTCTCGGGTTGTTCAGGGGTGAATAGTGCTTTTCGTCGGAACAGCGAGAAATTCGGGATTCGTGCCGGTCTGGACGGCCGATCGTGATTTCAGGCTGTTTGGGGGGCAGATTGGTTATTTGCAACGTTTTAGGGGCGGTACGATGGTTTTCCGTTTACAAAATGGAAAATAACTACTCTCGGGTTGATCGGGGGTGAATAGTGCTTTTTGTCCGAACAGCGAGAAATTCGGGATTCGTGCCGGTCTGGACGGCCGATCGTGATTTCAGGCTGTTTGGGGGGCAGATTGGTTATTTGTAACGTTTTAGGGGCGGTACGAGGGTTTTCCGTTGACAAAATGGAAAATAACTACTCTCGGGTTGTTCAGGGGTGAATAGTGCTTTTTGTCGGAACAGCGAGAAATTCGGGATTCGTGCCGGTCTGGACGGCCGATCGTGATTTCAGGCTGTTTGGGCGGCAGATTGGTTATTTGCAACGTTTTAGGGGCGGTACGAGGTATTTCCGTTGACAAAATGGAAAATAACTACTTTCGGGTTGTTCAGGGGTGAATAGTGCTTTTCGTCGGAACAGCGAGAAATTCGGGATTCGTGCCGGTCTGGACGGCCGATCGTGATTTCAGGCTGTTTGGGGGGCAGATTGGTTATTTGCAACGTTTTAGGGGCGGTACGAGGGTTTTCCGTTGACAAAATGGAAAATAACTACTCTCGGGTTGTTCAGGGGTGAATAGTGCTTTTCGTCGGAACAGCGAGAAATTCGGGATTCGTGCCGGTCTGGACGGCCGATCGTGATTTCAGGCTGTTTGGGGGGCAGATTGGTTATTTGCAACGTTTTAGGGGCGGTACGATGGTTTTCCGTTTACAAAATGGAAAATAACTACTCTCGGGTTGTTCAGGGGTGAATAGTGCTTTTCGTCCGAACAGCGAGAAATTCGGGATTCGTGCCGGTCTGGACGGCCGATCGTGATTTCAGGCTGTTTGGGGGGCAGATTAGTTATTTGTAACGTTTTAGGGGCGGTACGAGGGTTTTCCGTTGACAAAATGGAAAATAACTCCTCTCGGGTTGTTCAGGGGTGAATAGTGCTTTTTGTCGGAACAGCGAGAAATTCGGGATTCGTGCCGGTCTGGACGGCCGATCGTGATTTCAGGCTGTTTGGGGGGCAGATTGGTTATTTGCAACGTTTTAGGGGCGGTACGAGGGTTTTCCGTTGACAAAATGGAAAATAACTACTTTCGGGTTGTTCAGGGGTGAATAGTGCTTTTTGTCGGAACAGCGAGAAATTCGGGATTCGTGCCGGTCTGGACGGCCGATCGTGATTTCAGGCTGTTTGGGGGGCAGATTGGTTATTTGCAACGTTTTAGGGGCGGTACGAGGGTTTTCCGTTGACAAAATGGAAAATAACTACTCTCGGGTTGTTCAGGGGTGAATAGTGCTTTTCGTCGGAACAGCGAGAAATTCGGGATTCGTGCCGGTCTGGACGGCCGATCGTGATTTCAGGCTGTTTGGGGGGCAGATTGGTTATTTGCAACGTTTTAGGGGCGGTACGATGGTTTTCCGTTTACAAAATGGAAAATAACTACTCTCGGGTTGATCAGGGGTGAATAGTGCTTTTCGTCCGAACAGCGAGAAATTCGGGATTCGTGCCGGTCTGGACGGCCGATCGTGATTTCAGGCTGTTTGGGGGGCAGATTGGTTATTTGTAACGTTTTAGGGGCGGTACGAGGGTTTTCCGTTGACAAAATGGAAAATAACTACTTTCGGGTTGTTCAGGGGTGAATAGTGCTTTTTGTCGGAACAGCGAGAAATTCGGGATTCGTGCCGGTCTGGACGGCCGATCGTGATTTCAGGCTGTTTGGGGGGCAGATTGGTTATTTGCAACGTTTTAGGGGCGGTACGAGGGTTTTCCGTTGACAAAATGGAAAATAACTACTCTCGGGTTGTTCAGGGGTGAATAGTGCTTTTCGTCGGAACAGCGAGAAATTCGGGATTCGTGCCGGTCTGGACGGCCGATCGTGATTTCAGGCTGTTTGGGGGGCAGATTGGTTATTTGCAACGTTTTAGGGGCGGTACGATGGTTTTCCGTTTACAAAATGGAAAATAACTACTCTCGGGTTGATCAGGGGTGAATAGTGCTTTTCGTCCGAACAGCGAGAAATTCGGGATTCGTGCCGGTCTGGACGGCCGATCGTGATTTCAGGCTGTTTGGGGGGCAGATTGGTTATTTGTAACGTTTTAGGGGCGGTACGAGGGTTTTCCGTTGAGAAAATGGAAAATAACTACTTTCGGGTTGTTCAGGGGTGAATAGTGCTTTTTGTCGGAACAGCGAGAAATTCGGGATTCGTGCCGGTCTGGACGGCCGATCGTGATTTCAGGCTGTTTGGGCGGCAGATTGGTTATTTGCAACGTTTTAGGGGCGGTACGAGGTATTTCCGTTGACAAAATGGAAAATAACTACTTTCGGGTTGTTCAGGGGTGAATAGTGCTTTTCGTCGGAACAGCGAGAAATTCGGGATTCGTGCCGGTCTGGACGGCCGATCGTGATTTCAGGCTGTTTGGGGGGCAGATTGGTTATTTGCAACGTTTTAGGGGCGGTACGAGGGTTTTCCGTTGACAAAATGGAAAATAACTACTCTCGGGTTGTTCAGGGGTGAATAGTGCTTTTTGTCGGAACAGCGAGATATTCGAGATTCGTGCCGGTCTGGACGGCCGATCGTGATTTCAGGCTGTTTGGGCGGCAGATTGGTTATTTGCAACGTTTTAGGGGCGGTACTAGGTATTTCTGTTGACAAAATGGAAAATAACTACTTTCGGGTTGTTCAGGGGTGAATAGTGCTTTTCGTCGGAACAGCGAGAAATTCGGGATTCGTGCCGGTCTGGACGGCCGATCGTGATTTCAGGCTGTTTGGGGGGCAGATTGGTTATTTGCAACGTTTTAGGGGCGGTTCGAGGGTTTTCCGTTGACAAAATGGAAAATAACTCCTCTCGGGTTGTTCAGGGGTGAATAGTGCTTTTTGTCGGAACAGCGAGAAATTCGGGATTCGTGCCGGTCTGGACGGCCGATCGTGATTTCAGGCTGTTTGGGGGGCAGATTGGTTATTTGCAACGTTTTAGGGGCGGTACGAGGGTTTTCCGTTGACAAAATGGAAAATAACTACTTTCGGGTTGTTCAGGGGTGAATAGTGCTTTTTGTCGGAACAGCGAGAAATTCGGGATTCGTGCCGGTCTGGACGGCCGATCGTGATTTCAGGCTGTTTGGGCGGCAGATTGGTTATTTGCAACGTTTTAGGGGCGGTACGAGGGTTTTCCGTTGACAAAATGGAAAATAACTACTCTCGGGTTGTTCAGGGGTGAATAGTGCTTTTCGTCGGAACAGCGAGAAATTCGGGATTCGTGCCGGTCTGGACGGCCGATCGTGATTTCAGGCTGTTTGGGGGGCAGATTGGTTATTTGCAACGTTTTAGGGGCGGTACGATGGTTTTCCGTTTACAAAATGGAAAATAACTACTCTCGGGTTGATCAGGGGTGAATAGTGCTTTTCGTCCGAACAGCGAGAAATTCGGGATTCGTGCCGGTCTGGACGGCCGATCGTGATTTCAGGCTGTTTGGGGGGCAGATTGGTTATTTGCAACGTTTTAGGGGCGGTACGAGGTATTTCCGTTGACAAAATGGAAAATAACTACTTTCGGGTTGTTCAGGGGTGAATAGTGTTTTTCGTCGGAACAGCGAGAAATTCGGGATTCGTGCCGGTCTGGACGGCCGATCGTGATTTCAGGCTGTTTGGGGGGCAGATTGGTTATTTGCAACGTTTTAGGGGCGGTACGAGGGTTTTCCGTTGACAAAATGGAAAATAACTCCTCTCGGGTTGATCAGGGGTGAATAGTGCTTTTTGTCGGAACAGCGAGAAATTCGGGATTCGTGCCGGTCTGGACGGCCGATTGTGATTTCAGGCTGTTTGGGGGGCAGATTGGTTATTTGCAACGTTTTAGGGGCGGCACGAGGGTTTTCCGTTGACAAAATGGAAAATAACTACTTTCGGGTTGTTCAGGGGTGAATAGTGCTTTTTGTCGGAACAGCGAGAAATTCGGGATTCGTGCCGGTCTGGACGGCCGATCGTGATTTCAGGCTGTTTGGGGGGCAGATTGGTTATTTGCAACGTTTTAGGGGCGGTACGAGGGTTTTCCGTTGACAAAATGGAAAATAACTACTCTCTGGTTGTTCAGGGGTGAATAGTGCTTTTCGTCGGAACAGCGAGAAATTCGGGATTCGTGCCGGTCTGGACGGCCGATCGTGATTTCAGGCTGTTTGGGGGGCAGATTGGTTATTTGCAACGTTTTAGGGGCGGTACGATGGTTTTCCGTTTACAAAATGGAAAATAACTACTCTCGGGTTGATCAGGGGTGAATAGTGCTTTTCGTCCGAACAGCGAGAAATTCGGGATTCGTGCCGGTCTGGACGGCCGATCGTGATTTCAGGCTGTTTGGGGGGCAGATTGGTTATTTGTAACGTGTTAGGGGCGGTACGAGGGTTTTCCGTTGAGAAAATGGAAAATAACTCCTCTCGGGTTGTTCAGGGGTGAATAGTGCTTTTTGTCGGAACAGCGAGAAATTCGGGATTCGTGCCGGTCTGGACGGCCGATCGTGATTTCAGGCTGTTTGGGGGGCAGATTGGTTATTTGCAACGTTTTAGGGGCGGTACGAGGGTTTTCCGTTGACAAAATGGAAAATAACTACTTTCGGGTTGTTCAGGGGTGAATAGTGCTTTTTGTCGGAACAGCGAGAAATTCGGGATTCGTGCCGGTCTGGACGGCCGATCGTGATTTCAGGCTGTTTGGGGGGCAGATTGGTTATTTGCAACGTTTTAGGGGCGGTACGATGGTTTTCCGTTTACAAAATGGAAAATAACTACTCTCGGGTTGATCAGGGGTGAATAGTGCTTTTCGTCCGAACAGCGAGAAATTCGGGATTTGTGCCGGTCTGGACGGCCGATCGTGATTTCAGGCTGTTTGGTGGGCAGATTGGTTATTTGTAACGTTTTAGGGGCGGTACGAGGGTTTTCCGTTGAGAAAATGGAAAATAACTACTTTCGGGTTGTTCAGGGGTGAATAGTGCTTTTTGTCGGAACAGCGAGAAATTCGGGATTCGTGCCGGTCTGGACGGCCGATCGTGATTTCAGGCTGTTTGGGCGGCAGATTGGTTATTTGCAACGTTTTAGGGGCGGTACGAGGTATTTCCGTTGACAAAATGGAAAATAACTACTTTCGGGTTGTTCAGGGGTGAATAGTGCTTTTCGTCGGAACAGCGAGAAATTCGGGATTCGTGCCGGTCTGGACGGCCGATCGTGATTTCAGGCTGTTTGGGGGGCAGATTGGTTATTTGCAACGTTTTAGGGGCGGTACGAGGGTTTTCCGTTGACAAAATGGAAAATAACTCCTCTCGGGTTGTTCAGGGGTGAATAGTGCTTTTCGTCGGAACAGCGAGAAATTCGGGATTCGTGCCGGTCTGGACGGCCGATCGTGATTTCAGGCTGTTTGGGGGGCAGATTGGTTATTTGCAACGTTTTAGGGGCGGTACGAGGGTTTTCCGTTGACAAAATGGAAAATAACTCCTCTCGGGTTGTTCAGGGGTGAATAGTGCTTTTTGTCGGAACAGCGAGAAATTCGGGATTCGTGCCGGTCTGGACGGCCGATCGTGATTTCAGGCTGTTTGGGGGGCAGATTGGTTATTTGCAACGTTTTAGGGGCGGTACGAGGGTTTTCCGTTGACAAAATGGAAAATAACTCCTCTCGGGTTGTTCAGGGGTGAATAGTGCTTTTTGTCGGAACAGCGAGAAATTCGGGATTCGTGCCGGTCTGGACGGCCGATCGTGATTTCAGGCTGTTTGGGGGGCAGATTGGTTATTTGCAACGTTTTAGGGGCGGTACGAGGGTTTTCCGTTGACAAAATGGAAAATAACTCCTCTCGGGTTGTTCAGGGGTGAATAGTGCTTTTTGTCGGAACAGCGAGAAATTCGGGATTCGTGCCGGTCTGGACGGCCGATCGTGATTTCAGGCTGTTTGGGGGGCAGATTGGTTATTTGCAACGTTTTAGGGGCGGTACGAGGGTTTTCCGTTGACAAAATGGAAAATAACTACTTTCGGGTTGTTCAGGGGTGAATAGTGCTTTTTGTCGGAACAGCGAGAAATTCGGGATTCGTGCCGGTCTGGACGGCCGATCGTGATTTCAGGCTGTTTGGGGGGCAGATTGGTTATTTGCAACGTTTTAGGGGCGGTACGATGGTTTTCCGTTTACAAAATGGAAAATAACTACTCTCGGGTTGATCAGGGGTGAATAGTGCTTTTCGTCCGAACAGCGAGAAATTCGGGATTTGTGCCGGTCTGGACGGCCGATCGTGATTTCAGGCTGTTTGGGGGGCAGATTGGTTATTTGTAACGTTTTAGGGGCGGTACGAGGGTTTTCCGTTGAGAAAATGGAAAATAACTACTTTCGGGTTGTTCAGGGGTGAATAGTGCTTTTTGTCGGAACAGCGAGAAATTCGGGATTCGTGCCGGTCTGGACGGCCGATCGTGATTTCAGGCTGTTTGGGCGGCAGATTGGTTATTTGCAACGTTTTAGGGGCGGTACGAGGTATTTCCGTTGACAAAATGGAAAATAACTACTTTCGGGTTGTTCAGGGGTGAATAGTGCTTTTCGTCGGAACAGCGAGAAATTCGGGATTCGTGCCGGTCTGGACGGCCGATCGTGATTTCAGGCTGTTTGGGGGGCAGATTGGTTATTTGCAACGTTTTAGGGGCGGTACGAGGGTTTTCCGTTGACAAAATGGAAAATAACTCCTCTCGGGTTGTTCAGGGGTGAATAGTGCTTTTCGTCCGAACAGCGAGAAATTCGGGATTCGTGCCGGTCTGGACGGCCGATCGTGATTTCAGGCTGTTTGGGGGGCAGATTGGTTATTTGCAACGTTTTAGGGGCGGTACGAGGGTTTTCCGTTGACAAAATGGAAAATAACTACTCTCGGGTTGTTCAGGGGTGAATAGTGCTTTTCGTCGGAACAGCGAGAAATTCGGGATTCGTGCCGGTCTGGACGGCCGATCATGATTTCAGGCTGTTTGGGGGGCAGATTGGTTATTTGCAACGTTTTCGGGGCGGTACGAGGGTTTTCCGTTGAGAAAATGGAAAATAACTACTCTCGGGTTGTTCAGGGGTGAATAGTGCTTTTTGTCGGAACAGCGAGAAATTCGGGATTCGTGCCGGTCTGGACGGCCGATCGTGATTTCAGGCTGTTTGGGGGGCAGATTGGTTATTTGCAACGTTTTAGGGGCGGTACGAGGGTTTTCCGTTGACAAAATGGAAAATAACTCCTCTCGGGTTGTTCAGGGGTGAATAGTGCTTTTTGTCGGAACAGCGAGAAATTCGGGATTCGTGCCGGTCTGGACGGCCGATCGTGATTTCAGGCTGTTTGGGGGGCAGATTGGTTATTTGCAACGTTTTAGGGGCGGTACGAGGGTTTTCCGTTGACAAAATGGAAAATAACTCCTCTCGGGTTGTTCAGGGGTGAATAGTGCTTTTTGTCGGAACAGCGAGAAATTCGGGATTCGTGCCGGTCTGGACGGCCGATCGTGATTTCAGGCTGTTTGGGGGGCAGATTGGTTATTTGCAACGTTTTAGGGGCGGTACGAGGGTTTTCCGTTGACAAAATGGAAAATAACTACTTTCGGGTTGTTCAGGGGTGAATAGTGCTTTTTGTCGGAACAGCGAGAAATTCGGGATTCGTGCCGGTCTGGACGGCCGATCGTGATTTCAGGCTGTTTGGGGGGCAGATTGGTTATTTGCAACGTTTTAGGGGCGGTACGATGGTTTTCCGTTTACAAAATGGAAAATAACTACTCTCGGGTTGATCAGGGGTGAATAGTGCTTTTCGTCCGAACAGCGAGAAATTCGGGATTTGTGCCGGTCTGGACGGCCGATCGTGATTTCAGGCTGTTTGGGGGGCAGATTGGTTATTTGTAACGTTTTAGGGGCGGTACGAGGGTTTTCCGTTGAGAAAATGGAAAATAACTACTTTCGGGTTGTTCAGGGGTGAATAGTGCTTTTTGTCGGAACAGCGAGAAATTCGGGATTCGTGCCGGTCTGGACGGCCGATCGTGATTTCAGGCTGTTTGGGCGGCAGATTGGTTATTTGCAACGTTTTAGGGGCGGTACGAGGTATTTCCGTTGACAAAATGGAAAATAACTACTTTCGGGTTGTTCAGGGGTGAATAGTGCTTTTCGTCGGAACAGCGAGAAATTCGGGATTCGTGCCGGTCTGGACGGCCGATCGTGATTTCAGGCTGTTTGGGGGGCAGATTGGTTATTTGCAACGTTTTAGGGGCGGTACGAGGGTTTTCCGTTGACAAAATGGAAAATAACTCCTCTCGGGTTGTTCAGGGGTGAATAGTGCTTTTCGTCGGAACAGCGAGAAATTCGGGATTCGTGCCGGTCTGGACGGCCGATCGTGATTTCAGGCTGTTTGGGGGGCAGATTGGTTATTTGCAACGTTTTAGGGGCGGTACGAGGGTTTTCCGTTGACAAAATGGAAAATAACTCCTCTCGGGTTGTTCAGGGGTGAATAGTGCTTTTCGTCGGAACAGCGAGAAATTCGGGATTCGTGCCGGTCTGGACGGCCGATCGTGATTTCAGGCTGTTTGGGGGGCAGATTGGTTATTTGCAACGTTTTAGGGGCGGTACGAGGGTTTTCCGTTGACAAAATGGAAAATAACTCCTCTCGGGTTGTTCAGGGGTGAATAGTGCTTTTTGTCGGAACAGCGAGAAATTCGGGATTCGTGCCGGTCTGGACGGCCGATCGTGATTTCAGGCTGTTTGGGGGGCAGATTGGTTATTTGCAACGTTTTAGGGGCGGTACGAGGTATTTCCGTTGACAAAATGGAAAATAACTACTCTCGGGTTGATCAGGGGTGAATAGTGCTTTTCGTCGGAACAGCGAGAAATTCGGGATTCGTGCCGGTCTGGACGGCCGATCGTGATTTCAGGCTGTTTGGGGGGCAGATTGGTTATTTGCAACGTTTTAGGGGCGGTACGAGGGTTTTCCGTTGACAAAATGGAAAATAACTCCTCTCGGGTTGTTCAGGGGTGAATAGTGCTTTTCGTCGGAACAGCGAGAAATTCGGGATTCGTGCCGGTCTGGACGGCCGATCGTGATTTCAGGCTGTTTGGGGGGCAGATTGGTTATTTGCAACGTTTTAGGGGCGGTACGAGGGTTTTCCGTTGAGAAAATGGAAAATAACTACTCTCGGGTTGTTCAGGGGTGAATAGTGCTTTTCGTCGGAACAGCGAGAAATTCGGGATTCGTGCCGGTCTGGACGGCCGATCGTGATTTCAGGCTGTTTGGGGGGCAGATTGGTTATTTGCAACGTTTTAGGGGCGGTACGAGGGTTTTCCGTTGACAATATGGAAAATAACTACTCTCGGGTTGTTCAGGGGTGAATAGTGCTTTTTGTCGGAACAGCGAGAAATTCGGGATTCGTGCCGGTCTGGACGGCCGATCGTGATTTCAGGCTGTTTGGGGGGCAGATTGGTTATTTGCAACGTTTTAGGGGCGGTACGAGGGTTTTCCGTTGACAAAATGGAAAATAACTACTTTCGGGTTGTTCAGGGGTGAATAGTGCTTTTCGTCGGAACAGCGAGAAATTCGGGATTCGTGCCGGTCTGGACGGCCGATCGTGATTTCAGGCTGTTTGGGGGGCAGATTGGTTATTTGCAACGTTTTAGGGGCGGTACGAGGGTTTTCCGTTGACAAAATGGAAAATAACTACTTTCGGGTTGTTCAGGGGTGAATAGTGCTTTTTGTCAGAACAGCGAGAAATTCGGGATTCGTGCCGGTCTGGACGGCCGTTCGTGATTTCAGGCAGTTTGGGGGGCAGATTGGTTATTTGCAACGTTTTAGGGGCGGTACGAGGGTTTTCCGTTGACAAAATGGAAAATAACTACTCTCGGGTTGTTCAGGGGTGAATAGTGCTTTTTGTCGGAACAGCGAGAAATTCGGGATTCGTGCCGGTCTGGACGGCCGATCGTGATTTCAGGCTGTTTGGGGGGCAGATTGGTTATTTGCAACGTTTTAGGGGCGGTACGATGGTTTTCCGTTGACAAAATGGAAAATAACTACTCTCGGGTTGTTCAGGGGTGAATAGTGCTTTTCGTCGGAACAGCGAGAAATTCGGGATTCGTGCCGGTCTGGACGGCCGATCGTGATTTCAGGCTGTTTGGGGGGCAGATTGGTTATTTGCAACGTTTTAGGGGCGGTACAAGGGTTTTCCGTTGACAAAATGGAAAATAACTACTCTCGGGTTGTTCAGGGGTGAATAGTGCTTTTCGTCGGAACAGCGAGAAATTCGGGATTCGTGCCGGTCTGGACGGCCGATCGTGATTTCAGGCTGTTTGGGGGGCAGATTGGTTATTTGCAACGTTTTAGGGGCGGTACGAGGGTTTTCCGTTGAGAAAATGGAAAATAACTACTCTCGGGTTGTTCAGGGGTGAATAGTGCTTTTTGTCGGAACAGCGAGAAATTCGGGATTCGTGCCGGTCTGGACGGCCGATCGTGATTTCAGGCTGTTTGGGGGGCAAATTGGTTATTTGCAACGTTTTAGGGGCGGTACGAGGGTTTTCCGTTGACAAAATGGAAAATAACTACTTTCGGGTTGTTCAGGGGTGAATAGTGCTTTATGTCAGAACAGCGAGAAATTCGGGATTCGTGCCGGTCTGGACGGCCGTTCGTGATTTCAGGCAGTTTGGGGGGCAGATTGGTTATTTGCAACGTTTTAGGGGCGGTACGAGGGTTTTCCGTTGACAAAATGGAAAATAACTACTCTCGGGTTGTTCAGGGGTGAATAGTGCTTTTCGTCGGAACAGCGAGAAATTCGGGATTCGTGCCGGTCTGGACGGCCGATCGTGATTTCAGGCTGTTTGGGGGGCAGATTGGTTATTTGCAACGTTTTAGGGGCGGTACGATGGTTTTCCGTTGACAAAATGGAAAATAACTACTCTCGGGTTGTTCAGGGGTGAATAGTGCTTTTCGTCGGAACAGCGAGAAATTCGGGATTCGTGCCGGTCTGGACGGCCGATCGTGATTTCAGGCTGTTTGGGGGGCAGATTGGTTATTTGCAACGTTTTAGGGGCGGTACAAGGGTTTTCCGTTGACAAAATGGAAAATAACTACTCTCGGGTTGTTCAGGGGTGAATAGTGCTTTTCGTCGGAACAGCGAGAAATTCGGGATTCGTGCCGGTCTGGACGGCCGATCGTGATTTCAGGCTGTTTGGGGGGCAGATTGGTTATTTGCAACGTTTTAGGGGCGGTACGAGGGTTTTCCGTTGAGAAAATGGAAAATAACTACTCTCGGGTTGTTCAGGGGTGAATAGTGCTTTTTGTCGGAACAGCGAGAAATTCGGGATTCGTGCCGGTCTGGACGGCCGATCGTGATTTCAGGCTGTTTGGGGGGCAAATTGGTTATTTGCGACGTTTTAGGGGCGGTACGAGGGTTTTCCGTTGACAAAATGGAAAATAACTACTTTCGGGTTGTTCAGGGGTGAATAGTGCTTTTTGTCAGAACAGCGAGAAATTCGGGATTCGTGCCGGTCTGGACGGCCGTTCTTGATTTCAGGCAGTTTGGGGGGCAGATTGGTTATTTGCAACGTTTTAGGGGCGGTACGAGGGTTTTCCGTTGACAAAATGGAAAATAACTACTCTCGGGTTGTTCAGGGGTGAATAGTGCTTTTTGTCGGAACAGCGAGAAATTCGGGATTCGTGCCGGTCTGGACGGCCGATCGTGATTTCAGGCTGTTTGGGGGGCAGATTGGTTATTTGCAACGTTTTAGGGGCGGTACGATGGTTTTCCGTTGACAAAATGGAAAATAACTACTCTCGGGTTGTTCAGGGGTGAATAGTGCTTTTCGTCGGAACAGCGAGAAATTCGGGATTCGTGCCGGTCTGGACGGCCGATCGTGATTTCAGGCTGTTTGGGGGGCAGATTGGTTATTTGCAACGTTTTAGGGGCGGTACAAGGGTTTTCCGTTGACAAAATGGAAAATAACTACTCTCGGGTTGTTCAGGGGTGAATAGTGCTTTTCGTCGGAACAGCGAGAAATTCGGGATTCGTGCCGGTCTGGACGGCCGATCGTGATTTCAGGCTGTTTGGGGGGCAGATTGGTTATTTGCAACGTTTTAGGGGCGGTACGAGGGTTTTCCGTTGAGAAAATGGAAAATAACTACTCTCGGGTTGTTCAGGGGTGAATAGTGCTTTTTGTCGGAACAGCGAGAAATTCGGGATTCGTGCCGGTCTGGACGGCCGATCGTGATTTCAGGCTGTTTGGGGGGCAGATTGGTTATTTGCAACGTTTTAGGGGCGGTACGAGGGTTTTCCGTTGACAAAATGGAAAATAACTACTCTCGGGTTGTTCAGGGGTGAATAGTGCTTTTTGTCGGAACAGCGAGAAATTCGGGATTCGTGCCGGTCTGGACGGCCGATCGTGATTTCAGGCTGTTTGGGGGGCAGATTGGTTATTTGCAACGTTTTAGGGGCGGTACGATGGTTTTCCGTTGACAAAATGGAAAATAACTACTCTCGGGTTGTTCAGGGGTGAATAGTGCTTTTTGTCAGAACAGCGAGAAATTCGGGATTCGTGCCGGTCTGGACGGCCGTTCGTGATTTCAGGCAGTTTGGGGGGCAGATTGGTTATTTGCAACGTTTTTGGGGCGGTACGAGGGTTTTCCGTTGACAAAATGGAAAATAACTACTCTCGGGTTGTTCAGGGGTGAATAGTGCTTTTTGTCAGAACAGCGAGAAATTCGGGATTCGTGCCGGTCTGGACGGCCGTTCTTGATTTCAGGCAGTTTGGGGGGCAGATTGGTTATTTGCAACGTTTTAGGGGCGGTACGAGGGTTTTCCGTTGACAAAATGGAAAATAACTACTCTCGGGTTGTTCAGGGGTGAATAGTGCTTTTTGTCGGAACAGCGAGAAATTCGGGATTCGTGCCGGTCTGGACGGCCGATCGTGATTTCAGGCTGTTTGGGGGGCAGATTGGTTATTTGCAACGTTTTAGGGGCGGTACGATGGTTTTCCGTTGACAAAATGGAAAATAACTACTCTCGGGTTGTTCAGGGGTGAATAGTGCTTTTCGTCGGAACAGCGAGAAATTCGGGATTCGTGCCGGTCTGGACGGCCGATCGTGATTTCAGGCTGTTTGGGGGGCAGATTGGTTATTTGCAACGTTTTAGGGGCGGTACAAGGGTTTTCCGTTGACAAAATGGAAAATAACTACTCTCGGGTTGTTCAGGGGTGAATAGTGCTTTTCGTCGGAACAGCGAGAAATTCGGGATTCGTGCCGGTCTGGACGGCCGATCGTGATTTCAGGCTGTTTGGGGGGCAGATTGGTTATTTGCAACGTTTTAGGGGCGGTACGAGGGTTTTCCGTTGAGAAAATGGAAAATAACTACTCTCGGGTTGTTCAGGGGTGAATAGTGCTTTTTGTCGGAACAGCGAGAAATTCGGGATTCGTGCCGGTCTGGACGGCCGATCGTGATTTCAGGCTGTTTGGGGGGCAGATTGGTTATTTGCAACGTTTTAGGGGCGGTACGAGGGTTTTCCGTTGACAAAATGGAAAATAACTACTCTCGGGTTGTTCAGGGGTGAATAGTGCTTTTTGTCGGAACAGCGAGAAATTCGGGATTCGTGCCGGTCTGGACGGCCGATCGTGATTTCAGGCTGTTTGGGGGGCAGATTGGTTATTTGCAACGTTTTAGGGGCGGTACGATGGTTTTCCGTTGACAAAATGGAAAATAACTACTCTCGGGTTGTTCAGGGGTGAATAGTGCTTTTTGTCAGAACAGCGAGAAATTCGGGATTCGTGCCGGTCTGGACGGCCGTTCGTGATTTCAGGCAGTTTGGGGGGCAGATTGGTTATTTGCAACGTTTTAGGGGCGGTACGAGGGTTTTCCGTTGACAAAATGGAAAATAACTACTCTCGGGTTGTTCAGGGGTGAATAGTGCTTTTTGTCGGAACAGCGAGAAATTCGGGATTCGTGCCGGTCTGGACGGCCGATCGTGATTTCAGGCTGTTTGGGGGGCAGATTGGTTATTTGCAACGTTTTAGGGGCGGTACGATGGTTTTCCGTTGACAAAATGGAAAATAACTACTCTCGGGTTGTTCAGGGGTGAATAGTGCTTTTCGTCGGAACAGCGAGAAATTCGGGATTCGTGCCGGTCTGGACGGCCGATCGTGATTTCAGGCTGTTTGGGGGGCAGATTGGTTATTTGCAACGTTTTAGGGGCGGTACGAGGGTTTTCCGTTGAGAAAATGGAAAATAACTACTCTCGGGTTGTTCAGGGGTGAATAGTGCTTTTCGTCGGAACAGCGAGAAATTCGGGATTCGTGCCGGTCTGGACGGCCGATCGTGATTTCAGGCTGTTTGGGGGGCAGATTGGTTATTTGCAACGTTTTAGGGGCGGTACGAGGGTTTTCCGTTGACAAAATGGAAAATAACTACTCTCGGGTTGTTCAGGGGTGAATAGTGCTTTTTGTCGGAACAGCGAGAAATTCGGGATTCGTGCCGGTCTGGACGGCCGATCGTGATTTCAGGCTGTTTGGGGGGCAGATTGGTTATTTGCAACGTTTTAGGGGCGGTACGAGGGTTTTCCGTTGACAAAATGGAAAATAACTACTTTCGGGTTGTTCAGGGGTGAATAGTGCTTTTCGTCGGAACAGCGAGAAATTCGGGATTCGTGCCGGTCTGGACGGCCGATCGTGATTTCAGGCTGTTTGGGGGGCAGATTGGTTATTTGCAACGTTTTAGGGGCGGTACGAGGGTTTTCCGTTGACAAAATGGAAAATAACTACTCTCGGGTTGTTCAGGGGTGAATAGTGCTTTTCGTCGGAACAGCGAGAAATTCGGGATTCGTGCCGGTCTGGACGGCCGATCGTGATTTCAGGCTGTTTGGGCGGCAGATTGGTTATTTGCAACGTTTTAGGGGCGGTACGAGGGTTTTCCGTTGACAAAATGGAAAATAACTACTTTCGGGTTGTTCAAGGGTGAATAGTGCTTTATGTCGGAACAGCGAGAAATTCGGGATTCGTGCCGGTCTGGACGGCCGATCGTGATTTCAGGCTGTTTGGGGGGCAGATTGGTTATTTGCAACGTTTTAGGGGCGGTACGAGGGTTTTCCGTTGACAAAATGGAAAATAACTACTTTCGGGTTGTTCAGGGGTGAATAGTGCTTTTTGTCGGAACAGCGAGAAATTCGGGATTCGTGCCGGTGTGGACGGCCGATCGTGATTTCAGGCTGTTTGGGGGGCAGATTGGTTATTTGCAACGTTTTAGGGGCGGTACGAGGGTTTTCCGTTGACAAAATGGAAAATAACTACTTTCGGGTTGTTCAGGGGTGAATAGTGCTTTTTGTCGGAACAGCGAGAAATTCGGGATTCGTGCCGGTCTGGACGGCCGATCGTGATTTCAGGCTGTTTGGGGGGCAGATTGGTTATTTGCAACGTTTTAGGGGCGGTACGAGGGTTTTCCGTTGAGAAAATGGAAAATAACTACTTTCGGGTTGTTCAGGGGTGAATAGTGCTTTTTGTCGGAACAGCGAGAAATTCGGGATTCGTGCCGGTCTGGACGGCCGATCGTGATTTCAGGCTGTTTGGGGGGCAGATTGGTTATTTGCAACGTTTTAGGGGCGGTACGAGGGTTTTCCGTTGACAAAATGGAAAATAACTACTTTCGGGTTGTTCAGGGGTGAATAGTGCTTTTTGTCGGAACAGCGAGAAATTCGGGATTCGTGCCGGTCTGGACGGCCGATCGTGATTTCAGGCTGTTTGGGGGGCAGATTGGTTATTTGCAACGTTTTAGGGGCGGTACGAGGGTTTTCCGTTGACAAAATGGAAAATAACTACTTTCGGGTTGTTCAGGGGTGAATAGTGCTTTTTGTCGGAACAGCGAGAAATTCGGGATTCGTGCCGGTCTGGACGGCCGATCGTGATTTCAGGCTGTTTGGGGGGCAGATTGGTTATTTGCAACGTTTTAGGGGCGGTACGAGGGTTTTCCGTTGACAAAATGGAAAATAACTACTCTCGGGTTGTTCAGGGGTGAATAGTGCTTTTCGTCGGAACAGCGAGAAATTCGGGATTCGTGCCGGTCTGGACGGCCGATCGTGATTTCAGGCTGTTTGGGGGGCAGATTGGTTATTTGCAACGTTTTAGGGGCGGTACGATGGTTTTCCGTTTACAAAATGGAAAATAACTACTCTCGGGTTGATCAGGGGTGAATAGTGTTTTTCGTCCGAACAGCGAGAAATTCGGGATTCGTGCCGGTCTGGACAGCCGATCGTGATTTCAGGCTGTTTGGGGGGCAGATTGGTTATTTGCAACGTTTTAGGGGCGGTACGAGGGTTTTCCGTTGACAAAATGGAAAATAACTACTTTCGGGTTGTTCAGGGGTGAATAGTGCTTTTTGTCGGAACAGCGAGAAATTCGGGATTCGTGCCGGTCTGGACGGCCGATCGTGATTTCAGGCTGTTTGGGGGGCAGATTGGTTATTTGCAACGTTTTAGGGGCGGTACGAGGGTTTTCCGTTGACAAAATGGAAAATAACTACTCTCGGGTTGTTCAGGGGTGAATAGTGCTTTTCGTCGGAACAGCGAGAAATTCGGGATTCGTGCCGGTCTGGACGGCCGATCGTGATTTCAGGCTGTTTGGGGGGCAGATTGGTTATTTGCAACGTTTTAGGGGCGGTACGATGGTTTTCCGTTTACAAAATGGAAAATAACTACTCTCGGGTTGATCAGGGGTGAATAGTGCTTTTCGTCCGAACAGCGAGAAATTCGGGATTCGTGCCGGTCTGGACAGCCGATCGTGATTTCAGGCTGTTTGGGGGGCAGATTGGTTATTTGTAACGTTTTAGGGGCGGTACGAGGGTTTTCCGTTGAGAAAATGGAAAATAACTACTTTCGGGTTGTTCAGGGGTGAATAGTGCTTTTTGTCGGAACAGCGAGAAATTCGGGATTCGAGCCGGTCTGGACGGCCGATCGTGATTTCAGGCTGTTTGGGGGGCAGATTGGTTATTTGCAACGTTTTAGGGGCGGTACGAGGGTTTTCCGTTGACAAAATGGAAAATAACTACTCTCGGGTTGTTCAGGGGTGAATAGTGCTTTTCGTCGGAACAGCGAGAAATTCGGGATTCGTGCCGGTCTGGACGGCCGATCGTGATTTAAGGCTGTTTGGGGGGCAGATTGGTTATTTGCAACGTTTTAGGGGCGGTACGATGGCTTTCCGTTGACAAAATGGAAAATAACTACTCTCGGGTTGTTCAGGGGTGAATAGTGCTTTTTGTCGGAACAGCGAGAAATTCGGGATTCGTGCCGGTCTGGACAGCCGATCGTGATTTCAGGCTGTTTGGGGGGCAGATTGGTTATTTGCAACGTTTCAGGGGCGGTACGAGGGTTTTCCGTTGAGAAAATAGAAAATAACTACTTTCGGGTTGTTCAGGGGTGAATAGTGCTTTTTGTCGGAACAGCGAGAAATTCGGGATTCGTGCCGGTCTGGACGGCCGATCGTGATTTCAGGCTGTTTGGGGGGCAGATTGGTTATTTGCAACGTTTTAGGGGCGGTACGAGGGTTTTCCATTGACAAAATGGAAAATAACTACTCTCGGGTTGTTCAGGGGTGAATAGTGCTTTTCGTCGGAACAGCGAGAAATTCGGGATTCGTGCCGGTCTGGACTGCCGATCGTGATTTCAGGCTGTTTGGGGGGCAGATTGGTTATTTGCAACGTTTTAGGGGCGGTACGAGGGATTTCCGTTGAGAAAATGGAAAATAACTACTTTCGGGTTGTTCAGGGGTGAATAGTGCTTTTTGTCGGAACAGCGAGAAATTCGGGATTCGTGCCGGTCTGGACGGCCGATCGTGATTTCAGGCTGTTTGGGGGGCAGATTGGTTATTTGCAACGTTTTAGGGGCGGTACGAGGGATTTCCGTTGAGAAAATGGAAAATAACTACTTTCGGGTTGTTCAAGGGTGAATAGTGCTTTTTGTCGGAACAGCGAGAAATTCGGGATTCGTGCCGGTCTGGACGGCCGATCGTGATTTCAGGCTGTTTGGGGGGCAGATTGGTTATTTGCAACGTTTTAGGGGCGGTACGAGGGTTTTCCGTCGACAAAATGGAAAATAACTACTCTCGGGTTGTTCAGGGGTGAATAGTGCTTTTCGTCGGAACAGCGAGAAATTCGGGATTCGTGCCGGTCTGGACGGCCGATCGTGATTTCAGGCTGTTTGGGGGGCAGATTGGTTATTTGCAACGTTTTAGGGGCGGTACGAGGGTTTTCCGTTGACAAAATGGAAAATAACTACTCTCGGGTTGTTCAGGGGTGAATAGTGCTTTTCGTCGGAACAGCGAGAAATTCGGGATTCGTGCCGGTCTGGACGGCCGATCGTGATTTCAGGCTGTTTGGGGGGCAGATTGGTTATTTGCAACATTTTAGGGGCGGTACGATGGTTTTCCGTTTACAAAAAGGAAAATAACTACTCTCGGGTTGATCAGGGGTGAATAGTGCTTTTCGTCCGAACAGCGAGAAATTCGGGATTCGTGCCGGTCTGGACGGCCGATCGTGATTTCAGGCTGTTTGGGGGGCAGATTGGTTATTTGTAACGTTTTTGGGGCGGTACGAGGGTTTTCCGTTGAGAAAATGGAAAATAACTACTTTCGGGTTGTTCAGGGGTGAATAGTGCTTTTTGTCGGAACAGCGAGAAATTCGGGATTCGTGCCGGTCTGGACGGCCGATCGTGATTTCAGGCTGTTTGGGGGGCAGATTGGTTATTTGCAACGTTTTAGGGGCGGTACGAGGGTTTTCCGTTGACAAAATGGAAAATAACTACTTTCGGGTTGTTCAGGGGTGAATAGTGCTTTTTGTCAGAACAGCGAGAAATTCGGGATTCGTGCCGGTCTGGACTGCCGATCGTGATTTCAGGCTGTTTGGGGGGCAGATTGGTTATTTGCAACGTTTTAGGGGCGGTACGAGGGATTTCCGTTGAGAAAATGGAAAATAACTACTTTCGGGTTGTTCAAGGGTGAATAGTGCTTTTTGTCGGAACAGCGAGAAATTCGGGATTCGTGCCGGTCTGGACGGCCGATCGTGATTTCAGGCTGTTTGGGGGGCAGATTGGTTATTTGCAACGTTTTAGGGGCGGTACGAGGGTTTTCCGTCGACAAAATGGAAAATAACTACTCTCGGGTTGTTCAGGGGTGAATAGTGCTTTTCGTCGGAACAGCGAGAAATTCGGGATTCGTGCCGGTCTGGACGGCCGATCGTGATTTCAGGCTGTTTGGGGGGCAGATTGGTTATTTGCAACGTTTTAGGGGCGGTACGAGGGTTTTCCGTTGACAAAATGGAAAATAACTACTCTCGGGTTGTTCAGGGGTGAATAGTGCTTTTCGTCGGAACAGCGAGAAATTCGGGATTCGTGCCGGTCTGGACGGCCGATCGTGATTTCAGGCTGTTTGGGGGGCAGATTGGTTATTTGCAACGTTTTAGGGGCGGTACGATGGTTTTCCGTTTACAAAAAGGAAAATAACTACTCTCGGGTTGATCAGGGGTGAATAGTGCTTTTCGTCCGAACAGCGAGAAATTCGGGATTCGTGCCGGTCTGGACGGCCGATCGTGATTTCAGGCTGTTTGGGGGGCAGATTGGTTATTTGTAACGTTTTTGGGGCGGTACGAGGGTTTTCCGTTGAGAAAATGGAAAATAACTACTTTCGGGTTGTTCAGGGGTGAATAGTGCTTTTTGTCGGAACAGCGAGAAATTCGGGATTCGTGCCGGTCTGGACGGCCGATCGTGATTTCAGGCTGTTTGGGGGGCAGATTGGTTATTTGCAACGTTTTAGGGGCGGTACGAGGGTTTTCCGTTGACAAAATGGAAAATAACTACTTTCGGGTTGTTCAGGGGTGAATAGTGCTTTTTGTCAGAACAGCGAGAAATTCGGGATTCGTGCCGGTCTGGACTGCCGATCGTGATTTCAGGCTGTTTGGGGGGCAGATTGGTTATTTGCAACGTTTTAGGGGCGGTACGAGGGATTTCCGTTGAGAAAATGGAAAATAACTACTTTCGGGTTGTTCAAGGGTGAATAGTGCTTTTTGTCGGAACAGCGAGAAATTCGGGATTCGTGCCGGTCTGGACGGCCGATCGTGATTTCAGGCTGTTTGGGGGGCAGATTGGTTATTTGCAACGTTTTAGGGGCGGTACGAGGGTTTTCCGTCGACAAAATGGAAAATAACTACTCTCGGGTTGTTCAGGGGTGAATAGTGCTTTTCGTCGGAACAGCGAGAAATTCGGGATTCGTGCCGGTCTGGACGGCCGATCGTGATTTCAGGCTGTTTGGGGGGCAGATTGGTTATTTGCAACGTTTTAGGGGCGGTACGAGGGTTTTCCGTTGACAAAATGGAAAATAACTACTCTCGGGTTGTTCAGGGGTGAATAGTGCTTTTCGTCGGAACAGCGAGAAATTCGGGATTCGTGCCGGTCTGGACGGCCGATCGTGATTTCAGGCTGTTTGGGGGGCAGATTGGTTATTTGCAACGTTTTAGGGGCGGTACGATGGTTTTCCGTTTACAAAAAGGAAAATAACTACTCTCGGGTTGATCAGGGGTGAATAGTGCTTTTCGTCCGAACAGCGAGAAATTCGGGATTCGTGCCGGTCTGGACGGCCGATCGTGATTTCAGGCTGTTTGGGGGGCAGATTGGTTATTTGTAACGTTTTTGGGGCGGTACGAGGGTTTTCCGTTGAGAAAATGGAAAATAACTACTTTCGGGTTGTTCAGGGGTGAATAGTGCTTTTTGTCGGAACAGCGAGAAATTCGGGATTCGTGCCGGTCTGGACGGCCGATCGTGATTTCAGGCTGTTTGGGGGGCAGATTGGTTATTTGCAACGTTTTAGGGGCGGTACGAGGGATTTCCGTTGAGAAAATGGAAAATAACTACTTTCGGGTTGTTCAAGGGTGAATAGTGCTTTTTGTCGGAACAGCGAGAAATTCGGGATTCGTGCCGGTCTGGACGGCCGATCGTGATTTCAGGCTGTTTGGGGGGCAGATTGGTTATTTGCAACGTTTTAGGGGCGGTACGAGGGTTTTCCGTCGACAAAATGGAAAATAACTACTCTCGGGTTGTTCAGGGGTGAATAGTGCTTTTCGTCGGAACAGCGAGAAATTCGGGATTCGTGCCGGTCTGGACGGCCGATCGTGATTTCAGGCTGTTTGGGGGGCAGATTGGTTATTTGCAACGTTTTAGGGGCGGTACGAGGGTTTTCCGTTGACAAAATGGAAAATAACTACTCTCGGGTTGTTCAGGGGTGAATAGTGCTTTTCGTCGGAACAGCGAGAAATTCGGGATTCGTGCCGGTCTGGACGGCCGATCGTGATTTCAGGCTGTTTGGGGGGCAGATTGGTTATTTGCAACGTTTTAGGGGCGGTACGATGGTTTTCCGTTTACAAAAAGGAAAATAACTACTCTCGGGTTGATCAGGGGTGAATAGTGCTTTTCGTCCGAACAGCGAGAAATTCGGGATTCGTGCCGGTCTGGACGGCCGATCGTGATTTCAGGCTGTTTGGGGGGCAGATTGGTTATTTGTAACGTTTTAGGGGCGGTACGAGGGTTTTCCGTTGAGAAAATGGAAAATAACTACTTTCGGGTTGTTCAGGGGTGAATAGTGCTTTTTGTCGGAACAGCGAGAAATTCGGGATTCGTGCCGGTCTGGACGGCCGATCGTGATTTCAGGCTGTTTGGGGGGCAGATTGGTTATTTGCAACGTTTTAGGGGCGGTACGAGGGTTTTCCGTCGACAAAATGGAAAATAACTACTCTCGGGTTGTTCAGGGGTGAATAGTGCTTTTCGTCGGAACAGCGAGAAATTCGGGATTCGTGCCGGTCTGGACGGCCGATCGTGATTTCAGGCTGTTTGGGGGGCAGATTGGTTATTTGCAACGTTTTAGGGGCGGTACGAGGGTTTTCCGTTGACAAAATGGAAAATAACTACTCTCGGGTTGTTCAGGGGTGAATAGTGCTTTTCGTCGGAACAGCGAGAAATTCGGGATTCGTGCCGGTCTGGACGGCCGATCGTGATTTCAGGCTGTTTGGGGGGCAGATTGGTTATTTGCAACGTTTTAGGGGCGGTACGATGGTTTTCCGTTTACAAAAAGGAAAATAACTACTCTCGGGTTGATCAGGGGTGAATAGTGCTTTTCGTCCGAACAGCGAGAAATTCGGGATTCGTGCCGGTCTGGACGGCCGATCGTGATTTCAGGCTGTTTGGGGGGCAGATTGGTTATTTGTAACGTTTTTGGGGCGGTACGAGGGTTTTCCGTTGAGAAAATGGAAAATAACTACTTTCGGGTTGTTCAGGGGTGAATAGTGCTTTTTGTCGGAACAGCGAGAAATTCGGGATTCGTGCCGGTCTGGACGGCCGATCGTGATTTCAGGCTGTTTGGGGGGCAGATTGGTTATTTGCAACGTTTTAGGGGCGGTACGAGGGATTTCCGTTGAGAAAATGGAAAATAACTACTTTCGGGTTGTTCAAGGGTGAATAGTGCTTTTTGTCGGAACAGCGAGAAATTCGGGATTCGTGCCGGTCTGGACGGCCGATCGTGATTTCAGGCTGTTTGGGGGGCAGATTGGTTATTTGCAACGTTTTAGGGGCGGTACGAGGGTTTTCCGTCGACAAAATGGAAAATAACTACTCTCGGGTTGTTCAGGGGTGAATAGTGCTTTTCGTCGGAACAGCGAGAAATTCGGGATTCGTGCCGGTCTGGACGGCCGATCGTGATTTCAGGCTGTTTGGGGGGCAGATTGGTTATTTGCAACGTTTTAGGGGCGGTACGAGGGTTTTCCGTTGACAAAATGGAAAATAACTACTCTCGGGTTGTTCAGGGGTGAATAGTGCTTTTCGTCGGAACAGCGAGAAATTCGGGATTCGTGCCGGTCTGGACGGCCGATCGTGATTTCAGGCTGTTTGGGGGGCAGATTGGTTATTTGCAACGTTTTAGGGGCGGTACGATGGTTTTCCGTTTACAAAAAGGAAAATAACTACTCTCGGGTTGATCAGGGGTGAATAGTGCTTTTCGTCCGAACAGCGAGAAATTCGGGATTCGTGCCGGTCTGGACGGCCGATCGTGATTTCAGGCTGTTTGGGGGGCAGATTGGTTATTTGTAACGTTTTAGGGGCGGTACGAGGGTTTTCCGTTGAGAAAATGGAAAATAACTACTTTCGGGTTGTTCAGGGGTGAATAGTGCTTTTTGTCGGAACAGCGAGAAATTCGGGATTCGTGCCGGTCTGGACGGCCGATCGTGATTTCAGGCTGTTTGGGGGGCAGATTGGTTATTTGCAACGTTTTAGGGGCGGTACGAGGGTTTTCCGTTGACAAAATGGAAAATAACTACTCTCGGGTTGTTCAGGGGTGAATAGTGCTTTTTGTCAGAACAGCGAGAAATTCGGGATTCGTGCCGGTCTGGACGGCCGATCGTGATTTCAGGCTGTTTGGGGGGCAGATTGGTTATTTGCAACGTTTTAGGGGCGGTACGAGGGTTTTCCGTCGACAAAATGGAAAATAACTACTCTCGGGTTGTTCAGGGGTGAATAGTGCTTTTCGTCGGAACAGCGAGAAATTCGGGATTCGTGCCGGTCTGGACGGCCGATCGTGATTTCAGGCTGTTTGGGGGGCAGATTGGTTATTTGCAACGTTTTAGGGGCGGTACGAGGGTTTTCCGTTGACAAAATGGAAAATAACTACTCTCGGGTTGTTCAGGGGTGAATAGTGCTTTTCGTCGGAACAGCGAGAAATTCGGGATTCGTGCCGGTCTGGACGGCCGATCGTGATTTCATGCTGTTTGGGGGGCAGATTGGTTATTTGCAACGTTTTAGGGGCGGTACGATGGTTTTCCGTTGACAAAATGGAAAATAACTACTCTCGGGTTGTTCAGGGGTGAATAGTGCTTTTCGTCGGAACAGCGAGAAATTCGGGATTCGTGCCGGTCTGGACGGCCGATCGTGATTTCAGGCTGTTTGGGGGGCAGATTGGTTATTTGCAACGTTTTAGGGGCGGTACGAGGGTTTTCCGTTGACAAAATGGAAAATAACTACTCTCGGGTTGTTCAGGGGTGAATAGTGCTTTTCGTCGGAACAGCGAGAAATTCGGGATTCGTGCCGGTCTGGACGGCCGATCGTGATTTAAGGCTGTTTGGGGGGCAGATTGGTTATTTGCAACGTTTTAGGGGCGGTACGATGGCTTTCCGTTGACAAAATGGAAAATAACTACTCTCGGGTTGTTCAGGGGTGAATAGTGCTTTTCGTCGGAACAGCGAGAAATTCGGGATTCGTGCCGGTCTGGACAGCCGATCGTGATTTCAGGCTGTTTGGGGGGCAGATTGGTTATTTGCAACGTTTTAGGGGCGGTACGAGGGTTTTCCGTTGACAAAATGGAAAATAACTACTCTCGGGTTGTTCAGGGGTGAATAGTGCTTTTGGTCGGAACAGCGAGAAATTCGGGATTCGTGCCGGTCTGGACGGCCGATCGTGATTTCAGGCTGTTTGGGGGGCAGATTGGTTATTTGCAACGTTTTAGGGGCGGTACGAGGGTTTTCCGTTGACAAAATGGAAAATAACTACTTTCGGGTTGTTCAGGGGTGAATAGTGCTTTTCGTCGGAACAGCGAGAAATTCGGGATTCGTGCCGGTCTGGACGGCCGATCGTGATTTCATGCTGTTTGGGGGGCAGATTGGTTATTTGCAACGTTTTAGGGGCGGTACGATGGTTTTCCGTTGACAAAATGGAAAATAACTACTCTCGGGTTGTTCAGGGGTGAATAGTGCTTTTCGTCGGAACAGCGAGAAATTCGGGATTCGTGCCGGTCTGGACGGCCGATCGTGATTTCAGGCTGTTTGGGGGGCAGATTGGTTATTTGCAACGTTTTAGGGGCGGTACGAGGGTTTTCCGTTGACAAAATGGAAAATAACTACTCTCGGGTTGTTCAGGGGTGAATAGTGCTTTTCGTCGGAACAGCGAGAAATTCGGGATTCGTGCCGGTCTGGACGGCCGATCGTGATTTAAGGCTGTTTGGGGGGCAGATTGGTTATTTGCAACGTTTTAGGGGCGGTACGATGGCTTTCCGTTGACAAAATGGAAAATAACTACTCTCGGGTTGTTCAGGGGTGAATAGTGCTTTTCGTCGGAACAGCGAGAAATTCGGGATTCGTGCCGGTCTGGACAGCCGATCGTGATTTCAGGCTGTTTGGGGGGCAGATTGGTTATTTGCAACGTTTTAGGGGCGGTACGAGGGTTTTCCGTTGACAAAATGGAAAATAACTACTTTCGGGTTGTTCAGGGGTGAATAGTGCTTTTGGTCGGAACAGCGAGAAATTCGGGATTCGTGCCGGTCTGGACGGCCGATCGTGATTTCAGGCTGTTTGGGGGGCAGATTGGTTATTTGCAACGTTTTAGGGGCGGTACGAGGGTTTTCCGTTGACAAAATGGAAAATAACTACTTTCGGGTTGTTTAGGGGTGAATAGTGCTTTTTGTCGGAACAGCGAGAAATTCGGGATTCGTGCCGGTCTGGACGGCCGATCGTGATTTCAGGCTGTTTGGGGGGCAGATTGGTTATTTGCAACGTTTTAGGGGCGGTACGAGGGTTTTCCGTTGAGAAAACGGAAAATAACTACTTTCGGGTTGTTCAGGGGTGAATAGTGCTTTTCGTCGGAACAGCGAGAAATTCGGGATTCGTGCCGGTCTGGACGGCCGATCGTGATTTCAGGCTGTTTGGGGGGCAGATTGGTTATTTGCAACGTTTTAGGGGCGGTACGAGGGTTTTCCGTTGAGAAAATGGAAAATAACTACTTTCCGGTTGTTCAGGGGTGAATAGTGCTTTTTGTCGGAACAGCGAGAAATTCGGGATTCGTGCCGGTCTGGACGGCCGATCGTGATTTCAGGCTGTTTGGGGGGCAGATTGGTTATTTGCAACGTTTTAGGGGCGGTACGAGGGTTTTCCGTTGACAAAATGGAAAATAACTACTTTCGGGTTGTTCAGGGGTGAATAGTGCTTTTTGTCGGAACAGCGAGAAATTCGGGATTCGTGCCGGTCTGGACGGCCGATCGTGATTTCAGGCTGTTTGGGGGGCAGATTGGTTATTTGCAACGTTTTAGGGGCGGTACGAGGGTTTTCCGTTGACAAAATGGAAAATAACTACTCTCGGGTTGTTCAGGGGTGAATAGTGCTTTTCGTCGGAACAGCGAGAAATTCGGGATTCGTGCCGGTCTGGACGGCCGATCGTGATTTCAGGCTGTTTGGGGGGCAGATTGGTTATTTGCAACGTTTTAGGGGCGGTACGAGGGTTTTCCGTTGACAAAATGGAAAATAACTACTCTCGGGTTGTTCAGGGGTGAATAGTGCTTTTCGTCGGAACAGCGAGAAATTCGGGATTCGTGCCGGTCTGGACGGCCGATCGTGATTTCAGGCTGTTTGGGGGGCAGATTGGTTATTTGCAACGTTTTAGGGGCGGTACGAGGGTTTTCCGTTGACAAAATGGAAAATAACTACTTTCGGGTTGTTCAGGGGTGAATAGTGCTTTTTGTCGGAACAGCGAGAAATTCGGGATTCGTGCCGGTCTGGACGGCCGATCGTGATTTCAGGCTGTTTGGGGGGCAGATTGGTTATTTGTAACGTTTTAGGGGCGGTACGAGGGTTTTCCGTTGACAAAATGGAAAATAACTACTTTCGGGTTGTTCAGGGGTGAATAGTGCTTTTTGTCGGAACAGCGAGAAATTCGGGATTCGTGCCGGTCTGGACGGCCGATCGTGATTTCAGGCTGTTTGGGGGGCAGATTGGTTATTTGTAACGTTTTAGGGGCGGTACGAGGGTTTTCCGTTGACAAAATGGAAAATAACTACTTTCGGGTTGTTCAGGGGTGAATAGTGCTTTTTGTCGGAACAGCGAGAAATTCGGGATTCGTGCCGGTCTGGACGGCCGATCGTGATTTCAGGCTGTTTGGGGGGCAGATTGGTTATTTGCAACGTTTTAGGGGCGGTACGAGGGTTTTCCGTTGACAAAATGGAAAATAACTACTCTCGGGTTGTTCAGGGGTGAATAGTGCTTTTTGTCGGAACAGCGAGAAATTCGGGATTCGTGCCGGTCTGGACGGCCGATCGTGATTTCAGGCTGTTTGGGGGGCAGATTGGTTATTTGCAACGTTTTAGGGGCGGTACGAGGGTTTTCCGTTGACAAAATGGAAAATAACTACTTTCGGGTTGTTCAGGGGTGAATAGTGCTTTTTGTCGGAACAGCGAGAAATTCGGGATTCGTGCCGGTCTGGACGGCCGATCGTGATTTCAGGCTGTTTGGGGGGCAGATTGGTTATTTGCAACGTTTTAGGGGCGGTACGAGGGTTTTCCGTTGACAAAATGGAAAATAACTACTCTCGGGTTGTTCAGGGGTGAATAGTGCTTTTCATCGGAACAGCGAGAAATTCGGGATTCGTGCCGGTCTGGACGGCCGATCGTGATTTCAGGCTGTTTGGGGGGCAGATTGGTTATTTGCAACGTTTCAGGGGCGGTACGATGGTTTTCCGTTAACAAAATGGAAAATAACTACTCTCGGGTTGTTCAGGGGTGAATAGTGCTTTTCGTCAGAACAACGAGAAATTCGGGATTCGTGCCGGTCTGGACGGCCGATCGTGATTTCAGGCTGTTTGGGGGGCAGATTGGTTATTTGCAACGTTTTAGGGGCGGTACGAGGGTTTTCCGTTGACAAAATGGAAAATAACTACTCTCGGGTTGTTTTAGGGTGAATAGTGCTTTTCGTCGGAACAGCGAGAAATTCGGGATTCGTGCCGGTCTGGACGGCCGATCGTGATTTCAGGCTATTTGGGGGGCAGATTGGTTATTTGCAACGTTTTAGGGGCGGTACGAGGGTTTTCCGTTGAGAAAATGGAAAATAACTACTTTCCGGTTGTTCAGGGGTGAATAGTGCTTTTTGTCGGAACAGCGAGAAATTCGGGATTCGTGCCGGTCTGGACGGCCGATCGTGATTTCAGGCTGTATGGGGGGCAGATTGGTTATTTGCAACGCTTTAGGGGCGGTACGAGGGTTTTCCGTTGAGAAAATGGAAAATAACTACTCTCGGGTTGTTCAGGGGTGAATAGTGCTTTTCGTCGGAACAGCGAGAAATTCGGGATTCGTGCCGGTCTGGACGGCCGATCGTGATTTTAGGCTGTTTGGGGGGCAGATTGGTTATTTGCAACGTTTTAGGGGCGGTACGAGGGTTTTCCGTTGACAAAATGGAAAATAACTACTTTCGGGTTGTTCAGGGGTGAATAGTGCTTTTTGTCGGAACAGCGAGAAATTCGGGATTCGTGCCGGTCTGGACGGCCGATCGTGATTTCAGGCTGTTTGGGGGGCAGATTGGTTATTTGCAACGTTTTAGGGGCGGTACGAGGGTTTTCCGTTGACAAAATGGAAAATAACTACTCTCGGGTTGTTCAGGGGTGAATAGTGCTTTTCATCGGAACAGCGAGAAATTCGGGATTCGTGCCGGTCTGGACGGCCGATCGTGATTTCAGGCTGTTTGGGGGGCAGATTGGTTATTTGCAACGTTTTAGGGGCGGTACGATGGTTTTCCGTTAACAAAATGGAAAATAACTACTCTCGGGTTGTTCAGGGGTGAATAGTGCTTTTCGTCGGAACAACGAGAAATTCGGGATTCGTGCCGGTCTGGACGGCCGATCGTGATTTCAGGCTGTTTGGGGGGCAGATTGGTTATTCGCAACGTTTTAGGGGCGGTACGATGGTTTTCCGTTGACAAAATGGAAAATAACTACTTTCCGGTTGTTCAGGGGTGAATAGTGCTTTTCGTCGGAACAGCGAGAAATTCGGGATTCGTGCCGGTCTGGACGGCCGATCGTGATTTCAGGCTGTTTGGGGGGCAGATTGGTTATTTGCAACGTTTTAGGGGCGGTACGAGGGTTTTCCGTTGACAAAATGGAAAATAACTACTCTCGGGTTGTTCAGGGGTGAATAGTGCTTTTTGTCGGAACAGCGAGAAATTCGGGATTCGTGCCGGTCTGGACGGCCGATCGTGATTTCAGGCTGTTTGGGGGGCAGATTGGTTATTTGCAACGTTTTAGGGGCAGTACGAGGGTTTTCCGTTGACAAAATGGAAAATAACTACTCTCGGGTTGTTCAGGGGTGAATAGTGCTTTTCGTCGGAACAGCGAGAAATTCGGGATTCGTGCCGGTCTGGACGGCCGATCGTGATTTCAGGCTGTTTGGGGGGCAGATTGGTTATTTGCAACGTTTTAGGGGCGGTACGAGGGTTTTCCGTTGACAAAATGGAAAATAACTACTCTCGGGTTGTTCAGGGGTGAATAGTGCTTTTCGTCGGAACAGCGAGAAATTCGGGATTCGAGCCGGTCTGGACGGCCGATCGTGATTTCAGGCTGTTTGGGGGGCAGATTGGTTATTTGCAACGTTTTAGGGGCGGTACGAGGGTTTTCCGTTGACAAAATGGAAAATAACTACACTCGGGTTGTTCAGGGGGTGAGTAGTGCTTTTCGTCGGAACAGCGAGAAATTCGGGATTCGTGCCGGTCTGGACGGCCGATCGTGATTTCAGGCTGTTTGGGGGGCAGATTGGTTATTTGCAACGTTTTAGGGGCGGTACGAGGGTTTTCCGTTGACAAAATGGAAAATAACTACTCTCGGGTTGTTCAGGGGTGAATAGTGCTTTTCGTCGGAACAGCGAGAAATTCGGGATTCGTGCCGGTCTGGACGGCCGATCGTGATTTCAGGCTGTTTGGGGGGCAGATTGGTTATTTGCAACGTTTTAGGGGCGGTACGAGGGTTTTCCGTTGACAAAATGGAAAATAACTACACTCGGGTTGTTCAGGGGGTGAATAGTGCTTTTCGCCGGAACAGCGAGAAATTCGGGATTCGTGCCGGTCTGGACGGCCGATCGTGATTTCAGGCTGTTTGGGGGGCAGATTGGTTATTTGCAACGTTTTAGGGGCGGTACGAGGGTTTTCCGTTGACAAAATGGAAAATAACTACTCTCGGGTTGTTCAGGGGTGAATAGTGCTTTTCGTCGGAACAGCGAGAAATTCGGGATTCGTGCCGGTCTGGACGGCCGATCGTGATTTCAGGCTGTTTGGGGGGCAGATTGGTTATTTGCAACGTTTTAGGGGCGGTACGAGGGTTTTCCGTTGACAAAATGGAAAATAACTACTCTCGGGTTGTTCAGGGGTGAATAGTGCTTTTCGTCGGAACAGCGAGAAATTCGGGATTCGTGCCGGTCTGGACGGCCGATCGTGATTTCAGGCTGTTTGGGGGGCAGATTGGTTATTTGCAACGTTTTAGGGGCGGTACGATGGTTTTCCGTTGACAAAATGGAAAATAACTACTCTCGGGTTGTTCAGGGGTGAATAGTGCTTTTCGTCGGAACAGCGAGAAATTCGGGATTCGTGCCGGTCTGGACGGCCGATCGTGATTTCAGGCTGTTTGGGGGGCAGATTGGTTATTTGCAACGTTTTAGGGGCGGTACGAGGGTTTTCCGTTGACAAAATGGAAAATAACTACACTCGGGTTGTTCAGGGGGTGAGTAGTGCTTTTCGTCGGAACAGCGAGAAATTCGGGATTCGTGCCGGTCTGGACGGCCGATCGTGATTTCAGGCTGTTTGGGGGGCAGATTGGTTATTTGCAACGTTTTAGGGGCGGTACGAGGGTTTTCCGTTGACAAAATGGAAAATAACTACTCTCGGGTTGTTCAGGGGTGAATAGTGCTTTTCGTCGGAACAGCGAGAAATTCGGGATTCGTGCCGGTCTGGACGGCCGATCGTGATTTCAGGCTGTTTGGGGGGCAGATTGGTTATTTGCAACGTTTTAGGGGCGGTACGAGGGTTTTCCGTTGACAAAATGGAAAATAACTACACTCGGGTTGTTCAGGGGGTGAATAGTGCTTTTCGCCGGAACAGCGAGAAATTCGGGATTCGTGCCGGTCTGGACGGCCGATCGTGATTTCAGGCTGTTTGGGGGGCAGATTGGTTATTTGCAACGTTTTAGGGGCGGTACGAGGGTTTTCCGTTGACAAAATGGAAAATAACTACTCTCGGGTTGTTCAGGGGTGAATAGTGCTTTTCGTCGGAACAGCGAGAAATTCGGGATTCGTGCCGGTCTGGACGGCCGATCGTGATTTCAGGCTGTTTGGGGGGCAGATTGGTTATTTGCAACGTTTTAGGGGCGGTACGAGGGTTTTCCGTTGACAAAATGGAAAATAACTACTCTCGGGTTGTTCAGGGGTGAATAGTGCTTTTCGTCGGAACAGCGAGAAATTCGGGATTCGTGCCGGTCTGGACGGCCGATCGTGATTTCAGGCTGTTTGGGGGGCAGATTGGTTATTTGCAACGTTTTAGGGGCGGTACGATGGTTTTCCGTTGACAAAATGGAAAATAACTACTCTCGGGTTGTTCAGGGGTGAATAGTGCTTTTCGTCGGAACAGCGAGAAATTCGGGATTCGTGCCGGTCTGGACGGCCGATCGTGATTTCAGGCTGTTTGGGGGGCAGATTGGTTATTTGCAACGTTTTAGGGGCGGTACGAGGGTTTTCCGTTGACAAAATGGAAAATAACTACTTTCGGGTTGTTCTGGGGTGAATAGTGCTTTTCGTCGGAACAGCGAGAAATTCGGGATTCGTGCCGGTCTGGACGGCCGATCGTGATTTCAGGCTGTTTGGGGGGCAGATTGGTTATTTGCAACGTTTTAGGGGCGGTACGAGGGTTTTCCGTTGAGAAAATGGAAAATAACTACTTTCGGGTTGTTCAGGGGTGAATAGTGCTTTTCGCCGGAACAGCGAGAAATTCGGGATTCGTGCCGGTCTGGACAGCCGATCGTGATTTCAGGCTGTTTGGGGGGCAGATTGGTTATTTGCAACGTTTTAGGGGCAGTGCGAGGGTTTTCCGTTGACAAAATGGAAAATAACTACTCTTGGGTTGTTCAGGGGTGAATAGTGCTTTTCGTCGGAACAGCGAGAAATTCGGGATTCGTGCCGGTCTGGACGGCCGATCGTGATTTCAGGCTGTTTGGGGGGCAGATTGGTTATTTGCAACGTTGTAGGGGTGGTACGAGGGTTTTCCGTTGACAAAATGGAAAATAACTACTTTCGGGTTGTTCAGGGGTGAATAGTGCTTTTTGTCGGAACAGCGAGAAATTCGGGATTCGTGCCGGTCTGGACGGCCGATCGTGATTTCAGGCTGTTTGGGGGGCAGATTGGTTATTTGCAACGTTTTAGGGGCGGTACGAGGGTTTTCCGTTGACAAAATGGAAAATAACTACTTTCGGGTTGTTCAGGGGTGAATAGTGCTTTTCGTCGGAACAACGAGAAATTCAGGATTCGTGCCGGTCTGGACGGCCGATCGTGATTTCAGGCTGTTTGGGGGGCAGATTGGTTATTTGCAACGTTCTAGGGGCGGTACGAGGGTTTTCCGTTGACAAAATGGAAAATAACTACTCTCGGGTTGTTCAGGGGTGAGTAGTGCTTTTCGTCGGAACAGCGAGAAATTCGGGATTCGTGCCGGTCTGGACGGCCGATCGTGATTTCAGGCTGTTTGGGGGGCAGATTGGTTATTTGCAACGTTTTAGGGGCGGTACGAGGGTTTTCCGTTGACAAAATGGAAAATAACTACTCTCGGGTTGTTCAGGGGTGAATAGTGCTTTTCGTCGGAACAGCGAGAAATTCGGGATTCGTGCCGGTCTGGACGGCCGATCGTGATTTCAGGCTGTTTGGGGGGCAGATTGGTTATTTGCAACGTTTTAGGGGCGGTACGAGGGTTTTCCGTTGACAAAATGGAAAATAACTACTTTCGGGTTGTTCTGGGGTGAATAGTGCTTTTCGTCGGAACAGCGAGAAATTCGGGATTCGTGCCGGTCTGGACGGCCGATCGTGATTTCAGGCTGTTTGGGGGGCAGATTGGTTATTTGCAACGTTTTAGGGGCGGTACGAGGGTTTTCCGTTGACAAAATGGAAAATAACTACTCTCGGGTTGTTCAGGGGTGAATAGTGCTTTTCGTCGGAACAGCGAGAAATTCGGGATTCGTGCCGGTCTGGACGGCCGATCGTGATTTCAGGCTGTTTGGGGGGCAGATTGGTTATTTGCAACGTTTTAGGGGCGGTACGAGGGTTTTCCGTTGACAAAATGGAAAATAACTACTTTCGGGTTGTTCTGGGGTGAATAGTGCTTTTCGTCGGAACAGCGAGAAATTCGGGATTCGTGCCGGTCTGGACGGCCGATCGTGATTTCAGGCTGTTTGGGGGGCAGATTGGTTATTTGCAACGTTTTAGGGGCGGTACGAGGGTTTTCCGTTGACAAAATGGAAAATAACTACTCTCGGGTTGTTCAGGGGTGAATAGTGCTTTTCGTCGGAACAGCGAGAAATTCGGGATTCGTGCCGGTCTGGACGGCCGATCGTGATTTCAGGCTGTTTGGGGGGCAGATTGGTTATTTGCAACGTTTTAGGGGCAGTACGAGGGTTTTCCGTTGACAAAATGGAAAATAACTACTCTCGGGTTGTTCAGGGGTGAATAGTGCTTTTCGTCGGAACAGCGAGAAATTCGGGATTCGTGCCGGTCTGGACGGCCGATCGTGATTTCAGGCTGTTTGGGGGGCAGATTGGTTATTTGCAACGTTTTAGGGGCGGTACGAGGGTTTTCCGTTGACAAAATAGAAAATAACTACTCTCGGGTTGTTTTGGGGTGAATAGTGCTTTTCGTCGGAACAGCGAGAAATTCGGGATTCGAGCCGGTCTGGACGGCCGATCGTGATTTCAGGCTGTTTGGGGGGCAGATTGGTTATTTGCAACGTTTTAGGGGCGGTACGAGGGTTTTCCGTTGACAAAATGGAAAATAACTACACTCGGGTTGTTCAGGGGGTGAGTAGTGCTTTTCGTCGGAACAGCGAGAAATTCGGGATTCGTGCCGGTCTGGACGGCCGATCGTGATTTCAGGCTGTTTGGGGGGCAGATTGGTTATTTGCAACGTTTTAGGGGCGGTACGAGGGTTTTCCGTTGACAAAATGGAAAATAACTACTCTCGGGTTGTTCAGGGGTGAATAGTGCTTTTCGTCGGAACAGCGAGAAATTCGGGATTCGTGCCGGTCTGGACGGCCGATCGTGATTTCAGGCTGTTTGGGGGGCAGATTGGTTATTTGCAACGTTTTAGGGGCGGTACGAGGGTTTTCCGTTGACAAAATGGAAAATAACTACTCTCGGGTTGTTCAGGGGTGAATAGTGCTTTTCGTCGGAACAGCGAGAAATTCGGGATTCGTGCCGGTCTGGACGGCCGATCGTGATTTCAGGCTGTTTGGGGGGCAGATTGGTTATTTGCAACGTTTTAGGGGCGGTACGAGGGTTTTCCGTTGAGAAAATGGAAAATAACTACTCTCGGGTTGTTCAGGGGTGAATAGTGCTTTTCGTCGGAACAGCGAGAAATTCGGGATTCGTGCCGGTCTGGACGGCCGATCGTGATTTCAGGCTGTTTGGGGGGCAGATTGGTTATTTGCAACGTTTTAGGGGCGGTACGAGGGTTTTCCGTTGACAAAATCGAAAATAACTACTCTCGGGTTGTTCAGGGGTGAATAGTGCTTTTCGTCGGAACAGCGAGAAATTCAGGATTCGTGCCGGTCTGGACGGCCGATCGTGATTTCAGGCTGTTTGGGGGGCAGATTGGTTATTTGCAACGTTCTAGGGGCGGTACGAGGGTTTTCCGTTGACAAAATGGAAAATAACTACTTTCGGGTTGTTCAGGGGTGAATAGTGCTTTTTGTCGGAACAGTGAGAAATTCGGGATTCGTGCCGGTCTGGACGGCCGATCGTGATTTCAGGCTGTTTGGGGGGCAGATTGGTTATTTGCAACGTTTTAGGGGCGGTACGAGGGTTTTCCGTTGACAAAATCGAAAATAACCACTCTCAGGTTGTTCAGGGGTGAATAGTGCTTTTCGTCGGAACAGCGAGAAATTCGGGATTCGTGCCGGTCTGGACGGCCGATCGTGATTTCAGGCTGTTTGGGGGGCAGATTGGTTATTTGCAACGTTTTAGGGGCGGTACGAGGGTTTTCCGTTGACAAAATGGAAAATAACTACTTTCGGGTTGTTCAGGGGTGAATAGTGCTTTTCGTCGGAACAGCGAGAAATTCGGGATTCGTGCCGGTCTGGACGGCCGATCGTGATTTCAGGCTGTTTGGGGGGCAGATTGGTTATTTGCAACGTTTTAGGGGCGGTACGAGGGTTTTCCGTTGACAAAATGGAAAATAACTACTCTCGGGTTGTTCAGGGGTGAATAGTGCTTTTCGTCGGAACAGCGAGAAATTCGGGATTCGTGCCGGTCTGGACGGCCGATCGTGATTTCAGGCTGTTTGGGGGGCAGATTGGTTATTTGCAACGTTTTAGGGGCGGTACGAGGGTTTTCCGTTGACAAAATGGAAAATAACTACTTTCGGGTTGTTCAGGGGTGAATAGTGCTTTTTGTCGGAACAGTGAGAAATTCGGGATTCGTGCCGGTCTGGACGGCCGATCGTGATTTCAGGCTGTTTGGGGGGCAGATTGGTTATTTGCAACGTTTTAGGGGCGGTACGAGGGTTTTCCGTTGACAAAATCGAAAATAACCACTCTCAGGTTGTTCAGGGGTGAATAGTGCTTTTCGTCGGAACAGCGAGAAATTCGGGATTCGTGCCGGTCTGGACGGCCGATCGTGATTTCAGGCTGTTTGGGGGGCAGATTGGTTATTTGCAACGTTTTAGGGGCGGTACGAGGGTTTTCCGTTGACAAAATGGAAAATAACTACTTTCGGGTTGTTCAGGGGTGAATAGTGCTTTTCGTCGGAACAGCGAGAAATTCGGGATTCGTGCCGGTCTGGACGGCCGATCGTGATTTCAGGCTGTTTGGGGGGCAGATTGGTTATTTGCAACGTTTTAGGGGCGGTACGAGGGTTTTCCGTTGACAAAATGGAAAATAACTACTCTCGGGTTGTTCAGGGGTGAATAGTGCTTTTCGTCGGAACAGCGAGAAATTCGGGATTCGTGCCGGTCTGGACGGCCGATCGTGATTTCAGGCTGTTTGGGGGGCAGATTGGTTATTTGCAACGTTTTAGGGGCGGTACGAGGGTTTTCCGTTGACAAAATGGAAAATAACTACTTTCGGGTTGTTCTGGGGTGAATAGTGCTTTTCGTCGGAACAGCGAGAAATTCGGGATTCGTGCCGGTCTGGACGGCCGATCGTGATTTCAGGCTGTTTGGGGGGCAGATTGGTTATCTGCAACGTTTTAGGGGCGGTACGAGGGTTTTCCGTTGACAAAATGGAAAATAACTACTCTCGGGTTGTTCAGGGGTGAATAGTGCTTTTCGTCGGAACAGCGAGAAATTCGGGATTCGTGCCGGTCTGGACGGCCGATCGTGATTTCAGGCTGTTTGGGGGGCAGATTGGTTATTTGCAACGTTTTAGGGGCGGTACGAGGGTTTTCCGTTGACAAAATGGAAAATAACTACTCTCGGGTTGTTCAGGGGTGAATAGTGCTTTTCGTCGGAACAGCGAGAAATTCAGGATTCGTGCCGGTCTGGACGGCCGATCGTGATTTCAGGCTGTTTGGGGGGCAGATTGGTTATTTGCAACGTTTTAGGGGCGGTACGAGGGTTTTCCGTTGAGAAAATGGAAAATAACTACTTTCAGGTTGTTCAGGGGTGAATAGTGCTTTTCGTCGGAACAGCGAGAAATTCGGGATTCGTGCCGGTCTGGACGGCCGATCGTGATTTCAGGCTGTTTGGGGGGCAGATTGGTTATCTGCAACGTTTTAGGGGCGGTACGAGGGTTTTCCGTTGACAAAATGGAAAATAACTACTCTCGGGTTGTTCTGGGGTGAATAGTGCTTTTCGTCGGAACAGCGAGAAATTCGGGATTCGTGCCGGTCTGGACGGCCGATCGTGATTTCAGGCTGTTTGGGGGGCAGATTGGTTATTTGCAACGTTCTAGGGGCGGTACGAGGGTTTTCCGTTGAGAAAATGGAAAATAACTACTTTCGGGTTGTTCAGGGGTGAATAGTGCTTTTTGTCGGAACAGTGAGAAATTCGGGATTCGTGCCGGTCTGGACGGCCGATCGTGATTTCAGGCTGTTTGGGGGGCAGATTGGTTATTTGCAACGTTTTAGGGGCGGTACGAGGGTTTTCCGTTGACAAAATCGAAAATAACCACTCTCAGGTTGTTCAGGGGTGAATAGTGCTTTTCGTCGGAACAGCGAGAAATTCGGGATTCGTGCCGGTCTGGACGGCCGATCGTGATTTCAGGCTGTTTGGGGGGCAGATTGGTTATTTGCAACGTTTTAGGGGCGGTACGAGGGTTTTCCGTTGACAAAATGGAAAATAACTACTTTCGGGTTGTTCAGGGGTGAATAGTGCTTTTCGTCGGAACAGCGAGAAATTCGGGATTCGTGCCGGTCTGGACGGCCGATCGTGATTTCAGGCTGTTTGGGGGGCAGATTGGTTATTTGCAACGTTTTAGGGGCGGTACGAGGGTTTTCCGTTGACAAAATGGAAAATAACTACTCTCGGGTTGTTCAGGGGTGAATAGTGCTTTTCGTCGGAACAGCGAGAAATTCGGGATTCGTGCCGGTCTGGACGGCCGATCGTGATTTCAGGCTGTTTGGGGGGCAGATTGGTTATTTGCAACGTTTTAGGGGCGGTACGAGGGTTTTCCGTTGACAAAATGGAAAATAACTACTTTCGGGTTGTTCAGGGGTGAATAGTGCTTTTCGTCGGAACAGCGAGAAATTCGGGATTCGTGCCGGTCTGGACGGCCGATCGTGATTTCAGGCTGTTTGGGGGGCAGATTGGTTATTTGCAACGTTTTAGGGGCGGTACGAGGGTTTTCCGTTGACAAAATGGAAAATAACTACTCTCGGGTTGTTCAGGGGTGAATAGTGCTTTTCGTCGGAACAGCGAGAAATTCGGGATTCGTGCCGGTCTGGACGGCCGATCGTGATTTCAGGCTGTTTGGGGGGCAGATTGGTTATTTGCAACGTTTTAGGGGCGGTACGAGGGTTTTCCGTTGACAAAATGGAAAATAACTACTTTCGGGTTGTTCTGGGGTGAATAGTGCTTTTCGTCGGAACAGCGAGAAATTCGGGATTCGTGCCGGTCTGGACGGCCGATCGTGATTTCAGGCTGTTTGGGGGGCAGATTGGTTATCTGCAACGTTTTAGGGGCGGTACGAGGGTTTTCCGTTGACAAAATGGAAAATAACTACTCTCGGGTTGTTCAGGGGTGAATAGTGCTTTTCGTCGGAACAGCGAGAAATTCGGGATTCGTGCCGGTCTGGACGGCCGATCGTGATTTCAGGCTGTTTGGGGGGCAGATTGGTTATTTGCAACGTTTTAGGGGCGGTACGAGGGTTTTCCGTTGACAAAATGGAAAATAACTACTCTCGGGTTGTTCAGGGGTGAATAGTGCTTTTCGTCGGAACAGCGAGAAATTCAGGATTCGTGCCGGTCTGGACGGCCGATCGTGATTTCAGGCTGTTTGGGGGGCAGATTGGTTATTTGCAACGTTTTAGGGGCGGTACGAGGGTTTTCCGTTGAGAAAATGGAAAATAACTACTTTCAGGTTGTTCAGGGGTGAATAGTGCTTTTCGTCGGAACAGCGAGAAATTCGGGATTCGTGCCGGTCTGGACGGCCGATCGTGATTTCAGGCTGTTTGGGGGGCAGATTGGTTATCTGCAACGTTTTAGGGGCGGTACGAGGGTTTTCCGTTGACAAAATGGAAAATAACTACTCTCGGGTTGTTCTGGGGTGAATAGTGCTTTTCGTCGGAACAGCGAGAAATTCGGGATTCGTGCCGGTCTGGACGGCCGATCGTGATTTCAGGCTGTTTGGGGGGCAGATTGGTTATTTGCAACGTTCTAGGGGCGGTACGAGGGTTTTCCGTTGAGAAAATGGAAAATAACTACTTTCGGGTTGTTCAGGGGTGAATAGTGCTTTTTGTCGGAACAGTGAGAAATTCGGGATTCGTGCCGGTCTGGACGGCCGATCGTGATTTCAGGCTGTTTGGGGGGCAGATTGGTTATTTGCAACGTTTTAGGGGCGGTACGAGGGTTTTCCGTTGACAAAATCGAAAATAACCACTCTCAGGTTGTTCAGGGGTGAATAGTGCTTTTCGTCGGAACAGCGAGAAATTCGGGATTCGTGCCGGTCTGGACGGCCGATCGTGATTTCAGGCTGTTTGGGGGGCAGATTGGTTATTTGCAACGTTTTAGGGGCGGTACGAGGGTTTTCCGTTGACAAAATGGAAAATAACTACTTTCGGGTTGTTCAGGGGTGAATAGTGCTTTTCGTCGGAACAGCGAGAAATTCGGGATTCGTGCCGGTCTGGACGGCCGATCGTGATTTCAGGCTGTTTGGGGGGCAGATTGGTTATTTGCAACGTTTTAGGGGCGGTACGAGGGTTTTCCGTTGACAAAATGGAAAATAACTACTCTCGGGTTGTTCAGGGGTGAATAGTGCTTTTCGTCGGAACAGCGAGAAATTCGGGATTCGTGCCGGTCTGGACGGCCGATCGTGATTTCAGGCTGTTTGGGGGGCAGATTGGTTATTTGCAACGTTTTAGGGGCGGTACGAGGGTTTTCCGTTGACAAAATGGAAAATAACTACTTTCGGGTTGTTCTGGGGTGAATAGTGCTTTTCGTCGGAACAGCGAGAAATTCGGGATTCGTGCCGGTCTGGACGGCCGATCGTGATTTCAGGCTGTTTGGGGGGCAGATTGGTTATCTGCAACGTTTTAGGGGCGGTACGAGGGTTTTCCGTTGACAAAATGGAAAATAACTACTCTCGGGTTGTTCAGGGGTGAATAGTGATTTTCGTCGGAACAGCGAGAAATTCGGGATTCGTGCCGGTCTGGACGGCCGATCGTGATTTCAGGCTGTTTGGGGGGCAGATTGGTTATTTGCAACGTTTTAGGGGCGGTACGAGGGTTTTCCGTTGAGAAAATGGAAAATAACTACTTTCGGGTTGTTCAGGGGTGAATAGTGCTTTTCGTCGGAACAGCGAGAAATTCGGGATTCGTGCCGGTCTGGACGGCCGATCGTGATTTCAGGCTGTTTGGGGGGCAGATTGGTTATTTGCAACGTTTTAGGGGCGGTACGAGGGTTTTCCGTTGAGAAAATGGAAAATAACTACTTTCAGGTTGTTCAGGGGTGAATAGTGCTTTTCGTCGGAACAGCGAGAAATTCGGGATTCGTGCCGGTCAGGACGGCCGATCGTGATTTCAGGCTGTTTGGGGGGCAGATTGGTTATTTGCAACGTTTTAGGGGCGGTACGAGGGTTTTCCGTTGACAAAATGGAAAATAACTACTTTCGGGTTGTTCAGCGGTGAATAGTGCTTTTTGTCGGAACAGTGAGAAATTCGGGATTCGTGCCGGTCTGGACGGCCGATCGTGATTTCAGGCTGTTTGGGGGGCAGATTGGTTATTTGCACCGTTTTAGGGGCGGTACGAGGGTTTTCCGTTTACAAAATGGAAAATAACTACTCTCGGGTTGTTCAGAGGAGAATAGTGCTTTTCGTCGGAACAACGAGAAATTCGGGATTCGTGCCAGTCTGGACGGCCGATCGTGATTTCAGGCTGTTTGGGGGGCAGATTGGTTATTTGCAACCTTTTAGGGGTGGTACGAGGGTTTTCCGTTGACAAAATGGAAAATAACTACTCTCGGGTTGTTCAGGGGTGAATAGTGCTTTTCGTCGGAACAGCGAGAAATTCGGGATTCGTGCCGGTCTGGACGGCCGATCGTGATTTCAGGCTGTTTGGGGGGCAGATTGGTTATTTGCAACGTTTTAGGGGCGGTACGAGGGTTTTCCGTTGACAAAATGGAAAATAACTACTTTCGGGTTGTTCTGGGGTGAATAGTGCTTTTCGTCGGAACAGCGAGAAATTCGGGATTCGTGCCGGTCTGGACGGCCGATCGTGATTTCAGGCTGTTTGGGGGGCAGATTGGTTATTTGCAACGTTTTAGGGGCGGTACGAGGGTTTTCCGTTGAGAAAATGGAAAATAACTACTTTCGGGTTGTTCAGGGGTGAATAGTGCTTTTTGTCGGAACAGTGAGAAATTCGGGATTCGTGCCGGTCTGGACGGCCGATCGTTATTTCAGGCTGTTTGGGGGGCAGATTGGTTATTTGCAACGTTTTAGGGGCGGTACGAGGGTTTTCCGTTGACAAAATGGAAAATAACCACTCTCAGGTTGTTCAGGGGTGAATAGTGCTTTTCGTCGGAACAGCGAGAAATTCGGGATTCGTGCCGGTCTGGACGGCCGATCGTGATTTCAGGCTGTTTGGGGGGCAGATTGGTTATTTGCAACGTTTTAGGGGCGGTACGAGGGTTTTCCGTTGACAAAATGGAAAATAACTACTCTCGGGTTGTTCAGGGGTGAATAGTGCTTTTCGTCGGAACAGCGAGAAATTCGGGATTCGTGCCGGTCTGGACGGCCGATCGTGATTTCAGGCTGTTTGGGGGGCAGATTGGTTATTTGCAACGTTTTAGGGGCGGTACGAGGGTTTTCCGTTGACAAAATGGAAAATAACTACTTTCGGGTTGTTCTGGGGTGAATAGTGCTTTTCGTCGGAACAGCGAGAAATTCGGGATTCGTGCCGGTCTGGACGGCCGATCGTGATTTCAGGCTGTTTGGGGGGCAGATTGGTTATTTGCAACGTTCTAGGGGCGGTACGAGGGTTTTCCGTTGACAAAATGGAAAATAACTACTCTCGGGTTGTTCAGGGGTGAATAGTGCTTTTCGTCGGAACAGCGAGAAATTCGGGATTCGTGCCGGTCTGGACGGCCGATCGTGATTTCAGGCTGTTTGGGGGGCAGATTGGTTATTTGCAACGTTTTAGGGGCGGTACGAGGGTTTTCCGTTGAGAAAATGGAAAATAACTACTCTCGGGTTGTTCAGGGGTGAATAGTGCTTTTCATCGGAACAGCGAGAAATTCGGGATTCGTGCCGGTCTGGACGGCCGATCGTGATTTCAGGCTGTTTGGGGGGCAGATTGGTTATTTGCAACGTTTTAGGGGCGGTACGAGGGTTTTCCGTTGAGAAAATGGAAAATAACTACTTTCGGGTTGTTCAGGGGTGAATAGTGCTTTTTGTCGGAACAGTGAGAAATTCGGGATTCGTGCCGGTCTGGACGGCCGATCGTGATTTCAGGCTGTTTGGGGGGCAGATTGGTTATTTGCAACGTTTTAGGGGCGGTACGAGGGTTTTCCGTTGACAAAATGGAAAATAACCACTCTCAGGTTGTTCAGGGGTGAATAGTGCTTTTCGTCGGAACAGCGAGAAATTCGGGATTCGTGCCGGTCTGGACGGCCGATCGTGATTTCAGGCTGTTTGGGGGGCAGATTGGTTATTTGCAACGTTTTAGGGGCGGTACGAGGGTTTTCCGTTGACAAAATGGAAAATAACTACTTTCGGGTTGTTCAGGGGTGAATAGTGCTTTTTGTCGGAACAGCGAGAAATTCGGGATTCGTGCCGGTCTGGACGGCCGATCGTGATTTCAGGCTGTTTGGGGGGCAGATTGGTTATTTGCAACGTTTTAGGGGCGGTACGAGGGTTTTCCGTTGACAAAATGGAAAATAACTACTTTCGGGTTGTTCAGGGGTGAATAGTGCTTTTCGTCGGAACAGCGAGAAATTCGGGATTCGTGCCGGTCTGGACGGCCGATCGGGATTTCAGGCTGTTTGGGGGGCAGATTGGTTATTTGCAACGTTTTAGGGGCGGTACGAGGGTTTTCCGTTGAGAAAATGGAAAATAACTACTTTCAGGTTGTTCAGGGGTGAATAGTGCTTTTCGCCGGAACAGCGAGAAATTCGGGATTCGTGCCGGTCTGGACGGCCGATCGTGATTTCAGGCTGTTTGGGGGGCAGATTGGTTATTTGCAACGTTCTAGGGGCGGTACGAGGGTTTTCCGTTGACAAAATGGAAAATAACTACTCTCGGGTTGTTCAGGGGTGAATAGTGCTTTTCGTCGGAACAGCGAGAAATTCGGGATTCGTGCCGGTCTGGACGGCCGATCGTGATTTCAGGCTGTTTGGGGGGCAGATTGGTTATTTGCAACGTTTTAGGGGCGGTACGAGGGTTTTCCGTTGAGAAAATGGAAAATAACTACTCTCGGGTTGTTCAGGGGTGAATAGTGCTTTTCATCGGAACAGCGAGAAATTCGGGATTCGTGCCGGTCTGGACGGCCGATCGGGATTTCAGGCTGTTTGGGGGGCAGATTGGTTATTTGCAACGTTTTAGGGGCGGTACGAGGGTTTTCCGTTGAGAAAATGGAAAATAACTACTCTCGGGTTGTTCAGGGGTGAATAGTGCTTTTCGTCGGAACAGCGAGAAATTCGGGATTCGTGCCGGTCTGGACGGCCGATCGTGATTTCAGGCTGTTTGGGGGGCAGATTGGTTATTTGCAACGTTCTAGGGGCGGTACGAGGGTTTTCCGTTGACAAAATGGAAAATAACTACTCTCGGGTTGTTCAGGGGTGAATAGTGCTTTTTGTCGGAACAGCGAGAAATTCGGGATTCGTGCCGGTCTGGACGGCAGATCGTGATTTCAGGCTGTTTGGGGGGCAGATTGGTTATTTGCAACGTTCTTGGGGCGGTACGAGGGTTTTCCGTTGACAAAATGGAAAATAACTACTCTCGGGTTGTTCAGGGGTGAATAGTGCTTTTCGTCGGAACAGCGAGAAATTCGCGATTCGGGCCGGTCTGGACGGCAGATCGTGATTTCAGGCTGTTTGGGGGGCAGAATGGTTATTTGCAACGTTCTAGGGGCGGTACGAGGGTTTTCCGTTGACAAAATGGAAAATAACTACTCTCGGGTTGTTCAGGGGTGAATAGTGCTTTTCGTCGGAACAGCGAGAAATTCGGGATTCGTGCCGGTCTGGACGGCCGATCGTGATTTCAGGCTGTTTGGGGGGCAGATTGGTTATTTGCAACGTTTTAGGGGCGGTACGAGGGTTTTCCGTTGAGAAAATGGAAAATAACTACTCTCGGGTTGTTCAGGGGTGAATAGTGCTTTTTGTCGGAACAGCGAGAAATTCGGGATTCGTGCCGGTCTGGATGGCAGATCGTGATTTCAGGCTGTTTGGGGGGCAGATTGGTTATTTGCAACGTTCTAGGGGCGGTACGAGGGTTTTCCGTTGACAAAATGGAAAATAACTACTCTCGGGTTGTTCAGGGGTGAATAGTGCTTTTCGTCGGAACAGCGAGAAATTCGGGATTCGTGCCGGTCTGGACGGCCGACCGTGATTTCAGGCTGTTTGGGGGGCAGATTGGTTATTTGCAACGTTTTAGGGGCGGTACGAGGGTTTTCCGTTGACAAAATGGAAAATAACTACTCTCGGGTTGTTCAGGGGTGAATAGTGCTTTTCGTCGGAACAGCGAGAAATTCGGGATTCGTGCCGGTCTGGACGGCCGATCGTGATTTCAGGCTGTTTGGGGGGCAGATTGGTTATTTGCAACGTTTTAGGGGCGGTACGAGGGTTTTCCGTTGACAAAATGGAAAATAACTACTTTCGGGTTGTTCAGGGGTGAATAGTGCTTTTCGTCGGAACAGCGAGAAATTCGGGATTCGTGCCGGTCTGGACGGCCGATCGTGATTTCAGGCTGTTTGGGGGGCAGATTGGTTATTTGCAACGTTTTAGGGGCGGTACGAGGGTTTTCCGTTGACAAAAGGGAAAATAACTACTCTCGGGTTGCTCAGGGGTGAATAGTGCTTTTCGCCGGAACAGCGAGAAATTCGGGATTCGTGCCGGTCTGGACGGCCGATCGTGATTTCAGGCTGTTTGGGGGGCAGATTGGTTATTTGCAACGTTTTAGGGGCGGTACGAGGGTTTTCCGTTGACAAAATGGAAAATAACTACTCTCGGGTTGTTCAGGGGTGAATAGTGCTTTTCGTCGGAACAGCGAGAAATTCGGGATTCGTGCCGGTCTGGACGGCCGATCGTGATTTCAGGCTGTTTGGGGGGCAGATTGGTTATTTGCAACGTTCTAGGGGCGGTACGAGGGTTTTCCGTTGACAAAATGGAAAATAACTACTCTCGGGTTGTTCAGGGGTGAATAGTGCTTTTTGTCGGAACAGCGAGAAATTCGGGATTCGTGCCGGTCTGGACGGCAGATCGTGATTTCAGGCTGTTTGGGGGGCAGATTGGTTATTTGCAACGTTCTTGGGGCGGTACGAGGGTTTTCCGTTGACAAAATGGAAAATAACTACTCTCGGGTTGTTCAGGGGTGAATAGTGCTTTTCGTCGGAACAGCGAGAAATTCGGGATTCGGGCCGGTCTGGACGGCAGATCGTGATTTCAGGCTGTTTGGGGGGCAGATTGGTTATTTGCAACGTTCTAGGGGCGGTACGAGGGTTTTCCGTTGACAAAATGGAAAATAACTACTCTCGGGTTGTTCAGGGGTGAATAGTGCTTTTCGTCGGAACAGCGAGAAATTCGGGATTCGTGCCGGTCTGGACGGCCGATCGTGATTTCAGGCTGTTTGGGGGGCAGATTGGTTATTTGCAACGTTTTAGGGGCGGTACGAGGGTTTTCCGTTGAGAAAATGGAAAATAACTACTCTCGGGTTGTTCAGGGGTGAATAGTGCTTTTTGTCGGAACAGCGAGAAATTCGGGATTCGTGCCGGTCTGGATGGCAGATCGTGATTTCAGGCTGTTTGGGGGGCAGATTGGTTATTTGCAACGTTCTAGGGGCGGTACGAGGGTTTTCCGTTGACAAAATGGAAAATAACTACTCTCGGGTTGTTCAGGGGTGAATAGTGCTTTTCGTCGGAACAGCGAGAAATTCGGGATTCGTGCCGGTCTGGACGGCCGACCGTGATTTCAGGCTGTTTGGGGGGCAGATTGGTTATTTGCAACGTTTTAGGGGCGGTACGAGGGTTTTCCGTTGAGAAAATGGAAAATAACTACTCTCGGGTTGTTCAGGGGTGAATAGTGCTTTTCGTCGGAACAGCGAGAAATTCGGGATTCGTGCCGGTCTGGACGGCCGATCGTGATTTCAGGCTGTTTGGGGGGCAGATTGGTTATTTGCAACGTTTTAGGGGCGGTACGAGGGTTTTCCGTTGACAAAATGGAAAATAACTACTTTCGGGTTGTTCAGGGGTGAATAGTGCTTTTCGTCGGAACAGCGAGAAATTCGGGATTCGTGCCGGTCTGGACGGCCGATCGTGATTTCAGGCTGTTTGGGGGGCAGATTGCTTATTTGCAACGTTTTAGGGGCGGTACGAGGGTTTTCCGTTGACAAAAGGGAAAATAACTACTCTCGGGTTGCTCAGGGGTGAATAGTGCTTTTCGCCGGAACAGCGAGAAATTCGGGATTCGTGCCGGTCTGGACGGCCGATCGTGATTTCAGGCTGTTTGGGGGGCAGATTGGTTATTTGCAACGTTTTAGGGGCGGTACGAGGGTTTTCCGTTGACAAAATGGAAAATAACTACTCTCGGGTTGTTCAGGGGTGAATAGTGCTTTTCGTCGGAACAGCGAGAAATTCGGGATTCGTGCCGGTCTGGACGGCCGATCGTGATTTCAGGCTGTTTGGGGGGCAGATTGGTTATTTGCAACGTTCTAGGGGCGGTACGAGGGTTTTCCGTTGACAAAATGGAAAATAACTACTCTCGGGTTGTTCAGGGGTGAATAGTGCTTTTCGTCGGAACAGCGAGAAATTCGGGATTCGGGCCGGTCTGGACGGCAGATCGTGATTTCAGGCTGTTTGGGGGGCAGATTGGTTATTTGCAACGTTCTAGGGGCGGTACGAGGGTTTTCCGTTGAGAAAATGGAAAATAACTACTCTCGGGTTGTTCAGGGGTGAATAGTGCTTTTCGTCGGAACAGCGAGAAATTCGGGATTCGTGCCGGTCTGGACGGCCGATCGTGATTTCAGGCTGTTTGGGGGGCAGATTGGTTATTTGCAACGTTTTAGGGGCGGTACGAGGGTTTTCCGTTGAGAAAATGGAAAATAACTACTCTCGGGTTGTTCAGGGGTGAATAGTGCTTTTTGTCGGAACAGCGAGAAATTCGGGATTCGTGCCGGTCTGGACGGCAGATCGTGATTTCAGGCTGTTTGGGGGGCAGATTGGTTATTTGCAACGTTCTAGGGGCGGTACGAGGGTTTTCCGTTGACAAAATGGAAAATAACTACTCTCGGGTTGTTCAGGGGTGAATAGTGCTTTTCGTCGGAACAGCGAGAAATTCGGGATTCGTGCCGGTCTGGACGGCCGACCGTGATTTCAGGCTGTTTGGGGGGCAGAATGGTTATTTGCAACGTTTTAGGGGCGGTACGAGGGTTTTCCGTTGAGAAAATGGAAAATAACTACTCTCGGGTTGTTCAGGGGTGAATAGTGCTTTTCGTCGGAACAGCGAGAAATTCGGGATTCGTGCCGGTCTGGACGGCCGATCGTGATTTCAGGCTGTTTGGGGGGCAGATTGGTTATTTGCAACGTTCTAGGGGCGGTACGAGGGTTTTCCGTTGACAAAATGGAAAATAACTACTCTCGGGTTGTTCAGGGGTGAATAGTGCTTTTCGTCGGAACAGCGAGAAATTCGGGATTCGTGCCGGTCTGGACGGCCGATCGTGATTTCAGGCTGTTTGGGGGGCAGATTGGTTATTTGCAACGTTTTAGGGGCGGTACGAGGGTTTTCCGTTGACAAAATGGAAAATAACTACTTTCGGGTTGTTCAGGGGTGAATAGTGCTTTTTGTCGGAACAGCGAGAAATTCGGGATTCGTGCCGGTCTGGACGGCCGATTGTGATTTCAGGCTGTTTGGGGGGCAGATTGGTTATTTGCAACGTTTTAGGGGCGGTACGAGGGTTTTCCGTTGAGAAAATGGAAAATAACTACTCTCGGGTTGTTCAGGGGTGAATAGCGCTTTTCGTCGGAACAGCGAGAAATTCGGGATTCGGGCCGGTCTGGACGGCCGATCGTGATTTCAGGCTGTTTGGGGGGCAGATTGGTTATTTGCAACGTTTTAGGGGCGGTACGAGGGTTTTCCGTTGACAAAATGGAAAATAACTACTCTCGGGTTGTTCAGGGGTGAATAGTGCTTTTCGTCGGAACAGCGAGAAATTCGGGATTCGTGCCGGTCTGGACGGCCGATCGTGATTTCAGGCTGTTTGGGGGGCAGATTGGTTATTTGCAACGTTTTAGGGGCGGTACGAGGGTTTTCCGTTGACAAAATGGAAAATAACTACTTTCGGGTTGTTCAGGGGTGAATAGTGCTTTTCGTCGGAACAGCGAGAAATTCGGGATTCGTGCCGGTCTGGACGGCCGATCGTGATTTCAGGCTGTTTGGGGGGCAGATTGGTTATTTGCAACGTTTTAGGGGCGGTACGAGGGTTTTCCGTTGACAAAAGGGAAAATAACTACTCTCGGGTTGCTCAGGGGTGAATAGTGCTTTTCGCCGGAACAGCGAGAAATTCGGGATTCGTGCCGGTCTGGACGGCCGATCGTGATTTCAGGCTGTTTGGGGGGCAGATTGGTTATTTGCAACGTTTTAGGGGCGGTACGAGGGTTTTCCGTTGACAAAATGGAAAATAACTACTCTCGGGTTGTTCAGGGGTGAATAGTGCTTTTCGTCGGAACAGCGAGAAATTCGGGATTCGTGCCGGTCTGGACGGCCGATCGTGATTTCAGGCTGTTTGGGGGGCAGATTGGTTATTTGCAACGTTCTAGGGGCGGTACGAGGGTTTTCCGTTGACAAAATGGAAAATAACTACTCTCGGGTTGTTCAGGGGTGAATAGTGCTTTTCGTCGGAACAGCGAGAAATTCGGGATTCGTGCCGGTCTGGACGGCCGATCGTGATTTCAGGCTGTTTGGGGGGCAGATTGGTTATTTGCAACGTTTTAGGGGCGGTACGAGGGTTTTCCGTTGACAAAATGGAAAATAACTACTTTCGGGTTGTTCAGGGGTGAATAGTGCTTTTTGTCGGAACAGCGAGAAATTCGGGATTCGTGCCGGTCTGGACGGCCGATCGTGATTTCAGGCTGTTTGGGGGGCAGATTGGTTATTTGCAACGTTTTAGGGGCGGTACGAGGGTTTTCCATTGACAAAATGGAAAATAACTACTTTCGGGTTGTTCAGGGGTGAATAGTGCTTTTTGTCGGAACAACGAGAAATTCGGGATTCGTGCCGGTCTGGACGGCCGATCGTGATTTCAGGCTGTTTGGGGGGCAGATTGGTTATTTGCAACGTTCTAGGGGCGGTACGAGGGTTTTCCGTTGACAAAATGGAAAATAACTACTCTCGGGTTGTTCAGGGGTGAATAGTGCTTTTCGTCGGAACAGCGAGAAATTCGGGATTCGGGCCGGTCTGGACGGCCGATCGTGATTTCAGGCTGTTTGGGGGGCAGATTGGTTATTTGCAACGTTTTAGGGGCGGTACGAGGGTTTTCCGTTGACAAAATGGAAAATAACTACTTTCGGGTTGTTCAGGGGTGAATAGTGCTTTTTGTTGGAACAGCGAGAAATTCGGGATTCGTGCCGGTCTGGACGGCCGATCGTGATTTCAGGCTGTTTGGGGGGCAGATTGGTTATTTGCAACGTTTTAGGGGCGGTACGAGGGTTTTCCATTGACAAAATGGAAAATAACTACTTTCGGGTTGTTCAGGGGTGAATAGTGCTTTTTGTCGGAACAGCGAGAAATTCGGGATTCGTGCCGGTCTGGACGGCCGATCGTGATTTCAGGCTGTTTGGGGGGCAGATTGGTTATTTGCAACGTTTTAGGGGCGGTACGAGGGTTTTCCGTTGACAAAATGGAAAATAACTACTCTCGGGTTGTTCAGGGGTGAATAGTGCTTTTCGTCGGAACAGCGAGAAATTCGGGATTCGTGCCGGTCTGGACGGCCGATTGTGATTTCAGGCTGTTTGGGGGGCAGATTGGTTATTTGCAACGTTTTAGGGGCGGTACGAGGGTTTTCCGTTGAGAAAATGGAAAATAACTACTCTCGGGTTGTTCAGGGGTGAATAGCGCTTTTCGTCGGAACAGCGAGAAATTCGGGATTCGTGCCGGTCTGGACGGCCGATCGTGATTTCAGGCTGTTTGGGGGGCAGATTGGTTATTTGCAACGTTTTAGGGGCGGTACGAGGGTTTTCCGTTGACAAAATGGAAAATAACTACTCTCGGGTTGTTCAGGGGTGAATAGTGCTTTTCGTCGGAACAGCGAGAAATTCGGGATTCGTGCCGGTCTGGACGGCCGATCGTGATTTCAGGCTGTTTGGGGGGCAGATTGGTTATTTGCAACGTTTTAGGGGCGGTACGAGGGTTTTCCGTTGACAAAATGGAACATAACTACTCTCGGGTTGTTCAGGGGTGAATAATGCTTTTCGCCGGAACAGCGAGAAATTCGGGATTCGTGCCGGTCTGGACGGCCGATCGTGATTTCAGGCTGTTTGGGGGGCAGATTGGTTATTTGCAACGTTTTAGGGGCGGTACGAGGGTTTTCCGTTGACAAAATGGAAAATAACTACTTTCGGGTTGTTCAGGGGCGAATAGTGCTTTTCGTCGGAACAGCGAGAAATTCGGGATTCGTGCCGGTCTGGACGGCCGATCGTGATTTCAGGCTGTTTGGGGGGCAGATTGGTTATTTGCAACGTTCTAGGGGCGGTACGAGGGTTTTCCGTTGACAAAATGGAAAATAACTACTCCCGGGTTGTTCAGGGGTGAATAGTGCTTTTCGTCGGAACAGCGAGAAATTCGGGATTCGTGCCGGTCTGGACGGCCGATTGTGATTTCAGGCTGTTTGGGGGGCAGATTGGTTATTTGCAACGTTTTAGGGGCGGTACGAGGGTTTTCCGTTGACAAAATGGAAAATAACTACTCTCGGGTTGTTCAGGGGTGAATAGCGCTTTTCGTCGGAACAGCGAGAAATTCGGGATTCGTGCCGGTCTGGACGGCCGATCGTGATTTCAGGCTGTTTGGGGGGCAGATTGGTTATTTGCAACGTTTTAGGGGCGGTACGAGGGTTTTCCGTTGACAAAATGGAAAATAACTACTTTCGGGTTGTTCAGGGGTGAATAGTGCTTTTCGTCGGAACAGCGAGAAATTCGGGATTCGTGCCGGTCTGGACGGCCGATCGTGATTTCAGGCTGTTTGGGGGGCAGATTGGTTATTTGCAACGTTTTAGGGGCGGTACGAGGGTTTTCCGTTGACAAAATGGAAAATAACTACTCTCGGGTTGTTCAGGGGTGAATAGTGCTTTTCGCCGGAACAGCGAGAAATTCGGGATTCGTGCCGGTCTGGACGGCCGATCGTGATTTCAGGCTGTTTGGGGGGCAGATTGGTTATTTGCAACGTTTTAGGGGCGGTACGAGGGTTTTCCGTTGACAAAATGGAAAATAACTACTCTCGGGTTGTTCAGGGGTGAATAGTGCTTTTCGTCGGAACAGCGAGAAATTCGGGATTCGTGCCGGTCTGGACGGCCGATCGTGATTTCAGGCTGTTTGGGGGGCAGATTGGTTATTTGCAACGTTTTAGGGGCGGTACGAGGGTTTTCCGTTGAGAAAATGGAAAATAACTACTCTCGGGTTGTTCAGGGGTGAATAGCGCTTTTCGTCGGAACAGCGAGAAATTCGGGATTCGTGCCGGTCTGGACGGCCGATCGTGATTTCAGGCTGTTTGGGGGGCAGATTGGTTATTTGCAACGTTTTAGGGGCGGTACGAGGGTTTTCCGTTGACAAAATGGAAAATAACTACTTTCGGGTTGTTCAGGGGTGAATAGTGCTTTTTGCCGGAACAGCGAGAAATTCGGGATTCGTGCCGGTCTGGACGGCCGATCGTGATTTCAGGCTGTTTGGGGGGCAGATTGGTTATTTGCAACGTTTTAGGGGCGGTACGAGGGTTTTCCGTTGACAAAATGGAAAATAACTACTCTCGGGTTGTTCAGGGGTGAATAGTGCTTTTCGCCGGAACAGCGAGAAATTCGGGATTCGTGCCGGTCTGGACGGCCGATCGTGATTTCAGGCTGTTTGGGGGGCAGATTGGTTATTTGCAACGTTTTAGGGGCGGTACGAGGGTTTTCCGTTGACAAAATGGAAAATAACTACTCTCGGGTTGTTCAGGGGTGAATAGTGCTTTTCGTCGGAACAGCGAGAAATTCGGGATTCGTGCCGGTCTGGACGGCCGATCGTGATTTCAGGCTGTTTGGGGGGCAGATTGGTTATTTGCAACGTTCTAGGGGCGGTACGAGGGTTTTCCGTTGACAAAATGGAAAATAACTACTCTCGGGTTGTTCAGGGGTGAATAGTGCTTTTCGTCGGAACAGCGAGAAATTCGGGATTCGTGCCGGTCTGGACGGCCGATCGTGATTTCAGGCTGTTTGGGGGGCAGATTGGTTATTTGCAACGTTTTAGGGGCGGTACGAGGGTTTTCCGTTGACAAAATGGAAAATAACTACTTTCGGGTTGTTCAGGGGTGAATAGTGCTTTTTGTCGGAACAGCGAAAAATTCGGGATTCGTGCCGGTCTGGACGGCCGATCGTGATTTCAGGCTGTTTGGGGGGCAGATTGGTTATTTGCAACGTTTTAGGGGCGGTACGAGGGTTTTCCGTTGAGAAAATGGAAAATAACTACTCTCGGGTTGTTCAGGGGTGAATAGCGCTTTTCGTCGGAACAGCGAGAAATTCGGGATTCGTGCCGGTCTGGACGGCCGATCGTGATTTCAGGCTGTTTGGGGGGCAGATTGGTTATTTGCAACGTTTTAGGGGCGGTACGAGGGTTTTCCGTTGACAAAATGGAAAATAACTACTTTCGGGTTGTTCAGGGGTGAATAGTGCTTTTTGCCGGAACAGCGTGAAATTCGGGATTCGTGCCGGTCTGGACGGCCGATCGTGATTTCAGGCTGTTTGGGGGGCAGATTGGTTATTTGCAACGTTTTAGGGGCGGTACGAGGGTTTTCCGTTGACAAAATGGAAAATAACTACTCTCGGGTTGTTCAGGGGTGAATAGTGCTTTTCGCCGGAACAGCGAGAAATTCGGGATTCGTGCCGGTCTGGACGGCCGATCGTGATTTCAGGCTGTTTGGGGGGCAGATTGGTTATTTGCAACGTTTTAGGGGCGGTACGAGGGTTTTCCGTTGACAAAATGGAAAATAACTACTCTCGGGTTGTTCAGGGGTGAATAGTGCTTTTCGTCGGAACAGCGAGAAATTCGGGATTCGTGCCGGTCTGGACGGCCGATCGTGATTTCAGGCTGTTTGGGGGGCAGATTGGTTATTTGCAACGTTCTAGGGGCGGTACGAGGGTTTTCCGTTGACAAAATGGAAAATAACTACTCTCGGGTTGTTCAGGGGTGAATAGTGCTTTTCGTCGGAACAGCGAGAAATTCGGGATTCGTGCCGGTCTGGACGGCCGATCGTGATTTCAGGCTGTTTGGGGGGCAGATTGGTTATTTGCAACGTTTTAGGGGCGGTACGAGGGTTTTCCGTTGACAAAATGGAAAATAACTACTTTCGGGTTGTTCAGGGGTGAATAGTGCTTTTTGTCGGAACAGCGAAAAATTCGGGATTCGTGCCGGTCTGGACGGCCGATCGTGATTTCAGGCTGTTTGGGGGGCAGATTGGTTATTTGCAACGTTTTAGGGGCGGTACGAGGGTTTTCCGTTGACAAAATGGAAAATAACTACTTTCGGGTTGTTCAGGGGTGAATAGTGCTTTTCGTCGGAACAGCGAGAAATTCGGGATTCGTGCCGGTCTGGACGGCCGATCGTGATTTCAGGCTGTTTGGGGGGCAGATTGGTTATTTGCAACGTTTTAGGGGCGGTACGAGGGTTTTCCGTTGAGAAAATGGAAAATAACTACCTTCAGGATGTTCAGGGGTGAATAGTGCTTTTCGCCGGAACAGCGAGAAATTCGGGATTCGTGCCGGTCTGGACGGCCGATCGTGATTTCAGGCTGTTTGGGGGGCAGATTGGTTATTTGCAACGTTTTAGGGGCAGTACGAGGGTTTTCCGTTGACAAAATGGAAAATAACTTCTTTCGGGTTGTTCAGGGGTGAATAGTGCTTTTTGTCGGAACAGCGAGAAATTCGGGATTCGTGCCGGTCTGGACGGCCGATCGTGATTTCAGGCTGTTTGGGGGGCAGATTGGTTATTTGCAACGTTTTAGGGGCGGTACGAGGGTTTTCCGTTGACAAAATGGAAAATAACTACTCTCGGGTTGTTTTGGGGTGAATAGTGCTTTTCGTCGGAACAGCGAGAAATTCGGGATTCGTGCCGGTCTGGACGGCCGATCGTGATTTCAGGCTATTTGGGGGGCAGATTGGTTATTTGCAACGTTTTAGGGGCGGTACGAGGGTTTTCCGTTGAGAAAATGGAAAATAACTACTTTCCGGTTGTTCAGGGGTGAATAGTGCTTTTTGTCGGAACAGCGAGAAATTCGGGATTCGTGCCGGTCTGGACGGCCGATCGTGATTTCAGGCTGTATGGGGGGCAGATTGGTTATTTGCAACGCTTTAGGGGCGGTACGAGGGTTTTCCGTTGAGAAAATGGAAAATAACTACTCTCGGGTTGTTCAGGGGTGAATAGTGCTTTTCGTCGGAACAGCGAGAAATTCGGGATTCGTGCCGGTCTGGACGGCCGATCGTGATTTCAGGCTGTTTGGGGGGCAGATTGGTTATTTGCAACGTTTTAGGGGCGGTACGATGGTTTTCCGTTGACAAAATGGAAAATAACTACTCTCGGGTTGTTCAGGGGTGAATAGTGCTTTTCGTCGGAACAGCGAGAAATTCGGGATTCGTGCCGGTCTGGACGGCCGATCGTGATTTCAGGCTGTTTGGGGGGCAGATTGGTTATTTGCAACGTTTTAGGGGCGGTACGAGGGTTTTCCGTTGACAAAATGGAAAATAACTACTTTCGGGTTGTTCAGGGGTGAATAGTGCTTTTTGTCGGAACAGCGAGAAATTCGGGATTCGTGCCGGTCTGGACGGCCGATCGTGATTTCAGGCTGTTTGGGGGGCAGATTGGTTATTTGCAACGTTTTAGGGGCGGTACGAGGGTTTTCCGTTGACAAAATGGAAAATAACTACTCTCGGGTTGTTCAGGGGTGAATAGTGCTTTTCGTCGGAACAGCGAGAAATTCGGGATTCGTGCCGGTCTGGACGGCCGATCGTGATTTCAGGCTGTTTGGGGGGCAGATTGGTTATTTGCAACGTTTTAGGGGCGGTACGAGGGTTTTCCGTTGACAAAATGGAAAATAACTACTCTCGGGTTGTTCAGGGGTGAATAGTGCTTTTCGTCGGAACAGCGAGAAATTCGGGATTCGTACCGGTCTGGACGGCCGATCGTGATTTCAGGCTGTTTGGGGGGCAGATTGGTTATTTGCAACGTTTTAGGGGCGGTACGAGGGTTTTCCGTTGACAAAATGGAAAATAACTACTCTCGGGTTGTTCAGGGGTGAATAGTGCTTTTCGTCGGAACAGCGAGAAATTCGGGATTCGTGCCGGTCTGGACGGCCGATCGTGATTTCAGGCTGTTTGGGGGGCAGATTGGTTATTTGCAACGTTTTAGGGGCGGTACGAGGGTTTTCCGTTGAGAAAATGGAAAATAACTACTCTCGGGTTGTTCAGGGGTGAATAGTGCTTTTCGTCGGAACAGCGAGAAATTCGGGATTCGTGCCGGTCTGGACGGCCGATCGTGATTTCAGGCTGTTTGGGGGGCAGATTGGTTATTTGCAACGTTTTAGGGGCGGTACGAGGGTTTTCCGTTGACAAAATGGAAAATAACTACTTTCGGGTTGTTCAGGGGTGAATAGTGCTTTTTGTCGAAACAGCGAGAAATTCGGGATTCGTGCCGGTCTGGACGGCCGATTGCGATTTCAGGCTGTTTGGGGGGCAGATTGGTTATTTGCAACGTTCTAGGGGCGGTACGAGGGTTTTCCGTTGACAAAATGGAAAATAACTACTCTCGGGTTGTTCAGGGGTGAATAGTGCTTTTCGTCGGAACAGCGAGAAATTCGGGATTCGTGCCGGTCTGGACGGCCGATCGTGATTTCAGGCTGTTTGGGGGGCAGATTGGTTATTTGCAACGTTTTAGGGGCGGTACGAGGGTTTTCCGTTGACAAAATGGAAAATAACTACTCTCGGGTTGTTCAGAGGAGAATAGTGCTTTTCGTCGGAACAACGAGAAATTCGGGATTCGTGCCGGTCTGGACGGCCGATCGTGATTTCAGGCTGTTTGGGGGGCAGATTGGTTATTTGCAACCTTTTAGGGGTGGTACGAGGGTTTTCCGTTGACAGAATGGAAAATAACTACTCTCGGGTTGTTCAGGGGTGAATAGTGCTTTTCGTCGGAACAGCGAGAAATTCGGGATTCGTGCCGGTCTGGACGGCCGATCGTGATTTCAGGCTGTTTGGGGGGCAGATTGGTTATTTGCAACGTTTTAGGGGCGGTACGAGGGTTTTCCGTTGACAAAATGGAAAATAACTACTCTCGGGTTGTTCAGGGGTGAATAGTGCTTTTCGTCGGAACAGCGAGAAATTCGGGATTCGTGCCGGTCTGGACGGCCGATTGCGATTTCAGGCTGTTTGGGGGGCAGATTGGTTATTTGCAACGTTCTAGGGGCGGTACGAGGGTTTTCCGTTGACAAAATGGAAAATAACTACTCTCGGGTTGTTCAGGGGTGAATAGTGCTTTTCGTCGGAACAGCGAGAAATTCGGGATTCGTGCCGGTCTGGACGGCCGATTGTGATTTCAGGCTATTTGGGGGGCAGATTGGTTATTTGCAACGTTTTAGGGGCGGTACGAGGGTTTTCCGTTGAGAAAATTGAAAATAACTACTCTCGGGTTGTTCAGGGGTGAATAGTGCTTTTCGCCGGAACAGCGAGAAATTCGGGATTCGTGCCGGTCTGGACGGCCGATCGTGATTTCAGGCTGTTTGGGGGGCAGATTGGTTATTTGCAACGTTTTAGGGGCGGTACGAGGGTTTTCCGTTGACAAAATGGAAAATAACTACTTTCGGGTTGTTCAGGGGTGAATAGTGCTTTTCGTCGGAACAGCGAGAAATTCGGGATTCGTGCCGGTCTGGACGGCCGATCGTGATTTCAGGCTGTTTGGGGGGCAGATTGGTTATTTGCAACGTTTTAGGGGCGGTACGAGGGTTTTCCGTTGACAAAATGGAAAATAACTACTCTCGGGTTGTTCAGGGGTGAATTGTGCTTTTCGTCGGAACAGCGAGAAATTCGGGATTCGTGCCGGTCTGGACGGCCGATCGTGATTTCAGGCTGTATGGGGGGCAGATTGGTTATTTGCACCGTTTTAGGGGCGGTACGAGGGTTTTCCGTTTACAAAATGGAAAATAACTACTCTCGGGTTGTTCAGAGGAGAATAGTGCTTTTCGTCGGAACAACGAGAAATTCGGGATTCGTGCCGGTCTGGACGGCCGATCGTGATTTCAGGCTGTTTGGGGGGCAGATTGGTTATTTGCAACCTTTTAGGGGTGGTACGAGGGTTTTCCGTTGACAGAATGGAAAATAACTACTCTCGGGTTGTTCAGGGGTGAATAGTGCTTTTCGTCGGAACAGCGAGAAATTCGGGATTCGTGCCGGTCTGGACGGCCGATCGTGATTTCAGGCTGTTTGGGGGGCAGATTGGTTATTTGCAACGTTTTAGGGGCGGTACGAGGGTTTTCCGTTGACAAAATGGAAAATAACTACTCTCGGGTTGTTCAGGGGTGAATAGTGCTTTTCGTCGGAACAGCGAGAAATTCGGGATTCGTGCCGGTCTGGACGGCCGATTGTGATTTCAGGCTGTTTGGGGGGCAGATTGGTTATTTGCAACGTTTTAGGGGCGGTACGAGGGTTTTCCGTTGAGAAAATTGAAAATAACTACTCTCGGGTTGGTCAGGGGTGAATAGTGCTTTTCGCCGGAACAGCGAGAAATTCGAGATTCGTGCCGGTCTGGACGGCCGATCGTGATTTCAGGCTGTTTGGGGGGCAGATTGGTTATTTGCAACGTTTTAGGGGCGGTACGAGGGTTTTCCGTTGACAAAATGGAAAATAACTACTCTCGGGTTGTTCTGGGGTGAATAGTGCTTTTCGTCGGAACAGTGAGAAATTCGGGATTCGTGCCGGTCTGGACGGCCGATCGTGATTTCAGGCTGTTTGGGGGGCAGATTGGTTATTTGCAACGTTTTAGGGGCGGTACGAGGGTTTTCCGTTGACAAAATGGAAAATAACTACTTTCGGGTTGTTCAGGGGTGAATAGTGCTTTTCGTCGGAACAGCGAGAAATTCGGGATTCGTGCCGGTCTGGACGGCCGATCGTGATTTCAGGCTGTTTGGGGGGCAGATTGGTTATTTGCAACGTTTTAGGGGCGGTACGAGGGTTTTCCGTTGACAAAATGGAAAATAACTACCCTCGGGTTGTTCAGGGGTGAATAGTGCTTTTCGCCGGAACAGCGAGAAATTCGGGATTCGTGCCGGTCTGGACGGCCGATCGTGATTTCAGGCTGTTTGGGGGGCAGATTGGTAATTTGCAACGTTTTAGGGGCGGTACGAGGGTTTTCCGTTGACAAAATGGAAAATAACTACTCTCGGGTTGTTCAGGGGTGAATAGTGCTTTTCGTCGGAACAGCGAGAAATTCGGGATTCGTGCCGGTCTGGACGGCCGATCGTGATTTCAGGCTGTTTGGGGGGCAGATTGGTTATTTGCAACGTTTTAGGGGCGGTACGAGGGTTTTCCGTTGACAAAATGGAAAATAACTACTTTCGGGTTGTTCAGGGGTGAATAGTGCTTTTCGTCGGAACAGCGAGAAATTCGGGATTCGTGCCGGTCTGGACGGCCGATCGTGATTTCAGGCTGTTTGGGGGGCAGATTGGTTATTTGCAACGTTTTAGGGGCGGTACGAGGGTTTTCCGTTGACAAAATGGAAAATAACTACTCTCGGGTTGTTCAGGGGTGAATAGTGCTTTTCGCCGGAACAGCGAGAAATTCGGGATTCGTGCCGGTCTGGACGGCCGATCGTGATTTCAGGCTGTTTGGGGGGCAGATTGGTTATTTGCAACGTTCTAGGGGCGGTACGAGGGTTTTCCGTTGACAAAATGGAAAATAACTACTCTCGGGTTGTTCAGGGGTGAATAGTGCTTTTCGTCGGAACAGCGAGAAATTCGGGATTCGTGCCGGTCTGGACGGCCGATCGTGATTTCAGGCTGTTTGGGGGGCAGATTGGTTATTTGCACCGTTTTAGGGGCGGTACGAGGGTTTTCCGTTTACAAAATGGAAAATAACTACTCTCGGGTTGTTCAGAGGAGAATAGTGCTTTTCGTCGGAACAACGAGAAATTCGGGATTCGTGCCGGTCTGGACGGCCGATCGTGATTTCAGGCTGTTTGGGGGGCAGAATGGTTATTTGCAACGTTCTAGGGGCGGTACGAGGGTTTTCCGTTGACAAAATGGAAAATAACTACTCTCGGGTTGTTCAGGGGTGAATAGTGCTTTTCGCCGGAACAGCGAGAAATTCGGGATTCGTGCCGGTCTGGACGGCCGATCGTGATTTCAGGCTGTTTGGGGGGCAGATTGGTTATTTGCAACGTTTTAGGGGCGGTACGAGGGTTTTCCGTTGACAAAATGGAAAATAACTACTCTCGGGTTGTTGAGGGGTGAATAGTGCTTTTCGTCGGAACAGCGAGAAATTCGGGATTCGTGCCGGTCTGGACGGCCGATCGTGATTTCAGGCTGTTTGGGGGGCAGATTGGTTATTTGCACCGTTTTAGGGGCGGTACGAGGGTTTTCCGTTTACAAAATGGAAAATAACTACTCTCGGGTTGTTTTGAGGGGTGAATAGTGCTTTTCGTCGGAACAGCGAGAAATTCGGGATTCGTGCCGGTCTGGACGGCCGATCGTGATTTCAGGCTGTTTGGGGGGCAGATTGGTTATTTGCACCGTTTTAGGGGCGGTACGAGGGTTTTCCGTTTACAAAATGGAAAATAACTACTCTCGGGTTGTTCAAAGGAGAATAGTGCTTTTCGTCGGAACAGCGAGAAATTCGGGATTCGTGCCGGTCTGGACGGCCGATCGTGATTTCAGGCTGTTTGGGGGGCAGATTGGTTATTTGCAACCTTTTAGGGGCGGTACGAGGGTTTTCCGTTGACAAAATGGAAAATAACTACTCTCGGGTTGTTCAGGGGTGAATAGTGCTTTTCGTCGGAACAGCGAGAAATTCGGGATTCGTGCCGGTCTGGACGGCCGATCGTGATTTCAGGCTGTTTGGGGGGCAGATTGGTTATTTGCAACGTTTTAGGGGCGGTACGAGGGTTTTCCGTTGAGAAAATGGAAAATAACTACTTTCGGGTTGTTCAGGGGTGAATAGTGCTTTTCGTCGGAACAGCGAGAAATTCGGGATTCGTGCCGGTCTGGACGGCCGATCGTGATTTCAGGCTGTTTGGGGGGCAGATTGGTTATTTGCAACGTTTTAGGGGCGGTACGAGGGTTTTCCGTTGACAAAATGGAAAATAACTACTCTCGGGTTGTTCAGGGGTGAATAGTGCTTTTCGCCGGAACAGCGAGAAATTCGGGATTCGTGCCGGTCTGGACGGCCGATCGTGATTTCAGGCTGTTTGGGGGGCAGATTGGTTATTTGCAACGTTTTAGGGGCGGTACGAGGGTTTTCCGTTGACAAAATGGAAAATAACTACTCTCGGGTTGTTCTGGGGTGAATAGTGCTTTTCGTCGGAACAGCGAGAAATTCGGGATTCGTGCCGGTCTGGACGGCCGATCGTGATTTCAGGCTGTTTGGGGGGCAGATTGGTTATTTGCACCGTTTTAGGGGCGGTACGAGGGTTTTCCGTTTACAAAATGGAAAATAACTACTCTCGGGTTGTTCAGAGGAGAATAGTGCCTTTCGTCGGAACAACGAGAAATTCGGGATTCGTGCCGGTCTGGACGGCCGATCGTGATTTCAGGCTGTTTGGGGGGCAGATTGGTTATTTGCAACGTTCTAGGGGCGGTACGAGGGTTTTCCGTTGACAAAATGGAAAATAACTACTCTCGGGTTGTTCAGGGGTGAATAGTGCTTTTCGCCGGAACAGCGAGAAATTCGGGATTCGTGCCGGTCTGGACGGCCGATCGTGATTTCAGGCTGTTTGGGGGGCAGATTGGTTATTTGCAACGTTTTAGGGGCGGTACGAGGGTTTTCCGTTGACAAAATGGAAAATAACTACTCTCGGGTTGTTGAGGGGTGAATAGTGCTTTTCGTCGGAACAGCGAGAAATTCGGGATTCGTGCCGGTCTGGACGGCCGATCGTGATTTCAGGCTGTTTGGGGGGCAGATTGGTTATTTGCACCGTTTTAGGGGCGGTACGAGGGTTTTCCGTTTACAAAATGGAAAATAACTACTCTCGGGTTGTTTTGAGGGGTGAATAGTGCTTTTCGTCGGAACAGCGAGAAATTCGGGATTCGTGCCGGTCTGGGCGGCCGATCGTGATTTCAGGCTGTTTGGGGGGCAGATTGGTTATTTGCACCGTTTTAGGGGCGGTACGAGGGTTTTCCGTTTACAAAATGGAAAATAACTACTCTCGGGTTGTTCAAAGGAGAATAGTGCTTTTCGTCGGAACAGCGAGAAATTCGGGATTCGTGCCGGTCTGGACGGCCGATCGTGATTTCAGGCTGTTTGGGGGGCAGATTGGTTATTTGCAACGTTTTAGGGGCGGTACGAGGGTTTTCCGTTGACAAAATGGAAAATAACTACTCTCGGGTTGTTCAGGGGTGAATAGTGCTTTTCGTCGGAACAGCGAGAAATTCGGGATTCGTGCCGGTCTGGACGGCCGATCGTGATTTCAGGCTGTTTGGGGGGCAGATTGGTTATTTGCAACGTTTTAGGGGCGGTACGAGGGTTTTCCGTTGAGAAAATGGAAAATAACTACTTTCGGGTTGTTCAGGGGTGAATAGTGCTTTTCGTCGGAACAGCGAGAAATTCGGGATTCGTGCCGGTCTGGGCGGCCGATCGTGATTTCAGGCTGATTGGGGGGCAGATTGGTTATTTGCAACGTTTTAGGGGCGGTACGAGGGTTTTCCGTTGACAAAATGGAAAATAACTACTTTCGGGTTGTTCTGGGGTGAATAGTGCTTTTCGTCGGAACAGCGAGAAATTCGGGATTCGTGCCGGTCTGGACGGCCGATCGTGATTTCAGGCTGTTTGGGGGGCAGATTGGTTATTTGCAACGTTTTAGGGGCGGTACGAGGGTTTTCCGTTGACAAAATGGAAAATAACTACTCTCGGGTTGTTCAGGGGTGAATAGTGCTTTTCGCCGGAACAGCGAGAAATTCGGGATTCGTGCCGGTCTGGACGGCCGATCGTGATTTCAGGCTGTTTGGGGGGCAGATTGGTTATTTGCAACGTTTTAGGGGCGGTACGAGGGTTTTCCGTTGACAAAATGGAAAATAACTACTTTCGGGTTGTTCAGGGGTGAATAGTGCTTTTCGTCGGAACAGCGAGAAATTCGGGATTCGTGCCGGTCTGGACGGCCGATCGTGATTTCAGGCTGTTTGGGGGGCAGATTGGTTATTTGCAACGTTTTAGGGGCGGTACGAGGGTTTTCCGTTGACAAAATGGAAAATAACTACTCTCGGGTTGTTCAGGGGTGAATAGTGCTTTTCGTCGGAACAGCGAGGAATTCGGGATTCGTGCCGGTCTGGACGGCCGATCGTGATTTCAGGCTGTTTGGGGGGCAGATTGGTTATTTGCAACGTTTTAGGGGCGGTACGAGGGTTTTCCGTTGACAAAATGGAAAATAACTACTCTCGGGTTGTTCAGGGGTGAATAGTGCTTTTCGTTGGAACAACGAGAAATTCGGGATTCGTGCCGGTCTGGACGGCCGATCGTGATTTCAGGCTGTTTGGGGGGCAGATTGGTTATTTGCAACGTTTTAGGGGCGGTACGAGGGTTTTCCGTTTACAAAATGGAAAATAACTACTCTCGGGTTGTTTTGAGGGGTGAATAGTGCTTTTCGTCGGAATAGCGAGAAATTCGGGATTCGTGCCGGTCTGGACGGCCGATCGTGATTTCAGGCTGTTTGGGGGGCAGATTGGTTATTTGCACCGTTTTAGGGGCGGTACGAGGGTTTTCCGTTTACAAAATGGAAAATAACTACTCTCGGGTTGTTCAAAGGAGAATAGTGCTTTTCGTCGGAACAGCGAGAAATTCGGGATTCGTGCCGGTCTGGACGGCCGATCGTGATTTCAGGCTGTTTGGGGGGCAGATTGGTTATTTGCAACCTTTTAGGGGCGGTACGAGGGTTTTCCGTTGACAAAATGGAAAATAACTACTCTCGGGTTGTTCAGGGGTGAATAGTGCTTTTCGTCGGAACAGCGAGAAATTCGGGATTCGTGCCGGTCTGGACGGCCGATCGTGATTTCAGGCTGTTTGGGGGGCAGATTGGTTATTTGCAACGTTTTAGGGGCGGTACGAGGGTTTTCCGTTGACAAAATGGAAAATAACTACTTTCGGGTTGTTCAGGGGTGAATAGTGCTTTTTGCCGGAACAGCGAGAAATTCGGGATTCGTGCCGGTCTGGACGGCCGATCGTGATTTCAGGCTATTTGGCTGGCAGATTGGTTATTTGCATCGTTTAAGGGGCGGTACGAGGGTTTTCCGTTGACAAAATGGAAAATAACTACTTTCGGGTTGTTCAGGGGTGAATAGTGCTTTTCGTCGGAACAGCGAGAAATTCGGGATTCGTGCCGGTCTGGACGGCCGATCGTGATTTCAGGCTGTTTGGGGGGCAGATTGGTTATTTGCAACGTTTTAGGGGCGGTACGAGGGTTTTCCGTTGACAAAAGGGAAAATAACTACTTTCGGGTTGCTCTGGGGTGAATAGTGCTTTTCGTCGGAACAGCGAGAAATTCGGGATTCGTGCCGGTCTGGACGGCCGATCGTGATTTCGGGCTATTTGGCTGGCAGATTGGTTATTTGCAACGTTTTAGGGGCGGTACGAGGGTTTTCCGTTGACAAAATGGAAAATAACTACTTTCGGGTTGTTCAGGGGTGAATAGTGCTTTTCGTCGGAACAGCGAGAAATTCGGGATTCGTGCCGGTCTGGACGGCCGATCGTGATTTCAGGCTATTTGGCTGGCAGATTGGTTATTTGCAACGTTTTAGGGGCGGTACGAGGGTTTTCCGTTGACAAAATGGAAAATAACTACTTTCGGGTTGTTCAGGGGTGAATAGTGCTTTTCGTCGGAACAGCGAGAAATTCGGGATTCGTGCCGGTCTGGACGGCCGATCGTGATTTCAGGCTATTTGGCGGGCAGATTGGTTATTTGCAACGTTTTAGCGGTGGTATGAGGGTTTTCCGTTGACAAAATGGAAAATAACTACTTTCGGGTTGTTCAGGGGTGAATAGTGCTTTTCGTCGGAACAGCGAGAAATTCGGGATTCGTGCCGGTCTGGACGGCCGATCGTGATTTCAGGCTGTTTGGGGGGCAGATTGGTTATATGCTACGTTTTAGGGGCGGTACGAGGGTTTTCCGTTGACAAAATGGAAAATAACTACTTTTCGGGTTGTTCAGGGGGTGAATAGTGCTTCTCGTCGGTACAGCGAGAAATTCGGGATTCGTGCCGGTCTGGACGGCCGATCGTGATTTCAGGCTATTTGGCTGGCAGATTGGTTATTTGCAACGTTTTAGGGGCGGTACGAGGGTTTTCCGTTGACAAAATGGAAAATAACTACTTTCGGGTTGCTCTGGGGTGAATAGTGCTTTTCGTCGGAACAGCGAGAAATTCGGGATTCGTGCCGGTCTGGACGGCCGATCGTGATTTCAGGCTGTTTGGGGGGCAGATTGGTTATTTGCAACGTTTTAGGGGCGGTACGAGGGTTTTCCGTTGACAAAAAGGAAAATATCTACTTTCGGGTTGTTCAGGGGTGAATAGTGCTTTTCGTCGGAACAGCGAGAAATTCGGGATTCGTGCCGGTCTGGACGGCCGATCGTGATTTCAGGCTATTTGGCTGGCAGATTGGTTATTTGCATCGTTTAAGGGGCGGTACGAGGGTTTTCCGTTGACAAAATGGAAAATAACTACTTTCGGGTTGTTCAGGGGTGAATAGTGCTTCTCGTCGGAACAGCGAGAAATTCGGGATTCGTGCCGGTCTGGACGGCCGATCGTGATTTCAGGCTATTTGGCGGGCAGATTGGTTATATGCTACGTTTTAGGGGCGGTACGAGGGTTTTCCGTTGACAAAATGGAAAATAACTACTTTTCGGGTTGTTCAGGGGGTGAATAGTGCTTCTCGTCGGTACAGCGAGAAATTCGGGATTCGTGCCGGTCTGGACGGCCGATCGTGATTTCAGGCTGTTTGGGGGGCAGATTGGTTATTTGCAACGTTTTAGGGGCGGTACGAGGGTTTTCCGTTGACAAAAGGGAAAATAACTACTTTCGGGTTGCTCAGGGGTGAATAGTGCTTTTCGTCGGAACAGCGAGAAATTCGGGATTCGTGCCGGTCTGGACGGCCGATCGTGATTTCGGGCTATTTGGCGGGCAGATTGGTTATTTGCAACGTTTTAGCGGTGGTATGAGGGTTTTCCGTTGACAAAATGGAAAATAACTACTTTCGGGTTGTTCAGGGGTGAATAGTGCTTTTCGTCGGAACAGCGAGAAATTCGGGATTCGTGCCGGTCTGGACGGCCAATCGTGATTTCAGGCTATTTGGCGGGTAGATTGGTTATATGCTACGTTTTAGGGGCGGTACGAGGGTTTTCCGTTGACAAAATGGAAAATAACTACTTTCGGGTTGTTCAGGGGTGAATAGTGCTTTTCGTCGGAACAGCGAGAAATTCGGGATTCGTGCCGGTCTGGACGGCCGATCGTGATTTCATGCTGTTTGGGGGGCAGATTGGTTATTTGCAACGTTTTAGGGGCGGTACGAGGGTTTTCCGTTGACAAAATGGAAAATAACTACTTTCGGGTTGTTCAGGGGTGAATAGTGCTTTTCGTCGGAACAGCGAGAAATTCGGGATTCGTGCCGGTCTGGACGGCCAATCGTGATTTCAGGCTATTTGGCGGGTAGATTGGTTATATGCTACGTTTTAGGGGCGGTACGAGGGTTTTCCGTTGACAAAATGGAAAATAACTACTTTTCGGGTTGTTCAGGGGGTGAATAGTGCTTCTCGTCGGTACAGCGAGAAATTCGGGATTCGTGCCGGTCTGGACGGCCGATCGTGATTTCAGGCTATTTGGCTGGCAGATTGGTTATTTGCAACGTTTTAGGGGCGGTACGAGGGTTTTCCGTTGACAAAATGGAAAATAACTACTTTTCGGGTTGTTCAGGGGGTGAATAGTGCTTCTCGTCGGTACAGCGAGAAATTCGGGATTCGTGCCGGTCTGGACGGCCGATCGTGATTTCAGGCTATTTGGCTGGCAGATTGGTTATTTGCAACGTTTTAGGGGCGGTACGAGGGTTTTCCGTTGACAAAAAGGAAAATAACTACTTTCGGGTTGCTCAGGGGTGAATAGTGCTTTTCGTCGGAACAGCGAGAAATTCGGGATTCGTGCCGGTCTGGACGGCCGATCGTGATTTCGGGCTATTTGGCTGGCAGATTGGTTATTTGCAACGTTTTAGGGGCGGTACGAGGGTTTTCCGTTGACAAAATGGAAAATAACTACTTTCGGGTTGTTCAGGGGTGAATAGTGCTTTTCGTCGGAACAGCGAGAAATTCGGGATTCGTGCCGGTCTGGACGGCCGATCGTGATTTCAGGCTATTTGGCGGGCAGATTGGTTATTTGCAACGTTTTAGCGGTGGTACGAGGGTTTTCCGTTGACAAAATGGAAAATAACTACTTTCGGGTTGTTCAGGGGTGAATAGTGCTTTTCGTCGGAACAGCGAGAAATTCGGGATTCGTGCCGGTCTGGACGGCCGATCGTGATTTCAGGCTGTTTGGGGGGCAGATTGGTTATTTGCAACGTTTTAGGGGCTGTACGAGGGTTTTCCGTTGACAAAATGGAAAATAACTACTTTTCGGGTTGTTCAGGGGGTGAATAGTGCTTCTCGTCGGAACAGCGAGAAATTCGGGATTCGTGCCGGTCTGGACGGCCGATCGTGATTTCGGGCTATTTGGCTGGCAGATTGGTTATTTGCAACGTTTTAGGGGCGGTACGAGGGTTTTCCGTTGACAAAATGGAAAATAACTACTTTCGGGTTGTTCAGGGGTGAATAGTGCTTTTCGTCGGAACAGCGAGAAATTCGGGATTCGTGCCGGTCTGGACGGCCGATCGTGATTTCAGGCTGTATGGGGGGCAGATTGGTTATTTGCAACGTTTTAGGGGCGGTACGAGGGTTTTCCGTTGACAAAAGGGAAAATAACTACTTTCGGGTTGCTCAGGGGTGAATAGTGCTTTTCGTCGGAACAGCGAGAAATTCGGGATTCGTGCCGGTCTAGACGGCCGATCGTGATTTCGGGCTATTTGGCTGGCAGATTGGTTATTTGCAACGTTTTAGGGGCGGTACGAGGGTTTTCCGTTGACAAAATGGAAAATAACTACTTTCGGGTTGTTCAGGGGTGAATAGTGCTTTTCGTCAGAACAGCGAGAAATTCGGGATTCGTGCCGGTCTGGACGGCCGATCGTGATTTCAGGCTATTTGGCGGGCAGATTGGTTATTTGCAACGTTTTAGCGGTGGTACGAGGTTTTTCCGTTGACAAAATGGAAAATAACTACTTTCGGGTTGTTCAGGGGTGAATAGTGCTTTTCGTCGGAACAGCGAGAAATTCGGGATTCGTGCCGGTCTGGACGGCCGATCGTGATTTCAGGCTATTTGGCTGGCAGATTGGTTATTTGCAACGTTTTAGGGGCGGTACGAGGGTTTTCCGTTGACAAAAGGGAAAATAACTACTTTCGGGTTGCTCAGGGGTGAATAGTGCTTTTCGTCGGAACAGCGAGAAATTCGGGATTCGTGCCGGTCTGGACGGCCGATCGTGATTTCAGGCTGTTTGGGGGGCAGATTGGTTATTTGCAACGTTTTAGGGGCGGTACGAGGGTTTTTCGTTGACAAAATGGAAAATAACTACTTTCGGGTTGTTCAGGGGTGAATAGTGCTTTTCGTCGGAACAGCGAGAAATTCGGGATTCGTGCCGGTCTGGACGGCCGATCGTGATTTCAGGCTGTTTGGGGGGCAGATTGGATATTTGCAACGTTTTAGGGGCGGTACGAGGGTTTTCCGTTGACAAAATGGAAAATAACTACTTTTCGGGTTGTTCAGGGGTGAATAGTGCTTTTCGTCGGAACAGCGAGAAATTCGGGATTCGTGCCGGTCTGGACGGCCGATCGTGATTTCAGGCTATTTGGCTGGCAGATTGGTTACTTGCAACGTTTTAGGGGCGATACGAGGGTTTTCCGTTGACAAAATGGAAAATAACTACTTTCGGGATGTTCAGGGGTGAATAGTGCTTTTCGTCGGAACAGCGAGAAATTCGGGATTCGTGCCGGTCTGGACGGCCGATCGTGATTTCAGGCTGTTTGGGGGCAGATTGGTTATTTGCAACATTTTAGGGGCGGTACGATGGTTTTCCGTTGACAGAAAAGAAAATAACTACTTTCGGGTTGTTCAGGGGTGAATAGTGCTTTTCGTCGGAACAGCGAGAAATTCGGGATTCGTGCCGGTCTGCACGGCCAATCGTGATTTCATGCTGTTTGGGGGGCAGATTGGTTATTTGCAACGTTTTAGGGGCGGTACGATGGTTTTCCGTTGACAGAATGGAAAATAACTACTTTCGGGTTGTTCAGGGGTGAATAGTGCTTTTCGTCGGAACAGCGAGAAACTCGGGATTCGTGCCGGTCTGCACGGCCAATCGTGATTTCATGCTGTTTGGGGGGCAGATTGGTTATTTGCAACGTTTTAGGGGCGGTACGAGGGTTTTCCGTTGACAAAATGGAAAATAACTACTTTCGGGTTGTTCAGGGGTGAATAGTGCTTTTCGTCGGAACAGCGAGAAATTCGGGATTCGTGCCGGTCTGGACGGCCGATCGTGATTTCAGGCTGTTTGGGGGGCAGATTGGTTATTTGCAACGTTTTAGGGGCGGTACGAGGGTTTTCCGTTGACAAAATGGAAAATAACTACTTTCGGGTTGTTCAGGGGTGAATAGTGCTTTTCGTCGGAACAGCAAGAAATTCGGGATTCGTGCCGGTCTGGACGGCCGATCGTGATTTCGGGCTATTTGGCTGGCAGATTGGTTATTTGCAACGTTTTAGGGGCGGTACGAGGGTTTTCCGTTGACAAAATGGAAAATAACTACTTTCGGGTTGTTCAGGGGTGAATAGTGCTTTTCGTCGGAACAGCGAGAAATTCGGGATTCGTGCCGGTCTGGACGGCCGATCGTGATTTCAGGCTGTTTGGGGGGCAGATTGGATATTTGCAACGTTTTAGGGGCGGTACGAGGGTTTTCCGTTGACAGAATGGAAAATAACTACTTTTCGGGTTGTTCAGGGGTGAATAGTGCTTTTCGTCGGAACAGCGAGAAATTCGGGATTCGTGCCGGTCTGGACGGCCGATCGTGATTTCAGGCTATTTGGCTGGCAGATTGGTTACTTGCAACGTTTTAGGGGCGATACGAGGGTTTTCCGTTGACAAAATGGAAAATAACTACTTTCGGGTTGTTCAGGGGTGAATAGTGCTTTTCGTCGGAACAGCGAGAAATTCGGGATTCGTGCCGGTCTGGACGGCCGATCGTGATTTCAGGCTGTTTGGGGGGCAGATTGGTTATTTGCAACGTTTTAGGGGCGGTACGATGGTTTTCCGTTGACAGAATGGAAAATAACTACTTTCGGGTTGTTCAGGGGTGAATAGTGCTTTTCGTCGGAACAGCGAGAAATTCGGGATTCGTGCCGGTCTGCACGGCCAATCGTGATTTCATGCTGTTTGGGGGGCAGATTGGTTATTTGCAACGTTTTAGGGGCGGTACGATGGTTTTCCGTTGACAGAATGGAAAATAACTACTTTCGGGTTGTTCAGGGGTGAATAGTGCTTTTCGTCGGAACAGCGAGAAACTCGGGATTCGTGCCGGTCTGCACGGCCAATCGTGATTTCATGCTGTTTGGGGGGCAGATTGGTTATTTGCAACGTTTTAGGGGCGGTACGAGGGTTTTCCGTTGACAAAATGGAAAATAACTACTTTCGGGTTGTTCAGGGGTGAATAGTGCTTTTCGTCGGAACAGCGAGAAATTCGGGATTCGTGCCGGTCTGGACGGCCGATCGTGATTTCAGGCTGTTTGGGGGGCAGATTGGTTATTTGCAACGTTTTAGGGGCGGTACGAGGGTTTTCCGTTGACAAAATGGAAAATAACTACTTTCGGGTTGTTCAGGGGTGAATAGTGCTTTTCGTCGGAACAGCAAGAAATTCGGGATTCGTGCCGGTCTGGACGGCCGATCGTGATTTCGGGCTATTTGGCTGGCAGATTGGTTATTTGCAACGTTTTAGGGGCGGTACGAGGGTTTTCCGTTGACAAAATGGAAAATAACTACTTTCGGGTTGTTCAGGGGTGAATAGTGCTTTTCGTCGGAACAGCGAGAAATTCGGGATTCGTGCCGGTCTGGACGGCCGATCGTGATTTCAGGCTATTTGGCGGGCAGATTGGTTATTTGCAACGTTTTAGCGGTGGTACGAGGGTTTTCCGTTGACAAAATGGAAAATAACTACTTTCGGGTTGTTCAGGGGTGAATAGTGCTTTTCGTCGGAACAGCGAGAAATTCGGGATTCGTGCCGGTCTGGACGGCCGATCGTGATTTCAGGCTGTTTGGGGGGCAGATTGGTTATTTGCAACGTTTTAGGGGCGGTACGAGGGTTTTCCGTTGACAAAATGGAAAATAACTACTTTCGGGTTGTTCAGGGGTGAATAGTGCTTTTCGTCGGAACAGCAAGAAATTCGGGATTCGTGCCGGTCTGGACGGCCGATCGTGATTTCGGGCTATTTGGCTGGCAGATTGGTTATTTGCAACGTTTTAGGGGCGGTACGAGGGTTTTCCGTTGACAAAATGGAAAATAACTACTTTCGGGTTGTTCAGGGGTGAATAGTGCTTTTCGTCGGAACAGCGAGAAATTCGGGATTCGTGCCGGTCTGGACGGCCGATCGTGATTTCAGGCTGTTTGGGGGGCAGATTGGATATTTGCAACGTTTTAGGGGCGGTACGAGGGTTTTCCGTTGACAAAATGGAAAATAACTACTTTTCGGGTTGTTCAGGGGTGAATAGTGCTTTTCGTCGGAACAGCGAGAAATTCGGGATTCGTGCCGGTCTGGACGGCCGATCGTGATTTCAGGCTATTTGGCTGGCAGATTGGTTACTTGCAACGTTTTAGGGGCGATACGAGGGTTTTCCGTTGACAAAATGGAAAATAACTACTTTCGGGTTGTTCAGGGGTGAATAGTGCTTTTCGTCGGAACAGCGAGAAATTCGGGATTCGTGCCGGTCTGGACGGCCGATCGTGATTTCAGGCTGTTTGGGGGGCAGATTGGTTATTTGCAACGTTTTAGGGGCGGTACGATGGTTTTCCGTTGACAGAATGGAAAATAACTACTTTCGGGTTGTTCAGGGGTGAATAGTGCTTTTCGTCGGAACAGCGAGAAATTCGGGATTCGTGCCGGTCTGCACGGCCAATCGTGATTTCATGCTGTTTGGGGGGCAGATTGGTTATTTGCAACGTTTTAGGGGCGGTACGATGGTTTTCCGTTGACAGAATGGAAAATAACTACTTTCGGGTTGTTCAGGGGTGAATAGTGCTTTTCGTCGGAACAGCGAGAAACTCGGGATTCGTGCCGGTCTGCACGGCCAATCGTGATTTCATGCTGTTTGGGGGGCAGATTGGTTATTTGCAACGTTTTAGGGGCGGTACGAGGGTTTTCCGTTGACAAAATGGAAAATAACTACTTTCGGGTTGTTCAGGGGTGAATAGTGCTTTTCGTCGGAACAGCGAGAAATTCGGGATTCGTGCCGGTCTGGACGGCCGATCGTGATTTCAGGCTGTTTGGGGGGCAGATTGGTTATTTGCAACGTTTTAGGGGCGGTACGAGGGTTTTCCGTTGACAAAATGGAAAATAACTACTTTCGGGTTGTTCAGGGGTGAATAGTGCTTTTCGTCGGAACAGCAAGAAATTCGGGATTCGTGCCGGTCTGGACGGCCGATCGTGATTTCGGGCTATTTGGCTGGCAGATTGGTTATTTGCAACGTTTTAGGGGCGGTACGAGGGTTTTCCGTTGACAAAATGGAAAATAACTACTTTCGGGTTGTTCAGGGGTGAATAGTGCTTTTCGTCGGAACAGCGAGAAATTCGGGATTCGTGCCGGTCTGGACGGCCGATCGTGATTTCAGGCTATTTGGCGGGCAGATTGGTTATTTGCAACGTTTTAGCGGTGGTACGAGGGTTTTCCGTTGACAAAATGGAAAATAACTACTTTCGGGTTGTTCAGGGGTGAATAGTGCTTTTCGTCGGAACAGCGAGAAATTCGGGATTCGTGCCGGTCTGGACGGCCGATCGTGATTTCAGGCTATTTGGCTGGCAGATTGGTTATTTGCAACGTTTTAGGGGTGGTACGATGGTTTTCCGTTGACAGAATGGAAAATAACTACTTTCGGGTTGTTCAGGGGTGAATAGTGCTTTTCGTCGGAACAGCGAGAAACTCGGGATTCGTGCCGGTCTGCACGGCCAATCGTGATTTCATGCTGTTTGGGGGGCAGATTGGTTATTTGCAACGTTTTAGGGGCGGTACGAGGGTTTTCCGTTGACAAAATGGAAAATAACTACTTTCGGGTTGTTCAGGGGTGAATAGTGCTTTTCGTCGGAACAGCGAGAAATTCGGGATTCGTGCCGGTCTGGACGGCCGATCGTGATTTCAGGCTGTTTGGGGGGCAGATTGGTTATTTGCAACGTTTTAGGGGCGGTACGAGGGTTTTCCGTTGACAAAATGGAAAATAACTACTTTCGGGTTGTTCAGGGGTGAATAGTGCTTTTCGTCGGAACAGCAAGAAATTCGGGATTCGTGCCGGTCTGGACGGCCGATCGTGATTTCGGGCTATTTGGCTGGCAGATTGGTTATTTGCAACGTTTTAGGGGCGGTACGAGGGTTTTCCGTTGACAAAATGGAAAATAACTACTTTCGGGTTGTTCAGGGGTGAATAGTGCTTTTCGTCGGAACAGCGAGAAATTCGGGATTCGTGCCGGTCTGGACGGCCGATCGTGATTTCAGGCTGTTTGGGGGGCAGATTGGATATTTGCAACGTTTTAGGGGCGGTACGAGGGTTTTCCGTTGACAAAATGGAAAATAACTACTTTTCGGGTTGTTCAGGGGTGAATAGTGCTTTTCGTCGGAACAGCGAGAAATTCGGGATTCGTGCCGGTCTGGACGGCCGATCGTGATTTCGGGCTATTTGGCTGGCAGATTGGTTATTTGCAACGTTTTAGGGGCGGTACGAGGGTTTTCCGTTGACAAAATGGAAAATAACTACTTTCGGGTTGTTCGGGGGTGAATAGTGCTTTTCGTCGGAACAGCGAGAAATTCGGGATTCGTGCCGGTCTGGACGGCCGATCGTGATTTCAGGCTGTTTGGGGGGCAGATGGGTTATTTGCAACGTTTTAGCGGTGGTACGAGGGTTTTCCGTTGACAAAATGGAAAATAACTACTTTCGGGTTGTTCAGGGGTGAATAGTGCTTTTCGTCGGAACAGCGAGAAATTCGGGATTCGTGCCGGTCTGGACGGCCGATCGTGATTTCAGGCTATTTGGCTGGCAGATTGGTTATTTGCAACGTTTAAGGGGCGGTACGAGGGTTTTCCGTTGACAAAATTGAAAATAACTACTTTCGGGTTGTTCAGGGGTGAATAGTGCTTTTCGTCGGAACAGCGAGAAATTCGGGATTCGTGCCGGTCTGGACGGCCGATCGTGATTTCAGGCTGTTTGGGGGGCAGATTGGTTATTTGCAACGTTTTAGGGGCGGTACGAGGGTTTTCCGTTGACAAAAGGGAAAATAACTACTTTCGGGTTGCTCAGGGGTGAATAGTGCTTTTCGTCGGAATAGCGAGAAATTCGGGATTCGTGCCGGTCTGGACGGCCGATCGTGATTTCAGGCTATTTGGCTGGCAGATTGGTTATTTGCAACGTTTTAGCGGTGGTACGAGGGTTTTCCGTTGACAAAATGGAAAATAACTACTTTCGGGTTGTTCAGGGGTGAATAGTGCTTTTCGTCGGAACAGCGAGAAATTCGGGATTCGTGCCGGTCTGGACGGCCGATCGTGATTTCAGGCTATTTGGCTGGCAGATTGGTTATTTGCAACGTTTAAGGGGCGGTACGAGGGTTTTCCGTTGACAAAATGGAAAATAACTACTTTCGGGTTGTTCAGGGGTGAATAGTGCTTTTCGTCGGAACAGCGAGAAATTCGGGATTCGTGCCGGTCTGGACGGCCGATCGTGATTTCAGGCTGTTTGGGGGGCAGATTGGTTATTTGCAACGTTTTAGGGGCGGTACGAGGGTTTTCCGTTGACAAAAGGGAAAATAACTACTTTCGGGTTGCTCAGGGGTGAATAGTGCTTTTCGTCGGAACAGCGAGAAATTCGGGATTCGGGCCGGTCTGGACGGCCGATCGTGATTTCAGGCTATTTGGCTGGCAGATTGGTTATTTGCAACGTTTTAGGGGCGGTACGAGGGTTTTCCGTTGACAAAATGGAAAATAACTACTTTCGGGTTGTTCAGGGGTGAATAGTGCTTTTCGTCGGAACAGCGAGAAATTCGGGATTCGTGCCGGTCTGGACGGCCGATCGTGATTTCAGGCTATTTGGCGGGCAGATTGGTTATTTGCAACGTTTTAGCGGTGGTACGAGGGTTTTCCGTTGACAAAATGGAAAATAACTACTTTTCGGGTTGTTCAGGGGGTGAATAGTGCTTCTCGTCAGTACAGCGAGAAATTCGGGATTCGTGCCGGTCTGGACGGCCGATCGTGATTTCAGGCTATTTGGCTGGCAGATTGGTTATTTGCAACGTTTTAGCGGTGGTACGAGGGTTTTCCGTTGACAAAATGGAAAATAACTACTTTCGGGTTGTTCAGGGGTGAATAGTGCTTTTCGTCGGAACAGCGAGAAATTCGGGATTCGTGCCGGTCTGGACGGCCGATCGTGATTTCAGGCTGTTTGGGGGGCAGATTGGTTATTTGCAACGTTTTAGGGGCGGTACGAGGGTTTTCCGTTGACAAAAGGGAAAATAACTACTTTCGGGTTGCTCAGGGGTGAATAGTGCTTTTCGTCGGAATAGCGAGAAATTCGGGATTCGTGCCGGTCTGGACGGCCGATCGTGATTTCAGGCTATTTGGCTGGCAGATTGGTTATTTGCAACGTTTTAGCGGTGGTACGAGGGTTTTCCGTTGACAAAATGGAAAATAACTACTTTCGGGTTGTTCAGGGGTGAATAGTGCTTTTCGTCGGAACAGCGAGAAATTCGGGATTCGTGCCGGTCTGGACGGCCGATCGTGATTTCAGGCTATTTGGCTGGCAGATTGGTTATTTGCAACGTTTAAGGGGCGGTACGAGGGTTTTCCGTTGACAAAATGGAAAATAACTACTTTCGGGTTGTTCAGGGGTGAATAGTGCTTTTCGTCGGAACAGCGAGAAATTCGGGATTCGTGCCGGTCTGGACGGCCGATCGTGATTTCAGGCTGTTTGGGGGGCAGATTGGTTATTTGCAACGTTTTAGGGGCGGTACGAGGGTTTTCCGTTGACAAAAGGGAAAATAACTACTTTCGGGTTGCTCAGGGGTGAATAGTGCTTTTCGTCGGAACAGCGAGAAATTCGGGATTCGGGCCGGTCTGGACGGCCGATCGTGATTTCAGGCTATTTGGCTGGCAGATTGGTTATTTGCAACGTTTTAGGGGCGGTACGAGGGTTTTCCGTTGACAAAATGGAAAATAACTACTTTCGGGTTGTTCAGGGGTGAATAGTGCTTTTCGTCGGAACAGCGAGAAATTCGGGATTCGTGCCGGTCTGGACGGCCGATCGTGATTTCAGGCTATTTGGTGGGCAGATTGGTTATTTGCAACGTTTTAGCGGTGGTACGAGGGTTTTCCGTTGACAAAATGGAAAATAACTACTTTTCGGGTTGTTCAGGGGGTGAATAGTGCTTCTCGTCAGTACAGCGAGAAATTCGGGATTCGTGCCGGTCTGGACGGCCGATCGTGATTTCAGGCTATTTGGCTGGCAGATTGGTTATTTGCAACGTTTTAGGGGCGATACGAGGGTTTTCCGTTGACAAAATGGAAAATAACTACTTTCGGGTTGTTCAGGGGTGAATAGTGCTTTTCGTCGGAACAGCGAGAAATTCGGGATTCGTGCCGGTCTGGACGGCCGATCGTGATTTCAGGCTGTTTGGGGGGCAGATTGGTTATTTGCAACGTTTTAGGGGCGGTACGAAGGTTTTCCGTTGACAAAATGGAAAATAACTACTTTCGGGTTGTTCAGGGGTGAATAGTGCTTTTCGTCGGAACAGCGAGAAATTCGGGATTCGTGCCGGTCTGGACGGCCGATCGTGATTTCAGGCTGTTTGGGGGGCAGATTGGATATTTGCAACGTTTTAGGGGCGGTACGAGGGTTTTCCGTTGACAAAATGGAAAATAACTACTTTTCGGGTTGTTCAGGGGTGAATAGTGCTTTTCGTCGGAACAGCGAGAAATTCGGGATTCGTGCCGGTCTGGACGGCCGATCGTGATTTCAGGCTATTTGGCTGGCAGATTGGTTACTTGCAACGTTTTAGGGGCGATACGAGGGTTTTCCGTTGACAAAATGGAAAATAACTACTTTCGGGTTGTTCAGGGGTGAATAGTGCTTTTCGTCGGAACAGCGAGAAATTCGGGATTCGTGCCGGTCTGGACGGCCGATCGTGATTTCAGGCTATTTGGCGGGCAGATTGGTTATTTGCAACGTTTTAGCGGTGGTACGAGGGTTTTCCGTTGACAAAATGGAAAATAACTACTTTCGGGTTGTTCAGGGGTGAATAGTGCTTTTCGTCGGAACAGCGAGAAATTCGGGATTCGTGCCGGTCTGGACGGCCAATCGTGATTTCAGGCTATTTGGCGGGCAGATTGGTTATATGCTACGTTTTAGGGGCGGTACGAGGGTTTTCCGTTGACAAAATGGAAAATAACTACTTTTCGGGTTGTTCAGGGGGTGAATAGTGCTTCTCGTCGGTACAGCGAGAAATTCGGGATTCGTGCCGGTCTGGACGGCCGATCGTGATTTCAGGCTATTTGGCTGGCAGATTGGTTATTTGCAACGTTTTAGGGGCGGTACGATGGTTTTCCGTTGACAGAATGGAAAATAACTACTTTCGGGTTGTTCAGGGGTGAATAGTGCTTTTCGTCGGAACAGCGAGAAATTCGGGATTCGTGCCGGTCTGCACGGCCAATCGTGATTTCAGGCTGTTTGGGGGGCAGATTGGTTATTTGCAACGTTTTAGGGGCGGTACGATGGTTTTCCGTTGACAGAATGGAAAATAACTACTTTCGGGTTGTTCAGGGGTGAATAGTGCTTTTCGTCGGAACAGCGAGAAACTTGGGATTCGTGCCGGTCTGCACGGCCAATCGTGATTTCATGCTGTTTGGGGGGCAGATTGGTTATTTGCAACGTTTTAGGGGCGGTACGAGGGTTTTCCGTTGACAAAATGGAAAATAACTACTTTCGGGCCGTTCAGGGGTGTATAGTGCTTTTGGTCGGTACAGCGAGAGATTCGGGATTCGTGCCGGTCTAGACGGCCAACCGTGATTTCTGGCTGTTTGGGGGGCAGATTGGTTATTTGCAACGTTTTTGGGGCGGTACGGCGGTTTTCCATTGACAAAATTGAAAATAACTACTTTCGGGCCGTTCAGGGGTGAATAGTGCTTTTCGTCGGAACAGCAAGAAATTCGGGATTCGTGCCGGTCTGGACGGCCGATCGTGATTTCAGGCTGTTTGAGGGGCAGATTGGTTATTTGCAACGTTTTAGGGGCGGTACGAGGGTTTTCCGTTGACAAAAATGGAAAATAACTACTTTCGGGTTGTTCAGGGGTGAATAGTGCTTTTCGTCGGAACAGCGAGAAATTCGGGATTCGTGCCGGTCTGGACGGCCGATCGTGATTTCAGGCTATTTGGCGGGCAGATTGGTTATTTGCAACGTTTTAGCGGTGGTACGAGGGTTTTCCGTTGACAAAATGGAAAATAACTACTTTCGGGTTGTTCAGGGGTGAATAGTGCTTTTCGTCGGAACAGCGAGAAATTCGGGATTCGTGCCGGTCTGGACGGCCAATCGTGATTTCAGGCTATTTGGCGGGCAGATTGGTTATATGCTACGTTTTAGGGGCGGTACGAGGGTTTTCCGTTGACAAAATGGAAAACAACTACTTTCGGGTTGTTCAGGGGTGAATAGTGCTTTTCGTCGGAACAGCGAGAAATTCGGGATTCGTGCCGGTCTGCACGGCCGATCGTGATTTCAGGCTATTTGGTTGGCAGATTGGTTATTTGCAACGTTTTAGGGGCGATACGAGGGTTTTCCGTTGGCAAAATGGAAAATAACTACTTTCGGGTTGTTCAGGGGTGAATAGTGCTTTTCGTCGGAACAGCGAGAAATTCGGGATTCGTGCCGGTCTGGACGGCCGATCGTGATTTCAGGCTGTTTGGGGGGCAGATTGGTTATTTGCAACGTTTTAGGGGCGGTACGAGGGTTTTCCGTTGACAAAAGGGAAAATAACTACTTTCGGGTTGCTCAGGGGTGAATAGTGCTTTTCGTCGGAACAGCGAGAAATTCGGGATTCGGGCCGGTCTGGACGGCCGATCGTGATTTCAGGCTATTTGGCTGGCAGATTGGTTATTTGCAACGTTTTAGGGGCGGTACGAGGGTTTTCCGTTGACAAAATGGAAAATAACTACTTTCGGGTTGTTCAGGGGTGAATAGTGCTTTTCGTCGGAACAGCGAGAAATTCGGGATTCGTGCTGGTCTGGACGGCCGATCGTGATTTCAGGCTATTTGGCTGGCAGATTGGTTACTTGCAACGTTTTAGGGGCGATACGAGGGTTTTCCGTTGACAAAATGGAAAATAACTACTTTCGGGTTGTTCAGGGGTGAATAGTGCTTTTCGTCGGAACAGCGAGAAATTCGGGATTCGTGCCGGTCTGGACGGCCGATCGTGATTTCAGGCTGTTTGGGGGGCAGATTGGTTATTTGCAACGTTTTAGGGGCGGTACGATGGTTTTCCGTTGACAAAATGGAAAATAACTACTTTCGGGTTGTTCAGGGGTGAATAGTGCTTTTCGTCGGAACAGCGAGAAATTCGGGATTCGTGCCGGTCTGGACGGCCGATCGTGATTTCAGGCTGTTTGGGGGGCAGATTGGTTATTTGCAACGTTTTAGGGGCGGTACGAGGGTTTTCCGTTGACAAAATGGAAAATAACTACTTTCGGGTTGTTCAGGGGTGAATAGTGCTTTTCGTCGGAACAGCGAGAAATTCGGGATTCGTGCCGGTCTGGACGGCCGATCGTGATTTCAGGCTGTTTGGGGGGCAGATTGGTTATTTGCAACGTTTTAGGGGCGGTACGATGGTTTTCCGTTGACAGAATGGAAAATAACTACTTTCGGGTTGTTCAGGGGTGAATAGTGCTTTTCGTCGGAACAGCGAGAAATTCGGGATTCGTGCCGGTCTGCATGGCCAATCGTGATTTCATGCTGTTTGGGGGGCAGATTGGTTATTTGCAACGTTTTAGGGGCGGTACGAGGGTTTTCCGTTGACAAAATGGAAAATAACTACTTTCGGGTTGTTCAGGGGTGAATAGTGCTTTTCGTCGGAACAGCGAGAAATTCGGGATTCGTGCCGGTCTGGACGGCCGATCGTGATTTCAGGCTGTTTGGGGGGCAGATTGGTTATTTGCAACGTTTTAGGGGCGGTACGAGGGTTTTCCGTAGACAAAAATGGAAAATAACTACTTTCGGGTTGTTCAGGGGTGAATAGTGCTTTTCGTCGGAACAGCGAGAAATTCGGGATTCGTGCCGGTCTGGACGGCCGATCGTGATTTCAGGCTATTTGGCTGGCAGATTGGTTATTTGCAACGTTTAAGGGGCGGTACGAGGGTTTTCCGTTGACAAAATGGAAAATAACTACTTTCGGGTTGTTCAGGGGTGAATAGTGCTTTTCATCGGAACAGCGAGAAATTCGGGATTCGTGCCGGTCTGGACGGCCGATCGTGATTTCAGGCTGTTTGGGGGGCAGATTGGTTATTTGCAACGTTTTAGGGGCGGTACGAGGGTTTTCCGTTGACAAAAGGGAAAATAACTACTTTCGGGTTGCTCAGGGGTGAATAGTGCTTTTCGTCGGAACAGCGAGAAATTCGGGATTCGGGCCGGTCTGGACGGCCGATCGTGATTTCAGGCTATTTGGCTGGCAGATTGGTTATTTGCAACGTTTTAGGGGCGGTACGAGGGTTTTCCGTTGACAAAATGGAAAATAACTACTTTCGGGTTGTTCAGGGGTGAATAGTGCTTTTCGTCGGAACAGCGAGAAATTCGGGATTCGTGCCGGTCTGGACGGCCGATCGTGATTTCAGGCTGTTTGGGGGGCAGATTGGTTATTTGCAACGTTTTAGGGGCGGTACGATGGTTTTCCGTTGACAGAATGGAAAATAACTACTTTCGGGTTGTTCAGGGGTGAATAGTGCTTTTCGTCGGAACAGCGAGAAATTCGGGATTCGTGCCGGTCTGCATGGCCAATCGTGATTTCATGCTGTTTGGGGGGCAGATTGGTTATTTGCAACGTTTTAGGGGCGGTACGAGGGTTTTCCGTTGACAAAATGGAAAATAACTACTTTCGGGTTGTTCAGGGGTGAATAGTGCTTTTCGTCGGAACAGCGAGAAATTCGGGATTCGTGCCGGTCTGGACGGCCGATCGTGATTTCAGGCTGTTTGGGGGGCAGATTGGTTATTTGCAACGTTTTAGGGGCGGTACGAGGGTTTTCCGTAGACAAAAATGGAAAATAACTACTTTCGGGTTGTTCAGGGGTGAATAGTGCTTTTCGTCGGAACAGCGAGAAATTCGGGATTCGTGCCGGTCTGGACGGCCGATCGTGATTTCAGGCTATTTGGCTGGCAGATTGGTTATTTGCAACGTTTAAGGGGCGGTACGAGGGTTTTCCGTTGACAAAATGGAAAATAACTACTTTCGGGTTGTTCAGGGGTGAATAGTGCTTTTCATCGGAACAGCGAGAAATTCGGGATTCGTGCCGGTCTGGACGGCCGATCGTGATTTCAGGCTGTTTGGGGGGCAGATTGGTTATTTGCAACGTTTTAGGGGCGGTACGAGGGTTTTCCGTTGACAAAAGGGAAAATAACTACTTTCGGGTTGCTCAGGGGTGAATAGTGCTTTTCGTCGGAACAGCGAGAAATTCGGGATTCGGGCCGGTCTGGACGGCCGATCGTGATTTCAGGCTATTTGGCTGGCAGATTGGTTATTTGCAACGTTTTAGGGGCGGTACGAGGGTTTTCCGTTGACAAAATGGAAAATAACTACTTTCGGGTTGTTCAGGGGTGAATAGTGCTTTTCATCGGAACAGCGAGAAATTCGGGATTCGTGCCGGTCTGGACGGCCGATCGTGATTTCAGGCTATTTGGCTGGCAGATTGGTTACTTGCAACGTTTTAGGGGCGATACGAGGGTTTTCCGTTGACAAAATGGAAAATAACTACTTTCGGGTTGTTCAGGGGTGAATAGTGCTTTTCGTCGGAACAGCGAGAAATTCGGGATTCGTGCTGGTCTGGACGGCCGATCGTGATTTCAGGCTGTTTCGGGGGCAGATTGGTTATTTGCAACGTTTTAGGGGCGGTACGATGGTTTTCCGTTGACAAAATGGAAAATAACTACTTTCGGGTTGTTCAGGGGTGAATAGTGCTTTTCGTCGGAACGGCGAGAAATTCGGGATTCGTGCCGGTCTGGACGGCCGATCGTGATTTCAGGCTGTTTGGGGGGCAGATTGGTTATTTGCAACGTTTTAGGGGCGGTACGAGGGTTTTCCGTTGACAAAATGGAAAATAACTACTTTCGGGTTGTTCAGGGGTGAATAGTGCTTTTCGTCGGAACAGCGAGAAATTCGGGATTCGTGCCGGTCTGGACGGCCGATCGTGATTTCAGGCTGTTTGGGGGGCAGATTGGTTATTTGCAACGTTTTAGGGGCGGTACGATGGTTTTCCGTTGACAGAATGGAAAATAACTACTTTCGGGTTGTTCAGGGGTGAATAGTGCTTTTCGTCGGAACAGCGAGAAATTCGGGATTCGTGCCGGTCTGCATGGCCAATCGTGATTTCATGCTGTTTGGGGGGCAGATTGGTTATTTGCAACGTTTTAGGGGCGGTACGAGGGTTTTCCGTTGACAAAATGGAAAATAACTACTTTCGGGTTGTTCAGGGGTGAATAGTGCTTTTCGTCGGAACAGCGAGAAATTCGGGATTCGTGCCGGTCTGGACGGCCGATCGTGATTTCAGGCTGTTTGGGGGGCAGATTGGTTATTTGCAACGTTTTAGGGGCGGTGCGAGGGTTTTCCGTAGACAAAAATGGAAAATAACTACTTTCGGGTTGTTCAGGGGTGAATAGTGCTTTTCGTCGGAACAGCGAGAAATTCGGGATTCGTGCCGGTCTGGACGGCCGATCGTGATTTCAGGCTATTTGGCTGGCAGATTGGTTATTTGCAACGTTTAAGGGGCGGTACGAGGGTTTTCCGTTGACAAAATGGAAAATAACTACTTTCGGGTTGTTCAGGGGTGAATAGTGCTTTTCATCGGAACAGCGAGAAATTCGGGATTCGTGCCGGTCTGGACGGCCGATCGTGATTTCAGGCTGTTTGGGGGGCAGATTGGTTATTTGCAACGTTTTAGGGGCGGTACGAGGGTTTTCCGTTGACAAAAGGGAAAATAACTACTTTCGGGTTGCTCAGGGGTGAATAGTGCTTTTCGTCGGAACAGCGAGAAATTCGGGATTCGGGCCGGTCTGGACGGCCGATCGTGATTTCAGGCTATTTGGCTGGCAGATTGGTTATTTGCAACGTTTTAGGGGCGGTACGAGGGTTTTCCGTTGACAAAATGGAAAATAACTACTTTCGGGTTGTTCAGGGGTGAATAGTGCTTTTCATCGGAACAGCGAGAAATTCGGGATTCGTGCCGGTCTGGACGGCCGATCGTGATTTCAGGCTATTTGGCTGGCAGATTGGTTACTTGCAACGTTTTAGGGGCGATACGAGGGTTTTCCGTTGACAAAATGGAAAATAACTACTTTCGGGTTGTTCAGGGGTGAATAGTGCTTTTCGTCGGAACAGCGAGAAATTCGGGATTCGTGCTGGTCTGGACGGCCGATCGTGATTTCAGGCTGTTTCGGGGGCAGATTGGTTATTTGCAACGTTTTAGGGGCGGTACGAGGGTTTTCCGTTGACAAAAGGGAAAATAACTACTTTCGGGTTGCTCAGGGGTGAATAGTGCTTTTCGTCGGAACAGCGAGAAATTCGGGATTCGGGCCGGTCTGGACGGCCGATCGTGATTTCAGGCTATTTGGCTGGCAGATTGGTTATTTGCAACGTTTTAGGGGCGGTACGAGGGTTTTCCGTTGACAAAATGGAAAATAACTACTTTCGGGTTGTTCAGGGGTGAATAGTGCTTTTCATCGGAACAGCGAGAAATTCGGGATTCGTGCCGGTCTGGACGGCCGATCGTGATTTCAGGCTATTTGGCTGGCAGATTGGTTACTTGCAACGTTTTAGGGGCGATACGAGGGTTTTCCGTTGACAAAATGGAAAATAACTACTTTCGGGTTGTTCAGGGGTGAATAGTGCTTTTCGTCGGAACAGCGAGAAATTCGGGATTCGTGCTGGTCTGGACGGCCGATCGTGATTTCAGGCTGTTTCGGGGGCAGATTGGTTATTTGCAACGTTTTAGGGGCGGTACGATGGTTTTCCGTTGACAAAATGGAAAATAACTACTTTCGGGTTGTTCAGGGGTGAATAGTGCTTTTCGTCGGAACGGCGAGAAATTCGGGATTCGTGCCGGTCTGGACGGCCGATCGTGATTTCAGGCTGTTTGGGGGGCAGATTGGTTATTTGCAACGTTTTAGGGGCGGTACGAGGGTTTTCCGTTGACAAAATGGAAAATAACTACTTTCGGGTTGTTCAGGGGTGAATAGTGCTTTTCGTCGGAACAGCGAGAAATTCGGGATTCGTGCCGGTCTGGACGGCCGATCGTGATTTCAGGCTGTTTGGGGGGCAGATTGGTTATTTGCAACGTTTTAGGGGCGGTACGATGGTTTTCCGTTGACAGAATGGAAAATAACTACTTTCGGGTTGTTCAGGGGTGAATAGTGCTTTTCGTCGGAACAGCGAGAAATTCGGGATTCGTGCCGGTCTGCATGGCCAATCGTGATTTCATGCTGTTTGGGGGGCAGATTGGTTATTTGCAACGTTTTAGGGGCGGTACGAGGGTTTTCCGTTGACAAAATGGAAAATAACTACTTTCGGGTTGTTCAGGGGTGAATAGTGCTTTTCGTCGGAACAGCGAGAAATTCGGGATTCGTGCCGGTCTAGACGGCCGATCGTGATTTCAGGCTATTTGGCTGGCAGATTGGTTATTTGCAACGTTTTAGGGGCGGTACGAGGGTTTTCCGTTGACAAAATGGAAAATAACTACTTTCGGGTTGTTCAGGGGTGAATAGTGCTTTTGTCGGAACAGCGAGAAATTCGGGATTCGTGCCGGTCTGGACGGCCGATCGTGATTTCAGGCTGTTTGGGGGGCAGATTGGTTATTTGCAACGTTTTAGGGGCGGTACGAGGGTTTTCCGTTGACAAAATGGAAAACAACTACTTTCGGGTTGTTCAGGGGTGAATAGTGCTTTTCGTCGGAACAGCGAGAAATTCGGGATTCGTGCCGGTCTGCACGGCCGATCGTGATTTCAGGCTGTTTGGGGGGCAGATTGGTTATTTGCAACGTTTTTGGGGCGGTACGAGGGTTTTCCGTTGACAAAATGGAAAATAACTACTTTTCGGGTTGTTCAGGGGTGAATAGTGCTTTTCGTTGGAACAGCGAGAAATTCGGGATTCGTGCCGGTCTGGACGGCCGATTGTGATTTCAGGCTATTTGGCTGGCAGATTGGTTACTTGCAACGTTTTAGGGGCGATACGAGGGTTTTCCGTTGACAAAATGGAAAATAACTACTTTCGGGTTGTTCAGGGGTGAATAGTGCTTTTCGTCGGAACAGCGAGAAATTCGGGATTCGTGCCGGTCTGGACGGCCGATCGTGATTTCAGGCTGTTTGGGGGGCAGATTGGTTATTTGCAACGTTTTAGGGGCGGTACGATGGTTTTCCGTTGACAAAATGGAAAATAACTACTTTCGGGTTGTTCAGGGGTGAATAGTGCTTTTCGTCGTAACGGCAAGAAATTCGGGATTCGTGCCGGTCTGGACGGCCGATCGTGATTTCAGGCTTTTTGGGGGGCAGATTGGTTATTTGCAACGTTTTAGGGGCGGTACGAGGGTTTTCCGTTGACAAAATGGAAAATAACTACTTTCGGGTTGTTCAGGGGTGAATAGTGCTTTTCGTCGGAACAGCGAGAAATTCGGGATTCGTGCCGGTCTGGACGGCCGATCGTGATTTCAGGCTGTTTGGGGGGCAGATTGGTTATTTGCAACGTTTTAGGGGCGGTACGAGGGTTTTCCGTTGACAAAATGGAAAATAACTACTTTCGGGTTGCTCAGGGGTGAATAGTGCTTTTCGTCGGAACAGCGAGAAATTCGGGATTCGGGCCGGTCTGGACGGCCGATCGTGATTTCAGGCTGTTTGGGGGGCAGATTGGTTATTTGCAACGTTTTAGGGGCGGTACGAGGGTTTTCCGTTGACAAAATGGAAAATAACTACTTTTCGGGTTGTTCAGGGGTGAATAGTGCTTTTCGTCGGAACAGCGAGAAATTCGGGATTCGTGCCGGTCTGGACGGCCGATCGTGATTTCAGGCTATTTGGCTGGCAGATTGGTTACTTGCAACGTTTTAGGGGCGATACGAGGGTTTTCCGTTGACAAAATGGAAAATAACTACTTTCGGGTTGTTCAGGGGTGAATAGTGCTTTTCGTCGGAACAGCGAGAAATTCGGGATTCGTGCTGGTCTGGACGGCCGATCGTGATTTCAGGCTGTTTCGGGGGCAGATTGGTTATTTGCAACGTTTTAGGGGCGGTACGATGGTTTTCCGTTGACAAAATGGAAAATAACTACTTTCGGGTTGTTCAGGGGTGAATAGTGCTTTTCGTCGGAACAGCGAGAAATTCGGGATTCGTGCCGGTCTGGACGGCCGATCGTGATTTCAGGCTGTTTGGGGGGCAGATTGGTTATTTGCAACGTTTTAGGGGCGGTACGAGGGTTTTCCGTTGACAAAATGGAAAATAACTACTTTCGGGTTGTTCAGGGGTGAATAGTGCTTTTCGTCGGAACAGCGAGAAATTCGGGATTCGTGCCGGTCTGGACGGCCGATCGTGATTTCAGGCTGTTTGGGGGGCAGATTGGTTATTTGCAACGTTTTAGGGGCGGTACGATGGTTTTCCGTTGACAGAATGGAAAATAACTACTTTCGGGTTGTTCAGGGGTGAATAGTGCTTTTCGTCGGAACAGCGAGAAATTCGGGATTCGTGCCGGTCTGCATGGCCAATCGTGATTTCATGCTGTTTGGGGGGCAGATTGGTTATTTGCAACGTTTTAGGGGCGGTACGAGGGTTTTCCGTTGACAAAATGGAAAATAACTACTTTCGGGTTGTTCAGGGGTGAATAGTGCTTTTCGTCGGAACAGCGAGAAATTCGGGATTCGTGCCGGTCTAGACGGCCGATCGTGATTTCAGGCTATTTGGCTGGCAGATTGGTTATTTGCAACGTTTTAGGGGCGGTACGAGGGTTTTCCGTTGACAAAATGGAAAATAACTACTTTCGGGTTGTTCAGGGGTGAATAGTGCTTTTGTCGGAACAGCGAGAAATTCGGGATTCGTGCCGGTCTGGACGGCCGATCGTGATTTCAGGCTGTTTGGGGGGCAGATTGGTTATTTGCAACGTTTTAGGGGCGGTACGAGGGTTTTCCGTTGACAAAATGGAAAACAACTACTTTCGGGTTGTTCAGGGGTGAATAGTGCTTTTCGTCGGAACAGCGAGAAATTCGGGATTCGTGCCGGTCTGCACGGCCGATCGTGATTTCAGGCTGTTTGGGGGGCAGATTGGTTATTTGCAACGTTTTTGGGGCGGTACGAGGGTTTTCCGTTGACAAAATGGAAAATAACTACTTTTCGGGTTGTTCAGGGGTGAATAGTGCTTTTCGTTGGAACAGCGAGAAATTCGGGATTCGTGCCGGTCTGGACGGCCGATTGTGATTTCAGGCTATTTGGCTGGCAGATTGGTTACTTGCAACGTTTTAGGGGCGATACGAGGGTTTTCCGTTGACAAAATGGAAAATAACTACTTTCGGGTTGTTCAGGGGTGAATAGTGCTTTTCGTCGGAACAGCGAGAAATTCGGGATTCGTGCCGGTCTGGACGGCCGATCGTGATTTCAGGCTGTTTGGGGGGCAGATTGGTTATTTGCAACGTTTTAGGGGCGGTACGATGGTTTTCCGTTGACAAAATGGAAAATAACTACTTTCGGGTTGTTCAGGGGTGAATAGTGCTTTTCGTCGTAACGGCAAGAAATTCGGGATTCGTGCCGGTCTGGACGGCCGATCGTGATTTCAGGCTTTTTGGGGGGCAGATTGGTTATTTGCAACGTTTTAGGGGCGGTACGAGGGTTTTCCGTTGACAAAATGGAAAATAACTACTTTCGGGTTGTTCAGGGGTGAATAGTGCTTTTCGTCGGAACAGCGAGAAATTCGGGATTCGTGCCGGTCTGGACGGCCGATCGTGATTTCAGGCTGTTTGGGGGGCAGATTGGTTATTTGCAACGTTTTAGGGGCGGTACGAGGGTTTTCCGTTGACAAAATGGAAAATAACTACTTTCGGGTTGCTCAGGGGTGAATAGTGCTTTTCGTCGGAACAGCGAGAAATTCGGGATTCGGGCCGGTCTGGACGGCCGATCGTGATTTCAGGCTGTTTGGGGGGCAGATTGGTTATTTGCAACGTTTTAGGGGCGGTACGAGGGTTTTCCGTTGACAAAATGGAAAATAACTACTTTTCGGGTTGTTCAGGGGTGAATAGTGCTTTTCGTCGGAACAGCGAGAAATTCGGGATTCGTGCCGGTCTGGACGGCCGATCGTGATTTCAGGCTATTTGGCTGGCAGATTGGTTACTTGCAACGTTTTAGGGGCGATACGAGGGTTTTCCGTTGGCAAAAGGGAAAATAACTACTTTCGGGTTGTTCAGGGGTGAATAGTGCTTTTCGTCGGAACAGCGAGAAATTCGGGATTCGTGCCGGTCTGGACGGCCGATCGTGATTTCAGGCTGTTTGGGGGGCAGATTGGTTATTTGCAACGTTTTAGGGGCGGTACGATGGTTTTCCGTTGACAAAATGGAAAATAACTACTTTCGGGTTGTTCAGGGGTGAATAGTGCTTTTCGTCGGAACAGCGAGAAATTCGGGATTCGTGCCGGTCTGCATGGCCAATCGTGATTTCAGGCTGTTTGGGGGGCAGATTGGTTATTTGCAACGTTTTAGGGGCGGTACGAGGGTTTTCCGTTGACAAAATGGAAAATAACTACTTTCGGGTTGTTCAGGGGTGAATAGTGCTTTTCGTCGGAACAGCGAGAAATTCGGGATTCGTGCCGGTCTGGACGGCCGATCGTGATTTCAGGCTGTTTGGGGGGCAGATTGGTTATTTGCAACGTTTTAGGGGCGGTACGATGGTTTTCCGTTGACAGAATGGAAAATAACTACTTTCGGGTTGTTCAGGGGTGAATAGTGCTTTTCGTCGGAACAGCGAGAAATTCGGGATTCGTGCCGGTCTGCATGGCCAATCGTGATTTCATGCTGTTTGGGGGGCAGATTGGTTATTTGCAACGTTTTAGGGGCGGTACGAGGGTTTTCCGTTGACAAAATGGAAAATAACTACTTTCGGGTTGTTCAGGGGTGAATAGTGCTTTTCGTCGGAACAGCGAGAAATTCGGGATTCGTGCCGGTCTGGACGGCCGATCGTGATTTCAGGCTATTTGACTGGCAGATTGGTTACTTGCAACGTTTTAGGGGCGATACGAGGGTTTTCCGTTGACAAAATGGAAAATAACTACTTTCGGGTTGTTCAGGGGTGAATAGTGCTTTTCGTCGGAACAGCGAGAAATTCGGGATTCGTGCCGGTCTGGACGGCCGATCGTGATTTCAGGCTGTTTGGGGGGCAGATTGGTTATTTGCAACGTTTTAGGGGCGGTACGATGGTTTTCCGTTGACAAAATGCAAAATAACTACTTTCGGGTTGTTCAGGGGTGAATAGTGCTTTTCGTCGTAACGGCAAGAAATTCGGGATTCGTGCCGGTCTGGACGGCCGATCGTGATTTCAGGCTTTTTGGGGGGCAGATTGGTTATTTGCAACGTTTTAGGGGCGGTACGAGGGTTTTCCGTTGACAAAATGGAAAATAACTACTTTCGGGTTGTTCAGGGGTGAATAGTGCTTTTCGTCGGAACAGCGAGAAATTCGGGATTCGTGCCGGTCTGGACGGCCGATCGTGATTTCAGGCTGTTTGGGGGGCAGATTGGTTATTTGCAACGTTTTAGGGGCGGTACGAGGGTTTTCCGTTGACAAAATGGAAAATAACTACTTTCGGGTTGCTCAGGGGTGAATAGTGCTTTTCGTCGGAACAGCGAGAAATTCGGGATTCGTGCCGGTCTGGACGGCCGATCGTGATTTCAGGCTGTTTGGGGGGCAGATTGGTTATTTGCAACGTTTTAGGGGCGGTACGAGGGTTTTCCGTTGACAAAATGGAAAATAACTACTTTCGGGTTGCTCAGGGGTGAATAGTGCTTTTCGTCGAAACAGCGAGAAATTCGGGATTCGGGCCGGTCTGGACGGCCGATCGTGATTTCAGGCTGTTTGGGGGGCAGATTGGTTATTTGCAACGTTTTTGGGGCGGTACGAGGGTTTTCCGTTGACAAAATGGAAAATAACTACTTTTCGGGTTGTTCAGGGGTGAATAGTGCTTTTCGTCGGAACAGCGAGAAATTCGGGATTCGTGCCGGTCTGGACGGCCGATCGTGATTTCAGGCTATTTGGCTGGCAGATTGGTTACTTGCAACGTTTTAGGGGCGATACGAGGGTTTTCCGTTGACAAAAGGGAAAATAACTACTTTCGGGTTGTTCAGGGGTGAATAGTGCTTTTCGTCGGAACAGCGAGAAATTCGGGATTCGTGCCGGTCTGGACGGCCGATCGTGATTTCAGGCTGTTTGGGGGGCAGATTGGTTATTTGCAACGTTTTAGGGGCGGTACGATGGTTTTCCGTTGACAAAATGGAAAATAACTACTTTCGGGTTGTTCAGGGGTGAATAGTGCTTTTCGTCGGAACAGCGAGAAATTCGGGATTCGTGCCGGTCTGCATGGCCAATCGTGATTTCAGGCTGTTTGGGGGGCAGATTGGTTATTTGCAACGTTTTAGGGGCGGTACGAGGGTTTTCCGTTGACAAAATGGAAAATAACTACTTTCGGGTTGTTCAGGGGTGAATAGTGCTTTTCGTCGGAACAGCGAGAAATTCGGGATTCGTGCCGGTCTGGACGGCCGATCGTGATTTCAGGCTGTTTGGGGGGCAGAATGGTTATTTGCAACGTTTTAGGGGCGGTACGATGGTTTTCCGTTGACAGAATGGAAAATAACTACTTTCGGGTTGTTCAGGGGTGAATAGTGCTTTTCGTCGGAACAGCGAGAAATTCGGGATTCGTGCCGGTCTGCATGGCCAATCGTGATTTCATGCTGTTTGGGGGGCAGATTGGTTATTTGCAACGTTTTAGGGGCGGTACGAGGGTTTTCCGTTGACAAAAAGGAAAATAACTACTTTCGGGTTGTTCAGGGGTGAATAGTGCTTTTCGTCGGAACAGCGAGAAATTCGGGATTCGTGCCGGTCTGGACGGCCGATCGTGATTTCAGGCTGTTTGGGGGGCAGATTGGTTATTTGCAACGTTTTAGGGGCGGTACGAGGGTTTTCCGTTGACAAAATGGAAAATAACTACTTTCGGGTTGCTCAGGGGTGAATAGTGCTTTTCGTCGGAACAGCGAGAAATTCGGGATTCGTGCCGGTCTGGACGGCCGATCGTGATTTCAGGCTGTTTGGGGGGCAGATTGGTTATTTGCAACGTTTTAGGGGCGGTACGATGGTTTTCCGTTGACAAAATGGAAAATAACTACTTTCGGGTTGTTCAGGGGTGAATAGTGCTTTTCGTCGTAACGGCAAGAAATTCGGGATTCGTGCCGGTCTGGACGGCCGATCGTGATTTCAGGCTTTTTGGGGGGCAGATTGGTTATTTGCAACGTTTTAGGGGCGGTACGAGGGTTTTCCGTTGACAAAATGGAAAATAACTACTTTCGGGTTGTTCAGGGGTGAATAGTGCTTTTCGTCGGAACAGCGAGAAATTCGGGATTCGTGCCGGTCTGGACGGCCGATCGTGATTTCAGGCTGTTTGGGGGGCAGATTGGTTATTTGCAACGTTTTAGGGGCGGTACGAGGGTTTTCCGTTGACAAAATGGAAAATAACTACTTTCGGGTTGCTCAGGGGTGAATAGTGCTTTTCGTCGAAACAGCGAGAAATTCGGGATTCGGGCCGGTCTGGACGGCCGATCGTGATTTCAGGCTGTTTGGGGGGCAGATTGGTTATTTGCAACGTTTTAGGGGCGGTACGAGGGTTTTCCGTTGACAAAATGGAAAATAACTACTTTTCGGGTTGTTCAGGGGTGAATAGTGCTTTTCGTCGGAACAGCGAGAAATTCGGGATTCGTGCCGGTCTGGACGGCCGATCGTGATTTCAGGCTATTTGGCTGGCAGATTGGTTACTTGCAACGTTTTAGGGGCGATACGAGGGTTTTCCGTTGACAAAAGGGAAAATAACTACTTTCGGGTTGTTCAGGGGTGAATAGTGCTTTTCGTCGGAACAGCGAGAAATTCGGGATTCGTGCCGGTCTGGACGGCCGATCGTGATTTCAGGCTGTTTGGGGGGCAGATTGGTTATTTGCAACGTTTTAGGGGCGGTACGATGGTTTTCCGTTGACAAAATGGAAAATAACTACTTTCGGGTTGTTCAGGGGTGAATAGTGCTTTTCGTCGGAACAGCGAGAAATTCGGGATTCGTGCCGGTCTGCATGGCCAATCGTGATTTCAGGCTGTTTGGGGGGCAGATTGGTTATTTGCAACGTTTTAGGGGCGGTACGAGGGTTTTCCGTTGACAAAATGGAAAATAACTACTTTCGGGTTGTTCAGGGGTGAATAGTGCTTTTCGTCGGAACAGCGAGAAATTCGGGATTCGTGCCGGTCTGGACGGCCGATCGTGATTTCAGGCTGTTTGGGGGGCAGAATGGTTATTTGCAACGTTTTAGGGGCGGTACGATGGTTTTCCGTTGACAGAATGGAAAATAACTACTTTCGGGTTGTTCAGGGGTGAATAGTGCTTTTCGTCGGAACAGCGAGAAATTCGGGATTCGTGCCGGTCTGCATGGCCAATCGTGATTTCATGCTGTTTGGGGGGCAGATTGGTTATTTGCAACGTTTTAGGGGCGGTACGAGGGTTTTCCGTTGACAAAAAGGAAAATAACTACTTTCGGGTTGTTCAGGGGTGAATAGTGCTTTTCGTCGGAACAGCGAGAAATTCGGGATTCGTGCCGGTCTGGACGGCCGATCGTGATTTCAGGCTGTTTGGGGGGCAGATTGGTTATTTGCAACGTTTTAGGGGCGGTACGAGGGTTTTCCGTTGACAAAATGGAAAATAACTACTTTCGGGTTGCTCAGGGGTGAATAGTGCTTTTCGTCGGAACAGCGAGAAATTCGGGATTCGTGCCGGTCTGGACGGCCGATCGTGATTTCAGGCTGTTTGGGGGGCAGATTGGTTATTTGCAACGTTTTAGGGGCGGTACGATGGTTTTCCGTTGACAAAATGGAAAATAACTACTTTCGGGTTGTTCAGGGGTGAATAGTGCTTTTCGTCGTAACGGCAAGAAATTCGGGATTCGTGCCGGTCTGGACGGCCGATCGTGATTTCAGGCTTTTTGGGGGGCAGATTGGTTATTTGCAACGTTTTAGGGGCGGTACGAGGGTTTTCCGTTGACAAAATGGAAAATAACTACTTTCGGGTTGTTCAGGGGTGAATAGTGCTTTTCGTCGGAACAGCGAGAAATTCGGGATTCGTGCCGGTCTGGACGGCCGATCGTGATTTCAGGCTGTTTGGGGGGCAGATTGGTTATTTGCAACGTTTTAGGGGCGGTACGAGGGTTTTCCGTTGACAAAATGGAAAATAACTACTTTCGGGTTGCTCAGGGGTGAATAGTGCTTTTCGTCGAAACAGCGAGAAATTCGGGATTCGGGCCGGTCTGGACGGCCGATCGTGATTTCAGGCTGTTTGGGGGGCAGATTGGTTATTTGCAACGTTTTAGGGGCGGTACGAGGGTTTTCCGTTGACAAAATGGAAAATAACTACTTTTCGGGTTGTTCAGGGGTGAATAGTGCTTTTCGTCGGAACAGCGAGAAATTCGGGATTCGTGCCGGTCTGGACGGCCGATCGTGATTTCAGGCTATTTGGCTGGCAGATTGGTTACTTGCAACGTTTTAGGGGCGATACGAGGGTTTTCCGTTGACAAAAGGGAAAATAACTACTTTCGGGTTGTTCAGGGGTGAATAGTGCTTTTCGTCGGAACAGCGAGAAATTCGGGATTCGTGCCGGTCTGGACGGCCGATCGTGATTTCAGGCTGTTTGGGGGGCAGATTGGTTATTTGCAACGTTTTAGGGGCGGTACGATGGTTTTCCGTTGACAAAATGGAAAATAACTACTTTCGGGTTGTTCAGGGGTGAATAGTGCTTTTCGTCGGAACAGCGAGAAATTCGGGATTCGTGCCGGTCTGGACGGCCGATCGTGATTTCAGGCTGTTTGGGGGGCAGATTGGTTATTTGCAACGTTTTAGGGGCGGTACGAGGGTTTTCCGTTGACAGAATGGAAAATAACTACTTTCGGGTTGCTCAGGGGTGAATAGTGCTTTTCGTCGGAACAGCGAGAAATTCGGGATTCGGGCCGGTCTGGACGGCCGATCGTGATTTCAGGCTGTTTGGGGGGCAGATTGGTTATTTGCAACGTTTTAGGGGCGGTACGAGGGTTTTCCGTTGACAAAATGGAAAATAACTACTTTCGGGTTGTTCAGGGGTGAATAGTGCTTTTCGTCGGAACAGCGAGAAATTCGGGATTCGTGCCGGTCTGGACGGCCGATCGTGATTTCAGGCTATTTGGCTGGCAGATTGGTTATTTGCAACGTTTTAGGGGCGGTACGAGGGTTTTCCGTTGACAAAATGGAAAATAACTACTTTCGGGTTGTTCAGGGGTGAATAGTGCTTTTGTCGGAACAGCGAGAAATTCGGGATTCGTGCCGGTCTGGACGGCCGATCGTGATTTCAGGCTGTTTGGGGGGCAGATTGGTTATTTGCAACGTTTTAGGGGCGGTACGAGGGTTTTCCGTTGACAAAATGGAAAATAACTACTTTCGGGTTGTTCAGGGGTGAATAGTGCTTTTCGTCGGAACAGCGAGAAATTCGGGATTCGTGCCGGTTTGGACGGCCGATCGTGATTTCAGGCTGTTTGGGGGGCAGATTGGTTATTTGCAACGTTTTAGGGGCGGTACGAGGGTTTTCCGTAGACAAAAATGGAAAATAACTACTTTCGGGTTGTTCAGGGGTGAATAGTGCTTTTCGTCGGAACAGCGAGAAATTCGGGATTCGTGCCGGTCTGGACGGCCGATCGTGATTTCAGGCTATTTGGCTGGCAGATTGGTTATTTGCAACGTTTAAGGGGCGGTACGAGGGTTTTCCGTTGACAAAATGGAAAATAACTACTTTCGGGTTGTTAAGGGGTGAATAGTGCTTTTCATCGGAACAGCGAGAAATTCGGGATTCGTGCCGGTCTGGACGGCCGATCGTGATTTCAGGCTGTTTGGGGGGCAGATTGGTTATTTGCAACGTTTTAGGGGCGGTACGAGGGTTTTCCGTTGACAAAATGGAAAATAACTACTTTTCGGGTTGTTCAGGGGTGAATAGTGCTTTTCGTCGGAACAGCGAGAAATTCGGGATTCGTGCCGGTCTGGACGGCCGATCGTGATTTCAGGCTATTTGGCTGGCAGATTGGTTACTTGCAACGTTTTAGGGGCGATACGAGGGTTTTCCGTTGACAAAAGGGAAAATAACTACTTTCGGGTTGTTCAGGGGTGAATAGTGCTTTTCGTCGGAACAGCGAGAAATTCGGGATTCGTGCCGGTCTGGACGGCCGATCGTGATTTCAGGCTGTTTGGGGGGCAGAATGGTTATTTGCAACGTTTTAGGGGCGGTACGATGGTTTTCCGTTGACAGAATGGAAAATAACTACTTTCGGGTTGTTCAGGGGTGAATAGTGCTTTTCGTCGGAACAGCGAGAAATTCGGGATTCGTGCCGGTCTGCATGGCCAATCGTGATTTCATGCTGTTTGGGGGGCAGATTGGTTATTTGCAACGTTTTAGGGGCGGTACGAGGGTTTTCCGTTGACAAAAAGGAAAATAACTACTTTCGGGTTGTTCAGGGGTGAATAGTGCTTTTCGTCGGAACAGCGAGAAATTCGGGATTCGTGCCGGTCTGGACGGCCGATCGTGATTTCAGGCTATTTGGCTGGCAGATTGGTTACTTGCAACGTTTTAGGGGCGATACGAGGGTTTTCCGTTGACAAAATGGAAAATAACTACTTTCGGGTTGTTCAGGGGTGAATAGTGCTTTTCGTCGGAACAGCGAGAAATTCGGGATTCGTGCCGGTCTGGACGGCCGATCGTGATTTCAGGCTGTTTGGGGGGCAGATTGGTTATTTGCAACGTTTTAGGGGCGGTACGATGGTTTTCCGTTGACAAAATGGAAAATAACTACTTTTGGGTTGTTCAGGGGTGAATAGTGCTTTTCGTCGGAACAGCGAGAAATTCGGGATTCGTGCCGGTCTGGACGGCCGATCGTGATTTCAGGCTGTTTGGGGGGCAGATTGGTTATTTGCAACGTTTTAGGGGCGGTACGAGGGTTTTCCGTTGACAGAATGGAAAATAACTACTTTCGGGTTGCTCAGGGGTGAATAGTGCTTTTCGTCGGAACAGCGAGAAATTCGGGATTCGGGCCGGTCTGGACGGCCGATCGTGATTTCAGGCTGTTTGGGGGGCAGATTGGTTATTTGCAACGTTTTAGGGGCGGTACGAGGGTTTTCCGTTGACAAAATGGAAAATAACTACTTTCGGGTTGTTCAGGGGTGAATAGTGCTTTTCGTCGGAACAGCGAGAAATTCGGGATTCGTGCCGGTCTGGACGGCCGATCGTGATTTCAGGCTATTTGGCTGGCAGATTGGTTATTTGCAACGTTTTAGGGGCGGTACGAGGGTTTTCCGTTGACAAAATGGAAAATAACTACTTTCGGGTTGTTCAGGGGTGAATAGTGCTTTTGTCGGAACAGCGAGAAATTCGGGATTCGTGCCGGTCTGGACGGCCGATCGTGATTTCAGGCTGTTTGGGGGGCAGATTGGTTATTTGCAACGTTTTAGGGGCGGTACGAGGGTTTTCCGTTGACAAAATGGAAAATAACTACTTTCGGGTTGTTCAGGGGTGAATAGTGCTTTTCGTCGGAACAGCGAGAAATTCGGGATTCGTGCCGGTTTGGACGGCCGATCGTGATTTCAGGCTGTTTGGGGGGCAGATTGGTTATTTGCAACGTTTTAGGGGCGGTACGAGGGTTTTCCGTAGACAAAAATGGAAAATAACTACTTTCGGGTTGTTCAGGGGTGAATAGTGCTTTTCGTCGGAACAGCGAGAAATTCGGGATTCGTGCCGGTCTGGACGGCCGATCGTGATTTCAGGCTATTTGGCTGGCAGATTGGTTATTTGCAACGTTTAAGGGGCGGTACGAGGGTTTTCCGTTGACAAAATGGAAAATAACTACTTTCGGGTTGTTAAGGGGTGAATAGTGCTTTTCATCGGAACAGCGAGAAATTCGGGATTCGTGCCGGTCTGGACGGCCGATCGTGATTTCAGGCTGTTTGGGGGGCAGATTGGTTATTTGCAACGTTTTAGGGGCGGTACGAGGGTTTTCCGTTGACAAAATGGAAAATAACTACTTTTCGGGTTGTTCAGGGGTGAATAGTGCTTTTCGTCGGAACAGCGAGAAATTCGGGATTCGTGCCGGTCTGGACGGCCGATCGTGATTTCAGGCTATTTGGCTGGCAGATTGGTTACTTGCAACGTTTTAGGGGCGATACGAGGGTTTTCCGTTGACAAAAGGGAAAATAACTACTTTCGGGTTGTTCAGGGGTGAATAGTGCTTTTCGTCGGAACAGCGAGAAATTCGGGATTCGTGCCGGTCTGGACGGCCGATCGTGATTTCAGGCTGTTTGGGGGGCAGATTGGTTATTTGCAACGTTTTAGGGGCGGTACGATGGTTTTCCGTTGACAGAATGGAAAATAACTACTTTCGGGTTGTTCAGGGGTGAATAGTGCTTTTCGTCGGAACAGCGAGAAATTCGGGATTCGTGCCGGTCTGCATGGCCAATCGTGATTTCATGCTGTTTGGGGGGCAGATTGGTTATTTGCAACGTTTTAGGGGCGGTACGAGGGTTTTCCGTTGACAAAATGGAAAATAACTACTTTCGGGTTGTTCAGGGGTGAATAGTGCTTTTCGTCGGAACAGCGAGAAATTCGGGATTCGTGCCGGTCTGGACGGCCGATCGTGATTTCATGCTGTTTGGGGGGCAGATTGGTTATTTGCAACGTTTTAGGGGCGGTACGAGGGTTTTCCGTTGACAAAATGGAAAATAACTACTTTCGGGTTGTTCAGGGGTGAATAGTGCTTTTCGTCGGAACAGCGAGAAATTCGGGATTCGTGCCGGTCTGGACGGCCGATCGTGATTTCAGGCTGTTTGGGGGGCAGATTGGTTATTTGCAACGTTTTAGGGGCGGTACGAGGGTTTTCCGTAGACAAAAATGGAAAATAACTACTTTCGGGTTGTTCAGGGGTGAATAGTGCTTTTCGTCGGAACAGCGAGAAATTCGGGATTCGTGCCGGTCTGGACGGCCGATCGTGATTTCAGGCTATTTGGCTGGCAGATTGGTTATTTGCAACGTTTAAGGGGCGGTACGAGGGTTTTCCGTTGACAAAATGGAAAATAACTACTTTCGGGTTGTTCAGGGGTGAATAGTGCTTTTCATCGGAACAGCGAGAAATTCGGGATTCGTGCCGGTCTGGACGGCCGATCGTGATTTCAGGCTGTTTGGGGGGCAGATTGGTTATTTGCAACGTTTTAGGGGCGGTACGAGGGTTTTCCGTTGACAAAATGGAAAATAACTACTTTTCGGGTTGTTCAGGGGTGAATAGTGCTTTTCGTCGGAACAGCGAGAAATTCGGGATTCGTGCCGGTCTGGACGGCCGATCGTGATTTCAGGCTATTTGGCTGGCAGATTGGTTACTTGCAACGTTTTAGGGGCGATACGAGGGTTTTCCGTTGACAAAAGGGAAAATAACTACTTTCGGGTTGTTCAGGGGTGAATAGTGCTTTTCGTCGGAACAGCGAGAAATTCGGGATTCGTGCCGGTCTGGACGGCCGATCGTGATTTCAGGCTGTTTGGGGGGCAGATTGGTTATTTGCAACGTTTTAGGGGCGGTACGATGGTTTTCCGTTGACAGAATGGAAAATAACTACTTTCGGGTTGTTCAGGGGTGAATAGTGCTTTTCGTCGGAACAGCGAGAAATTCGGGATTCGTGCCGGTCTGCATGGCCAATCGTGATTTCATGCTGTTTGGGGGGCAGATTGGTTATTTGCAACGTTTTAGGGGCGGTACGAGGGTTTTCCGTTGACAAAATGGAAAATAACTACTTTCGGGTTGTTCAGGGGTGAATAGTGCTTTTCGTCGGAACAGCGAGAAATTCGGGATTCGTGCCGGTCTGGACGGCCGATCGTGATTTCAGGCTGTTTGGGGGGCAGATTGGTTATTTGCAACGTTTTAGGGGCGGTACGAGGGTTTTCCGTAGACAAAAATGGAAAATAACTACTTTCGGGTTGTTCAGGGGTGAATAGTGCTTTTCGTCGGAACAGCGAGAAATTCGGGATTCGTGCCGGTCTGGACGGCCGATCGTGATTTCAGGCTATTTGGCTGGCAGATTGGTTATTTGCAACGTTTAAGGGGCGGTACGAGGGTTTTCCGTTGACAAAATGGAAAATAACTACTTTCGGGTTGTTCAGGGGTGAATAGTGCTTTTCATCGGAACAGCGAGAAATTCGGGATTCGTGCCGGTCTGGACGGCCGATCGTGATTTCAGGCTGTTTGGGGGGCAGATTGGTTATTTGCAACGTTTTAGGGGCGGTACGAGGGTTTTCCGTTGACAAAAAGGAAAATAACTACTTTCGGGTTGCTCAGGGGTGAATAGTGCTTTTCGTCGGAACAGCGAGAAATTCGGGATTCGGGCCGGTCTGGACGGCCGATCGTGATTTCAGGCTATTTGGCTGGCAGATTGGTTATTTGCAACGTTTTAGGGGCGGTACGAGGGTTTTCCGTTGACAAAATGGAAAATAACTACTTTCGGGTTGTTCAGGGGTGAATAGTGCTTTTCGTCGGAACAGCGAGAAATTCGGGATTCGTGCCGGTCTGGACGGCCGATCGTGATTTCAGGCTGTTTGGGGGGCAGATTGGTTATTTGCAACGTTTTAGGGGCGGTACGATGGTTTTCCGTTGACAAAATGGAAAATAACTACTTTCGGGTTGTTCAGGGGTGAATAGTGCTTTTCGTCGGAACGGCAAGATATTCGGGATTCGTGCCGGTCTGGACGGCCGATCGTGATTTCAGGCTGTTTGGGGGGCAGATTGGTTATTTGCAACGTTTTAGGGGCGGTACGATGGTTTTCCGTTGACAAAATGGAAAATAACTACTTTCGGGTTGTTCAGGGGTGAATAGTGCTTTTCGTCGGAACGGCGAGAAATTCGGGATTCGTGCCGGTCTGCATGGCCAATCGTGATTTCAGGCTGTTTGGGGGGCAGATTGGTTATTTGCAACGTTTTAGGGGCGGTACGAGGGTTTTCCGTTGACAAAATGGAAAATAACTACTTTCGGGTTGTTCAGGGGTGAATAGTGCTTTTCGTCGGAACAGCGAGAAATTCGGGATTCGTGCCGGTCTGGACGGCCGATCGTGATTTCAGGCTGTTTGGGGGGCAGATTGGTTATTTGCAACGTTTTAGGGGCGGTACGAGGGTTTTCCGTTGACAAAAATGGAAAATAACTACTTTCGGGTTGTTCAGGGGTGAATAGTGCTTTTCGTCGGAACAGCGAGAAATTCGGGATTCGTGCCGGTCTGGGCGGCCGATCGTGATTTCAGGCTATTTGGCTGGCAGATTGGTTATTTGCAACGTTTAAGGGGCGGTACGAGGGTTTTCCGTTGACAAAATGGAAAATAACTACTTTCGGGTTGTTCAGGGGTGAATAGTGCTTTTCATCGGAACAGCGAGAAATTCGGGATTCGTGCCGGTCTGGACGGCCGATCGTGATTTCAGGCTGTTTGGGGGGCAGATTGGTTATTTGCAACGTTTTAGGGGCGGTACGAGGGTTTTCCGTTGACAAAATGGAAAATAACTACTTTCGGGTTGTTCAGGGGTGAATAGTGCTTTTCGTCGGAACAGCGAGAAATTCGGGATTCGTGCCGGTCTGGACGGCCGATCGTGATTTCAGGCTGTTTGGGGGCCAGATTGGTTATTTGCAACGTTTTTGGGGCGGTACGAGGGTTTTCCGTTGACAAAATGGAAAATAACTACTTTTCGGGTTGTTCAGGGGTGGATAGTGCTTTTCGTTGGAACAGCGAGAAATTCGGGATTCGTGCCGGTCTGGACGGCCGATCGTGATTTCAGGCTATTTGGCTGGCAGATTGGTTACTTGCAACGTTTTAGGGGCGATACGAGGGTTTTCCGTTGACAAAATGGAAAATAACTACTTTCGGGTTGTTCAGGGGTGAATAGTGCTTTTCGTCGGAACAGCGAGAAATTCGGGATTCGTGCCGGTCTGGACGGCCGATCGTGATTTCAGGCTGTTTGGGGGGCAGATTGGTTATTTGCAACGTTTTAGGGGCGGTACGATGGTTTTCCGTTGACAAAATGGAAAATAACTACTTTCAGGTTGTTCAGGGGTGAATAGTGCTTTTCGTCGGAACAGCGAGAAATTCGGGATTCGTGCCGGTCTGGACGGCCGATCGTGATTTCAGGCTGTTTGGGGGGCAGATTGGTTATTTGCAACGTTTTAGGGGCGGTACGAGGGTTTTCCGTTGACAAAAATGGAAAATAACTACTTTCGGGTTGTTCAGGGGTGAATAGTGCTTTTCGTTGGAACAGCGAGAAATTCGGGATTCGTGCCGGTCTGGACGGCCGATCGTGATTTCAGGCTATTTGGCAGGCAGATTGGTTACTTGCAACGTTTTAGGGGCGATACGAGGGTTTTCCGTTGACAAATTGGAAAATAACTACTTTCGGGTTGTTCAGGGGTGAATAGTGCTTTTCGTCGGAACAGCGAGAAATTCGGGATTCGTGCCGGTCTGGACGGCCGATCGTGATTTCAGGCTGTTTGGGGGGCAGATTGGTTATTTGCAACGTTTTAGGGGCGGTACGATGGTTTTCCGTTGACAAAATGGAAAATAACTACTTTCGGGTTGTTCAGGGGTGAATAGTGCTTTTCGTCGTAACGGCAAGAAATTTGGGATTCGTGCCGGTCTGGACGGCCGATCGTGATTTCAGGCTTTTTGGGGGGCAGATTGGTTATTTGCAACGTTTTAGGGGCGGTACGAGGGTTTTCCGTTGACAAAATGGAAAATAACTACTTTCGGGTTGTTCAGGGGTGAATAGTGCTTTTCGTCGGAACAGCGAGAAATTCGGGATTCGTGCCGGTCTGGACGGCCGATCGTGATTTCAGGCTGTTTGGGGGGCAGATTGGTTATTTGCAACGTTTTAGGGGCGGTACGATGGTTTTCCGTTGACAAAATGGAAAATAACTACTTTCGGGTTGTTCAGGGGTGAATAGTGCTTGTCGTCGTAACGGCAAGAAATTCGGGATTCGTGCCGGTCTGGACGGCCGATCGTGATTTCAGGCTTTTTGGGGGGCAGATTGGTTATTTGCAACGTTTTAGGGGCGGTACGAGGGTTTTCCGTTGACAAAATGGAAAATAACTACTTTCGGGTTGTTCAGGGGTGAATAGTGCTTTTCGTCGGAACAGCGAGAAATTCGGGATTCGTGCCGGTCTGGACGGCCGATCGTGATTTCAGGCTGTTTGGGGGGCAGATTGGTTATTTGCAACGTTTTAGGGGCGGTACGAGGGTTTTCCGTTGACAAAATGGAAAATAACTACTTTCGGGTTGCTCAGGGGTGAATAGTGCTTTTCGTCGGAACAGCGAGAAATTCGGGATTCGGGCCGGTCTGGACGGCCGATCGTGATTTCAGGCTGTTTGGGGGGCAGATTGGTTATTTGCAACGTTTTAGGGGCGGTACGAGGGTTTTCCGTTGACAAAATGGAAAATAACTACTTTCGGGTTGTTCAGGGGTGAATAGTGCTTTTCGTCGGAACAGCAAGAAATTCGGGATTCGTGCCGGTCTGGACGGCCGATCGTGATTTCAGGCTGTTTGGGGGGCAGATTGGTTATTTGCAACGTTTTAGGGGCGGTACGAGGGTTTTCCGTTGACAAAATGGAAAATAACTACTTTCGGGTTGTTCAGGGGTGAATAGTGCTTTTCGTCGGAACAGCGAGAAATTCGGGATTCGTGCCGGTCTGGACGGCCGATCGTGATTTCAGGCTGTTTGGGGGGCAGATTGGTTATTTGCAACGTTTTAGGGGCGGTACGAGGGTTTTCCGTTGACAAAATGGAAAATAACTACTTTCGGGTTGCTCAGGGGTGAATAGTGCTTTTCGTCGGAACAGCGAGAAATTCGGGATTCGGGCCGGTCTGGACGGCCGATCGTGATTTCAGGCTGTTTGGGGGGCAGATTGGTTATTTGCAACGTTTTAGGGGCGGTACGAGGGTTTTCCGTTGACAAAATGGAAAATAACTACTTTCGGGTTGTTCAGGGGTGAATAGTGCTTTTCGTCGGAACAGCAAGAAATTCGGGATTCGTGCCGGTCTGGACGGCCGATCGTGATTTCAGGCTGTTTGGGGGGCAGATTGGTTATTTGCAACGTTTTAGGGGCGGTACGAGGGTTTTCCGTTGACAAAAATGGAAAATAACTACTTTCGGGTTGTTCAGGGGTGAATAGTGCTTTTCGTCGGAACAGCGAGAAATTCGGGATTCGTGCCGGTCTGGACGGCCGATCGTGATTTCAGGCTATTTGGCTGGCAGATTGGTTACTTGCAACGTTTTAGGGGCGATACGAGGGTTTTCCGTTGACAAATTGGAAAATAACTACTTTCGGGTTGTTCAGGGGTGAATAGTGCTTTTCATCGGAACAGCGAGAAATTCGGGATTCGTGCCGGTCTGGACGGCCGATCGTGATTTCAGGCTGTTTGGGGGGCAGATTGGTTATTTGCAACGTTTTAGGGGCGGTACGATGGTTTTCCGTTGACAAAATGGAAAATAACTACTTTCGGGTTGTTCAGGGGTGAATAGTGCTTTTCGTCGGAACAGCGAGAAATTCGGGATTCGTGCCGGTCTGGACGGCCGATCGTGATTTCAGGCTGTTTGGGGGGCAGATTGGTTATTTGCAACGTTTTAGGGGCGGTACGAGGGTTTTCCGTTGACAAAATGGAAAATAACTACTTTCGGGTTGTTCAGGGGTGAATAGTGCTTTTCGTCGGAACAGCGAGAAATTCGGGATTCGTGCCGGTCTGGACGGCCAATCGTGATTTCAGGCTATTTGGCGGGCAGATTGGTTATATGCTACGTTTTAGGGGCGGTACGAGGGTTTTCCGTTGACAAAATGGAAAATAACTACTTTTCGGGTTGTTCAGGGGGTGAATAGTGCTTCTCGTCGGTACAGCGAGAAATTCGGGATTCGTGCCGGTCTGGACGGCCGATCGTGATTTCAGGCTGTTTGGGGGGCAGATTGGTTATTTGCAACGTTTTAGGGGCGGTACGCGGGTTTTCCGTTGACAAAATGGAAAATAACTACTTTCGGGTTGTTCAGGGGTGAATAGTGCTTTTCGTCGGAACAGCGAGAAATTCGGGATTCGTGCCGGTCTGGACGGCCGATCGTGATTTCTGGCTGTTTGGGGGGCAGATTGGTTATTTGCAACGTTTTAGGGGCGGTACGAGGGTTTTCCGTTGACAAAATGGAAAATAACTACTTTCGGGTTGTTCAGGGGTGAATAGTGCTTTTCGTCGGAACAGCGAGAAATTCGGGATTCGTGCCGGTCTGGACGGCCGATCGTGATTTCAGGCTATTTGGCTGGCATATTGGTTATTTGCAACGTTTAAGGGGCGGTACGAGGGTTTTCCGTTGACAAAATGGAAAATAACTACTTTCGGGTTGTTCAGGGGTGAATAGTGCTTTTCGTCGGAACAGCGAGAAATTCGGGATTCGTGCCGGTCTGGACGGCCGATCGTGATTTCTGGCTGTTTGGGGGGCAGATTGGTTATTTGCAACGTTTTAGGGGCGGTACGAGGGTTTTCCGTTGACAAAATGGAAAATAACTACTTTCGGGTTGTTCAGGGGTGAATAGTGCTTTTCGTCGGAACAGCGAGAAATTCGGGATTCGTGCCGGTCTGGACGGCCGATCGTGATTTCAGGCTCTTTGGGGGGCAGATTGGTTATTTGCAACGTTTTAGGGGCGGTACGAGGGTTTTCCGTTGACAAAATGGAAAATAACTACTTTTCGGGTTGTTCAGGGGGTGAATAGTGCTTCTCGTCGGTACAGCGAGAAATTCGGGATTCGTGCCGGTCTGGACGGCCGATCGTGATTTCAGGCTGTTTGGGGGGCAGATTGGTTATTTGCAACGTTTTAGGGGCGGTACGCGGGTTTTCCGTTGACAAAATGGAAAATAACTACTTTCGGGTTGTTCAGGGGTGAATAGTGCTTTTCGTCGGAACAGCGAGAAATTCGGGATTCGTGCCGGTCTGGACGGCCGATCGTGATTTCTGGCTGTTTGGGGGGCAGATTGGTTATTTGCAACGTTTTAGGGGCGGTACGAGGGTTTTCCGTTGACAAAATGGAAAATAACTACTTTCGGGTTGTTCAGGGGTGAATAGTGCTTTTCGTCGGAACAGCGAGAAATTCGGGATTCGTGCCGGTCTGGACGGCCGATCGTGATTTCAGGCTCTTTGGGGGGCAGATTGGTTATTTGCAACGTTTTAGGGGCGGTACGAGGGTTTTCCGTTGACAAAATGGAAAATAACTACTTTCGGGTTGTTCAGGGGTGAATAGTGCTTTTCGTCGGAACAGCGAGAAATTCGGGATTCGTGCCGGTCTGGACGGCCGATCGTGATTTCAGGCTGTTTGGGGGGCAGATTGGTTATTTGCAACGTTTTAGGGGCGGTACGAGGGTTTTCCGTTGACAAAATGGAAAATAACTACTTTCGGGTTGTTCAGGGGTGAATAGTGTTTTTCGCCGGAACAGCGAGAAATTCGGGATTCGTGCCGGTCTGGACGGCCGATCGTGATTTCTGGCTATTTGGGGGGCAGATTGGTTATTTGCAACGTTTTAAGGGCGGTACGATGGTTTTCCGTTGACAGAATGGAAAATAACTACTTTCGGGTTGTTCAGGGGTGAATAGTGCTTTTCGTCGGAACAGCGAGAAATTCGGGATTCGTGCCGGTCTGGGCGGCCGATCGTGATTTCATGCTGTTTGGGGGGCAGATTGGTTATTTGCAACGTTTTAGGGGCGGTACGAGGGTTTTCCGTTGACAAAATGGAAAATAACTACTTTTCGGGTTGTTCAGGGGTGAATAGTGCTTTTCGTCGGAACAGCGAGAAATTCGGGATTCGTGCCGGTCTGGACGGCCGATCGTGATTTCAGGCTATTTGGCGGGCAGATTGGTTATTTGCAACGTTTTAGGGGCGGTACGAGGGTTTTCCGTTGACAAAATGGAAAATAACTACTTTCGGGTTGTTCAGGGGTGAATAGTGCTTTTCGTCGGAACAGCGAGAAATTCAGGATTCGTGCCGGTCTGGACGGCCGATCGTGATTTCAGGCTGTTTGGGGGGCAGATTGGTTATTTGCAACGTTTTAGGGGCGGTACGAGGGTTTTCCGTTGACAAAATGGAAAATAACTACTTTTCGGGTTGTTCAGGGGGTGAATAGTGCTTCTCGTCGGTACAGCGAGAAATTCGGGATTCGTGCCGGTCTGGACGGCCGATCGTGATTTCAGGCTATTTGGCTGGCAGATTGGTTATTTGCAACGTTTTAGGGGCGATACGAGGGTTTTCCGTTGACAAAATGGAAAATAACTACTTTCGGGTTGTTCAGGGGTGAATAGTGCTTTTCGTCGGAGCAGCGAGAAATTCGGGATTCGTGCCGGTCTTGACGGCCGATCGTGATTTCTGGCTGTTTGGGGGGCAGATTGGTTATTTGCAACGTTTTAAGGGCGGTACGATGGTTTTCCGTTGACAGAATGGAAAATAACTACTTTCGGGTTGTTCAGGGGTGAATAGTGCTTTTCGTTGGAACAGCGAGAAATTCGGGATTCGTGCCGGTCTGGACGGCCGATCGTGATTTCAGGCTGTTTGGGGGGCAGATTGGTTATTTGCAACGTTTTAGGGGCGGTACGAGGGTTTTCCGTTGACAAAATGGAAAATAACTACTTTTCGGGTTGTTCAGGGGTGAATAGTGCTTTTCGTCGGAACAGCGAGAAATTCGGGATTCGTGCCGGTCTGAACGGCCGATCGTGATTTCAGGCTATTTGGCGGGCAGATTGGTTATTTGCAACGTTTTAGGGGCGGTACGAGGGTTTTCCGTTGACAAAATGGAAAATAACTACTTTCGGGTTGTTCAGGGGTGAATAGTGCTTTTCGCCGGAACAGCGAGAAATTCGGGATTCGTGCCGGTCTAGACGGCCAATCGTGATTTCAGGCTGTTTGGGGGGCAGATTGGTTATATGCTACGTTTTAGGGGCGGTACGAGGGTTTTCCGTTGACAGAATGGAAAATAACTACTTTCGGGTTGTTCAGGGGGTGAATAGTGCTTTTCGTCGGAACAGCGAGAAATTCGGGATTCGTGCCGGTCTGGACGGCCGATCGTGATTTCAGGCTATTTGGCGGGCAGATTGGTTATTTGCAACGTTTTAGGGGCGGTACGAGGGTTTTCCGTTGACAAAATGGAAAATAACTACTTTCGGGTTGTTCAGGGGTGAATAGTGCTTTTCGCCGGAACAGCGAGAAATTCGGGATTCGTGCCGGTCTGGACGGCCGATCGTGATTTCAGGCTATTTGGCGGGCAGATTGGTTATTTGCAACGTTTTAGGGGCGGTACGAGGGTTTTCCGTTGACAAAATGGAAAATAACTACTTTCGGGTTGTTCAGGGGTGAATAGTGCTTTTCGCCGGAACAGCGAGAAATTCGGGATTCGTGCCGGTCTAGACGGCCAATCGTGATTTCAGGCTGTTTGGGGGGCAGATTGGTTATATGCTACGTTTTAGGGGCGGTACGAGGGTTTTCCGTTGACGGAATGGAAAATAACTACTTTCGGGTTGTTCAGGGGGTGAATAGTGCTTTTCGTCGGAACAGCGAGAAATTCGGGATTCGTGCCGGTCTGGACGGCCGATCGTGATTTCAGGCTATTTGGCGGGCAGATTGGTTATTTGCAACGTTTTAGGGGCGGTACGAGGGTTTTCCGTTGACAAAATGGAAAATAACTACTTTCGGGTTGTTCAGGGGTGAATAGTGCTTTTCGCCGGAACAGCGAGAAATTCGGGATTCGTGCCGGTCTGGACGGCCGATCGTGATTTCAGGCTATTTGGCGGGCAGATTGGTTATTTGCAACGTTTTAGCGGTGGTACGAGGGTTTTCCGTTGACAAAATGGAAAATAACTACTTTTCGGGTTGTTCAGGGGTGAATAGTGCTTTTCGTCGGAACAGCGAGAAATTCGGGATTCGTGCCGGTCTGCACGGCCAATCGTGATTTCATGCTGTTTGGGGGGCAGATTGGTTATTTGCAACGTTTTAGGGGCGGTACGAGGGTTTTCCGTTGACAAAATGGAAAATAACTACTTTTCGGGTTGTTCAGGGGTGAATAGTGCTTTTCGTCGGAACAGCGAGAAATTCGGGATTCGTGCCGGTCTGGACGGCCGATCGTGATTTCAGGCTATTTGGCTGGCAGATTGGTTATTTGCAACGTTTTAGGGGCGATACGAGGGTTTTCCGTTGACAAAATGGAAAATAACTACTTTCGGGTTGTTCAGGGGTGAATAGTGCTTTTCGTCGGAACAGCGAGAAATTCGGGATTCGTGCCGGTCTGGACGGCCGATCGTGATTTCAGGCCCTTTGGGGGGCAGATTGGTTATTTGCCACGTTTTAGGGGCGGTACGAGGGTTTTCCGTTGACAAAATGGAAAATAACTACTTTCGGGTTGTTCAGGGGTGAATAGTGCTTTTCGTCGGAACAGCGAGAAATTCGGGATTCGTGCCGGTCTGGACGGCCGATCGTGATTTCAGGCTGTTTGGGGGACAGATTGGTTATTTGCAACGTTTTAGGGGCAGTACGAGGGTTTTCCGTTGACAAAATTGAAAATAACTACTTTTCGGGTTGTTCATGGGGTGAATAGTGCTTCTCGTCGGTACAGCGAGAAATTCGGGATTCGTGCCGGTCTGGACGGCCGATCGTGATTTCAGGCTATTTGGCTGGCAGATTGGTTATTTGCAACGTTTTAGGGGCGATACGAGGGTTTTCCGTTGACAAAATGGAAAATAACTACTTTCGGGTTGTTCAGGGGTAAATAGTGCTTTTCGTCGGAACAGCGAGAAATTCGGGATTCGTGCCGGTCTTGACGGCCGATCGTGATTTCAGGCTGTTTGGGGGGCAGATTGGTTATTTGCAACGTTTTAGGGGCGGTACGAGGGTTTTCCGTTGACAAAATGGAAAATAACTACTTTCAGGTTGTTCAGGGGTGAATAGTGCTTCTCGTCGGAACAGCGAGAAATTCGGGATTCGTGCCGGTCTGCACGGCCGATCGTGATTTCTGGCTGTTTGGGGGGCAGATTGGTTATTTGCAACGTTTTAGGGGCGGTACGAGGGTTTTCCGTTGACAAAATGGAAAATAACTACTTTTCGGGTTGTTCAGGTGTGAATAGTGCTTTTCGTCGGAACAGCGAGAAATTCGGGATTCGTGCCGGTCTGGACGGCCGATCGTGATTTCAGGCTATTTGGCGGGCAGATTGGTTATTTACAACGTTTTAGGGGCGGTACGAGGGTTTTCCGTTGACAAAATGGAAAATAACTACTTTCGGGTTGTTCAGGGGTGAATAGTGCTTTTCGTCGGAACAGCGAGAAATTCGGGATTCGTGCCGGTCTGGACGGCCGATCGTGATTTCTGGCTATTTGGGGGGCAGATTGGTTATTTGCAACGTTTTAAGGGCGGTACGATGGTTTTCCGTTGACAGAATGGAAAATAACTACTTTCGGGTTGTTCAGGGGTGAATAGTGCTTTTCGTTGGAACAGCGAGAAATTCGGGATTCGTGCCGGTCTGGACGGCCGATCGTGATTTCATGCTGTTTGGGGGGCAGATTGGTTATTTGCAACGTTTTAGGGGCGGTACGAGGGTTTTCCGTTGACAAAATGGAAAATAACTACTTTTCGGGTTGTTCAGGGGAGAATAGTGCTTTTCGTCGGAACAGCGAGAAATTCGGGATTCGTGCCGGTCTGGACGGCCGATCGTGATTTCAGGCTGTTTGGGGGGCAGATTGGTTATTTGCAACGTTTTAGGGGCGGTACGAGGGTTTTCCGTTGACAAAATGGAAAATAACTACTTTCGGGTTGTTCAGGGGTGAATAGTGCTTTTCGTCGGAACAGCGAGAAATTCGGGATTCGTGCCGGTCTGGACGGCCGATCGTGATTTCAGGCTGTTTGGGGGGCAGATTGGTTATTTGCAACGTTTTAGGGGCGGTACGAGGGTTTTCCGTTGACAAAATGGAAAATAACTACTTTCGGGTTGTTCAGGGGTGAATAGTGCTTTTCGTCGGAACAGCGAGAAATTCGGGATTCGTGCCGGTCTGGACGGCCGATCGTGATTTCTGGCTATTTGGGGGGCAGATTGGTTATTTGCAACGTTTTAAGGGCGGTACGATGGTTTTCCGTTGACAGAATGGAAAATAACTACTTTCGGGTTGTTCAGGGGTGAATAGTGCTTTTCGTTGGAACAGCGAGAAATTCGGGATTCGTGCCGGTCTGGACGGCCGATCGTGATTTCATGCTGTTTGGGGGGCAGATTGGTTATTTGCAACGTTTTAGGAGCGGTACGAGGGTTTTCCGGTGACAAAATGGAAAATAACTACTTTTCGGGTTGTTCAGGGGAGAATAGTGCTTTTCGTCGGAACAGCGAGAAATTCGGGATTCGTGCCGGTCTGGACGGCCGATCGTGATTTCAGGCTGTTTGGGGGGCAGATTGGTTATTTGCAACGTTTTAGGGGCGGTACGAGGGTTTTCCGTTGACAAAATGGAAAATAACTACTTTCGGGTTGTTCAGGGGTGAATAGTGCTTTTCGTCGGAACAGCGAGAAATTCGGGATTCGTGCCGGTCTGGACGGCCGATCGTGATTTCAGGCTATTTGGCTGGCAGATTGGTTATTTGCAACGTTTAAGGGGCGGTACGAGGGTTTTCCGTTGACAAAATGGAAAATAACTACTTTCGGGTTGTTCAGGGGTGAATAGTGCTTTTCGTCGGAACAACGAGAAATTCGGGATTCGTGCCGGTCTGGACGGCCGATCGTGATTTCAGGCTGTTTGGGGGGCAGATTGGTTATTTGCAACGTTTTAGGGGCGGTACGAGGGTTTTCCGTTGACAAAATGGAAAATAACTACTTTCGGGTTGTTCAGGGGTGAATAGTGCTTTTCGTCGGAACAGCGAGAAATTCGGGATTCGTGCCGGTCTGGACGGCCGATCGTGATTTCAGGCTATTTGGCTGGCAGATTGGTTATTTGCAACGTTTTAGGGGCGGTACGAGGGTTTTCCGTTGACAAAATTGAAAATAACTACTTTCGGGTTGTTCAGGGGTGAATAGTGCTTTTCGTCGGAACCGCGAGAAATTCGGGATTCGTGCCGGACTGGACGGCCGATCGTGATTTCAGGCTATTTGGGGGGCAGATTGGTTATTTGCAACGTTTTAAGGGCGGTACGATGGTTTTCCGTTGACAGAATGGAAAATAACTACTTTCGGGTTGTTCAGGGGTGAATAGTGCTTTTCGTTGGAACAGCGAGAAATTCGGGATTCGTGCCGGTCTGGACGGCCTATCGTGATTTCATGCTGTTTGGGGGGCAGATTGGTTATTTGCAACGTTTTAGGGGCGGTACGAGGGTTTTCCGTTGACAAAATGGAAAATAACTACTTTTCGGGTTGTTCAGGTGTGAATAGTGCTTTTCGTCGGAACAGCGAGAAATTCGGGATTCGTGCCGGTCTGGACGGCCGATCGTGATTTCAGGCTATTTGGCGGGCAGATTGGTTATTTGCAACGTTTTAGGGGCGGTACGAGGGTTTTCCGTTGACAAAATGGAAAATAACTACTTTCGGGTTGTTCAGGGGTGAATAGTGCTTTTCGCCGGAACAGCGAGAAATTCGGGATTCGTGCCGATCTAGACGGCCAATCGTGATTTCAGGCTGTTTGGGGGGCAGATTGGTTATATGCTACGTTTTAGGGGCGGTACGAGGGTTTTCCGTTGACAGAATGGAAAATAACTACTTTCGGGTTGTTCAGGGGGTGAATAGTGCCTTTCGTCGGAACAGCGAGAAATTCGGGATTCGTGCCGGTCTGGACGGCCGATCGTGATTTCAGGCTCTTTGGGGGGCAGATTGGTTATTTGCAACGTTTTAGGGGCGGTACGAGGGTTTTCCGTTGACAAAATGGAAAATAACTACTTTCGGGTTGTTCAGGGGTGAATAGTGCTTTTCGCCGGAACAGCGAGAAATTCGGGATTCGTGCCGGTCTGGACGGCCGATCGTGATTTCAGGCTGTTTGGGGGGCAGATTGGTTATTTGCAACGTTTTAGCGGTGGTACGAGGGTTTTCCGTTGACAAAATGGAAAATAACTACTTTTCGGGTTGTTCAGGGGTGAATAGTGCTTCTCGTCGGAACAGCGAGAAATTCGGGATTCGTGCCGGTCTGCACGGCCGATCGTGATTTCATGCTGTTTGGTGGGCAGATTGGTTATTTGCAACGTTTTTGGGGCGGTACGAGGGTTTTCCGTTGACAAAATGGAAAATAACTACTTTTCGGGTTGTTCAGGGGTGAATAGTGCTTCTCGTCGGTAGAGCGAGAAATTCGGGATTCGTGCCGGTCTGGACGGCCGATCGTGATTTCAGGCTATTTGGCTGGCAGATTGGTTATTTGCAACGTTTTAGGGGCGATACGAGGGTTTTCCGTTGACAAAATGGAAAATAACTACTTTCGGGTTGTTCAGGGGTGAATAGTGCTTTTCGTCGGAACAGCGAGAAATTCGGGATTCGTGCCGGTCTGCACGGCCAATCGTGATTTCATGCTGTTTGGGGGGCAGATTGGTTATTTGCAACGTTTTAGGGGCGGTACGAGGGTTTTCCGTTGACAAAATGGAAAATAACTACTTTTCGGGTTGTTCAGGGGTGAATAGTGCTTTTCGTCGGAACAGCGAGAAATTCGGGATTCGTGCCGGTCTGGACGGCCGATCGTGATTTCAGGCTGTTTGGGGGGCAGATTGGTTATTTGCAACGTTTTAGGGGCGGTACGAGGGTTTTCCGTTGACAAAATGGAAAATAACTACTTTCGGGTTGTTCAGGGGTGAATAGTGCTTTTCGTCGGAACAGCGAGAAATTCGGGATTCGTGCCGGTCTGGACGGCCGATCGTGATTTCAGGCTATTTGGCTGGCAGATTGGTTATTTGCAACGTTTTAGGGGCGGTACGAGGGTTTTCCGTTGACAAAATGGAAAATAACTACTTTCGGGTTGTTCAGGGGTGAATAGTGCTTTTCGTCGGAACAGCGAGAAATTCGGGATTCGTGCCGGTCTGGACGGCCGATCGTGATTTCTGGCTATTTGGGGGGCAGATTGGTTATTTGCAACGTTTTAAGGGCGGTACGATGGTTTTCCGTTGACAGAATGGAAAATAACTACTTTCGGGTTGTTCAGGGGTGAATAGTGCTTTTCGTTGGAACAGCGAGAAATTCGGGATTCGTGCCGGTCTGGACGGCCGATCGTGATTTCATGCTGTTTGGGGGGCAGATTCGTTATTTGCAACGTTTTAGGGGCGGTACGAGGGTTTTCCGTTGACAAAATGGAAAATAACTACTTTTCGGGTTGTTCAGGGGAGAATAGTGCTTTTCGTCGGAACAGCGAGAAATTCGGGATTCGTGCCGGTCTGGACGGCCGATCGTGATTTCAGGCTATTTGGCTGGCAGATTGGTTATTTGCAACGTTTAAGGGGCGGTACGAGGGTTTTCCGTTGACAAAATGGAAAATAACTACTTTCGGGTTGTTCAGGGGTGAATAGTGCTTTTCGTCGGAACAGCGAGAAATTCGGGATTCGTGCCGGTCTGGACGGCCGATCGTGATTTCAGGCTATTTGGCTGGCAGATTGGTTATTTGCAACGTTTAAGGGGCGGTACGAGGGTTTTCCGTTGACAAAATGGAAAATAACTACTTTCGGGTTGTTCAGGGGTGAATAGTGCTTTTCGTCGGAACAGCGAGAAATTCGGGATTCGTGCCGGTCTGGACGGCCGATCGTGATTTCAGGCTGTTTGGGGGGCAGATTGGTTATTTGCAACGTTTTAGGGGCGGTACGAGGGTTTTCCGTTGACAAAATGGAAAATAACTACTTTCGGGTTGTTCAGGGGTGAATAGTGCTTTTCGTCGGAACAGCGAGAAATTCGGGATTCGTGCCGGTCTGGACGGCCGATCGTGATTTCAGGCTATTTGGCTGGCAGATTGGTTATTTGCAACGTTTTAGGGGCGGTACGAGGGTTTTCCGTTGACAAAATTGAAAATAACTACTTTCGGGTTGTTCAGGGGTGAATAGTGCTTTTCGTCGGAACCGCGAGAAATTCGGGATTTGTGCCGGTCTGGACGGCCGATCGTGATTTCAGGCTATTTGGGGGGCAGATTGGTTATTTGCAACGTTTTAAGGGCGGTACGATGGTTTTCCGTTGACAGAATGGAAAATAACTACTTTCGGGTTGTTCAGGGGTGAATAGTGCTTTTCGTTGGAACAGCGAGAAATTCGGGATTCGTGCCGGTCTGGACGGCCTATCGTGATTTCATGCTGTTTGGGGGGCAGATTGGTTATTTGCAACGTTTTAGGGGCGGTACGAGGGTTTTCCGTTGACAAAATGGAAAATAACTACTTTTCGGGTTGTTCAGGTGTGAATAGTGCTTTTCGTCGGAACAGCGAGAAATTCGGGATTCGTGCCGGTCTGGACGGCCGATCGTGATTTCAGGCTATTTGACGGGCAGATTGGTTATTTGCAACGTTTTAGGGGCGGTACGAGGGTTTTCCGTTGACAAAATGGAAAATAACTACTTTTCGGGTTGTTCAGGGGTGAATAGTGCTTTTCGTCGGAACAGCGAGAAATTCGGGATTCGTGCCGGTCTGGACGGCCGATCGTGATTTCAGGCTGTTTGGGGGGCAGATTGGTTATTTGCAACGTTTTAGCGGTGGTACGAGGGTTTTCCGTTGACAAAATGGAAAATAACTACTTTTCGGGTTGTTCAGGGGTGAATAGTGCTTCTCGTCGGAACAGCGAGAAATTCGGGATTCGTGCCGGTCTGCACGGCCGATCGTGATTTCATGCTGTTTGGGGGGCAGATTGGTTATTTGCAACGTTTTAGGGGCGGTACGAGGGTTTTCCGTTGACAAAATGGAAAATAACTACTTTTCGGGTTGTTCAGGGGTGAATAGTGCTTCTCGTCGGTAGAGCGAGAAATTCGGGATTCGTGCCGGTCTGGACGGCCGATCGTGATTTCAGGCTATTTGGCTGGCAGATTGGTTATTTGCAACGTTTTAGGGGCGATACGAGGGTTTTCCGTTGACAAAATGGAAAATAACTACTTTCGGGTTGTTCAGGGGTGAATAGTGCTTTTAGTCGGAACAGCGAGAAATTCGGGATTCGTGCCGGTCTGGACGGCCGATCGTGATTTCATGCTGTTTGGGGGGCAGATTGGTTATTTGCAACGTTTTAGGGGCGGTACGAGGGTTTTCCGTTGACAAAATGGAAAATAACTACTTTTCGGGTTGTTCAGGGGTGAATAGTGCTTTTCGTCGGAACAGCGAGAAATTCGGGATTCGTGCCGGTCTGGACGGCCGATCGTGATTTCAGGCTGTTTGGGGGGCAGATTGGTTATTTGCAACGTTTTAGGGGCGGTACGAGGGTTTTCCGTTGACAAAATGGAAAATAACTACTTTCGGGTTGTTCAGGGGTGAATAGTGCTTTTCGTCGGAACAGCGAGAAATTCGGGATTCGTGCCGGTCTGGACGGCCGATCGTGATTTCAGGCTATTTGGCTGGCAGATTGGTTATTTGCAACGTTTAAGGGGCGGTACGAGGGTTTTCCGTTGACAAAATGGAAAATAACTACTTTCGGGTTGTTCAGGGGTGAATAGTGCTTTTCGTCGGAACAGCGAGAAATTCGGGATTCGTGCCGGTCTGGACGGCCGATCGTGATTTCAGGCTATTTGGCTGGCAGATTGGTTATTTGCAACGTTTTAGGGGCGGTACGAGGGTTTTCCGTTGACAAAATGGAAAATAACTACTTTCGGGTTGTTCAGGGGGGAATAGTGCTTTTCGTCGGAACAGCGAGAAATTCGGGATTCGTGCCGGTCTGGACGGCCGATCGTGATTTCAGGCAATTTGGCGGTCAGATTGGTTATTTGCAACGTTTTAGCGGCGGTACGAGGGTTTTCCGTTGACAAAATGGAAAATAACTACTTTTCGGGTTGTTCAGGGGGTGAATAGTGCTTCTCGTCGGTAGAGCGAGAAATTCGGGATTCGTGCCGGTCTGGACGGCCGATCGTGATTTCAGGCTATTTGGCTGGCAGATTGGTTATTTGCAACGTTTTAGGGGCGATACGAGGGTTTTCCGTTGACAAAATGGAAAATAACTACTTTCGGGTTGTTCAGGGGTGAATAGTGCTTTTCGTCGGAACAACGAGAAATTCGGGATTCGTGCCGGTCTGCACGGCCAATCGTGATTTCATGCTGTTTGGGGGGCAGATTGGTTATTTGCAACGTTTTAGGGGCGGTACGAGGGTTTTCCGTTGACAAAATGGAAAATAACTACTTTTCGGGTTGTTCAGGGGTGAATAGTGCTTTTCGTCGGAACAGCGAGAAATTCGGGATTCGTGCCGGTCTGGACGGCCGATCGTGATTTCAGGCTATTTGGCTGGCAGATTGGTTATTTGCAACGTTTTAGGGGCGATACGAGGGTTTTCCGTTGTCAAAATGGAAAATAACTACTTTCGGGTTGTTCAGGGGTGAATAGTGCTTTTCGTCGGAACAGCGAGAAATTCGGGATTCGTGCCGGTCTGCACGGCCAATCGTGATTTCATGCTGTTTGGGGGGCAGATTGGTTATTTGCAACGTTTTAGGGGCGGTACGAGGGTTTTCCGTTGACAAAATGGAAAATAACTACTTTTCGGGTTGTTCAGGGGTGAATAGTGCTTTTCGTCGGAACAGCGAGAAATTCGGGATTCGTGCCGGTCTGGACGGCCGATCGTGATTTCAGGCAATTTGGCGGTCAGATTGGTTATTTGCAACGTTTTAGCGGCGGTACGAGGGTTTTCCGTTGACAAAATGGAAAATAACTACTTTTCGGGTTGTTCAGGGGGTGAATAGTGCTTCTCGTCGGTAGAGCGAGAAATTCGGGATTCGTGCCGGTCTGGACGGCCGATCGTGATTTCAGGCTATTTGGCTGGCAGATTGGTTATTTGCAACGTTTTAGGGGCGATACGAGGGTTTTCCGTTGACAAAATGGAAAATAACTACTTTCGGGTTGTTCAGGGGTGAATAGTGCTTTTCGTCGGAACAACGAGAAATTCGGGATTCGTGCCGGTCTGCACGGCCAATCGTGATTTCATGCTGTTTGGGGGGCAGATTGGTTATTTGCAACGTTTTAGGGGCGGTACGAGGGTTTTCCGTTGACAAAATGGAAAATAACTACTTTTCGGGTTGTTCAGGGGTGAATAGTGCTTTTCGTCGGAACAGCGAGAAATTCGGGATTCGTGCCGGTCTGGACGGCCGATCGTGATTTCAGGCTATTTGGCTGGCAGATTGGTTATTTGCAACGTTTTAGGGGCGATACGAGGGTTTTCCGTTGTCAAAATGGAAAATAACTACTTTCGGGTTGTTCAGGGGTGAATAGTGCTTTTCGTCGGAACAGCGAGAAATTCGGGATTCGTGCCGGTCTGCACGGCCAATCGTGATTTCATGCTGTTTGGGGGGCAGATTGGTTATTTGCAACGTTTTAGGGGCGGTACGAGGGTTTTCCGTTGACAAAATGGAAAATAACTACTTTTCGGGTTGTTCAGGGGTGAATAGTGCTTTTCGTCGGAACAGCGAGAAATTCGGGATTCGTGCCGGTCTGGACGGCCGATCGTGATTTCAGGCTATTTGGCTGGCAGATTGGTTATTTGCAACGTTTTAGGGGCGATACGAGGGTTTTCCGTTGACAAAATGGAAAATAACTACTTTCGGGTTGTTCAGGGGTGAATAGTGCTTTTCGTCGGAACAGCGAGAAATTCGGGATTCGTGCCGGTCTGGACGGCCGATCGTGATTTCAGGCTCTTTGGGGGGCAGATTGGTTATTTGCAACGTTTTAGGGGCGGTACGAGGGTTTTCCGTTGACAAAATGGAAAATAACTACTTTCGGGTTGTTCAGGGGTGAATAGTGCTTTTCGTCGGAACAGCGAGAAATTCGGGATTCGTGCCGGTCTGCACGGCCAATCGTGATTTCAGGCTGTTTGGGGGGCAGATTGGTTATTTGCAACGTTTAAGGGGCGGTACGAGGGTTTTCCGTTGACAAAATGGAAAATAACTACTTTCGGGTTGTTCAGGGATGAATAGTGCTTTTCGTCGGAACAGCGAGAAATTCGGGATTCGTGCCGGTCTGCACGGCCAATCGTGATTTCATGCTGTTTGGGGGGCAGATTGGTTATTTGCAACGTTTTAGGGGCGGTACGAGGGTTTTCCGTTGACAAAATGGAAAATAACTACTTTTCGGGTTGTTCAGGGGTGAATAGTGCTTTTCGTCGGAACAGCGAGAAATTCGGGATTCGTGCCGGTCTGGACGGCCAATCGTGATTTCATGCTGTTTGGCTGGCAGATTGGTTATTTGCAACGTTTTAGGGGCGATACGAGGGTTTTCCGTTGGCAAAATGGAAAATAACTACTTTCGGGTTGTTCAGGGGTGAATAGTGCTTTTCGTCGGAACAGCGAGAAATTCGGGATTCGTGCCGGTCTGCACGGCCAATCGTGATTTCATGCTGTTTGGGGGGCAAATTGGTTATTTGCAACGTTTTAGGGGCGGTACGAGGGTTTTCCGTTGACAAAATGGAAAATAACTACTTTTCGGGTTGTTCAGGGGTGAATAGTGCTTTTCGTCGGAACAACGAGAAATTCGGGATTCGTGCCGGTCTGGACGGCCGATCGTGATTTCAGGCTATTTGGCTGGCAGATTGGTTATTTGCAACGTTTTAGGGGCGATACGAGGGTTTTCCGTTGACAAAATGGAAAATAACTACTTTCGGGTTGTTCAGGGGTGAATAGTGCTTTTCGTCGGAACAGCGAGAAATTCGGGATTCGTGCCGGTCTGGACGGCCGATCGTGATTTCAGGCTCTTTGGGGGGCAGATTGGTTATTTGCAACGTTTTAGGGGCGGTACGAGGGTTTTCCGTTGACAAAATGGAAAATAACTACTTTCGGGTTGTTCAGGGGTGAATAGTGCTTTTCGTCGGAACAGCGAGAAATTCGGGATTCGTGCCGGTCTGCACGGCCAATCGTGATTTCAGGCTGTTTGGGGGGCAGATTGGTTATTTGCAACGTTTAAGGGGCGGTACGAGGGTTTTCCGTTGACAAAATGGAAAATAACTACTTTCGGGTTGTTCAGGGATGAATAGTGCTTTTCGTCGGAACAGCGAGAAATTCGGGATTCGTGCCGGTCTGCACGGCCAATCGTGATTTCATGCTGTTTGGGGGGCAGATTGGTTATTTGCAACGTTTTAGGGGCGGTACGAGGGTTTTCCGTTGACAAAATGGAAAATAACTACTTTTCGGGTTGTTCAGGGGTGAATAGTGCTTTTCGTCGGAACAGCGAGAAATTCGGGATTCGTGCCGGTCTGGACGGCCAATCGTGATTTCATGCTGTTTGGCTGGCAGATTGGTTATTTGCAACGTTTTAGGGGCGATACGAGGGTTTTCCGTTGGCAAAATGGAAAATAACTACTTTCGGGTTGTTCAGGGGTGAATAGTGCTTTTCGTCGGAACAGCGAGAAATTCGGGATTCGTGCCGGTCTGCACGGCCAATCGTGATTTCATGCTGTTTGGGGGGCAAATTGGTTATTTGCAACGTTTTAGGGGCGGTACGAGGGTTTTCCGTTGACAAAATGGAAAATAACTACTTTTCGGGTTGTTCAGGGGTGAATAGTGCTTTTCGTCGGAACAGCGAGAAATTCGGGATTCGTGCCGGTCTGGACGGCCGATCGTGATTTCAGGCTATTTGGCTGGCAGATTGGTTATTTGCAACGTTTTAGGGGCGATACGAGGGTTTTCCGTTGACAAAATGGAAAATAACTACTTTCGGGTTGTTCAGGGGTGAATAGTGCTTTTCGTCGGAACAGCGAGAAATTCGGGATTCGTGCCGGTCTGGACGGCCGATCGTGATTTCAGGCTGTTTGGGGGGCAGATTGGTTATTTGCAACGTTTTAGGGGCGGTACGAGGGTTTTCCGTTGACAAAATGGAAAATAACTACTTTCGGGTTGTTCAGGGGTGAATAGTGCTTTTCGTCGGAACAGCGAGAAATTCGGGATTCGTGCCGGTCTGGACGGCCGATCGTGATTTCAGGCTGTTTGGGGGGCAGATTGGTTATTTGCAACGTTTAAGGGGCGGTACGAGGGTTTTCCGTTGACAAAATGGAAAATAACTACTTTCGGGTTGTTCAGGGATGAATAGTGCTTTTCGTCGGAACAGCGAGAAATTCGGGATTCGTGCCGGTCTGCACGGCCAATCGTGATTTCATGCTGTTTGGGGGGCAGATTGGTTATTTGCAACGTTTTAGGGGCGGTACGAGGGTTTTCCGTTGACAAAATGGAAAATAACTACTTTTCGGGTTGTTCAGGGGTGAATAGTGCTTTTCGTCGGAACAGCGAGAAATTCGGGATTCGTGCCGGTCTGGACGGCCGATCGTGATTTCAGGCTATTTGGCTGGCAGATTGGTTATTTGCAACGTTTTAGGGGCGATACGAGGGTTTTCCGTTGACAAAATGGAAAATAACTACTTTCGGGTTGTTCAGGGGTGAATAGTGCTTTTCGTCGGAACAGCGAGAAATTCGGGATTCGTGCCGGTCTGCACGGCCAATCGTGATTTCATGCTGTTTGGGGGGCAGATTGGTTATTTGCAACGTTTTAGGGGCGGTACGAGGGTTTTCCGTTGACAAAATGGAAAATAACTACTTTTCGGGTTGTTCAGGGTTGAATAGTGCTTTTCGTCGGAACAGCGAGAAATTCGGGATTCGTGCCGGTCTGGACGGCCGATCGTGATTTCAGGCTATTTGGCTGGCAGATTGGTTATTTGCAACGTTTAAGGGGCGGTACGAGGGTTTTCCGTTGACAAAATGGAAAATAACTACTTTCGGGTTGTTCAGGGGTGAATAGTGCTTTTCGTCGGAACAGCGAGAAATTCGGGATTCGTGCCGGTCTGGACGGCCGATCGTGATTTCAGGCTATTTGGCTGGCAGATTGGTTATTTGCAACGTTTAAGGGGCGGTACGAGGGTTTTCCGTTGACAAAATGGAAAATAACTACTTTCGGGTTGTTCAGGGGTGAATAGTGCTTTTCGTCGGAACAGCGAGAAATTCGGGATTCGTGCCGGTCTGGACGGCCGATCGTGATTTCAGGCTGTTTGGGGGGCAGATTGGTTATTTGCAACGTTTTAGGGGCGGTACGAGGGTTTTCCGTTGACAAAATGGAAAATAACTACTTTCGGGTTGTTCAGGGGTGAATAGTGCTTTTCGTCGGAACAGCGAGAAATTCGGGATTCGTGCCGGTCTGGACGGCCGATCGTGATTTCAGGCTATTTGGCTGGCAGATTGGTTATTTGCAACGTTTAAGGGGCGGTACGAGGGTTTTCCGTTGACAAAATGGAAAATAACTACTTTCGGGTTGTTCAGGGGTGAATAGTGCTTTTCGTCGGAACAGCGAGAAATTCGGGATTCGTGCCGGTCTGGACGGCCGATCGTGATTTCAGGCTATTTGGCTGGCAGATTGGTTATTTGCAACGTTTTAGGGGCGGTACGAGGGTTTTCCGTTGACAAAATGGAAAATAACTACTTTCGGGTTGTTCAGGGGGGAATAGTGCTTTTCGTCGGAACAGCGAGAAATTCGGGATTCGTGCCGGTCTGGACGGCCGATCGTGATTTCAGGCTATTTGGCTGGCAGATTGGTTATTTGCAACGTTTTAGGGGCGATACGAGGGTTTTCCGTTGACAAAATGGAAAATAACTACTTTCGGGTTGTTCAGGGGTGAATAGTGCTTTTCGTCGGAACAACGAGAAATTCGGGATTCGTGCCGGTCTGCACGGCCAATCGTGATTTCATGCTGTTTGGGGGGCAGATTGGTTATTTGCAACGTTTTAGGGGCGGTACGAGGGTTTTCCGTTGACAAAATGGAAAATAACTACTTTTCGGGTTGTTCAGGGGTGAATAGTGCTTTTCGTCGGAACAGCGAGAAATTCGGGATTCGTGCCGGTCTGGACGGCCGATCGTGATTTCAGGCTATTTGGCTGGCAGATTGGTTATTTGCAACGTTTTAGGGGCGATACGAGGGTTTTCCGTTGACAAAATGGAAAATAACTACTTTCGGGTTGTTCAGGGGTGAATAGTGCTTTTCGTCGGAACAGCGAGAAATTCGGGATTCGTGCCGGTCTGGACGGCCGATCGTGATTTCAGGCTGTTTGGGGGGCAGATTGGTTATTTGCAACGTTTTAGGGGCGGTACGAGGGTTTTCCGTTGACAAAATGGAAAATAACTACTTTCGGGTTGTTCAGGGGTGAATAGTGCTTTTCGTCGGAACAGCGAGAAATTCGGGATTCGTGCCGGTCTGGACGGCCGATCGTGATTTCAGGCTGTTTGGGGGGCAGATTGGTTATTTGCAACGTTTAAGGGGCGGTACGAGGGTTTTCCGTTGACAAAATGGAAAATAACTACTTTCGGGTTGTTCAGGGATGAATAGTGCTTTTCGTCGGAACAGCGAGAAATTCGGGATTCGTGCCGGTCTGCACGGCCAATCGTGATTTCATGCTGTTTGGGGGGCAGATTGGTTATTTGCAACGTTTTAGGGGCGGTACGAGGGTTTTCCGTTGACAAAATGGAAAATAACTACTTTTCGGGTTGTTCAGGGGTGAATAGTGCTTTTCGTCGGAACAGCGAGAAATTCGGGATTCGTGCCGGTCTGGACGGCCGATCGTGATTTCAGGCTATTTGGCTGGCAGATTGGTTATTTGCAACGTTTTAGGGGCGATACGAGGGTTTTCCGTTGACAAAATGGAAAATAACTACTTTCGGGTTGTTCAGGGGTGAATAGTGCTTTTCGTCGGAACAGCGAGAAATTCGGGATTCGTGCCGGTCTGCACGGCCAATCGTGATTTCATGCTGTTTGGGGGGCAGATTGGTTATTTGCAACGTTTTAGGGGCGGTACGAGGGTTTTCCGTTGACAAAATGGAAAATAACTACTTTTCGGGTTGTTCAGGGTTGAATAGTGCTTTTCGTCGGAACAGCGAGAAATTCGGGATTCGTGCCGGTCTGGACGGCCGATCGTGATTTCAGGCTATTTGGCTGGCAGATTGGTTATTTGCAACGTTTAAGGGGTGGTACGAGGGTTTTCCGTTGACAAAATGGAAAATAACTACTTTCGGGTTGTTCAGGGGTGAATAGTGCTTTTCGTCGGAACAGCGAGAAATTCGGGATTCGTGCCGGTCTGGACGGCCGATCGTGATTTCAGGCTATTTGGCTGGCAGATTGGTTATTTGCAACGTTTTAGGGGCGGTACGAGGGTTTTCCGTTGACAAAATGGAAAATAACTACTTTCGGGTTGTTCAGGGGGGAATAGTGCTTTTCGTCGGAACAGCGAGAAATTCGGGATTCGTGCCGGTCTGGACGGCCGATCGTGATTTCAGGCAATTTGGCGGTCAGATTGGTTATTTGCAACGTTTTAGCGGCGGTACGAGGGTTTTCCGTTGACAAAATGGAAAATAACTACTTTTCGGGTTGTTCAGGGGGTGAATAGTGCTTCTCGTCGGTAGAGCGAGAAATTCGGGATTCGTGCCGGTCTGGACGGCCGATCGTGATTTCAGGCTATTTGGCTGGCAGATTGGTTATTTGCAACGTTTTAGGGGCGATACGAGGGTTTTCCGTTGACAAAATGGAAAATAACTACTTTCGGGTTGTTCAGGGGTGAATAGTGCTTTTCGTCGGAACAACGAGAAATTCGGGATTCGTGCCGGTCTGCACGGCCAATCGTGATTTCATGCTGTTTGGGGGGCAGATTGGTTATTTGCAACGTTTTAGGGGCGGTACGAGGGTTTTCCGTTGACAAAATGGAAAATAACTACTTTTCGGGTTGTTCAGGGGTGAATAGTGCTTTTCGTCGGAACAGCGAGAAATTCGGGATTCGTGCCGGTCTGGACGGCCGATCGTGATTTCAGGCTATTTGGCTGGCAGATTGGTTATTTGCAACGTTTTAGGGGCGATACGAGGGTTTTCCGTTGACAAAATGGAAAATAACTACTTTCGGGTTGTTCAGGGGTGAATAGTGCTTTTCGTCGGAACAGCGAGAAATTCGGGATTCGTGCCGGTCTGGACGGCCGATCGTGATTTCAGGCTGTTTGGGGGGCAGATTGGTTATTTGCAACGTTTTAGGGGCGGTACGAGGGTTTTCCGTTGACAAAATGGAAAATAACTACTTTCGGGTTGTTCAGGGGTGAATAGTGCTTTTCGTCGGAACAGCGAGAAATTCGGGATTCGTGCCGGTCTGGACGGCCGATCGTGATTTCAGGCTGTTTGGGGGGCAGATTGGTTATTTGCAACGTTTAAGGGGCGGTACGAGGGTTTTCCGTTGACAAAATGGAAAATAACTACTTTCGGGTTGTTCAGGGATGAATAGTGCTTTTCGTCGGAACAGCGAGAAATTCGGGATTCGTGCCGGTCTGCACGGCCAATCGTGATTTCATGCTGTTTGGGGGGCAGATTGGTTATTTGCAACGTTTTAGGGGCGGTACGAGGGTTTTCCGTTGACAAAATGGAAAATAACTACTTTTCGGGTTGTTCAGGGGTGAATAGTGCTTTTCGTCGGAACAGCGAGAAATTCGGGATTCGTGCCGGTCTGGACGGCCGATCGTGATTTCAGGCTATTTGGCTGGCAGATTGGTTATTTGCAACGTTTTAGGGGCGATACGAGGGTTTTCCGTTGACAAAATGGAAAATAACTACTTTCGGGTTGTTCAGGGGTGAATAGTGCTTTTCGTCGGAACAGCGAGAAATTCGGGATTCGTGCCGGTCTGCACGGCCAATCGTGATTTCATGCTGTTTGGGGGGCAGATTGGTTATTTGCAACGTTTTAGGGGCGGTACGAGGGTTTTCCGTTGACAAAATGGAAAATAACTACTTTTCGGGTTGTTCAGGGTTGAATAGTGCTTTTCGTCGGAACAGCGAGAAATTCGGGATTCGTGCCGGTCTGGACGGCCGATCGTGATTTCAGGCTATTTGGCTGGCAGATTGGTTATTTGCAACGTTTAAGGGGCGGTACGAGGGTTTTCCGTTGACAAAATGGAAAATAACTACTTTCGGGTTGTTCAGGGGTGAATAGTGCTTTTCGTCGGAACAGCGAGAAATTCGGGATTCGTGCCGGTCTGGACGGCCGATCGTGATTTCAGGCTATTTGGCTGGCAGATTGGTTATTTGCAACGTTTAAGGGGCGGTACGAGGGTTTTCCGTTGACAAAATGGAAAATAACTACTTTCGGGTTGTTCAGGGGTGAATAGTGCTTTTCGTCGGAACAGCGAGAAATTCGGGATTCGTGCCGGTCTGGACGGCCGATCGTGATTTCAGGCTGTTTGGGGGGCAGATTGGTTATTTGCAACGTTTTAGGGGCGGTACGAGGGTTTTCCGTTGACAAAATGGAAAATAACTACTTTCGGGTTGTTCAGGGGTGAATAGTGCTTTTCGTCGGAACAGCGAGAAATTCGGGATTCGTGCCGGTCTGGACGGCCGATCGTGATTTCAGGCTATTTGGCTGGCAGATTGGTTATTTGCAACGTTTAAGGGGCGGTACGAGGGTTTTCCGTTGACAAAATGGAAAATAACTACTTTCGGGTTGTTCAGGGGTGAATAGTGCTTTTCGTCGGAACAGCGAGAAATTCGGGATTCGTGCCGGTCTGGACGGCCGATCGTGATTTCAGGCTATTTGGCTGGCAGATTGGTTATTTGCAACGTTTTAGGAGCGGTACGAGGGTTTTCCGTTGACAAAATGGAAAATAACTACTTTCGGGTTGTTCAGGGGGGAATAGTGCTTTTCGTCGGAACAGCGAGAAATTCGGGATTCGTGCCGGTCTGGACGGCCGATCGTGATTTCAGGCAATTTGGCGGTCAGATTGGTTATTTGCAACGTTTTAGCGGCGGTACGAGGGTTTTCCGTTGACAAAATGGAAAATAACTACTTTTCGGGTTGTTCAGGGGGTGAATAGTGCTTCTCGTCGGTAGAGCGAGAAATTCGGGATTCGTGCCGGTCTGGACGGCCGATCGTGATTTCAGGCTATTTGGCTGGCAGATTGGTTATTTGCAACGTTTTAGGGGCGATACGAGGGTTTTCCGTTGACAAAATGGAAAATAACTACTTTCGGGTTGTTCAGGGGTGAATAGTGCTTTTCGTCGGAACAACGAGAAATTCGGGATTCGTGCCGGTCTGCACGGCCAATCGTGATTTCATGCTGTTTGGGGGGCAGATTGGTTATTTGCAACGTTTTAGGGGCGGTACGAGGGTTTTCCGTTGACAAAATGGAAAATAACTACTTTTCGGGTTGTTCAGGGGTGAATAGTGCTTTTCGTCGGAACAGCGAGAAATTCGGGATTCGTGCCGGTCTGGACGGCCGATCGTGATTTCAGGCTATTTGGCTGGCAGATTGGTTATTTGCAACGTTTTAGGGGCGATACGAGGGTTTTCCGTTGTCAAAATGGAAAATAACTACTTTCGGGTTGTTCAGGGGTGAATAGTGCTTTTCGTCGGAACAGCGAGAAATTCGGGATTCGTGCCGGTCTGCACGGCCAATCGTGATTTCATGCTGTTTGGGGGGCAGATTGGTTATTTGCAACGTTTTAGGGGCGGTACGAGGGTTTTCCGTTGACAAAATGGAAAATAACTACTTTTCGGGTTGTTCAGGGGTGAATAGTGCTTTTCGTCGGAACAGCGAGAAATTCGGGATTCGTGCCGGTCTGGACGGCCGATCGTGATTTCAGGCAATTTGGCGGTCAGATTGGTTATTTGCAACGTTTTAGCGGCGGTACGAGGGTTTTCCGTTGACAAAATGGAAAATAACTACTTTTCGGGTTGTTCAGGGGGTGAATAGTGCTTCTCGTCGGTAGAGCGAGAAATTCGGGATTCGTGCCGGTCTGGACGGCCGATCGTGATTTCAGGCTATTTGGCTGGCAGATTGGTTATTTGCAACGTTTTAGGGGCGATACGAGGGTTTTCCGTTGACAAAATGGAAAATAACTACTTTCGGGTTGTTCAGGGGTGAATAGTGCTTTTCGTCGGAACAACGAGAAATTCGGGATTCGTGCCGGTCTGCACGGCCAATCGTGATTTCATGCTGTTTGGGGGGCAGATTGGTTATTTGCAACGTTTTAGGGGCGGTACGAGGGTTTTCCGTTGACAAAATGGAAAATAACTACTTTTCGGGTTGTTCAGGGGTGAATAGTGCTTTTCGTCGGAACAGCGAGAAATTCGGGATTCGTGCCGGTCTGGACGGCCGATCGTGATTTCAGGCTATTTGGCTGGCAGATTGGTTATTTGCAACGTTTTAGGGGCGATACGAGGGTTTTCCGTTGTCAAAATGGAAAATAACTACTTTCGGGTTGTTCAGGGGTGAATAGTGCTTTTCGTCGGAACAGCGAGAAATTCGGGATTCGTGCCGGTCTGCACGGCCAATCGTGATTTCATGCTGTTTGGGGGGCAGATTGGTTATTTGCAACGTTTTAGGGGCGGTACGAGGGTTTTCCGTTGACAAAATGGAAAATAACTACTTTTCGGGTTGTTCAGGGGTGAATAGTGCTTTTCGTCGGAACAGCGAGAAATTCGGGATTCGTGCCGGTCTGGACGGCCGATCGTGATTTCAGGCTATTTGGCTGGCAGATTGGTTATTTGCAACGTTTTAGGGGCGATACGAGGGTTTTCCGTTGACAAAATGGAAAATAACTACTTTCGGGTTGTTCAGGGGTGAATAGTGCTTTTCGTCGGAACAGCGAGAAATTCGGGATTCGTGCCGGTCTGGACGGCCGATCGTGATTTCAGGCTCTTTGGGGGGCAGATTGGTTATTTGCAACGTTTTAGGGGCGGTACGAGGGTTTTCCGTTGACAAAATGGAAAATAACTACTTTCGGGTTGTTCAGGGGTGAATAGTGCTTTTCGTCGGAACAGCGAGAAATTCGGGATTCGTGCCGGTCTGCACGGCCAATCGTGATTTCAGGCTGTTTGGGGGGCAGATTGGTTATTTGCAACGTTTAAGGGGCGGTACGAGGGTTTTCCGTTGACAAAATGGAAAATAACTACTTTCGGGTTGTTCAGGGATGAATAGTGCTTTTCGTCGGAACAGCGAGAAATTCGGGATTCGTGCCGGTCTGCACGGCCAATCGTGATTTCATGCTGTTTGGGGGGCAGATTGGTTATTTGCAACGTTTTAGGGGCGGTACGAGGGTTTTCCGTTGACAAAATGGAAAATAACTACTTTTCGGGTTGTTCAGGGGTGAATAGTGCTTTTCGTCGGAACAGCGAGAAATTCGGGATTCGTGCCGGTCTGGACGGCCGATCGTGATTTCAGGCTATTTGGCTGGCAGATTGGTTATTTGCAACGTTTTAGGGGCGATACGAGGGTTTTCCGTTGACAAAATGGAAAATAACTACTTTCGGGTTGTTCAGGGGTGAATAGTGCTTTTCGTCGGAACAGCGAGAAATTCGGGATTCGTGCCGGTCTGCACGGCCAATCGTGATTTCATGCTGTTTGGGGGGCAGATTGGTTATTTGCAACGTTTTAGGGGCGGTACGAGGGTTTTCCGTTGACAAAATGGAAAATAACTACTTTTCGGGTTGTTCAGGGGTGAATAGTGCTTTTCGTCGGAACAGCGAGAAATTCGGGATTCGTGCCGGTCTGGACGGCCGATCGTGATTTCAGGCTATTTGGCTGGCAGATTGGTTATTTGCAACGTTTTAGGGGCGATACGAGGGTTTTCCGTTGACAAAATGGAAAATAACTACTTTCGGGTTGTTCAGGGGTGAATAGTGCTTTTCGTCGGAACAGCGAGAAATTCGGGATTCGTGCCGGTCTGGACGGCCGATCGTGATTTCAGGCTATTTGGCTGGCAGATTGGTTATTTGCAACGTTTTAGGGGCGATACGAGGGTTTTCCGTTGACAAAATGGAAAATAACTACTTTCGGGTTGTTCAGGGGTGAATAGTGCTTTTCGTCGGAACAGCGAGAAATTCGGGATTCGTGCCGGTCTGGACGGCCGATCGTGATTTCAGGCTCTTTGGGGGGCAGATTGGTTATTTGCAACGTTTTAGGGGCGGTACGAGGGTTTTCCGTTGACAAAATGGAAAATAACTACTTTCGGGTTGTTCAGGGGTGAATAGTGCTTTTCGTCGGAACAGCGAGAAATTCGGGATTCGTGCCGGTCTGCACGGCCAATCGTGATTTCAGGCTGTTTGGGGGGCAGATTGGTTATTTGCAACGTTTAAGGGGCGGTACGAGGGTTTTCCGTTGACAAAATGGAAAATAACTACTTTCGGGTTGTTCAGGGATGAATAGTGCTTTTCGTCGGAACAGCGAGAAATTCGGGATTCGTGCCGGTCTGCACGGCCAATCGTGATTTCATGCTGTTTGGGGGGCAGATTGGTTATTTGCAACGTTTTAGGGGCGGTACGAGGGTTTTCCGTTGACAAAATGGAAAATAACTACTTTTCGGGTTGTTCAGGGGTGAATAGTGCTTTTCGTCGGAACAGCGAGAAATTCGGGATTCGTGCCGGTCTGGACGGCCAATCGTGATTTCATGCTGTTTGGCTGGCAGATTGGTTATTTGCAACGTTTTAGGGGCGATACGAGGGTTTTCCGTTGGCAAAATGGAAAATAACTACTTTCGGGTTGTTCAGGGGTGAATAGTGCTTTTCGTCGGAACAGCGAGAAATTCGGGATTCGTGCCGGTCTGCACGGCCAATCGTGATTTCATGCTGTTTGGGGGGCAAATTGGTTATTTGCAACGTTTTAGGGGCGGTACGAGGGTTTTCCGTTGACAAAATGGAAAATAACTACTTTTCGGGTTGTTCAGGGGTGAATAGTGCTTTTCGTCGGAACAGCGAGAAATTCGGGATTCGTGCCGGTCTGGACGGCCGATCGTGATTTCAGGCTATTTGGCTGGCAGATTGGTTATTTGCAACGTTTTAGGGGCGATACGAGGGTTTTCCGTTGACAAAATGGAAAATAACTACTTTCGGGTTGTTCAGGGGTGAATAGTGCTTTTCGTCGGAACAGCGAGAAATTCGGGATTCGTGCCGGTCTGGACGGCCGATCGTGATTTCAGGCTCTTTGGGGGGCAGATTGGTTATTTGCAACGTTTTAGGGGCGGTACGAGGGTTTTCCGTTGACAAAATGGAAAATAACTACTTTCGGGTTGTTCAGGGGTGAATAGTGCTTTTCGTCGGAACAGCGAGAAATTCGGGATTCGTGCCGGTCTGGACGGCCGATCGTGATTTCAGGCTGTTTGGGGGGCAGATTGGTTATTTGCAACGTTTAAGGGGCGGTACGAGGGTTTTCCGTTGACAAAATGGAAAATAACTACTTTCGGGTTGTTCAGGGATGAATAGTGCTTTTCGTCGGAACAGCGAGAAATTCGGGATTCGTGCCGGTCTGCACGGCCAATCGTGATTTCATGCTGTTTGGGGGGCAGATTGGTTATTTGCAACGTTTTAGGGGCGGTACGAGGGTTTTCCGTTGACAAAATGGAAAATAACTACTTTTCGGGTTGTTCAGGGGTGAATAGTGCTTTTCGTCGGAACAGCGAGAAATTCGGGATTCGTGCCGGTCTGGACGGCCGATCGTGATTTCAGGCTATTTGGCTGGCAGATTGGTTATTTGCAACGTTTTAGGGGCGATACGAGGGTTTTCCGTTGACAAAATGGAAAATAACTACTTTCGGGTTGTTCAGGGGTGAATAGTGCTTTTCGTCGGAACAGCGAGAAATTCGGGATTCGTGCCGGTCTGCACGGCCAATCGTGATTTCATGCTGTTTGGGGGGCAGATTGGTTATTTGCAACGTTTTAGGGGCGGTACGAGGGTTTTCCGTTGACAAAATGGAAAATAACTACTTTTCGGGTTGTTCAGGGTTGAATAGTGCTTTTCGTCGGAACAGCGAGAAATTCGGGATTCGTGCCGGTCTGGACGGCCGATCGTGATTTCAGGCTATTTGGCTGGCAGATTGGTTATTTGCAACGTTTTAGGGGCGATACGAGGGTTTTCCGTTGACAAAATGGAAAATAACTACTTTCGGGTTGTTCAGGGGTGAATAGTGCTTTTCGTCGGAACAGCGAGAAATTCGGGATTCGTGCCGGTCTGGACGGCCGATCGTGATTTCAGGCTCTTTGGGGGGCAGATTGGTTATTTGCAACGTTTTAGGGGCGGTACGAGGGTTTTCCGTTGACAAAATGGAAAATAACTACTTTCGGGTTGTTCAGGGGTGAATAGTGCTTTTCGTCGGAACAGCGAGAAATTCGGGATTCGTGCCGGTCTGGACGGCCGATCGTGATTTCAGGCTGTTTGGGGGGCAGATTGGTTATTTGCAACGTTTGAGGGGCGGTACGAGGGTTTTCCGTTGACGAAATGGAAAATAACTACTTTCGGGTTGTTCAGGGATGAATAGTGCTTTTCGTCGGAACAGCGAGAAATTCGGGATTCGTGCCGGTCTGGACGGCCGATCGTGATTTCAGGCTGTTTGGGGGGCAGATTGGTTATTTGCAACGTTTTAGGGGCGGTACGAGGGTTTTCCGTTGACAAAATGGAAAATAACTACTTTCAGGTTGTTCAGGGGTGAATAGTGCTTTTCGTCGGAACAGCGAGAAATTCGGGATTCGTGCCAGTCTGGACGGCCGATCGTGATTTCTGGATGTTTGGGGGGCAGATTGGTTATTTGCAACGTTTTAGGGGCGGTACGAGGGTTTTCCGTTGACAAAATGGAAAATAACTACTTTCGGGTTGTTCAGGGATGAATAGTGCTTTTCGTCGGAACAGCGAGAAATTCGGGATTCGTGCCGGTCTGCACGGCCAATCGTGATTTCATGCTGTTTGGGGGGCAGATTGGTTATTTGCAACGTTTTAGGGGCGGTACGAGGGTTTTCCGTTGACAAAATGGAAAATAACTACTTTTCGGGTTGTTCAGGGGTGAATAGTGCTTTTCGTCGGAACAGCGAGAAATTCGGGATTCGTGCCGGTCTGGACGGCCAATCGTGATTTCATGCTGTTTGGCTGGCAGATTGGTTATTTGCAACGTTTTAGGGGCGATACGAGGGTTTTCCGTTGGCAAAATGGAAAATAACTACTTTCGGGTTGTTCAGGGGTGAATAGTGCTTTTCGTCGGAACAGCGAGAAATTCGGGATTCGTGCCGGTCTGCACGGCCAATCGTGATTTCATGCTGTTTGGGGGGCAAATTGGTTATTTGCAACGTTTTAGGGGCGGTACGAGGGTTTTCCGTTGACAAAATGGAAAATAACTACTTTTCGGGTTGTTCAGGGGTGAATAGTGCTTTTCGTCGGAACAGCGAGAAATTCGGGATTCGTGCCGGTCTGGACGGCCGATCGTGATTTCAGGCTATTTGGCTGGCAGATTGGTTATTTGCAACGTTTTAGGGGCGATACGAGGGTTTTCCGTTGACAAAATGGAAAATAACTACTTTCGGGTTGTTCAGGGGTGAATAGTGCTTTTCGTCGGAACAGCGAGAAATTCGGGATTCGTGCCGGTCTGGACGGCCGATCGTGATTTCAGGCTCTTTGGGGGGCAGATTGGTTATTTGCAACGTTTTAGGGGCGGTACGAGGGTTTTCCGTTGACAAAATGGAAAATAACTACTTTCGGGTTGTTCAGGGGTGAATAGTGCTTTTCGTCGGAACAGCGAGAAATTCGGGATTCGTGCCGGTCTGGACGGCCGATCGTGATTTCAGGCTGTTTGGGGGGCAGATTGGTTATTTGCAACGTTTTAGGGGCGGTACGAGGGTTTTCCGTTGACAAAATGGAAAATAACTACTTTCGGGTTGTTCAGGGGTGAATAGTGCTTTTCGTCGGAACAGCGAGAAATTCGGGATTCGTGCCGGTCTGGACGGCCAATCGTGATTTCATGCTGTTTGGGGGGCAGATTGGATATTTGCAACGTTTTAGGGGCGGTACGAGGGTTTTCCGTTGACAAAATGGAAAATAACTACTTTCGGGTTGTTCAGGGGTGAATAGTGCTTTTCGTCGGAACAGCGAGAAATTCGGGATTCGTGCCGGTCTGGACGGCCGATCGTGATTTCAGGCTGTTTGGGGGGCAGATTGGTTATTTGCAACGTTTGAGGGGCGGTACGAGGGTTTTCCGTTGACAAAATGGAAAATAACTACTTTCGGGTTGTTCAGGGATGAATAGTGCTTTTCGTCGGAACAGCGAGAAATTCGGGATTCGTGCCAGTCTGGACGGCCGATCGTGATTTCTGGATGTTTGGGGGGCAGATTGGTTATTTGCAACGTTTTAGGGGCGGTACGAGGGTTTTCCGTTGACAAAATGGAAAATAACTACTTTCGGGTTGTTCAGGGATGAATAGTGCTTTTCGTCGGAACAGCGAGAAATTCGGGATTCGTGCCGGTCTGCACGGCCAATCGTGATTTCATGCTGTTTGGGGGGCAGATTGGTTATTTGCAACGTTTTAGGGGCGGTACGAGGGTTTTCCGTTGACAAAATGGAAAATAACTACTTTTCGGGTTGTTCAGGGGTGAATAGTGCTTTTCGTCGGAACAGCGAGAAATTCGGGATTCGTGCCGGTCTGGACGGCCAATCGTGATTTCATGCTGTTTGGCTGGCAGATTGGTTATTTGCAACGTTTTAGGGGCGATACGAGGGTTTTCCGTTGGCAAAATGGAAAATAACTACTTTCGGGTTGTTCAGGGGTGAATAGTGCTTTTCGTCGGAACAGCGAGAAATTCGGGATTCGTGCCGGTCTGCACGGCCAATCGTGATTTCATGCTGTTTGGGGGGCAAATTGGTTATTTGCAACGTTTTAGGGGCGGTACGAGGGTTTTCCGTTGACAAAATGGAAAATAACTACTTTTCGGGTTGTTCAGGGGTGAATAGTGCTTTTCGTCGGAACAGCGAGAAATTCGGGATTCGTGCCGGTCTGGACGGCCGATCGTGATTTCAGGCTATTTGGCTGGCAGATTGGTTATTTGCAACGTTTTAGGGGCGATACGAGGGTTTTCCGTTGACAAAATGGAAAATAACTACTTTCGGGTTGTTCAGGGGTGAATAGTGCTTTTCGTCGGAACAGCGAGAAATTCGGGATTCGTGCCGGTCTGGACGGCCGATCGTGATTTCAGGCTCTTTGGGGGGCAGATTGGTTATTTGCAACGTTTTAGGGGCGGTACGAGGGTTTTCCGTTGACAAAATGGAAAATAACTACTTTCGGGTTGTTCAGGGGTGAATAGTGCTTTTCGTCGGAACAGCGAGAAATTCGGGATTCGTGCCGGTCTGGACGGCCGATCGTGATTTCAGGCTGTTTGGGGGGCAGATTGGTTATTTGCAACGTTTTAGGGGCGGTACGAGGGTTTTCCGTTGACAAAATGGAAAATAACTACTTTCGGGTTGTTCAGGGGTGAATAGTGCTTTTCGTCGGAACAGCGAGAAATTCGGGATTCGTGCCGGTCTGGACGGCCAATCGTGATTTCATGCTGTTTGGGGGGCAGATTGGATATTTGCAACGTTTTAGGGGCGGTACGAGGGTTTTCCGTTGACAAAATGGAAAATAACTACTTTCGGGTTGTTCAGGGGTGAATAGTGCTTTTCGTCGGAACAGCGAGAAATTCGGGATTCGTGCCGGTCTGGACGGCCGATCGTGATTTCAGGCTGTTTGGGGGGCAGATTGGTTATTTGCAACGTTTGAGGGGCGGTACGAGGGTTTTCCGTTGACAAAATGGAAAATAACTACTTTCGGGTTGTTCAGGGATGAATAGTGCTTTTCGTCGGAACAGCGAGAAATTCGGGATTCGTGCCGGTCTGGACGGCCGATCGTGATTTCAGGCTGTTTGGGGGGCAGATTGGTTATTTGCAACGTTTTAGGGGCGGTACGAGGGTTTTCCGTTGACAAAATGGAAAATAACTACTTTCAGGTTGTTCAGGGGTGAATAGTGCTTTTCGTCGGAACAGCGAGAAATTCGGGATTCGTGCCAGTCTGGACGGCCGATCGTGATTTCTGGATGTTTGGGGGGCAGATTGGTTATTTGCAACGTTTTAGGGGCGGTACGAGGGTTTTCCGTTGACAAAATGGAAAATAACTACTTTCGGGTTGTTCAGGGGTGAATAGTGCTTTTTGTCGGAACAGCGAGAAATTCGGGATTCGTGCCGGTCTGGACGGCCGATCGTGATTTCAGGCTATTTGGCTGGCAGATTGGTTATTTGCAACGTTTAAGGGGCGGTACGAGGGTTTTCCGTTGACAAAATGGAAAATAACTACTTTCGGGTTGTTCAGGGGTGAATAGTGCTTTTCGTCGGAACAGCGAGAAATTCGGGATTCGTGCCGGTCTGGACGGCCGATCGTGATTTCAGGCTATTTGGCTGGCAGATTGGTTATTTGCAACGTTTTAGGGGCGGTACGAGGGTTTTCCGTTGACAAAATGGAAAATAACTACTTTCGGGTTGTTCAGGGGTGAATAGTGCTTTTCGTCGGAACAGCGAGAAATTCGGGATTCGTGCCGGTCTGGACGGCCGATCGTGATTCCAGGCTGTTTGGGGGGCAGATTGGTTATTTGCAACGTTTTAGGGGCGGTACGAGGGTTTTCCGTTGACAAAATGGAAAATAACTACTTTCGGGTTGTTCAGGGGTGAATAGTGCTTTTCGTCGGAACAGCGAGAAATTCGGGATTCGTGCCGGTCTGGACGGCCAATCGTGATTTCATGCTGTTTGGGGGGCAGATTGGTTATTTGCAACGTTTTAGGGGCGGTACGAGGGTTTTCCGTTGACAAAATGGAAAATAACTACTTTCGGGTTGTTCAGGGGTGAATAGTGCTTTTCGTCGGAACAGCGAGAAATTCGGGATTCGTGCCGGTCTGGACGGCCGATCGTGATTTCAGGCTGTTTGGGGGGCAGATTGGTTATTTGCAACGTTTTAGGGGCGGTACGAGGGTTTTCCGTTGACAAAATGGAAAATAACTACTTTCAGGTTGTTCAGGGGTGAATAGTGCTTTTCGTCGGAACAGCGAGAAATTCGGGATTCGTGCCAGTCTGGACGGCCGATCGTGATTTCTGGATGTTTGGGGGGCAGATTGGTTATTTGCAACGTTTTAGGGGCGGTACGAGGGTTTTCCGTTGACAAAATGGAAAATAACTACTTTCGGGTTGTTCAGGGGTGAATAGTGCTTTTTGTCGGAACAGCGAGAAATTCGGGATTCGTGCCGGTCTGGACGGCCGATCGTGATTTCAGGCTATTTGGCTGGCAGATTGGTTATTTGCAACGTTTAAGGGGCGGTACGAGGGTTTTCCGTTGACAAAATGGAAAATAACTACTTTCGGGTTGTTCAGGGGTGAATAGTGCTTTTCGTCGGAACAGCGAGAAATTCGGGATTCGTGCCGGTCTGGACGGCCGATCGTGATTTCAGGCTATTTGGCTGGCAGATTGGTTATTTGCAACGTTTTAGGGGCGGTACGAGGGTTTTCCGTTGACAAAATGGAAAATAACTACTTTCGGGTTGTTCAGGGGTGAATAGTGCTTTTCGTCGGAACAGCGAGAAATTCGGGATTCGTGCCGGTCTGGACGGCCGATCGTGATTCCAGGCTGTTTGGGGGGCAGATTGGTTATTTGCAACGTTTTAGGGGCGGTACGAGGGTTTTCCGTTGACAAAATGGAAAATAACTACTTTCGGGTTGTTCAGGGGTGAATAGTGCTTTTCGTCGGAACAGCGAGAAATTCGGGATTCGTGCCGGTCTGGACGGCCAATCGTGATTTCATGCTGTTTGGGGGGCAGATTGGTTATTTGCAACGTTTTAGGGGCGGTACGAGGGTTTTCCGTTGACAAAATGGAAAATAACTACTTTCGGGTTGTTCAGGGGTGAATAGTGCTTTTCGTCGGAACAGCGAGAAATTCGGGATTCGTGCCGGTCTGGACGGCCAATCGTGATTTCATGCTGTTTGGGGGGCAGATTGGTTATTTTCAACGTTTTAGGGGCGGTACGAGGGTTTTCCGTTGACAAAATGGAAAATAACTACTTTCGGGTTGTTCAGGGGTGAATAGTGCTTTTCGTCGGAACAGCGAGAAATTCGGGATTCGTGCCGGTCTGCACGGCCAATCGTGATTTCATGCTGTTTGGGGGGCAGATTGGTTATTTGCAACGTTTTAGGGGCGGTACGAGGGTTTTCCGTTGACAAAATGGAAAATAACTACTTTTCGGGTTGTTCATGGGTGAATAGTGCTTTTCGTCGGAACAGCGAGAAATTCGGGATTCGTGCCGGTCTGGACGGCCGATCGTGATTTCAGGCTATTTGGCTGGCAGATTGGTTATTTGCAACGTTTTAGGGGCGGTACGAGGGTTTTCCGTTGACAAAATGGAAAATAACTACTTTCGGGTTGTTCAGGGGTGAATAGTGCTTTTCGTCGGAACAGCGAGAAATTCGGGATTCGTGCCGGTCTGCACGGCCGATCGTGATTTCAGGCTGTTTGGGGGGCAGATTGGTTATTTGCAACGTTTTAGGGGCGGTACGAGGGTTTTCCGTTGACAAAATGGAAAATAACTACTTTCGGGTTGTTCAGGGGTGAATAGTGCTTTTCGTCGGAACAGCGAGAAATTCGGGATTCGTGCCGGTCTGGACGGCCGATCGTGATTTCAGGCTGTTTGGGGGGCAGATTGGTTATTTGCAACGTTTTAGGGGCGGTACGAGGGTTTTCCGTTGACAAAATGGAAAATAACTACTTTCAGGTTGTTCAGGGGTGAATAGTGCTTTTCGTCGGAACAGCGAGAAATTCGGGATTCGTGCCAGTCTGGACGGCCGATCGTGATTTCTGGATGTTTGGGGGGCAGATTGGTTATTTGCAACGTTTTAGGGGCGGTACGAGGGTTTTCCGTTGACAAAATGGAAAATAACTACTTTCGGGTTGTTCAGGGGTGAATAGTGCTTTTTGTCGGAACAGCGAGAAATTCGGGATTCGTGCCGGTCTGGACGGCCGATCGTGATTTCAGGCTATTTGGCTGGCAGATTGGTTATTTGCAACGTTTAAGGGGCGGTACGAGGGTTTTCCGTTGACAAAATGGAAAATAACTACTTTCGGGTTGTTCAGGGGTGAATAGTGCTTTTCGTCGGAACAGCGAGAAATTCGGGATTCGTGCCGGTCTGGACGGCCGATCGTGATTTCAGGCTATTTGGCTGGCAGATTGGTTATTTGCAACGTTTTAGGGGCGGTACGAGGGTTTTCCGTTGACAAAATGGAAAATAACTACTTTCGGGTTGTTCAGGGGTGAATAGTGCTTTTCGTCGGAACAGCGAGAAATTCGGGATTCGTGCCGGTCTGGACGGCCGATCGTGATTCCAGGCTGTTTGGGGGGCAGATTGGTTATTTGCAACGTTTTAGGGGCGGTACGAGGGTTTTCCGTTGACAAAATGGAAAATAACTACTTTCGGGTTGTTCAGGGGTGAATAGTGCTTTTCGTCGGAACAGCGAGAAATTCGGGATTCGTGCCGGTCTGGACGGCCAATCGTGATTTCATGCTGTTTGGGGGGCAGATTGGTTATTTGCAACGTTTTAGGGGCGGTACGAGGGTTTTCCGTTGACAAAATGGAAAATAACTACTTTCGGGTTGTTCAGGGGTGAATAGTGCTTTTCGTCGGAACAGCGAGAAATTCGGGATTCGTGCCGGTCTGGACGGCCAATCGTGATTTCATGCTGTTTGGGGGGCAGATTGGTTATTTGCAACGTTTTAGGGGCGGTACGAGGGTTTTCCGTTGACAAAATGGAAAATAACTACTTTCGGGTTGTTCAGGGGTGAATAGTGCTTTTCGTCGGAACAGCGAGAAATTCGGGATTCGTGCCGGTCTGCACGGCCAATCGTGATTTCATGCTGTTTGGGGGGCAGATTGGTTATTTGCAACGTTTTAGGGGCGGTACGAGGGTTTTCCGTTGACAAAATGGAAAATAACTACTTTTCGGGTTGTTCATGGGTGAATAGTGCTTTTCGTCGGAACAGCGAGAAATTCGGGATTCGTGCCGGTCTGGACGGCCGATCGTGATTTCAGGCTATTTGGCTGGCAGATTGGTTATTTGCAACGTTTTAGGGGCGGTACGAGGGTTTTCCGTTGACAAAATGGAAAATAACTACTTTCGGGTTGTTCAGGGGTGAATAGTGCTTTTCGTCGGAACAGCGAGAAATTCGGGATTCGTGCCGGTCTGCACGGCCGATCGTGATTTCAGGCTGTTTGGGGGGCAGATTGGTTATTTGCAACGTTTTAGGGGCGGTACGAGGGTTTTCCGTTGACAAAATGGAAAATAACTACTTTCGGGTTGTTCAGGGGTGAATAGTGCTTTTCGTCGGAACAGCGAGAAATTCGGGATTCGTGCCGGTCTGGACGGCCGATCGTGATTTCAGGCTGTTTGGGGGGCAGATTGGTTATTTGCAACGTTTTAGGGGCGGTACGAGGGTTTTCCGTTGACAAAATGGAAAATAACTACTTTCGGGTTGTTCAGGGGTGAATAGTGCTTTTCGCCGGAACAGCGAGAAATTCGGGATTCGTGCCGGTCTGGACGGCCGATCGTGATTTCAGGCTCTTTGGGGGGCAGATTGGTTATTTGCAACGTTTTAGGGGCGGTACGAGGGTTTTCCGTTGACAAAATGGAAAATAACTACTTTCGGGTTGTTCAGGGGTGAATAGTGCTTTTCGTCGGAACAGCGAGAAATTCGGGATTCGTGCCGGTCTGGACGGCCGATCGTGATTTCAGGCTGTTTGGGGGGCAGATTGGTTATTTGCAACGTTTTAGGGGCGGTACGAGGGTTTTCCGTTGACAAAATGGAAAATAACTACTTTCGGGTTGTTCAGGGGTGAATAGTGCTTTTCGCCGGAACAGCGAGAAATTCGGGATTCGTGCCGGTCTGGGCGGCCGATCGTGATTTCAGGCTGTTTGGGGGGCAGATTGGTTATTTGCAACGTTTTAGGGGCGGTACGAGGGTTTTCCGTTGACAAAATGGAAAATAACTACTTTCGGGTTGTTCAGGGGTGAATAGTGCTTTTCGCCGGAACAGCGAGAAATTCGGGATTCGTGCCGGTCTGGGCGGCCGATCGTGATTTCATGCTGTTTGGGGGGTAGATTGGTTATTTGCAACGTTTTAGGGGCGGTACGAGGGTTTTCCGTTGACAAAATGGAAAATAACTACTTTCGGGTTGTTCAGGGGTGAATAGTGCTTTTCGTCGGAACAGCGAGAAATTCGGGATTCGTGCCGGTCTGGACGGCCGATCGTGATTTCAGGCTGTTTGGGGGGCAGATTGGTTATTTGCAACGTTTTAGGGGCGGTACGAGGGTTTTCCGTTGACAAAATGGAAAATAACTACTTTCGGGTTGTTCAGGGGTGAATAGTGCTTTTCGTCGGAACAGCAAGAAATTCGGGATTCGTGCCGGTCTGGACGGCCGATCGTGATTTCAGGCTGTTTGGGGGGCAGATTGGTTATTTGCAACGTTTTAGGGGCGGTACGAGGGTTTTCCGTTGACAAAATGGAAAATAACTACTTTCGGGTTGTTCAGGGGTGAATAGTGCTTTTCGTCGGAACAGCGAGAAATTCGGGATTCGTGCCGGTCTGCACGGCCAATCGTGATTTCATGCTGTTTGGGGGGCAGATTGGTTATTTGCAACGTTTTAGGGGCGGTACGAGGGTTTTCCGTTGACAAAATGGAAAATAACTACTTTTCGGGTTGTTCATGGGTGAATAGTGCTTTTCGGCGGAACAGCGAGAAATTCGGGATTCGTGCCGGTCTGGACGGCCGATCGTGATTTCAGGCTATTTGGCTGGCAGATTGGTTATTTGCAACGTTTTAGGGGCGATACGAGGGTTTTCTGTTGACAAAATGGAAAATAACTACTTTCGGGTTGTTCAGGGGTGAATAGTGCTTTTCGCCGGAACAGCGAGAAATTCGGGATTCGTGCCGGTCTGGACGGCCGATCGTGATTTCAGGCTCTTTGGGGGGCAGATTGGTTATTTGCAACGTTTTAGGGGCGGTACGAGGGTTTTCCGTTGACAAAATGGAAAATAACTACTTTCGGGTTGTTCAGGGGTGAATAGTGCTTTTCGTCGGAACAGCGAGAAATTCGGGATTCGTGCCGGTCTGGATGGCCGATCGTGATTTCAGGCTGTTTGGGGGGCAGATTGGTTATTTGCAACGTTTTAGGGGCGGTACGAGGGTTTTCCGTTGACAAAATGGAAAATAACTACTTTCGGGTTGTTCAGGGGTGAATAGTGCTTTTCGCCGGAACAGCGAGAAATTCGGGATTCGTGCCGGTCTGGGCGGCCGATCGTGATTTCATGCTGTTTGGGGGGTAGATTGGTTATTTGCAACGTTTTAGGGGCGGTACGAGGGTTTTCCGTTGACAAAATGGAAAATAACTACTTTCGGGTTGTTCAGGGGTGAATAGTGCTTTTCGTCGGAACAGCGAGAAATTCGGGATTCGTGCCGGTCTGGACGGCCGATCGTGATTTCAGGCTGTTTGGGGGGCAGATTGGTTATTTGCAACGTTTTAGGGGCGGTACGAGGGTTTTCCGTTGACAAAATGGAAAATAACTACTTTCGGGTTGTTCAGGGGTGAATAGTGCTTTTCGTCGGAACAGCAAGAAATTCGGGATTCGTGCCGGTCTGGACGGCCGATCGTGATTTCAGGCTGTTTGGGGGGCAGATTGGTTATTTGCAACGTTTTAGGGGCGGTACGAGGGTTTTCCGTTGACAAAATGGAAAATAACTACTTTCGGGTTGTTCAGGGGTGAATAGTGCTTTTCGTCGGAACAGCGAGAAATTCGGGATTCGTGCCGGTCTGCACGGCCAATCGTGATTTCATGCTGTTTGGGGGGCAGATTGGTTATTTGCAACGTTTTAGGGGCGGTACGAGGGTTTTCCGTTGACAAAATGGAAAATAACTACTTTTCGGGTTGTTCATGGGTGAATAGTGCTTTTCGGCGGAACAGCGAGAAATTCGGGATTCGTGCCGGTCTGGACGGCCGATCGTGATTTCAGGCTATTTGGCTGGCAGATTGGTTATTTGCAACGTTTTAGGGGCGATACGAGGGTTTTCTGTTGACAAAATGGAAAATAACTACTTTCGGGTTGTTCAGGGGTGAATAGTGCTTTTCGCCGGAACAGCGAGAAATTCGGGATTCGTGCCGGTCTGGACGGCCGATCGTGATTTCAGGCTCTTTGGGGGGCAGATTGGTTATTTGCAACGTTTTAGGGGCGGTACGAGGGTTTTCCGTTGACAAAATGGAAAATAACTACTTTCGGGTTGTTCAGGGGTGAATAGTGCTTTTCGTCGGAACAGCGAGAAATTCGGGATTCGTGCCGGTCTGGATGGCCGATCGTGATTTCAGGCTGTTTGGGGGGCAGATTGGTTATTTGCAACGTTTTAGGGGCGGTACGAGGGTTTTCCGTTGACAAAATGGAAAATAACTACTTTCGGGTTGTTCAGGGGTGAATAGTGCTTTTCGCCGGAACAGCGAGAAATTCGGGATTCGTGCCGGTCTGGGCGGCCGATCGTGATTTCATGCTGTTTGGGGGGTAGATTGGTTATTTGCAACGTTTTAGGGGCGGTACGAGGGTTTTCCGTTGACAAAATGGAAAATAACTACTTTCGGGTTGTTCAGGGGTGAATAGTGCTTTTCGTCGGAACAGCGAGAAATTCGGGATTCGTGCCGGTCTGGACGGCCGATCGTGATTTCAGGCTGTTTGGGGGGCAGATTGGTTATTTGCAACGTTTTAGGGGCGGTACGAGGGTTTTCCGTTGACAAAATGGAAAATAACTACTTTCGGGTTGTTCAGGGGTGAATAGTGCTTTTCGTCGGAACAGCAAGAAATTCGGGATTCGTGCCGGTCTGGACGGCCGATCGTGATTTCAGGCTGTTTGGGGGGCAGATTGGTTATTTGCAACGTTTTAGGGGCGGTACGAGGGTTTTCCGTTGACAAAATGGAAAATAACTACTTTCGGGTTGTTCAGGGGTGAATAGTGCTTTTCGTCGGAACAGCGAGAAATTCGGGATTCGTGCCGGTCTGGACGGCCGATCGTGATTCCAGGCTGTTTGGGGGGCAGATTGGTTATTTGCAACGTTTTAGGGGCGGTACGAGGGTTTTCCGTTGACAAAATGGAAAATAACTACTTTCGGGTTGTTCAGGGGTGAATAGTGCTTTTCGTCGGAACAGCGAGAAATTCGGGATTCGTGCCGGTCTGGACGGCCAATCGTGATTTCATGCTGTTTGGGGGGCAGATTGGTTATTTGCAACGTTTTAGGGGCGGTACGAGGGTTTTCCGTTGACAAAATGGAAAATAACTACTTTCGGGTTGTTCAGGGGTGAATAGTGCTTTTCGTCGGAACAGCGAGAAATTCGGGATTCGTGCCGGTCTGGACGGCCAATCGTGATTTCATGCTGTTTGGGGGGCAGATTGGTTATTTGCAACGTTTTAGGGGCGGTACGAGGGTTTTCCGTTGACAAAATGGAAAATAACTACTTTCGGGTTGTTCAGGGGTGAATAGTGCTTTTCGTCGGAACAGCGAGAAATTCGGGATTCGTGCCGGTCTGCACGGCCAATCGTGATTTCATGCTGTTTGGGGGGCAGATTGGTTATTTGCAACGTTTTAGGGGCGGTACGAGGGTTTTCCGTTGACAAAATGGAAAATAACTACTTTTCGGGTTGTTCATGGGTGAATAGTGCTTTTCGTCGGAACAGCGAGAAATTCGGGATTCGTGCCGGTCTGGACGGCCGATCGTGATTTCAGGCTATTTGGCTGGCAGATTGGTTATTTGCAACGTTTTAGGGGCGGTACGAGGGTTTTCCGTTGACAAAATGGAAAATAACTACTTTCGGGTTGTTCAGGGGTGAATAGTGCTTTTCGTCGGAACAGCGAGAAATTCGGGATTCGTGCCGGTCTGCACGGCCGATCGTGATTTCAGGCTGTTTGGGGGGCAGATTGGTTATTTGCAACGTTTTAGGGGCGGTACGAGGGTTTTCCGTTGACAAAATGGAAAATAACTACTTTCGGGTTGTTCAGGGGTGAATAGTGCTTTTCGTCGGAACAGCGAGAAATTCGGGATTCGTGCCGGTCTGGACGGCCGATCGTGATTTCAGGCTGTTTGGGGGGCAGATTGGTTATTTGCAACGTTTTAGGGGCGGTACGAGGGTTTTCCGTTGACAAAATGGAAAATAACTACTTTCGGGTTGTTCAGGGGTGAATAGTGCTTTTCGCCGGAACAGCGAGAAATTCGGGATTCGTGCCGGTCTGGACGGCCGATCGTGATTTCAGGCTCTTTGGGGGGCAGATTGGTTATTTGCAACGTTTTAGGGGCGGTACGAGGGTTTTCCGTTGACAAAATGGAAAATAACTACTTTCGGGTTGTTCAGGGGTGAATAGTGCTTTTCGTCGGAACAGCGAGAAATTCGGGATTCGTGCCGGTCTGGACGGCCGATCGTGATTTCAGGCTGTTTGGGGGGCAGATTGGTTATTTGCAACGTTTTAGGGGCGGTACGAGGGTTTTCCGTTGACAAAATGGAAAATAACTACTTTCGGGTTGTTCAGGGGTGAATAGTGCTTTTCGCCGGAACAGCGAGAAATTCGGGATTCGTGCCGGTCTGGGCGGCCGATCGTGATTTCAGGCTGTTTGGGGGGCAGATTGGTTATTTGCAACGTTTTAGGGGCGGTACGAGGGTTTTCCGTTGACAAAATGGAAAATAACTACTTTCGGGTTGTTCAGGGGTGAATAGTGCTTTTCGCCGGAACAGCGAGAAATTCGGGATTCGTGCCGGTCTGGGCGGCCGATCGTGATTTCATGCTGTTTGGGGGGTAGATTGGTTATTTGCAACGTTTTAGGGGCGGTACGAGGGTTTTCCGTTGACAAAATGGAAAATAACTACTTTCGGGTTGTTCAGGGGTGAATAGTGCTTTTCGTCGGAACAGCGAGAAATTCGGGATTCGTGCCGGTCTGGACGGCCGATCGTGATTTCAGGCTGTTTGGGGGGCAGATTGGTTATTTGCAACGTTTTAGGGGCGGTACGAGGGTTTTCCGTTGACAAAATGGAAAATAACTACTTTCGGGTTGTTCAGGGGTGAATAGTGCTTTTCGTCGGAACAGCAAGAAATTCGGGATTCGTGCCGGTCTGGACGGCCGATCGTGATTTCAGGCTGTTTGGGGGGCAGATTGGTTATTTGCAACGTTTTAGGGGCGGTACGAGGGTTTTCCGTTGACAAAATGGAAAATAACTACTTTCGGGTTGTTCAGGGGTGAATAGTGCTTTTCGTCGGAACAGCGAGAAATTCGGGATTCGTGCCGGTCTGCACGGCCAATCGTGATTTCATGCTGTTTGGGGGGCAGATTGGTTATTTGCAACGTTTTAGGGGCGGTACGAGGGTTTTCCGTTGACAAAATGGAAAATAACTACTTTTCGGGTTGTTCATGGGTGAATAGTGCTTTTCGGCGGAACAGCGAGAAATTCGGGATTCGTGCCGGTCTGGACGGCCGATCGTGATTTCAGGCTATTTGGCTGGCAGATTGGTTATTTGCAACGTTTTAGGGGCGATACGAGGGTTTTCTGTTGACAAAATGGAAAATAACTACTTTCGGGTTGTTCAGGGGTGAATAGTGCTTTTCGCCGGAACAGCGAGAAATTCGGGATTCGTGCCGGTCTGGACGGCCGATCGTGATTTCAGGCTCTTTGGGGGGCAGATTGGTTATTTGCAACGTTTTAGGGGCGGTACGAGGGTTTTCCGTTGACAAAATGGAAAATAACTACTTTCGGGTTGTTCAGGGGTGAATAGTGCTTTTCGTCGGAACAGCGAGAAATTCGGGATTCGTGCCGGTCTGGATGGCCGATCGTGATTTCAGGCTGTTTGGGGGGCAGATTGGTTATTTGCAACGTTTTAGGGGCGGTACGAGGGTTTTCCGTTGACAAAATGGAAAATAACTACTTTCGGGTTGTTCAGGGGTGAATAGTGCTTTTCGCCGGAACAGCGAGAAATTCGGGATTCGTGCCGGTCTGGGCGGCCGATCGTGATTTCATGCTGTTTGGGGGGTAGATTGGTTATTTGCAACGTTTTAGGGGCGGTACGAGGGTTTTCCGTTGACAAAATGGAAAATAACTACTTTCGGGTTGTTCAGGGGTGAATAGTGCTTTTCGTCGGAACAGCGAGAAATTCGGGATTCGTGCCGGTCTGGACGGCCGATCGTGATTTCAGGCTGTTTGGGGGGCAGATTGGTTATTTGCAACGTTTTAGGGGCGGTACGAGGGTTTTCCGTTGACAAAATGGAAAATAACTACTTTCGGGTTGTTCAGGGGTGAATAGTGCTTTTCGTCGGAACAGCAAGAAATTCGGGATTCGTGCCGGTCTGGACGGCCGATCGTGATTTCAGGCTGTTTGGGGGGCAGATTGGTTATTTGCAACGTTTTAGGGGCGGTACGAGGGTTTTCCGTTGACAAAATGGAAAATAACTACTTTCGGGTTGTTCAGGGGTGAATAGTGCTTTTCGTCGGAACAGCGAGAAATTCGGGATTCGTGCCGGTCTGCACGGCCAATCGTGATTTCATGCTGTTTGGGGGGCAGATTGGTTATTTGCAACGTTTTAGGGGCGGTACGAGGGTTTTCCGTTGACAAAATGGAAAATAACTACTTTTCGGGTTGTTCATGGGTGAATAGTGCTTTTCGGCGGAACAGCGAGAAATTCGGGATTCGTGCCGGTCTGGACGGCCGATCGTGATTTCAGGCTATTTGGCTGGCAGATTGGTTATTTGCAACGTTTTAGGGGCGATACGAGGGTTTTCTGTTGACAAAATGGAAAATAACTACTTTCGGGTTGTTCAGGGGTGAATAGTGCTTTTCGCCGGAACAGCGAGAAATTCGGGATTCGTGCCGGTCTGGACGGCCGATCGTGATTTCAGGCTCTTTGGGGGGCAGATTGGTTATTTGCAACGTTTTAGGGGCGGTACGAGGGTTTTCCGTTGACAAAATGGAAAATAACTACTTTCGGGTTGTTCAGGGGTGAATAGTGCTTTTCGTCGGAACAGCGAGAAATTCGGGATTCGTGCCGGTCTGGATGGCCGATCGTGATTTCAGGCTGTTTGGGGGGCAGATTGGTTATTTGCAACGTTTTAGGGGCGGTACGAGGGTTTTCCGTTGACAAAATGGAAAATAACTACTTTCGGGTTGTTCAGGGGTGAATAGTGCTTTTCGCCGGAACAGCGAGAAATTCGGGATTCGTGCCGGTCTGGGCGGCCGATCGTGATTTCATGCTGTTTGGGGGGTAGATTGGTTATTTGCAACGTTTTAGGGGCGGTACGAGGGTTTTCCGTTGACAAAATGGAAAATAACTACTTTCGGGTTGTTCAGGGGTGAATAGTGCTTTTCGTCGGAACAGCGAGAAATTCGGGATTCGTGCCGGTCTGGACGGCCGATCGTGATTTCAGGCTGTTTGGGGGGCAGATTGGTTATTTGCAACGTTTTAGGGGCGGTACGAGGGTTTTCCGTTGACAAAATGGAAAATAACTACTTTCGGGTTGTTCAGGGGTGAATAGTGCTTTTCGTCGGAACAGCAAGAAATTCGGGATTCGTGCCGGTCTGGACGGCCGATCGTGATTTCAGGCTGTTTGGGGGGCAGATTGGTTATTTGCAACGTTTTAGGGGCGGTACGAGGGTTTTCCGTTGACAAAATGGAAAATAACTACTTTCGGGTTGTTCAGGGGTGAATAGTGCTTTTCGTCGGAACAGCTAGAAATTCGGGATTCGTGCCGGTCTGGACGGCCGATCGTGATTTCAGGCTATTTGGCTGGAAGGTTGGTTATTTGCAACGTTTAAGGGGCGGTACGAGGGTTTTCCGTTGACAAAATGGAAAATAACTACTTTTCGGGTTGTTCATGGGTGAATAGTGCTTTTCGTCGGAACAGCGAGAAATTCGGGATTCGTGCCGGTCTGGACGGCCGATCGTGATTTCAGGCTATTTGGCTGGCAGATTGGTTATTTGCAACGTTTTAGGGGCGATACGAGGGTTTTCCGTTGACAAAATGGAAAATAACTACTTTCGGGTTGTTCAGGGGTGAATAGTGCTTTTCGTCGGAACAGCGAGAAATTCGGGATTCGTGCCGGTCTGGACGGCCGATCGTGATTTCAGGCTCTTTGGGGGGAAGATTGGTTATTTGCAACGTTTTAGGGGCGGTACGAGGGTTTTCCGTTGACAAAATGGAAAATAACTACTTTCGGGTTGTTCAGGGGTGAATAGTGCTTTTCGTCGGAACAGCGAGAAATTCGGGATTCGTGCCGGTCTGGGCGGCCGATCGTGATTTCATGCTGTTTGGGGGGCAGATTGGTTATTTGCAACGTTTTAGGGGCGGTACGAGGGTTTTCCGTTGACAAAATGGAAAATAACTACTTTTCGGGTTGTTCATGGGTGAATAGTGCTTTTCGTCGGAACAGCGAGAAATTCGGGATTCGTGCCGGTCTGGACGGCCGATCGTGATTTCAGGCTATTTGGCTGGCAGATTGGTTATTTGCAACGTTTTAGGGGCGATACGAGGGTTTTCCGTTGACAAAATGGAAAATAACTACTTTCGGGTTGTTCAGGGGTGAATAGTGCTTTTCGTCGGAACAGCGAGAAATTCGGGATTCGTGCCGGTCTGCACGGCCAATCGTGATTTCATGCTGTTTGGGGGGCAGATTGGTTATTTGCAACGTTTTAGGGGCGGTACGAGGGTTTTCCGTTGACAAAATGGAAAATAACTACTTTCGGGTTGTTCAGGGGTGAATAGTGCTTTTCGTCGGAACAGCGAGAAATTCGGGATTCGTGCCGGTCTGGATGGCCGATCGTGATTTCAGGCTGTTTGGGGGGCAGATTGGTTATTTGCAACGTTTTAGGGGCGGTACGAGGGTTTTCCGTTGACAAAATGGAAAATAACTACTTTCGGGTTGTTCAGGGGTGAATAGTGCTTTTCGCCGGAACAGCGAGAAATTCGGGATTCGTGCCGGTCTGGGCGGCCGATCGTGATTTCATGCTGTTTGGGGGGTAGATTGGTTATTTGCAACGTTTTAGGGGCGGTACGAGGGTTTTCCGTTGACAAAATGGAAAATAACTACTTTCGGGTTGTTCAGGGGTGAATAGTGCTTTTCGTCGGAACAGCGAGAAATTCGGGATTCGTGCCGGTCTGGACGGCCGATCGTGATTTCAGGCTGTTTGGGGGGCAGATTGGTTATTTGCAACGTTTTAGGGGCGGTACGAGGGTTTTCCGTTGACAAAATGGAAAATAACTACTTTCGGGTTGTTCAGGGGTGAATAGTGCTTTTCGTCGGAACAGCAAGAAATTCGGGATTCGTGCCGGTCTGGACGGCCGATCGTGATTTCAGGCTGTTTGGGGGGCAGATTGGTTATTTGCAACGTTTTAGGGGCGGTACGAGGGTTTTCCGTTGACAAAATGGAAAATAACTACTTTCGGGTTGTTCAGGGGTGAATAGTGCTTTTCGTCGGAACAGCTAGAAATTCGGGATTCGTGCCGGTCTGGACGGCCGATCGTGATTTCAGGCTATTTGGCTGGAAGGTTGGTTATTTGCAACGTTTAAGGGGCGGTACGAGGGTTTTCCGTTGACAAAATGGAAAATAACTACTTTCGGGTTGTTCAGGGGTGAATAGTGCTTTTCGTCGGAACAGCGAGAAATTCGGGATTCGTGCCGGTCTGGACGGCCGATCGTGATTTCAGGCTGTTTGGGGGGCAGATTGGTTATTTGCAACGTTTTAGGGGCGGTACGAGGGTTTTCCGTTGACAAAATGGAAAATAACTACTTTCGGGTTGTTCAGGGGTGAATAGTGCTTTTCGTCGGAACAGCTAGAAATTCGGGATTCGTGCCGGTCTGGACGGCCGATCGTGATTTCAGGCTATTTGGCTGGAAGGTCGGTTATTTGCAACGTTTAAGGGGCGGTACGAGGGTTTTCCGTTGACAAAATGGAAAATAACTACTTTCGGGTTGTTCAGGGGTGAATAGTGCTTTTCGTCGGAACAGCGAGAAATTCGGGATTCGTGCCGGTCTGGACGGCCGATCGTGATTTCAGGCTGTTTGGGGGGCAGATTGGTTATTTGCAACGTTTTAGGGGCGGTACGAGGGTTTTCCATTGACAAAATGGAAAATAACTACTTTCGGGTTGTTCAGGGGTGAATAGTGCTTTTCGTCGGAACAGCTAGAAATTCGGGATTCGTGCCGGTCTGGACGGCCGATCGTGATTTCAGGCTATTTGGCTGGAAGGTTGGTTATTTGCAACGTTTAAGGGGCGGTACGAGGGTTTTCCGTTGACAAAATGGAAAATAACTACTTTCGGGTTGTTCAGGGGTGAATAGTGCTTTTCGTCGGAACAGCGAGAAATTCGGGATTCGTGCCGGTCTGGACGGCCGATCGTGATTTCAGGCTGTTTGGGGGGCAGATTGGTTATTTGCAACGTTTTAGGGGCGGTACGAGGGTTTTCCATTGACAAAATGGAAAATAACTACTTTCGGGTTGTTCAGGGGTGAATAGTGCTTTTCGTCGGAACAGCGAGAAATTCGGGATTCGTGCCGGTCTGGACGGCCGATCGTGATTTCAGGCTATTTGGCGGGCAGATTGGTTATTTGCAACGTTTTAGGGGCGGCACGAGGGTTTTCCGTTGACAAAATGGAAAATAACTACTTTCGGGTTGTTCAGGGGTGAATAGTGCTTTTCGTCGGAACAGCGAGAAATTCGGGATTCGTGCCGGTCTGGACGGCCGATCGTGATTTCAGGCTATTTGGGGGGCAGATTGGTTATTTGCAACGTTTCAAGGGCGGTACGATGGTTTTCCGTTGACAGAATGGAAAATAACTACTTTCGGGTTGTTCAGGGGTGAATAGTGCTTTTCGTTGGAACAGCGAGAAATTCGGGATTCGTGCCGGTCTGGACGGCCGATCGTGATTTCAGGCTATTTGGCGGGCAGATTGGTTATTTGCAACGTTTTAGGGGCGGTACGAGGGTTTTCCGTTGACAAAATGGAAAATAACTACTTTTCGGGTTGTTCAGGGGTGAATAGTGCTTTTCGCCGGAACAACGAGAAATTCGGGATTCGTGCCGGTCTAGACGGCCAATCGTGATTTCAGGCTGTTTGGGGGGCAGATTGGTTATATGCTACGTTTTAGGGGCGGTACGAGGGTTTTCCGTTGACAGAATGGAAAATAACTACTTTCGGGTTGTTCAGGGGGTGAATAGTGCTTCTCGTCGGTACAGCGAGAAATTCGGGATTCGTGCCGGTCTGGCCGGCCGATCGAGATTTCAGGCTGTCTGGGGGGCATATTGGTTATTTGCAACGTTTTAGGGGCGGTACGATGGTTTTCCGTTGACAAAATGGAAAATAACTACTTTTCGGGTTGTTCAGGGGTGAATAGTGCTTTTCGTCGGAACAGCGAGAAATTCGGGATTCGTGCCGGTCTGGACGGCCGATCGTGATTTCAGGCTATTTGGCGGGCAGATTGGTTATTTGCAACGTTTTAGGGGCGGTACGAGGGTTTTCCGTTGACAAAATGGAAAATAACTACTTTCAGGTTGTTCAGGGGTGAATAGTGCTTTTCGCCGGAACAGCGAGAAATTCGGGATTCGTGTCGGTCTAGACGGCCAATCGTGATTTCAGGCTGTTTGGGGGGCAGATTGGTTATATGCTACGTTTTAGGGGCGGTACGAGGGTTTTCCGTTGACAGAATGGAAAATAACTACTTTCGGGTTGTTCAGGGGGTGAATAGTGCTTCTCGTCGGTACAGCGAGAAATTCGGGATTCGTGCCGGTCTGGCCGGCCGATCGAGATTTCAGGCTGTCTGGGGGGCATATTGGTTATTTGCAACGTTTTAGGGGCGGTACGATGGTTTTCCGTTGACAAAATGGAAAATAACTACTTTTCGGGTTGTTCAGGGGTGAATAGTGCTTTTCGTCGGAACAGCGAGAAATTCGGGATTCGTGCCGGTCTGGACGGCCGATCGTGATTTCAGGCTATTTGGCGGGCAGATTGGTTATTTGCAACGTTTTAGGGGCGGTACGAGGGTTTTCCGTTGACAAAATGGAAAATAACTACTTTCGGGTTGTTCAGGGGTTAATAGTGCTTTTCGCCGGAACAGCGAGAAATTCGGGATTCGTGTCGGTCTAGACGGCCAATCGTGATTTCAGGCTGTTTGGGGGGCAGATTGGTTATTTGCTACGTTTTAGGGGCGGTACGAGGGTTTTCCGTTGACAGAATGGAAAATAACTACTTTCGGGTTGTTCAGGGGGTGAATAGTGCTTCTCGTCGGTACAGCGAGAAATTCGGGATTCGTGCCGGTCTGGCCGGCCGATCGAGATTTCAGGCTGTCTGGGGGGCATATTGGTTATTTGCAACGTTTTAGGGGCGGTACGATGGTTTTCCGTTGACAGAATGGAAAATAACTACTTTCGGGTTGCTCAGGGGTGAATAGTGCTTTTCATCGAAACAGCTAGAAATTCGGGATTCGTGCCGGTCTGGACGGCCGATCGTGATTTCAGGCTGTTTGGGGGGCAGATTGGTTATTTGCAACGTTTTAGGGGCGGTACGAGGGTTTTCCGTTGACAAAATGGAAAATAACTACTTTCGGGTTGTTCAGGGGTGAATAGTGCTTTTCGTCGGAACAGCGAGAAATTCGGGATTCGTGCCGGTCTGGACGGCCGATCGTGATTTCAGGCTGTTTGGGGGGCAGATTGGTTATTTGCAACGTTTTAGGGGCGGTACGAGGGTTTTCCGTTGACAAAATGGAAAATAACTACTTTCGGGTTGTTCAGGGGTGAATAGTGCTTTTCGTCGGAACAGCTAGAAATTCGGGATTCGTGCCGGTCTGGACGGCCGATCGTGATTTCAGGCTATTTGGCTGGAAGGTTGGTTATTTGCAACGTTTAAGGGGCGGTACGAGGGTTTTCCGTTGACAAAATGGAAAATAACTACTTTTCGGGTTGTTCATGGGTGAATAGTGCTTTTCGTCGGAACAGCGAGAAATTCGGGATTCGTGCCGGTCTGGACGGCCGATCGTGATTTCAGGCTATTTGGCTGGCAGATTGGTTATTTGCAACGTTTTAGGGGCGATACGAGGGTTTTCCGTTGACAAAATGGAAAATAACTACTTTCGGGTTGTTCAGGGGTGAATAGTGCTTTTCGTCGGAACAGCGAGAAATTCGGGATTCGTGCCGGTCTGGACGGCCGATCGTGATTTCAGGCTCTTTGGGGGGCAGATTGGTTATTTGCAACGTTTTAGGGGCGGTACGAGGGTTTTCCGTTGACAAAATGGAAAATAACTACTTTCGGGTTGTTCAGGGGTGAATAGTGCTTTTCGTCGGAACAGCGAGAAATTCGGGATTCGTGCCGGTCTGGACGGCCGATCGTGATTTCAGGCTATTTGGCTGGCAGATTGGTTATTTGCAACGTTTTAGGGGCGATACGAGGGTTTTCCGTTGACAAAATGGAAAATAACTACTTTCGGGTTGTTCAGGGGTGAATAGTGCTTTTCGTCGGAACAGCGAGAAATTCGGGATTCGTGCCGGTCTGCACGGCCAATCGTGATTTCATGCTGTTTGGGGGGCAGATTGGTTATTTGCAACGTTTTAGGGGCGGTACGAGGGTTTTCCGTTGACAAAATGGAAAATAACTACTTTCGGGTTGTTCAGGGGTGAATAGTGCTTTTCGTCGGAACAGCGAGAAATTCGGGATTCGTGCCGGTCTGGATGGCCGATCGTGATTTCAGGCTGTTTGGGGGGCAGATTGGTTATTTGCAACGTTTTAGGGGCGGTACGAGGGTTTTCCGTTGACAAAATGGAAAATAACTACTTTCGGGTTGTTCAGGGGTGAATAGTGCTTTTCGCCGGAACAGCGAGAAATTCGGGATTCGTGCCGGTCTGGGCGGCCGATCGTGATTTCATGCTGTTTGGGGGGCAGATTGGTTATTTGCAACGTTTTAGGGGCGGTACGAGGGTTTTCCGTTGACAAAATGGAAAATAACTACTTTCGGGTTGTTCAGGGGTGAATAGTGCTTTTCGTCGGAACAGCGAGAAATTCGGGATTCGTGCCGGTCTGGGCGGCCGATCGTGATTTCAGGCTGTTTGGGGGGCAGATTGGTTATTTGCAACGTTTTAGGGGCGGTACGAGGGTTTTCCGTTGACAAAATGGAAAATAACTACTTTCGGGTTGTTCAGGGGTGAATAGTGCTTTTCGTCGGAACAGCGAGAAATTCGGGATTCGTGCCGGTCTGGACGGCCGATCGTGATTTCAGGCTGTTTGGGGGGCAGATTGGTTATTTGCAACGTTTTAGGGGCGGTACGAGGGTTTTCCGTTGACAAAATGGAAAATAACTACTTTCGGGTTGTTCAGGGGTGAATAGTGCTTTTCGTCGGAACAGCAAGAAATTCGGGATTCGTGCCGGTCTGGACGGCCGATCGTGATTTCAGGCTGTTTGGGGGGCAGATTGGTTATTTGCAACGTTTTAGGGGCGGTACGAGGGTTTTCCGTTGACAAAATGGAAAATAACTACTTTCGGGTTGTTCAGGGGTGAATAGTGCTTTTCGTCGGAACAGCTAGAAATTCGGGATTCGTGCCGGTCTGGACGGCCGATCGTGATTTCAGGCTATTTGGCTGGAAGGTTGGTTATTTGCAACGTTTAAGGGGCGGTACGAGGGTTTTCCGTTGACAAAATGGAAAATAACTACTTTCGGGTTGTTCAGGGGTGAATAGTGCTTTTCGTCGGAACAGCGAGAAATTCGGGATTCGTGCCGGTCTGGACGGCCGATCGTGATTTCAGGCTGTTTGGGGGGCAGATTGGTTATTTGCAACGTTTTAGGGGCGGTACGAGGGTTTTCCGTTGACAAAATGGAAAATAACTACTTTCGGGTTGTTCAGGGGTGAATAGTGCTTTTCGTCGGAACAGCTAGAAATTCGGGATTCGTGCCGGTCTGGACGGCCGATCGTGATTTCAGGCTATTTGGCTGGAAGGTTGGTTATTTGCAACGTTTAAGGGGCGGTACGAGGGTTTTCCGTTGACAAAATGGAAAATAACTACTTTCGGGTTGTTCAGGGGTGAATAGTGCTTTTCGTCGGAACAGCGAGAAATTCGGGATTCGTGCCGGTCTGGACGGCCGATCGTGATTTCAGGCTGTTTGGGGGGCAGATTGGTTATTTGCAACGTTTTAGGGGCGGTACGAGGGTTTTCCATTGACAAAATGGAAAATAACTACTTTCGGGTTGTTCAGGGGTGAATAGTGCTTTTCGTCGGAACAGCTAGAAATTCGGGATTCGTGCCGGTCTGGACGGCCGATCGTGATTTCAGGCTATTTGGCTGGAAGGTTGGTTATTTGCAACGTTTAAGGGGCGGTACGAGGGTTTTCCGTTGACAAAATGGAAAATAACTACTTTCGGGTTGTTCAGGGGTGAATAGTGCTTTTCGTCGGAACAGCGAGAAATTCGGGATTCGTGCCGGTCTGGACGGCCGATCGTGATTTCAGGCTGTTTGGGGGGCAGATTGGTTATTTGCAACGTTTTAGGGGCGGTACGAGGGTTTTCCATTGACAAAATGGAAAATAACTACTTTCGGGTTGTTCAGGGGTGAATAGTGCTTTTCGTCGGAACAGCGAGAAATTCGGGATTCGTGCCGGTCTGGACGGCCGATCGTGATTTCAGGCTATTTGGCGGGCAGATTGGTTATTTGCAACGTTTTAGGGGCGGCACGAGGGTTTTCCGTTGACAAAATGGAAAATAACTACTTTCGGGTTGTTCAGGGGTGAATAGTGCTTTTCGTCGGAACAGCGAGAAATTCGGGATTCGTGCCGGTCTGGACGGCCGATCGTGATTTCAGGCTATTTGGGGGGCAGATTGGTTATTTGCAACGTTTCAAGGGCGGTACGATGGTTTTCCGTTGACAGAATGGAAAATAACTACTTTCGGGTTGTTCAGGGGTGAATAGTGCTTTTCGTTGGAACAGCGAGAAATTCGGGATTCGTGCCGGTCTGGACGGCCGATCGTGATTTCAGGCTATTTGGCGGGCAGATTGGTTATTTGCAACGTTTTAGGGGCGGTACGAGGGTTTTCCGTTGACAAAATGGAAAATAACTACTTTTCGGGTTGTTCAGGGGTGAATAGTGCTTTTCGCCGGAACAACGAGAAATTCGGGATTCGTGCCGGTCTAGACGGCCAATCGTGATTTCAGGCTGTTTGGGGGGCAGATTGGTTATATGCTACGTTTTAGGGGCGGTACGAGGGTTTTCCGTTGACAGAATGGAAAATAACTACTTTCGGGTTGTTCAGGGGGTGAATAGTGCTTCTCGTCGGTACAGCGAGAAATTCGGGATTCGTGCCGGTCTGGCCGGCCGATCGAGATTTCAGGCTGTCTGGGGGGCATATTGGTTATTTGCAACGTTTTAGGGGCGGTACGATGGTTTTCCGTTGACAAAATGGAAAATAACTACTTTTCGGGTTGTTCAGGGGTGAATAGTGCTTTTCGTCGGAACAGCGAGAAATTCGGGATTCGTGCCGGTCTGGACGGCCGATCGTGATTTCAGGCTATTTGGCGGGCAGATTGGTTATTTGCAACGTTTTAGGGGCGGTACGAGGGTTTTCCGTTGACAAAATGGAAAATAACTACTTTCAGGTTGTTCAGGGGTGAATAGTGCTTTTCGCCGGAACAGCGAGAAATTCGGGATTCGTGTCGGTCTAGACGGCCAATCGTGATTTCAGGCTGTTTGGGGGGCAGATTGGTTATATGCTACGTTTTAGGGGCGGTACGAGGGTTTTCCGTTGACAGAATGGAAAATAACTACTTTCGGGTTGTTCAGGGGGTGAATAGTGCTTCTCGTCGGTACAGCGAGAAATTCGGGATTCGTGCCGGTCTGGCCGGCCGATCGAGATTTCAGGCTGTCTGGGGGGCATATTGGTTATTTGCAACGTTTTAGGGGCGGTACGATGGTTTTCCGTTGACAAAATGGAAAATAACTACTTTTCGGGTTGTTCAGGGGTGAATAGTGCTTTTCGTCGGAACAGCGAGAAATTCGGGATTCGTGCCGGTCTGGACGGCCGATCGTGATTTCAGGCTATTTGGCGGGCAGATTGGTTATTTGCAACGTTTTAGGGGCGGTACGAGGGTTTTCCGTTGACAAAATGGAAAATAACTACTTTCGGGTTGTTCAGGGGTTAATAGTGCTTTTCGCCGGAACAGCGAGAAATTCGGGATTCGTGTCGGTCTAGACGGCCAATCGTGATTTCAGGCTGTTTGGGGGGCAGATTGGTTATTTGCTACGTTTTAGGGGCGGTACGAGGGTTTTCCGTTGACAGAATGGAAAATAACTACTTTCGGGTTGTTCAGGGGGTGAATAGTGCTTCTCGTCGGTACAGCGAGAAATTCGGGATTCGTGCCGGTCTGGCCGGCCGATCGAGATTTCAGGCTGTCTGGGGGGCATATTGGTTATTTGCAACGTTTTAGGGGCGGTACGATGGTTTTCCGTTGACAGAATGGAAAATAACTACTTTCGGGTTGCTCAGGGGTGAATAGTGCTTTTCATCGAAACAGCTAGAAATTCGGGATTCGTGCCGGTCTGGACGGCCGATCGTGATTTCAGGCTGTTTGGGGGGCAGATTGGTTATTTGCAACGTTTTAGGGGCGGTACGAGGGTTTTCCGTTGACAAAATGGAAAATAACTACTTTCGGGTTGTTCAGGGGTGAATAGTGCTTTTCGTCGGAACAGCGAGAAATTCGGGATTCGTGCCGGTCTGGACGGCCGATCGTGATTTCAGGCTGTTTGGGGGGCAGATTGGTTATTTGCAACGTTTTAGGGGCGGTACGAGGGTTTTCCGTTGACAAAATGGAAAATAACTACTTTCAGGTTGTTCAGGGGTGAATAGTGCTTTTCGTCGGAACAGCAAGAAATTCGGGATTCGTGCCGGTCTGGACGGCCGATCGTGATTTCAGGCTGTTTGTGGGGCAGATTGGTTATTTGCAACGTTTTAGGGGCGGTACGAGGGTTTTCCGTTGACAAAATGGAAAAGAACTACTTTCGGGTTGTTCAGGGGTGAATAGTGCTTTTCGTCGGAACAGCGAGAAATTCGGGATTCGTGCCGGTCTGGACGGCCGATCGTGATTTCAGGCTATTTGGCTGGCAGATTGGTTATTTGCAACGTTTAAGGGGCGGTACGAGGGTTTTCCGTTGACAAAATGGAAAATAACTACTTTCGGGTTGTTCAGGGGTGAATAGTGCTTTTCGTCGGAACAGCGAGAAATTCGGGATTCGTGCCGGTCTGGACGGCCGATCGTGATTTCAGGCTGTTTGGCTGGCAGATTGGTTATTTGCATCGTTTTAGGGGCGGTACGAGGGTTTTCCGTTGACAAAATGGAAAATAACTACTTTCGGGTTGTTCAGGGGTGAATAGTGCTTTTCGTCGGAACAGCGAGAAATTCGGGATTCGTGCCGGTCTGGACGGCCGATCGTGATTTCAGGCTATTTGGCGGGCAGATTGGTTATTTGCAACGTTTTAGCGGTGGTGCGAGGGTTTTCCGTTGACAAAATGGAAAATAACTACTTTCGGGTTGTTCAGGGGTGAATAGTGCTTTTCGTCGGAACAGCGAGAAATTCGGGATTCGTGCCGGTCTGGACGGCCAATCGCGATTTCAGGCTATTTGGCGGGCAGATTGGTTATATGCTACGTTTTAGGGGCGGTACGAGGGTTTTCCGTTGACAAAATGGAAAATAACTACTTTCGGGTTGTTCAGGGGTGAATAGTGCTTTTCGTCGGAACAGCGAGAAATTCGGGATTCGTGCCGGTCTGGACGGCCAATCGCGATTTCAGGCTATTTGGGGGGCAGATTGGTTATTTGCAACGTTTTAAGGGCGGTACGATGGTTTTCCGTTGACAGAATGGAAAATAACTACTTTCGGGTTGTTCAGGGGTGAATAGTGCTTTTCGTTGGAACAGCGAGAAATTCGGGATTCGTGCCGGTCTGGACGGCCGATCGTGATTTCAGGCTATTTGGCTGGCAGATTGGTTATTTGCAACGTTTTAGGGGCGGTACGAGGGTTTTCCGTTGACAAAATGGAAAATAACTACTTTCGGGTTGTTCAGGGGTGAATAGTGCTTTTCGTCGGAACAGCGAGAAATTCGGGATTCGTGCCGGTCTGGACGGCCGATCGTGATTTCAGGCTATTTGGCTGGCAGATTGGTTATTTGCAACGTTTTAGGGGCGGTACGAGGGTTTTCCGTTGACAAAATGGAAAATAACTACTTTCGGGTTGTTCAGGGGTGAATAGTGCTTTTCGTCGGAACAGCGAGAAATTCGGGATTCGTGCCGGTCTGGACGGCCGATCGTGATTTCAGGCTGTTTGGGGGGCAGATTGGTTATTTGCAACGTTTTAGGGGCGGTACGAGGGTTTTCCGTTGACAAAATGGAAAATAACTACTTTCGGGTTGTTCAGGGGTGAATAGTGCTTTTCGTCGGAACAGCAAGAAATTTGGGATTCGTGCCGGTCTGGACGGCCGATCGTGATTTCAGGCTATTTGGCGGGCAGATTGGTTATATGCTACGTTTTAGGGGCGGTACGAGGGTTTTCCGTTGACAAAATGGAAAATAACTACTTTCGGGTTGTTCAGGGGTGAATAGTGCTTTTCGTCGGAACAGCGAGAAATTCGGGATTCGTGCCGGTCTGGACGGCCGATCGTGATTTCAGGCTATTTGGCTGGCAGATTGGTTATTTGCAACGTTTAAGGGGCGGTACGAGGGTTTTCCGTTGACAAAATGGAAAATAACTACTTTCGGGTTGTTCAGGGGTGAATAGTGCTTTTCGTCGGAACAGCGAGAAATTCGGGATTCGTGCCGGTCTGGACGGCCGATCGTGATTTCAGGCTGTTTGGCTGGCAGATTGGTTATTTGCATCGTTTTAGGGGCGGTACGAGGGTTTTCCGTTGACAAAATGGAAAATAACTACTTTCGGGTTGTTCAGGGGTGAATAGTGCTTTTCGTCGGAACAGCGAGAAATTCGGGATTCGTGCCGGTCTGGACGGCCGATCGTGATTTCAGGCTATTTGGCGGGCAGATTGGTTATTTGCAACGTTTTAGCGGTGGTGCGAGGGTTTTCCGTTGACAAAATGGAAAATAACTACTTTCGGGTTGTTCAGGGGTGAATAGTGCTTTTCGTCGGAACAGCGAGAAATTCGGGATTCGTGCCGGTCTGGACGGCCAATCGCGATTTCAGGCTATTTGGCGGGCAGATTGGTTATATGCTACGTTTTAGGGGCGGTACGAGGGTTTTCCGTTGACAAAATGGAAAATAACTACTTTCGGGTTGTTCAGGGGTGAATAGTGCTTTTCGTCGGAACAGCGAGAAATTCGGGATTCGTGCCGGTCTGGACGGCCAATCGCGATTTCAGGCTATTTGGGGGGCAGATTGGTTATTTGCAACGTTTTAAGGGCGGTACGATGGTTTTCCGTTGACAGAATGGAAAATAACTACTTTCGGGTTGTTCAGGGGTGAATAGTGCTTTTCGTTGGAACAGCGAGAAATTCGGGATTCGTGCCGGTCTGGACGGCCGATCGTGATTTCAGGCTATTTGGCTGGCAGATTGGTTATTTGCAACGTTTTAGGGGCGGTACGAGGGTTTTCCGTTGACAAAATGGAAAATAACTACTTTCGGGTTGTTCAGGGGTGAATAGTGCTTTTCGTCGGAACAGCGAGAAATTCGGGATTCGTGCCGGTCTGGACGGCCGATCGTGATTTCAGGCTATTTGGCTGGCAGATTGGTTATTTGCAACGTTTTAGGGGCGGTACGAGGGTTTTCCGTTGACAAAATGGAAAATAACTACTTTCGGGTTGTTCAGGGGTGAATAGTGCTTTTCGTCGGAACAGCGAGAAATTCGGGATTCGTGCCGGTCTGGACGGCCGATCGTGATTTCAGGCTGTTTGGGGGGCAGATTGGTTATTTGCAACGTTTTAGGGGCGGTACGAGGGTTTTCCGTTGACAAAATGGAAAATAACTACTTTCGGGTTGTTCAGGGGTGAATAGTGCTTTTCGTCGGAACAGCAAGAAATTTGGGATTCGTGCCGGTCTGGACGGCCGATCGTGATTTCAGGCTGTTTGGGGGGCAGATTGGTTATTTGCAACGTTTTAGGGGCGGTACGAGGGTTTTCCGTTGACAAAATGGAAAATAACTACTTTCGGGTTGTTCAGGGGTGAATAGTGCTTTTCGTCGGAACAGCGAGAAATTCGGGATTCGTGCCGGTCTGCACGGCCAATCGTGATTTCATGCTGTTTGGGGGGCAGATTGGTTATTTGCAACGTTTTAGGGGCGGTACGAGGGTTTTCCGTTGACAAAATGGAAAATAACTACTTTTCGGGTTGTTCATGGGTGAATAGTGCTTTTCGTCGGAACAGCGAGAAATTCGGGATTCGTGCCGGTCTGGACGGCCGATCGTGATTTCAGGCTATTTGGCTGGCAGATTGGTTATTTGCAACGTTTTAGGGGCGATACGAGGGTTTTCCGTTGACAAAATGGAAAATAACTACTTTCGGGTTGTTCAGGGGTGAATAGTGCTTTTCGTCGGAACAGCGAGAAATTCGGGATTCGTGCCGGTCTGGACGGCCGATCGTGATTTCAGGCTCTTTGGGGGGCAGATTGGTTATTTGCAACGTTTTAGGGGCGGTACGAGGGTTTTCCGTTGACAAAATGGAAAATAACTACTTTCGGGTTGTTCAGGGGTGAATAGTGCTTTTCGTCGGAACAGCGAGAAATTCGGGATTCGTGCCGGTCTGGATGGCCGATCGTGATTTCAGGCTGTTTGGGGGGCAGATTGGTTATTTGCAACGTTTTAGGGGCGGTACGAGGGTTTTCCGTTGACAAAATGGAAAATAACTACTTTCGGGTTGTTCAGGGGTGAATAGTGCTTTTCGCCGGAACAGCGAGAAATTCGGGATTCGTGCCGGTCTGGACGGCCGATCGTGATTTCAGGCTGTTTGGGGGGCAGATTGGTTATTTGCAACGTTTTAGGGGCGGTACGAGGGTTTTCCGTTGACAAAATGGAAAATAACTACTTTCGGGTTGTTCAGGGGTGAATAGTGCTTTTCGCCGGAACAGCGAGAAATTCGGGATTCGTGCCGGTCTGGGCGGCCGATCGTGATTTCATGCTGTTTGGGGGGTAGATTGGTTATTTGCAACGTTTTAGGGGCGGTACGAGGGTTTTCCGTTGACAAAATGGAAAATAACTACTTTCGGGTTGTTCAGGGGTGAATAGTGCTTTTCGTCGGAACAGCGAGAAATTCGGGATTCGTGCCGGTCTGGACGGCCGATCGTGATTTCAGGCTGTTTGGGGGGCAGATTGGTTATTTGCAACGTTTTAGGGGCGGTACGAGGGTTTTCCGTTGACAAAATGGAAAATAACTACTTTCGGGTTGTTCAGGGGTGAATAGTGCTTTTCGTCGGAACAGCGAGAAATTCGGGATTCGTGCCGGTCTGGACGGCCGATCGTGATTTCAGGCTGTTTGGGGGGCAGATTGGTTATTTGCAACGTTTTAGGGGCGGTACGAGGGTTTTCCGTTGACAAAATGGAAAATAACTACTTTCAGGTTGTTCAGGGGTGAATAGTGCTTTCGTCGGAACAGCAAGAAATTCGGGATTCGTGCCGGTCTGGACGGCCGATCGTGATTTCAGGCTGTTTGGGGGGCAGATTGGTTATTTGCAACGTTTTAGGGGCGGTACGAGGGTTTTCCGTTGACAAAATGGAAAATAACTACTTTCGGGTTGTTCAGGGGTGAATAGTGCTTTTCGTCGGAACAGCGAGAAATTCGGGATTCGTGCCGGTCTGGACGGCCGATCGTGATTTCAGGCTATTTGGCGGGCAGATTGGTTATTTGCAACGTTTTAGGGGCGGTACGAGGGTTTTCCGTTGACAAAATGGAAAATAACTACTTTCGGGTTGTTCAGGGGTGAATAGTGCTTTTCGTCGGAACAGCGAGAAATTCGGGATTCGTGCCGGTCTGGACGGCCGATCGTGATTTCATGCTGTTTGGGGGGCAGATTGGTTATTTGCAACGTTTTAGGGGCGGTACGAGGGTTTTCCGTTGACAAAATGGAAAATAACTACTTTTCGGGTTGTTCAGGGGGTGAATAGTGCTTCCCGTCGGTACAGCGAGAAATTCGGGATTCGTGCCGGTCTGGCCGGCCGATCGAGATTTCAGGCTGTCTGGGGGGCATATTGGTTATTTGCAACGTTTTAGGGGCGGTACGATGGTTTTCCGTTGACAGAATGGAAAATAACTACTTTCGGGTTGCTCAGGGGTGAATAGTGCTTTTCATCGAAACAGCTAGAAATTCGGGATTCGTGCCGGTCTGGACGGCCGATCGTGATTTCAGGCTGTTTGGGGGGCAGATTGGTTATTTGCAACGTTTTAGGGGCGGTACGAGGGTTTTCCGTTGACAAAATGGAAAATAACTACTTTTCGGGATGTTCAGGGGGTGAATAGTGCTTTTCGTCGGTACAGCGAGAAATTCGGGATTCGTGCCGGTCTGGCCGGCCGATCGTGATTTCAGGCTGTCTGGGGGGCATATTGGTTATTTGCAACGTTTTAGGGGCGGTACGATGGTTTTCCGTTGACAGAATGGAAAATAACTACTTTCGGGTTGCTCAGGGGTGAATAGTGCTTTTCATCGGAACAGCTAGAAATTCGGGATTCGTGCCGGTCTGGACGGCCGATCGTGATTTCAGGCTGTTTGGGGGGCAGATTGGTTATTTGCAACGTTTTAGGGGCGGTACGAGGGTTTTCCGTTGACAAAATGGAAAATAACTACTTTCGGGTTGTTCAGGGGTGAATAGTGCTTTTCGTCGGAACAGCGAGAAATTCGGGATTCGTGCCGGTCTGGACGGCCGATCGTGATTTCAGGCTGTTTGGGGGGCAGATTGGTTATTTGCAACGTTTTAGGGGCGGTACGAGGGTTTTCCGTTGACAAAATGGAAAATAACTACTTTCAGGTTGTTCAGGGGTGAATAGTGCTTTTCGTCGGAACAGCAAGAAATTCGGGATTCGTGCCGGTCTGGACGGCCGATCGTGATTTCAGGCTGTTTGGGGGGCAGATTGGTTATTTGCAACGTTTTAGGGGCGGTACGAGGGTTTTCCGTTGACAAAATGGAAAATAACTACTTTCGGGTTGTTCAGGGGTGAATAGTGCTTTTCGTCGGAACTGCGAGAAATTCGGGATTCGTGCCGGTCTGGACGGCCGATCGTGATTTCATGCTGTTTGGGGGGCAGATTGGTTATTTGCAACGTTTTAGGGGCGGTACGAGGGTTTTCCGTTGACAAAATGGAAAATAACTACTTTTCAGGTTGTTCAGGGGGTGAATAGTGCTTCTCGTCGGTACAGCGAGAAATTCGGGATTCGTGCCGGTCTGGCCGGCCGATCGAGATTTCAGGCTGTCTGGGGGGCATATTGGTTATTTGCAACGTTTTAGGGGCTGTACGATGGTTTTCCGTTGACAGAATGGAAAATAACTACTTTCAGGTTGCTCAGGGGTGAATAGTGCTTTTCGTCGAAACTGCTAGAAATCGGGATTCGTGCCGGTCTGGACGGCCGATCGTGATTTCAGGCTGTTTGGGGGGCAGATTGGTTATTTGCAACGTTTTAGGGGCGGTACGAGGGTTTTCCGTTGACAAAATGGAAAATAACTACTTTCAGGTTGTTCAGGGGTGAATAGTGCTTTTCGTCGGAACAGCGAGAAATTCGGGATTCGTGCCGGTCTGGACGGCCGATCGTGATTTCAGGCTGTTTGGGGGGCAGATTGGTTATTTGCAACGTTTTAGGGGCGGTACGAGGGTTTTCCGTTGACAAAATGGAAAATAACTACTTTCGGGTTGTTCAGGGGTGAATAGGGCTTTTCGTCGGAACAGCAAGAAATTCGGGATTCGTGCCGGTCTGGACGGCCGATCGTGATTTCATGCTGTTTGGGGGGCAGATTGGTTATTTGCAACGTTTTAGGGGCGGTACGAGGGTTTTCCGTTGACAAAATGGAAAATAACTACTTTTCGGGTTGTTCAGGGGGTGAATAGTGCTTTTCGTCGGAACAGCAAGAAATTCGGGATTCGTGCCGGTCTGGACGGCCGATCGTGATTTCAGGCTGTTTGGGGGGCAGATTGGTTATTTGCAACGTTTTAGGGGCGGTACGAGGGTTTTCCGTTGACAAAATGGAAAATAACTACTTTCGGGTTGCTCAGGGGTGAATAGTGCTTTTCGTCGGAACAGCTAGAAATTCGGGATTCGTGCCGGTCTGGACGGCCGATCGTGATTTCAGGCTGTTTGGGGGGCAGATTGGTTATTTGCAACGTTTTAGGGGCGGTACGAGGGTTTTCCGTTGACAAAATGGAAAATAACTACTTTCGGGTTGTTCAGGGGTGAATAGTGCTTTTCGTCGGAACAGCGAGAAATTCGGGATTCGTGCCGGTCTGGACGGCCGATCGTGATTTCATGCTGTTTGGGGGGCAGATTGGTTATTTGCAACGTTTTAGGGGCGGTACGAGGGTTTTCCGTTGACAAAATGGAAAATAACTACTTTTCGGGTTGTTCAGGGGTGAATAGTGCTTCTCGTCGGTACAGCAAGAAATTCGGGATTCGTGCCGGTCTGGCCGGCCGATCGAGATTTCAGGCTGTCTGGGGGGCATATTGGTTATTTGCAACGTTTTAGGGGCGGTACGATGGTTTTCCGTTGACAGAATGGAAAATAACTACTTTCGGGTTGTTCAGGGGTGAATAGTGCTTTTCATCGAAACAGCGAGAAATTCGGGATTCGTGCCGGTCTGGACGGCCGATCGTGATTTCATGCTGTTTGGGGGGCAGATTGGTTATTTGCAACGTTTTAGGGGCGGTACGAGGGTTTTCCGTTGACAAAATGGAAAATAACTACTTTCGGGTTGTTCAGGGGTGAATAGTGCTTTTCGTCGGAACAGCGAGAAATTCGGGATTCGTGCCGGTCTGGACGGCCGATCGTGATTTCAGGCTGTTTGGGGGGCAGATTGGTTATTTGCAACGTTTTAGGGGCGGTACGAGGGTTTTCCGTTGACAAAATGGAAAATAACTACTTTCAGGTTGTTCAGGGGTGAATAGTGCTTTTCGTCGGAACAGCAAGAAATTCGGGATTCGTGCCGGTCTGGACGGCCGATCGTGATTTCAGGCTGTTTGGGGGGCAGATTGGTTATTTGCAACGTTTTAGGGGCGGTACGAGGGTTTTCCGTTGACAAAATGGAAAATAACTACTTTCGGGTTGTTCAGGGGTGAATAGTGCTTTTCGTCGGAACAGCGAGAAATTCGGGATTCGTGCCGGTCTGGACGGCCGATCGTGATTTCATGCTGTTTGGGGGGCAGATTGGTTATTTGCAACGTTTTAGGGGCGGTACGAGGGTTTTCCGTTGACAAAATGGAAAATAACTACTTTTCGGGTTGTTCAGGGGGTGAATAGTGCTTCTCGTCGGTACAGCGAGAAATTCGGGATTCGTGCCGGTCTGGCCGGCCGATCGAGATTTCAGGCTGTCTGGGGGGCATATTGGTTATTTGCAACGTTTTAGGGGCGGTACGATGGTTTTCCGTTGACAGAATGGAAAATAACTACTTTCGGGTTGCTCAGGGGTGAATAGTGCTTTTCATCGAAACTGCTAGAAATTCGGGATTCGTGCCGGTCTGGACGGCCGATCGTGATTTCAGGCTGTTTGGGGGGCAGATTGGTTATTTGCAACGTTTTAGGGGCGGTACGAGGGTTTTCCGTTGACAAAATGGAAAATAACTACTTTCGGGTTGTTCAGGGGTGAATAGTGCTTTTCGTCGGAACAGCGAGAAATTCGGGATTCGTGCCGGTCTGGACGGCCGATCGTGATTTCAGGCTGTTTGGGGGGCAGATTGGTTATTTGCAACGTTTTAGGGGCGGTACGAGGGTTTTCCGTTGACAAAATGGAAAATAACTACTTTCAGGTTGTTCAGGGGTGAATAGTGCTTTTCGTCGGAACAGCAAGAAATTCGGGATTCGTGCCGGTCTGGACGGCCAATCGTGATTTCAGGCTGTTTGGGGGGCAGATTGGTTATTTGCAACGTTTTAGGGGCGGTACGAGGGTTTTCCGTTGACAAAATGGAAAATAACTACTTTCGGGTTGTTCAGGGGTGAATAGTGCTTTTCGTCGGAACAGCGAGAAATTCGGGATTCGTGCCGGTCTGGACGGCCGATCGTGATTTCAGGCTATTTGGCTGGCAGATTGGTTATTTGCAACGTTTAAGGGGCGGTACGAGGGTTTTCCGTTGACAAAATGGAAAATTACTACTTTCGGGTTGTTCAGGGGTGAATAGTGCTTTTCGTCGGAACAACGAGAAATTCGGGATTCGTGCCGGTCTGGACGGCCGATCGTGATTTCAGGCTGTTTGGGGGGCAGATTGGTTATTTGCAACGTTTTAGGGGCGGTACGAGGGTTTTCCGTTGACACAATGGAAAATAACTACTTTTCGGGTTGTTCAGGGGTGAATAGTGCTTTTCGTCGGAACAGCGAGAAATTCGGGATTCGTGCCGGTCTGGGCGGCCGATCGTGATTTCATGCTGTTTGGGGGGTAGATTGGTTATTTGCAACGTTTTAGGGGCGGTACGAGGGTTTTCCGTTGACAAAATGGAAAATAACTACTTTCTGGTTGTTCAGGGGTGAATAGTGCTTTTCATCGGAACAGCGAGAAATTCGGGATTCGTGCCGGTCTGGACGGCCGATCGTGATTTCAGGCTATTTGGGGGGCAGATTGCTTATTTGCAACGTTTTAAGGGCGGTACGATGGTTTTCCGTTGACAGAATGGAAAATAACTACTTTCGGGTTGTTCAGGGGTGAATAGTGCTTTTCGTCGGAACAGCGAGAAATTCGGGATTCGTGCCGGTCTGGACGGCCGATTGTGATTTCAGGCTATTTGGGGGGCAGATTGGTTATTTGCAACGTTTTAGCGGGGGTACGATGGTTTTCCGTTGACAAAATGGAAAATAACTACTTTCGGGTTGTTCAGGGGTGAATAGTGCTTTTCGTCGGAACAGCGAGAAATTCGGGATTCGTGCCGGTCTAGACGGCCAATCGTGATTTCAGGCTGTTTGGGGGGCAGATTGGTTATATGCTACGTTTTAGGGGCGGTACGAGGGTTTTCCGTTGACAGAATGGAAAATAACTACTTTCAGGTTGTTCAGGGGGTGAATAGTGCTTCTCGTCGGTACAGCGAGAAATTCGGGATTCGTGCCGGTCTGGTCGGCCGATCAAGATTTCAGGCTGTTTGGGGGGCATATTGGTTATTTGCAACGTTTTAGGGGCGGTACGATGGTTTTCCGTTGACAGAATGGAAAATAACTACTTTCGGGTTGCTCAGGGGTGAATAGTGCTTTTCATCGGAACAGCTAGAAATTCGGGATTCGTGCCGGTCTGGACGGCCGATCGTGATTTCAGGCTGTTTGGGGGGCAGATTGGTTATTTGCAACGTTTTAGGGGCGGTACGAGGGTTTTCCGTTGACAAAATGGAAAATAACTACTTTCGGGTTGTTCAGGGGTGAATAGTGCTTTTCGTCGGAACAGCAAGAAATTCGGGATTCGTGCCGGTCTGGACGGCCGATCGTGATTTCAGGCTGTTTGGGGGGCAGATTGGTTATTTGCAACGTTTTAGGGGCGGTACGAGGGTTTTCCGTTGACAAAATGGAAAATAACTACTTTCGGGTTGTTCAGGGGTGAATAGTGCTTTTCGTCGGAACAGCGAGAAATTCGGGATTCGTGCCGGTCTGGACGGCCGATCGTGATTTCAGGCTATTTGGGGGGCAGATTGGTTATTTGCAACGTTTTAGGGGCGGTACGAGGGTTTTCTGATGACAAAATGGAAAATAACTACTTTTCGGGTTGTTCAGGGGTGAATAGTGCTTTTCGTCGGAACAGCGAGAAATTCGGGATTCGTGCCGGTCTGGACGGCCGATCGTGATTTCAGGCTGTTTGGGGGGCAGATTGGTTATTTGCAACGTTTTAGGGGCGGTACGAGGGTTTTCCGTTGACAAAATGGAAAATAACTACTTTCAGGTTGTTCAGGGGTGAATAGTGCTTTTCGTCGGAACAGCAAGAAATTCGGGATTCGTGCCGGTCTGGACGGCCGATCGTGATTTCAGGCTGTTTGGGGGGCAGATTGGTTATTTGCAACGTTTTAGGGGCGGTACGAGGGTTTTCCGTTGACAAAATGGAAAATAACTACTTTCGGGTTGTTCAGGGGTGAATAGTGCTTTTCGTCGGAACAGCGAGAAATTCGGGATTCGTGCCGGTCTGGACGGCCGATCGTGATTTCATGCTGTTTGGGGGGCAGATTGGTTATTTGCAACGTTTTAGGGGCGGTACGAGGGTTTTCCGTTGACAAAATGGAAAATAACTACTTTTCGGGTTGTTCAGGGGGTGAATAGTGCTTCTCGTCGGTACAGCGAGAAATTCGGGATTCGTGCCGGTCTGGCCGGCCGATCGAGATTTCAGGCTGTCTGGGGGGCATATTGGTTATTTGCAACGTTTTAGGGGCGGTACGATGGTTTTCCGTTGACAGAATGGAAAATAACTACTTTCGGGTTGCTCAGGGGTGAATAGTGCTTTTCATCGAAACTGCTAGAAATTCGGGATTCGTGCCGGTCTGGACGGCCGATCGTGATTTCAGGCTGTTTGGGGGGCAGATTGGTTATTTGCAACGTTTTAGGGGCGGTACGAGGGTTTTCCGTTGACAAAATGGAAAAGAACTACTTTCGGGTTGTTCAGGGGTGAATAGTGCTTTTCGTCGGAACAGCGAGAAATTCGGGATTCGTGCCGGTCTGGACGGCCGATCGTGATTTCAGGCTGTTTGGGGGGCAGAATGGTTATTTGCAACGTTTTAGGGGCGGTACGAGGGTTTTCCGTTGACAAAATGGAAAATAACTACTTTCAGGTTGTTCAGGGGTGAATAGGGCTTTTCGTCGGAACAGCAAGAAATCGGGATTCGTGCCGGTCTGGACGGCCGATCGTGATTTCAGGCTGTTTGGGGGGCAGATTGGTTATTTGCAACGTTTTAGGGGCGGTACGAGGGTTTTCCGTTGACAAAATGGAAAATAACTACTTTCAGGTTGTTCAGGGGTGAATAGTGCTTTTCGTCGGAACAGCAAGAAATTCGGGATTCGTGCCGGTCTGGACGGCCGATCGTGATTTCAGGCTGTTTGGGGGGCAGATTGGTTATTTGCAACGTTTTAGGGGCGGTACGAGGGTTTTCCGTTGACAAAATGGAAAATAACTACTTTCGGGTTGTTCAGGGGTGAATAGTGCTTTTCGTCGGAACAGCGAGAAATTCGGGATTCGTGCCGGTCTGGACGGCCGATCGTGATTTCATGCTGTTTGGGGGGCAGATTGGTTATTTGCAACGTTTTAGGGGCGGTACGAGGGTTTTCCGTTGACAAAATGGAAAATAACTACTTTTCGGGTTGTTCAGGGGGTGAATAGTGCTTCTCGTCGGTACAGCGAGAAATTCGGGATTCGTGCCGGTCTGGCCGGCCGATCGAGATTTCAGGCTGTCTGGGGGGCATATTGGTTATTTGCAACGTTTTAGGGGCGGTACGATGGTTTTCCGTTGACAGAATGGAAAATAACTACTTTCGGGTTGCTCAGGGGTGAATAGTGCTTTTCATCGAAACAGCTAGAAATTCGGGATTCGTGCCGGTCTGGACGGCCGATCGTGATTTCAGGCTGTTTGGGGGGCAGATTGGTTATTTGCAACGTTTTAGGGGCGGTACGAGGGTTTTCCGTTGACAAAATGGAAAATAACTACTTTCGGGTTGTTCAGGGGTGAATAGTGCTTTTCGTCGGAACAGCGAGAAATTCGGGATTCGTGCCGGTCTGGACGGCCGATCGTGATTTCAGGCTGTTTGGGGGGCAGATTGGTTATTTGCAACGTTTTAGGGGCGGTACGAGGGTTTTCCGTTGACAAAATGGAAAATAACTACTTTCAGGTTGTTCAGGGGTGAATAGGGCTTTTCGTCGGAACAGCAAGAAATCGGGATTCGTGCCGGTCTGGACGGCCGATCGTGATTTCAGGCTGTTTGGGGGGCAGATTGGTTATTTGCAACGTTTTAGGGGCGGTACGAGGGTTTTCCGTTGACAAAATGGAAAATAACTACTTTCAGGTTGTTCAGGGGTGAATAGTGCTTTTCGTCGGAACAGCAAGAAATTCGGGATTCGTGCCGGTCTGGACGGCCGATCGTGATTTCAGGCTGTTTGGGGGGCAGATTGGTTATTTGCAACGTTTTAGGGGCGGTACGAGGGTTTTCCGTTGACAAAATGGAAAATAACTACTTTCGGGTTGTTCAGGGGTGAATAGTGCTTTTCGTCGGAACAGCGAGAAATTCGGGATTCGTGCCGGTCTGGACGGCCGATCGTGATTTCATGCTGTTTGGGGGGCAGATTGGTTATTTGCAACGTTTTAGGGGCGGTACGAGGGTTTTCCGTTGACAAAATGGAAAATAACTACTTTTCGGGTTGTTCAGGGGGTGAATAGTGCTTCTCGTCGGTACAGCGAGAAATTCGGGATTCGTGCCGGTCTGGCCGGCCGATCGAGATTTCAGGCTGTCTGGGGGGCATATTGGTTATTTGCAACGTTTTAGGGGCGGTACGATGGTTTTCCGTTGACAGAATGGAAAATAACTACTTTCGGGTTGCTCAGGGGTGAATAGTGCTTTTCATCGAAACAGCGAGAAATTCGGGATTCGTGCCGGTCTGGACGGCCGATCGTGATTTCAGGCTGTTTGGGGGGCAGATTGGTTATTTGCAACGTTTTAGGGGCGGTACGAGGGTTTTCCGTTGACAAAATGGAAAATAACTACTTTCGGGTTGTTCAGGGGTGAATAGTGCTTTTCGTCGGAACAGCGAGAAATTCGGGATTCGTGCCGGTCTGGACGGCCGATCGTGATTTCAGGCTGTTTGGGGGGCAGATTGGTTATTTGCAACGTTTTAGGGGCGGTACGAGGGTTTTCCGTTGACAAAATGGAAAATAACTACTTTCAGGTTGTTCAGGGGTGAATAGTGCTTTTCGTCGGAACAGCAAGAAATTCGGGATTCGTGCCGGTCTGGACGGCCGATCGTGATTTCAGGCTGTTTGGGGGGCAGATTGGTTATTTGCAACGTTTTAGGGGCGGTACGAGGGTTTTCCGTTGACAAAATGGAAAATAACTACTTTCGGGTTGTTCAGGGGTGAATAGTGCTTTTCGTCGGAACAGCGAGAAATTCGGGATTCGTGCCGGTCTGGACGGCCGATCGTGATTTCATGCTGTTTGGGGGGCAGATTGGTTATTTGCAACGTTTTAGGGGCGGTACGAGGGTTTTCCGTTGACAAAATGGAAAATAACTACTTTTCGGGTTGTTCAGGGGGTGAATAGTGCTTCTCGTCGGTACAGCGAGAAATTCGGGATTCGTGCCGGTCTGGCCGGCCGATCGAGATTTCAGGCTGTCTGGGGGGCATATTGGTTATTTGCAACGTTTTAGGGGCGGTACGATGGTTTTCCGTTGACAGAATGGAAAATAACTACTTTCGGGTTGCTCAGGGGTGAATAGTGCTTTTCATCGAAACAGCTAGAAATTCGGGATTCGTGCCGGTCTGGACGGCCGATCGTGATTTCAGGCTGTTTGGGGGGCAGATTGGTTATTTGCAACGTTTTAGGGGCGGTACGAGGGTTTTCCGTTGACAAAATGGAAAATAACTACTTTCGGGTTGTTCAGGGGTGAATAGTGCTTTTCGTCGGAACAGCGAGAAATTCGGGATTCGTGCCGGTCTGGACGGCCGATCGTGATTTCAGGCTGGTTGGGGGGCAGATTGGTTATTTGCAACGTTTTAGGGGCGGAACGTGGGTTTTCCGTTGACAAAATGGAAAATAACTACTTTCAGGTTGTTCAGGGGTGAATAGTGCTTTTCGTCGGAACAGCAAGAAATTCGGGATTCGTGCCGGTCTGGACGGCCGATCGTGATTTCAGGCTGTTTGGGGGGCAGATTGGTTATTTGCAACGTTTTAGGGGCGGTACGAGGGTTTTCCGTTGACAAAATGGAAAATAACTACTTTCGGGTTGTTCAGGGGTGAATAGTGCTTTTCGTCGGAACAGCGAGAAATTCGGGATTCGTGCCGGTCTGGACGGCCGATCGTGATTTCAGGCTATTTGGGGGGCAGATTGGTTATTTGCAACGTTTTAGGGGCGGTACGAGGGTTTTCCGATGACAAAATGGAAAATAACTACTTTTCGGGTTGTTCAGGGGTGAATAGTGCTTTTCGTCGGAACAGCGAGAAATTCGGGATTCGTGCCGGTCTGGACGGCCGATCGTGATTTCAGGCTGTTTGGGGGGCAGATTGGTTATTTGCAACGTTTTAGGGGCGGTACGAGGGTTTTCCGTTGACAAAATGGAAAATAACTACTTTCGGGTTGTTCAGGGGTGAATAGTGCTTTTCATCGGAACAGCGAGAAATTCGGGATTCGTGCCGGTCTGGACGGCCGATCGTGATTTCAGGCTGTTTGGGGGGCAGATTGGTTATTTGCAACGTTTTAGGGGCGGTACGAGGGTTTTCCGTTGACAAAATGGAAAATAACTACTTTCGGGTTGTTCAGGGGTGAATAGTGCTTTTCGTCGGAACAGCGAGAAATTCGGGATTCGTGCCGGTCTGGACGGCCGATCGTGATTTCAGGCTGTTTGGGGGGCAGATTGGTTATTTGCAACGTTTTAGGGGCGGTACGAGGGTTTTCCGTTGACAAAATGGAAAATAACTACTTTCGGGTTGTTCAGGGGTGAATAGTGCTTTTCGTCGGAACAGCGAGAAATTCGGGATTCGTGCCGGTCTGGACGGCCGATCGTGATTTCAGGCTATTTGGGGGGCAGATTGGTTATTTGCAACGTTTTAAGGGCGGTACGATGGTTTTCCGTTGACAGAATGGAAAATAACTACTTTCGGGTTGTTCAGGGGTGAATAGTGCTTTTCGTTGGAACAGCGAGAAATTCGGGATTCGTGCCGGTCTGGACGGCCGATCGTGATTTCATGCTGTTTGGGGGGCAGATTGGTTATTTGCAACGTTTTAGGGGCGGTACGAGGGTTTTCCGTTGACAAAATGGAAAATAACTACTTTTCGGGTTGTTCGGGGGTGAATAGTGCTTTTCGTCGGAACAGCGAGAAATTCGGGATTCGTGCCGGTCTGGACGGCCGATCGTGATTTCAGGCTATTTGGCGGGCAGATTGGTTATTTGCAATGTTTTAGGGGCGGTACGAGGGTTTTCTGTTGACAAAATGGAAAATAACTACTTTCGGGTTGTTCGGGGGTGAATAGTGCTTTTCGTCGGAACAGCGAGAAATTCGGGATTCGTGCCGGTCTGGACGGCCGATCGTGATTTCAGGCTATTTGGGGGGCAGATTGCTTATTTGCAACGTTTTAAGGGCGGTACGATGGTTTTCCGTTGACAGAATGGAAAATAACTACTTTCGGGTTGTTCAGGGGTGAATAGTGCTTTTCGTCGGAACAGCGAGAAATTCGGGATTCGTGCCGGTCTGGACGGCCGATTGTGATTTCAGGCTATTTGGGGGGCAGATTGGTTATTTGCAACGTTTTAGCGGGGGTACGATGGTTTTCCGTTAACAAAATGGAAAATAACTACTTTCGGGTTGTTCAGGGGTGAATAGTGCTTTTCGTCGGAACAGCGAGAAATTCGGGATTCGTGCCGGTCTAGACGGCCAATCGTAATTTCAGGCTGTTTGGGGGACAGATTGGTTATATGCTACGTTTTAGGGGCGGTACGAGGGTTTTCCGTTGACAGAATGGAAAATAACTACTTTCAGGTTGTTCAGGGGGTGAATAGTGCTTCTCGTCGGTACAGCGAGAAATTCGGGATTCGTGCCGGTCTGGTCGGCCGATCAAGATTTCAGGCTGTTTGGGGGGCATATTGGTTATTTGCAACGTTTTAGGGGCGGTACGATGGTTTTCCGTTGACAGAATGGAAAATAACTACTTTCGGGTTGCTCAGGGGTGAATAGTGCTTTTCATCGGAACAGCTAGAAATTCGGGATTCGTGCCGGTCTGGACGGCCGATCGTGATTTCAGGCTGTTTGGGGGGCAGATTGGTTATTTGCAACGTTTTAGGGGCGGTACGAGGGTTTTCCGTTGACAAAATGGAAAATAACTACTTTCGGGTTGTTCAGGGGTGAATAGTGCTTTTCGTCGGAACAGCGAGAAATTCGGGATTCGTGCCGGTCTGGACGGCCGATCGTGATTTCAGGCTGTTTGGGGGGCAGATTGGTTATTTGCAACGTTTTAGGGGCGGTACGAGGGTTTTCCGTTGACAAAATGGAAAATAACTACTTTCGGGTTGTTCAGGGGTGAATAGTGCTTTTCGTCGGAACAGCAAGAAATTCGGGATTCGTGCCGGTCTGGACGGCCGATCGTGATTTCAGGCTGTTTGGGGGGCAGATTGGTTATTTGCAACGTTTTAGGGGCGGTACGAGGGTTTTCCGTTGACAAAATGGAAAATAACTACTTTCGGGTTGTTCAGGGGTGAATAGTGCTTTTCGTCGGAACAGCGAGAAATTCGGGATTCGTGCCGGTCTGGACGGCCGATCGTGATTTCAGGCTATTTGGGGGGCAGATTGGTTATTTGCAACGTTTTAGGGGCGGTACGAGGGTTTTCCGATGACAAAATGGAAAATAACTACTTTTCGGGTTGTTCAGGGGTGAATAGTGCTTTTCGTCGGAACAGCGAGAAATTCGGGATTCGTGCCGGTCTGGACGGCCGATCGTGATTTCAGGCTGTTTGGGGGGCAGATTGGTTATTTGCAACGTTTTAGGGGCGGTACGAGGGTTTTCCGTTGACAAAATGGAAAATAACTACTTTCGGGTTGTTCAGGGGTGAATAGTGCTTTTCGTCGGAACAGCGAGAAATTCGGGATTCGTGCCGGTCTGGACGGCCGATCGTGATTTCAGGCTGTTTGTGGGGCAGATTGGTTATTTGCAACGTTTTAGGGGCGGTACGAGGGTTTTCCGTTGACAAAATGGAAAATAACTACTTTCGGGTTGTTCAGGGGTGAATAGTGCTTTTCGTCGGAACAGCGAGAAATTCGGGATTCGTGCCGGTCTGGACGGCCGATCGTGATTTCAGGCTATTTGGGGGGCAGATTGGTTATTTGCAACGTTTTAAGGGCGGTACGATGGTTTTCCGTTGACAGAATGGAAAATAACTACTTTCGGGTTGTTCAGGGGTGAATAGTGCTTTTCGTTGGAACAGCGAGAAATTCGGGATTCGTGCCGGTCTGGACGGCCGATCGTGATTTCATGCTGTTTGGGGGGCAGATTGGTTATTTGCAACGTTTTAGGGGCGGTACGAGGGTTTTCCGTTGACAAAATGGAAAATAACTACTTTTCGGGTTGTTCGGGGGTGAATAGTGCTTTTCGTCGGAACAGCGAGAAATTCGGGATTCGTGCCGGTCTGGACGGCCGATCGTGATTTCAGGCTATTTGGCGGGCAGATTGGTTATTTGCAACGTTTTAGGGGCGGTACGAGGGTTTTCTGTTGACAAAATGGAAAATAACTACTTTCGGGTTGTTCAGGGGTGAACAGTGCTTTTCGTCGGAACAGCGAGAAATTCGGGATTCGTGCCGGTCTGGACGGCCGATCGTGATTTCAGGCTATTTGGGGGGCAGATTGGTTATTTGCAACGTTTTAGGGGCGGTACGAGGGTTTTCCGTTGACAAAATGGAAAATAACTACTTTCGGGTTGTTCAGGGGTGAATAGTGCTTTTCGTCGGAACAGCGAGAAATTCGGGATTCGTGCCGGTCTGGACGGCCGATCGTGATTTCAGGCTATTTGGGGGGCAGATTGCTTATTTGCAACGTTTTAAGGGCGGTACGATGGTTTTCCGTTGACAGAATGGAAAATAACTACTTTCGGGTTGTTCAGGGGTGAATAGTGCTTTTCGTCGGAACAGCGAGAAATTCGGGATTCGTGCCGGTCTGGACGGCCGATTGTGATTTCAGGCTATTTGGGGGGCAGATTGGTTATTTGCAACGTTTTAGCGGGGGTACGATGGTTTTCCGTTGACAAAATGGAAAATAACTACTTTCGGGTTGTTCAGGGGTGAATAGTGCTTTTCGTCGGAACAGCGAGAAATTCGGGATTCGTGCCGGTCTAGACGCCCAATCGTGATTTCAGGCTGTTTGGGGGGCAGATTGGTTATATGCTACGTTTTAGGGGCGGTACGAGGGTTTTCCGTTGACAGAATGGAAAATAACTACTTTCAGGTTGTTCAGGGGGTGAATAGTGCTTCTCGTCGGTACAGCGAGAAATTCGGGATTCGTGCCGGTCTGGTCGGCCGATCAAGATTTCAGGCTGTTTGGGGGGCATATTGGTTATTTGCAACGTTTTAGGGGCGGTACGATGGTTTTCCGTTGACAGAATGGAAAATAACTACTTTCGGGTTGCTCAGGGGTGAATAGTGCTTTTCATCGGAACAGCTAGAAATTCGGGATTCGTGCCGGTCTGGACGGCCGATCGTGATTTCAGGCTGTTTGGGGGGCAGATTGGTTATTTGCAACGTTTTAGGGGCGGTACGAGGGTTTTCCGTTGACAAAAAGGAAAATAACTACTTTCGGGTTGTTCAGGGGTGAATAGTGCTTTTCGTCGGAACAGCGAGAAATTCGGGATTCGTGCCGGTCTGGACGGCCGATCGTGATTTCAGGCTGTTTGGGGGGCAGATTGGTTATTTGCAACGTTTTAGGGGCGGTACGAGGGTTTTCCGTTGACAAAATGGAAAATAACTACTTTCGGGTTGTTCAGGGGTGAATAGTGCTTTTCGTCGGAACAGCAAGAAATTCGGGATTCGTGCCGGTCTGGACGGCCGATCGTGATTTCAGGCTGTTTGGGGGGCAGATTGGTTATTTGCAACGTTTTAGGGGCGGTACGAGGGTTTTCCGTTGACAAAATGGAAAATAACTACTTTCGGGTTGTTCAGGGGTGAATAGTGCTTTTCGTCGGAACAGCGAGAAATTCGGGATTCGTGCCGGTCTGGACGGCCGATCGTGATTTCAGGCTATTTGGGGGGCAGATTGGTTATTTGCAACGTTTTAGGGGCGGTACGAGGGTTTTCCGATGACAAAATGGAAAATAACTACTTTTCGGGATGTTCAGGGGTGAATAGTGCTTTTCGTCGGAACAGCGAGAAATTCGGGATTCGTGCCGGTCTGGACGGCCGATCGTGATTTCAGGCTGTTTGGGGGGCAGATTGGTTATTTGCAACGTTTTAGGGGCGGTACGAGGGTTTTCCGTTGACAAAATGGAAAATAACTACTTTCGGGTTGTTCAGGGGTGAATAGTGCTTTTCGTCGGAACAGCGAGAAATTCGGGATTCGTGCCGGTCTGGACGGCCGATCGTGATTTCAGGCTGTTTGGGGGGCAGATTGGTTATTTGCAACGTTTTAGGGGCGGTACGAGGGTTTTCCGTTGACAAAATCGAAAATAACTACTTTCGGGTTGTTCAGGGGTGAATAGTGCTTTTCGTCGGAACAGCGAGAAATTCGGGATTCGTGCCGGTCTGGACGGCCGATCGTGATTTCAGGCTATTTGGGGGGCAGATTGGTTATTTGCAACGTTTTAAGGGCGGTACGATGGTTTTCCGTTGACAGAATGGAAAATAACTACTTTCGGGTTGTTCAGGGGTGAATAGTGCTTTTCGTTGGAACAGCGAGAAATTCGGGATTCGTGCCGGTCTGGACGGCCGATCGTGATTTCATGCTGTTTGGGGGGCAGATTGGTTATTTGCAACGTTTTAGGGGCGGTACGAGGGTTTTCCGTTGACAAAATGGAAAATAACTACTTTTCGGGTTGTTCGGGGGTGAATAGTGCTTTTCGTCGGAACAGCGAGAAATTCGGGATTCGTGCCGGTCTGGACGGCCGATCGTGATTTCAGGCTATTTGGCGGGCAGATTGGTTATTTGCAACGTTTTAGGGGCGATACGAGGGTTTTCTGTTGACAAAATGGAAAATAACTACTTTCGGGTTGTTCAGGGGTGAATAGTGCTTTTCGTCGGAACAGCGAGAAATTCGGGATTCGTGCCGGTCTGGACGGCCGATCGTGATTTCAGGCTATTTGGGGGGCAGATTGGTTATTTGCAACGTTTTAAGGGCGGTACGATGGTTTTCCGTTGACAGAATGGAAAATAACTACTTTCGGGTTGTTCAGGGGTGAATAGTGCTTTTCGTTGGAACAGCGAGAAATTCGGGATTCGTGCCGGTCTGGACGGCCGATCGTGATTTCATGCTGTTTGGGGGGCAGATTGGTTATTTGCAACGTTTTAGGGGCGGTACGAGGGTTTTCCGTTGACAAAATGGAAAATAACTACTTTTCGGGTTGTTCAGGGGTGAATAGTGCTTTTCATCGAAACAGCTAGAAATTCGGGATTCGTGCCGGTCTGGACGGCCGATCGTGATTTCAGGCTATTTGGCGGGCAGATTGGTTATTTGCAACGTTTTAGGGGCGGTACGAGGGTTTTCCGTTGACAAAATGGAAAATAACTACTTTCGGGTTGTTCAGGGGTGAATAGTGCTTTTCGTCGGAACAGCGAGAAATTCGGGATTCGTGCCGGTCTGGACGGCCGATCGTGATTTCAGGCTATTTGGGGGGCAGATTGGTTATTTGCAACGTTTTAAGGGCGGTACGATGGTTTTCCGTTGACAGAATGGAAAATAACTACTTTCGGGTTGTTCAGGGGGTGAATAGTGCTTCTCGTCGGTACAGCGAGAAATTCGGGATTCGTGCCGGTCTGGACGGCCGATCGTGATTTCATGCTGTTTGGGGGGCAGATTGGTTATTTGCAACGTTTTAGGGGCGGTACGAGGGTTTTCCGTTGACAGAATGGAAAATAACTACTTTTCGGGTTGTTCAGGGGGTGAATAGTGCTTTTCATCGAAACAGCTAGAAATTCGGGATTCGTGCCGGTCTGGCCGGCCGATCGTGATTTCAGGCTGTTTGGGGGGCAGATTGGTTATTTGCAACGTTTAAGGGGCGGTACGAGGGTTTCCCGTTGACAAAATGGAAAATAACTACTTTCGGGTTGTTCAGGGGTGAATAGTGCTTTTCCTCGAAACAACTAGAAATTCGGGATTCGTGCCGGTCCGGCCGGCCGATCGTGATTTCAGGCTGTTTGGGGGGCAGATTGGTTATTTGCAACATTTAAGGGGCGGTACGAGGGTTTCCCGTTGACAAAATGGAAAATAACTACTTTCGGGTTGTTCAGGGGTGAATAGTGCTTTTCGTCGGAACAGCGAGAAATTCGGGATTCGTGCCGGTCTGGACGGCCGATCGTGATTTCAGGCTATTTGGGGGGCAGATTGGTTATTTGCAACGTTTTAAGGGCGGTACGATGGTTTTCCGTTGACAGAATGGAGAATAACTACTTTCGGGTTGTTCAGGGGGTGAATAGTGCTTCTCGTCGGTACAGCGAGAAATTCGGGATTCGTGCCGGTCTGGACGGCCGATCGTGATTTCATGCTGTTTGGGGGGCAGATTGGTTATTTGCAACGTTTTAGGGGCGGTACGAGGGTTTTCCGTTGACTGAATGGAAAATAACTACTTTTCGGGTTGTTCAGGGGGTGAATAATGCTTTTCATCGAAACAGCTAGAAATTCGGGATTCGTGCCGGTCTGGCCGGCCGATCGTGATTTCAGGCTGTTTGGGGGGCAGATTGGTTATTTGCAACGTTTAAGGGGCGGTACGAGGGTTTCCCGTTGACAAAATGGAAAATAACTACTTTCGGGTTGTTCAGGGGTGAATAGTGCTTTTCGTCGGAACAGCGAGAAATTCGGGATTCGTGTCGGTCTGGACGGCCGATCGTGATTTCAGGCTGTTTGGGGGGCAGATTGGTTATTTGCAACGTTCTAGGGGCGGTACGAGGGTTTTCCGTTGACAAAATGGAAAATAACTACTTTCTGGTTGTTCAGGGGTGAATAGTGCTTTTCGTCGGAACAGCGAGAAATTCGGGATTCGTGCCGGTCTGGACGGCCGATCGTGATTTCAGGCTATTTGGGGGGCAGATTGGTTATTTGCAACGTTTTAAGGGCGGTACGATGGTTTTCCGTTGACAGAATGGAAAATAACTACTTTCGGGTTGTTCAGGGGTGAATAGTGCTTTTCGTCGGAACAGCGAGAAATTCGGGATTCGTGCCGGTCTGGACGGCCGATTGTGATTTCAGGCTATTTGGGGGGCAGATTGGTTATTTGCAACGTTTTAGCGGGGGTACGATGGTTTTCCGTTGACAAAATGGAAAATAACTACTTTCGGGTTGTTCAGGGGTGAATAGTGCTTTTCGTCGGAACAGCGAGAAATTCGGGATTCGTGCCGGTCTGGACGGCCGATTGTGATTTCAGGCTATTTGGGGGGCAGATTGGTTATTTGCAACGTTTTAGCGGGGGTACGATGGTTTTCCGTTGACAAAATGGAAAATAACTACTTTCGGGTTGTTCAGGGGTGAATAGTGCTTTTCGTCGGAACAGCGAGAAATTCGGGATTCGTGCCGGTCTAGACGGCCAATCGTGATTTCAGGCTGTTTGGGGGGCAGATTGGTTATATGCTACGTTTTAGGGGCGGTACGAGGGTTTTCCGTTGACAGAATGGAAAATAACTACTTTCAGGTTGTTCAGGGGGTGAATAGTGCTTCTCGTCGGTACAGCGAGAAATTCGGGATTCGTGCCGGTCTGGTCGGCCGATCGAGATTTCAGGCTGTTTGGGGGGCATATTGGTTATTTGCAACGTTTTAGGGGCGGTACGATGGTTTTCCGTTGACAGAATGGAAAATAACTACTTTTCGGGTTGTTCAGGGGTGAATAGTGCTTTTCATCGGAACAGCTAGAAATTCGGGATTCGTGCCGGTCTGGACGGCCGATCGTGATTTCAGGCTGTTTGGGGGGCAGATTGGTTATTTGCAACGTTTTAGGGGCGGTACGAGGGTTTTCCGTTGACAAAATGGAAAATAACTACTTTCGAGTTGTTCAGGGGTGAATAGTGCTTTTCGTCGGAACAGCGAGAAATTCGGGATTCGTGCCGGTCTGGACGGCCGATCGTGATTTCAGGCTATTTGGGGGGCAGAATGGTTATTTGCAACGTTTTAAGGGCGGTACGATGGTTTTCCGTTGACAGAATGGAAAATAACTACTTTCGGGTTGTTCAGGGGTGAATAGTGCTTTTCGTCGGAACAGCAAGAAATTCGGGATTCGTGCCGGTCTGGACGGCCGATCGTGATTTCAGGCTATTTGGGGGGCAGATTGGTTATTTGCAACGTTTTAAGGGCGGTACGATGGTTTTCCGTTGACAGAATGGAAAATAACTACTTTCGGGTTGTTCAGGGGTGAATAGTGCTTTTCGTTGGAACAGCGAGAAATTCGGGATTCGTGCCGGTCTGGACGGCCGATCGTGATTTCATGCTGTTTGGGGGGCAGATTGGTTATTTGCAACGTTTTAGGGGCGGTACGAGGGTTTTCCGTTGACAAAATGGAAAATAACTACTTTTCGGGTTGTTCAGGGGTGAATAGTGCTTTTCATCGAAACAGCTAGAAATTCGGGATTCGTGCCGGTCTGGACGGCCGATCGTGATTTCAGGCTATTTGGCGGGCAGATTGGTTATTTGCAACGTTTTAGGGGCGGTACGAGGGTTTTCCGTTGACAAAATGGAAAATAACTACTTTCGGGTTGTTCAGGGGTGAATAGTGCTTTTCGTCGGAACAGCGAGAAATTCGGGATTCGTGCCGGTCTGGACGGCCGATCGTGATTTCAGGCTATTTGGGGGGCAGATTGGTTATTTGCAACGTTTTAAGGGCGGTACGATGGTTTTCCGTTGACAGAATGGAAAATAACTACTTTCGGGTTGTTCAGGGGGTGAATAGTGCTTCTCGTCGGTACAGCGAGAAATTCGGGATTCGTGCCGGTCTGGACGGCCGATCGTGATTTCATGCTGTTTGGGGGGCAGATTGGTTATTTGCAACGTTTTAGGGGCGGTACGAGGGTTTTCCGTTGACAGAATGGAAAATAACTACTTTTCGGGTTGTTCAGGGGGTGAATAGTGCTTTTCATCGAAACAGCTAGAAATTCGGGATTCGTGCCGGTCTGGCCGGCCGATCGTGATTTCAGGCTGTTTGGGGGGCAGATTGGTTATTTGCAACGTTTAAGGGGCGGTACGAGGGTTTCCCGTTGACAAAATGGAAAATAACTACTTTCGGGTTGTTCAGGGGTGAATAGTGCTTTTCATCGAAACAACTAGAAATTCGGGATTCGTGCCGGTCCGGCCGGCCGATCGTGATTTCAGGCTGTTTGGGGGGCAGATTGGTTATTTGCAACATTTAAGGGGCGGTACGAGGGTTTCCCGTTGACAAAATGGAAAATAACTACTTTCGGGTTGTTCAGGGGTGAATAGTGCTTTTCGTCGGAACAGCGAGAAATTCGGGATTCGTGCCGGTCTGGACGGCCGATCGTGATTTCAGGCTATTTGGGGGGCAGATTGGTTATTTGCAACGTTTTAGGGGCGGTACGATGGTTTTCCGTTGACAGAATGGAGAATAACTACTTTCGGGTTGTTCAGGGGGTGAATAGTGCTTCTCGTCGGTACAGCGAGAAATTCGGGATTCGTGCCGGTCTGGACGGCCGATCGTGATTTCATGCTGTTTGGGGGGCAGATTGGTTATTTGCAACGTTCTAGGGGCGGTACGAGGGTTTTCCGTTGACAAAATGGAAAATAACTACTTTCTGGTTGTTCAGGGGTGAATAGTGCTTTTCGTCGGAACAGCGAGAAATTCAGGATTCGTGCCGGTCTGGACGGCCGATCGTGATTTCAGGCTATTTGGGGGGCAGATTGGTTATTTGCAACGTTTTAAGGGCGGTACGATGGTTTTCCGTTGACAGAATGGAAAATAACTACTTTCGGGTTGTTCAGGGGTGAATAGTGCTTTTCGTCGGAACAGCGAGAAATTCGGGATTCGTGCCGGTCTGGACGGCCGATTGTGATTTCAGGCTATTTGGGGGGCAGATTGGTTATTTGCAACGTTTTAGCGGGGGTACGATGGTTTTCCGTTGACAAAATGGAAAATAACTACTTTCGGGTTGTTCAGGGGTGAATAGTGCTTTTCGTCGGAACAGCGAGAAATTCGGGATTCGTGCCGGTCTAGACGGCCAATCGTGATTTCAGGCTGTTTGGGGGGCAGATTGGTTATATGCTACGTTTTAGGGGCGGTACGAGGGTTTTCCGTTGACAGAATGGAAAATAACTACTTTCAGGTTGTTCAGGGGGTGAATAGTGCTTCTCGTCGGTACAGCGAGAAATTCGGGATTCGTGCCGGTCTGGTCGGCCGATCGAGATTTCAGGCTGTTTGGGGGGCATATTGGTTATTTGCAACGTTTTAGGGGCGGTACGATGGTTTTCCGTTGACAGAATGGAAAATAACTACTTTTCGGGTTGTTCAGGGGTGAATAGTGCTTTTCATCGGAACAGCTAGAAATTCGGGATTCGTGCCGGTCTGGACGGCCGATCGTGATTTCAGGCTGTTTGGGGGGCAGATTGGTTATTTGCAACGTTTTAGGGGCGGTACGAGGGTTTTCCGTTGACAAAATGGAAAATAACTACTTTCGAGTTGTTCAGGGGTGAATAGTGCTTTTCGTCGGAACAGCGAGAAATTCGGGATTCGTGCCGGTCTGGACGGCCGATCGTGATTTCAGGCTATTTGGGGGGCAGAATGGTTATTTGCAACGTTTTAAGGGCGGTACGATGGTTTTCCGTTGACAGAATGGAAAATAACTACTTTCGGGTTGTTCAGGGGTGAATAGTGCTTTTCGTCGGAACAGCAAGAAATTCGGGATTCGTGCCGGTCTGGACGGCCGATCGTGATTTCAGGCTATTTGGGGGGCAGATTGGTTATTTGCAACGTTTTAAGGGCGGTACGATGGTTTTCCGTTGACAGAATGGAAAATAACTACTTTCGGGTTGTTCAGGGGTGAATAGTGCTTTTCGTTGGAACAGCGAGAAATTCGGGATTCGTGCCGGTCTGGACGGCCGATCGTGATTTCATGCTGTTTGGGGGGCAGATTGGTTATTTGCAACGTTTTAGGGGCGGTACGAGGGTTTTCCGTTGACAAAATGGAAAATAACTACTTTCGGGTTGTTCAGGGGTGAATAGTGCTTTTCATCGAAACAGCTAGAAATTCGGGATTCGTGCCGGTCTGGACGGCCGATCGTGATTTCAGGCTATTTGGCGGGCAGATTGGTTATTTGCAACGTTTTAGGGGCGGTACGAGGGTTTTCCGTTGACAAAATGGAAAATAACTACTTTCGGGTTGTTCAGGGGTGAATAGTGCTTTTCGTCGGAACAGCGAGAAATTCGGGATTCGTGCCGGTCTGGACGGCCGATCGTGATTTCAGGCTATTTGGGGGGCAGATTGGTTATTTGCAACGTTTTAAGGGCGGTACGATGGTTTTCCGTTGACAGAATGGAAAATAACTACTTTCGGGTTGTTCAGGGGGTGAATAGTGCTTCTCGTCGGTACAGCGAGAAATTCGGGATTCGTGCCGGTCTGGACGGCCGATCGTGATTTCATGCTGTTTGGGGGGCAGATTGGTTATTTGCAACGTTTTAGGGGCGGTACGAGGGTTTTCCGTTGACAGAATGGAAAATAACTACTTTTCGGGTTGTTCAGGGGGTGAATAGTGCTTTTCATCGAAACAGCTAGAAATTCGGGATTCGTGCCGGTCTGGCCGGCCGATCGTGATTTCAGGCTGTTTGGGGGGCAGATTGGTTATTTGCAACGTTTAAGGGGCGGTACGAGGGTTTCCCGTTGACAAAATGGAAAATAACTACTTTCGGGTTGTTCAGGGGTGAATAGTGCTTTTCATCGAAACAACTAGAAATTCGGGATTCGTGCCGGTCCGGCCGGCCGATCGTGATTTCAGGCTGTTTGGGGGGCAGATTGGTTATTTGCAACATTTAAGGGGCGGTACGAGGGTTTCCCGTTGACAAAATGGAAAATAACTACTTTCGGGTTGTTCAGGGGTGAATAGTGCTTTTCGTCGGAACAGCGAGAAATTCGGGATTCGTGCCGGTCTGGACGGCCGATCGTGATTTCAGGCTATTTGGGGGGCAGATTGGTTATTTGCAACGTTTTAGGGGCGGTACGATGGTTTTCCGTTGACAGAATGGAGAATAACTACTTTCGGGTTGTTCAGGGGGTGAATAGTGCTTCTCGTCGGTACAGCGAGAAATTCGGGATTCGTGCCGGTCTGGACGGCCGATCGTGATTTCATGCTGTTTGGGGGGCAGATTGGTTATTTGCAACGTTTTAGGGGCGGTACGAGGGTTTTCCGTTGACTGAATGGAAAATAACTACTTTTCGGGTTGTTCAGGGGGTGAATAATGCTTTTCATCGAAACAGCTAGAAATTCGGGATTCGTGCCGGTCTGGCCGGCCGATCGTGATTTCAGGCTGTTTGGGGGGCAGATTGGTTATTTGCAACGTTTAAGGGGCGGTACGAGGGTTTCCCGTTGACAAAATGGAAAATAACTACTTTCGGGTTGTTCAGGGGTGAATAGTGCTTTTCGTCGGAACAGCGAGAAATTCGGGATTCGTGTCGGTCTGGACGGCCGATCGTGATTTCAGGCTGTTTGGGGGGCAGATTGGTTATTTGCAACGTTCTAGGGGCGGTACGAGGGTTTTCCGTTGACAAAATGGAAAATAACTACTTTCTGGTTGTTCAGGGGTGAATAGTGCTTTTCGTCGGAACAGCGAGAAATTCGGGATTCGTGCCGGTCTGGACGGCCGATCGTGATTTCAGGCTATTTGGGGGGCAGATTGGTTATTTGCAACGTTTTAAGGGCGGTACGATGGTTTTCCGTTGACAGAATGGAAAATAACTACTTTCGGGTTGTTCAGGGGTGAATAGTGCTTTTCGTCGGAACAGCGAGAAATTCGGGATTCGTGCCGGTCTGGACGGCCGATTGTGATTTCAGGCTATTTGGGGGGCAGATTGGTTATTTGCAACGTTTTAGCGGGGGTACGATGGTTTTCCGTTGACAAAATGGAAAATAACTACTTTCGGGTTGTTCAGGGGTGAATAGTGCTTTTCGTCGGAACAGCGAGAAATTCGGGATTCGTGCCGGTCTAGACGGCCAATCGTGATTTCAGGCTGTTTGGGGGGCAGATTGGTTATATGCTACGTTTTAGGGGCGGTACGAGGGTTTTCCGTTGACAGAATGGAAAATAACTACTTTCAGGTTGTTCAGGGGGTGAATAGTGCTTCTCGTCGGTACAGCGAGAAATTCGGGATTCGTGCCGGTCTGGTCGGCCGATCGAGATTTCAGGCTGTTTGGGGGGCATATTGGTTATTTGCAACGTTTTAGGGGCGGTACGATGGTTTTCCGTTGACAGAATGGAAAATAACTACTTTTCGGGTTGTTCAGGGGTGAATAGTGCTTTTCATCGGAACAGCTAGAAATTCGGGATTCGTGCCGGTCTGGACGGCCGATCGTGATTTCAGGCTGTTTGGGGGGCAGATTGGTTATTTGCAACGTTTTAGGGGCGGTACGAGGGTTTTCCGTTGACAAAATGGAAAATAACTACTTTCGGGTTGTTCAGGGGTGAATAGTGCTTTTCGTCGGAACAGCGAGAAATTCGGGATTCGTGCCGGTCTGGACGGCCGATCGTGATTTCAGGCTATTTGGGGGGCAGAATGGTTATTTGCAACGTTTTAAGGGCGGTACGATGGTTTTCCGTTGACAGAATGGAAAATAACTACTTTCGGGTTGTTCAGGGGTGAATAGTGCTTTTCGTCGGAACAGCAAGAAATTCGGGATTCGTGCCGGTCTGGACGGCCGATCGTGATTTCAGGCTATTTGGGGGGCAGATTGGTTATTTGCAACGTTTTAAGGGCGGTACGATGGTTTTCCGTTGACAGAATGGAAAATAACTACTTTCGGGTTGTTCAGGGGTGAATAGTGCTTTTCGTTGGAACAGCGAGAAATTCGGGATTCGTGCCGGTCTGGACGGCCGATCGTGATTTCAGGCTGTTTGGGGGGCAGATTGGTTATTTGCAACGTTTTAGGGGCGGTACGAGGGTTTTCCGTTGACAAAATGGAAAATAACTACTTTCGGGTTGTTCAGGGGTGAATAGTGCTTTTCGTCGGAACAGCGAGAAATTCGGGATTCGTGCCGGTCTGGACGGCCGATCGTGATTTCAGGCTATTTGGGGGGCAGATTGGTTATTTGCAACGTTTTAGCGGGGGTACGATGGTTTTCCGTTGACAAAATGGAAAATAACTACTTTCGGGTTGTTCAGGGGTGAATAGTGCTTTTCGTCGGAACAGCGAGAAATTCGGGATTCGTGCCGGTCTAGACGGCCAATCGTGATTTCAGGCTGTTTGGGGGGCAGATTGGTTATATGCTACGTTTTAGGGGCGGTACGAGGGTTTTCCGTTGACAGAATGGAAAATAACTACTTTCAGGTTGTTCAGGGGGTGAATAGTGCTTCTCGTCGGTACAGCGAGAAATTCGGGATTCGTGCCGGTCTGGTCGGCCGATCGAGATTTCAGGCTGTTTGGGGGGCATATTGGTTATTTGCAACGTTTTAGGGGCGGTACGATGGTTTTCCGTTGACAGAATGGAAAATAACTACTTTCGGGTTGCTCAGGGGTGAATAGTGCTTTTCATCGGAACAGCTAGAAATTCGGGATTCGTGCCGGTCTGGACGGCCGATCGTGATTTCAGGCTGTTTGGGGGGCAGATTGGTTATTTGCAACGTTTTAGGGGCGGTACGAGGGTTTTCCGTTGACAAAATGGAAAATAACTACTTTCGGGTTGTTCAGGGGTGAATAGTGCTTTTCATCGAAACAGCTAGAAATTCGGGATTCGTGCCGGTCTGGCCGGCCGATCGTGATTTCAGGCTGTTTGGGGGGCAGATTGGTTATTTGCAACGTTTAAGGGGCGGTACGAGGGTTTCCCGTTGACAAAATGGAAAATAACTACTTTCGGGTTGTTCAGGGGTGAATAGTGCTTTTCATCGAAACAACTAGAAATTCGGGATTCGTGCCGGTCCGGCCGGCCGATCGTGATTTCAGGCTGTTTGGGGGGCAGATTGGTTATTTGCAACATTTAAGGGGCGGTACGAGGGTTTCCCGTTGACAAAATGGAAAATAACTACTTTCGGGTTGTTCAGGGGTGAATAGTGCTTTTCGTCGGAACAGCGAGAAATTCGGGATTCGTGCCGGTCTGGACGGCCGATCGTGATTTCAGGCTATTTGGGGGGCAGATTGGTTATTTGCAACGTTTTAAGGGCGGTACGATGGTTTTCCGTTGACAGAATGGAGAATAACTACTTTCGGGTTGTTCAGGGGGTGAATAGTGCTTCTCGTCGGTACAGCGAGAAATTCGGGATTCGTGCCGGTCTGGACGGCCGATCGTGATTTCATGCTGTTTGGGGGGCAGATTGGTTATTTGCAACGTTTTAGGGGCGGTACGAGGGTTTTCCGTTGACTGAATGGAAAATAACTACTTTTCGGGTTGTTCAGGGGGTGAATAATGCTTTTCATCGAAACAGCTAGAAATTCGGGATTCGTGCCGGTCTGGCCGGCCGATCGTGATTTCAGGCTGTTTGGGGGGCAGATTGGTTATTTGCAACGTTTAAGGGGCGGTACGAGGGTTTCCCGTTGACAAAATGGAAAATAACTACTTTCGGGTTGTTCAGGGGTGAATAGTGCTTTTCGTCGGAACAGCGAGAAATTCGGGATTCGTGTCGGTCTGGACGGCCGATCGTGATTTCAGGCTGTTTGGGGGGCAGATTGGTTATTTGCAACGTTCTAGGGGCGGTACGAGGGTTTTCCGTTGACAAAATGGAAAATAACTACTTTCTGGTTGTTCAGGGGTGAATAGTGCTTTTCGTCGGAACAGCGAGAAATTCGGGATTCGTGCCGGTCTGGACGGCCGATCGTGATTTCAGGCTATTTGGGGGGCAGATTGGTTATTTGCAACGTTTTAAGGGCGGTACGATGGTTTTCCGTTGACAGAATGGAAAATAACTACTTTCGGGTTGTTCAGGGGTGAATAGTGCTTTTCGTCGGAACAGCGAGAAATTCGGGATTCGTGCCGGTCTGGACGGCCGATTGTGATTTCAGGCTATTTGGGGGGCAGATTGGTTATTTGCAACGTTTTAGCGGGGGTACGATGGTTTTCCGTTGACAAAATGGAAAATAACTACTTTCGGGTTGTTCAGGGGTGAATAGTGCTTTTCGTCGGAACAGCGAGAAATTCGGGATTCGTGCCGGTCTAGACGGCCAATCGTGATTTCAGGCTGTTTGGGGGGCAGATTGGTTATATGCTACGTTTTAGGGGCGGTACGAGGGTTTTCCGTTGACAGAATGGAAAATAACTACTTTCAGGTTGTTCAGGGGGTGAATAGTGCTTCTCGTCGGTACAGCGAGAAATTCGGGATTCGTGCCGGTCTGGTCGGCCGATCGAGATTTCAGGCTGTTTGGGGGGCATATTGGTTATTTGCAACGTTTTAGGGGCGGTACGATGGTTTTCCGTTGACAGAATGGAAAATAACTACTTTTCGGGTTGTTCAGGGGTGAATAGTGCTTTTCATCGGAACAGCTAGAAATTCGGGATTCGTGCCGGTCTGGACGGCCGATCGTGATTTCAGGCTGTTTGGGGGGCAGATTGGTTATTTGCAACGTTTTAGGGGCGGTACGAGGGTTTTCCGTTGACAAAATGGAAAATAACTACTTTCGGGTTGTTCAGGGGTGAATAGTGCTTTTCGTCGGAACAGCGAGAAATTCGGGATTCGTGCCGGTCTGGACGGCCGATCGTGATTTCAGGCTATTTGGGGGGCAGAATGGTTATTTGCAACGTTTTAAGGGCGGTACGATGGTTTTCCGTTGACAGAATGGAAAATAACTACTTTCGGGTTGTTCAGGGGTGAATAGTGCTTTTCGTCGGAACAGCAAGAAATTCGGGATTCGTGCCGGTCTGGACGGCCGATCGTGATTTCAGGCTATTTGGGGGGCAGATTGGTTATTTGCAACGTTTTAAGGGCGGTACGATGGTTTTCCGTTGACAGAATGGAAAATAACTACTTTCGGGTTGTTCAGGGGTGAATAGTGCTTTTCGTTGGAACAGCGAGAAATTCGGGATTCGTGCCGGTCTGGACGGCCGATCGTGATTTCAGGCTGTTTGGGGGGCAGATTGGTTATTTGCAACGTTTTAGGGGCGGTACGAGGGTTTTCCGTTGACAAAATGGAAAATAACTACTTTCGGGTTGTTCAGGGGTGAATAGTGCTTTTCGTCGGAACAGCGAGAAATTCGGGATTCGTGCCGGTCTGGACGGCCGATCGTGATTTCAGGCTATTTGGGGGGCAGATTGGTTATTTGCAACGTTTTAGCGGGGGTACGATGGTTTTCCGTTGACAAAATGGAAAATAACTACTTTCGGGTTGTTCAGGGGTGAATAGTGCTTTTCGTCGGAACAGCGAGAAATTCGGGATTCGTGCCGGTCTAGACGGCCAATCGTGATTTCAGGCTGTTTGGGGGGCAGATTGGTTATATGCTACGTTTTAGGGGCGGTACGAGGGTTTTCCGTTGACAGAATGGAAAATAACTACTTTCAGGTTGTTCAGGGGGTGAATAGTGCTTCTCGTCGGTACAGCGAGAAATTCGGGATTCGTGCCGGTCTGGTCGGCCGATCGAGATTTCAGGCTGTTTGGGGGGCATATTGGTTATTTGCAACGTTTTAGGGGCGGTACGATGGTTTTCCGTTGACAGAATGGAAAATAACTACTTTCGGGTTGCTCAGGGGTGAATAGTGCTTTTCATCGGAACAGCTAGAAATTCGGGATTCGTGCCGGTCTGGACGGCCGATCGTGATTTCAGGCTGTTTGGGGGGCAGATTGGTTATTTGCAACGTTTTAGGGGCGGTACGAGGGTTTTCCGTTGACAAAATGGAAAATAACTACTTTCGGGTTGTTCAGGGGTGAATAGTGCTTTTCGTCGGAACAACGAGAAATTCGGGATTCGTGCCGGTCTGGACGGCCGATCGTGATTTCAGGCTATTTGGGGGGCAGATTGGTTATTTGCAACGTTTTAAGGGCGGTACGATGGTTTTCCGTTGACAGAATGGAAAATAACTACTTTCGGGTTGTTCAGGGGTGAATAGTGCTTTTCGTCGGAACAGCAAGAAATTCGGGATTCGTGCCGGTCTGGACGGCCGATCGTGATTTCAGGCTATTTGGGGGGCAGATTGGTTATTTGCAACGTTTTAAGGGCGGTACGATGGTTTTCCGTTGACAGAATGGAAAATAACTACTTTCGGGTTGTTCAGGGGTGAATAGTGCTTTTCGTTGGAACAGCGAGAAATTCGGGATTCGTGCCGGTCTGGACGGCCGATCGTGATTTCAGGCTGTTTGGGGGGCAGATTGGTTATTTGCAACGTTTTAGGGGCGGTACGAGGGTTTTCCGTTGACAAAATGGAAAATAACTACTTTCGGGTTGTTCAGGGGTGAATAGTGCTTTTCGTCGGAACAGCGAGAAATTCGGGATTCGTGCCGGTCTGGACGGCCGATCGTGATTTCAGGCTATTTGGGGGGCAGATTGGTTATTTGCAACGTTTTAGCGGGGGTACGATGGTTTTCCGTTGACAAAATGGAAAATAACTACTTTCGGGTTGTTCAGGGGTGAATAGTGCTTTTCGTCGGAACAGCGAGAAATTCGGGATTCGTGCCGGTCTAGACGGCCAATCGTGATTTCAGGCTGTTTGGGGGGCAGATTGGTTATATGCTACGTTTTAGGGGCGGTACGAGGGTTTTCCGTTGACAGAATGGAAAATAACTACTTTCAGGTTGTTCAGGGGGTGAATAGTGCTTCTCGTCGGTACAGCGAGAAATTCGGGATTCGTGCCGGTCTGGTCGGCCGATCGAGATTTCAGGCTGTTTGGGGGGCATATTGGTTATTTGCAACGTTTTAGGGGCGGTACGATGGTTTTCCGTTGACAGAATGGAAAATAACTACTTTCGGGTTGCGCAGGGGTGAATAGTGCTTTTCATCGGAACAGCTAGAAATTCGGGATTCGTGCCGGTCTGGACGGCCGATCGTGATTTCAGGCTGTTTGGGGGGCAGATTGGTTATTTGCAACGTTTTAGGGGCGGTACGAGGGTTTTCCGTTGACAAAATGGAAAATAACTACTTTCGGGTTGTTCAGGGGTGAATAGTGCTTTTCGTCGGAACAACGAGAAATTCGGGATTCGTGCCGGTCTGGACGGCCGATCGTGATTTCAGGCTATTTGGGGGGCAGATTGGTTATTTGCAACGTTTTAAGGGCGGTACGATGGTTTTCCGTTGACAGAATGGAAAATAACTACTTTCGGGTTGTTCAGGGGTGAATAGTGCTTTTCGTCGGAACAGCAAGAAATTCGGGATTCGTGCCGGTCTGGACGGCCGATCGTGATTTCAGGCTATTTGGGGGGCAGATTGGTTATTTGCAACGTTTTAAGGGCGGTACGATGGTTTTCCGTTGACAGAATGGAAAATAACTACTTTCGGGTTGTTCAGGGGTGAATAGTGCTTTTCGTTGGAACAGCGAGAAATTCGGGATTCGTGCCGATCTGGACGGCCGATCGTGATTTCAGGCTGTTTGGGGGGCAGATTGGTTATTTGCAACGTTTTAGGGGTGGTACGAGGGTTTTCCGTTGACAAAATGGAAAATAACTACTTTCGGGTTGTTCAGGGGTGAATAGTGCTTTTCGTTGGAACAGCGAGAAATTCGGGATTCGTGCCGGTCTGGACGGCCGATCGTGATTTCATGCTGTTTGGAGGGCAGATTGGTTATTTGCAACGTTTTAGGGGCGGTACGAGGGTTTTCCGTTGACAAAATGGAAAATAACTACTTTTCGGGTTGTTCAGGGGTGAATAGTGCTTTTCGTCGGAACAGCGAGAAATTCGGGATTCGTGCCGGTCTGGACGGCCGATCGTGATTTCAGGCTGTTTGGGGGGCAGATTGGTTATTTGCAACGTTTTAGGGGCGGTACGAGGGTTTTCCGTTGACAAAATGGAAAATAACTACTTTCGGGTTGTTCAGGGGTGAATAGTGCTTTTCGTCGGAACAGCAAGAAATTCGGGATTCGTGCCGGTCTGGACGGCCGATCGTGATTTCAGGCTATTTGGGGGGCAGATTGGTTATTTGCAACGTTTTAAGGGCGGTACGATGGTTTTCCGTTGACAGAATGGAAAATAACTACTTTCGGGTTGTTCAGGGGTGAATAGTGCTTTTCGTTGGAACAGCGAGAAATTCGGGATTCGTGCCGGTCTGGACGGCCGATCGTGATTTCATGCTGTTTGGGGGGTAGATTGGTTATTTGCAACGTTTTAGGGGCGGTACGAGGGTTTTCCGTTGACAAAATGGAAAATAACTACTTTTCGGGTTGTTCAGGGGTGAATAGTGCTTTTCGTCGGAACAGCGAGAAATTCGGGATTCGTGCCGGTCTGGACGGCCGATCGTGATTTCAGGCTATTTGGCGGGCAGATTGGCTATTTGCAACGTTTTAGGGGCGGTACGAGTGTTTTCCGTTGACAAAATGGAAAATAACTACTTTCGGGTTGTTCAGGGGTGAATAGTGCTTTTCGTCGGAACAGCGAGAAATTCGGGATTCGTGCCGGTCTGGACGGCCGATCGTGATTTCAGGCTATTTGGGGGGCAGATTGGTTATTTGCAACGTTTTAAGGGCGGTACGAGGGTTTTCCGTTGACAGAATGGAAAATAACTACTTTCGGGTTGTTCAGGGGGTGAATAGTGCTTCTCGTCGGTATAGCGAGAAATTCGGGATTCGTGCCGGTCTGGCCGGCCGATCGAGATTTCAGGCTGTCTGGGGGGCATATTGGTAATTTGCAACGTTTTAGGGGTGGTACGATGGTTTTCCGTTGACAGAATGGAAAATAACTACTTTCGGGTTGCTCAGGGGTGAATAGTGCTTTTCATCGAAACAGCTAGAAATTCGGGATTCGTGCCGGTCTGGACGGCCGATCGTGATTTCAGGCTGTTTGGGGGGCAGATTGGTTATTTGCAACGTTTTAGGGGCGGTACGAGGGTTTTCCGTTGACAGAATGGAAAATAACTACTTTCGGGTTGTTCAGGGGTGAATAGTGCTTTTCGTCGGAACAACGAGAAATTCGGGATTCGTGCCGGTCTGGACGGCCGATCGTGATTTCAGGCTATTTGGGGGGCAGATTGGTTATTTGCAACGTTTTAAGGGCGGTACGATGGTTTTCCGTTGACAGAATGGAAAATAACTACTTTCGGGTTGTTCAGGGGTGAATAGTGCTTTTCGTCGGAACAGCAAGAAATTCGGGATTCGTGCCGGTCTGGACGGCCGATCGTGATTTCAGGCTATTTGGGGGGCAGATTGGTTATTTGCAACGTTTTAAGGGCGGTACGATGGTTTTCCGTTGACAGAATGGAAAATAACTACTTTCGGGTTGTTCAGGGGTGAATAGTGCTTTTCGTTGGAACAGCGAGAAATTCGGGATTCGTGCCGATCTGGACGGCCGATCGTGATTTCAGGCTGTTTGGGGGGCAGATTGGTTATTTGCAACGTTTTAGGGGTGGTACGAGGGTTTTCCGTTGACAAAATGGAAAATAACTACTTTCGGGTTGTTCAGGGGTGAATAGTGCTTTTCGTTGGAACAGCGAGAAATTCGGGATTCGTGCCGGTCTGGACGGCCGATCGTGATTTCATGCTGTTTGGGGGGTAGATTGGTTATTTGCAACGTTTTAGGGGCGGTACGAGGGTTTTCCGTTGACAAAATGGAAAATAACTACTTTTCGGGTTGTTCAGGGGTGAATAGTGCTTTTCGTCGGAACAGCGAGAAATTCGGGATTCGTGCCGGTCTGGACGGCCGATCGTGATTTCAGGCTATTTGGCGGGCAGATTGGCTATTTGCAACGTTTTAGGGGCGGTACGAGTGTTTTCCGTTGACAAAATGGAAAATAACTACTTTCGGGTTGTTCAGGGGTGAATAGTGCTTTTCGTCGGAACAGCGAGAAATTCGGGATTCGTGCCGGTCTGGACGGCCGATCGTGATTTCAGGCTATTTGGGGGGCAGATTGGTTATTTGCAACGTTTTAAGGGCGGTACGAGGGTTTTCCGTTGACAGAATGGAAAATAACTACTTTCGGGTTGTTCAGGGGGTGAATAGTGCTTCTCGTCGGTATAGCGAGAAATTCGGGATTCGTGCCGGTCTGGCCGGCCGATCGAGATTTCAGGCTGTCTGGGGGGCATATTGGTAATTTGCAACGTTTTAGGGGCGGTACGATGGTTTTCCGTTGACAGAATGGAAAATAACTACTTTCGGGTTGCTCAGGGGTGAATAGTGCTTTTCATCGAAACAGCTAGAAATTCGGGATTCGTGCCGGTCTGGACGGCCGATCGTGATTTCAGGCTGTTTGGGGGGCAGATTGGTTATTTGCAACGTTTTAGGGGCGGTACGAGGGTTTTCCGTTGACAAAATGGAAAATAACTACTTTTCGGGTTGTTCAGGGGTGAATAGTGCTTTTCGTCGGAACAGCGAGAAATTCGGGATTCGTGCCGGTCTGGACGGCCGATCGTGATTTCAGGCTATTTGGCGGGCAGATTGGCTATTTGCAACGTTTTAGGGGCGGTACGAGGGTTTTCCGTTGACAAAATGGAAAATAACTACTTTCGGGTTGTTCAGGGGTGAATAGTGCTTTTCGCCGGAACAGCGAGAAATTCGGGATTCGTGCCGGTCTAGACGGCCAATCGTGATTTCAGGCTGTTTGGGGGGCAGATTGGTTATATGCTACGTTTTAGGGGCGGTACGATGGTTTTCCGTTGACAGAATGGAAAATAACTACTTTCGGGTTGTTCAGGGGGTGAATAGTGCTTCTCGTCGGTACAGCGAGAAATTCGGGATTCGTGCCGGTCTGGCCGGCCGATCGAGATTTCAGGCTGTCTGGGGGGCATATTGGTTATTTGCAACGTTTTAGGGGCGGTACGATGGTTTTCCGTTGACAGAATGGAAAATAACTACTTTTGGGTTGCTCAGGGGTGAATAGTGCTTTTCATCGAAACAGCTAGAAATTCGGGATTCGTGCCGGCCTGGACGGCCGATCGTGATTTCAGGCTGTTTGGGGGGCAGATTGGTTATTTGCAACGTTTTAGGGGCGGTACGAGGGTTTTCCGTTGACAAAATGGAAAATAACTACTTTCGGGTTGTTCAGGTGTGAATAGTGCTTTTCGTCGGAACAGCGAGAAATTCGGGATTCGTGCCGGTCTGGACGGCCGATCGTGATTTCAGGCTGTTTGGGGGGCAGATTGGTTATTTGCAACGTTTTAGGGGCGGTACGAGGGTTTTCCGTTGACAAAATGGAAAATAACTACTTTCAGGTTGTTCAGGGGTGAATAGTGCTTTTCGTCGGAACAGCAAGAAATTCGAGATTCGTGCCGGTCTGGACGGCCGATCGTGATTACAGGCTGTTTGGGGGGCAGATTGGTTATTTGCAACGTTTTAGGGGCGGTACGAGGGTTTTCCGTTGACAAAATGGAAAATAACTACTTTCGGGTTGTTCAGGGGTGAATAGTGCTTTTCGTTGGAACAGCGAGAAATTCGGGATTCGTGCCGGTCTGGACGGCCGATCGTGATTTCAGGCTATTTGGGGGGCAGATTGGTTATTTGCAACGTTTTAAGGGCGGTACGATGGTTTTCCGTTGACAGAATGGAAAATAACTACTTTCGGGTTGTTCAGGGGTGAAAAGTGCTTTTCGCTGGAACAGCGAGAAATTCGGGATTCGTGCCGGTCTGGACGGCCGATCGTGATTTCATGCTGTTTGGGGGGCAGATTGGTTATTTGCAACGTTTTAGGGGCGGTACGAGGGTTTTCCGTTGACAAAATGGAAAATAACTACTTTTCGGGTTGTTCAGGGGTGAATAGTGCTTTTCGTCGGAACAGCGAGAAATTCGGGATTCGTGCCGGTCTGGACGGCCGATCGTGATTTCAGGCTATTTGGCGGGCAAATTGGTTATTTGCAACGTTTTAGGGGCGGTACGAGGGTTTTCCGTTGACAAAATGGAAAATAACTACTTTCGGGTTGTTCAGGGGTGAATAGTGCTTTTCGTCGGAACAGCGAGAAATTCGGGATTCGTGCCGGTCTGGACGGCCGATCGTGATTTCAGGCTATTTGGGGGGCAGATTGGTTATTTGCAACGTTTTAAGGGCGGTACGATGGTTTTCCGTTGACAGAATGGAAAATAACTACTTTCGGGTTGTTCAGGGGTGAATAGTGCTTTTCGTTGGAACAGCGAGAAATTCGGGATTCGTGCCGGTCTGGACGGCCGATCGTGATTTCATGCTGTTTGGGGGGCAGATTGGTTATTTGCAACGTTTTAGGGGCGGTACGAGGGTTTTCCGTTGACAAAATGGAAAATAACTACTTTTCGGGTTGTTCAGGGGTGAATAGTGCTTTTCGTCGGAACAGCGAGAAATTCGGGATTCGTGCCGGTCTGGACGGCCGATCGTGATTTCAGGCTATTTGGCGGGCAGATTGGCTATTTGCAACGTTTTAGGGGCGGTACGAGGGTTTTCCGTTGACAAAATGGAAAATAACTACTTTCGGGTTGTTCAGGGGTGAATAGTGCTTTTCGCCGGAACAGCGAGAAATTCGGGATTCGTGCTGGTCTAGACGGCCAATCGTGATTTCAGGCTGTTTGGGGGGCAGATTGGTTATATGCTACGTTTTAGGGGCGGTACGATGGTTTTCCGTTGACAGAATGGAAAATAACTACTTTCGGGTTGTTCAGGGGGTGAATAGTGCTTCTCGTCGGTACAGCGAGAAATTCGGGATTCGTGCCGGTCTGGCCGGCCGATCGAGATTTCAGGCTGTCTGGGGGGCATATTGGTTATTTGCAACGTTTTAGGGGCGGTACGATGGTTTTCCGTTGACAGAATGGAAAATAACTACTTTTGGGTTGCTCAGGGGTGAATAGTGCTTTTCATCGAAACAGCTAGAAATTCGGGATTCGTGCCGGCCTGGACGGCCGATCGTGATTTCAGGCTGTTTGGGGGGCAGATTGGTTATTTGCAACGTTTTAGGGGCGGTACGAGGGTTTTCCGTTGACAAAATGGAAAATAACTACTTTCGGGTTGTTCAGGGGTGAATAGTGCTTTTCGTCGGAACAGCGAGAAATTCGGGATTCGTGCCGGTCTGGACGGCCGATCGTGATTTCAGGCTGTTTGGGGGGCAGATTGGTTATTTGCAACGTTTTAGGGGCGGTACGAGGGTTTTCCGTTGACAAAATGGAAAATAACTACTTTCAGGTTGTTCAGGGGTGAATAGTGCTTTTCGTCGGAACAGCAAGAAATTCGGGATTCGTGCCGGTCTGGACGGCCGATCGTGATTTCAGGCTGTTTGGGGGGCAGATTGGTTATTTGCAACGTTTTAGGGGCGGTACGAGGGTTTTCCGTTGACAAAATGGAAAATAACTACTTTCGGGTTGTTCAGGGGTGAATAGTGCTTTTCGTCGGAACAGCGAGAAATTCGGGATTCGTGCCGGTCTGGACGGCCGATCGTGATTTCAGGCTATTTGGCTGGCAGATTGGTTATTTGCAACGTTTTAGCGGGGGTACGATGGTTTTCCGTTGACAAAATGGAAAATAACTACTTTCGGGTTGTTCAGGGGTGAATAGTGCTTTTCGTCGGAACAGCGAGAAATTCGGGATTCGTGCCGGTCTAGACGGCCAATCGTGATTTCAGGCTGTTTGGGGGGCAGATTGGTTATATGCTACGTTTTAGGGGCGGTACGAGGGTTTTCCGTTGACAGAATGGAAAATAACTACTTTCAGGTTGTTCAGGGGGTGAATAGTGCTTCTCGTCGGTACAGCGAGAAATTCGGGATTCGTGCCGGTCTGGTCGGCCGATCGAGATTTCAGGCTGTTTGGGGGGCATATTGGTTATTTGCAACGTTTTAGGGGCAGTACGATGGTTTTCCGTTGACAGAATGGAAAATAACTACTTTCGGGTTGCTCAGGGGTGAATAGTGCTTTTCATCGGAACAGCTAGAAATTCGGGATTCGGGCCGGTCTGGACGGCCGATCGTGATTTCAGGCTGTTTGGGGGGCAGATTGGTTATTTGCAACGTTTTAGGGGCGGTACGAGGGTTTTCCGTTGACAAAATGGAAAATAACTACTTTCGGGTTGTTCAGGGGTGAATAGTGCTTTTCGTCGGAACAGCAAGAAATTCGGGATTCGTGCCGGTCTGGACGGCCGATCGTGATTTCAGGCTGTTTGGGGGGCAGATTGGTTATTTGCAACGTTTTAGGGGCGGTACGAGGGTTTTCCGTTGACAAAATGGAAAATAACTACTTTCGGGTTGTTCAGGGGTGAATAGTGCTTTTCGTCGGAACAGCGAGAAATTCGGGATTCGTGCCGGTCTGGAAGGCCGATCGTGATTTCAGGCTATTTGGCTGGCAGATTGGTTATTTGCAACGTTTTAGGGGCGGTACGAGGGTTTTCCGTTGACAAAATGGAAAATAACTACTTTCGGGTTGTTCAGGGGTGAATAGTGCTTTTCGTCGGAACAGCGAGAAATTCGGGATTCGGGCCGGTCTGGACGGCCGATCGTGATTTCAGGCTATTTGGCGGGCAGATTGGTTATTTGCAACGTTTTAGCGGTGGTACGAGGGTTTTCCGTTGACAAAATGGAAAATAACTACTTTCGGGTTGTTCAGGGGTGAATAGTGCTTTTCGTCGGAACAGCAAGAAATTCGGGATTCGTGCCGGTCTGGACGGCCAATCGTGATTTCAGGCTATTTGGCGGGCAGATTGGTTATATGCTACGTTTTAGGGGCGGTACGAGGGTTTTCCGTTGACAAAAGGGAAAATAACTACTTTTCGGGTTGTTCAGGGGGTGAATAGTGCTTCTCGTCGGTACAGCGAGAAATTCGGGATTCGTGCCGGTCTGGACGGCCGATCGTGATTTCAGGCTATTTGGCTGGCAGATTGGTTATTTGCAACGTTTTAGGGGCGATACGAGGGTTTTCCATTGACAAAATGGAAAATAACTACTTTCGGGTTGTTCAGGGGTGAATAGTGCTTTTCGTCGGAACAGCGAGAAATTCGGGATTCGTGCCGGTCTGCACGGCCAATCGTGATTTCATGCTGTTTGGGGGGCAGATTGGTTATTTGCAACGTTTTAGGGGCGGTACGAGGGTTTTCCGTTGACAAAATGGAAAATAACTACTTTTCGGGTTATTCAGGGGTGAATAGTGCTTTTCGTCGGAACAGCGAGAAATTCGGGATTCGTGCCGGTCTGGACGGCCGATCGTGATTTCAGGCTATTTGGCTGGCAGATTGGTTATTTGCAACGTTTTAGGGGCGATACGAGGGTTTTCCGTTGACAAAATGGAAAATAACTACTTTCGGGTTGTTCAGGGGTGAATAGTGCTTTTCGTCGGAACAGCGAGAAATTCGGGATTCGTGCCGGTCTGGACGGCTGATCGTGATTTCAGGCTGTTTGGGGGGCAGATTGGTTATTTGCAACGTTTTAGGGGCGGTACGAGGGTTTTCCGTTGACAAAATGGAAAATAACTACTTTTCGGGTTGTTCAGGGGTGAATAGTGCTTTTCGTCGGAACAGCGAAAAATTCGGGATTCGTGCCGGTCTGGACGGCCGATCGTGATTTCAGGCTATTTGGCTGGCAGATTGGTTATTTGCAACGTTTTAGGGGCGATACGAGGGTTTTCCGTTGACAAAATGGAAAATAACTACTTTCGGGTTGTTCAGGGGGTGAATAGTGCTTTTCGTCGGAACAGCGAGAAATTCGGGATTCGTGCCGGTCTGGACGGCCGATCGTGATTTTAGGCTATTTGGCTGGCAGATTGGTTATTTGCAACGTTTTAGGGGCGGTACGAGGGTTTTCCGTTGACAAAATGGAAAATAACTACTTTCGGGTTGTTCAGGGGTGAATAGTGCTTTTCGTCGGAACAGCGAGAAATTCGGGATTCGTGCCGGTCTGGACGGCCGATCGTGATTTCAGGCTATTTGGCGGGCAGATTGGTTATTTGCAACGTTTTAGCAGTGGTACGAGGGTTTTCCATTGACAAAATGGAAAATAACTACTTTCGGGTTGTTCAGGGGTGAATAGTGCTTTTCGTCGGAACAGCGAGAAATTCGGGATTCGTGCCGGTCTGGACGGCCAATCGTGATTTCAGGCTATTTGGCGGGCAGATTGGTTATATGCTAAGTTTTAGGGGCGGTACGAGGGTTTTCCGTTGACAAAATGGAAAATAACTACTTTTCGGGTTGTTCAGGGGGTGAATAGTGCTTCTCGTCGGTACAGCGAGAAATTCGGGATTCGTGCCGGTCTGGACGGCCGATCGTGATTTCAGGCTATTTGGCTGGCAGATTGGTTATTTGCAACGTTTTAGCGGGGGTACGATGGTTTTCCGTTGACAAAATGGAAAATAACTACTTTCGGGTTGTTCAGGGGTGAATAGTGCTTTTCGTCGGAACAGCGAGAAATTCGGGATTCGTGCCGGTCTAGACGGCCAATCGTGATTTCAGGCTGTTTGGGGGGCAGATTGGTTATATGCTACGTTTTAGGGGCGGTACGAGGGTTTTCCGTTGACAGAATGGAAAATAACTACTTTCAGGTTGTTCAGGGGGTGAATAGTGCTTCTCGTCGGTACAGCGAGAAATTCGGGATTCGTGCCGGTCTGGTCGGCCGATCGAGATTTCAGGCTGTTTGGCGGGCAGATTGGTTATTTGCAACGTTTTAGCGGGGGTACGAGGGTTTTCCGTTGACAAAATGGAAAATAACTACTTTCGGGTTGTTCAGGGGTGAATAGTGCTTTTCGTCGGAACAGCGAGAAATTCGGGATTCGTGCCGGTCTAGACGGCCAATCGTGATTTCAGGCTGTTTGGGGGGCAGATTGGTTATATGCTACGTTTTAGGGGCGGTACGAGGGTTTTCCGTTGACAGAATGGAAAATAACTACTTTCGGGTTGTTCAGGGGGTGAATAGTGCTTCTCGTCGGCACAGCGAGAAATTCGGGATTCGTGCCGGTCTGGTCGGCCGATCGAGATTTCAGGCTGTTTGGGGGGCAGATTGGTTATTTGCAACGTTTTAGGGGCGGTACGAGGGTTTTCCGTTGACAAAATGGAAAATAACTACTTTTCGGGTTGTCCAGGGGTGAATAGTGCTTTTCGTCGGAACAGCGAAAAATTCGGGATTCGTGCCGGTCTGGACGGCCGATCGTGATTTCAGGCTATTTGGCTGGCAGATTGGTTATTTGCAACGTTTTAGGGGCGATACGAGGGTTTTCCGTTGACAAAATGGAAAATAACTACTTTCGGGTTGTTCAGGGGTGAATAGTGCTTTTCGTCGGAACAGCGAGAAATTCGGGATTCATGCCGGTCTGGACGGCCGATCGTGATTTTAGGCTATTTGGCTGGCAGATTGGTTATTTGCAACGTTTTAGGGGCGGTACGAGGGTTTTCCGTTGACAAAATGGAAAATAACTACTTTCGGGTTGTTCAGGGGTGAATAGTGCTTTTCGTCGGAACAGCGAGAAATTCGGGATTCGTGCCGGTCTGGACGGCCGATCGTGATTTCAGGCTATTTGGCGTGCAGATTGGTTATTTGCAACGTTTTAGCAGTGGTACGAGGGTTTTCCATTGACAAAATGGAAAATAACTACTTTCGGGTTGTTCAGGGGTGAATAGTGCTTTTCGTCGGAACAGCGAGAAATTCGGGATTCGTGCCGGTCTGGACGGCCAATCGTGATTTCAGGCTATTTGGCGGGCAGATTGGTTATATGCTAAGTTTTAGGGGCGGTACGAGGGTTTTCCGTTGACAAAATGGAAAATAACTACTTTTCGGGTTGTTCAGGGGGTGAATAGTGCTTCTCGTCGGCACAGCGAGAAATTCGGGATTCGTGCCGGTCTGGTCGGCCGATCGAGATTTCAGGCTGTTTGGGGGGCAGATTGGTTATTTGCAACGTTTTAGGGGCGGTACGAGGGTTTTCCGTTGACAAAATGGAAAATAACTACTTTTCGGGTTGTCCAGGGGTGAATAGTGCTTTTCGTCGGAACAGCGAAAAATTCGGGATTCGTGCCGGTCTGGACGGCCGATCGTGATTTCAGGCTATTTGGCTGGCAGATTGGTTATTTGCAACGTTTTAGGGGCGATACGAGGGTTTTCCGTTGACAAAATGGAAAATAACTACTTTCGGGTTGTTCAGGGGTGAATAGTGCTTTTCGTCGGAACAGCGAGAAATTCGGGATTCATGCCGGTCTGGACGGCCGATCGTGATTTTAGGCTATTTGGCTGGCAGATTGGTTATTTGCAACGTTTTAGGGGCGGTACGAGGGTTTTCCGTTGACAAAATGGAAAATAACTACTTTCGGGTTGTTCAGGGGTGAATAGTGCTTTTCGTCGGAACAGCGAGAAATTCGGGATTCGTGCCGGTCTGGACGGCCGATCGTGATTTCAGGCTATTTGGCGTGCAGATTGGTTATTTGCAACGTTTTAGCAGTGGTACGAGGGTTTTCCATTGACAAAATGGAAAATAACTACTTTCGGGTTGTTCAGGGGTGAATAGTGCTTTTCGTCGGAACAGCGAGAAATTCGGGATTCGTGCCGGTCTGGACGGCCAATCGTGATTTCAGGCTATTTGGCGGGCAGATTGGTTATATGCTAAGTTTTAGGGGCGGTACGAGGGTTTTCCGTTGACAAAATGGAAAATAACTACTTTTCGGGTTGTTCAGGGGGTGAATAGTGCTTCTCGTCGGTACAGCGAGAAATTCGGGATTCGTGCCGGTCTGGACGGCCGATCGTGGTTTCAGGCTATTTGGCTGGCAGATTGGTTATTTGCAACGTTTTAGGGGCGATACGAGGGTTTTCCGTTGACAGAATGGAAAATAACTACTTTCGGGTTGTTCAGGGGGTGAAAAGTGCTTCTCGTCGGTACAGCGAGAAATTCGGGATTCGTGCCGGTCTGGTCGGCCGATCGAGATTTCAGGCTGTTTGGCGGGCAGATTGGTTATTTGCAACGTTTTAGCGGGGGTACGAGGGTTTTCCGTTGACAAAATGGAAAATAACTACTTTCGGGTTGTTCAGGGGTGAATAGTGCTTTTCGTCGGAACAGCGAGAAATTCGGGATTCGTGCCGGTCTGGACGGCTGATCGTGATTTCAGGCTGTTTGGGGGGCAGATTGGTTATTTGCAACGTTTTAGGGGCGGTACGATGGTTTTCCGTTGACAGAATGGAAAATAACTACTTTCGGGTTGCTCAGGGGTGAATAGTGCTTTTCGTCGGAACAGCGAGAAATTCGGGATTCGTGCCGGTCTGGACGGCCGATCGTGATTTCAGGCTGTTTGGGGGGCAGATTGGTTATTTGCAACGTTTTAGGGGCGGTACGAGGGTTTTCCGTTCACAAAACGGAAAATAACTACTTTTCGGGTTGTTCAGGGGTGAATAGTGCTTTTCGTCGGAACAGCGAGAAATTCGGGATTCGTGCCGGTCTGGACGGCTGATCGTGATTTCAGGCTGTTTGGGGGGCAGATTGGTTATTTGCAACGTTTTAGGGGCGGTACGAGGGTTTTCCGTTGACAAAATGGAAAATAACTACTTTTCGGGTTGTCCAGGGGTGAATAGTGCTTTTCGTCGGAACAGCGAAAAATTCGGGATTCGTGCCGGTCTGGACGGCCGATCGTGATTTCAGGCTATTTGGCTGGCAGATTGGTTATTTGCAACGTTTTAGGGGCGATACGAGGGTTTTCCGTTGACAAAATGGAAAATAACTACTTTCGGGTTGTTCAGGGGTGAATAGTGCTTTTCGTCGGAACAGCGAGAAATTCGGGATTCATGCCGGTCTGGACGGCCGATCGTGATTTTAGGCTATTTGGCTGGCAGATTGGTTATTTGCAACGTTTTAGGGGCGGTACGAGGGTTTTCCGTTGACAAAATGGAAAATAACTACTTTCGGGTTGTTCAGGGGTGAATAGTGCTTTTCGTCGGAACAGCGAGAAATTCGGGATTCGTGCCGGTCTGGACGGCCGATCGTGATTTCAGGCTATTTGGCGAGCAGATTGGTTATTTGCAACGTTTTAGCAGTGGTACGAGGGTTTTCCATTGACAAAATGGAAAATAACTACTTTCGGGTTGTTCAGGGGTGAATAGTGCTTTTCGTCGGAACAGCGAGAAATTCGGGATTCGTGCCGGTCTGGACGGCCAATCGTGATTTCAGGCTATTTGGCGGGCAGATTGGTTATATGCTAAGTTTTAGGGGCGGTACGAGGGTTTTCCGTTGACAAAATGGAAAATAACTACTTTTCGGGTTGTTCAGGGGGTGAATAGTGCTTCTCGTCGGTACAGCGAGAAATTCGGGATTCGTGCCGGTCTGGACGGCCGATCGTGGTTTCAGGCTATTTGGCTGGCAGATTGGTTATTTGCAACGTTTTAGGGGCGATACGAGGGTTTTCCGTTGACAGAATGGAAAATAACTACTTTCGGGTTGTTCAGGGGGTGAAAAGTGCTTCTCGTCGGTACAGCGAGAAATTCGGGATTCGTGCCGGTCTGGTCGGCCGATCGAGATTTCAGGCTGTTTGGCGGGCAGATTGGTTATTTGCAACGTTTTAGCGGGGGTACGAGGGTTTTCCGTTGACAAAATGGAAAATAACTACTTTCGGGTTGTTCAGGGGTGAATAGTGCTTTTCGTCGGAACAGCGAGAAATTCGGGATTCGTGCCGGTCTGGACGGCTGATCGTGATTTCAGGCTGTTTGGGGGGCAGATTGGTTATTTGCAACGTTTTAGGGGCGGTACGATGGTTTTCCGTTGACAGAATGGAAAATAACTACTTTCGGGTTGCTCAGGGGTGAATAGTGCTTTTCGTCGGAACAGCGAGAAATTCGGGATTCGTGCCGGTCTGGACGGCCGATCGTGATTTCAGGCTATTTGGCTGGCAGATTGGTTACTTGCAACGTTTTAGGGGCGATACGAGGGTTTTCCGTTGACAAAATGGAAAATAACTACTTTCGGGTTGTTCAGGGGTGAATAGTGCTTTTCGTCGGAACAGCGAGAAATTCGGGATTCGTGCCGGTCTGGACGGCCGATCGTGATTTTAGGCTATTTGGCTGGCAGATTGGTTATTTGCAACGTTTTAGGGGCGGTACGAGGGTTTTCCGTTGACAAAATGGAAAATAACTACTTTCGGGTTGTTCAGGGGTGAATAGTGCTTTTCGTCGGAACAGCGAGAAATTCGGGATTCGTGCCGGTCTGGACGGCCGATCGTGATTTCAGGCTATTTGGCGGGCAGATTGGTTATTTGCAACGTTTTAGCAGTGGTACGAGGGTTTTCCATTGACAAAATGGAAAATAACTACTTTCGGGTTGTTCAGGGGTGAATAGTGCTTTTCGTCGGAACAGCGAGAAATTCGGGATTCGTGCCGGTCTGGACGGCCAATCGTGATTTCAGGCTATTTGGCGGGCAGATTGGTTATATGCTAAGTTTTAGGGGCGGTACGAGGGTTTTCCGTTGACAAAATGGAAAATAACTACTTTTCGGGTTGTTCAGGGGGTGAATAGTGCTTCTCGTCGGTACAGCGAGAAATTCGGGATTCGTGCCGGTCTGGACGGCCGATCGTGATTTCAGGCTATTTGGCTGGCAGATTGGTTATTTGCAACGTTTTAGGGGCGATACGAGGGTTTTCCGTTGACAAAATGGAAAATAACTACTTTTCGGGTTGTTCAGGGGTGAATAGTGCTTTTCGTCGGAACAGCGAGAAATTCGGGATTCGTGCCGGTCTGGACGGCCGATCGTGATTTCAGGCTATTTGGCTGGCAGATTGGTTATTTGCAACGTTTTAGGGGCGGTACGAGGGTTTTCCGTTGACAAAATGGAAAATAACTACTTTCGGGTTGTTCAGGGGTGAATAGTGCTTTTCGTCGGAACAGCGAGAAATTCGGGATTCGTGCCGGTCTGGACGGCTGATCGTGATTTCAGGCTGTTTGGCTGGCAGATTGGTTATTTGCAACGTTTTAGGGGCGATACGAGGGTTTTCCGTTGACAGAATGGAAAATAACTACTTTCGGGTTGTTCAGGGGGTGAAAAGTGCTTCTCGTCGGTACAGCGAGAAATTCGGGATTCGTGCCGGTCTGGTCGGCCGATCGAGATTTCAGGCTGTTTGGCTGGCAGATTGGTTATTTGCAACGTTTTAGCGGGGGTACGAGGGTTTTCCGTTGACAAAATGGAAAATAACTACTTTCGGGTTGTTCAGGGGTGAATAGTGCTTTTCGTCGGAACAGCGAGAAATTCGGGATTCGTGCCGGTCTGGACGGCTGATCGTGATTTCAGGCTGTTTGGGGGGCAGATTGGTTATTTGCAACGTTTTAGGGGCGGTACGAGGGTTTTCCGTTGACAAAATGGAAAATAACTACTTTCGGGTTGTTCATGGGTGAATAGTGCTTTTCGTCGGAACAGCGAGAAATTCGGGATTCGTGCCGGTCTGGACGGCCGATCGTGATTTCAGGCTATTTGGCTGGCAGATTGGTTACTTGCAACGTTTTAGGGGCGATACGAGGGTTTTCCGTTGACAAAATGGAAAATAACTACTTTCGGGTTGTTCAGGGGTGAATAGTGCTTTTCGTCGGAACAGCGAGAAATTCGGGATTCGTGCCGGTCTGGACGGCCGATCGTGATTTTAGGCTATTTGGCTGGCAGATTGGTTATTTGCAACGTTTTAGGGGCGGTACGAGGGTTTTCCGTTGACAAAATGGAAAATAACTACTTTCGGGTTGTTCAGGGGTGAATAGTGCTTTTCGTCGGAACAGCGAGAAATTCGGGATTCGTGCCGGTCTGGACGGCCGATCGTGATTTCAGGCTGTTTGGCGGGCAGATTGGTTATTTGCAACGTTTTAGCAGTGGTACGAGGGTTTTCCATTGACAAAATGGAAAATAACTACTTTCGGGTTGTTCAGGGGTGAATAGTGCTTTTCGTCGGAACAGCGAGAAATTCGGGATTCGTGCCGGTCTGGACGGCCAATCGTGATTTCAGGCTATTTGGCGGGCAGATTGGTTATATGCTAAGTTTTAGGGGCGGTACGAGGGTTTTCCGTTGACAAAATGGAAAATAACTACTTTTCGGGTTGTTCAGGGGGTGAATAGTGCTTCTCGTCGGTACAGCGAGAAATTCGGGATTCGTGCCGGTCTGGACGGCCGATCGTGATTTCAGGCTATTTGGCTGGCAGATTGGTTATTTGCAACGTTTTAGGGGCGATACGAGGGTTTTCCGTTGACAAAATGGAAAATAACTACTTTTCGGGTTGTTCAGGGGTGAATAGTGCTTTTCGTCGGAACAGCGAGAAATTCGGGATTCGTGCCGGTCTGGACGGCCGATCGTGATTTCAGGCTATTTGGCTGGCAGATTGGTTATTTGCAACGTTTTAGGGGCGATACGAGGGTTTTCCGTTGACAAAATGGAAAATAACTACTTTCGGGTTGTTCAGGGGTGAATAGTGCTTTTCGTCGGAACAGCGAGAAATTCGGGATTCGTGCCGGTCTGGACGGCTGATCGTGATTTCAGGCTGTTTGGGGGGCAGATTGGTTATTTGCAACGTTTTAGGGGCGGTACGAGGGTTTTCCGTTGACAAAATGGAAAATAACTACTTTTCGGGTTGTCCAGGGGTGAATAGTGCTTTTCGTCGGAACAGCGAAAAATTCGGGATTCGTGCCGGTCTGGACGGCCGATCGTGATTTCAGGCTATTTGGCTGGCAGATTGGTTATTTGCAACGTTTTAGGGGCGATACGAGGGTTTTCCGTTGACAAAATGGAAAATAACTACTTTCGGGTTGTTCAGGGGTGAATAGTGCTTTTCGTCGGAACAGCGAGAAATTCGGGATTCGTGCCGGTCTGGACGGCCGATCGTGATTTTAGGCTATTTGGCTGGCAGATTGGTTATTTGCAACGTTTTAGGGGCGGTACGAGGGTTTTCCGTTGACAAAATGGAAAATAACTACTTTCGGGTTGTTCATGGGTGAATAGTGCTTTTCGTCGGAACAGCGAGAAATTCGGGATTCGTGCCGGTCTGGACGGCCGATCGTGATTTCAGGCTATTTGGCGTGCAGATTGGTTATTTGCAACGTTTTAGCAGTGGTACGAGGGTTTTCCATTGACAAAATGGAAAATAACTACTTTCGGGTTGTTCAGGGGTGAATAGTGCTTTTCGTCGGAACAGCGAGAAATTCGGGATTCGTGCCGGTCTGGACGGCCAATCGTGATTTCAGGCTATTTGGCTGGCAGATTGGTTATTTGCAACGTTTTAGGGGCGATACGAGGGTTTTCCGTTGACAAAATGGAAAATAACTACTTTCGGGTTGTTCAGGGGTGAATAGTGCTTTTCGTCGGAACAGCGAGAAATTCGGGATTCGTGCCGGTCTGGACGGCTGATCGTGATTTCAGGCTGTTTGGGGGGCAGATTGGTTATTTGCAACGTTTTAGGGGCGGTACGAGGGTTTTCCGTTGACAAAATGGAAAATAACTACTTTTCGGGTTGTCCAGGGGTGAATAGTGCTTTTCGTCGGAACAGCGAAAAATTCGGGATTCGTGCCGGTCTGGACGGCCGATCGTGATTTCAGGCTATTTGGCTGGCAGATTGGTTATTTGCAACGTTTTAGGGGCGATACGAGGGTTTTCCGTTGACAAAATGGAAAATAACTACTTTCGGGTTGTTCAGGGGTGAATAGTGCTTTTCGTCGGAACAGCGAGAAATTCGGGATTCGTGCCGGTCTGGACGGCCGATCGTGATTTTAGGCTATTTGGCTGGCAGATTGGTTATTTGCAACGTTTTAGGGGCGGTACGAGGGTTTTCCGTTGACAAAATGGAAAATAACTACTTTCGGGTTGTTCATGGGTGAATAGTGCTTTTCGTCGGAACAGCGAGAAATTCGGGATTCGTGCCGGTCTGGACGGCCGATCGTGATTTCAGGCTATTTGGCGTGCAGATTGGTTATTTGCAACGTTTTAGCAGTGGTACGAGGGTTTTCCATTGACAAAATGGAAAATAACTACTTTCGGGTTGTTCAGGGGTGAATAGTGCTTTTCGTCGGAACAGCGAGAAATTCGGGATTCGTGCCGGTCTGGACGGCCAATCGTGATTTCAGGCTATTTCGCGGGCAGATTGGTTATATGCTAAGTTTTAGGGGCGGTACGAGGGTTTTCCGTTGACAAAATGGAAAATAACTACTTTTCGGGTTGTTCAGGGGGTGAATAGTGCTTCCCGTCGGTACAGCGAGAAATTCGGGATTCGTGCCGGTCTGGACGGCCGATCGTGATTTCAGGCTATTTGGCTGGCAGATTGGTTATTTGCAACGTTTTAGGGGCGATACGAGGGTTTTCCGTTGACAGAATGGAAAATAACTACTTTCGGGTTGTTCAGGGGGTGAAAAGTGCTTCTCGTCGGTACAGCGAGAAATTCGGGATTCGTGCCGGTCTGGTCGGCCGATCGAGATTTCAGGCTGTTTGGCGGGCAGATTGGTTATTTGCAACGTTTTAGCGGGGGTACGAGGGTTTTCCGTTGACAAAATGGAAAATAACTACTTTCGGGTTGTTCAGGGGTGAATAGTGCTTTTCGTCGGAACAGCGAGAAATTCGGGATTCGTGCCGGTCTAGACGGCCAATCGTGATTTCAGGCTGTTTGGGGGGCAGATTGGTTATATGCTACGTTTTAGGGGCGGTACGAGGGTTTTCTGTTGACAGAATGGAAAATAACTACTTTCGGGTTGTTCAGGGGGTGAATAGTGCTTCTCGTCGGTACAGCGAGAAATTCGGGATTCGTGCCGGTCTGGTCGGCCGATCGAGATTTCAGGCTGTTTGGGGGGCATATTGGTTATTTGCAACGTTTTAGGGGCGGTACGACGGTTTTCCGTTGACAGAATGGAAAATAACTACTTTCGGGTTGCTCAGGGGTGAATAGTGCTTTTCGTCGGAACAGCGAGAAATTCGGGATTCGTGCCGGTCTGGACGGCCGATCGTGATTTCAGGCTGTTTGGGGGGCAGATTGGTTATTTGCAACGTTTTAGGGGCGGTACGAGGGTTTTCCGTTCACAAAACGGAAAATAACTACTTTCGGGTTGTTCAGGGGTGAATAGTGCTTTTCGTCGGAACAGCGAGAAATTCGGGATTCGTGCCGGTCTGGACGGCCGATCGTGATTTCAGGCTATTTGGCGGGCAGATTGGTTATTTGCAACGTTTTAGCGGTGGTACGAGGGTTTTCCGTTGACAAAATAAAAAATAACTACTTTCGGATTGTTCAGGGGTGAATAGTGCTTTGCGTCGGAACAGCGAGAAATTCGGGATTCGTGCCGGTCTGGACGGCTGATCGTGATTTCAGGCTGTTTGGGGGGCAGATTGGTTATTTGCAACGTTTTAGGGGCGGTACGAGGGTTTTCCGTTGACAAAATGGAAAATAACTACTTTTCGGGTTGTCCAGGGGTGAATAGTGCTTTTCGTCGGAACAGCGAAAAATTCGGGATTCGTGCCGGTCTGGACGGCCGATCGTGATTTCAGGCTATTTGGCTGGCAGATTGGTTATTTGCAACGTTTTAGGGGCGATACGAGGGTTTTCCGTTGACAAAATGGAAAATAACTACTTTCGGGTTGTTCAGGGGTGAATAGTGCTTTTCGTCGGAACAGCGAGAAATTCGGGATTCGTGCCGGTCTGGACGGCCGATCGTGATTTTAGGCTATTTGGCTGGCAGATTGGTTATTTGCAACGTTTTAGGGGCGGTACGAGGGTTTTCCGTTGACAAAATGGAAAATAACTACTTTCGGGTTGTTCAGGGGTGAATAGTGCTTTTCGTCGGAACAGCGAGAAATTCGGGATTCGTGCCGGTCTGGACGGCCGATCGTGATTTCAGGCTATTTGGCGTGCAGATTGGTTATTTGCAACGTTTTAGCAGTGGTACGAGGGTTTTCCATTGACAAAATGGAAAATAACTACTTTCGGGTTGTTCAGGGGTGAATAGTGCTTTTCGTCGGAACAGCGAGAAATTCGGGATTCGTGCCGGTCTGGACGGCCAATCGTGATTTCAGGCTATTTGGCGGGCAGATTGGTTATATGCTAAGTTTTAGGGGCGGTACGAGGGTTTTCCGTTGACAAAATGGAAAATAACTACTTTTCGGGTTGTTCAGGGGGTGAATAGTGCTTCTCGTCGGTACAGCGAGAAATTCGGGATTCGTGCCGGTCTGGACGGCCGATCGTGATTTCAGGCTATTTGGCTGGCAGATTGGTTATTTGCAACGTTTTAGGGGCGATACGAGGGTTTTCCGTTGACAGAATGGAAAATAACTACTTTCGGGTTGTTCAGGGGGTGAAAAGTGCTTCTCGTCGGTACAGCGAGAAATTCGGGATTCGTGCCGGTCTGGTCGGCCGATCGAGATTTCAGGCTGTTTGGCGGGCAGATTGGTTATTTGCAACGTTTTAGCGGGGGTACGAGGGTTTTCCGTTGACAAAATGGAAAATAACTACTTTCGGGTTGTTCAGGGGTGAATAGTGCTTTTCGTCGGAACAGCGAGAAATTCGGGATTCGTGCCGGTCTAGACGGCCAATCGTGATTTCAGGCTGTTTGGGGGGCAGATTGGTTATATGCTACGTTTTAGGGGCGGTACGAGGGTTTTCCGTTGACAGAATGGAAAATAACTACTTTCGGGTTGTTCAGGGGGTGAATAGTGCTTCTCGTCGGTACAGCGAGAAATTCGGGATTCGTGCCGGTCTGGTCGGCCGATCGAGATTTCAGGCTGTTTGGGGGGCATATTGGTTATTTGCAACGTTTTAGGGGCGGTACGATGGTTTTCCGTTGACAGAATGGAAAATAACTACTTTCGGGTTGCTCAGGGGTGAATAGTGCTTTTCGTCGGAACAGCGAGAAATTCGGGATTCGTGCCGGTCTGGACGGCCGATCGTGATTTCAGGCTGTTTGGGGGGCAGATTGGTTATTTGCAACGTTTTAGGGGCGGTACGAGGGTTTTCCGTTCACAAAACGGAAAATAACTACTTTCGGGTTGTTCAGGGGTGAATAGTGCTTTTCGTCGGAACAGCGAGAAATTCGGGATTCGTGCCGGTCTGGACGGCCGATCGTGATTTCAGGCTATTTGGCGGGCAGATTGGTTATTTGCAACGTTTTAGCGGTGGTACGAGGGTTTTCCGTTGACAAAATAAAAAATAACTACTTTCGGATTGTTCAGGGGTGAATAGTGCTTTTCGTCGGAACAGCGAGAAATTCGGGATTCGTGCCGGTCTGGACGGCCGATCGTGATTTCAGGCTGTTTGGGGGTCGATTGGTTATTTGCAACGTTTAAGGGGCGGTACGAGGGTTTTCCGTTGACAAAATGGAAAATAACTACTTTCGGGTTGTTCAGGGGTGAATAGTGCTTTTCGTCGGAACAGCGAGAAATTCGGGATTCGTGCCGGTCTAGACGGCCAATCGTGATTTCAGGCTGTTTGGGGGGCAGATTGGTTATATGCTACGTTTTAGGGGCGGTACGAGGGTTTTCCGTTGACAGAATGGAAAATAACTACTTTCGGGTTGTTCAGGGGGTGAATAGTGCTTCTCGTCGGTACAGCGAGAAATTCAGGATTCGTGCCGGTCTGGTCGGCCGACCGAGATTTCAGGCTGTTTGGCGGGCAGATGGGTTATTTGCAACGTTTTAGCGGGGGTACGAGGGTTTTCCGCTGACAAAATGGAAAATAACTACTTTCGGGTTGTTCAGGGGTGAATAGTGCTTTTCGTCGGAACAGCGAGAAATTCGGGATTCGCGCCGGTCTAGACGGCCAATCGTGATTTCAGGCTGTTTGGGGGGCAGATTGGTTATATGCTACGTTTTAGGGGCGGTACGAGGGTTTTCCGTTGACAGAATGGAAAATAACTACTTTCGGGTTGTTCAGGGGGTGAATAGTGCTTCTCGTCGGTACAGCGAGAAATTCGGGATTCGTGCCGGTCTGGTCGGCCGATCGAGATTTCAGGCTGTTTGGGGGGCATATTGGTTATTTGCAACATTTTAGGGGCGGTACGATGGTTTTCCGTTGACAGAATGGAAAATAACTACTTTCGGGTTGCTCAGGGGTGAATAGTGCTTGTCATCGGAACAGCGAGAAATTCGGGATTCGTGCCGGTCTGGACGGCCGATCGTGATTTCAGGCTGTTTGGGGGGCAGATTGGTTATTTGCAACGTTTTAGGGGCGGTTCGAGGGTTTTCCGTTGACAAAATGGAAAATAACTACTTTCGGGTTGTTCAGGGGTGAATAGTGCTTTTCGTCGGAACAGCGAGAAATTCGGGATTCGTGCCGGTCTGGACGGCCGATCGTGATTTCTGGCTATTTGGGGGGCAGATTGGTTATTTGCAACGTTTTAGCGGTGGTACGAGGGTTTTCCGTTGACAAAATAAAAAATAACTACTTTCGGATTGTTCAGGAGTGAATAGTGCTATTCGTCGGAACAGCGAGAAATTCGGGATTCGTGCCGGTCTGGACGGCCGATCGTGATTTCAGGCTGTTTGGGGGGCAGATTGGTTATTTGCAACGTTTTAGGGGCGGTACGAGGGTTTTCCGTTGACAAAATGGAAAATAACTACTTTCGGGTTGTTCAGGGGGTGAATAGTGCTTTTCGTCGGAACAGCGAGAAATTCGGGATTCGTGCCGGTCTGGACGGCCGATCGTGATTTCAGGCTGTTTGGGGGGCAGATTGGTTATTTGCAACGTTTTAGGGGCGGTACGAGGGTTTTCCGTTGACAAAATGGAAAATAACTACTTTCGGGTTGTTCAGGGGGTGATTAGTGCTTTTCGTCGGAACAGCGAGAAATTCGGGATTCGTGCCGGTCTGGACGGCCGATCGTGATTTCATGCTATTTGGGGGGCAGATTGGTTATTTGCAACGTTTTAGGGGCAGTACGAGGGTTTTCCGTTGACAAAATGGAAAATAACTACTTTCGGGTTGTTCAGGGGGTGAATAGTGCTTTTCGTCGGAACAGCGAGAAATTCGGGATTCGTGCCGGTCTGGACGGCCGATCGTGATTTCAGGCTGTTTGGGGGGCAGATTGGTTATTTGCAACGTTTTAGGGGCGGTACGAGGGTTTTCCGTTGACAAAATGGAAAATAACTACTTTCGGGTTGTTCAGGGGGTGATTAGTGCTTTTCGTCGGAACAGCGAGAAATTCGGGATTCGTGCCGGTCTGGACGGCCGATCGTGATTTCAGGCTATTTGGGGGGCAGATTGGTTATTTGCAACGTTTTAGGGGCAGTACGAGGGTTTTCCGTTGACAAAATGGAAAATAACTACTTTTCGGGTTGTTCAGGGGGTGAATAGTGCTTCTCGTCGGTACAGCGAGAAATTCGGGATTCGTGCCGGTCTGGTCGGCCGATCGAGATTTCAGGCTATTTGGGGGGCAGATTGGTTATTTGCAACGTTTTAGCGGTGGTACGAGGGTTTTCCGCTGACAAAATGGAAAATAACTACTTTCGGGTTGTTCAGGGGTGAATAGTGCTTTTCGTCGGAACAGCGAGAGATTCGGGATTCGTGCCGGTCTGGACGGCCGATCGTGATTTCAGGCTGTTTGGGGGGCAGATTGGTTATTTGCAACGTTTTAGGGACGGTACGAGGGTTTTCCGTTGACAAAATGGAAAATAACTACTTTTCGGGTTGTTCAGGGGGTGAATAGTGCTTCTCGTCGGTACAGCGAGAAATTCGGGATTCGTGCCGGTCTGGTCGGCCGAACGAGATTTCAGGCTATTTGGGGGGCGGATTGGTTATTTGCAACGTTTTAGCGGTGGTACGAGGGTTTTCCGCTGACAAAATGGAAAATAACTACTTTCGGGTTGTTCAGGGGTGAATAGTGCTTTTCGTCGGAACAGCGAGAAATTCGGGATTCGTGCCGGTCCGGACGGCCGATCGTGATTTCAGGCTGTTTGGGGGGCAGATTGGTTATTTGCAACGTTTTAGGGGCGGTACGAGGGTTTTCCGTTCACAAAACGGAAAATAACTACTTTCGGGTTGTTCAGGGGTGAATAGTGCTTTTCGTCGGAACAGCGAGAAATTCGGGATTCGTGCCGGTCTGGACGGCCGATCGTGATTTCAGGCTATTTGGCGGGCAGATTGGTTATTTGCAACGTTTTAGCGGTGGTACGAGGGTTTTCCGTTGACAAAATAAAAAATAACTACTTTCGGATTGTTCAGGGGTGAATAGTGCTTTTCGTCGGAACAGCGAGAAATTCGGGATTCGTGCCGGTCTGGACGGCCGATCGTGATTTCAGGCTGTTTGGGGGGCAGATTGGTTATTTGCAACGTTTTAGGGACGGTACGAGGGTTTTCCGTTGACAAAATGGAAAATAACTACTTTTCGGGTTGTTCAGGGGGTGAATAGTGCTTCTCGTCGGTACAGCGAGAAATTCGGGATTCGTGCCGGTCTGGTCGGCCGAACGAGATTTCAGGCTATTTGGGGGGCGGATTGGTTATTTGCAACGTTTTAGCGGTGGTACGAGGGTTTTCCGCTGACAAAATGGAAAATAACTACTTTCGGGTTGTTCAGGGGTGAATAGTGCTTTTCGTCGGAACAGCGAGAAATTCGGGATTCGTGCCGGTCTGGACGGCCGATCGTGATTTCATGCTATTTGGGGGGCAGATTGGTTATTTGCAACGTTTTAGGGGCAGTACGAGGGTTTTCCGTTGACAAAATGGAAAATAACTACTTTTCGGGTTGTTCAGGGGGTGAATAGTGCTTCTCGTCGGTACAGCGAGAAATTCGGGATTCGTGCCGGTCTGGTCGGCCGATCGAGATTTCAGGCTATTTGGGGGGCAGATTGGTTATTTGCAACGTTTTAGCGGTGGTACGAGGGTTTTCCGCTGACAAAATGGAAAATAACTACTTTCGGGTTGTTCAGGGGTGAATAGTGCTTTTCGTCGGAACAGCGAGAGATTCGGGATTCGTGCCGGTCTGGACGGCCGATCGTGATTTCAGGCTGTTTGGGGGCCAGATTGGTTATTTGCAACGTTTTAGGGACGGTACGAGGGTTTTCCGTTGACAAAATGGAAAATAACTACTTTTCGGGTTGTTCAGGGGGTGAATAGTGCTTCTCGTCGGAACAGCGAGAAATTCGGGATTCGTGCCGGTCTGGTCGGCCGAACGAGATTTCAGGCTATTTGGGGGGCGGATTGGTTATTTGCAACGTTTTAGCGGTGGTACGAGGGTTTTCCGCTGACAAAATGGAAAATAACTACTTTCGGGTTGTTCAGGGGTGAATAGTGCTTTTCGTCGGAACAGCGAGAAATTCGGGATTCGTGCCGGTCCGGACGGCCGATCGTGATTTCAGGCTGTTTGGGGGGCAGATTGGTTATTTGCAACGTTTTAGGGGCGGTACGAGGGTTTTCCGTTGACAAAATGGAAAATAACTACTTTCGGGTTGTTCAGGGGTGAATAGTGCTTTTCGTCGGAACAGCGAGAGATTCGGGATTCGTGCCGGTCTGGACGGCCGATCGAGATTTCAGGCTGTTTGGGGGGCAGATTGGTTATTTGCAACGTTTTAGGGGCGGTACGATGGTTTTCCCTTGACAAAATGGAAAATAACTACTTTCGGGTTGTTCAGGGGGTGAATAGTGCTTTTCGTCGGAACAGCGAGAAATTCGGGATTCGTGCCGGTCTGGACGGCCGATCGTGATTTCAGGCTATTTGGGGGGCAGATTGGTTATTTGCAACGTTTTAGGGGCGGTACGAGGGTTTTCCGTTGACAAAATGGAAAATAACTACTTTTCGGGTTGTTCAGGGGGTGAATAGTGCTTCTCGTCGGTACAGCGAGAAATTCGGGATTCGTGCCGGTCTGGTCGGCCGATCGAGATTTCAGGCTATTTGGGGGGCAGATTGGTTGTTTGCAACGTTTTAGCGATGGTACGAGGGTTTTCCGCTGACAAAATGGAAAATAACTACTTTCGGGTTGTTCAGGGGTGAATAGTGCTTCTCGTCGGAACAGCGAGAGATTCGGGATTCGTGCCGGTCTGGACGGCCGATCGTGATTTCAGGCTGTTTGGGGGGCAGATTGGTTATATGCTACGTTTTAGGGGCGGTACGAGGGTTTTCCGTTGACAAAATGGAAAATAACTACTTTTTGGGTTGTTCAGGGGGTGAATAGTGCTTCTCGTCGGTACAGCGAGAAATTCGGGATTCGTGCCGGTCTGGTCGGCCGATCGAGATTTCAGGCTGTTTGGGGGGCAGATTGGTTATATGCTACGTTTTAGGGGCGGTACGATGGTTTTCCGTTGACAGAATGGAAAATAACTACTTTTTGGGTTGTTCAGGGGGTGAATAGTGCTTCTCGTCGGAACAGCGAGAAATTCGGGATTCGTGCCGGTCTGGACGGCCAATCGTGATTTCATGCTGTTTGGGGGGCCGATTGGTTATTTGCAACGTTTTAGGTGCGGTACGAGGGTTTTCCGTTGACAAAATGGAAAATAACTACTTTTCGGGTTGTTCAGGGGGTGAATAGTGCTTCTCGTCGGTACAGCGAGAAATTCGGGATTCGTGCCGGTCTGGTCGGCCGATCGAGATTTCAGGCTATTTGGGGGGCAGATTGGTTATTTGCAACGTTTTAACGGTGGTACGAGGGTTTTCCGCTGACAAAATGGAAAATAACTACTTTCGGGTTGTTCAGGGGTGAATAGTGCTTCTCGTCGGAACAGCGAGAGATTCGGGATTCGTGCCGGTCTGGACGGCCGATCGTGATTTCAGGCTGTTTGGGGGGCAGATTGGTTATATGCTATGTTTTAGGGGCGGTACGAGGGTTTTCCGTTGACAAAATGGAAAATAACTACTTTTCGGGTTGTTCAGGGGGTGAATAGTGCTTCTCGTCGGTACAGCGAGAAATTCGGGATTCATGCCGGTCTGGTCGGCCGATCGAGATTTCAGGCTGTTTGGGGGGCAGATTGGTTATTTGCAACGTTGTAGGGGCGGTACGATGGTTTTCCGTTGGCAGAATGGAAAATAACTACTTTCGGGTTGCTCAGGGGTGAATAGTGCTTTTCGTCGTAACAGCGAGAAATTCGGGATTCGTGCCGGTCTGCACGGCCGATCGTGATTTCAGGCTCTTTGGGGGGCAGAATGGTTATTTGCAACGTTTTAGGGGCGGTACGAGGGTTTTCCGTTGACAAAATGGAAAATAACTACTGTCGGGTTGTTCAGGGGGTGAATAGTGCTTTTCGTCGGAACAGCGAGAAATTCGGGATTCGTGCCGGTCTGGACGGCCAATCGTGATTTCAGGCTGTTTGGGGGGCAGATTGGTTATATGCTACTTTTTAGGGGCGGTACAAGGGTTTTCTGTTGACAAAATGGAAAATAGCTACTTTTCGGGTTGTTCAGGGGGTGAATAGTGCTTCTCGTCGGTACAGCGAGAAATTCGGGATTCGTGCCGGTCTGGTCAGCCGATCGAGATTTCAGGCTGTTTGGGGGGCAGATTGGTTATTTGCAACGTTTTAGGGGCGGTACGATGGTTTTCCGTTGACAGAATGGAAAATAACTACTTTCGGGTTGTTCAGGGGTGAATAGTGCTTTTCGTCGGAACAGCGAGAAATTCGGGATTCGTGCCGGTCTGGACGGCCGATCGTGATTTCAGGCTATTTGGGGGGCAGATTGGTTATTTGCAACGTTTTAGGGGCGGTACGAGGGTTTTCCGTTGACAAAATGGAAAATAACTACTTTTCGGGTTGTTCAGGGGGTGAATAGTGCTTCTCGCCGGTACAGCGAGAAATTCGGGATTCGTGCCGGTCTGGTCGGCCGATCGAGATTTCAGGCTATTTGGGGGGCAGATTGGTTATTTGCAACGTTTTAGCGGTGGTACGAGGGTTTTCCGCTGACAAAATGGAAAATAACTACTTTCGGGTTGTTCAGGGGTGAATAGTGCTTCTCGTCGGAACAGCGAGAGATTCGGGATTCGTGCCGGTCTGGACGGCCGATCGTGATTTTAGGCTGTTTGGGGGGCAGATTGGTTATATGCTACGTTTTAGGGGCGGTACGAGGGTTTTCCGTTGACAAAATGGAAAATAACTACTTTTCGGGTTGTTCAGGGGGTGAATAGTGCTTCCCGTCGGAACAGCGAGAAATTCGGGATTCGTGCCGGTCTGGTCGGCCGATCGAGATTTCAGGCTGTTTGGGGGGCAGATTGGTTATTTGCAACGTTTTAGGGGCGGTACGATGGTTTTCCGTTGGCAGAATGGAAAATAACTACTTTCGGGTTGCTCAGGGGTGAATAGTGCTTTTCGTCGGAACAGCGAGAGATTCGGGATTCGTGCCGGTCTGGACGGCCGATCGTGATTTCAGGCTGTTTGGGGGGCAGATTGGTTATATGCTACGTTTTAGGGGCGGTACGAGGGTTTTCCGTTGACAAAATGGAAAATAACTACTTTCGGGTTGTTCAGGGGGTGAATAGTGCTTTTCGTCGGAACAGCGAGAGATTCGGGATTCGTGCCGGTCTGGACGGCCGATCGTGATTTCAGGCTGTTTGGGGGGCAGATTGGTTATTTGCAACGTTTTAGGGGCGGTACGAGGGTTTTCCGTTGACAAAATGGAAAATAACTACTTTCGGGTTGTTCAGGGGGTGAATAGTGCTTTTCGTCGGAACAGCGAGAAATTCGGGATTCGTGCCGTTCTGGACGGCCGATCGTGATTTCAGGCTGTTTGGGGGGCCGATTGGTTATTTGCAACGTTTTAGGGGCGGTACGAGGGTTTTCCGTTGACAAAATGGAAAATGACTACTTTTCGGGTTGTTCAGGGGGTGAATAGTGCTTCTCGTCGGTACAGCGAGAAATTCGGGATTCGTGCCGGTCTGGTCGGCCGATCGAGATTTCAGGCTATTTGGGGGGCAGATTGGTTATTTGCAACGTTTTAGCGGTGGTACGAGGGTTTTCCGCTGACAAAATGGAAAATAACTACTTTCGGGTTGTTCAGGGGTGAATAGTGCTTCTCGTCGGAACAGCGAGAGATTCGGGATTTGTGCCGGTCTGGACGGCCGATCGTGATTTCAGGCTGTTTGGGGGGCAGATTGGTTATATGCTACGTTTTAGGGGCGGTACGAGGGTTTTCCGTTGACAAAATGGAAAATAACTACTTTTCGGGTTGTTCAGGGGGTGAATAGTGCTTCTCGTCGGAACAGCGAGAAATTCGGGATTCGTGCCGGTCTGGACGGCCAATCGTGATTTCATGCTGTTTGGGGGGCCGATTGGTTATTTGCAACGTTTTAGGGGCGGTACGAGGGTTTTCCGTTGACAAAATGGAAAATAACTACTTTCGGGTTGTTCAGGGGGTGAATAGTGCTTCTCGTCGGAACAGCGAGAAATTCGGGATTCGTGCCGGTCTGGACGGCCGATCGTGATTTTAGGCTGTTTGGGGGGCAGATTGGTTATTTGCAACGTTTTAGGGGCGGTACGAGGGTTTTCCGTTGACAAAATGGAAAATAACTACTTTCGGGTTGTTCAGGGGGTGAATAGTGCTTCTCGTCGGAACAGCGAGAAATTCGGGATTCGTGCCGTTCTGGACGGCCGATCGTGATTTCAGGCTGTTTGGGGGGCCGATTGGTTATTTGCAACGTTTTAGGGGCGGTACGATGGTTTTCCGTTGACAAAATGGAAAATAACTACTTTCGGGTTGTTCAGGGGGTGAATAGTGCTTCTCGTCGGAACAGCGAGAAATTCGGGATTCGTGCCGTTCTGGACGGCCGATCGTGATTTCAGGCTGTTTGGGGGGCCGATTGGTTATTTGCAACGTTTTAGGTGCGGTACGAGGGTTTTCCGTTGACAAAATGGAAAATAACTACTTTTCGGGTTGTTCAGGGGGTGAATAGTGCTTCTCGTCGGTACAGCGAGAAATTCGGGATTCGTGCCGGTCTGGTCGGCCGATCGAGATTTCAGGCTATTTGGGGGGCAGATTGGTTATTTGCAACGTTTTAACGGTGGTACGAGGGTTTTCCGCTGACAAAATGGAAAATAACTACTTTCGGGTTGTTCAGGGGTGAATAGTGCTTCTCGTCGGAACAGCGAGAGATTCGGGATTCGTGCCGGTCTGGACGGCCGATCGTGATTTCAGGCTGTTTGGGGGGCAGATTGGTTATATGCTATGTTTTAGGGGCGGTACGAGGGTTTTCCGTTGACAAAATGGAAAATAACTACTTTTCGGGTTGTTCAGGGGGTGAATAGTGCTTCTCGTCGGTACAGCGAGAAATTCGGGATTCATGCCGGTCTGGTCGGCCGATCGAGATTTCAGGCTGTTTGGGGGGCAGATTGGTTATTTGCAACGTTGTAGGGGCGGTACGATGGTTTTCCGTTGGCAGAATGGAAAATAACTACTTTCGGGTTGCTCAGGGGTGAATAGTGCTTTTCGTCGGAACAGCAAGAAATTCGGGATTCGTGCCGGTCTGCACGGCCGATCGTGATTTCAGGCTCTTTGGGGGGCAGATTGGTTATTTGCAACGTTTTAGGGGCGGTACGAGGGTTTTCCGTTGACAAAATGGAAAATAACTACTGTCGGGTTGTTCAGGGGGTGAATAGTGCTTTTCGTCGGAACAGCGAGAAATTCGGGATTCGTGCCGGTCTGGACGGCCAATCGTGATTTCAGGCTGTTTGGGGGGCAGATTGGTTATATGCTACTTTTTAGGGGCGGTACAAGGGTTTTCTGTTGACAAAATGGAAAATAGCTACTTTTCGGGTTGTTCAGGGGGTGAATAGTGCTTCTCGTCGGTACAGCGAGAAATTCGGGATTCGTGCCGGTCTGGTCAGCCGATCGAGATTTCAGGCTGTTTGGGGGGCAGATTGGTTATTTGCAACGTTTTAGGGGCGGTACGATGGTTTTCCGTTGACAGAATGGAAAATAACTACTTTCGGGTTGTTCAGGGGTGAATAGTGCTTTTCGTCGGAACAGCGAGAAATTCGGGATTCGTGCCGGTCTGGACGGCCGATCGTGATTTTAGGCTGTTTGGGGGGCAGATTGGTTATTTGCAACGTTTTAGGGGCGGTACGAGGGTTTTCCGTTGACAAAATGGAAAATAACTACTTTCGGGTTGTTCAGGGGGTGAATAGTGCTTCTCGTCGGAACAGCGAGAAATTCGGGATTCGTGCCGTTCTGGACGGCCGATCGTGATTTCAGGCTGTTTGGGGGGCCGATTGGTTATTTGCAACGTTTTAGGGGCGGTACGATGGTTTTCCGTTGACAAAATGGAAAATAACTACTTTCGGGTTGTTCAGGGGGTGAATAGTGCTTCTCGTCGGAACAGCGAGAAATTCGGGATTCGTGCCGTTCTGGACGGCCGATCGTGATTTCAGGCTGTTTGGGGGGCCGATTGGTTATTTGCAACGTTTTAGGTGCGGTACGAGGGTTTTCCGTTGACAAAATGGAAAATAACTACTGTCGGGTTGTTCAGGGGGTGAATAGTGCTTTTCGTCGGAACAGCGAGAAATTCGGGATTCGTGCCGGTCTGGACGGCCAATCGTGATTTCAGGCTGTTTGGGGGGCAGATTGGTTATATGCTACTTTTTAGGGGCGGTACAAGGGTTTTCTGTTGACAAAATGGAAAATAGCTACTTTTCGGGTTGTTCAGGGGGTGAATAGTGCTTCTCGTCGGTACAGCGAGAAATTCGGGATTCGTGCCGGTCTGGTCAGCCGATCGAGATTTCAGGCTGTTTGGGGGGCAGATTGGTTATTTGCAACGTTTTAGGGGCGGTACGATGGTTTTCCGTTGACAGAATGGAAAATAACTACTTTCGGGTTGTTCAGGGGTGAATAGTGCTTTTCGTCGGAACAGCGAGAAATTCGGGATTCGTGCCGGTCTGGACGGCCGATCGTGATTTCAGGCTATTTGGGGGGCAGATTGGTTATTTGCAACGTTTTAGGGGCGGTACGAGGGTTTTCCGTTGACAAAATGGAAAATAACTACTTTTCGGGTTGTTCAGGGGGTGAATAGTGCTTCTCGCCGGTACAGCGAGAAATTCGGGATTCGTGCCGGTCTGGTCGGCCGATCGAGATTTCAGGCTATTTGGGGGGCAGATTGGTTATTTGCAACGTTTTAGCGGGGGTACGAGGGTTTTCCGCTGACAAAATGGAAAATAACTACTTTCGGGTTGTTCAGGGGTGAATAGTGCTTCTCGTCGGAACAGCGAGAGATTCGGGATTTGTGCCGGTCTGGACGGCCGATCGTGATTTCAGGCTGTTTGGGGGGCAGATTGGTTATATGCTACGTTCTAGGGGCGGTACGAGGGTTTTCCGTTGACAAAATGGAAAATAACTACTTTTCGGGTTGTTCAGGGGGTGAATAGTGCTTCTCGTCGGAACAGCGAGAAATTCGGGATTCGTGCCGGTCTGGACGGCCAATCGTGATTTCATGCTGTTTGGGGGGCCGATTGGTTATTTGCAACGTTTTAGGGGCGGTACGAGGGTTTTCCGTTGACAAAATGGAAAATAACTACTTTCGGGTTGTTCAGGGGGTGAATAGTGCTTTTCGTCGGTACAGCGAGAAATTCGGGATTCGTGCCGTTCTGGACGGCCGATCGAGATTTCAGGCTATTAGGGGGGCAGATTGGTTATTTGCAACGTTTTAGGGGCGGTACGAGGGTTTTCCGTTGACAAAATGGAAAATAACTACTGTCGGGTTGTTCAGGGGGTGAATAGTGCTTTTCGTCGGAACAGCGAGAAATTCGGGATTCGTGCCGGTCTGGACGGCCAATCGTGATTTCATGCTATTTAGGGGGCCGATTGGTTATTTGCAACGTTTTAGGGGCGGTACGAGGGTTTTCCGTTGACAAAATGGAAAATAACTACTTTCGGGTTGTTCAGGGGTGAATAGTGCTTTTCGTCGGAACAGCGAGAGATTCGGGATTCGTGCCGGTCTGGACGGCCAATCGTGATTTCATGCTGTTTGGGGGGCCGATTGGTTATTTGCAACGTTTTTGGGGCGGTACGAGGGTTTTCCGTTGAGTAAACGGAAAATAACTACTTTCGGGTTGTTCAGGGGTGAATAGTGCTTTTCGTCGGAACAGCGAGAGATTCGGGATTCGTGCCGGTCTGGACGGCCGATCGTGATTTCAGGCTGTTTGGGGGGCAGATTGGTTATTTGCAACATTTTAGGGGCGGTACGAGGGTTTTCCGTTGACAGAATGGAAAATAACTACTTTCGGGTTGTTCAGGGGTGAATAGTGCTTTTCGTCGAAACAGCGAGAAATTCGGGATTCGTGCCGGTCTGGACGGCCGATCGTGATGTCAGGCTGTTTGGGGGGCAGATTGGTTATTTGCAACGTTTTAGGGGCGGTACGAGGGTTTTCCGTTGACAAAATGGAAAATAACTACTTTTCGGGTTGTTCAGGGGGTGAATAGTGCTTCTCGTCGGTACAGCGAGAAATTCGGGATTCGTGCCGGTCTGGTCGGCCGATCGAGATTTCAGGCTATTTGGGGGGCAGATTGGTTATTTGCAACGTTTTAACGGTGGTACGAGGGTTTTCCGCTGACAAAATGGAAAATAACTACTTTCGGGTTGTTCAGGGGTGAATAGTGCTTCTCGTCGGAACAGCGAGAGATTCGGGATTCGTGCCGGTCTGGACGGCCGATCGTGATTTCAGGCTGTTTGGGGGGCAGATTGGTTATATGCTATGTTTTAGGGGCGGTACGAGGGTTTTCCGTTGACAAAATGGAAAATAACTACTTTTCGGGTTGTTCAGGGGGTGAATAGTGCTTCTCGTCGGTACAGCGAGAAATTCGGGATTCATGCCGGTCTGGTCGGCCGATCGAGATTTCAGGCTGTTTGGGGGGCAGATTGGTTATTTGCAACGTTGTAGGGGCGGTACGATGGTTTTCCGTTGGCAGAATGGAAAATAACTACTTTCGGGTTGCTCAGGGGTGAATAGTGCTTTTCGTCGGAACAGCGAGAAATTCGGGATTCGTGCCGGTCTGCACGGCCGATCGTGATTTCAGGCTCTTTGGGGGGCAGATTGGTTATTTGCAATGTTTTAGGGGCGGTACGAGGGTTTTCCGTTGACAAAATGGAAAATAACTACTGTCGGGTTGTTCAGGGGGTGAATAGTGCTTTTCGTCGGAACAGCGAGAAATTCGGGATTCGTGCCGGTCTGGACGGCCAATCGTGATTTCAGGCTGTTTGGGGGGCAGATTGGTTATATGCTACTTTTTAGGGGCGGTACAAGGGTTTTCCGTTGACAAAATGGAAAATAGCTACTTTTCGGGTTGTTCAGGGGGTGAATAGTGCTTCTCGTCGGTACAGCGAGAAATTCGGGATTCGTGCCGGTCTGGTCAGCCGATCGAGATTTCAGGCTGTTTGGGGGGCAGATTGGTTATTTGCAACGTTTTAGGGGCGGTACGATGGTTTTCCGTTGACAGAATGGAAAATAACTACTTTCGGGTTGTTCAGGGGTGAATAGTGCTTTTCGTCGGAACAGCGAGAAATTCGGGAATCGTGCCGGTCTGGACGGCCGATCGTGATTTCAGGCTATTTGGGGGGCAGATTGGTTATTTGCAACGTTTTAGGGGCGGTACGAGGGTTTTCCGTTGACAAAATGGAAAATAACTACTTTTCGGGTTGTTCAGGGGGTGAATAGTGCTTCTCGCCGGTACAGCGAGAAATTCGGGATTCGTGCCGGTCTGGTCGGCCGATCGAGATTTCAGGCTATTTGGGGGGCAGATTGGTTATTTGCAACGTTTAAGCGGGGGTACGAGGGTTTTCCGCTGACAAAATGGAAAATAACTACTTTCGGGTTGTTCAGGGGTGAATAGTGCTTCTCGTCGGAACAGCGAGAGATTCGGGATTTGTGCCGGTCTGGACGGCCGATCGTGATTTCAGGCTGTTTGGGGGGCAGATTGGTTATATGCTACGTTCTAGGGGCGGTACGAGGGTTTTCCGTTGACAAAATGGAAAATAACTACTTTTCGGGTTGTTCAGGGGGTGAATAGTGCTTCTCGTCGGAACAGCGAGAAATTCGGGATTCGTGCCGGTCTGGACGGCCAATCGTGATTTCATGCTGTTTGGGGGGCCGATTGGTTATTTGCAACGTTTTAGGGGCGGTACGAGGGTTTTCCGTTGACAAAATGGAAAATAACTACTTTCGGGTTGTTCAGGGGTGAATACTGCTTTTCGTCGGAACAGCGAGAGATTCGGGATTCGTGCCGGTCTGGACGGCCAATCGTGATTTCATGCTGTTTGGGGGGCCGATTGGTTATTTGCAACGTTTAGGGGCGGTACGAGGGTTTTCCGTTGAGTAAACGGAAAATAACTACTTTCGGGTTGTTCAGGGGTGAATAGTGCTTTTCGTCGGAACAGCGAGAGATTCGGGATTCGTGCCGGTCTGGACGGCCGATCGTGATTTCAGGCTGTTTGGGGGGCAGATTGGTTATTTGCAACATTTTAGGGGCGGTACGAGGGTTTTCCGTTGACAGAATGGAAAATAACTACTTTCGGGTTGTTCAGGGGTGAATAGTGCTTTTCGTCGAAACAGCGAGAAATTCGGGATTCGTGCCGGTCTGGACGGCCGATCGTGATGTCAGGCTGTTTGGGGGGCAGATTGGTTATTTGCAACGTTTTAGGGGCGGTACGAGGGTTTTCCGTTGACAAAATGGAAAATAACTACTTTCGGGTTGTTCAGGGGTGAATAGTGCTTTTCGTCGGAACAGCGAGAGATTCGGGATTCGTGCCGGTCTGGACGGCCGATCGTGATTTCAGGCTGTTTGGGGGGCAGATTGGTTATTTGCAACGTTTTAGGGGCGGTAAGAGGGTTTTCCGTTGACAAAATGGAAAATAACTACTTTCGGGTTGTTCAGGGGGTGAATAGTGCTTCTCGTCGGTACAGCGAGAAATTCGGGATTCGTGCCGTTCTGGACGGCCGATCGTGATTTCAGGCTGTTTGGGGGGCCGATTGGTTATTTGCAACGTTTTAGGGGCGGTACGAGGGTTTTCCGTTGACAAAATGGAAAATAACTACTTTTCGGGTTGTTCAGGGGGTGAATAGTGCTTCTCGTCGGTACAGCGAGAAATTCGGGATTCGGGCCGGTCTGGTCGGCCGATCGAGATTTCAGGCTATTTGGGGGGCAGATTGGTTATTTGCAACGTTTTAGGGGCGGTACGAGGGTTTTCCGTTGACAAAATGGAAAATAACTACTTTCGGGTTGTTCAGGGGTGAATAGTGCTTTTCGTCGGAACAGCGAGAAATTCGGGATTCGTGCCGGTCTGGACGGCCGATCGTGATTTCAGGCTGTTTGGGGGGCAGATTGGTTATATGCTACTTTTTAGGGGCGGTACAAGGGTTTTCCGTTGACAAAATGGAAAATAGCTACTTTTCGGGTTGTTCAGGGGGTGAATAGTGCTTCTCGTCGGTACAGCGAGAAATTCGGGATTCGTGCCGGTCTGGTCAGCCGATCGAGATTTCAGGCTGTTTGGGGGGCAGATTGGTTATTTGCAACGTTTTAGGGGCGGTACGATGGTTTTCCGTTGACAGAATGGAAAATAACTACTTTCGGGTTGTTCAGGGGTGAATAGTGCTTTTCGTCGGAACAGCGAGAAATTCGGGATTCGTGCCGGTCTGGACGGCCGATCGTGATTTCAGGCTATTTGGGGGGCAGATTGGTTATTTGCAACGTTTTAGGGGCGGTACGAGGGTTTTCCGTTGACAAAATGGAAAATAACTACTTTTCGGGTTGTTCAGGGGGTGAATAGTGCTTCTCGCCGGTACAGCGAGAAATTCGGGATTCGTGCCGGTCTGGTCGGCCGATCGAGATTTCAGGCTATTTGGGGGGCAGATTGGTTATTTGCAACGTTTTAGCGGGGGTACGAGGGTTTTCCGCTGACAAAATGGAAAATAACTACTTTCGGGTTGTTCAGGGGTGAATAGTGCTTCTCGTCGGAACAGCGAGAGATTCGGGATTTGTGCCGGTCTGGACGGCCGATCGTGATTTCAGGCTGTTTGGGGGGCAGATTGGTTATATGCTACGTTCTAGGGGCGGTACGAGGGTTTTCCGTTGACAAAATGGAAAATAACTACTTTTCGGGTTGTTCAGGGGGTGAATAGTGCTTCTCGTCGGAACAGCGAGAAATTCGGGATTCGTGCCGGTCTGGACGGCCAATCGTGATTTCATGCTGTTTGGGGGGCCGATTGGTTATTTGCAACGTTTTAGGGGCGGTACGAGGGTTTTCCGTTGACAAAATGGAAAATAACTACTTTCGGGTTGTTCAGGGGGTGAATAGTGCTTTTCGTCGGTACAGCGAGAAATTCGGGATTCGTGCCGTTCTGGACGGCCGATCGAGATTTCAGGCTATTTGGGGGGCAGATTGGTTATTTGCAACGTTTTAGGGGCGGTACGAGGGTTTTCCGTTGACAAAATGGAAAATAACTACTGTCGGGTTGTTCAGGGGGTGAATAGTGCTTTTCGTCGGAACAGCGAGAAATTCGGGATTCGTGCCGGTCTGGACGGCCAATCGTGATTTCATGCTATTTAGGGGGCCGATTGGTTATTTGCAACGTTTTAGGGGCGGTACGAGGGTTTTCCGTTGACAAAATGGAAAATAACTACTTTCGGGTTGTTCAGGGGTGAATAGTGCTTTTCGTCGGAACAGCGAGAGATTCGGGATTCGTGCCGGTCTGGACGGCCAATCGTGATTTCATGCTGTTTGGGGGGCCGATTGGTTATTTGCAACGTTTAGGGGCGGTACGAGGGTTTTCCGTTGAGTAAACGGAAAATAACTACTTTCGGGTTGTTCAGGGGTGAATAGTGCTTTTCGTCGGAACAGCGAGAGATTCGGGATTCGTGCCGGTCTGGACGGCCGATCGTGATTTCAGGCTGTTTGGGGGGCAGATTGGTTATTTGCAACATTTTAGGGGCGGTACGAGGGTTTTCCGTTGACAGAATGGAAAATAACTACTTTCGGGTTGTTCAGGGGTGAATAGTGCTTTTCGTCGAAACAGCGAGAAATTCGGGATTCGTGCCGGTCTGGACGGCCGATCGTGATGTTAGGCTGTTTGGGGGGCAGATTGGTTATTTGCAACGTTTTAGGGGCGGTACGAGGGTTTTCCGTTGACAAAATGGAAAATAACTACTTTCGGGTTGTTCAGGGGTGAATAGTGCTTTTCGTCGGAACAGCGAGAGATTCGGGATTCGTGCCGGTCTGGACGGCCGATCGTGATTTCAGGCTGTTTGGGGGGCAGATTGGTTATTTGCAACGTTTTAGGGGCGGTAAGAGGGTTTTCCGTTGACAAAATGGAAAATAACTACTTTCGGGTTGTTCAGGGGGTGAATAGTGCTTCTCGTCGGTACAGCGAGAAATTCGGGATTCGTGCCGTTCTGGACGGCCGATCGTGATTTCAGGCTGTTTGGGGGGCCGATTGGTTATTTGCAACGTTTTAGGGGCGGTACGAGGGTTTTCCGTTGACAAAATGGAAAATAACTACTTTTCGGGTTGTTCAGGGGGTGAATAGTGCTTCTCGTCGGTACAGCGAGAAATTCGGGATTCGGGCCGGTCTGGTCGGCCGATCGAGATTTCAGGCTATTTGGGGGGCAGATTGGTTATTTGCAACGTTTTAGGGGCGGTACGAGGGTTTTCCGTTGACAAAATGGAAAATAACTACTTTCGGGTTGTTCAGGGGTGAATAGTGCTTTTCGTCGGAACAGCGAGAAATTCGGGATTCGTGCCGGTCTGGACGGCCGATCGTGATTTCAGGCTGTTTGGGGGGCAGATTGGTTATTTGCAACGTTTTAGGGGCGGTACGAGGGTTTTCCGTTGACAAAATGGAAAATAACTACTTTCGGGTTGTTCAGGGGTGAATAGTGCTTTTCGTCGGAACAGCGGGAGATTCGGGATTCGTGCCGGTCTGGACGGCCAATCGTGATTTCATGCTATTTAGGGGGCCGATTGGTTATTTGCAACGTTTTAGGGGCGGTACGAGGGTTTTCCGTTGACAAAATGGAAAATAACTACTTTCGGGTTGTTCAGGGGTGAATAGTGCTTTTCGTCGGAACAGCGAGAGATTCGGGATTCGTGCCGTTCTGGACGGCCGATCGTGATTTCAGGCTGTTTGGGGGGCAGATTGGTTATTTGCAACGTTTTAGGGGCGGTACGAGGGTTTTCCGTTGGCAAAATGGAAAATAACTACTTTCGGGTTGTTCAGGGGTGAATAGTGCTTTTCGTCGGAACAGCGAGAGATTCGGGATTCGTGCCGGTCTGGACGGCCGATCGTGATTTCAGGCTGTTTGGGGGGCAGATTGGTTATTTGCAACGTTTTAGGGGCGGTAAGAGGGTTTTCCGTTGACAAAATGGAAAATAACTACTTTCGGGTTGTTCAGGGGGTGAATAGTGCTTCTCGTCGGTACAGCGAGAAATTCGGGATTCGTGCCGTTCTGGACGGCCGATCGTGATTTCAGGCTGTTTGGGGGGCCGATTGGTTATTTGCAACGTTTTAGGGGCGGTACGAGGGTTTTCCGTTGACAAAATGGAAAATAACTACTTTTCGGGTTGTTCAGGGGGTGAATAGTGCTTCTCGTCGGTACAGCGAGAAATTCGGGATTCGGGCCGGTCTGGTCGGCCGATCGAGATTTCAGGCTATTTGGGGTGCAGATTGGTTATTTGCAACGTTTTAGGGGCGGTACGAGGGTTTTCCGTTGACAAAATGGAAAATAACTACTTTCGGGTTGTTCAGGGGTGAATAGTGCTTTTCGTCGGAACAGCGAGAAATTCGGGATTCGTGCCGGTCTGGACGGCCGATCGTGATTTCAGGCTGTTTGGGGGGCAGATTGGTTATATGCTACTTTTTAGGGGCGGTACAAGGGTTTTCCGTTGACAAAATGGAAAATAGCTACTTTTCGGGTTGTTCAGGGGGTGAATAGTGCTTCTCGTCGGTACAGCGAGAAATTCGGGATTCGTGCCGGTCTGGTCAGCCGATCGAGATTTCAGGCTGTTTGGGGGGCAGATTGGTTATTTGCAACGTTTTAGGGGCGGTACGATGGTTTTCCGTTGACAGAATGGAAAATAACTACTTTCGGGTTGTTCAGGGGTGAATAGTGCTTTTCGTCGGAACAGCGAGAAATTCGGGATTCGTGCCGGTCTGGACGGCCGATCGTGATTTCAGGCTATTTGGGGGGCAGATTGGTTATTTGCAACGTTTTAGGGGCGGTACGAGGGTTTTCCGTTGACAAAATGGAAAATAACTACTTTTCGGGTTGTTCAGGGGGTGAATAGTGCTTCTCGCCGGTACAGCGAGAAATTCGGGATTCGTGCCGGTCTGGTCGGCCGATCGAGATTTCAGGCTATTTGGGGGGCAGATTGGTTATTTGCAACGTTTTAGCGGGGGTACGAGGGTTTTCCGCTGACAAAATGGAAAATAACTACTTTCGGGTTGTTCAGGGGTGAATAGTGCTTCTCGTCGGAACAGCGAGAGATTCGGGATTTGTGCCGGTCTGGACGGCCGATCGTGATTTCAGGCTGTTTGGGGGGCAGATTGGTTATATGCTACGTTCTAGGGGCGGTACGAGGGTTTTCCGTTGACAAAATGGAAAATAACTACTTTTCGGGTTGTTCAGGGGGTGAATAGTGCTTCTCGTCGGAACAGCGAGAAATTCGGGATTCGTGCCGGTCTGGACGGCCAATCGTGATTTCATGCTGTTTGGGGGGCCGATTGGTTATTTGCAACGTTTTAGGGGCGGTACGAGGGTTTTCCGTTGACAAAATGGAAAATAACTACTTTCGGGTTGTTCAGGGGGTGAATAGTGCTTTTCGTCGGTACAGCGAGAAATTCGGGATTCGTGCCGTTCTGGACGGCCGATCGAGATTTCAGGCTATTTGGGGGGCAGATTGGTTATTTGCAACGTTTTAGGGGCGGTACGAGGGTTTTCCGTTGACAAAATGGAAAATAACTACTGTCGGGTTGTTCAGGGGGTGAATAGTGCTTTTCGTCGGAACAGCGAGAAATTCGGGATTCGTGCCGGTCTGGACGGCCAATCGTGATTTCATGCTATTTAGGGGGCCGATTGGTTATTTGCAACGTTTTAGGGGCGGTACGAGGGTTTTCCGTTGACAAAATGGAAAATAACTACTTTCGGGTTGTTCAGGGGTGAATAGTGCTTTTCGTCGGAACAGCGAGAGATTCGGGATTCGTGCCGGTCTGGACGGCCAATCGTGATTTCATGCTGTTTGGGGGGCCGATTGGTTATTTGCAACGTTTAGGGGCGGTACGAGGGTTTTCCGTTGAGTAAACGGAAAATAACTACTTTCGGGTTGTTCAGGGGTGAATAGTGCTTTTCGTCGGAACAGCGAGAGATTCGGGATTCGTGCCGGTCTGGACGGCCGATCGTGATTTCAGGCTGTTTGGGGGGCAGATTGGTTATTTGCAACATTTTAGGGGCGGTACGAGGGTTTTCCGTTGACAGAATGGAAAATAACTACTTTCGGGTTGTTCAGGGGTGAATAGTGCTTTTCGTCGAAACAGCGAGAAATTCGGGATTCGTGCCGGTCTGGACGGCCGATCGTGATGTCAGGCTGTTTGGGGGGCAGATTGGTTATTTGCAACGTTTTAGGGGCGGTACGAGGGTTTTCCGTTGACAAAATGGAAAATAACTACTTTCGGGTTGTTCAGGGGTGAATAGTGCTTTTCGTCGGAACAGCGAGAGATTCGGGATTCGTGCCGGTCTGGACGGCCGATCGTGATTTCAGGCTGTTTGGGGGGCAGATTGGTTATTTGCAACGTTTTAAGGGCGGTAAGAGGGTTTTCCGTTGACAAAATGGAAAATAACTACTTTCGGGTTGTTCAGGGGGTGAATAGTGCTTCTCGTCGGTACAGCGAGAAATTCGGGATTCGTGCCGTTCTGGACGGCCGATCGTGATTTCAGGCTGTTTGGGGGGCCGATTGGTTATTTGCAACGTTTTAGGGGCGGTACGAGGGTTTTCCGTTGACAAAATGGAAAATAACTACTTTTCGGGTTGTTCAGGGGGTGAATAGTGCTTCTCGTCGGTACAGCGAGAAATTCGGGATTCGGGCCGGTCTGGTCGGCCGATCGAGATTTCAGGCTATTTGGGGGGCAGATTGGTTATTTGCAACGTTTTAGGGGCGGTACGAGGGTTTTCCGTTGACAAAATGGAAAATAACTACTTTCGGGTTGTTCAGGGGTGAATAGTGCTTTTCGTCGGAACAGCGAGAAATTCGGGATTCGTGCCGGTCTGGACGGCCGATCGTGATTTCAGGCTGTTTGGGGGGCAGATTGGTTATTTGCAACGTTTTAGGGGCGGTACGAGGGTTTTCCGTTGACAAAATGGAAAATAACTACTTTCGGGTTGTTCAGGGGTGAATAGTGCTTTTCGTCGGAACAGCGGGAGATTCGGGATTCGTGCCGGTCGGGACGGCCAATCGTGATTTCATGCTATTTAGGGGGCCGATTGGTTATTTGCAACGTTTTAGGGGCGGTACGAGGGTTTTCCGTTGACAAAATGGAAAATAACTACTTTCGGGTTGTTCAGGGGTGAATAGTGCTTTTCGTCGGAACAGCGAGAGATTCGGGATTCGTGCCGTTCTGGACGGCCGATCGTGATTTCAGGCTGTTTGGGGGGCAGATTGGTTATTTGCAACGTTTTAGGGGCGGTACGAGGGTTTTCCGTTGGCAAAATGGAAAATAACTACTTTCGGGTTGTTCAGGGGTGAATAGTGCTTTTCGTCGGAACAGCGAGAAATTCGGGATTCGTGCCGTTCTGGACGGCCGATCGTGATTTCAGGCTGTTTGGGGGGCAGATTGGTTATTTGCAACGTTTTAGGGGCGGTACGAGGGTTTTCCGTTGACAAAATGGAAAATAACTACTTTCGGGTTGTTCAGGGGGTGAATAGTGCTTCTCGTCGGAACAGCGAGAAATTCGGGATTCGTGCCGTTCTGGACGGCCGATCGTGATTTCAGGCTGTTTGGGGGGCCGATTGGTTATTTGCAACGTTTTAGGGGCGGTACGAGGGTTTTCCGTTGACAAAATGGAAAATAACTACTTTTCGGGTTGTTCAGGGGGTGAATAGTGCTTTTCGTCGGTACAGCGAGAAATTCGGGATTCGTGCCGGTCTGGTCGGCCGATCGAGATTTCAGGCTATTTGGGGGGCAGATTGGTTATTTGCAACGTTTTAGGGGCGGTACGAGGGTTTTCCGTTGACAAAATGGAAAATAACTACTTTCGGGTTGTTAGGGGGTGAATAGTGCTTTTCGTCGGAACAGCGAGAAATTCGGGATTCGTGCCGGTCTGGACGGCCGATCGTGATTTCATGCTATTTAGGGGGCCGATTGGTTATTTGCAACGTTTTAGGGGCGGTACGAGGGTTTTCCGTTGACAAAATGGAAAATAACTACTTTCGGGTTGTTCAGGGGTGAATAGTGCTTTTCGTCAGAACAGCGGGAAATTCGGGATTCGTGCCGGTCTGGACGGCCGATCGTGATTTCATGCTGTTTGGGGGGCCGATTGGTTATTTGCAACGTTTTAGGGGCGGTACGAGGGTTTTCCGTTGACAAAATGGAAAATAACTACTTTCGGGTTGTTCAGGGGTGAATAGTGCTTTTCGTCGGAACAGCGAGAGATTCGGGATTCGTGCCGTTCTGGACGGCCGATCGTGATTTCAGGCTGTTTGGGGGGCAGATTGGTTATTTGCAACGTTTTAGGGGCGGTACGAGGGTTTTCCGTTGACAAAATGGAAAATAACTACTTTCGGGTTGTTCAGGGGTGAATAGTGCTTTTCGTCGGAACAGCGAGAAATTCGGGATTCGTGCCGTTCTGGACGGCCGATCGTGATTTCAGGCTGTTTGGGGGGCAGATTGGTTATTTGCAACGTTTTAGGGGCGGTACGAGGGTTTTCCGTTGACAAAATGGAAAATAACTACTTTCGGGTTGTTCAGGGGGTGAATAGTGCTTTTCGTCGGAACAGCGAGAAATTCGGGATTCGTGCCGTTCTGGACGGCCGATCGTGATTTCAGGCTGTTTGGGGGGCCGATTGGTTATTTGCAACGTTTTAGGGGCGGTACGAGGGTTTTCCGTTGACAAAATGGAAAATAACTACTTTTCGGGTTGTTCAGGGGGTGAATAGTGCTTCTCGTCGGTACAGCGAGAAATTCGGGATTCGTGCCGGTCTGGACGGCCAATCGTGATTTCATGCTATTTAGGGGGCCGATTGGTTATTTGCAACGTTTTAGGGGCGGTACGAGGGTTTTCCGTTGACAAAATGGAAAATAACTACTTTCGGGTTGTTCAGGGGTGAATAGTGCTTTTCGTCGGAACAGCGAGAGATTCGGGATTCGTGCCGTTCTGGACGGCCGATCGTGATTTCAGGCTGTTTGGGGGGCAGATTGGTTATTTGCAACGTTTTAGGGGCGGTACGAGGGTTTTCCGTTGACAAAATGGAAAATAACTACTGTCGGGTTGTTCAGGGGGTGAATAGTGCTTTTCGTCGGAACAGCGAGAAATTCGGGATTCGTGCCGGTCTGGACGGCCAATCGTGATTTCATGCTATTTAGGGGGCCGATTGGTTATTTGCAACGTTTTAGGGGCGGTACGAGGGTTTTCCGTTGACAAAATGGAAAATAACTACTTTCGGGTTGTTCAGGGGTGAATAGTGCTTTTCGTCGGAACAGCGAGAGATTCGGGATTCGTGCCGTTCTGGACGGCCGATCGTGATTTCAGGCTGTTTGGGGGGCAGATTGGTTATTTGCAACGTTTTAGGGGCGGTACGAGGGTTTTCCGTTGACAAAATGGAAAATAACTACTTTCGGGTTGTTCAGGGGTGAATAGTGCTTTTCGTCGGAACAGCGAGAAAATCGGGATTCGTGCCGGTCTGGACGGCCGATCGTGATTTCAGGCTGTTTGGGGGGCAGATTGGTTATTTGCAACGTTTTAGGGGCGGTACGAGGGTTTTCCGTTGACAGAATGGAAAATAACTACTTTCGGGTTGTTCAGGGGGTGAATAGTGCTTTTCGTCGGAACAGCGAGAAATTCGGGATTCGTGCCGTTCTGGACGGCCGATCGTGATTTCAGGCTGTTTGGGGGGCCGATTGGTTATTTGCAACGTTTTAGGGGCGGTACGAGGGTTTTCCGTTGACAAAATGGAAAATAACTACTTTTCGGGTTGTTCAGGGGGTGAATAGTGCTTTTCGTCGGTACAGCGAGAAATTCGGGATTCGTGCCGGTCTGGTCGGCCGATCGAGATTTCAGGCTATTTTGGGGGCAGATTGGTTATTTGCAACGTTTTAGGGGCGGTACGAGGGTTTTCCGTTGACAAAATGGAAAATAACTACTTTCGGGTTGTTCAGGGGTGAATAGTGCTTTTCGTCGGAACAGCGAGAGATTCGGGATTCGTGCCGTTCTGGACGGCCGATCGTGATTTCAGGCTGTTTGGGGGGCAGATTGGTTATTTGCAACGTTTTAGGGGCGGTACGAGGGTTTTCCGTTGACAAAATGGAAAATAACTACTTTCGGGTTGTTCAGGGGTGCATAGTGCTTTTCGTCGGAACAGCGAGAAATTCGGGATTCGTGCCGGTCTGGACGGCCGATCGTGATTTCAGGCTGTTTGGGGGGCAGATTGGTTATTTGCAACGTTTTAGGGGCGGTACGAGGGTTTTCCGTTGACAAAATGGAAAATAACTACTTTCGGGTTGTTCAGGGGGTGAATAGTGCTTCTCGCCGGAACAGCGAGAAATTCGGGATTCGTGCCGTTCTGGACGGCCGATCGTGATTTCAGGCTGTTTGGGGGGCCGATTGGTTATTTGCAACGTTTTAGGGGCGGTACGAGGGTTTTCCGTTGACAAAATGGAAAATAACTACTTTTCGGGTTGTTCAGGGGGTGAATAGTGCTTCTCGTCGGTACAGCGAGAAATTCGGGATTCGGGCCGGTCTGGTCGGCCGATCGAGATTTCAGGCTATTTGGGGGGCAGATTGGTTATTTGCAACGTTTTGGGGGCGGTACGAGGGTTTTCCGTTGACAAAATGGAAAATAACTACTTTCGGGTTGTTCAGGGGTGAATAGTGCTTTTCGTCGGAACAGCGAGAAATTCGGGATTCGTGCCGGTCTGGACGGCCGATCGTGATTTCAGGCTGTTTGGGGGGCAGATTGGTTATTTGCAACGTTTTAGGGGCGGTACGAGGGTTTTCCGTTGACAAAATGGAAAATAACTACTTTCGGGTTGTTCAGGGGTGAATAGTGCTTTTCGTCGGAACGGCGGGAGATTCGGGATTCGTGCCGGTCTGGACGGCCAATCGTGATTTCATGCTATTTAGGGGGCCGATTGGTTATTTGCAACGTTTTAGGGGCGGTACGAGGGTTTTCCGTTGACAAAATGGAAAATAACTACTTTCGGGTTGTTCAGGGGTGAATAGTGCTTTTCGTCGGAACAGCGAGAGATTCGGGATTCGTGCCGTTCTGGACGGCCGATCGTGATTTCAGGCTGTTTGGGGGGCAGATTGGTTATTTGCAACGTTTTAGGAGCGGTACGAGGGTTTTCCGTTGACAAAATGGAAAATAACTACTTTCGGGTTGTTCAGGGGTGAATAGTGCTTTTCGTCGGAACAGCGAGAAATTCGGGATTCGTGCCGTTCTGGACGGCCGATCGTGATTTCAGGCTGTTTGGGGGGCAGATTGGTTATTTGCAACATTTTAGGGGCGGTACGAGGGTTTTCCGTTGACAAAATGGAAAATAACTACTTTCGGGTTGTTCAGGGGGTGAATAGTGCTTTTCGTCGGAACAGCGAGAAATTCGGGATTCGTGCCGTTCTGGACGGCCGATCGTGATTTCAGGCTGTTTGGGGGGCCGATTGGTTATTTGCAACGTTTTAGGGGCGGTACGAGGGTTTTCCGTTGACAAAATGGAAAATAACTACTTTTCGGGTTGTTCAGGGGGTGAATAGTGCTTCTCGTCGGTACAGCGAGAGATTCGGGATTCGTGCCGGTCTGGTCGGCCGATCGAGATTTCAGGCTATTTGGGGGGCAGATTGGTTATTTGCAACGTTTTAGGGGCGGTACGAGGGTTTTCCGTTGACAAAATGGAAAATAACTACTGTCGGGTTGTTCAGGGGGCGAATAGTGCTTTTCGTCGGAACAGCGAGAAATTCGGGATTCGTGCCGGTCTGGACGGCCAATCGTGATTTCATGCTATTTAGGGGGCCGATTGGTTATTTGCAACGTTTTAGGGGCGGTACGAGGGTTTTCCGTTGACAAAATGGAAAATAACTACTTTCGGGTTGTTCAGGGGTGAATAGTGCTTTTCGTCGGAACAGCGAGAGATTCGGGATTCGTGCCGTTCTGGACGGCCGATCGTGATTTCAGGCTGTTTGGGGGACAGATTGGTTATTTGCAACGTTTTAGGGGCGGTACGAGGGTTTTCCGTTGACAAAATGGAAAATAACTACTTTCGGGTTGTTCAGGGGTGAATAGTGCTTTTCGTCGGAACAGCGAGAAATTCGGGATTCGTGCCGGTCTGGACGGCCGATCGTGATTTCAGGCTGTTTGGGGGGCAGATTGGTTATTTGCAACGTTTTAGGGGCGGTACGAGGGTTTTCCGTTGACAGAATGGAAAATAACTACTTTCGGGTTGTTCAGGGGGTGAATAGTGCTTTTCGTCGGAACAGCGAGAAATTCGGGATTCGTGCCGTTCTGGACGGCCGATCGTGATTTCAGGCTGTTTGGGGGGCCGATTGGTTATTTGCAACGTTTTAGGGGCGGTACGAGGGTTTTCCGTTGACAAAATGGAAAATAACTACTTTTCGGGTTGTTCAGGGGGTGAATAGTGCTTCTCGTCGGTACAGCGAGAAATTCGGGATTCGTGCCGGTCTGGTCGGCCGATCGAGATTTCAGGCTATTTGGGGGGCAGATTGGTTATTTGCAACGTTTTAGGGGCGGTACGAGGGTTTTCCGTTGACAAAATGGAAAATAACTACTGTCGGGTTGTTCAGGGGGTGAATAGTGCTTTTCGTCGGAACAGCGAGAAATTCGGGATTCGTGCCGGTCTGGACGGCCAATCGTGATTTCATGCTATTTAGGGGGCCGATTGGTTATTTGCAACGTTTTAGGGGCGGTACGAGGGTTTTCCGTTGACAAAATGGAAAATAACTACTTTCGGGTTGTTCAGGGGTGAATAGTGCTTTTCGTCGGAACAGCGAGAGATTCGGGATTCGTGCCGTTCTGGACGGCCGATCGTGATTTCAGGCTGTTTGGGGGGCAGATTGGTTATTTGCAACGTTTTAGGGGCGGTACGAGGGTTTTCCGTTGACAAAATGGAAAATAACTACTTTCGGGTTGTTCAGGGGTGAATAGTGCTTTTCGTCGGAACAGCGAGAAATTCGGGATTCGTGCCGGTCTGGACGGCCGATCGTGATTTCAGGCTGTTTGGGGGGCAGATTGGTTATTTGCAACGTTTTAGGGGCGGTACGAGGGTTTTCCGTTGACAGAATGGAAAATAACTACTTTCGGGTTGTTCAGGGGGTGAATAGTGCTTTTCGTCGGAACAGCGAGAAATTCGGGATTCGTGCCGTTCTGGACGGCCGATCGTGATTTCAGGCTGTTTGGGGGGCCGATTGGTTATTTGCAACGTTTTAGGGGCGGTACGAGGGTTTTCCGTTGACAAAATGGAAAATAACTACTTTTCGGGTTGTTCAGGGGGTGAATAGTGCTTTTCGTCGGTACAGCGAGAAATTCGGGATTCGTGCCGGTCTGGTCGGCCGATCGAGATTTCAGGCTATTTGGGGGGCAGATTGGTTATTTGCAACGTTTTAGGGGCGGTACGAGGGTTTTCCGTTGACAAAATGGAAAATAACTACTTTCGGGTTGTTCAGGGGTGAATAGTGCTTTTCGTCGGAACAGCGAGAGATTCGGGATTCGTGCCGTTCTGGACGGCCGATCGTGATTTCAGGCTGTTTGGGGGGCAGATTGGTTATTTGCAACGTTTTAGGGGCGGTACGAGGGTTTTCCGTTGACAAAATGGAAAATAACTACTTTCGGGTTGTTCAGGGGTGAATAGTGCTTTTCGTCGGAACAGCGAGAAATTCGGGATTCGTGCCGGTCTGGACGGCCGATCGTGATTTCAGGCTGTTTGGGGGGCAGATTGGTTATTTGCAACGTTTTAGGGGCGGTACGAGGGTTTTCCGTTGACAAAATGGAAAATAACTACTGTCGGGTTGTTCAGGGGGTGAATAGTGCTTTTCGTCGGAACAGCGAGAAATTCGGGATTCGTGCCGGTCTGGACGGCCAATCGTGATTTCATGCTATTTAGGGGGCCGATTGGTTATTTGCAACGTTTTAGGGGCGGTACGAGGGTTTTCCGTTGACAAAATGGAAAATAACTACTTTCGGGTTGTTCAGGGGTGAATAGTGCTTTTCGTCGGAACAGCGAGAGATTCGGGATTCGTGCCGTTCTGGACGGCCGATCGTGATTTCAGGCTGTTTGGGGGGCAGATTGGTTATTTGCAACGTTTTAGGGGCGGTACGAGGGTTTTCCGTTGACAAAATGGAAAATAACTACTTTCGGGTTGTTCAGGGGGTGAATAGTGCTTTTCGTCGGAACAGCGAGAAATTCGGGATTCGTGCCGTTCTGGACGGCCGATCGTGATTTCAGGCTGTTTGGGGGGCCGATTGGTTATTTGCAACGTTTTAGGGGCGGTACGAGGGTTTTCCGTTGACAAAATGGAAAATAACTACTTTCGGGTTGTTCAGGGGTGAATAGTGCTTTTCGTCGGAACAGCGAGAGATTCGGGATTCGTGCCGGTCTGGACGGCCGATCGTGATTTCAGGCTGTTTGGGGGGCAGATTGGTTATTTGCAACGTTTTAGGGGCGGTACGAGGGTTTTCCGTTGACAAAATGGAAAATAACTACTTTCGGGTTGTTCAGGGGTGAATAGTGCTTTTCGTCGGAACAGCGAGAGATTCGGGATTCGTGCCGTTCTGGACGGCCGATCGTGATTTCAGGCTGTTTGGGGGGCAGATTGGTTATTTGCAACGTTTTAGGGGCGGTACGAGGGTTTTCCGTTGACAAAATGGAAAATAACTACTTTCGGGTTGTTCAGGGGTGAATAGTGCTTTTCGTCGGAACAGCGAGAAATTCGGGATTCGTGCCGGTCTGGACGGCCGATCGTGATTTCAGGCTGTTTGGGGGGCAGATTGGTTATTTGCAACGTTTTAGGGGCGGTACGAGGGTTTTCCGTTGACAGAATGGAAAATAACTACTTTCGGGTTGTTCAGGGGGTGAATAGTGCTTTTCGTCGGAACAGCGAGAAATTCGGGATTCGTGCCGTTCTGGACGGCCGATCGTGATTTCAGGCTGTTTGGGGGGCCGATTGGTTATTTGCAACGTTTTAGGGGCGGTACGAGGGTTTTCCGTTGACAAAATGGAAAATAACTACTTTTCGGGTTGTTCAGGGGGTGAATAGTGCTTTTCGTCGGAACAGCGAGAAATTCGGGATTCGTGCCGTTCTGGACGGCCGATCGAGATTTCAGGCTGTTTGGGGGGCAGATTGGTTATTTGCAACGTTTTAGGGGCGGTACGAGGGTTTTCCGTTGACAAAATGGAAAATAACTACTTTCGGGTTGTTCAGGGGTGAATAGTGCTTTTCGTCGGAACAGCGAGAGATTCGGGATTCGTGCCGTTCTGGACGGCCGATCGTGATTTCAGGCTGTTTGGGGGGCAGATTGGTTATTTGCAACGTTTTAGGGGCGGTACGAGGGTTTTCCGTTGACAAAATGGAAAATAACTACTTTCGGGTTGTTCAGGGGTGAATAGTGCTTTTCGTCGGAACAGCGAGAAATTCGGGATTCGTGCCGGTCTGGACGGCCGATCGTGATTTCAGGCTGTTTGGGGGGCAGATTGGTTATTTGCAACGTTTTAGGGGCGGTACGAGGGTTTTCCGTTGACAAAATGGAAAATAACTACTTTCGGGTTGTTCAGGGGGTGAATAGTGCTTTTCGTCGGAACAGCGAGAAATTCGGGATTCGTGCCGTTCTGGACGGCCGATCGTGATTTCAGGCTGTTTGGGGGGCCGATTGGTTATTTGCAACGTTTTAGGGGCGGTACGAGGGTTTTCCGTTGACAAAATGGAAAATAACTACTTTTCGGGTTGTTCAGGGGGTGAATAGTGCTTTTCGTCGGAACAGCGAGAAATTCGGGATTCGTGCCGTTCTGGACGGCCGATCGAGATTTCAGGCTGTTTGGGGGGCAGATTGGTTATTTGCAACGTTTTAGGGGCGGTACGAGGGTTTTCCGTTGACAAAATGGAAAATAACTACTTTCGGGTTGTTCAGGGGTGAATAGTGCTTTTCGTCGGAACAGCGAGAGATTCGGGATTCGTGCCGTTCTGGACGGCCGATCGTGATTTCAGGCTGTTTGGGGGGCAGATTGGTTATTTGCAACGTTTTAGGGGCGGTACGAGGGTTTTCCGTTGACAAAATGGAAAATAACTACTTTCGGGTTGTTCAGGGGTGAATAGTGCTTTTCGTCGGAACAGCGAGAGATTCGGGATTCGTGCCGGTCTGGACGGCCGATCGTGATTTCAGGCTGTTTGGGGGGCAGATTGGTTATTTGCAACGTTTTAGGGGCGGTACGAGGGTTTTCCGTTGACAAAATGGAAAATAACTACTTTCGGGTTGTTCAGGGGGTGAATAGTGCTTCTCGTCGGTACAGCGAGAAATTCGGGATTCGTGCCGTTCTGGACGGCCGATCGTGATTTCAGGCTGTTTGGGGGGCCGATTGGTTATTTGCAACGTTTTAGGGGCGGTACGAGGGTTTTCCGTTGACAAAATGGAAAATAACTACTTTTCGGGTTGTTCAGGGGGTGAATAGTGCTTCTCGTCGGTACAGCGAGAAATTCGGGATTCGGGCCGGTCTGGTCGGCCGATCGAGATTTCAGGCTATTTGGGGGGCAGATTGGTTATTTGCAACGTTTTAGGGGCGGTACGAGGGTTTTCCGTTGACAAAATGGAAAATAACTACTTTCGGGTTGTTCAGGGGTGAATAGTGCTTTTCGTCGGAACAGCGAGAAATTCGGGATTCGTGCCGGTCTGGACGGCCGATCGTGATTTCAGGCTGTTTGGGGGGCAGATTGGTTATTTGCAACGTTTTAGGGGCGGTACGAGGGTTTTCCGTTGACAAAATGGAAAATAACTACTTTCGGGTTGTTCAGGGGTGAATAGTGCTTTTCGTCGGAACAGCGAGAGATTCGGGATTCGTGCCGTTCTGGACGGCCGATCGTGATTTCAGGCAGTTTGGGGGGCAGATTGGTTATTTGCAACGTTTTAGGGGCGGTACGAGGGTTTTCCGTTGGCAAAATGGAAAATAACTACTTTCGGGTTGTTCAGGGGTGAATAGTGCTTTTCGTCGGAACAGCGAGAAATTCGGGATTCGTGCCGGTCTGGACGGCCGATCGTGATTTCAGGCTGTTTGGGGGGCCGATTGGTTATTTGCAACGTTTTAGGGGCGGTACGAGGGTTTTCCGTTGACAAAATGGAAAATAACTACTTTTCGGGTTGTTCAGGGGGTGAATAGTGCTTCTCGTCGGTACAGCGAGAAATTCGGGATTCGTGCCGGTCTGGTCGGCCGATCGAGATTTCAGGCTATTTGGGGGGCAGATTGGTTATTTGCAACGTTTTAGGGGCGGTACGAGGGTTTTCCGTTGACAAAATGGAAAATAACTGCTTTCGGGTTGCTCAGGGGTGAATAGTGCTTTTCATCGGAACAGCGAGAAATTCGGGATTCGTGCCGGTCTGGACGGCCGATCGTGATTTCAGGCTGTTTGGGGGGCAGATTGGTTATTTGCAACGTTTTAGGGGCGGTACGAGGGTTTTCCGTTGACAAAATGGAAAATAACTACTTTCGGGTTGTTCAGGGGTGAATAGTGCTTTTCGTCGGAACAGCGGGAATTTCGGGATTCGTGCCGGTCTGGACGGCCAATCGTGATTTCATGCTATTTAGGGGGCCGATTGGTTATTTGCAACGTTTTAGGGGCGGTACGAGGGTTTTCCGTTGACAAAATGGAAAATAACTACTTTCGGGTTGTTCAGGGGTGAATAGTGCTTTTCGTCGGAACAGCGAGAGATTCGGGATTCGTGCCGTTCTGGACGGCCGATCGTGATTTCAGGCTGTTTGGGGGGCAGATTGGTTATTTGCAACGTTTTAGGGGCGGTACGAGGGTTTTCCGTTGACAAAATGGAAAATAACTACTTTCGGGTTGTTCAGGGGTGAATAGTGCTTTTCGTCGGAACAGCGAGAGATTCGGGATTCGTGCCGTTCTGGACGGCCGATCGTGATTTCAGGCAGTTTGGGGGGCAGATTGGTTATTTGCAACGTTTTAGGGGCGGTACGAGGGTTTTCCGTTGACAGAATGGAAAATAACTACTTTCGGGTTGTTCAGGGGTGAATAGTGCTTTTCGTCGGAACAGCGAGAAATTCGGGATTCGTGCCGGTCTGGACGGCCGATCGTGATTTCAGGCTATTTGGGGGGCAGATTGGTTATTTGCAACGTTTTAGGGGCGGTACGAGGGTTTTCCGTTGACAAAATGGAAAATAACTACTGTCGGGTTGTTCAGGGGGTGAATAGTGCATTTCGTCGGAACAGCGAGAAATTCGGGATTCGTGCCGGTCTGGACGGCCAATCGTGATTTCATGCTGTTTGGGGGGCCGATTGGTTATTTGCAACGTTTTAGGGGCGGTACGAGGGTTTTCCGTTGACAAAATGGAAAATAACTACTTTCGGGTTGCTCAGTGGTGAATAGTGCTTTTCATCGGAACAGCGAGAGATTCGGGATTCGTGCCGTTCTGGACGGCCGATCGTGATTTCAGGCTGTTTGGGGGGCAGATTGGTTATTTGCAACGTTTTAGGGGCGGTACGAGGGTTTTCCGTTGACAAAATGGAAAATAACTACTTTCGGGTTGTTCAGGGGTGAATAGTGCTTTTCGTCGGAACAGCGAGAAATTCGGGATTCGTGCCGGTCTGGACGGCCGATCGTGATTTCAGGCTGTTTGGGGGGCAGATTGGTTATTTGCAACGTTTTAGGGGCGGTACGAGGGTTTTCCGTTGACAAAATGGAAAATAACTACTTTCGGGTTGTTCAGGGGGTGAATAGTGCTTTTCGTCGGAACAGCGAGAGATTCGGGATTCGTGCCGTTCTGGACGGCCGATCGTGATTTCAGGCTGTTTGGGGGGCAGATTGGTTATTTGCAACGTTTTAGGGGCGGTACGAGGGTTTTCCGTTGACAGAATGGAAAATAACTACTTTCGGGTTGTTCAAGGGTGAATAGTGCTTTTCGTCGGAACAGCGAGAAATTCGGGATTCGTGCCGTTCTGGACGGCCGATCGTGATTTCAGGCTGTTTGGGGGTCAGATTGGTTATTTGCAACGTTTTAGGGGCGGTACGAGGGTTTTCCGTTGACAAAATGGAAAATAACTACTTTCGGGTTGTTCAGGGGGTGAATAGTGCTTTTCGTCGGAACAGCGAGAAATTCGGGATTCGTGCCGTTCTGGACGGCCGATCGTGATTTCAGGCTGTTTGGGGGGCCGATTGGTTATTTGCAACGTTTTAGGGGCGGTACGAGGGTTTTCCGTTGACAAAATGGAAAATAACTACTTTCGGGTTGCTCAGTGGTGAATAGTGCTTTTCGTCGGAACAGCGAGAGATTCGGGATTCGTGCCGTTCTGGACGGCCGATCGTGATTTCAGGCAGTTTGGGGGGCAGATTGGTTATTTGCAACGTTTTAGGGGCGGTACGAGGGTTTTCCGTTGACAAAATGGAAAATAACTACTTTCGGGTTGTTCAGGGGGTGAATAGTGCTTCTCGTCGGTACAGCGAGAAATTCGGGATTCGTGCCGTTCTGGACGGCCGATCGTGATTTCAGGCTGTTTGGGGGGCCGATTGGTTATTTGCAACGTTTTAGGGGCGGTACGAGGGTTTTCCGTTGACAAAATGGAAAATAACTACTTTTCGGGTTGTTCAGGGGGTGAATAGTGCTTCTCGTCGGTACAGCGAGAAATTCGGGATTCGGGCCGGTCTGGTCGGCCGATCGAGATTTCAGGCTATTTGGGGGGCAGATTGGTTATTTGCAACGTTTTAGGGGCGGTACGAGGGTTTTCCGTTGACAAAATGGAAAATAACTACTTTCGGGTTGTTCAGGGGTGAATAGTGCTTTTCGTCGGAACAGCGAGAAATTCGGGATTCGTGCCGGTCTGGACGGCCGATCGTGATTTCAGGCTGTTTGGGGGGCAGATTGGTTATTTGCAACGTTTTAGGGGCGGTACGAGGGTTTTCCGTTGACAAAATGGAAAATAACTACTTTCGGGTTGTTCAGGGGTGAATAGTGCTTTTCGTCGGAACAGCGAGAAATTCGGGATTCGTGCCGTTCTGGACGGCCGATCGTGATTTCAGGCAGTTTGGGGGGCAGATTGGTTATTTGCAACGTTTTAGGGGCGGTACGAGGGTTTTCCGTTGGCAAAATGGAAAATAACTACTTTCGGGTTGTTCAGGGGGTGAATAGTGCTTTTCGTCGGAACAGCGAGAAATTCGGGATTCGTGCCGGTCTGGACGGCCGATCGTGATTTCAGGCTGTTTGGGGGGCCGATTGGTTATTTGCAACGTTTTAGGGGCGGTACGAGGGTTTTCCGTTGACAAAATGGAAAATAACTACTTTTCGGTTTGTTCAGGGGGTGAATAGCGCTTCTCGTCGGTACAGCGAGAAATTCGGGATTCGCGCCGGTCTGGTCGGCCGATCGAGATTTCAGGCTATTTGGGGGGCAGATTGGTTATTTGCAACGTTTTAGGGGCGGTACGAGGGTTTTCCGTTGACAAAATGGAAAATAACTACTTTCGGGTTGTTCAGGGGGTGAATAGTGCTTTTCGTCGGAACAGCGAGAAATTCGGGATTCGTGCCGGTCTGGACGGCCGATCGTGATTTCAGGCTGTTTGGGGGGCAGATTGGTTATTTGCAACGTTTTAGGGGCGGTACGAGGGTTTTCCGTTGACAGAATGGAAAATAACTACTTTCGGGTTGTTCAGGGGGTGAATAGTGCTTTTCGTCGGAACAGCGAGAAATTCGGGATTCGTGCCGTTCTGGACGGCCGATCGTGATTTCAGGCTGTTTGGGGGGCCGATTGGTTATTTGCAACGTTTTAGGGGCGGTACGAGGGTTTTCCGTTGACAAAATGGAAAATAACTACTTTTCGGGTTGTTCAGGGGGTGAATAGCGCTTCTCGTCGGTACAGCGAGAAATTCGGGATTCGCGCCGGTCTGGTCGGCCGATCGAGATTTCAGGCTATTTGGGGGGCAGATTGGTTATTTGCAACGTTTTAGGGGCGGTACGAGGGTTTTCCGTTGACAAAATGGAAAATAACTACTGTCGGGTTGTTCAGGGGGTGAATAGTGCATTTCGTCGGAACAGCGAGAAATTCGGGATTCGTGCCGGTCTGGACGGCCAATCGTGATTTCATGCTGTTTGGGGGGCCGATTGGTTATTTGCAACGTTTTAGGGGCGGTACGAGGGTTTTCCGTTGACAAAATGGAAAATAACTACTTTCGGGTTGTTCAGGGGTGAATAGTGCTTTTCGTCGGTACAGCGAGAAATTCGGGATTCGTGCCGGTTTGGTCAGCCGATCGAGATTTCAGGCTGTTTGGGGGGCAGATTGGTTATTTGCAACGTTTTAGGGGCGGTACGAGGGTTTTCCGTTGACAAAATGGAAAATAACTACTTTCGGGTTGTTCAGGGGTGAATAGTGCTTTTCGTCGGAACAGCGAGAAATTTGGGATTCGTGCCGGTCTGGACGGCCAATCGTGATTTCAGGCTGTTTGGGGGGCAGATTGGTTATATGCTACGTTTTAGGGGCGGTACGAGGGTTTTCCGTTGACAAAATGGAAAATAGCTACTTTTCGGGTTGTTCAGGGGGTGAATAGTGCATTTCGTCGGAACAGCGAGAAATTCGGGATTCGTGCCGGTCTGGACGGCCAATCGTGATTTCATGCTGTTTGGGGGGCCGATTGGTTATTTGCAACGTTTTAGGGGCGGTACGAGGGTTTTCCGTTGACAAAATGGAAAATAACTACTTTCGGGTTGTTCAGGGGTGAATAGTGCTTTTCGTCGGAACAGCGAGAAATTCGGGATTCGTGCTGGTCTGGACGGCCGATCGTGATTTCAGGCTGTTTGGGGGGCAGATTGGTTATTTGCAACGTTTTAGGGGCGGTACGAGGGTTTTCCGTTGACAAAATGGAAAATAACTACTTTCGGGTTGTTCAGGGGTGAATAGTGCTTTTCGTCGGAACAGCGAGAAATTCGGGATTCGTGCCGGTCTGGACGGCCAATCGTGATTTCAGGCTGTTTGGGGGGCAGATTGGTTATATGCTACGTTTTAGGGGCGGTACGAGGGTTTTCCGTTGACAAAATGGAAAATAGCTACTTTTCGGGTTGTTTAGGGGGTGAATAGTGCTTCTCGTCGGTACAGCGAGAAATTCGGGATTCGTGCCGGTTTGGTCAGCCGATCGAGATTTCAGGCTGTTTGGGGGGCAGATTGGTTATTTGCAACGTTTTAGGGGCGGTACGATGGTTTTCCGTTGACAGAATGGAAAATAACTACTTTCGGGTTGCTCAGGGGTGAATAGTGCTTTTCATCGGAACAGCGAGAAATTCGGGATTCGTGCCGGTCTGGACGGCCGATCGTGATTTCAGGCTGTTTGGGGGGCAGATTGGTTATTTGCAACGTTTTAGGGGCGGTACGACGGTTTTCCGTTGACAAAATGGAAAATAACTACTTTCGGGTTGTTCAGGGGTGAATAGTGCTTTTCGTCGGAACAGCGGGAAATTCGGGATTCGTGCCGGTCTGGACGGCCAATCGTGATTTCATGCTATTTAGGGGGCCGATTGGTTATTTGCAACGTTTTAGGGGCGGTACGAGGGTTTTCCGTTGACAAAATGGAAAATAACTACTTTCGGGTTGTTCAGGGGTGAATAGTGCTTTTCGTCGGAACAGCGAGAGATTCGGGATTCGTGCCGTTCTGGACGGCCGATCGTGATTTCAGGCTGTTTGGGGGGCAGATTGGTTATTTGCAACGTTTTAGGGGCGGTACGAGGGTTTTCCGTTGACAAAATGGAAAATAACTACTTTCGGGTTGTTCAGGGGTGAATAGTGCTTTTCGTCGGAACAGCGAGAGATTCGGGATTCGTGCCGTTCTGGACGGCCGATCGTGATTTCAGGCAGTTTGGGGGGCAGATTGGTTATTTGCAACGTTTTAGGGGCGGTACGAGGGTTTTCCGTTGGCAAAATGGAAAATAACTACTTTCGGGTTGTTCAGGGGTGAATAGTGCTTTTCGTCGGAACAGCGAGAAATTCGGGATTCGTGCCGGTCTGGACGGCCGATCGTGATTTCAGGCTGTTTGGGGGGCCGATTGGTTATTTGCAACGTTTTAGGGGCGGTACGAGGGTTTTCCGTTGACAAAATGGAAAATAACTACTTTTCGGGTTGTTCAGGGGGTGAATAGTGCTTCTCGTCGGTACAGCGAGAAATTCGGGATTCGTGCCGGTCTGGTCGGCCGATCGAGATGTCAGGCTATTTGGGGGGCAGATTGGTTATTTGCAACGTTTTAGGGGCGGTACGAGGGTTTTCCGTTGACAAAATGGAAAATAACTGCTTTCGGGTTGCTCAGGGGTGAATAGTGCTTTTCATCGGAACAGCGAGAAATTCAGGATTCGTGCCGGTCTGGACGGCCGATCGTGATTTCAGGCTGTTTGGGGGGCAGATTGGTTATTTGCAACGTTTTAGGGGCGGTACGATGGTTTTCCGTTGACAGAATGGAAAATAACTACTTTCGGGTTGCTCAGGGGTGAATAGTGCTTTTCGTCGGAACAGCGAGAGATTCGGGATTCGTGCCGGTCTGGACGGCCGATCGTGATTTCAGGCTGTTTGGGCGGCAGATTGGTTATTTGCAACGTTTTAGGGGCGGTACGAGGGTTTTCCGTTGACAAAATGGAAAATAACTACTTTCGGGTTGTTCAGGGGTGAATAGTGCTTTTCGTCGGAACAGCGAGAGATTCGGGATTCGTGCCGTTCTGGACGGCCGATCGTGATTTCAGGCCGTTTGGGGGGCAGATTGGTTATATGCTACGTTTTAGGGGCGGTACGAGGGTTTTCCGTTGACAAAATGGAAAATAGCTACTTTTCGGGTTGTTCAGGGGGTGAATAGTGCTTCTCGTCGGTACAGCGAGAAATTCGGGATTCGTGCCGGTTTGGTCAGCCGATCGAGATTTCAGGCTGTTTGGGGGGCAGATTGGTTATTTGCAACGTTTTAGGGGCGGTACGATGGTTTTCCGTTGACAGAATGGAAAATAACTACTTTCGGGTTGCTCAGGGGTGAATAGTGACTTTCATCGGAACAGCGAGAAATTCGGGATTCGTGCCGGTCTGGACGGCCGATCGTGATTTCAGGCTGTTTGGGCGGCAGATTGGTTATTTGCAACGTTTTAGGGGCGGTACGAGGGTTTTCCGTTGACAAAATGGAAAATAACTACTTTCGGGTTGTTCAGGGGTGAATAGTGCTTTTCGTCGGAACAGCGAGAGATTCGGGATTCGTGCCGTTCTGGACGGCCGATCGTGATTTCAGGCTGTTTGGGGGGCAGATTGGTTATTTGCAACGTTTTAGGGGCGGTACGAGGGTTTTCCGTTGACAAAATGGAAAATAACTACTTTCGGGTTGTTCAGGGGTGAATAGTGCTTTTCGTCGGAACAGCGAGAGATTCGGGATTCGTGCCGTTCTGGACGGCCGATCGTGATTTCAGGCAGTTTGGGGGGCAGATTGGTTATTTGCAACGTTTTAGGGGCGGTACGAGGGTTTTCCGTTGACAAAATGGAAAATAACTACTTTCGGGTTGTTCAGGGGGTGAATAGTGTTTTTCGTCGGAACAGCGAGAAATTCGGGATTCGTGCCGGTCTGGACGGCCGATCGTGATTTCAGGCTGTTTGGGGGGCAGATTGGTTATTTGCAACGTTTTAGGGGCGGTACGAGGGTTTTCCGTTGACAAAATGGAAAATAACTACTTTCGGGTTGTTCAGGGGTGAATAGTGCTTTTCGTCGGAACAGCGAGAAATTCGGGATTCGTGCCGGTCTGGACGGCCGATCGTGATTTCAGGCTATTTGGGGGGCAGATTGGTTATTTGCAACGTTTTAGGGGCGGTACGAGGGTTTTCCGTTGACAAAATGGAAAATAGCTACTTTTCGGGTTGTTCAGGGGGTGAATAGTGCTTCTCGTCGGTAAAGCGAGAAATTCGGGATTCGTGCCGGTCTGGTCAGCCGATCGAGATTTCAGGCTGTTTGGGAGGCAGATTGGTTATTTGCAACGTTTTAGGGGCGGTACGATGGTTTTCCGTTGACAGAATGGAAAATAACTACTTTCGGGTTGTTCAGGGGGTGAATAGTGCTTTTCGTCGGAACAGCGAGAAATTCGGGATTCGTGCCGGTCTGGGCGGCCAATCGTGATTTCAGGCTGTTTGGGGGGCAGATTGGTTATTTACAACGTTTTAGGGGCGGTACGAGGGTTTTCCGTTGACAAAATGGAAAATAACTACTTTCGGGTTGTTCAGGGGTGAATAGTGCTTTTCGTCGGAACAGCGGGAAATTCGGGATTCGTGCCGGTCTGGACGGCCAATCGTGATTTCATGCTATTTAGGGGGCCGATTGGTTATTTGCAACGTTTTAGGGGCGGTACGAGGGTTTTCCGTTGACAAAATGGAAAATAACTACTTTCGGGTTGTTCAGGGGTGAATAGTGCTTTTCGTCGGAACAGCGAGAGATTCGGGATTCGTGCCGTTCTGGACGGCCGATCGTGATTTCAGGCCGTTTGGGGGGCAGATTGGTTATTTGCAACGTTTTAGGGGCGGTACGAGGGTTTTCCGTTGACAAAATGGAAAATAACTACTTTCGGGTTGTTCAGGGGTGAATAGTGCTTTTCGTCGGAACAGCGAGAAATTCGGGATTCGTGCCGGTCTGGACGGCCGATCGTGATTTCAGGCTGTTTGGGGGGCAGATTGGTTATTTGCAACGTTTTAGGGGCGGTACGAGGGTTTTCCGTTGACAAAATGGAAAATAACTACTTTCGGGTTGTTCAGGGGTGAATAGTGCTTTTCGTCGGAACAGCGAGAAATTCGGGATTCGTGCCGGTCTGGACGGCCAATCGTGATTTCAGGCTGTTTGGGGGGCAAATTGGTTATATGCTACGTTTTAGGGGCGGTACGAGGGTTTTCCGTTGACAAAATGGAAAATAGCTACTTTTCGGGTTGTTCAGGGGGTGAATAGTGCTTCTCGTCGGTACAGCGAGAAATTCGGGATTCGTGCCGGTTTGGTCAGCCGATCGAGATTTCAGGCTGTTTGGGGGGCCGATTGGTTATTTGCAACGTTTTAGGGGCGGTACGATGGTTTTCCGTTGACAGAATGGAAAATAACTACTTTCGGGTTGCTCAGGGGTGTATAGTGCTTTTCATCGGAACAGCGAGAAATTCGGGATTCGTGCCGGTCTGGACGGCCGATCGTGATTTCAGGCTGTTTGGGGGGCAGATTGGTTATTTGCAACGTTTTAGGGGCGGTACGAGGGTTTTCCGTTGACAAAATGGAAAATAACTACTTTTCGGGTTGTTCAGGGGTGAATAGTGCTTTTCGTCGGAACAGCGAGAAATTCGGGATTCGTGCCGGTTTGGTCAGCCGATCGAGATTTCAGGCTGTTTGGGGGGCCGATTGGTTATTTGCAACGTTTTAGGGGCGGTACGATGGTTTTCCGTTGACAGAATGGAAAATAACTACTTTCGGGTTGCTCAGGGGTGTATAGTGCTTTTCATCGGAACAGCGAGAAATTCGGGATTCGTGCCGGTCTGGACGGCCGATCGTGATTTCAGGCTGCTTGGGGGGCAGATTGGTTATTTGCAACGTTTTAGGGGCGGTACGAGGGTTTTCCGTTGACAAAATGGAAAATAACTACTTTTCGGGTTGTTCAGGGGTGAATAGTGCTTTTCGTCGGAACAGCGGGAAATTCGGGATTCGTGCCGGTCTGGACGGCCAATCGTGATTTCAGGCTGTTTGGGGGGCAGATTGGTTATTTGCAACGTTTTAGGGGCGGTACGAGGGTTTTCCGTTGACAAAATGGAAAATAACTACTTTCGGGTTGTTCAGGGGTGAATAGTGCTTTTCGTCGGAACAGCGAGAAATTCGGGATTCGTGCCGGTCTGGACGGCCGATCGTGATTTCAGGCTGTTTGGGGGGCAGATTGGTTATTTGCAACGTTTTAGGGGCGGTACGATGGTTTTCCGTTGACAGAATGGAAAATAACTACTTTTCGGGTTGTTCAGGGGTGAATAGTGCTTTTCGTCGGAACAGCGAGAAATTCGGGATTCGTGCCGGTTTGGTCAGCCGATCGAGATTTCAGGCTGTTTGGGGGGCCGATTGGTTATTTGCAACGTTTTAGGGGCGGTACGATGGTTTTCCGTTGACAGAATGGAAAATAACTACTTTCGGGTTGCTCAGGGGTGTATAGTGCTTTTCATCGGAACAGCGAGAAATTCGGGATTCGTGCCGGTCTGGACGGCCGATCGTGATTTCAGGCTGTTTGGGGGGCAGATTGGTTATTTGCAACGTTTTAGGGGCGGTACGAGGGTTTTCCGTTGACAAAATGGAAAATAACTACTTTTCGGGTTGTTCAGGGGTGAATAGTGCTTTTCGTCGGAACAGCGGGAAATTCGGGATTCGTGCCGGTCTGGACGGCCAATCGTGATTTCAGGCTGTTTGGGGGGCAGATTGGTTATTTGCAACGTTTTAGGGGCGGTACGAGGGTTTTCCGTTGACAAAATGGAAAATAACTACTTTCGGGTTGTTCAGGGGTGAATAGTGCTTTTCGTCGGAACAGCGAGAAATTCGGGATTCGTGCCGGTCTGGACGGCCAAACGTGATTTCAGGCTGTTTGGGGGGCCGATTGGTTATTTGCAACGTTTTAGGGGCGGTACGATGGTTTTCCGTTGACAAAATGGAAAATAACTACTTTCGGGTTGTTCAGGGGGTGAATAGTGCTTTTCGTCGGAACAGCGAGAAATTCGGGATTCGTGCCGGTCTGGACGGCCGATCGTGATTTTAGGCTATTTGGGGGGCAGATTGGTTATTTGCAACGTTTTAGGGGCGGTACGAGGGTTTTCCGTTGACAAAATGGAAAATAACTACTTTTCGGGTTGTTCAGGGGGTGAATAGTGCTTCTCGTCGGTAAAGCGAGATATTCGGGATTCGTGCCGGTCTGGTCAGCCGATCGAGATTTCAGGCTGTTTGGGAGGCAGATTGGTTATTTGCAACGTTTTAGGGGCGGTACGATGGTTTTCCGTTGACAGAATGGAAAATAACTACTTTCGGGTTGTTCAGGGGGTGAATAGTGCTTTTCGTCGGAACAGCGAGAAATTCGGGATTCGTGCCGGTCTGGACGGCCGATCGTGATTTCAGGCTGTTTGGGGGGCAGATTGGTTATTTGCAACGTTTTAGGGGCGGTACGATGGTTTTCCGTTGACAGACTGGAAAATAACTACTTTCGGGTTGCTCAGGGGTGAATAGTGCTTTTCATCGGAACAGCGAGAAATTCGGGATTCGTGCCGGTCTGGACGGCCGATCGTGATTTCAGGCTGTTTGGGGGGCAGATTGGTTATTTGCAACGTTTTAGGGGCGGTACGAGGGTTTTCCGTTGACAAAATGGAAAATAACTACTTTCGGGTTGTTCAGGGGTGAATAGTGCTTTTCGTCGGAACAGCGGGAAATTCGGGATTCGTGCCGGTCTGGACGGCCAATCGTGATTTCATGCTGTTTGGGGGGCCAATTGGTTATTTGCAACGTTTTAGGGGCGGTACGAGGGTTTTCCGTTGACAGAATGGAAAATAACTACTTTCGGGTTGTTCAGGGGTGAATAGTGCTTTTCGTCGGAACAGCGAGAGATTCGGGATTCGTGCCGTTCTGGACGGCCGATCGTGATTTCAGGCTGTTTGGGGGGCAGATTGGTTATTTGCAACGTTTTAGGGGCGGTACGAGGGTTTTCCGTTGACAAAATGGAAAATAACTACTTTCGGGTTGTTCAGGGGTGAATAGTGCTTTTCGTCGGAACAGCGAGAAATTCGGGATTCGTGCCGGTCTGGACGGCCGATCGTGATTTCAGGCTGTTTGGGGGGCAGATTGGTTATTTGCAACGTTTTAGGGGCGGTACGAGGGTTTTCCGTTGACAAAATGGAAAATAACTACTTTTCGGGTTGTTCAGGGGGTGAATAGTGCTTCTCGTCGGTACAGCGAGAAATTCGGGATTCGTGCCGGTCTGGTCGGCCGATCGAGATTTCAGGCTATTTGGGGGGCAGATTTGTTATTTGCAACGTTTTAGGGGCGGTACGATGGTTTTCCGTTGACAGAATGGAAAATAACTACTTTCGGGTTGCTCAGTGGTGAATAGTGCTTTTCATCGGAACAGCGAGAAATTCGGGATTCGTGCCGGTCTGGACGGCCGATCGTGATTTCAGGCTATTTGGGGGGCAGATTGGTTATTTGCAACATTTTAGGGGCAGTACGAGGGTTTTCCGTTGACAAAATGGAAAATAACTACTTTCGGGTTGTTCAGGGGTGAATAGTGCTTTTTGTCGGAACAGCGAGAAATTTGGGATTCGTGCCGGTCTGGACGGCCAATCGTGATTTCAGGCTATTTGGGGGGCAGATTGGTTATTTGCAACGTTTTAGGGGCGGTACGATGGTTTTCCGTTGACAGATTGGAAAATAACTACTTTCGGGTTGCTCAGGGGTGAATAGTGCTTTTCATCGGAACAGCGAGAAATTCGGGATTCGTGCCGGTCTGGACGGCCGATCGTGATTTCAGGCTGTTTGGGGGGCAGATTGGTTATTTGCAACGTTTTAGGGGCGGTACGAGGGTTTTCCGTTGACAAAATGGAAAATAACTACTTTCGGGTTGTTCAGGGGTGAATAGTGCTTTTCGTCGGAACAGCGAGAAATTCGGGATTCGTGCCGGTCTGGACGGCCAAACGTGATTTCATGCTGTTTGGGGGGCAGATTGGTTATTTGCAACGTTTTTGGGGCGGTACGAGGGTTTTCCGTTGACAAAATGGAAAATAACTACTTTCTGGTTGTTCAGGGGTGAATAGTGCTTTTCGTCGGAACAGCGAGAAATTCGGGATTCGTGCCGGTCTGGACGGCCGAGCGTGATTTCAGGCTATTTGGGGGGCAGATTGGTTATTTGCAACATTTTAGGGGCAGTACGAGGGTTTTCCGTTGACAAAATGGAAAATAACTACTTTCGGGTTGTTCAGGGGTGAATAGTGCTTTTCGTCGGAACAGCGAGAAATTCGGGATTCGTGCCGGTCTGGACGGCCAAACGTGATTTCAGGCTATTTGGGGGGCAGATTGGTTATTTGCAACGTTTTAGCGGTGGTACGAGGGTTTTCCGTTGACAAAATGGAAAATAACTACTTTCGGGTTGTTCAGGGGTGAATAGTGCTTTTCGTCGGAACAGCGAGAAATTCGGGATTCGTGCCGGTCTGGACGGCCAATCGTGATTTCAGGCTATTTGGGGGGCAGATTGGTTATTTGCAACGTTTTAGCGGTGGTACGAGGGTTTTCCGTTGACAAAATGGAAAATAACTACTTTCGGGTTGTTCAGGGGTGAATAGTGCTTTTCGTCGGAACAGCGAGAAATTCGGGATTCGTGCCGGTCTGGACGGCCAATCGTGATTTCAGGCTATTTGGGGGGCAGATTGGTTATTTGCAACGTTTTAGCGGTGGTACGAGGGTTTTCCGTTGACAAAATGGAAAATAACTACTTTCGGGTTGTTAAGGGGTGAATAGTGCTTTTCGTCGGAACAGCGAGAAATTCGGGATTCGTGCCGGTCTGGACGGCCGATCGTGATTTCAGGCTGTTTGGGGGGCAGATTGGTTATTTGCAACGTTTTAGGGGCGGTACGAGGGTTTTCCGTTGACAAAATGGAAAATAACTACTTTCGGGTTGTTCAGGGGTGAATAGTGCTTTTCGTCGGAACAGCGAGAAATTCGGGATTCGTGCCGGTCTGGACAGCCAATCGTGATTTCATGCTGTTTGGGGGGCAGATTGGTTATTTGCAACGTTTTTGGGGCGGTACGAGGGTTTTCCATTGACAAAATGGAAAATAACTACTTTCGGGTTGTTCAGGGGTGAATAGTGCTTTTCGTCGGAACAGCGAGTGATTCGGGATTCGCGCCGGTCTGGACGGCCGATCGTGATTTCAGGCTGTTTGGGGGGCAGATTGGTTATTTGCAACGTTTTAGGGGCGGTACGAGGGTTTTCCGTTGACAAAATGGAAAATAACTACTTTCGGGTTGTTCAGGGGTGAATAGTGCTTTTCGCCGGAACAACAAGAAATTCGGGATTCGTGCCGGTCTGGACGGCCAATCGTGATTTCAGGCTGTTTGGGGGGCAGATTGGTTATATGCAACGTTCTAGGGGCGGTACGAGGGTTTTCCGTTGACAAAATGGAAAATAACTACTTTTCGGGTTGTTCAGGGGGTGAATGGTGCTTCTCGTCGGTACAGCGAGAAATTCGGGATTCGTGCCGGTCTGGTCGGCCGATCGAGATTTCAGGCTGTTTGGGGGGCAGATTGGTTATTTGCAACGTTTTAGGGGCGGTACGAGGGTTTTCCGTTGACAAAATGGAAAATAACTACTTTCTGGTTGTTCAGGGGTGAACCATGCTTTTCGTCGAAACAGCGAGAAATTCGGGATTCGTGCCGGTCTGGGCGGCCGATCGGGACTTCAGGCTGTTTGGGGGGCAGATTGGTTATTTGCAACGTTTTAGGGGCGGTACGATGGTTTTCCGTTGACAGAATGGAAAATAACTACTTTCGGGTTGTTCAGGGGTGAATAGTGCTTTTCGTCGGAACAGCGAGAAATTCGGGATTCGTGCCGGTCTGGACGGCTGATCGTGATTTCAGGCTGTTTGGGGGGCAGATTGGTTATTTGCAACGTTTTAGGGGCGGTACGAGGGTTTTCCGTTGACAAAATGGAAAATAACTACTTTCGGGTTGTTCAGGGGTGAATAGTGCTTTTCGTCGGAACAGCGAGAAATTCGGGATTCGTGCCGGTCTGGACGGCCAATCGTGATTTCATGCTGTTTGGGGGGCAGATTGGTTATTTGCAACGTTTTTGGGGCGGTACGAGGGTTTTCCGTTGACAAAATGGAAAATAACTACTTTCGGGTTGTTCAGGGGTGAATAGTGCTTTTCGTCGGAACAACGAGAAATTCGGGATTCGTGCCGGTCTGGACGGCCAATCGTGATTTCAGGCTGTTTGGGGGGCAGATTGGTTATATGCAACGTTCTAGGGGCGGTACGAGGGTTTTCCGTTGACAAAATGGAAAATAACTACTTTTCGGGTTGTTCAGGGGGTGAATGGTGCTTCTCGTCGGTACAGCGAGAAATTCGGGATTCGTGCCGGTCTGGTCGGCCGATCGAGATTTCAGGCTGTTTGGGGGGCAGATTGGTTATTTGCAACGTTTTAGGGGCGGTACGAGGGTTTTCCGTTGACAAAATGGAAAATAACTACTTTCTGGTTGTTCAGGGGTGAACCATGCTTTTCGTCGAAACAGCGAGAAATTCGGGATTCGTGCCGGTCTGGGCGGCCGATCGGGATTTCAGGCTGTTTGGGGGGCAGATTGGTTATTTGCAACGTTTTAGGGGGCGGTACGATGGTTTTCCGTTGACAGAATGGAAAATAACTACTTTCGGGTTGTTCAGGGGTGAATAGTGCTTTTCGTCGGAACAGCGAGAAATTCGGGATTCGTGCCGGTCTGGACGGCCGATCGTGATTTCAGGCTGTTTGGGGGGCAGATTGGTTATTTGCAACGTTTTAGGGGCGGTACGAGGGTTTTCCGTTGACAAAATGGAAAATAACTACTTTCGGGTTGTTCAGGGGTGAATAGTGCTTTTCGTCGGAACAGCGAGAAATTCGGGATTCGTGCCGGTCTGGACGGCCAAACGTGATTTCATGCTGTTTGGGGGGCAGATTGGTTATTTGCAACGTTTTTGGGGCGGTACGAGGGTTTTCCGTTGACAAAATGGAAAATAACTACTTTCTGGTTGTTCAGGGGTGAATAGTGCTTTTCGTCGGAACAGCGAGAAATTCGGGATTCGTGCCGGTCTGGACGGCCGAGCGTGATTTCAGGCTATTTGGGGGGCAGATTGGTTATTTGCAACATTTTAGGGGCAGTACGAGGGTTTTCCGTTGACAAAATGGAAAATAACTACTTTCGGGTTGTTCAGGGGTGAATAGTGCTTTTCGTCGGAACAGCGAGAAATTCGGGATTCGTGCCGGTCTGGACGGCCAATCGTGATTTCAGGCTATTTGGGGGGCAGATTGGTTATTTGCAACGTTTTAGCGGTGGTACGAGGGTTTTCCGTTGACAAAATGGAAAATAACTACTTTCGGGTTGTTCAGGGGTGAATAGTGCTTTTCGTCGGAACAGCGAGAAATTCGGGATTCGTGCCGGTCTGGACGGCCAATCGTGATTTCAGGCTATTTGGGGGGCAGATTGGTTATTTGCAACGTTTTAGCGGTGGTACGAGGGTTTTCCGTTGACAAAATGGAAAATAACTACTTTCGGGTTGTTCAGGGGTGAATAGTGCTTTTCGTCGGAACAGCGAGAAATTCGGGATTCGTGCCGGTCTGGACGGCCAATCGTGATTTCAGGCTATTTGGGGGGCAGATTGGTTATTTGCAACGTTTTAGCGGTGGTACGAGGGTTTTCCGTTGACAAAATGGAAAATAACTACTTTCGGGTTGTTAAGGGGTGAATAGTGCTTTTCGTCGGAACAGCGAGAAATTCGGGATTCGTGCCGGTCTGGACGGCCGATCGTGATTTCAGGCTGTTTGGGGGGCAGATTGGTTATTTGCAACGTTTTAGGGGCGGTACGAGGGTTTTCCGTTGACAAAATGGAAAATAACTACTTTCGGGTTGTTCAGGGGTGAATAGTGCTTTTCGTCGGAACAGCGAGAAATTCGGGATTCGTGCCGGTCTGGACAGCCAATCGTGATTTCATGCTGTTTGGGGGGCAGATTGGTTATTTGCAACGTTTTTGGGGCGGTACGAGGGTTTTCCGTTGACAAAATGGAAAATAACTACTTTCGGGTTGTTCAGGGGTGAATAGTGCTTTTCGTCGGAACAGCGAGTGATTCGGGATTCGCGCCGGTCTGGACGGCCAATCGTGATTTCAGGCTATTTGGGGGGCAGATTGGTTATTTGCAACGTTTTAGCGGTGGTACGAGGGTTTTCCGTTGACAAAATGGAAAATAACTACTTTCGGGTTGTTAAGGGGTGAATAGTGCTTTTCGTCGGAACAGCGAGAAATTCGGGATTCGTGCCGGTCTGGACGGCCGATCGTGATTTCAGGCTGTTTGGGGGGCAGATTGGTTATTTGCAACGTTTTAGGGGCGGTACGAGGGTTTTCCGTTGACAAAATGGAAAATAACTACTTTCGGGTTGTTCAGGGGTGAATAGTGCTTTTCGTCGGAACAGCGAGAAATTCGGGATTCGTGCCGGTCTGGACAGCCAATCGTGATTTCATGCTGTTTGGGGGGCAGATTGGTTATTTGCAACGTTTTTGGGGCGGTACGAGGGTTTTCCGTTGACAAAATGGAAAATAACTACTTTCGGGTTGTTCAGGGGTGAATAGTGCTTTTCGTCGGAACAGCGAGTGATTCGGGATTCGCGCCGGTCTGGACGGCCGATCGTGATTTCAGGCTGTTTGGGGGGCAGATTGGTTATTTGCAACGTTTTAGGGGCGGTACGAGGGTTTTCCGTTGACAAAATGGAAAATAACTACTTTCGGGTTGTTCAGGGGTGAATAGTGCTTTTCGCCGGAACAACAAGAAATTCGGGATTCGTGCCGGTCTGGACGGCCAATCGTGATTTCAGGCTGTTTGGGGGGCAGATTGGTTATATGCAACGTTCTAGGGGCGGTACGAGGGTTTTCCGTTGACAAAATGGAAAATAACTACTTTTCGGGTTGTTCAGGGGGTGAATGGTGCTTCTCGTCGGTACAGCGAGAAATTCGGGATTCGTGCCGGTCTGGTCGGCCGATCGAGATTTCAGGCTGTTTGGGGGGCAGATTGGTTATTTGCAACGTTTTAGGGGCGGTACGAGGGTTTTCCGTTGACAAAATGGAAAATAACTACTTTCTGGTTGTTCAGGGGTGAACCATGCTTTTCGTCGAAACAGCGAGAAATTCGGGATTCGTGCCGGTCTGGGCGGCCGATCGGGATTTCAGGCTGTTTGGGGGGCAGATTGGTTATTTGCAACGTTTTAGGGGCGGTACGATGGTTTTCCGTTGACAGAATGGAAAATAACTACTTTCGGGTTGTTCAGGGGTGAATAGTGCTTTTCGTCGGAACAGCGAGAAATTCGGGATTCGTGCCGGTCTGGACGGCTGATCGTGATTTCAGGCTGTTTGGGGGGCAGATTGGTTATTTGCAACGTTTTAGGGGCGGTACGAGGGTTTTCCGTTGACAAAATGGAAAATAACTACTTTCGGGTTGTTCAGGGGTGAATAGTGCTTTTCGTCGGAACAGCGAGAAATTCGGGATTCGTGCCGGTCTGGACGGCCAATCGTGATTTCATGCTGTTTGGGGGGCAGATTGGTTATTTGCAACGTTTTTGGGGCGGTACGAGGGTTTTCCGTTGACAAAATGGAAAATAACTACTTTCGGGTTGTTCAGGGGTGAATAGTGCTTTTCGTCGGAACAACGAGAAATTCGGGATTCGTGCCGGTCTGGACGGCCAATCGTGATTTCAGGCTGTTTGGGGGGCAGATTGGTTATATGCAACGTTCTAGGGGCGGTACGAGGGTTTTCCGTTGACAAAATGGAAAATAACTACTTTTCGGGTTGTTCAGGGGGTGAATGGTGCTTCTCGTCGGTACAGCGAGAAATTCGGGATTCGTGCCGGTCTGGTCGGCCGATCGAGATTTCAGGCTGTTTGGGGGGCAGATTGGTTATTTGCAACGTTTTAGGGGCGGTACGAGGGTTTTCCGTTGACAAAATGGAAAATAACTACTTTCTGGTTGTTCAGGGGTGAACCATGCTTTTCGTCGAAACAGCGAGAAATTCGGGATTCGTGCCGGTCTGGGCGGCCGATCGGGATTTCAGGCTGTTTGGGGGGCAGATTGGTTATTTGCAACGTTTTAGGGGGCGGTACGATGGTTTTCCGTTGACAGAATGGAAAATAACTACTTTCGGGTTGTTCAGGGGTGAATAGTGCTTTTCGTCGGAACAGCGAGAAATTCGGGATTCGTGCCGGTCTGCACGGCTAATCGTGATTTCATGCTGTTTGGGGGGCAGATTGGTTATTTGCAACGTTCTAGGGGCGGTACGAGGGTTTTCCGTTGACAAAATGGAAAATAACTACTTTTCAGGTTGTTCAGGGGTGAATAGTGCTTTTCGTCGGAACAGCGAGAAATTCGGGATTCGTGCCGGTCTGGACGGCCGATCGTGATTTCAGTCTATTTGGCTGGCAGATTGGTTATTTGCAACGTTTTAGGGGCGATACGAGGGTTTTCCGTTGACAAAATGGAGAATATCTACTTTCGGGTTGTTCAGGGTTGAATAGTGCTTTTCGTCGGAACAGCGAGAAATTCAGGATTCGTGTCGGTCTGGATGGCCGTTCGTGATTTCTGGCTATTTGGGTGGGCAGATTGGTTATTTTCAACGTTTTAGGGGTGGTACGGGGGTTTTCTGTTGACAAATTGGAAAATAACTACTTTCAGGTTGTTCAGGGGTGAATAGTGCTTGTCGTCAGCTCAGCGAGAAATTCGGGATTCGTGCTGGTCTGGACGGCCGATCGTGATTTCAGGCTGTTTGGGGGGGCAGATTGGTTATTTGCAACGTTTTAGGGGCGGTACGGGGGTTTTCCGTTGACAGAATGGAAAATAACTACTTTCGGGTTGTTCAGGGATGAATAGTGCTTCTCGTCGGAACAGCGAGAAATTCGGTATTCGTGCTGGTCTGGACGGCCAATCGGGATTTCAGCCTATTTGGGGGGCAGATTGGTTATTTGCAATGTTTAAGCGGCGGTACGGCGGTTTACCGCTGACAAAATGAAAAATAACTACTTTCGGGTTGTTTAGGGGTGAATAGTGCTTTTCGTCGGAACAGCGAGAAATTCGGGATTCGTGCCGGTCTGGACGGTCGACCGAGATTTCAGGCTGTTTGGGGGGCAGATTGGTTATTTGCAACGTTTTAGGGGCGGTACGTGGGTTTTCCGTTGACAAAATGGAGAATAACTACTTTCGGGTTGTTCAAGGGTGAATAGTGCTTCTCGTCGGTACAGCGAGAAATTCGGGATTCGTGCCGGTCTGGACGGCCAATCGTGATTTCAGGCTGTTTGGGGGGCAGATTGGTTATATGCAATGTTTTAGGGGCGGTACGAGGGTTTTCCGTTGACAGAATGGAAAATAACTACTTTCGGGTTGTTCAGGGGTGAATAGTGCTTTTCGTCGGAACAGCGAGAAATTCGGGATTCGTGCCGGTCCGGACGGCCGATCGTGATTTCTGGCAGTTTGGGGGGTTGATTGGTCATTTGCAACGTTTTTGGGGCGGTACAGGGGTTTTCCGTTGACAAAACGGAATTTAACTACTTCAGGGCTGTTCACGGGTGAGTAGTGATTTTCGTCGGTATAACGAGAAATTCGGGATCTGGACGGCTGATTGTGATTTCTGGTAGTTTGGGGGACAGATTGGTCATTTGCAACGTTTTAGGGGCGGTACGGGGGTTTTCCGTTGACAAAATGGAAAATAACTACTTTCGGGTTGTTCATGGATGACTAGTGATTTTCGTCGGTACAGCGAGAAATTCGAGATTCGTGCCGATCCGGACGGCCGATAGAGATTTTAGGCAGTTTGGGGGATTGGCTGGTCATTTGCAACGTTTTTGGGTCGGTACGTGGTTTTTCCGTACACAAAATGGAAAATAACTATTTCAGGGCTGTTCATGGGTGAATTGTGGTTTTCGTCGGTACCGCTTGAAATTCGGGTTTCGTGCCGCTCCGGACTGCCGATCGTGATTTCTGGCTGTTTGCGGGGCGAATTGGTCATTTGCAACATTTTTGGGCGGTATGAGGGTTTTCCATTGACAAAATGGAAAATAACTACTTTAGGGCTGTTCGTGGGTGAATAGTAATTTTCATTGGTATAGCGAGAAATTCGGGATCCGTGCCGATCCGGACAGCCGACCGTGATTTCTGGCCGCTTGCAGGGCAAATTGGTCATTTGCAACATTTTAGCGGCAGTACGTGGGTTTTCCGTTGACAAAATGGAAAATAACTACTTTCGGGCTGTTTAGGGTGTGAATAGTGATTTTCGTCGGTATTGCGAGAAATTCGGGATCCGTACCGATTCAGAAGGCCGATCGTGATTTCTGACTGTTTCAGGGGCAGATTAGTCATTTGCAACGTTTTAGCGGTGGTACGTCGGATTTTTGTTGACTAAATGGAAAATAACTACTTGCGGGCTGTTCATGGATGAATAGTGATTTTCGTCGAAACAGCTTAAAATTCGGGATTCGTACCGATCCGGCCTGCTGATCGTGATTTCTGGCTGCATGCAGGGCTGATTGGCCATTTGCAACGTATTTGGGGCGGTACGGGGGTTTTTCGTTGACAAAATGGAAAATAAGTACTTTCTGGCTGTTCAGGGGTGTATTGTGATTTTCGCTGGTACAGTGAGAAATTCGGGATTCGTGCCGATCCGGACGGACGATTGTGATTTCAGGCTGTTTTGGGGGCAAGTTGCTCATTAGCAATGTCTTAGGGGCGGTACTGTGGTCTTCCGTTGAGAAAACGGAAAATAACTTCTTTAGGGCTGTTCATGGGTGAATAGTGATTTTCGCCGGAACAGCTTAAAATTCGGGATTCAGGCCGATTCGGACTGCCGATTGTCATTTCAGCCTGTTTGGGTGGCAGATTGGTCATTTGCAACGTTTTAGCAGAGGTACGAGGGTTTTCCGTTGGCAAAAGGGAAAATAACTACTTCAGGGCTGTTCAGGGGTGTATAGTGATTTTCGCCGATACAGCGAGATATTCGGGATTCGTGCCGATCCGGACGACCGATCGTGATTTCTGGCTGTTTGGGGGGCAGATTAGCCATTTGCAATGTTCTAGGGGCAGTACGGGGGTTTTCCGTTGACAAAATGGAAAATAACTACTTTCGGGCAGTATGGGGGAGATTTGGGATTTTCGTTGGTACTGTGAGAAATTCAAAATGTGTGCCTATCCGGACAGCCGATCGTGATTTCTGGCTGTATGGGGGGCAGATTGGTCATTTGCAACATTTTAGGGGCGGTACGGGGCCATTGACAAAATGGAAAATAACTACTTTCGGGCTGTTCAGGGCTGTATAGTGATTTTCGCCAGTACAGTGAGAAATTCGGGACTCGTGCCAATCCGGACGGCCGATAGAGATTTCTGGCAGTTTGGGGGGTTGATTGGTCATTTGCAACGTTTTTGGGTCGGTACGGGGGTTTTCCGTTGACAAAACGAAAAATAACTACTTCAGGGCTGTTCGCGGTCGAGTAGTGATTTTCGTCGATATAACGAGAAATTCGGGATCCAGACTGACGATTGTGATTTCTGGCTGTTTGGGGGGCAAATTGGTCATTTGCAACGTTTTTGGGGCGGTACGGGGGTTTTCCGTTGACAAAATGGAAAATAACTACTTTCGGGTTGTTCATGGGTGAATAGTGATTTTCGTCGGTACTGCGAGAAATTCGGGATTCGTGCCGATCCGGACGGCCGATCGTGATTACTGGCAGTTTGGGGGGTTGATTGGTCATTTGCAACATTTTTGGGGCGGTACGGGGGTTTTCCATTGACAAAACGGAAAATAACTACTTTAGGGCTGTTCACGGGTGAGTAGTGATTTTCGTTGGTATAACGAGAAATTCGGGATCCGGACGGCCGATTGTGATTTCTGGCTGTTTGGGGGGCAGATTGGTCATTTGCAACGTTTTAGGGGTGGTACGGGGGTTTTCCATTGACAAAATGGAAAATAACTACTTTCGGGTTGTTCATGGGTGAATGGAGATTTTCGTCGGTACTGTGAGAAATTTAGGATTCGTGCCGATCCGGACTGCCGATCGTGATTTCTGCCTGTTTGGGTGGCTGATAGGTCATTCGCAACGTTTTAGTGGCGGTACGGGGGATTACCGTTGACAAAATTGAAAATAACTACTTTCGGGCTGTTTTGGATGTAAATAGTGATTTTCGTCGGTACAGCTTGAAATTCGGGTTTCGTGCTGATCCGGACTGCCGATCGTGATTTCTGGCCGTTTACGGGGTGAGTTGGTCATTTGCAATGTTTTGGGGGCGGTACAAGGGTTTTCCGTAGACAAAATGGAAAATAACTACTTCAGTGCTGCTTATGGGTGAATAGTGTTTTTCGTGGGTATAGCGAGACATTCGGGATCCGTGCCGATCCGGACTGCCGATCGTGATTTCTGGCTGTTTTGGGGGTAGATTGGTCATTTGCAACGTTTTAGCGGCGGTACGTGGGATTGCCGTTGACAAAATGGAAAATAACTACTTTCGGGCTATTTTGGGGGTGAATAGTGATTTTCGTCGGTACAGCTTAACATTCGGGTTTCGTGCCGATCCGGACTGCCGAACGTGATTTCTGGCTGTTTGCGGGGTGAATTGGTCATTTGCAACGTTTTGGGGGCGGTACGGGGGTTTTCCGTCGACAAAATGGAAAATAACTATTTCAGGGCTGTTCATGGGTGAATTGTGATTTTCGTCGGTACAGCTTGAAATTCGGGTTTCGTGCCGCTCCGGACTGCCGATCGTGATATCTGGCTGTTTGCAGGGCGAATTGGTCATTTGCAACGTTTTTGGGCAGTACGAGGGTTTCCGATTGACAAAATGGAAAATAACTACTTCAGGGCTGTTCGTGGGTGAATAGTAATTTTTGTTGGTATAGCGAGAAATTCGGGATCTGTGCCAATCCGGACGGCCGTCCGTGATTTCTGTCCACTTGCAGGGCAGATTGGTCATTTGCAACATTTTAGCGGCAGTACGTGGGTTTTCCGTTGACAAAATGGAAAATAACTACTTCCAGGCTGTTTTGGGTATGAATAGTGATTTTCGTCGGTATAGCTAGAAATTCGGGATCCGTACCGATTCGGAAGGCCGATCGTGATTTCTGGCTGTTTGGGGGACAGATTGGTCATTTGCAACGTTTTAGCGGTGGTACGTTGGATTTTTGTTGACTAAATGGAAAATAACTACTTGCGGGCTATTCATGGATGAATAGTGATTTTCGTCGGAACAGCTTAAAATTCGAGATTCGTACCGATCCGGCCTGCTGATCGTGATTTCTGGCTGCTTGCGGGGCTGATTGGCCATTTGCAACGTATTTGGGGCGGTACGGGGGTTTTCCGTTGACAAAATGGAAAATAAGTACCTTTTGGCTTTTCAGGGGTGTATAGTGATTTTTGCCGGTACAGTGAGAAACTCGGGATTCGTGCCGATCCGGACAGACGATTGTGATTTCAGGCTGTTTTGGGGGCAAATTGCTCATTAGCAACGTCTTAGGGGCGGTACGGTGGTCTTCTGTTGAGAAAACGGAAAATAACTTCTTTAGGGCTGTTCATGGGTGAATAGTGATTTTCGCCGGAACAGCTTAAAATTCGGGATTCGGGCCGATTCGAACTGGCGATTGTGATTTCTGCCTGTTTGGGTGGCAGATTGGTCATTTCCAACGTTTTAGCAGAGGTACGAGGGTTTTCTGTTGGCAAAAGGGAAAATAATTACTTCAGGGCTGTTCAGGGGTGTATAGTGATTTTCGCCGGTACAGCGAGAAATTCGGGATTCGTGCCGATCCGGGGGGCCGATCGTGATTGCTGGCTGCTTGTGGGGTAGATTGGTCATTTGCAACGTTTTAGGGGTGGTACAGGGGTTTTCCGTTGACAAAACAAAAAATAACTACTTTCGGGCTGTCCATGGGTGAATAGTAATTTTCATCGGTACAGCTTAAAATTCGGGATTCGTGCCGATCCGGAATGCCGATCGTGATTTCTGGCTGCTTGCGGGGCAGATTAGTCATTTGCAACGTTTTTGGGGGCGGTTCGGGGGTTTTCCGTTGACAAAATGGAAAATAACTACTTCAGCGCTATTGATGGGTGAATAGTGATTTTAGTCGGTATAGCAAGAAATTCGGAATCCGTGCCGATCTGGATAGCCGATCGTTACTTCAGGCCGCATGCAGGGTAGATTTGTCATTTGCATCATTTTAGCGGCAGTACGGGGGTGTTCCATGGACAAAATGGAAAATAACTACTTTCGGGTTGTTCATGGGCGAACAGTGATTTTTGTCGGTACTGCGAGAAATTCGGGATCCGTGCCGATCTGGACTGCCGATCGTGATTTTTGCCTGTTTGGGTGGCAGATTGGTCATTTGCAATGTTTTAGCAAAGGTACGGGGGTTTTCCGTTGACAAAATGGAAAATAACTACTTTCGTGTTGTTCGTGGGTGAATAGTAATTTTCGTCGGTACAGTGAGAAATTCGGGATTCGTGCCGATCCGGACGGCCGATCGTGATTTCTGGCTATTTGGGGGGCAGATTGAGCATTTGCAACGTTTTAGGGGTGGTACAGGGGTTTTCCGTCGACAAAATGGAAAATAACTAGTTTCAGGCTATTTAGGGGAGAATAGTGATTTTCGCCGATACAGCTTGAAATTCAGGACTCGACCTAGTCCGGACGGCCGAACGTGATTTCTGGCTGCTTGCGGGGCAGATTGGTCATTTACAACGTTTTAGCGGCGGTACGAAGGTTTTCCATTGTCTAAATTGAAAATAACTACTTTCGGGTTGTTCATGGGTGAATAGTAATTTTCGTCGGTATTGCGAGAAATTTGGGATTCGTGCCGATCCGGATGGACGATCGTGATTTCTGGTTGTTTGGGGGGCAGATTGGTCATTTGCAACGTTTTTGGGGCGGTAGGGGGGTTTTCTGTTAAGAAAATGGGACATAACTACTTCAGGGCTGTTCATGGGTGAATAGTGATTTTCGTTGCTACAGCGAGAAATTCGAGATTCGTCCGGATCCGAACGGCCGAACGTGATTTCTGGCATCTTGCGGTTCAGATTGGTCATTTGCAACATTTTAGCAGCGGTACGTGGGTTTTTTGTTGACAAAATGGAAAATAACTACTTTTAGGCAGTTCATGGGTGAATAGTATTTTCGTCGGTACAGTGAGAATTCGGGATTCGTGCCGATCCAGACTGTCGATCGTGATTTCTGGCAGTTTGGGGGGCAGATTGGTCATTTGCAACGTTTTAGGGGTGGTACGGGGGTTTTTCGTTGGCAAAATGGAAAATAACTACTTTCGGGCAGTTCTGGGCTGTATAGTGATTTTTGCCGGTTCAGAGAGAAATTCGGGATCCATGCCGATCGGGACAGCCGATCGTGATTGCTGACTGTTTGCGGGGCGGATTGGTCATTTGCAACGTTTTGGGGGCGGTACGGGGGTTTTCCGATGGCAAAATGGAAAATAACTACTTTCGGGCTGTTCAGGGGTGAATAGTGATATTTGCCGATACAACGAGAAATTCGGGATTCGTGCCGATCCGGACGGCCGATCGTGATTTCTGGCAGCTTCGAGGGCAAATTGGTCATCTGCAACGTTTTAGGGGCAGTACAGGGGTTTTCCGTTGACAAAATGTAAAATAACTACTTCTGGGCTGTTCACGGGTGAATAGTGATTTTCGTCGTTATAGCGAGAAATTCGGGACTCGTGCCGATCCGGACGGCCGATCGGGATAGCTAGCTCCATGCGGGGCAGATTGGTCATTTGTAACGTTATAGCGGCGGTACAAGGGTTTTTCGTTGTCTAAGTGGAAAATAACTACTTTCGGGTTGTTCATGGGAGAATAGTGATTTTTGCCGGTACAGCGAGAAATTCGGGATTTGTGCCGGTCCGAACGGACGATCGTGATTTCTGGCTGTTTGGGGGGCAGATTGGTCATTTGCAACTTTTTAGGGGCGGTACGGGGGTTTTCCGTTGGCAAAATGGAAAATAACTACTTTCGGGCTGTTCATGGGTGAATAGTGATTTTCGTCGGTACAGCGAGAAATTCAGGATTCCTGCCGATCCGGACAGCCGATCGTGATTTCTGGCAGTTTGCGGGGCGGATTGGTCATTTGCAACGTTTTGGGGGCGATACGGGGTTTTTCCGTTGACAAAACGGAAAATAACTACTTCTGGGCTGTTCATGGATGAATAGTGATTTTTGTTGGTACAGCGAGAAATACGGGATCCGTGCCGACCCGGACGGCCGATCGTGATTACTGGCTGTTTGGGGGGCAGATTGGTCATTTGCAACGTTTTAGCGGCAATACGAGGGTTTTACGTTGGCAAAATGGAAAATAACTACATTAGGGCTGTCCAGGGGTGTATAGTGATTTTTGCCGGTACAGCGAGAAATTCGGGATTCGTGCCAATCCGGATGGCCGATCGTGATTTCTGGCTGTTTGTGGGGCAAATTGGTCATTTGCAACGTTTTAGCGGTGGTACTTGGGTTTTTGTTGACTAAATGGAAAATAACTACTTTCGGGCTGTTCAGGGCTGTATAGTGATTTTTGCCAGTACAAAGAGAAATTTGGGATCCATGCCGATCCGGACAGCCGATCGTGATTGCTGGCTGTTTGCGGGGCGGATTGGTCATTTGCAACGTTTTTGGGGCGATACGGGGGTTTTCCGTTGACAAAACGGAAAATAACTACTTCAGGGCTGTTCATGGGTGAATAGTGATTTTCGTTGGTACTGCGAGAAATACGGGATCCGTGCCGATCCGGACGGCCGATCGTGATTTCTGGCTGCTAGCGGGGCAGATTGGTCTTTTGCAACGTTTTGGTGGCAATACGGGGGTTTTCCGTTGGCAAAATGGAAAATAACTACTTTAGGGCTGTTCAAGGGTGTATAGAGATTTTTGCCGGTACAGCGAGAAATTCGGGATTCGTGCTGATCCGGACGGCCAATCATGATTTCTGGCTGCTAGCGGGGCAGAATGGTATTTTGCAACATTTTAGCGGTGGTACCTAGGTTTTCTGTTGACAAAATAGAAAATAACTACTTCCGGGTTGTTCATGGGTGAATAGTGATTTTCGCCGATACAGCGAGAAATTCGGGATTCATGCCGATCCGGACGACCGATCGTGATTTCTGGCTGTTTGGGGATCAGATTGGTCATTTGCAACGTTTTAGGGGCGGTTCGTGGGTTTTCCATTGACAAAATCGAAAATAACTACTTTCAGGTCGTTCAGGGCTGTAAAGTGATTTTCGCTGGTTCAGAGAGAAATTCGGGGTCCGTGCCGATCCGGACGGCCGATCATGATTTCTGGCTGTTTGGGGGGCAGATTGGCCATTTGCAACGTTTTAGGGGCGGTACGGGGGTTTTCCGTTCACAGAATGGAAAACAACTATACTCTGGCCGTTTAGGGGTGAATAGTGATTTTCGTCGGTACAGCGAGAAATTCGGGATCTGTGCCGATCCGGACGGCCGATCGTGATTTCAAGCTGCTTCAGGGGCAGATTGGTTATTTCTAACGTTTTAGCGGCGGTACGGGGGTTTTCCGCTGACAGAATGGAAAATAACTACTTTCGGGCTGTTCATGGATGAATAGTGATTTTCGCCGGTACAGAGAGAAATTCGGGAACCGTGCCGATCCGGACGGTCGATCGTGATTTTTGGCTGTATGGGGGGAAGATTGGTCATTTGCAACGTTTTAGGGGCGGTACGGGGGTTTTCCGTTGACAGGATGGAAAATAACTATTTTCTGGCTGTTTAGGGGTGAATAGTGATTTTCGTAGGTACGGCGAGAAATTCGGGATTCGTGCCGATCCGGATGGCCGATCGTGATTTCTGGCTTCAAGCGAGGCAGATTGGTCAATTTCAACTTTTTAGGGGCGGTACGGGGGTTTTCCGTTGGCAAAAGGGAAAATAACTACTTTTAGGTTGTTCATGGATGAATAGTGATTTTCGTCGGTTCAGCGAGAAATTCGAGATTCGTGCGATCCGGATGGCCGATCGTGATTTCTGGCTGTTTGGGGGGCAGATTGGTCAATTTCAACTTTTAAGGGGCGGTACGGGGGTTTTCCGTTGGCAAAAGGGAAAATAACTACTTTCGGGTTGTTCATGGATGAATAGTGATTTTCGTCGGTTCAGCGAGAAATTCGAGATTCGTGCGATCCGGATGGCCGATCGTGATTTCTGGCTTCAAGCGAGGCAGATTGGTCATTTGCAACGTTTTAGAGGCGGTACGTGGGTTTTCCGTTGAAAAAATGGAAAATAACTACTTTCGAGTTGTTCATGGGTGAATAGTGATTTTCGTCGGTACAGCGAGAAATTCGGGATTCATGCTGATTCGGACTGCTGATCGTGATTTCTGGCTATTTGGGGGCAGATTGGTCATATGCAACGTTTTAGGGGCGGTACGGGGGTTTTCCGTTGACAAAATGGAAAATAACTACTTTCGGGTTGTTCATGGATGAATAGTGATTTTCGTCGGTTCAGCGAGAAATTCGAGATTCGTGCGATCCGGATGGCCGATCATGATTTCTGGCTTCAAGCAAGGCAGATTGGTCATTTGCAACGTTTTAGAGGCGGTACGTGGGTTTTCCGTTGAATAAATGGAAAATAACTACTTTCGAGTTGTTCATGGGTGAATAGTGATTTTCGTCGGTACAGCGAGAAATTCGGGATTCATGCTGATTCAGACTGCTGATCGTGATTTCTGGCTATTTGGGGGCAGATTGGTCATATGCAACGTTTTAGGGGCGGTACGGGGGTTTTCTGTTGACAAAATGGATAATAACTACTTTCAGGTTGTTCATGGGTGAATAGTGATTTTCATCAGTGCAGTGAGAAATTCGGGATTCGTGCTGATCCGGACAGCCGAACGTGATTTCTGGTTGTTTGGGGGCAGATTGGTCATTTGCAACGTTTTTGGGGCGGTACGGGGGTTTTCCGTTGTCAAAATGGAAAAAACAACTTTCGGGCTGTTCAGGGCTGTATAGTGATTTTCGCTGGTTCAAAGAGAAATTCGAGATCCGTGCCGATCCGGACGGCCGATCATGATTTCTGGCTATTTGGGGGGCTGATTGGTCATTTGCAACGTTTTAGGGGCGGTACGGGGGTTTTTCGTTGACAGAGTGGAAAACAACTATACTCTGGCCGTTTAGGGGTGAATAGTGATTTTCGTCGGTACAGTGAGAAATTTGGGATTCGTGCCGATCTGGACAGCCGATCGTGATTTCTGGCTATTTGGGGATCAGATTAGTCATTTGCAACATTTCAGGGGAGGTTCGTGGGTTTTCCGTTGACAAAATGGAAAATAACTACTTTCGGGCTGTTCAGGGCTGTATAGTGATTTTCGCCGGTACAGAGATAAATTCAGGATCCGTGCCGATCCGGACGGCCGATCATGATTTCTGGCTGTTTGGGGGGTAGATTGGTCATTTGCAACGTTTTAGGGGCGGTACGGGGGTTTTTCGTTGACAGAATGGAAAACAACTATTTTCTGGCTGTTTTGGGGTGAATAGTGATTTTCGTTGGTACAGCTTGAAATTCGGGATTCGTGTCGATCCGGACGGACGATCATGATTTCTGGCTGTTTGGGGGGCGGATTTGTCATTTACAATGTTTTGGGGGCGGTACAGGGGATTTCCGTTGGCAAAATGGAAAATAACTACTTCAGGGCTGTTCATGGGTGAATAGTCATTTTCATTGGTATAGCGAGAAATACGGGATCCGTGCCGATTCGAATGGCCGATCGTGATTTTCGGCTGTTTCGAGGGCAGATATGTCATTTGCAACGTTTTAGCGTCAGTACGGGGGTTTTCCGTTGACAAAATGCAAAATAACTACTTTCGGGCTGTTCAGGGCTGTATAGTGATTTTTGCCGGTATAGAGTGAAATTCAGGATCCGTGCCGATCCGAATGGAGGATCGTGATTTTTGGCTGTTTGGGGGGCGGATTGGTCATTTGCAACATTGTGGGGGCGATACGGGGGTTTTTCGTTGGCAAAATGGAAAATAACTACTTCAGGGCTGTTCATGGGTGAATAACGATTTTCATTGGTACAGCGAGAAATACGGGATCCGTACCGATCCGGACGGCCGATCGTGATTTCCGGCTATATGGGGGGCAGATTAGTCATTTGCAACGTTTTAGCGGCAGCACGGGGGTTTTCCTTTGGCAAAATGGAAAATAACTACTTTAGGGCTGTTCAGCGGTGCATAGAGATTTTTGCCGGTACAGCTAGAAATTCGGGATTCGTGTCAATCCCGACGGCCGATCGTGATTTCTGGCTGTATGCGGGGCAGATTGGCCATTTGCAATATTTTAGAGGTGGTACAGGGGTTTTCCGTTGACAAAATAGAAAATAACTACTTCTGGGCTGTGTAGGGGAGAATAGTGATTTTCGCCGGTACAGCTTGAAATTTGGGATTCGTGCCGATCCGGACGGCCGATCGTGATTTTTGGCTGTTTGGAGGGCAAATTGGCCATTTACAATGTTTTGGGGGTGGTACGGGGGTTTTCCGTTGACAAAATGGATAATAACTACTTTCAGGCTGTTTAGGGGTGAATAGTGATTTTCGTCGGTACAGCTTGAAATTCGGGATTCGTGCCGATCTGGACAGCCAATCGGGATTTCTGGCTGTCTGCGGGGCGGATTGGCCATTTGCAACGTTTTGGGGGCGGTACGTGGGTTTTCCGTTGACAAAATGGAAAATAACTACTTCATGGCTATTCATGGGTGAATAGTCATTTTTGACGGTACAGTGAGAAATTCGGGATTCGTGCCGATTCGGACAGCCAATCATGATTTCTGGCTGTTTGGGGGGCAGAATGGTCATTTGCAACGTTTTAGGGGCGGTATGGGGTTTTCCGTTGACAACATGGAAAATAACTACTTTCGGGCTATATAGTGATTTTCGCCGAAACAGAGAGAAATTCGGGATCTGTGCCGATCCGGACGACCGATCGTGATTTCTGGCTGTTTAGGGGGCAGATTGGTCATTTGCAACGTTTTAGGGGCGGTACGGGGGATTTCCGTTGACGGAATGGAAAATAACTATTTTCTGGCTGTTTAGGGGTGAATAGTGATTTTCGTCGGTACAGCTTGAAATTCAAGATTCGGGCCGATCCGGATGGAGGATCGTGATTTCTGGCTGTTTGGGGGGCGGATTGGTCATTTGCAACGTTATGGGGGCGGTACGGGAGTTTTCCGTTGGCATAATGGAAAATAACTACTTCAGGGCGGTTCATGGGTGAATAGTGATTTTCATTGGTACAGCGAGAAATACGGGATCCGTACCGATCCGGATGGCCGATCGTGATTTCTGGCTGTATGGGGAGCAGATTAGTCATTTGCAACGTTTTAGCGGCGGCACGGGGGTTTTCCGTTGGGAAAATGAAAAATAACTACTTTAGGGCTGTTCAGCGGTGGATAGAAATTTTTGCTGGTACAGCTAGAAAATCGGGATTCGTGTCGATCCAGGCAGCCGATCGTGATTTCTGGCTGTATGGGGGGCAGATTGGCCATTTGCAATGTTTTAGGGGTGGTACGGGTGTTTTCCGTTGACAAAATAGAAAATAACTACTTTTGGGCTGTTTAGGGGAGAATAGTGATTTTCGCCAATACAGCTTGAAATTCGGGATTCGTGCCGATCCGGACGGCCAATCGGGATTTCTGGCTGTCTGCGGGGCGGATTGGTCATTTGCAGCATTTTGGGGGCGGTACGGGGGTTTTCCGTTGACAAAATGGAAAATAAATACTTCAGGGCTGTTCATGGGTGAATAGTGATATTCGTTGCTACAGCGAGAAATACGGGATCCGTGCCGATCCGGACGGCTGATCGTGATTTCTAGCTGCTTCGGGGGCAGATTGGTCATTTGCAACGTTTTAGGGGCGGTACGGGGGTTTTCCGCTGACAAAATAGAAAATAACTACTTTCGGGCTGTTCATGGGAGAATAGTGATATTCGTTGCTACAGCGAGAAATACGGGATCCGTGCCGATCCGGACGGCTGATCGTGATTTCTAGCTACTTCGGGGGCAGATTGGTCATTTGCAACGTTTTAGGGGCGGTACGGGGGTTTTCTGCTGACAGAATGGAAAATAACTATTTTCTGGCTGTTTAGGGGTGAATAGTGATTTTCGTCGGTACAGAGGGAAATTTGGGATCCGTGCCAATACAGACGGCCGATCGTGATTTTTGGCTGTTTGGGGGGCAGATTGGTCATTTGCAACATTTTAGGGGCGGTACGAGGCTTTTCCGTTGACAGAATGGAAAATAACTATTTTCTGGCTGTTTAGGGGTGAATAGTGATTTTCGTTGGTACAGCTTGAAATTCGGGATTTGTGCCGATCCAGGCGGAAGATCGTGATTTCTGGCTGTTTGGGGGGCAGATTGGTCATTTGCAACATTTTAGCAGCGGTACAGGGGTTTTCCGTTGGCAAAATGGAAAATAACTACTTTCGGGTAGTTCATGGGAGAATAGTATTTCCGTCGGTACAGTGACAAATTCGGGATTCGTGCTGATTCGGACGGCCGATCGTGATTGCTGGCTGCTTGCGGGGCAGATTGGTCATTTGCAACGTTTTAGCGGCGGTTCGAGGGTTTTCTGTTGTCTAAATGGAAAATAACTACTTTCGGGTTGTTCAGGGGTGAATAGTGGTTTTCGTCGGTACAGCGAGAAATTCGGGATTCGTGCCGATCCAGACAGCCGATCGTGATTTCTGGCTGTTTGGGGGGCAGAACGGTCATTTGCAACATTTTAGCGGCAGTACAGGGGTTTTCCGTTGGCAAAACGGAAAATGACTTCTTTCGGGCTATTCAGGGGTGTATAGTGATTTTTGCCGGAACAGCGAGAAATTCGGGATTCATGCCGATCCGTTCGGCCGATCGTGATTTCATGCTGTCTGGGGGGCAGATTGGTCATTTGCAACGTTTTGGGGGCGGTACGGGGGTTTTCCGTTGAGAAAATGGAATATAACTACTTTCGGGCTGTTCATGGGTGAATAGTGATTTTCGTCGGTATAGTGAGAAATTCGGGATCCGTCCAGATCCGGAAGGCCGAACGTGATTTCTGGCTGCATGCGAGGCAGATTGGTCATTCGCAACGTTTTAGCGGCGGTACGTGGGTTTTCCGTTGACAAAATGGAGAATAACTACTTTCGGGTTGTTCATGGGTGAATAGTGATTTTTGCCGGTATAGCGAGAAATTCGGGATCCGTCCGGATCCGAACGGCCGAACGTGATTTCTTGCTGCTTGCGTGGCGGGTTGGTCGTTTGCAACGTTTTGGGGGCAGTACGGGGGTTTTCCGTTGGCAAAATGTAAAATAACTACTTCAGGGCTGTTCACGGGAGAATAGTGATTTTCTTCGGTATAGCGAGAAATTTGTGATCCGTGCCGATCCGGACGGCCGATCGTGATTGCTGGTTGCTTGCGGGGCAGATTGGTCCATTGCAATGTTTTAGCGTTGGCACGAGGGTTTTCCGTTGTTTGAAGGGAAAATAACTACTTTTCGGGTTGTTCATGGGTGAATAGTGATTTTCGTCGGTACTGCGAGAAATTCGGGATGCCGATCCGGACGGACGATCGTGATTTGTGGCTGCTTGGGGGGCAGAATGGTCATTTGCAACGTTTTAGCGGCAGTACGTGGGTTTTCTGTTGACAAAATGGAAAATAACTACTTTCGGGTTGTTCATGGGTGAATAGTGATTTCCGTTGGTTCAGCGAGAAATTCGGGATTCATGCCGATTCGGACCGCTGATCGTGATTTCTAGCTGTTTGGAGGCAAATTGGTCATTTGCAACGTTTTAGGGGCAGTACGGGGGTTTTCCGTTGACAAAATGGAAAATAACAACTTTCAGGCTGTTCATGGGTGAATAGTGATTTTCATCGGTACAGTGAGAAATTCGGGATTCGTGCCGATCCGGACAGCCGATCATGATTTCTGGCTGTTTGGGGAACAGATTGGTCATTTGCAACGTTTTAGGGGTGGTTTATGGGTTTTCCGCTGGCAAAATGGAAAATAACTACTTCCGGGCTGTTTAGGGCTGTATAGTGATTTTCGCCGGTACAGGGAGAAATTCGGGATCCGTGCCGATCTGGACTGCCGATCGTGATTTAAGGCTGTTTGGGGGGCAGATTGGTCATTTCCAACGTTTTAGGGGCTGTTCGGGGGTTTTCCGTTGACAGAATGGAAAATAACTATTTTCTGGTTATTTATGGGTGAATAGTGATTTTTCTCGGTACAGCTTGAAATTCGGGATTCGTGTCGATTCGGACTGCCGATCGTGATTTCTGGCTGTTTGCGAGGCGGATTAGTCATTTGCAACGTTTTGGGGGCGGTACGGGGGTTTTCCATTGACAAAATGGAAAATGAATACTTCAGGGCTGTTCATGGGTGAATAGTATTTTTCGTCGGTAAAGCGAGAAATTCGGGGTACGTCCCAATCCGGACGGCCGAACATGATTTCTGGCTGCTTGCGAGGTAGAATGGTCATTTGCAACGTTTTAGCGGTGGTACGTGGGTTTTCCGTTGACAAAATGGAAAATAACTACTTTCGTGTTGTTCGTGGATGAATAGTAATTTTCGTCGTTACAGTGAGAAGTTTGGGATTCGTGCCGATCCGGACGGCCGATCGTGATTTCTGGCTGCTATCGAGGCAGATTGGCCATTTGCAACGTTTTGGCGGCGGTACATGAGCTTTCTCTTGACGAAATGGAAAATAACTACTTTCGGGTTGTTCATGGGCGAATAGTGATTTTCGTCGGTACAGCGAGAAATACGGGATCCGTGCCGATCCGGACTGCCGATCGTGATTTCTGGCTGTTTGCGGGGCGGATTGGTCATTTGCAACGTTTTGGGGGCGGTTCGGGGGTTTTCCGTTGACAAAATGGAAAATAACTACTTCAGGTTTGTTCATGGGTGAATAGTGATTTTCGTTGGTACAGCGAGAAATTCGGGATTCGTGCCGATCTGGACTGCCGATCGTGATTTCTGGTGGTTTGGGGGGCAGATTGGTCATTTGCAACGTTTTAGGGGCGGTATGGGGGTTTTCCGCTGACAAAATAGAAAATAACTACTTTCGTGCTGTTCATGGGTGAATAGTGATTTTCGTTGGTACAGTGAGAAATACGGGATCCGTGCCGATCTGGACGGCCGATCGTGATTTCTGGCTGCTTAGGGGGCAGATTGGTCATTTGCAACGTTTTAGGGGCGGTACAGGAGTTTATCGTTGACAAAATGGAAAATAACTACTTTCGGGCTATTCATGGTTGAATAGTGATTTTTGTCGATTCTACGAGAAATTCGGGATTCGTGCCAATCCGGACTGCCGATCGTGATTTCTGGCTGTCTGGGGGGCAGATTGGTCATTTGCAACGTTTTAGCGGCGGTACGGGGGTTTTCCGTTGAGAAAATGGAAAATAACTACTTCAGGGCTGTTCACGGGTGAATAGTGAATTTCGTCGGTACAGCGAGAAATTCGGGATTCGTGCCGATCCGGACGGCCGATCGTGATTTTCGGTTGTTAGCGGGGCAAATTGGTCATTTGCAACGTTTTAGGGGCGGTACGGGGGTTTTCCGTTGGCAAAATGGAAAATAACTACTTTCGGGCTGTTCATGGGTGAATAATGATTTTCGCCGGTACAGCTAGAAACTTGGGATTCGTGCCGATCCGAACGGCCGATCGTGATTTCTGGCTGTCTGCAGGGCGGATTGGTCATCTGCAACGTTTTGGGGGTGGTACGGGGGTTCTCCATTGACAAAATGGAAAATAACTACTTCAGGGCTGAGCTCGGGTGAATAGTGATTTTCGTCGGTACAGCGAGAAATTCGGGATCCGTGCCGATCCGGACGGCCAATCGTGATTTCTGGCGGTTTGGGGGGCAGATTGGTCATTTGCAACGTTTTACGAGCAGTATGGGGGTTTTCTGTTGACAAAATGGAAAATAACTACTTTCTGGCTATTTAGGGGTGAATAGTGATTTTTGTCGGTACAGCTTGATATTTGGGATTCGTGCCGATCCGGACGGGCGATCGTGATTTCTGGTTGTTTGGGTGGCAGATTGGTCATTTGCATCATTTTTGGGGCGGTATGGGGGTTTTCTGTTGACCGAAAGGAAAATAACTACTTTCGGGCTGTTCATGGGTGAATAGTGATTTTCGTCGATGCAGCAAGAAATTCGGGATTCGGGCCGATACGGATTGCCGATCGTGATTTCTGGCTGTTTGCGGGGCAGATTAGTCATTTGCAACGTCTTGGGGGCAGTACGTGGGTTTTCCGTTGACAAAATGGAAAATAACTACTTACGGGCTGTTCATTGGCGGGTAGTGATTTTCGTCGGTACAGCGAGAAATTCGGGATTCGGGCCGATCCGGTCGGCCGATCGAGATTTCTGGCAGTTTTGGGGGTAGATTGGTTATTTGCAAAGTTTTCGGGCCGGTATGGGGGTTTTCCATTGACAAAGTGGAAAATTACTACTTTCAGGCTGTTCAAGGGTGAATACTGATTTTCGTCTGTATGGCGAGAAATTCGAGATTCGTGCCGATCCGGACGGCCGATCGTGATTTCTGGCTATTCGGGAGGCAGATTGATTATTTGCAACGTTTCAGGTGCGGTACGGGGGTTTTCCGTTGACAAAATGGAAAATAACTACTTTCGGGCTGTTCATCGGTGAATAGTGATTTTCGTCGGTACAGCGAGAAATTCGAGATTCGGGCCGATCCGGACGGCCGATCAAGATTTCTGGTAGTTTGGGGGACAGATTGGTTATTTGCAATGTTTCAGGGGCGGAACAGGGGATTTCCGTTGACAAAATGGAAAACAACTACTTTCGGGCTGTTCAAGAATGAATAGTGATTTTCCTCTGTACGATGAGAAATTCGGGATTCGTGCCGATCAGGAGGGCCGATCGGGATTTCTAGCTGTTTGGGGGGCAGATTGGTTATTTTCAACGTTTTAGGGGCCGTACGTGGGTTTTCCGTTGACAAAATGGAAAATAACTACTTTCGGGCTGTTCATCGGCGAATAGTGATTTTCGTCGGTACATCGAGAAATTCAGGATTCGGGCCGATCCGGACGGCCGATCGGGATTTCTGGCTGCTTGGGGTGCAGATTGATTGTTTGCAACGTTTTAGGGTGGTATGGGGTTTTGCTGTTGACAAAAGGGAAAATAACTACTTTCAGGTTGTTTAGGGGTAAATAGTGATTTTCGTCGGTACAGCGGAAAATTTGGGAGTTGTGTCGATTCGGACGGCCGATCGGGATATTTGCCTGTTTGGGGGGCAGATTGGTTACTTGCAATGTTTTAGGGGCGGTACAAGGGTTTTCCGTTGGCAAAAGGGAAAATTACTACTTACGAGCTGTTCATCGATGAATAGTGATTTTCGTCGGTACAACGAGAAATTCGGGAATCAGGCCGATCCGGACGGGCGATCGTGATTTCTGGCTGTTTGGGGGGCAAATTGATTATTTGCAACGTTTTGGTGGCGGTATGGGGGTTTTCCGTTGACAAAATGGAAAATAACTACTTTCGGGCTGTTCATCGGCGAATAGTGGTTTTCGTCGGTACAGCGACAAATTCGGGATTCAGGTCGATCCAGACGGCCGATCGAGATTTCTGGCTGTTTTGGGGGCAAATTGGTTATTTACAATGTTATACGGCTGGTATGGGGGTTTTCCGTTGACAAAATGGAAAATAACTACTCTCGAGCTGTTCATTGATGAATAGTGATTTTCGTCTGTACAGCGAGAAATTCGGGATTCAGGCCAATCCGGACGGGCGATCATGATTTCTGGCTGTTTGGAGGGCAAATTGATTATTTGCAACGTTTTAGTGCTGGTATGGGGGTTTTCCGTTGACAAATTGGAAAATAAGTACTTTCGGGCTGTTCAACGGTGAATAGTGATTTTCGTCGATACAGCGAGAAATTCAGGATTTGTGCCGATCTGGATAGCCGATCGAGATTTCTGGCTGTTTATGGGGCAGATTGGTTATTTGCAACGTTATAGGGGCAGTACGGGGGTTTTCCGTTGGCTCATTGGAAAATAACTACTTTCAGGCTGTTCAGGGGTGAATAGTGATTTTCGTCGGTACATCGAGAAAATCGGGATTCGGGCCGATCCGGGCGGCCGATCGGGATTTCTGGCTGCTTGTGGTGCAGATTGATTATTTGCAGCGTTTTTGGGGCGGTACAGGGTTTTTCTGTTGACAAAAGGGAAAATAACTACTTTCGGGCTGTTTAGGGGTGAATAGTGATTTTGGTCGGTACGGCGGGAAATTCGGGAGTCGTGCCGATCCGGACGGCTGATCGGGATATTTGCCTGTTTGGGGGGCAAATTGGTTATTTGCAACGTTTTAGGGGCGGTACGCGGGTTATTCGTCGACAAAATGGAAAATAACTACTTTCGAGCTGTTCATCGATGAATAGTGATTTTCGTCGGTACAGCGAGAAATTCGGGATTCATCCCAATCCGGACGGGCGATCGTGATTTCTGGCTGTTTGGGGGGCAAATTGATTGTTTGCAACGTTTTTGGGGCGGTATTGGGGTTTTCCGTTGACAAAATGGAAAATAACTACTTTCGGGCTGTTCATCGGCGAATAGTGATTTTCGTCGGTACATCGAGAAATTCAGGATTCGGGCCGATCCGGACGGCCGATCGGGATTTCTGGCTGCTTGGGGTGCAGATTGATTGTTTGCAACGTTTTAGGGTGGTATGGGGTTTTGCTGTTGACAAAAGGGAAAATAACTACTTTCAGGTTGTTTAGGGGTAAATAGTGATTTTCGTCGGTACAGCGGAAAATTTGGGAGTTGTGTCGATTCGGACGGCCGATCGGGATATTTGCCTGTTTGGGGGGCAGATTGGTTACTTGCAATGTTTTAGGGGCGGTACAAGGGTTTTCCGTTGACAATAGGGAAAATTACTACTTACGAGCTGTTCATCGATGAATAGTGATTTTCGTCGGTACAACGAGAAATTCGGGAATCAGGCCGATTCGGACGGGCGATCGTGATTTCTGGCTGTTTGGGGGGCAAATTGATTATTTGCAACGTTTTGGTGGCGGTATGGGGGTTTTCCGTTGACAAAAGGGAAAATTACTACTTACGAGCTGTTCATCGATGAATAGTGATTTTCGTTGGTACAACGAGAAATTCGGGAATCAGGCCGATCCGGACGGGCGATCGTGATTTCTGGCTGTTTGGGGGGCAAATTGATTATTTGCAACGTTTTGGTGGCGGTATGGGGGTTTTCCGTTGACAAAATGGAAAATAACTACTTTCGGGCTGTTCATCGGCGAATAGTGATTTTCGTCGATACAGCGAGAAATTCAGGATTTGTGCCGATCTGGATAGCCGATCGAGATTTCTGGCTGTTTATGGGGCAGATTGGTTGTTTGCAACGTTATAGGGGCGGTACGGGGGTTTTCCGTTGGCTCATTGGAAAATAACTACTTTCAGGCTGTTCAGGGGTGAATAGTGATTTTCGTCGGTACATCGAGAAAATCGGGATTCGGGCCGATCCGGGGGGCCGATCGGGATTTCTGGCTGCTTGTGGTGCAGATTGATTATTTGCAACGTTTTTGGGGCGGTACAGGGTTTTTCTGTTGACAAACGGGAAAATAACTACTTTCGGGCTGTTTAGGGGTGAATAGTGATTTTGGTCGGTACGGCGGGAAATTCGGGAGTCGTGCCGATCCGGACGGCTGATCGGGATATTTGCCTGTTTGGGGGGCAAATTGGTTATTTGCAACGTTTTAGGGGCGGTACGCGGGTTTTTCGTCGACAAAATGGAAAATAACTACTTTCGAGCTGTTCATCGATGAATAGTGATTTTCGTCGGTACAGCGAGAAATTCGGGATTCATCCCAATCCGGACGGGCGATCGTGATTTCTGGCTGTTTGGGGGGCAAATTGATTGTTTGCAACGTTTTTGGGGCGGTATTGGGGTTTTTCGTTGACAAAATGGAAAATAACTACTTTCGGGCTGTTCATCGGCGAATAGTGATTTTCGTCGGTACAACGAGATATTCAGGATTCGGTCCGATCCGGACGGCCGATCGAGATTTCTGGCTGTTTTGGGGGCAGATTGGCTATTTACAACATTATAGGGGTGGTACGGGGGTTTTCCGTTGATACATTCTAAAATAACTACTTTAGGGCTGTTCAGGGGTGAATAGTGATTTTCGTCGGTACATCGAGACATTCGGGAGTCGGGCCGATCCAGACGGCCGATCGAGATTTCTGGCTGCATGGGGTGCAGATTGATTGTTTGCAACGTTTTAAGGGCGGTACGGGGTTTTTCTATTGACAAAAAGGAAAATAACTACTTTCGGGCTGTTTAGGGGTGAATAGTGATTTTGGTCGGTACGGCGGAAAATTCGGGAGTCGTGCTGATCCGGACGGCCGATCGAGATATTTGCCTGTTTGGGGGGCAGATTGGTTATTTGAAACGTTTTAGGGGCGGTACGGGGGTTTTCCGTTGACAAAATGGAAAATAACTACTTTCGAGCTGTTCATCGATGAATAGTGATTTTCGTCGGTACAGCGAGAAATTCGGGATTCAGGCCAATCCGGACGAGCGATCGTGATTTCTGGCTGTATGGGGGGCAAATTGATTATTTGCAACGTTTTAGTGGCGGTATGGGGGTTTTCCATTGACAAAATGGAAAATAACTACTTTCGGGCTGTTCATCGTCGAATAGTGATTTTCGTCGGTACAGCGAGAAATTCAGGTATCGGACCGATCCGGACGGGCGATCGTGATTTCTGGCTGTTTGGGTGGCAGATTGGTTATTTGCAACGTTTTTGGGGCGGTACGGGGGTTTTCCTTTGACAAAATGGAAAATAACTACTTTTAGGCTGTTCATGGGTGAATAGTGATTTTCGTCGGTACAGCGAGAAATTCGGGATTCGGGCCGATCCGGACGGTAGATCGAGTTTTCTAGCAATTTGGGGGGCGGATTGATTATTTACAACGTTTTAGGGGTGGTACGGCGGTTTTCCGTTGACAAAGTGGAAAATAACTACTTTTGGGCTGTTCAGTGGAGAATAGTGATTTTCGTTTATACGGCGAGAAATTCGGGATTTGTGCCGATCCGGATGGCCGATCGTGATTTCTGGCTGTTTGGGGGGCAGATTGATTTTTTGTAACGTTTTAGGGGCGGTACGGGGGTTTTCCGTTGACAAAATGGAAAATAACTACTTTCGGGCTGTTCAGGGGTGAATAGTGATTGTCGCCGGTACAGCGACAAATTCGGGATTCGTGCTGATCCGGATTGGCGATCGTGAATTTTGGCTGTTTGGGGGGCAAATTGATTATTTTGAACGTTTTAGGGGCAATATGGGGGTTTTCCGTTGGCAAAATGGAAAATCACTAATTTCGGGCTATTCATCGACGAATAGTGATTTTCGTCAATACAGCGAGAAATTCAGGATTCAGGCCGATCCGGGCGGCCGGTCGAGATCTCTGGCTGTTTTGGGGGTAGATTGGCTATTTTCAACGTTATAGTGGCGGTGCGAGGGTTTTCCGTTGACGAAAAGGAAAATAACTACTTTCGGGCTGTTCAGGGTTGAATAGTGATTTTCGTCGGTACATCGAGAAATTCGGGATTCGGGCCGATCCGGAAGGGCAATCGTGATTTCTGGCTGTATGGGGGGCAGATTAGTAATTTGCAATGTGTTTGGGGCGATACGGGGGTTTTCCGTTGACAAAATGAAAAATTAGTACTTTCGGGCTGTTCAGGGCTGAATAGTGATTTTCGTCGGTACAACGACAAATTCGTGATTCAGGCCGATCCGGTCGGCCGAACGTGATTTCTGGCTGTTTTGGGGGTAGATTGGTTATTTACAACATTTTAGTGGCGGTACGGTGGTTTTCCGTTGACACAATGGAAAATAACTACTTTCAGGCTGTTCAAGGGTGAATAGTAATTTTCGTCAGTACATCGAGAAATTCGGGTTTCGGGTCGATCCGAATGGGCGCTCGGTTTTTCTAGTTGTTAGGGGGGCAGATTGGTAATTTGCAACGTTTGTGAGGCGGTACGGGGGTATTCCGTTGACATAATGGAAAATAACTACTTTCAGGCTGTTCACGGGTGAACATTGATTTTCGTCGGTACAGCGAGAAATTCGGAATTCGGGCCAATCCGGACGGCCGATCGAGTTTTCTAGCAATTTGGGGGGCAGATTGGTTATTTGCATTGTTTTAGGGGCAGTACGGGGGTTTTCCGTTGACACAATGGAAAATAACTACTTTCGGGCTGTTCAGGGGTGAATAGTATTTTTCGTCAGTACATCGTGAAATTCGGGTTTTGGGTCGATCCGAACGGGCGATCGGGATTTCTGGCTGTTAGGGGGGCAGATTGGTAATTTGCAACGTTTGTGGGGCGGTACGGGGGTTTTCCGTTGACACAATGGAAAATAACTACTTTCAGGCCGTTCATGGGTGAACAGTGATTTTCGTCGGTACAGCGAGAAATTCGGGATTCGGGCCGATCTGGACGGCCGATCGAGTTTTCTAGCAATTTGGGGGGCAGATTGGTTATTTGCATTGTTTTAGGGGCGGTACGGGGGTTTTCCATTGACAAAATGGAAAACAACTACTTTCAGGCAGTTCAGGGGTGAATAGTGATTTTCGTCTGTACCTCGAGAAATTCGGGATTCGTGCCGATCCAGACGGGCGATCGGGATTTCTGGTTGTATGGGGCGCAAATTGGTTATTTGCAACGTTTGTGGGTCGGTACGGGGTTTTTCCGTTGACACAATGGAAAATAACTACTTTCAGGCTGTTCAAGTGTGAACAGTGTTTTTCGGCGGTACAGCGAGAAATTCGGGATTCGTGCCAATCCGGACGGGCGATCGTGATTTCTGGCTGTTTGGGGGGCAAATTGGTTATTTGCAACGTTTTAGGGGCGGTACGGGGGTTTTCCGTTGGCAGAACAGAAAATAACTACTTTTAGGCTGTTCATTGGACAATAATGATTTTCGTTAGTACAGCGAAAAATTCAGGATTCGGGCTGATCCAGAGGGGCGATCGTGATTGTTGGCTGTTTGGCGGGTAAATTCATTATTTGCAATGTTTTAGGGACGGTATGGGGGTTTTCCCTTGACAAAGTTGAAAATAACTACTTTCGGGCTATTCAAGGGTGAGTAGTGTTTTTCGTCGGTACAGCGAGAAATTCGGGATTTGTGCCAATTCGGACGGGTGATCGTGATATCTAGCCGTTTGCGGGGCAGATTTGTTATTTACAACATTTAAGGGGCGGTACAGGGGTTTTCAGTTGGTAAACTGGAAAATAACTACTTTGGTGCTATTCATGGTGAATAGTGATTTTCGTCGGTACAGCGAGAAATTCGGGATTCAGGCCGATCCGGACGGCTGATCAAGTTTTCTAGCAATTTAGGAGGCAGATTGGTTATTTGCGTTGTTATAGGGGCGGCACAGGGGTTTTCCGTTGACAAAACAGAAAACGACTACTTTCGGGTTGTTTAAGGGTGAATAGTGATTTTCGTCTGTACGTCGAGAAATACGAGATTCGTGCCGATCCGGACGGGTGATCGTGATTTCTGGCTGTTTGGGGGGCAGATTGATTATTTGTAATGTTTTAGGGGTCGTACAGGGGTTTTTCGTTGGCAAAATGGAAAACAACTACCTTCGGGTTGTTCAAGGGTGAATAGTGATTTTTCGGCGGTACAGTGAGAAGTTCGGGATTCATGCCGATCTGGATGGCCGATCGTGATTTCTGGCTGTTTGGGGGGCAAATTGGTTATTTGCAACTTTTAAGGGGCGGTTCTGGGGTTTTCCGTTGGCAAAAAGGAAAATAACTACTTTTGGGCTGTTCATTGGTCAATAATGATTTTCGTCAGTACAGTGAGAAATTCGGGATTCGTGCAGATCCGGAGGGGCGATCAAGATTTATGGCTGTTTTGGGGGCAGATTTGTTATTTGCAACGTTTTACGGGCGGCACGGGGGTTTTCAGTTGACACAATGGAAAATAACTACTTTCAGGCTGTTCAGGGGTGAATAGTAATTTTCGTCGGTACAACGAGAAATTCAGGATTCGGGCCGATCCGGACGGGCGATCGTGATTTCAGGCAGTTTGGGGGGCAGATTGGTTATTTGCAACGTTTTAGGGGCGGTACGAGGGTTTTCCATTGACAAAATGGAAACTAACTACTTTCAGGCTGTTTAGGGGTGAATAGTGATTTTCGTCGGTACAGCGAGAAATTCGGGATTCGGGCCAATCCGGACGGCAGATCGAGTTTTCTAGCAATTTGGGGGCCAGATTGGTTATTTGCGTTGTTTTAGGGGCGGTACAGGGCTTTTCCGTTGACAAAACAGAAAACAACTACTATCGGGCTGTTCAAGGGTGAATAGTGATTTTCGTCTGTACGTCGAGAAATTCGGGATTCGTGCTGATCTGGACGGCCAATCGTGATTTTTGGCTGTTTGGGGGGCTGATTGATTATTTGTAACGTTTTAGGGGTGGTACAGGGGTTTTCGGTTGACAAAATGGAAAACAACTACTTTCGGGTTATTCAAGGGTGAATAGTGATTTTTCGTCTGTACGTCGAGAAATTTGGGATTCATACCGATCCGGATGGCCGATTGTGATTTCTGGCTATTTGAGGGGCAGATTGATTATTTGTAACGTTTTAGGGGCGGTTCGGGGGTTTTCCGTTCACAAAATGGAAAATAACTACTTTCAGACTGTTAGGGGTGAATAGTGATTTTCGCCGGTACAGCGAGAAATTCGGGATTCGTGCTGATCCGGATTGGCGATCGTGAATTCTGGCTGTCCTGGAGGCAGATTGGTTATTTTCAACGTTTTAGGGCCGGTACGGGGGTTTTCCGTTGACACAATGGAAAATAACTACTTTAAGGCTGTTCAGGGGTGAACAGAGATTTTCGCCGGTACAGTGAGAAATTCGGGATTCGTGCCGATCCGGACGGCCGATCATGATTTCTGGCTGTTTGGGGCAGATTGATTATTTGCAACGTTTTATGGGTGGTACAGGGGTTTTCCGTTGACAAAATGGAAAATAACTACTTTCGGGCTGCTAAGCGGGGAATAGTGATTTTCGTCACTACGGCGAGAAATTCGGGAGTCGTGCCGATCTGGACTGCCGATCGTGATTTTTGGCTGTTTGGGGGGCATATTGATTATTTGCAACGTTTTTAGGGCGGAACGAGGGTTTTCCGTTGGCAAACTGGAAAATAGCTACTTTCGGGCTATTCATCGGTGAATAGTGATTTTCGTCAGTACAGCGAGAAATTCGGGATTCGGGTCGATCCGGACGGCCGATCGAGATTTCTAGCTGTTTGGGGGGCAGATTGATTATTTGCAACGTTTTATGGGTGGTACGGCGTTTTTCCGTTGGCAAAGTGGAAAATAACTACTTTTGGGCTGTTCAGGGGTGAATAGTGATTTTCGTTTGTACGACGAGAAATTCAGGATTCGTGCCGATCTGGACGGCCGCTCGTGATTTCTGGCTGTTTGGGGGGCAGATTGATTATTTACAACGTTTTAGAGGTGGTACAGGGGTTTTCCGTTGACAAAATGGAAAATAACTATTTTCGGGCTGTTAAGTGGTGAATAGTGATTTTCGTCACAACAGCGAGGAATTCGGGAGTCGTGCCGGTCCAGACGGCCGATCGTGATTTCTGGCTGTTTGGGGGGCATATTGATTATTTGCAACGTTTTTGGGGTACTACGGGGGTTTTCCGTTGGCAAACTGGAAAAAAACTACTTTCAGGTTATTCATCGGTGAATAGTGATTTTTGTCGGTACAGCGAGAAATTCGGGATTATGGCCGATCCGGACAGCCAATCGAGATTTTTGGCAGTTCGGGGGGCTGATTGGTTATTTGCAATATTTTAGGGGCGGTACAGGGGTTTTCCATTGTCAAAATGCAAAACAACTACCTTCGGGCTGTTCATCGGCGAATAGTGATTTTCGTCGGTACAACGAGAAATTCAGGATTCGGGCCGATCCGGACGGCCGATCGAGATTTCTGGCTGTGTTGGGGGTAGATTGATTATTTGCAATGTTATCGGGGCAGTACGGGGGTTTTCCGTTGGCACAATGGAAAACAACTACTTTCGGGCTGCTCAGGGATGAATAGTGATTTTCGTCGGTTCATCGAGATATTCGGGATTCGGGCCGATCCGGTCGGCCGATCGAGATTTCTGGCTGTCTGGGGGGCAGAATGGTTATTTGCAATGTTTTTAGGGCGGCACGGGGGTTTTTCATTGGCAATGTGGAAAATAACTACTTTCAGGCTGTTCAGGGGTGAATAATGATTTTCGTTTGTACGGCGAGAAATTCAAGATTCATACCGATCCGGATGGCCGAATGTGATTTCTAGCTGTTTGGGGGCCAAATTGATTATTTGTAACGTTTTAGGTGCGGTACGGGGGCTTTTCGTTGACAAAATGGAAAATAACTACTTTCGAGCTGTTCATCGGTGAATAGTGATTTTTGTCGGTACAACGAGAAATTTGGGATTCATGTCGATCCGGACGGGCGATCGTGATTTTTGGCTGTTTGGGGGGCTGATTCGTTATCTGCGGCGTTATAGCAGCGTTACGGGGGTTTTCCGTTGACAAAATGGAAAGTAACTACTTTCGAGATGTTCATCAGTGAATAGTATTTTTCGTCTGTACGGCGAGAAATTCGGGATTCGTACCGATCCGGACGGCCGATCATGATTTTTGGCTGTTTGGGGGCCAAATTGGTTATTTGGAACGTTTTAGGGGCGGTATGGGGGTTTTCCGTTGACAAAATGGAAAATAACTACTTTCGGGCTGTTCAGGGGTGAATAGTGATTTTCGTCGGTACAACGAGAAATTTGGGATTCATCTCGATTCGGACGGGCGATCGTGATTTCTGGCTGTTTGGGGGGCAGATTTGTTATTCACAATGTTCTTGGGGCGGTACGGTGGTTTTCCGTTGTTACAGTGGAAAATAACTACTTTTGGGCTGTTCGTGGGTGAATTGTGATTTTTGTCGGTACATCGAGAAATTCGGGATTCCTGCCAATCCGGAATGTCGATCGTGATTTCTAGCTGTTTGGGGGGCAGATTGATTATTTGCGACATTTTAGGGGCGGTATGGGGGTTTTCTGTTGAAAAAATGGATAATAACTACTTTCGGGCTGCTCATCGGCGAATAGTGATTTTCGTCGGTACAGTGAGAAATTCAGGATTCGGGCCGATTCAGACGGCTGATCGAGATTTCTGGCAGTTTTAGGGGGTAGATTGGTTATTTGCAGCCTTTTAGGGGCGGTACGGGGGTTTTCCGTTGACAAAATGGAAAATAACTACTTTCGGGCTGTTCAAGAGTGAATTGTGATATTCGTCTGTACGGCGAGAAATTCGGGATTCGTGCCGATCTGGGCGGCCGATCAGGATTTCTGGCTGTTTGGGGGCAGATTGGTTATTTACGACGTTTTAGGGGCGGTACGGGGGTTTTTTGTTGTCAAAATGGAAAATAACTACTTTTGGGCTGTTCTTCGGTGAATAGTGATTTTCGTCGTTTCAGCGAGAAATTCAGGCCGATCCGGACGACCGGTCATGATTTCTGGCTGTTTTGGGGGCAGATTGGTTAATTGTAACGTTGTTGGGGCTGTATGGGGGTTTTCCGCTGACAAAATTGATAATAACAACTTTCAAGCTGTTCATCGGTGAATAGTGATTTTCGTCCGTACAGCGAGAAATTTGGGATTCGTACCGATCCGGACTGGCGATCGTGATTTCAGGCTGTTTGGTGGGCTGATTGGTTATTTGCAGTGTTTTAGGGGCATTGCGGGGGTTTTCCGTTGTCAAAATGGAAAATAACTACTTTCGAGCCGTTCATTGGTGAATAGTGATTTTGGTCCGTACGGCGAGAAATTCGGGATTCGTGCTGATCTGGACGGCCGATCGTGATTTCTAGCTGTTTGGGGGGCAGATTGATTATTTGCAACGTTTTAGGGGCGGTATGGGTGTTTTCCGTTGAAAAATTGGGTAATAACTACTTTCGAGCTGTTCATCGGGGAATAGTTTGGGATTCGGGCCGATCCGGACGGCCGATCTAGATTTCAGGCTGTTTGGGGGGTAGAGTGGTTATTTGCAACATTTTAGGGGCGGTACGGGGGTTTTCCATTGACAAAATGGAAAATAACTACTTTCGGGCTGTTCAGGAGTGAATAGTGATTTTCGTCGGTACAGCGGGAAATTCAGGATTCGTGCTGATCCGGGCGGCCGATCGTGATTTTTGGCTGTTTGGGGTGCAGATTGATTATTTGCTTGGTTTTAGGGGAGGTACGGGTGTTTTCCGCTGACAAAATGGAAAATAACTTCTTTCAGGCTGTTCGGGGGGGAATAGTGATTATCGACGGTACTGCGAGAATTTCGGGATTCGTGCTGACCCGGATGGGCAATTGAGATTTTTGGCTGTTTGGAGGGCAGATTGGTTATTTGCAACATCATAGGGGCAGTACAGGGGTTTTCTGTTGCCAAAATGGAAAATGACTACTTCCGAGCTGATCTGGGGTAAATAGTGATTTTCGTTGGTACAGCGAGAAATTCGGGATTCGTGCTGACCCGGACAGGCAATCGAGATTTCTGGGTGCTTGGGGGGTAGATTGGTTATTTGAAACATTTGAGGGGCGGTACGGGGGTTTTCCGTTGACAAAATGGAAAATAACTACTTTCGGGCTGATCAGGGGTGAATAGTGATTTTTTTCGGTACCGCGGGAAATTCGGGATTCATACCGAACCGGACGGCTGATCGTGATTTCTGGCTGTTTGTGGGGCAGATAGATTATTCACAACGTTTAAGGGGCGAAACAGAGGTTTTCCGTTGACAAAATGGAAAATAGCTACTTTCAGGCTGTTCAGGGGTGAATAGTGACTTTCATTGGTTCCGCGAGAAATTCGGGATTCTTGCCGATCCGGACGGCTGATCGTGATTTTTGGCTGTTTGGGGTGGAGATTGATTATTTGCACTGTTTTAGGGACAGTACGGGGGTTTTTGCGTTGACTAAATGAAAAATAACTACTTCCGGGCTGTTCAGGGGAAAATAGTAATTTTCGTCGGTACCGCGAGAAATTCGGGATTCATACCGATCCGGATGGCCGAACGTGATTTCTGGCTGTTTGGGGGGCAGATTGATTATTTGCAACGTTTATGGTGCGGTACGGGGGTTTTCCGTGGAGAAAATGGAAAATAACTACTTTCAGGCTGTTCTGGGGTGAATAGTGATTATCGTCGGTACAGCGAGAAATTCGGGATTCGTACCGATCCGGACTGGCGATCATGATTTCTTGCAGTTTGGGGGGGCAGATTGGTTATTTGCAACGTTTTTAGGGCGGTACGGGGGATTTCCGTTGACAAAATGGAAAATAACTACTTTTGAGCTATTCAGGTGTGAATAGTTATTTTCGTCGGTACAACATGAAATTCGGGATTCGTGCAGTTCTGAATGGCTGTTCGTGATTTCTGGCTGTTTGGGGGGCAGATGGGTTATTTGCAACGTTATAGGTGCGGTACAGGGGTTTTCCATAGGCAAAATGGAAAATAACTACTTTCGGGCTGTTCAGGGTTGGAAAGTGATTTTCGTCGATATAGCGAGAAATTCAGGATTCGTCCTGATACGAACGACCGATTGTGATTTCTGGCTGCTTGGGAGGCAGATTGGTTATTTTCAACGTTTTAGGGGCGGTTCGGGAGTTGGTTATTTTCAAAATGGAAAATAACTACTTTTGGGCTGTGCTGGGTTGAATAGTAATTTTTGTCGGTGCGTTGAGAAATTCAGGATTCGGGCCGATCCGAACGGCCAATTGTGATTTCTGGCTATTCGGGGGGCATATTGGTTATTTGCAACGTCCTTGGGGCAGTACGGGGATTTTCCGTTGACAAAATGGAAAATAACTACTTTCGGGTTACTCAAGGGTGAATAGTTATTTTCGTCTGTACAGCGAGAAATCTGAGATTCGTACCGACCCGGACGGGCAATTGAGATTTCTAGCTGTTTGGGGGGCAGATTGATTATTTGCAACGTTTTAGGTGCGGTACGGGGTTTTTCCGTGGAGAAAAAGGAAATAACTACTATCGGGCCGTTCAGGGGTGAATAGTGATTTTCGTCGGTACAGCGAGAAATTCAGGATATGTGCCGATCCAAACGGCTGATCGAGATTTCTGGCGGTTTGGGGGGCAGATTGGTCATTTGCAACGTTTTAGGGGCGGTACGGGGGTTTTTCGTTCACAAAATGGAAAATAACTTCTTTCGGGCTGTTCAGGGGTGAACAGTGATTTTCGTCGGTATAGCGAAAAATTCAAGATTCGTGCCGATCCGGACGGCCGATAGTGATTTCTGGCTGTTTGGGGGGTAGTCTGGTCATTTTCAACATTTTAGGGGCAGTCCGGGGGTTTTCCATTGACATAATCAAAAATAACTACTCGCGGGCAGTTTAGGGGAGAATAGAGATTTTCGTCGGTACAGTGAGAAATTCGGGATTCGTGCCGATCCGGACGGCCGATCGAGATTTCTGGCTGTTTGGGGAGCAAATTGCTTTTTTGCAATGTGTTTGGGGTGGTACGGGGGTTTTCCATTGACGGAATGGAAAATAACTTCTTTCGGGCTGTACAGGGCTGAATAGAGATTTTCGCTGGTTCCACGAGAAATTCGGGATTCGTCCCGATCCGGACGACCGATCAAGATTTCTGGCTGTTTGGGGGGGAGATTGGTTATTTGCAACGTTTTAGGTGCGGTACGGGGGTTATCCGTTGACATAATAAAAAATAACTACTCTCGGGCAGTTTAGGGGAGAATAGAGATTTTCGTCGGTATAGCGAGAAATATGGGATTCGTGCCGATCTGGACGGCCGATCGAGATTTCTGGCTGTTTGGGGAGCAGATTGCTTATTTGCAACATTTTTGGGGTGGTACGGGGGTTTTCCGTTGACGAAATGGAAAATAACTTCTTTCGGGCTGTACAGGGGTAAATAGAGATTTTCCCTGGTTCCGCGAGAAATTCGGGATTTGTGCCGATCCGGACGGCCGATCGAGATTTCTGGCTGTTTGGGGGGGGGATTGGTTATTTGCAACGTTTTAGGTGCGGTACGGTGTTTTCCCAATGACAAAATGGAAAATAACTTCTTTCGGGCTGTTCAGTGGTGAACAGTGATTTTTGACGGTACAGCGAGAAATTCGGGATTCGTGCCGATCCGGACGGTCGAACAAGATTTCAGGCTATTTGGGGGGCTGATTGGTTATTTGAAATGTTTTAGGTGTGGTACGGGGGTTTTCTATTTCCAAAATGGAAAATAACTACTTTCGGGCTGTTCAGGGGTGAATAGTGATTTTCGTCGGTACCGCTAAAAATTCAAGATTTGTGCCGATCCGATCCGCCGATCATGATTTCTGGCTGTTTGGGGGGCTGATTGGTCATTTACAACGTTTTCGGGGTGGTAAGGGGGTTTTCCGTTGACAAAATGGAAACTAACTACTTTCGAGCTATTCAGGTGTGAATAGTTATTTTCGTCGGTACAACATGAAATTCGGGATTCGTGCCATTCCGAACGGCTGATCGTGATTTCTGGTTGTTTGGGGGGCAGATGGGTTATTTGCAACGTTATAGGTGCGGTACAGGGGTTTTCCATAGGCAAAATGAAAAATAACTACTTTCGGGTTGTTCAGGGGTGGAAAGTGATTTTCGTCGATACAACGAGAAATTCAGGACTCGTCCGGATACGAACGGCCGATTGTGATTTCTGGCTGCTTGGGAGGCAGATTGGTTATTTTCAACGTTTTAAGGGTGGTTTGGTGTTTTCCCAATGACAAAATGGAAAATAACTTCTTTCGGGCTGTTCAGTGGTGAACAGTGATTTTTGACGGTACAGCGAGAAATTCGGGATTCGTGCCGATCCGGACGGTCGAACAAGATTTCAGGCTATTTGGGGGGCTGATTGGTTATTTGAAACGTTTTAGGTGTGGTACGGGGGTTTTCTATTTCCAAAATGGAAAATAACTACTTTCGGGCTATTCAGGGGTGAATAGTGATTTTCGTCGGTACCGCTAAAAATTCAAGATTTGTGCCGATCCGATCCGCCGATCATGATTTCTGGCTGTTTGGGGGGCTGATTGGTCATTTACAACGTTTTCGGGGTGGTAAGGGGGTTTTCCGTTGACAAAATGGAAACTAACTACTTTCGAGCTATTCAGGTGTGAATAGTTATTTTCGTCGGTACAACATGAAATTCGGGATTCGTGCCATTCCGAACGGCTGATCGTGATTTCTGGTTGTTTGGGGGGCAGATGGGTTATTTGCAACGTTATAGGTGCGGTACAGGGGTTTTCCATAGGCAAAATGAAAAATAACTACTTTCGGGTTGTTCAGGGGTGGAAAGTGATTTTCGTCGATACAACGAGAAATTCAGGACTTGTCCGGATACGAACGGCCGATTGTGATTTCTGGCTGCTTGGGAGGCAGATTGGTTATTTTCAACGTTTTAAGGGTGGTTTGGTGTTTTCCCAATGACAAAATGGAAAATAACTTCTTTCGGGCTGTTCAGTGGTGAACAGTGATTTTTGACGGTACAGCGAGAAATTCGGGATTCGTGCCGATCCGGACGGTCGAACAAGATTTCAGGCTATTTGGGGGGCTGATTGGTTATTTGAAACGTTTTAGGTGTGGTACGGGGGTTTTCTATTTCCAAAATGGAAAATAACTACTTTCGGGCTGTTCAGGGATGAATAGTGATTTTCGTCGGTACCGCTAAAAATTCAAGATTTGTGCCGATCCGATCCGCCGATCATGATTTCTGGCTGTTTGGGGGGCTGATTGGTCATTTACAACGTTTTCGGGGTGGTAAGGGGGTTTTCCGTTGACAAAATGGAAACTAACTACGTTCGGGCTGTTCGGGGGTGAACAGTGATTTTCCTCGGTACAGCGAGAAATTCGGGATTCGTGCCGATCCAGACGGCCAATCGTGATTTCTGGCTGTTTGGGGGGCAGATTGGTTTTTTGCAACGTTTTAGGGGCGGTTCAGGGGTTTTCCATTGGCAAAACGTAAAATAACAACTTTCGGGCTGTACAGGGGGAATAAAGATTTTCGCTGGTACAGCGAGAAATTTGGGATTCGTGCTGATCCGGGCGGCCGATCGTGATTTCTGGCTGTTTGGGGGGCAAATTGGTCATTTGCAATGTTTTAGAGGCGGTACAGTGGTTTTCCAATGACAAAATGGAAAGTAACTACTTTTGGGCTGTTCTGGGGCGAATAGTGATTTCTGTTGGTACAGCGACAAATTCGGGATTTGGGCCGATCCGGACGGCCGATCATGATTTTTGGCTGTTTGGGGGGCAGATTGGTTTTTTGCAACGTTTTAGGGGCGGTTCGGGGGTTTTCCATTGACAAAATGGAAATAACTACTATCGGGCTGTTCATGGGTGAATAGTGATTTTCGTCGGTACAGCTAGAAATTCGGGATATGTGCCGATCCGGACGGCTGTTCGAGATTTCTGGCCGTTTGGGGGGCGGATTGGTTATTTGCAACGTTTTATGAGCGATACGGTGGTTCTCCGTTGACAAGATGGAAAATAATTACTTTCGGGCTATACAGGGGTGAATAGTGATTTTCGCCGGTATAGCAAAAAATTCATGATTCGTGCCGATCCGGACGGCCAATAGTGATTTCTGGCTGTTTGGGGGGCAGATTGGTCATTTGCAACATTTTAGGTGCGGTACGGGGGTTTTCCGATGACAAAATGGAAAATAACTTCTTTCAGGCTGTTCTAGGGTGAACAGTGATTTTCGTTGGTACAGCGTCAAATTCGGATTCATGCCGTTCCATACGGCCGATCATGATTTCTGGCTGTTGGGGGGGCAGATTGGTCATTTACAACGTTTTAGGGGTAGTAAGGGGGTTTTCCGTTGACAAAATGGAAAGTAACTACTTTCGGGCTGTTCAGGGGTGAATAGTGATTTTCCTCGGTACAGCGATAAATTCGGGATTCGTGCCGATCCAGACGGCTGATCGAGATTTCAGGCCGTTTGGGGGGCAGATTGGTTATTTGCAACGTTTTATGAGCGATACGGTGGTTCTCCGTTGACAAGATGGAAAATAATTACTTCAGGGCTATACAACGGTTAACAGTGATTTTCGCCGGTATAGCAAAAAATTCATGATTCGTGCCGATTCGGACGGCCGATAGTGATTTCTGGCTGCTTGGGGGGCAAATTGGTTATTTGCAACGTTTTAGGTGCGGTACGGGGGTTTTCCGATGACAAAATGGAAAATAACTTCTTTCGGGCTGTTCTGGGCTGAACAGTGATTTTTGTCGGTACAGCAAGAAATTCGGGATTCGTGCCGATCCGGACGGCCGACTGGGATTTTTGGCTGTTTGGGGGGCAGATTGGTTATTTGCAATGTTTTGGGGGCGATTCGGGGGTTTTCCGTTGACAAAACGGAAAATAACAAATTTTGGGCTGTTCAGGGGTGAATAGTGATTTTCGTCGGTATTGCGAGAAATTCGGGAATCAGGCCGATCCGAATGGCCGATCGTGATTTCAGGCTGTTTGGGGGGCTGATTGGTTATTTTGCAACCATTTAGGTTCGGTACGGGGGTTTTCCTTTGACAAAATCGAAAATAACTACTTTTTAGCTATTCAGGGGTGAACAGTGATTTTCATCGGTACAGCGACAAATTCGGGATTCATGCCGTTCCAGACGGCCGATCGAGATTTTCGGCTATTTGGGGGGCAGATTGGTTATTTACCACCTTTTAGGGGCGGTACGGGGTTTTTCCGTTGACAAAATGAAAAATAACTACTTTCGGGCTGTTCATGGTTGAATAGTGATTTTCGTCATTACGGCGAGAAATTTAGGATTCGTGTCGATCCGGACGGCCGAACTTGATTTCAGGCTATTTGGGGGGCTGATTTGTTGTTTGCAATGTTTTAGGGTCGGCACAGGGGTTTTCCGTTGACAAAATGGAAAATAACTACTTTCGGGCTGTTTATGGGTGAATTGTGATTTTCGTCGGTACAGCGAGAAATTCGGGAATCGTGCCGATCGTGACAGCCGATCGTGATTTCATGCTGTTTAGGGTGCTGATTGGTTATTTTGGAATGTTTTTGGTGCGGTACGGGGGTTTTCTGTTGACAAAATGGGAAATAACTACTTTCGGGCTATTCAGGGGGGAACAGTGATTTTCGTCGGTACACCTTGAAATTCAAGATTCATGCTGATCCGGACGGCCGATAGAAATTTCAGGCTATTTGGGGGGCAGATTGGTCATTTGCAACGTTTTCGGGGAGGTGCGGGGGTTTTCGTTAACGTAATAAAAAATAACTACTTTCGGGCAGTTTAGGGGAGAATGGAGATTTTCGTCGGTACAACGATAAATTTGGGATTCGTGCCGATCCAGACAGCCGATCGAGATTTTCGGCTATTTGGGGGGCAGATTGGTTATTTACCACCTTTTTGGGGCGGTACGGGGGTTTTCCGTTGACAAAATGGAAAATAACAACTTTCGGGTTGTTCACGGTTGAATAGTGATTTTCGTAAGTACATCGAGAAATTTGGGATTCGTGCCGATCCAGACGGCCGAATGTGATTTCAGGCTATTTAGCGGGCTGATTGGTTATTTGCAATGTTTTAAGGATGGTACAGCGGTTTTCTGTTGGCAAAATAGAAAATAACTACTTTCAGGCTATTCTGTGGTGAACAGTGATTTTCGTCGGTACAACGAGAAATTTGGGATTCATTTCGAAGTGGACGGACGATCGTGATTTCTGGCTGTTTGGGGGCAGATTGGATTTTTGCAACGTTTTAGGGGCGGTTCGGGGGTTTTCCGTTGACAAAAGGGAAAATAACTACTTTCGGACTGTTAATGGGTGAATAGTGATTTTTGTCGGTACAGCGAGAAATTTGGGATTCGTGCCGATCTGGACAGCCGATCGTGATTTCAGGCTGTTTAGGGTGCTGATTGGTTATTTTGCAATGTTTCCGGTGTGGTACGGGGGTTTTCCGTTGGCAAAATGGAAAATAACTACTTTCGGGTTGTTCAGGGGGGAACAGTGATTTTCGTCGATACTCCTAGAAATTCAAGATTCGTGCCGATCCGGATGGCCGAAAGTGATTTATGGCAATTTGATGGGCAGATTGGTCATTTGCAACATTTTAGGTGTAGTACGGTGGTTTTCCGTTGACATAATCGAAAATAACTACTTTCGTGCAGTTTAGGGGGGAATAGAGATTTTCGTCGGCATAGCGAGAAATTCGGGATTCGGGCCGATCTGGACGGCCGACCGAGATTTCTGGCTGTTCGGGGGACAGATTGGTTTTTTGCATGGTTTTGGGGGCGGTTCGGGGGTTTTCCGTTGGCAAAATGGAAAATAACTACTTTCGGGTTGTTCAGGGGGGAACAGTGATTTTCGTCGGTACACCTAGAAATTCAGGATTCGTGCTAATCCGGACGGCCGATCGTGATTTCAGGCTATTTGGCGGACTAATTTGTTATTTGCAATGTCTTAGGTGCTGTACGGGTGTTTTCCGTTGACAAAATGGAAAATAACTACTTTCGGGCTGTTGATGGGTGAATAGTGTTTTTCTATCGGTACAGCGAGAAATTCGAGATTCGGGCCGATCCGAACGGCCGATCGTGATTTCATGCTATTTGGGGGGCTGATTGGTTATTTGCAACGTTTTAGGGGCGGTTTGGGGGTTTTCCATTGACAAAAGGGAAAATAACTACTTTCGGGCTGTTCACAGGTGAACAGTGATTTTCGTCGGTACAGCAAGAAATTTGGGATTCATGCTGATACAGACGGCCGTTCGGGATTTCTGGCTGTTTTTGGGGCAAATTGGTTTTTTGCAACATTTTCGTGGCGGTTCGGGGGTTTTCCGTTGACAAAATGGAAAATAACTACTTTCGGGCTGTACAGCGGTGAATAGAGTTTTTCGCTGGTACAGCGAGAAGTTCGGGACTTGTGCCGATCCGAACAGTCGATCGTGATTTCAAGCTCTTTGGGGGGCAGATTGGTTTTTTCCAACTTTTTTGGGGTGGTTCGGTGGTTTTTCGTTGACAAAACGAAAAATAACAACTTTCAGGCTGTCCAGGGGTGAATAGTGATTTTCGTTGGTACAGCGAGAAATTCGGGATTCGGGCCGATCCAGACGGCCGATCGTGATTTCAGGCTGTTTAGGGGGCTGATTGGTTATTTGCAATGTTTTAGGTGCGGAACGAGGGTTTTCTGTTGACAGAATGGAAAATAACAACTTTCAGGCTGTATAGGGGTGAATAGAGATTTTCGCTAGTACAGCGAGAAATTCATGAATCGTGCCGTTCTGGACCGCCGATCGTGATTTCTGGCTGTATGGAGGGCTAATTGGTTTTTTGCATTGTTTTAGGTGCGGTACGGGGGTTTTCCGTTGACAAAATGGAAAATAACTACTTTCAGGCTGTTCAGGGGCGAACAGTGATTTTCATCAGTACAGCGAGAAATTTGGGATTCGTTTCGATCCGGACGGCCGATCGTGATTTTTGGCAGTTTGGGGGGCAGATTGGTTTTTTCCAACGTTTTAAAGGTGGTTCGGGGGTTTACTGTTCACGAACGGAAAATAACAACTTTCGGGCTGTTCAGGGGTGAATAGAGATTTTCGTCGATACGGCGAGAAATTAGAGATTCAGGCCGATCAGGACGGCCGATCGTGATTTCAGGCTGTTTTGGGGCATGATTGGTTATTTGCAACGTTTTAGGTGCAATACGAGGGTTTTCTGTTGACAAAATGAAAAATAACTACTTTCGGGCAGTTTATGGGTGAATAGTGATTTTCGTCGGTACAGCGAGAAATTCAGGATTTGTGCCGATTCGGATGGTCGATAGTGATTTCTGGCTATTTGGGGGGCAGATTGGTCATTTGCAATGTTTTAGGGGCAGTACGGGGGTTTTCCGTTGCCAAAATGGAAAATAACTACTTTCGGGCTATTTGTGGGTGAATAGTATTTTTGTCGGGACAGCAAGAAATTCGGGATTCATGCCGATCCGGACGGCCGATCGAGATTTCTGGCGGTTTGGGGGGTAGATTGGTCATTTGCAACGTTTTTGGGGCAGTACGGGGGTTTTCCGTTGACAAAATGGAAAATAACTACTTTCGAGCTGTTTAGGGGGGAATAGTGTTTTTTGTCGGTACAGCGAGAAAATCGGGATTCTTGTCGATCCGGACGGGCGATCGTGATTGCAGGCAGTTTGGGGGCTGATTGGTTATTTGCAACGTTTTAGGTGCGGAAAAGGGTTTTTTGTTGACTAAATGGAAAATAATTACTTTCGGGCATTTTGAGGATGAATAGTGATTTTCGTCGGTATAGTGAGAAATTCGAGATTTGGGCCGATTCGGACTGCCAATCGAGGTTTCTGGCTGTTTGGTGCGCAGATTGGTCATTTACAATGTCTTTGGAGCGGTACGGGGGTTTTCGATTGACAAAATGGAAAGTAACTACATTCGGGCTGTTCAGGGGTGAACAGTGATTTTCGTCTGTACTGCGAGAAATTCGGGATTCGTGCCGATCCGGACGGCCAATCGTGATTTCAGGCAGTCAGTGGGGCTGATTGGTTATTTGCAACGCTTTCGGGGCAGTACGGGGGTTTTATGTTGACAAGATGAAAAATAACTACTTTCGGGCTGTACAGGGGTGAATAGTGACTTTCTCTAGTATAGCGTGAAATTCGGGATTCGTGCCGATCCGAACGACCGATCGAGATTTATGGCTGTTTGGGGGCATATTGGTCATCTGCAATGTTTTAGGGGTGGTACGAGGGTTTTCTGTTGACATAATCGAAAATAACTACTTTCGGACTGTTTTTGGGTGAATACTAATTTTCGTCGGTAAAGTGAGAAATTCGAGATTCGGGCCGATCTAGACGGCCGATCGTGATTTTAGGCTGGATGGGGGGCAGATTGGGGATTTGCAACGTTTTAGGGGCGGTACGGGGGTTTTCTGTTGACAAAATGGAAAATAACTTCATTCGGGCTGTTTGTGGGTGAATAATGATTTTCGTCGGTACAGTGAGGAATTCGGGATTCGGGCCGATCTGGACGGCCGATCAAGATTTCTGGCCGTTTTGGGGGTAGATTGGTCATTGGCAACGATTTTGGGGTGGTACGGGGGTTTTTTGTTGACAAAATGGAAAACAACTACTTCCGAGTTGTTTAGGGGGGAATAGGGATTTTTGTTGGTACAGCGAAAAAATCGGGATTCTTGCCGATCCGGACGATCGATCGAGATTTTTGGCTGTTTGGGGGCATATTGGTCATTTGTGATGTTTTATGGGTGGTACGGGGGTTTTCCGTTAACATAATCGAAAGTAACTACTTTCGGGCCGTTCAGGGGTGAACAGTGATTTTCGTCGGTACAGCTAGAAATTCAGGATTCGTGCCGATCCGGACGGCCGATCTTGATTTCAGGCTGTTTGTGGGGCTGATTGGTTATTTGCAACATTTTAGGGGCGGTATGGGGGTTTTCCGTTGACAAGATGAAAAATAACTACTTTCGGGCTGTACAGGGGTGAATAGTGATTTTCGCTGGTACAACGATAAATTCGGGATTCGTGCTGATCCAGACGACCGATCGAGATTTTTGGCTGTTTGGGGGCATATTGGTCATTTGCAACGTTTTAGGGGTGGTACGGGGGTTTTCCATTGGCATAATCGAAAATAACCACTTTCGGACTGTTTTTGGGTGAATAGTGATTTTCGTCGGTACAGTGAGAAATTTGGGATTTGGGCCGATCTGGGCGGCCGATCGAGATTTCAGGCTGGATGGGGGCAGATTGGTGATTTGCAACGTTTTAGGGGCGGTATGGGGGTTTTCCATTGACAAAATGGAAAATAACTCCTTTCGGGCTGTTTAAGGTTGAATAGTGATTTTCGTAGGTGTAGCGACAAATTCGGGATTCGTGCCGATTCGGACTGCCGATCGTGATTTTTGGCTGTATGGGGGGCAGATTGGTTTTTTGCAATGTTTAAGGGGTGGTTCGGGGGTTTTCCGTTGATAAAATGGAAAATAACTACTTTCGGGCAGTTCAGGGGTGAATAGTGATTTTTGTCGGTACTGTGAGAAATTCAGGATTCAGGCCGATCCGGACGGCCGATCGAGATTTCAGGCTGGATGGGGGGCAGATTGGTCATTTGCTACGTTTTTGGAGTGGTACGTGGGTTTTCCGTTGACAAAATGGAAAGTAACTACTTTCGGGCTGTTTACGGCTGAATAGTGTTTTTTGTCGGTACACTGAGAAATTGGGGATTCGAGCCGATCCGGACGGCCGGTCGTGATTTTTGGCTGTTTAGTGGGCAGATTGGTTATTTGCAACTTTTTCTGCTGTAGGGGGGTTTTCCGTTGACAAGATTAAAAAAAACTACTTTCGGGCTGTACAGGGGTGAATAGTAATTTTTGCCGGTACAGCAAGATATTCGGGATTCGTGCCGATCCGGACAGGCTATCGTGATTTCTGGCAGTATGGGGGGCTGATTGGTTATTTGCAACGTTTTAGGTGCGGTACAGGGGTTTTCCGTTGAAAAAATTGAAAATAACTACTTTCGAGCTGTTTAGGGGAGAATAGTGATTTTTTTCGGTACAACGAGAATATTGGGATTCTTGCCGATCCGGACGGGCGATCAAGATTGCAGGCTGTTTGGGGGGCTGATTGGATATTTAAAACGTTTTAGGTGCGGTACAGGGGTTTTCCGTTAACATAACCGAAAACAACTTCTTTCTAGCTGTTTGTGGGTGAATAGTGATTTTCGTCGGTACAGCGAGAAATTCGGGATTTGTGCCGATCTGGACGGCCGATAGTGATTTCTGGCTGTTTGGGGGATAGATTGGTTTTATGCATTGTTTTAGGGGTGGTTCGAGGGTTTCCATTGACAAAAGTAAATATAACTACTTTCGGGCAGTTCAGAGGTGAGTAGTGATTTTCGTCGGTACAGTGAGGAATTCGGGATTCGGGCCGATCTGGACGGCCGATCGTGATTTCAGGCTGGTTGTAGGGCTAATTGTTATTTGCAACATTTTAGGGGCGGTACAGCGTTTTTTCGTTGACAAAATGGAAAGTAACTACTTTCGAGCTGTTCCGGGGTGAATAGTGATTTCCGTCGGTACAGCGACAAATTTTGGATTTGTGCCGATCCGAACGGCTGATCTTGATTTCTTGTTGTTTGGGGGGCAGATTTGACATTAGCAATGTTTTAGGAGCGGTCCGAGGGTTTTCTGTTGGCATAATCGAAAATAACTACTTTCGGGCTGTTCAGGGGTGAACAGTAATTGTCGTCGGTACAGTTAGAAATTCGGGATTTGGGCCGATCCGGACGACCGATCGTGATTTCAAGCTGTTTGTGGGGATGATTGGTTATTTGCAACGTTTTAGGGGCGGTACGGGGGTTTTCTGTTGACATAATCGTAAATAACTACTTTCAGGCTGTTCAGGGGTGAACAGGAATTGTCGTTGGTATAGTGAGAAATTCGGGATTCGGGCCGATCCGGACGGCCGATCGTGATTTCAAGCCGTTTGGGGGGATGATTGGTTATTTGCAACGTTTTAGGGGCGGTACGGGGGTTGTCCATTGACATAATCGTAAATAACTACTTTCAGACTTTTTTTTGGGTGAATAGTGATTTCCGTCGGTACAGTGAGAAATTCGGGATTCGGGCCGATCCGGACGACCGATCGAGATTTCAGGCTGGATGGGGGGCAGATTGGTTATTTGCAACGCTTTTGGGGCGGTACGGGGGTTTTCCGTTGACAAAATGGAAAGTAACTACATTCGGGCTGTTCAGGGGTGTATAGTGATTTTCATAGGTACAGCGACAAATTCGGGATTCTTGCCGATCCGGACGGCCGATCGTGATTTCTGGCAGTTTGCGGGGCAGATTGGTTTCTTGCAACGTTTTAGGGGTGGTTTGGGGGTTTCATTGACCAAAGGGAGAATAACTATTTTCGGGCAGTTCAGGGGTGAATAGTGATTTTCGTCGGTATAGTGAGGAATTCGGGATTCGGGCCGATCTGGACAGCCGATCGTGATTTCTGGCTAGTTGTGGGGCTAATTGTTATTTGCAATGTTTAAGAGGTGGTACGGGGGTTTTCCGTTGACGAAAGGCAAAATAACTACTTTCGGGCTGTTTAGGGGAGAATATTAATTTTCGTCGATACAACGAGAAATTCGGGATTTGGGTCGATCTGGACGGCCAGTCATGATTTTTGGCTGTTTGGGGGGCAGATTGGTCATTTGCAACGTTTTTGGGGTGGTACAGGGGTTTTCCATTGACAAAATGGAAAGTAACTACATTCGGGCTGTTCAGGGGAGAATAGTGATTTTCATAGGTACAGCGACAAATTCGGGATTCATGCCGATCCGGACGGTCGATCGGGATTTCTGGCCATTTGGGGGGCAGATTGGTTTCTTGCAACGTTTTAGGGTGGTTCGGGGGTTTCCATTGACAAAAGGGAAAATAACTACTTTCGGGCAGTTCAGGGGTGAATAGTGATTTTCATCGGTAAAGTGAGGAATTCGGGATTCGGGCCGATCTGGACAACCGATCGTGATTTCTGGCTAGTTGTAGGGCTAATTGTTATTTGCAATGTTTAAGAGGCGGTACGGGGGTTTTTCTTTGACAAAAGGAAAAATAACTACTTTCGGGCTGTTTAGGGGAGAATATTAATTTTCGTCGATACAGCGAGAAATTCGGGATTCGGGTCGATCCGGACGGCCGGTCGTGATTTTTCACTGTTTGGGGGGCTGATTGGTCATTTGCAACGTTTTAGGGGTGGTACGGGGGTTTTCCATTGACAAAATGGAAAGTAACTACATTCGGGCTGTTCTGGGGTGAATAGTGATTTTCATAGGTACAACGACAAATTCGGGATTCATGCCGATTTGGACGGCCGATCGGGATTTCTGGCCGTTTGGGGGGCAGATTGGTTTCTTGGAAGTTTTACGGGTGGTTCGGGGGTTTCCATTGACAAAAGGGAAAATAACTACTTTCGGGCAGTTCAGGGGTGAATAGTGATTTTCGTCGGTACAGTGAGGAATTCGGGATTCGGGCCGATCTGGACAGCCGGTCGTGATTTTCGGCTAGTTGTGGGGCTAATTGTTATTTGTAACGTTTAAGAGGCGGTACGGGGGTTTTTCGTTGACAAAAGGGAAAATAACTACTTTCGGGCTGTTTAGGGGAGAATAGTGATTTTCGTCGGTACAGCGAGAAATTCGGGATTCAAGCCGATCCAGATGGCCGGTCGTGGTTTCTGGCTGTTTGGGGGGCAGATTGTTTTTTTGCAACGTTTTAGGGGCGGTTCGGGGGTTCTCCATTGACCAAATGGAAAGTAACTACTTTCGGGCTATTTTCGGGAGAATATTAATTTTCGTCGGTACAGCGAGAAATTCGGGATTCGGGCCGATCCAGACTGCCGATAGTGATTTCTGGTTGTTTGGGGGGCAAATTGGCCATTTGCAGCATTTTTGTGGCGGTACGGGGGTTTTCCATTGGCAAAATGGAAAATAACTACTTTGGGGCTGTTTAGGGGTGAATAGTGATTTTCGTCGGTACAGTGAGAAATACAAGATTCGCGCCGATCCAGACGGCCGATCATGATTTCAGGCTGTTTGGGGGGCAGATTGGTCATTTGCAATGTTTTAGGGGCAGTACGGGGGTTTCCCGTTCAAAAAATGGAAAATAACTGCTTTCAGGCTGTTTAGGGGAGAATATTAATTTTTGTCAATACTGCGAGAAATTCGGGATTCGGGTCGATCTGGACGGCCGGTCGTGATTTCAGGCTGTTTGGGGGGCTGATTGGTTTTTTGCAACGTTTTAGGCGTGGTTCGGGGGTTTTTCGTTGACAAAATGGAAAATAACTACTTTCGGGCAGTTCAGGGGTGAATAGTAATTTTCGTCGGTACAGCGAGAAATTCGGGATTCGAGTCGATCCGGACGGCCGGTCGTGATTTCTGGCTGTTTGGGGGGCAAATTGGTTTTTTGCAACGTTTTAGGGGCGATTCGGGGGTTTTTCGTTGACCAAATGGAAAGTAACTACTTTCGGGCTGTTTTGAGGAGAATATTAATTTTCGTCTGTACAGCGAGAAATTCGGGACTCGGGCCGATCCGGACGGCTGATCGAGATTTCTAGCTGTTTGGGGGGCAGATTGGTTATTTGCAACGTTTTAGGGATGGAATAGCGGTTTTCCATTGACAAAATGAAAAATAACTACTTTCAGGCTGTTTAGGGGAGAATATTAATTTTCGTCGATACTGTGAGAAATTCAGGATTCGGGCCGATCCGGACGGCCGGCCGTGATTTCTGGCTGTTTCGGGGGCAGATTGGTTTTTTGCAACATTTCAGGGGCAATTCAGGGGTTTTTCGTTGACAAAATGGAAAATAACTACTTTCAGGCTGTTCAAGGGTGAATAGTGATTTTCGTCGGTACAGCGAGAAATTCGGGATTCGAGCCGATCCGGACGGCCGGTCGTGGTTTCTGGCTGTTTGGGGGGCAGATTGGTTTTTTGCAATGTTTTAGGGGCGGTTCGGGGGTTTTCCATTGACCAAATGGAAAGTAACTACTTTCGGGCTGTTTTGTGAAGTATATTAATTTTCGTCGGTACAGCGAGAAATTCGGGATTCGGGCTGATCCAGACTGCCGAGAGTGATTTCTGGCTGTTTGGGGGGCAAATTAGCCATTTGCAGCATTTTTGTGGCGGTACGGGGGTCTTCCATTGGCAGAATGGAAAATAACTACTTTGGGGCTGTTTAGGGGTGAATAGTGATTTTCGTTGGTACAGCGAGAAATACAAGATTCGCGCCGATCCAGACAGCCGATCGTGATTTCAGGCTGTTTGCGGGGTAGATTAGTCATTTGCAATGTTTTAGGGGCAGTACGGGGGTTTCCCGTTGAAAAAATGGAAAATAACTACTTTCGGGCTGTACAGGGGTGAATAGTTATTTTCGCTGGTATTGCGAGAAATTCGGGATTCGTGCTGATCTGGATGGCCGATCATGATTTCTAGATTTTGAGGGGCAAATTGGCCCTTTGCACCGTTTTTGGGGCGGTACATGGGTTTTCCGTTGACAAAAGGGAAAGTAACGTCTTTCGAGCTGTTCAGGGGTGAATAGTAATTTTCGTCAATACAGCGAGAAATTCGGGATTCGTGCCGATCTGGACGGCCGATTGTGATTTCTGGCTGTTTGGGGGGCTGATTGGTTTTTTGCAATGTTTTAGGGGCGGTTCAGGGGTTTTCTGTTGACTAAATGGAAAATAACTACTTTCGGGCTGTTCAGGGGCGAATAGTGATTTTCGTCGATACAGCGAGAAATTCGGGATTCGGGCCGATCCGGACTGTCGATCGTCATTTCAGGCTGTTTGTGAGGCTGATTGGTTATTTGCAACGTTTTAGGGGTGGTACGGGGGTTTTCTGTCGAAAAAATGAAAATTAACTACTTTCGAGCTGTACAGGGGTAAATAGTGATTTTCGACGGTATAGTGAGAAATTCAAGATTCGCGCCGATTCGGACGGCCGATCGAGATTTCTGGCTGTTTGGGGGGCAGATTGGTCATTTGCAACGTTTTAGGGGCGGTACGGGGGTTTTCCGTTGAAAAAATGGAAAATAACTACTTTCGGGCTGTACAGGGGTGAATAGTGATTTTCGCTGGTACATCGAGAAATTCTGGATTCGTGCTGATCCAGACGGGCGATCGTGATTTCTTGCAGTTTGAGGGGCTGATTGGTTATTTGCAACGTTTTAGGGGCGGTTCGGGGGTTTTCCGTTGACAAAGGGGAATATAACTACGTTCGGGCTGTTCAGGGGTGAATAGTGATTTTCGTCGATATATCGAGAAATTCAGGATTCGTGCTGATCCAGACCGCTGATCGAGATTTCAGGCTATATGGCGGGCAGATTGGTCATTTGCTACGTTTTAGGAGCGGTACATGGGTTTTCCGTTGACAAAATGGAAAGTAACGAGTTTCGAGCTGTTCAGGGGTGAATAGTATTTTTCGTCAATACAACGAGAAATTCAAGATTCGCGCCGATCCGGACGGCCGATGGTGATTTCTGGCTATTTGGGGTGCAGATTGGTCATTTGCAACGTTTTAGGGGCGGTACGGGGGTTTTCCATTGACAAAATGGAAAATAACTACTTTGGTGCTGTTTGTGGGTGAATAGTGATTTTTGTCGGTATAGTGAGAAATTTGAGATTCGGGCCGATTCGGACGGCCGATTGAAATTTCTGGCTGTTTGGGGGGCAGATTGGTTATTTGCAACGTTTTTGGGGCGGTACGGGGGTTTTCCGTTGTGAAAATGGAAAATAACTACTTTCGAGCTGGTTAGGGCTGAATAGTGATTTTCGCTGGTACAGCGAGAAATTCGGGATTCGGGCCGAGTCGGTCAGGCGATCGTGATTTCTGGCTGTTTGGGGGGCAGATTGGTCATTTGCAACGTATTAGGGGCGGTACGGGGGTTTTCCGTTGAGATAATGGAAAATAACTATTTTCGAGCTGTTTAGGGCTGAATAGTGATTTTCGATAGTACGGCAAGAAATTCGGGATTCGGGCCTAGTCGGACGGGCGATCGTGATTTCTGGCAGTTTTGGGGGCAGACTAGTTTTTTGCAACGTTTTAGGGGCGGTTCGGGGGTTTTCCGTTGACAAAATGGAAAATAACTACTTTCGAGCTGTTCAGTGGTGAATAGTGATGTTCGTTGGTACAGCGAGAAATTCAAGACTCGGGCCGATCTGGACGGCCGATCGTGATTTCTAGTTGTTTGGGGGGTGGATTGGTTATTTGCAACGTTTTTGGTGCGGTACGAGGGTTTTCCATTGACAAAAAGGAAAATAACAACTTTCGGGCTGTTTAGGGCTGAATAGTAATTTTCGTCGGTACAGCGAGAAATTCAAGATTTGCGTCGATCCAGACGGCCGATAGTGATTTCTGGCTGTTTGGGGGGCAGATTGGTCATTTGCAATGTATTAGGGGTGGTACGGGGGTTTTCCGTTGAGAAAATGGAAAATAACTACTTTCGAGCTGTTTGGGGCTGAATAGTGATTTTTGATGGTACAGCGAGAAATTCGGGATTCGGGCCGAGTCGGATGGGCGATCGTGATTTCTGCCAGTTTGGGAGGCAGACTGGTTTTTTGCAACGTTTTAGGGGCGGTACGGGGGTTTTCCGTTGGCACAATGGAAAATAACTACTTTCGGGCTGTTTAGGGGAGAATATTAATTTTTGTCGGTACTGCGAGAAATTCGGGATTCGGGCCGATCTGGACGGCCGATTGTGATTTCTGGCTGTTTAGGGGGCAGATTGGTTTTTTGCAACGTTTTAGGGGCGGTTCGGGGGTTTTCCGTTGACATAGGGGAATATAACTACTTTCGGGCTGTTCAGGGGTGAATAGTGATTTTCGTCGATATATCGAGAAATTCGGGATTCGTGCTGATCCGGACCGCCGATCGAGATTTCAGGCTGTATGGCGAGCAGATTGGTCATTTGCTACGTTTTAGGAGCGGTACGTGGGTTTTCCGTTGACAAAATGGAAAGTAACGACATTCGAGCTGTTCAGGGGTGAATAGTATTTCTTGTCAATAAAGCGAGAAATTCGAGATTCGCGCCGATCCGGACGGCCGATGGTGATTTTTGGCTGTTTGGGGGGCAGATTGGTCATTTGCATCGTTTTTGGGGCGGTACGGGGGTTTTCCATTGACAAAATGGAAAATAACTACTTTGGTGCTGTTTGTGGGCGAATAGTGATTTTTGTCGGTATAGTGAGAAATTTGAGATTCGGGTCGATTCGGACGACCGATCGAGATTTCTGGCTGTTTGGGGGGCAGAGTGGTTATTTGCAACGTTTTTGGGGCGGTACGGGGGTTTTCCGTTGAGAAAATGGAAAATAACTACTTTCGAGCTGGTTTGGGCTGAATAGTGATTTTCGTTGGTACAACGAGAAATTCGGGATTCGGGCCGAGTCGGTCAGGCGATCGTGATTTCCGGCAGTTTGGGGGGCAGACTGGTTTTTTGCAACGTTTTTGGGGCGGTTCGGGGTTTTTCCGTTGACAAAATGGAAAATAACTACTTTCAGGCTGTTCAGGGGTGAATAGTGATTTTCGCTGGTACAGCGAGAAATTCGGGATTCGGGCCGATTCGGACGGGCAATCGGGATTTCTGGCAATTTGGGGGGCAGACTGGTTTTTTGCTACGTTTTAGGGGCAGTTCGGGGGTTTTCCGTTGTCAAAATGGAAAATAACTACTTTCAGGCAGTTCAGAAGTGAATAGTGATTTTCGTCGGTAGAGAGAGAAATTCGAGATTCGTGCTGATCCGGACCGCCGATCGTGATTTCAGGCTGTTTGGTTATTTGCATTGTTTTTGGTGCGGTACGGGGGTTTTTCGTTGACAAAATAAAAAATAACTACTTTCGGGCTGTTCAGGGGTGAATAGTGATTTTCGTCAGAACAGCGAGATATTCGGGATTTGGGCCGATCCGGACGGCCGATCGGGATTTCAGGCTGTTTGGAGGGTTGTTTGGTTATTTGCAGCGTTAAAGGGGCGGCACGGGGGCTTTCCATTGACAAAATGGAAAATAACTACATTCGGGTTGTACAGGGGTGAATAGTCATTTTCGCTGGTACAGCGAGAAATTTTGGATTCGTGCCGATCTGGACGGGCGATAGGGATTTCTGGCTGTTTGGGGGTGGATTGGTTATTTTCAACGTTTTAGGTGCGGTACGAGGGTTTTCCATTGACAAAATGGAAAATAACTACTTTCGGGTTGTTTAGGGCTGAATAATGATTTTCGTCAGTACAGCGAGAAATTCAAGATTTGCGTCGATCCAGACGGCCGATAGTGATTTCTGGCTGTTTGGGGGGCAAATTGGTCATTTGCAATGTATTAGGGGCGGTACGGGGGTTTTCCGTTGAGAAAATGGAAAATAACTACTTTCGAGCTGTTTAGGGCTGAATAGTGATTTTCGATGGTACAACGAGAAATTTGGGATTTGGGCCGCGTCGGTCGGGCGATCGTGATTTCTGGCAGTTTGGGGGGTAGACTGGTTTTATGCAACGTTTTAGGGGCGGTTCGGGGGTTTTCCGTTGACAAAATGGAAAATAACTACTTTCGGGCTGTTCAGGGGTGAATAGTGATGTTCGTCGGTACAGCGAGAAATTCAGGACTCGGGCCGATCTGGACGGCCGATCGTGATTTCAGGTTGTTTGGGGGTTGGATTGGTTATTTGCAACGTTTTAGGTGCGGTACGTGGGTTTTCCAGTGACAAAATGGAAAATAACTACTGTCGGCCTGTTTAGGGCTGAATAGTGATTTTCGTCGGTACAGCGAGAAATTCAAGATTTGCGTCGATCCAGACGGCCGATAGTGATTTCTGGCTGTTTGGGGGGCAAATTGGTCATTTGCAATGTATTAGAGGCGGTACGGGGGTGTTCCGTTGAGATAATGGAAAATAACTACTTTCGAGCTGTTGAGGGCTGAATAGTGATTTTCGATGGTACAACGAGAAATTTGGGATTTGGGCCGCGTCGGTCGGGCGATCGTGATTTCTGGCAGTTTGGGGGGCAGACTGGTTTTTTGCAACGTTTTAGGGGCGGTTCGGGGGTTTTCCGTTGACAAAATGGAAAATAACTACTTTCGGGCTGTTCAGGGGTGAATAGTGATGTTCGTCGGTACAGCGAGAAATTCAGGACTCGGGCCGATCTGGACGGCCGATCGTGATTTCAGGTTGTTTGGGGGGTGGATTGGTTATTTGCAACGTTTTAGGTGCGGTACGAGGGTTTTCCATTGACAAAATGGAAAATAACTACTGTCAGGCTGTTTAGGGCTGAATAGTGATTTTCGTCGGTACAGCGAGAAACTCAAGATTTGCGTCGATCCAGATGGCCGATAGTGATTTCCGGCTGTTTGGGGGGCAGATTGGTCATTTGCAATGTATTAGGGGCAGTACGGGGGTTTTCTGTTGAGAAAATGGAAAATAACTACTTTCGGGCTGTTCAGGGGTGAATAGTGATGTTCGTCGGTACAGCGAGAAATTCAGGACTCGGGCCGATTTGGACGGCCGATCGTGATTTCAGGTTGTTTGGGGGTTGGATTGGTTATTTGCAACGTTTTAGGTGCGGTACGAGGGTTTTCCATTGACAAAATGGAAAATAACTACTGTCGGCCTGTTTAGGGCTGAATAGTGATTTTCGTCGGTACAGCGAGAAATTCAAGATTTGCGTCGATCCAGATGGCTGATAGTGATTTCTGGCTATTTGGGGGGCAGATTGGTCATTTGCAATGTATTAGGGGCGGTACGGGGGTTTTCTGTTGAGAAAATGGAAAATAACTACTTTCGAGCTGTTTAGGGCTGAATAGTGATTTTCGATGGTACAGCGAGAAATTCGGGATTCGGGCCGAGTCGGACGGGCGATCGTGATTTCTGGCAGTTTGGGGGGCAGACTGGTTTTTTGCAACGTTTTAGGGGCGGTTTGGGGGTTTTCCGTTGACAAAATGGAAAATAACTACTTTCGAGCTGTTTAGGGCTGAATAGTGATTTTCGATGGTACAACGAGAAATTCGGGATTCGGGCCGAGTCGGACGGCCGATCGTGATTTCAGGTTGTTTGGGGGGCTGATTGGTTATTTGCAACGTTTTAGGGGTGGTACATGGGTTTTCCGTTGACAAAATGGAAAATAACTACTTTCGGGCTGTTCAGGGGTGAATAGTGATGTTCGTCGATACAGCGAGAAATTCAGGACTCGGGCCGATCTGGACGGCTGATCGTGATTTCAGGTTGTTTGGGGGGTGGATTGGTTATTTGCAACGTTTTAGGTGCGGTACGAGGGTTTTCCATTGACAAAATGGAAAATAACTACTGTCGGCCTGTTTAGGGCTGAATAATGATTTTCGTCGGTACAGCGAGAAATTCAAGATTTGCGTCGATCCAGACGGCCGATCGTGATTTCTGGCTGTTTGGGGAGCAGATTGGTCATTTGCAATGTATTAGGGGCGGTACGGGTGTTTTCCGTTGAGAAAATGGAAAATAACTACTTTCGAGCTGTTTAGGGCTGAATAGTGATTTTCGATGGTACAACGAGAAATTCGGGATTTGGGCCGAGTTGGACGGGCGATCGTGATTTCTGGCAGTTTGGGGGGCAGACTGGTTTTTTGCAACGTTTTAGGGGCGGTTTGGGGGTTTTCCGTTGACAAAAAGGGAAAATAACTACTTTCGAGCTGTTCAGGGGAGAATAGTGATGTTCGTCGGTACAGCGAGAAATTCAGGACTCGTGCCGATCTGGACGGGCGATCGTGATTTCAGGTTGTTTGGGGGGCAGACTGGTTTTTTGCAACGTTTTAGGGGCGGTTCGGGGGTTTTCCGTTGACAAAATGGAAAATAACTACTTTCGGGCTGTTCAGGGGTGAATAGTGATGTTCGTCGGTACAGCGAGAAATTCAGGACTCGGGCCGATCTGGACGGCTGATCGTGATTTCAGGTTGTTTGGGGGGTGGATTGGTTATTTGCAACGTTTTCGGTGCGGTACGAGGGTTTTCCATTGACAAAATGGAAAATAACTACTGTCGGCCTGTTTAGGGCTGAATAGTGATTTTCGTCGGTACAGCGAGAAATTCAAGATTTGCGTCGATCCAGACGGCCGATAGTGATTTCTGGCTGTTTGGGGAGCAGATTGGTCATTTGCAATGTATTAGGGGCGGTACGGGTGTTTTCTGTTGAGAAAATGGAAAATAACTACTTTCGAGCTGTTTAGGGCTGAATAGTGATTTTCGATGGTACAACAAGAAATTCGGGATTCGGGCCGAGTTGGACGGGCGATCGTGATTTCTGGCAGTTTGGGGGGCAGACTGGTTTTTTGCAATGTTTTAGGGGCAGTTCGGGGGTTTTCCGTTGACAAAATGGAAAATAACTACTTTCGGGCTGTTCAGGGGAGAATAGTGATGTTCGTCGGTACAGCGAGAAATTCAGGACTCGGGCCGATCTGGACGGCCGATCGTGATTTCAGGTTGTTTGGGGGGCTGATTGGTTATTTGCAACGTTTTAGGGGTGGTACGGGGGTTTTCCGTTGACAGAATGGAAAATAACTACTTTCGGGCTGTTTAGGGGTGAATAGTGATTTTCGTCAGTACAGCGAGAAATTCAAGATTCGCGCCGATCCGGACGGCCGATGGAGATTTCTGGCTGTTTAGGGGGCAGATTGGTCATTTTGCAACATTTTGGGGGTGGTACGGTGGTTTTCCATTAACATGATGGAAAATAACTACTTTGGGGCTGTTTGTATGCGAATAGTGATTTTCGTCGGTATAATGAGAAATTTGAGATTCGGGCCGATTCGGACGGTCGATCGAGATTTCTGGCTGTTTTGGGGGGCTGAATGGTCATTTGCAACATTTTTTGGGCGGTACGGGGTTTTCCGTTGAGAAAATGGAAAATAACTACTTTCAGGATATTCAGGGGTGAATAGTGATTTTCGCTGTTGCAGCGAGAAATTAGGGATTCGTGCCGATTCAGATGGGCGATCGGGATTTCTAGCTGTTTGGGGGGTGGACCGGTTTTTTGCAACGTTTTTGGGGCGGTACGGGGGTTTTCAGTTGGCAGAACGGAAAGTAATGACTTTCAGGCTGTTCAGGGGTGAATAGTGATTTCCGTCGGTACAGCGACAAATTCTGGATTCGTGCCGATCCGGTCGGCCGATCGTGATTTCTGGCAGTTTGGGGGGAAAATTGGTTTCTTGCAACGTTTTAGGGGCGTTTCGGGGGTTTACCGTTGACAGAATGGAATATAACTACTTTCGGGCTGTTCAGGGGTGAATAGTGATTTTCGTCGGTATAGAGAGAAATTCGAGATTCGCACTGATTCAGACCGCCGATCGTGATTTCAGGCTGTTTGGGGGGCTGATTGGTTGTTTGCATCGTTTTTGGTGCGGTACGGGGGTTTTCCGTTGACAAAATGGAAAATAACTACTTTCGGGCTGTTTAGGGGAGAATATTAATTTTCGTCGGTACAACGAGAAATTCGGGATTCAGGCCGATCCGGACGGCCGATCGTGATTTCAGGCTGTTTGGAGGGCTGATAGGTTATTTGCAACATTTTAGGGGCGGTACGGGGGTTTTTCGTTGACATAAGGGAAAATAACTACTTTCGAGCTGTTCAGGGCTAAATAGTGATTTTCGTCGGTACAGCGAGAAATTCAAGATTTGCGTCGATCCAGACGGCCGATAGAGATTTCTAGCTGTTTGGGGGGCAGATTGGTCATTTGCAATGTTTTAGGGGCAGTACAGGGGTTTTCCGTTGAGAAAATGGGAAATAACTACTTTCGGGCTGTTCAGGGGTGAATAGTGATTTTCGCTGGTACTGCGTGAAATTCGGGATTCGTGCCGATTCGGACGGGCGATAGTGATTTCTGGCAGTTTGGGGGGCAGACTGGTTTTTTGTTACGTTTTTGGGGCGGTACGGGGGTTTTCCGTTGACAAAATGGAATGTAACGACTTACGGGCTGTTCAGGGGTGAGTAGTGATTTTCGTCGGTACTGCGACAAATTCGGGATTCGTGCCGATCCGGACGGCCGATCGTGATTTCTGGCAGTTTGGGGGGCAGATTGGTTTCTTGCAACGTTTTAGGGGCGGTTCGGGGGTTTTCCGTTGACAAAATGGAAAATAACTACTTTCGGGCTGTTCAGGGGTGAATAGTGATTTTCGTCGGTACGGTGAGAAATTCGGGATTCGGGCCGATCTGGACGGCCGATCGAGATTTCTGGCTGTTTGGGGGGCAGATTGGTCATTTGCAATGTTTTTGGGGTGGTACGGGGGTTTTCCGTTGACAAAATGAAAAATAACTACTTTCAGGCTGTCTAGCGGAGAATATTAATTTTCGTCGGTACAGCGACAAATTCGGGATTCGTGCCAATCCAGATGGCCGATCGTGATTTCTGGCTGTTTGGGGGGCTGATTGGCTATCTGCAACGTTTTAGGGGCGGTACGGGGATTTTCAGTTGACAAAATGGAAAATAACTACTTTCGGGCTGTTCAAGGGTGAATAGTGAATTTCGTCGGTACAGCGAGAAATTTAAGATTAGTGCCGATCCGGACGGCCGATAGTGATATCTGGTTGTTTGGGGGGCTGTTTGGTTATTTGCAACGTTTTTGGGGCGGTGCGGGGGTTTTTCGTTGACATAATCGAAAATAACTACTTTCAGGCTGTTTAGGGGAGAATTGAGATTTTTGTCGGTACAGTGAGAAATTCGGGATTCGTGCCGATCCGGACGACCGATCGAGATTTCTGGCTGTTTGGGGGGCAGATTGGATATTTGCTACGTTTTAGGGGTGGTACAGGGATTTTCCGTTGACAAAATGGAAAATAACTACTTTCAGGCTGTACAGGGGTGAATAGTGATTTTCGCTGGAACTGCGAGAAATTCGGGATTCGTGCCGATCCGGACGACCTATCGTGATTTTTGGCAATTTGGGGGGCAGATTGGTTATTTGCAACGTTTTAGGGGCGGTAGGGGGGTTTTCCGTTGACAAAAAGGATAATAACTTCTTTCAGGCAGTTCAGGGGTGAATAGTGATTTTAGTCGGTACAGTGAGAAATTCAGGATTCGTGCCGATCCGGACTGTCGATCGTGATTTCTGGCTGCTCGAGGAGCAGATTGGTTATTTGCTATGTTTATGTGGCTGTACAGCAATTTCCAGTAGAACAAATGGAAAATAAGGACTGTTTCGCAGTTCAGGGGGAGAGTAGTGATTTTCGCGGTCCAGTGGGAAAATCGGGTATCGTGCCGGTCTGGACGGCCGATCGTGATTTTTGGCAGTTTGGGGGGGCTGATTGGTTATTTGTAACATTTTAGGCGTGGTACGGGGGTTTTCCGTTGACAAAATGGAAAATTACTACTTTCGGGCTGTCCAGGGGTGACTACTGATTTTCATCGGTACAACGAGAAATTTGGGATTCGTGCCGATCCGGACGGCCAATCGTGATTTCAGGCTGTTTGGGGGGCAAATTGATTATTTGCAACATTTTTGGGGCAGTAGGGGGGTTTTCCGTTGAGAAAATGGAAAATAACTTCGTTCGAGTTGTTCAGGGGTGGAAATTGATTTTTGCCGGTACAGCGAGAAATTCAGGATTCGTGCCAATCCGGACTGCCGATCGTGATTTCTAGCTATTTGGGGGGCATATTGGTTATTTGCTACATTTATGTGGCTGTACAGCGATTTCCATTTGAACAAATGGAAAATAAGGACTATTTCGCAGTTCAGGGGGAGAGTAGTGATTTTCGCGGTCTAGCGAGAAAATCGGGTTTCGTGCCGGTCTGGACGACCGATCGTGATTTCTAGCAGTTTAAGGGGGCAGATTGGTTATTTGCAATTTTCTAGGCGCGGTACGGGGGTTTACCGTTGTCAAAATGGAAAATAACTACTTTCGGGCTGTTTTGGGTAAATAGTGATTTTCGTCGGTACAGCAAGAATTCGAGATTCGTGCCCATCCGGACGGCTAATCGCAATTTATGGCTGTTCAGGGGCAGATTGGTTATTTGCAACATTTAAGCGGCAGTACTGGGGCTTTCAGTTGACCTGATGGAAATTAACGACTTTCAGGTTGTTCAAAGTTGAATTGTGATTTTCGTCAAACCAACTCCAGAATCGGGATTCAACCCGGTCCGGATGATTGATTGTAATTTCGGGTTGTTCAGGGGGCATATATTAGTTATCTACAATCTTTTTGGGGCTGTACTGTGATTTTCAGTAAAATCGATGGAAAATAACGACTATTTGGGTGTTCAAGTGGTGAATAGTAATTTTAGTTAGTCTAGCGAAAAAATCGAGATTCGTGCTGTTTCGGACGTCGATAGCAATTTTTGGCAGTTTGGGGGGCAGATTGGTTATTTGTAACGTTTATGGGGCTATACTATGATTTCCAGTTTAACAGATGGAATATAACGATTATTTGGTTGTTCAGGGGTGAATAGTGATTTTTGTCGGTCGAGTGGAAAAATCTGGATTCAGGTTGGTCTGGATGGCTAATCATGATTTCTAGCTATTCAGGGTGCAGATTGGTTTTTGGCAATGTTTTAGGGGCTGTACAGTGATTTTCAGTTGAATAGATGGAAAATAACGACTATTTGGCTGTCCAGGGGTGAATAGTGATTTTTGTCGGTCCTGTTGGAAAATCATGGTGCCCGTCCAGACAGTCGATCGTGATTTCAGGCTATTTGGGGGGTAGATTAGTTATTTGTAACATTTTAGGGGCTCTACAGTGATTTCCAGTTGAACAGATGGAAAATAATGACTATTTGGCTGTTCAGGGGGTGAATAGTAATTGTTGTCAGTCCAGCAAAAAAATCGAGATTCGTTTCAATCTAGAGACTGATCATGATTTCTAGCTTTTTGGGGGGCAGGTTGGTTTTTTGCAATGTTTAAGGGGCTGTACAATATTTCCAATTGACCTGATGCAAAAAAATGACTATTTGGCTGTTGAGGGGGTGAATAATGATTTTCGTCAGTCTTGCTAGAAAATCATGGTGCCGGTCCGGACAGCCGATCGTGATTTCAGGCTATTTGGGGGGCAGATTAGTTATTTGTAACATTTTTGGGGCTGTACAGTGATTTCCAGTTGAACAAATGGAAAATAACGACTATTTGGCTGTTCAGGGGATGAATAGTGATTGTCGTCGGTCCAGCAGAAAAATCAGGATTCATTCCGATCCAGAGGCCGATCGTGATTTCTGGCTTTCTAGGGGGTAGGTTGGTTTTTTACAATGTTTAAGGGGCTATACAATGATTTCCGGTTGAACTGATGCAAAATAACCACTATTTGGCTGTTCAGGGGGTGAATAGTGATTTTCGTCGGCCCAACAGGAAAATCGAGATTCGTGCTAGCTTGGATGGCTAATCGTGATTTATAGCTGTTTGGGGGAAGATTGGTTATGTGCAACGTTTAAGCGGCAGTAATAGGGCTTTCAGTTGACCTAATGGAAATTAATGGCTTTCAGGTTGTTCAAAGTTGAATAGTGATTTTCGTCGGACCAGCTCTAGAATCAGGATTCTGCCTGGACCAGATGATTGATTGTAATTTCTAGCTGTTCAGGGGGCATATTAGTTATCTACAATCTTTTTGGGGTTGTACTATGATTTCTAGTAAAATAGATGGAAAATAACGACTATTTGGGTGTTCAAGGGGTGAATAGTGATTTACGTTAGTCCAGCGGGAAAATCGGGATTCGTGCCATTCCAGATGCTGATTGCAATTTTTGGCAATTTAGGGGGCAGATCAGTTATTTACAACGTTTATGGGGCTGTTTTGTGATTTCCAGTTGAACAGAGGGAATATAATGACTATTGGGCTGTTCAGGGGATGAATAGTAATTTTCTTCGGTCTAGCAGAAAAATCAAGATTTGGGCCGGTCTGGACGGCTGATCGTGATTTCTTGCTGCTAGGGGGGCAGATTGGTTATTCACAATGTTTTTGGGGTTGTACTGTGATTTTCGGTTGAACAAATGGAAAATAATGACTATTTGGTTGTTCAGGGGTGAATAGTGATTTTCGTCCTTCTTGCAGGAAAATCAGGATTTGTGCTAGTCCAGACGGCCAATCGCGATTTATGGCTATTCAGGGGCAAATTGGTTATTTACAATGTTTAAGGCGTAGTACTGGGGCTTTCAGTTGACCTGATGGAAAATAACGGCTTTCAGGCTGTTTGGAGTTGAATAGTGATTTTCGTCTGACCAGCTTCAGAATCGGGATTTGGCTCGGTCCGGATGATTGATTGCAATTTCTGGCTTTTGGGGGGCAAATTAGTTATCTACAATGTTTTCAGGGCTGTACTGTGATTTCCGGTAGAACAGATGGAAAATAATGACTATTTGGGTGTTCTAGGGGTGAATAGTGATTTTTGTCGATCTTGGGGGAAAATCGGGATTCGTGCTGTTCTAGACGGCCAATCGCGATTTTTGGCAGTTTGGGGGGCATATTGGTTATTTGCAACGTTTATGGGGATGTACTGTGATTTCCAGTTGAATAGATGAAATATAACGACTATTTGGCAGTTTAGGGGGTGAATAGTGATTTTCATCGGTCCAGCGAAAAAATCGGGATTCGGGTCGGTTCGGATGGCCGATCGTGATTTTTGGATGTTTGGGGGGCAGATTGGGTTTTCACAACGTTTTAGGGGCTGTATTGTAATTTTCGGTTGAACAGATGGAATATAATGACTATTTGGCTGTTCATGGGGTAAATAGCGATTTTCGTCGTTCCAGTGGGAAAATCAGGATTCGTGCCGATCCAGATGGCTGATCATGATTTCTAGCTATTTGGGGGGCAGATTGGTTATTTGCAACATTTGAGGGGGTGTACAATGATTTTCAGGTGAACAGATGGAAAATAACTACTATTTGGCTGTTTAGGGGTATATAGTAATTTTTGTCGGTCCAGTGGGAAAATTGGGATTCGTTCTAGTTCGGATTGTCGATCGTGATTTATGACTATTCGGGGGTAGATTGGTTATTTGCAACATTTAAGGAGCAGTACTAGGGTTTTCGGTTGACCAGATGGAAAGTAACAACTTTTGGGCAGTTCAAGGTTGAATAGTAATTTTCGTCGGATCGGCGCCAAAATCAGGATTCGGGCTGGTCTGGAAGACTGATTGCAATTTCTGGCTATTATACAAGGGGTAGACTACTTACTAACGAAGTTTTAAGGGCTGTTTTGTGATTTCCTGTTGAACAAATGAAAAATAATTACTATTTGCCTATTTTGGGGGTGAATAGTGATTTTCGTTGGTCCAGTGGAAAAATTGGCTGTTTGGGGGGCAAATTGGTTATTTGCAACGTTTTTGGGGCTGTACTATGATTTTCGGTTGAATAGATGGAAAATAACGACTATTTGGGTGTTCAGAGGGTGAATAGTGATTTTCGTCGATCCGACAGGAAAATCAGGATTCGTGTTGGTCTGGACGGCCAATCGTGATTTCTGGCTGTTTGGGGGGTAGATTGGTTATATGCAATGTTTTAGTGGTTGTACTGTGATTTTCGGTTGATCAAAAGGAAAATAATGGCTATTTGGCTGTTCTGGGGGTGAATAAGGATTTCCATCGGTCAAGTTGGAAAATCGGGATTCGTGCCGATCCGGGCAAACAATTGTGATTTCTGGTTGTTTGGGGGGCAGATTGTTTATTTGCAATGTTTTAGGGGCAGTACCATGATTTCCAGTTGAACAGATGGAAAATAACGACCATTTTGCTGTTCGGGGGGTGAATAGTGATTTTCGTTCGTCCTGCAGAAACATCAAGATTCATCCCAGTTCGGACGGCCGATCATGATTTTTGGCTTTTTGAATGGCAGATTGGTTATTTACAACATTTAAGGGGCTGTACAATGATTTCCAGTTGAACAGATGGAAAATAACGACTTTTGGGTTGTTCAGGGGTGAATAGTGATTTTTGTCGGTCCAACAAAAAAATTGGGATTCGTGCCAGTCCGGACAGCTGATCGTGATTTCTGGCTATTCGGTGGTAGATTGGTTATTTGCAACATTTTCGGGGTAGTACAGGGGTTTTCTGTTGACCTGATGGAAAATAATGACTTTTGTATTGTTTAGGGATAAATAGTGATTTTTGTCAGTCCAGCGCCAGAATTGGGATTTGTGCCGGTTTGGTGGACTGATCGTGATTTCTGGCTGTTTGGGGGCGGATTGGTTATTTGCAACATTTTTGGGGTAGTACGGGGGTTTTTTGTTGACCAGATGGAAATTAACGACTTTCTGGCTGTTCAGGGTTAAATAGTGATTTCTGCTAGTCCAGCGCCAAAACAAGGATTCATGCCGGTCCGAACGACTGATTGCGATTTCTAGCTGCTCAAGGGACAGATTGGTTATTTGCAACGTTTTAGGAGCAGTACTGTGATTTCAGGTAGAACCGATAGAAAAAATGGCTATTTGGCTGTTCAGGGGGAGAATAGTGATTGTCATCAGTCTAGCAAGAAAATCAGGATTTGTGTCAGTTTGAACGGCCGATCGTGATTTATGGCTGTTCAGGGGCAGATTGGTTATTTGGAATGTTTTAGGGCAGTACAGGGGTTTTCTGTTTACCAAATGGAAAATAATGACTTTCGAGCTGTTCAGGGTTAAATAGTGATTTCCCTTGGCCTAGTGCTAGAATCGAGATTTGTGCTGGTCTGGACAACTAATCATGATTTCTAGCTGTTCAGGGGTGAAATCATTTTTTCCATCATTCTGGTAGCAGAACTACTATTTTTAGGGGGTCAAACAGAAAATAACAACTATCTGGCTTTTCGGGGGCCGAATAATGATTTTCATCGGACTATGGGCAAAAACGAAATTCGTGACGATCTGGACGACCGATTGCAAATTCTTGCTGTTTGCGAGGCAGATTGGTTATTTGCAACGTTTAGGGGCGGCACTGTGATTTCCAGTTAAACAGATGGAAAATAGCGACTATTTGGTTGTTCAGGGGGTGAATAGTGATTTTCGTCGACCGAGCGTGAAAATCAGGATTCATGCCGGTCCGGGCAGCAGATTGCGATCTATGGTTGTACGAGGGAAGATTGGTTATTTTCAACATTTTAGGGGCAGTATAGGGGTTTTCAATTGACCAGATGGAAAAAAATGACTTTCAGGCAGTTCAGGGTTGAATAGTGATTTTCATTGGCCTAGTGCTAGAATAGGGATTCGTGCCAGTCCAGACGACCAATCGTGATTTCTGGAAGTTCGGGGGCAAAATCATATTTTACATCATTCTGGCGGTAAAATTGCACTATTTAGTGGGTCGAATGGAAAATAACAACTATCTGGCTTTGCGAGGGTCGAATAATGATTTTCATCTGTCAAGGGCAAAAATGAAGTTCGTGTCGGTCTAGATGACCGATAGCAATTTCTGGCTGTTCACAGGGCAGATTGGTTATTTGCAATGTTTTAGGGGCTATATTGTGATTTCTAGTTGAACAGGTGGAGGATAACGACTATTTGGCTGTCCAAGGGGCGAATAGTGATTTTCATTGACCAAGCTAGAAAATCGGGATTCATGCCGGTCTAGGTGGCCGATCGCGATTTGTGGTTGTTCGGGGGTAGATTGGTTGTCTGCAACGATTATGGGGCAATACAGGGGTTTTCTGTTGACTTGATGGAAAATAATGACTTTTGGGCTATTCAGGGTCGAATAGTGATTTCTGCCGGTCCAGCGCCAAAACTGGGATTCATGATGGTCCAGACGACTGATCACGATTTCTGGCTACTCAAGGGGCATATTGGTTATTTGCAATGTTTTAGGTATTGTACTGTGATTTCCTAGAACAGATGGAAAAAACAACTATTTGGTTGTTCAGGGGGTGAATAGTGATTTTCGTCGATGTGAACACCTCACCCAAATTAACAGTAATAATAATCACAATAATAATAATAAATAGAATTAAAAATTCAAAAAAATATAAAATAATAAAATAATAATAACAATTAATCAAAACAAAATTGCAAAAGGCAAACAAAATAAAAGTAATATGGAAAAAATCAAACATAAGAACCAAAAATAATAAAAAGGAAAATTCAAGATGTATGTTTGAAGAAGAAACATGGCAATCATCTTGCAAAGAAATAAAATGAACAAGGCCACATACTTGAAATGGAATTGCAAAACACTCTCACTTGCTCCCACATGCTCACTTGCCCTCACACACATGACACACATCACTCTCACACACTCACACTCACACTCCCACATGCTCATTTGCTCCCATATGATCATTTGCTCTCACACACATGACACACATCACTCTCACACACTCACACTCTCACTCATGGACACACCTCCTCACACACTCACACTCTCATACACTCTCACCCACGGACACACACACTCACCACATGCATGCACCCATGCACACACATGCACAAGAGGACAAGGGGGACAAAAAGGCAAGTGGGAGTGGTTCTGCAACATGGCAGAAAGTGGGGTGGCTGGAGCAGTGAAAGAAGAGTGTGGCGTGGCTGGAGATGGCAGCAAAAGGAGGGGACCGTGTGCAGCAAAGTGGTGGCTAGAAGTTGCAGAAAAAGCAAGGGAAAAAGGGAGCAACATGGCAGAAAAAGGGAGGTGGCGTTGGAGTATAAAGAAGAGGAAGCAAACTGAGAGAAAGAGGAGAAAAGACGCTAGAGAGAAAGGAGGCCTCAACTGAGAAGAAAAGAGAGCTGGAGAAGAGAAGAGAGGAAGGAAAAAGAAAGAGAAACCACGCTGAAAAGGGAGAGCCACGTGACCAAGAAGGGAAGAGGAGCTGAAGAAGAAAGGAAGAGCAACAAAACCAGCAACAAACCGAGAGGAACAATGCTGAACGAAAGAAGAGAATGGAGTCAGCAACGTGAGGGAGAAACCAAGTTGAACGAAGCAAGGAAGCAAGGCAGCCACGTGAGGAAAGAACAGCAGGGAAAACGAACCAGAAACGAGGCAGAAACCGAGAGCTGAACTGCAGAAACCGAGAGCTGAACAAAGTTGTCCAACATGCAGAAAAACCGTGGAGCAACATCCCAAATTCTAGAGTGAAAAGGTGCTGAAGTTCAGACCATCCAAGGAGCAGAAAAATGGAGAGTTGGATGCCAAAATGATGTGCAGAAACAAGGAAGTTTGAATCCAAAACAAAGTGGCAGCAAAGGGAGGGATAGAAGCTGAACCATGGAAGAGAAAAAACTCTGTTTTGAGCTCAAAAAACAGAGGTGAACAGAGGAGAGCTTAGAGAACACAAGGAAGAAGAGGAAGTGTGGAGAAGAAGAGAAACTTTCAGCCTCCATCTTCCAGCCGAGAAGTAGAGACACTTTCTGCAGAGTTTTCAGCGCTGGAGCCAACCAGAAAACTCCAACGAAGCTATCCAATGAAACTCCAACGAAGCTATCCATTTCTATACTTCCAGCCGAGACCAGTCACTTTGGGGGGCTGTTGGAGGTTCATCTTCCATTGTTGGGTGAGGAGGAGAAGGTCCTTCTTCATTGGAGCACAAGGGAGGAGCTGAAAACACCAGGTATGGCTGCACGTTCTAGACTTGGCCGAGAATTCTGCTGCACGTTGTTACTGTTCCCTCGATTTCCTTCAATACAATCTCATGCATGTGCACTGTTCACGCACTCTAATATGCAATGCTACTGTTCACGTGCTTAAATTTGTTTATTTTTGTTCATTATAATTGTTTAGACATTAGCTTTGATTAATTATGGCTATTACGAACAAAATTAGCATGTGAGAATTTTGTTGTTCTTGATTGCCGGGGGTTATGTGAGTTTTTTCTCATCTCCTTAAATCCTTGCAATTAATCAAATGATTGGAAGACAATTAATATTAATGAAATATTAATGAAAGAATGTTGAAAAATAATTGAATGATAATTAATAAATATTGTCATGACGGATAAAATTATCGTGTGAGAATTTTGTTCTCCTTGATTACCGGGGGTTATGTGAGATGTTAATCTCCTTAAATCCTTGCAATTAGTTGAATAATGGAAAAGTGGCAATTAATATTAATGAATAAATGGTAAAAAAAATAAAGGAATGACAATATATATTAATAAAATATTAATGAAGGAATGGTGAAAATAATTGAATGATAATTAATATTGTCATGGTGGATAAAATTATCGTGTGAGAACTTTGTTCTCCTCGATTACCAGGGATTATGTGAGATATTAATCTCCTTAAATCCCTACAATGAATTGAATAATTGAAAAGTAACAGAAATATTAATGAAGTATTAATGGGCGAATGGTGGAAAATAAATGAATGATATTTAAATATTAATTTGGATTAAATCATAATAATAATCATAATCAAAATGCTAGCTTTAATATGCTGTTTGCAAAATTATAGTGTGGGAATATCGTTCTCCTCGATTGCATGGGATTATGTGAGGTTCTAATCTCCTTAAATCCCTATAATTAATTCTGAAATAATAATAATATTAATAATAATACAAAAATGAATAAATGGACAATAATTAAATATTAACTTGATTAAATATTTATGCAAAATGGATTGTGTGAGAATACTTGTCTCTCCTCGACTTCCCGAGCTCATGTGAGATTTTAATCTCCATAGAACCCAAAAATTAGCATATATTTGTTCAAAGACAAACAGATAAACAAATAAATAATGGCACTTAAATTAAATTGTCTACCAATAATCAATAATAATAATAATCAATATTTACCAACAATAAACTCAAAAATTCATAAAAATAAAAGAATATATCCCTTTCATTATAAATTATGCATTAATTCCCAAAATATAAACTCTCAAAAACTCAAAAAAAAATAAAAATAAAATCGTCAAAAACAATTTTAAAAGAGAAAATGTGAAGAGCTCAGGAGAACGAGGTTAATCGGATTGTAGTAAATTAAAACAAACAGACCAAATTTCTTTCCCATTTTGTTTACAATGATCTGTTTTAATTAAAATCCTCCTATTCTCATCACAAATAAAAAAAAATCACCAATCACAAAAATGCCTTTTGGTCGAACTACGTGGACTTTGATCCCCATCGCAGGGTACGTAGGCCCTAGGCTTTCATCCTAGGTCAAGTCCGCCCTTTGTAAATATCTATCAGTTTGCATGCATTCTAGCTTTTTTGTCTCCTATGTCCAACGTGCATCCATGTCAATAAAAGGGTAATTGAGATTAATTAAAGGCCATATTCTATTTCAACTAAATAGTTTAAGGTAACCATCCTTATGGACGGGAGTTGTGGGGTGCCTAACACCTTCCCCACACTCAAATAGACTCTCAAACCCATCTCTAACCTCGCAGACCATTTCGCTACTTATTGTTTGTTTTATTTAAATTGGTTTTCCAAAGTTTTCCATTAAAAATTTTGGTGGCGACTCCAAATAAAATTGATTTTCAAAATTCCATTTTTGGGAATCGGTTTTAAACTATTTTGATTCTATCCCGCTGAAAGGTCAGTTACGACACCAGGTGAAGGTTGAACCAAGGGAACGAACCCCGAGACGATGGGGATCGAACCCCGGGCATGAGGGACGGATCCTGGAACCATGGGGATCGAACCCCGGTGAAGGATGAACCAAGGGAACGAACCCTGAGACGATGGGGATCGAACCCCGGGCATGAGGGACAGACCTTGGAACCATGGGGATGGACCCCTGGTGGTTGGAACGTGGGGATCGAACCCTGGAACAGTGGGGATCGAACCCCAGGCATGAGGGACGGACCCTAAAATGATGGGGATCAACCCTAGGTGAAGGTTGAACCAAGGGAACGAACCCAAGGATGATGGGGATCAAACCCCGGGCATGAGGGACGGACCCTGGAAACATGGGGATCGACCCCTGGTGGTTGGAACATGGGGATCGAACCCTGGAATGGTGGGGATCTAACCACGGGCATGCGGGACGGACCTTGGAACCATGGGGATGGTCCCCTGGTGAAGGTTGAACCATGGGAACGAACCCTGAAACATGGGGATCGAGCCCCGGGCATGAGGGATGGACCCTGGAACCATGGGGATTGAACCCAGGTGAAGAATGAACCAAGTGAACGAACCCTGGGGCGATGGGGATCGAACCCCGGGCATGAGGGACGGACCCTTGAAACATGGGGATCGAACCCAGGTGAAGGATGAACCAAGTGAACGAACCCTGGGGCGATGGGGATCGAACCTCGGGCATGAGGGACAGACGTTGGAAACATGGGGATGGACCCCGGGTGGATGGAACATGGGGATCGAACCCCGGGCATGAGGGATGGACCCTAGAACCATGGGGATAGACCCCAGGCGAAGGATGAACCAAGGGAACGAACCCTGGAACAATGGGGATCGAACCCCAGGCATGAGGGACGGCCCCTGGAACGATAGGGATCAACCCCAGGTGAAGTTTGAACCAAGGGAACGAACCCCGGGCATGAGGGACGGACCCTAGAACCATGGGGATCGAACCCCGGTGAAGGATGAACCAAGGGAACGAACCCTGAGACGATGGGGATCGAACCCCGGGCATGAGGGACGGACCTTGGAACCATGGGGATCAACCCCAGGTGAAGGATGAACCAAGGGAACAAACTCAGGAACCATGGGGATGGACCCCTGGTGGTTGGAACGTGGGGATCGAACCCTGGAACGATAGGGATCGAACCCCGGGCATGAGGGATGGACCATGGAACCATGGGGATCGAACCCTGGTGAAGGATGAACCATGGGAACGAACCCTGAGACGATGGGGATCGAACCCCGGGCATGAGGGACAGACCTTGGAACCATGGGGATGAACCCCTGGTGGTAGGAACGTGGGGATCGAACCTTGGAACAGTGGGGATCGAACCCCGAGCATGAGGGACGGACCCTAGAACCATGGGGATCGACCCCAGGTGAAGGATGAACCAAGGGAACGAACCCAGGAACGATGGGGATCGAACCTCGGGCATGAGGGACAGACCCTGGAATGATGGGGATCAACCCCAGGTGAAGGTTGAACCATGGGAAAGAGCCCTGGAACAACGGGGATCGAACCCCAGGCATGAGGGATGGACCCTGGAACCATGGGGATGGACCCCTGGTGGTTGGAACGTGGGGATCGAACCCTGGAACGGTGGGGATCGAACCCCGGGCATGAGGGACGGACCCTGGAACCATGGGGATCGACCCCTGGTGAAGGATGAACCTAGGGAACGAACCCAGGAACGATGGGGATTGTACCCTAGGCATGGGGGACGGACCCTGGAACGATGGGGATCAACCCCAGGTGAAGGTTGAACCAAGGGAACGAACCCTGGGACGATGGGCATCGAACCCTGGGCATGAGGGACGGACCCTGGAACCATGGGGTTGGCCCCCAGGTGGTTGGAACGTGGGGATCGAACCCTGGGCATGAGGGATGGACCCTGGAACCTTGGGGATCGACCCCTGATGATGGTTGAACCAAGGGAACGAACCCTGGAACGATGGGGATCGAACCCCAGGCATGAGGGACGGACCCTGGAACGATGGGGATCATCCCCAGGTGAAGGTTGAACCAAGGGAACGAACCCTGGGACTATGGGGATCGAACCCTGGCCATGGTGGACGGACCCTAGAACCATGGGGATCGAACCTCGGTGTTGTAACCGACCTTTCGGCAGGATGGAATTAAAATGAAAGGTTTAAAACCGATTCTCAAAAACTGAATTTTGAAAATCAATTTTATTAGGAGTCGCCACCAAAATTTTTAATGGAAAACTTGGGAAAACCAATTAAAAAGAAAAGAAAAGGCAAGATAGTCTGCGAGGTCAGAGATAGGTTCGGGAGTCTGTTTGAGTGTGGGGAAGGTGTTAGGCACCCCATCACACCCGCCCATAAGCATGGTTACCTTAAACTAGTTAGTTGAAATAGAATATGGCCTTTAATTAATCTCAATTACCCTTTTATTGACATGGATGCACGTTAGACATAGGTGACGAAAAAAATTGAAAATGCATGCAAACTGATGGGTATTTACAAAGGACGAACTTGACCTAGGATGAAAGCCCAGGGCCTACGTGCCCCGTGAGAGGGATCAAAGTCCACGTAGTTCGACCAAAAGGCATTTTTGTGATTGGTGGTTTTTTTTTTATTTGTGAGGAGAATAGGAGGATTTTAATTAAAACAGATCATTGTAAACCAAAACGGGATAGGAATTTGGTTTGTATGTTTTAATTTACTACAATCTGATTAACCTCGTTCTCCTGAGCTCTTCACATTTTCTCTTTTAAAATTGTTTTTGACGATTTTATTATTACTATTTTTTTTGAGTTTTGAGAGTTTATATTTCAGGAATTAATGCATAATTTATAATGAAAGGAATATATTTTTTATTTTATGAGTTTTTGAATTTATTGTTGATAAATATTGATTATTATTATTATTGATTATTGGTAGACAATTTAATTTAAGTGCTATTATTTATTGGTTTATCTGTTTGTCTTTGAACAAATATATGCTAATTTTCGGGTTCTATGGAGATTAAAATCTCACACGAGCCCGGGAAGTCGAGGAGAGACAAGTATTCTTACACGATCCATTTTGCATAAATATTTAATCAAAGTTAATATTTAATTATTGTCCATTTATTCATTTTGGTATTATTATTAATATTATTGTCATTTCGGAATTAATCATAGGGATTTAAGGAGGTTAGAACCTCACGTAATCCCGCACAATCGAGGAGAACAATATTCTCACATGATAATTTCGTAAATGATAGGGAATGTTTATTAAAGCAAGCATTTCGATTATGATTATTATTATGATTTAATCAAAATTAATATTTTATTACCATTCACTTATTTTCCACCATTCACCCATTAATATTTCATTAGTATTATTGTTGCTTTTCAATTATTCAATTCATTGTAGGGATTTAAAGAGATTAATATCTCATATAATCCCCGGTAATCGAGGAGAACAAAATTCTCACACGATAATTTTATCCACATGACAATATTAATTATCATTCAATTATTTTCACCATTCCTTCATTAATATTTTATTAATATATATTGTCATTCCTTTATTTTTTTTTTTACCATTTATTCATTAATATTTCATTAATATTAATTGCCGCTTTTCCATTATTCAACTAATTGCAAGGATTTAAGGAGATTAACATCTCACATAACCCCCGGTAATCGAGGAGAACAAAATTCTCACACGATAATTTTATCCATCATCACAATATTTATTAATTATCATTCAATTATTTTTCAACATTCTTTCATTAACATTTCATTAATATTAATTGTCTTCCAATCATTTGATTAATTGCAAGGATTTAAGGAGATGAAAAAAAAAACTCACATAACCACCGGCAATCAAGAACAACAAAATTCTCACATGCTAATTTTGTATGTAATAGCCATAATTAATCAAAGCTAATGTCTAAACAATTATAATGAACAAAAATAAACAAATTTAAACATGTGAACAGCATCATTGCATATTAGAGTGCGTGAACAGTGCACATGCATGAGATTGTATTGAAGGAAATCGAGTGAACAGTAACAAAGTGCAGAATTCTCGACCAAGTCAAGAACGTGCAGCCATAGCTGGCGTTTTCAGCTCCTCCCTTGTGCTCCAATGAAGAAGGACCTTCTCCTCCTCACCCAACAATGGAAGATGAACCTCTAACAGCCCCCCAAAGTGGCTGGACTCGGCTGGAAGTGCAGAAATGGACAGCTTCGTTGGAGTTTTCTGGTTGACTCCAGCGCTGGAAACTCTGCAAAAAGTGTCTCTACTTCTCGGCTGGAAGATGGAGGCTGAAAGCTTCTCTTCTTCTCCACACTTCCTCTTCTTCCTTGTGCTCTCTAAGCTCTCCTCTGTTCACCTCTGTTTTTTGAGCTCAAAACAGAGTTTTTTCTCCTCCATGGTTCAGCTTCTATCCCTCCCTTTACTGCCACTTTGTTTTGGATTCAGACTTCCTTGTTTTTGCACATCATTTTGGCATCCAACTCTCCATTTTTCTGCTCCTTGGATGGTCTGAACTTCAGCACCTTTTCACTCCAGAATTTGGGACGTTGCTCCATGGTTTTTCTGCATGTTGGACAGCTTCGTTCAGCTCTCGGTTTCTACCTCATTTCTGGTTCGTTTTCCCTGCTGTTCTTTCCTCACGTGGCTACCTTGCTTCCTTGCTTCGTTCAACTTGGTTTCTCCCTCACGTTGCAGACTCCATTCTCTTCTTTCATTCAGCGTTGTTCCTCTCAGTTTGTTGTTGGTTTCGTTGCTCTTCCTTTCTTCTTCAGCTCCTCTTCCCTTCTTGGTCACGTGGCTCTCCCTTTTCAGCGTGGTTCCTCTTCCTTTTTCCTTCCTCTCTTCTCTTCTCCAGCTCTCTTTTCTTCTCAGCCGAGGCCTCCTTTCTCTCCAGCGTTTTTTCTCCTCCTTCCTCTCGGTTTGCTGCCTCTTCTTTATACTCCAATGCCACCTCCCTTTTTTTGCCATGTTGCTCCCTTTTTCCCTTGCTTTTTCTGCAACTTCCAGCCACCACTTTGCTGCACACGGTCCCATCCTTTTGCTGCCATCTCTAGCCACGCCACACCCTTCTTTCACTGCTCCAGCCACCCCACTTTCTACCTACTCTGCAGAACCACTCCCACTTGCTTTTTTGTCCTCCTTGTCCTCTTGTGCATGTGTGTGCATGGGTGCATGCATGTGGTGAGTGTGTGTGTCCGTGGGTGAGTGTGTGAGAGTGTGAGTGTGAGTGTGTGAGGAGGTGTGTCCGTGAGTGAGAGTGTGAGAGTGATGTGTGTCATGTGTGTGAGAGCAAATGAGCATATGGGAGCAAATGAGCATGTGGGAGTGTGAGTGTGAGTGTGTGAAAGTGATGTGTCTGTGAATGAGAGTGTGAGTGTGTGAGAGTGATGTGTGTCATGTGTGTGAGGGCAAATGAGCATGTGGGGAGCAAGTGAGCATGTGAGAGTGATGTGTGTCATGTGTGTGAGGGCAAGTGAGGATGTGAGAGTGGGTGAGTGTGAGCAAGTGAGAGTGTCTTGCAATTCCATTTCAAGTATGTGGCCTTGTTCATTTTATTTCTTTGCAAGATGATTACCATGTCTCTTCTTCAAACATACATCTTGAATTTTCCTTTTTATTGTTTTTGGTTCTTATATTCGGTTTTTTCCCATATCATTTCTATTTTGTTTGCCTTTTGCAATTTTGTTTTGATTAACTGTTATTATTATTTTATTATTTTTTAACTCTATTTATTATTATTATTGTGATTATTATTATTGTTAATTTGGGTGGGGTGTTCACAGCTGGTGAAGTATGAACCAAGGGAACGAACCCTGAGACGATGGGGATCGAACCCCGGGCACGAGGGACGGACCCTGGAACCATGGGGATGGACCCCTAGTGGTTGGAACGTGGGTATCGAACCCTGGAACGGTGGGGATCGAACCCCAGGCATGAGGGACGGACCCTGGAACCATGGGGATGGACCCCTGGTGGTTGGAACATATGAATCGAACCTAGGGAGGATGGGGATCGAACCCCGACCATGAGGGACGGACCCTGGAACGATGGGGATCAACCCCAAGTGAAAGTTGAACCAAGGGAACGAACCCTGGAATGATGGGGATCGAACCCCGGGCAAGGGGGACGGACCCTGGAACGAAGGGGATCAACCCCAAGAGGATGGAACATTGGGAACGAACCCTGGGACGATGGGGATCGAACCCCGAGCATGAGGGGCGGACCCTGGAACGATGGGGATCAATCCCAGGTGGTTGGAACATGGGGAACGAACCCTAGCACGATGGGGATCAAACCCCGAGCCTGGGGGACGGACCCTGGAATGATGGGGATCAACCCAAGGTGAAAGTTGAACCAAGGGAACGAACCTTGGAACGATGCGGATCGAACCCCGGGTATGGGGGACGAACCCTAGAACGATGGGGATCAACCCCAGGAGGATGGAACAAGGGGAACGAACCCTGGGAGGATGGGGATCGAACCCCGGGCATGAGGGACGGACCCTGGAACGATGGGGATCAACCCCAGTGAAAGTTGAACCAAGGGAATGGCCCCTGGAATGGTGGGGATCGAACCCCAGGCATGGGGGACGGACCCTGGAACGATGGGGATCAACCCCAAGAGAAAGTTGAACCAAGGGAACGAACCCTGGAATGATGGGGATCGAACCCCGGGCATGGGGGACGGACCCATGAAACATGGGGATGGATCCCTGGTGGTTGGAACGTGGGGAATGAACCCTGGGAGCATGGAGATCGATCCCTGGGCATGGGGGATGGACCTTGGAACGAAGGGGTTCAACCCCTGGAGGATGGAACATGGGGAACGAACCCTGGAACAATGGGCATCGAACCCCGGGCATGAGGGATGGACCCTGGAACGATGGGGATCAAACCCAGGTGAAGGTTGAACCATGGGAACGAACCCCGGGACGATGGGGATCGAACCCCGGGCGTGAGGGACGGACCCTGGAACCATGGGTATGGACCACTGGTGGGGGGAACATAAGGATCGAACCCTGGGAGGATGGGGATTGAACCCTTGGCAAGAGGGACGAACCCTGGAACGATGGGGATCAATCCCAGGTGGTTGGAACATGGGGAACGAACCCTAGCTCGATGGGGATCGAACCCCGTGCCTGGGGGATGGACCCTGGAATGATGGGGATCAACCCCAGGTGAAAGTTGAACCAAGGGAATGAACCCTGGAACGATGGGGATCGAACACCGGGCATGGGTGACGGACCCTGGAACGATGGGGATCAACCACAGGACGATGGAACATGGGGAACGAACCCTAGGAGGATGGGGATCGAACCCCAGGCAAGAGGGACGGACCCTGGAACGATGGGGATCAACCCCAGGTGGTTGGATCATGGGGAACGAACCCTAGCACGATGGGGATCGAACCCCGTGCCTGGGGGACGGACCCTGGAATGATGGGGATCAACCTCAGGTGAAAGTTGAACCAAGGGAACGAACCCTGGAACGATGGGGATCGAACACCGGGCATGGGGGACGGACCCTAGAACGATGGGGATCAACCCCAGGAGGATGGAACATGGGGTACGAACCCTAGGAGGATGGGTATCGAACCCCGGGCAAGAGGGACGGACCCTGGAATGATGAGGATCAACCCCAGTGAAAGTTGAACCAAGGGAATGGACCCTGGAACGGTGGGGATCGAACCCCGGGCATGGTTGACGGACCCTGGAACCATGGGGATCAACCCCAGGAGAGGGATGAACCTAGGGAACGAACCCAGGAACAATGGGGATCGTACCCCGGGCTTGAGGGACGGGCCCAGGAACAATGGGGATCAACCCCAGGTGAAGGATGAACAAAGGGAACGAACCCTGGGATGACGGGGATCGAACGCCGGGCATGGGGGACGGACCCTGGAACGATGGGGATCAACCCAGGAGATAGTTGAACCAAGGGAACGAACCCTGGGACGATGGGGATCGACCCCAGGCATGAGGGACGGACCCTGGAACCATGGGGATCAACCCCAGGAGAGGGATGAACCAAGGGAACGAACCCTGGGACGATGAGGATCGAACCCTGGGCATGAGGGACGGACCCTGGATACATGGGGATGGACCCCTGGCGGTTGGAACAAGGGGAACGAACCCTAGAACAACGGGGATCGATCCTCGAGCCAGCGCGACGGAACCAGGAACGTTGGGGATCAACCCCAGGTGAAAGTTGAACGAAGGGAACGAACCCTGGAATGATGGGGATCGAACCCCGGGCATGGGGGACGGACCCTGGAAACATGGGGTTGGACCCCTGGGGGTTGGAACGGGGGGAACGAACCCTGGGAGGATGGGGATCGATCCCCGGGCATGGGGGATGGACCCTGGAACGAAGGGGTTCAACCCCAGGAGGATGGAACATGGGAAACGAACCCTGGAACAATGGGAATCGAACCCCGGGCATGAGGGACGGACCCTGGAACGATGGGGATCAACCCCAGGTGAAGGTTGAACCATGGGAACGAACCCCGAGACAATGGGGATCGATCCCCGGGCATGAGGGACGGACCCTGGAACCATAGGGATGGACCACAGGTGGTTGGAACATATGGATCGAACCCTGGGAGGATGGGGATCGAACCCCGGGCATAAGGGGCGGACCCCGGAACGATGGGGATCAATCCCAGGTGGTTGGAACATGGGGAACAAACCCTTGCACGATGGGCATCGAACCCCGGGCCTGGGGGACAGACCCTGGAATGATGGGGATCAACCCCAGGTGAAAGTTGAACCAAGGGAACGAACCCCGAGACAATGGGGATCGATCCCCGGGCATGAGGGACGGACCCTGGAACCATAGGGATGGACCACAGGTGGTTGGAACATATGGATCGAACCCTGGGAGGATGGGGATCGAACCCCAGGCATGCGGGACGGACCCTAGAACGATGGGAATCAACCTCAGGAGGATGGAACATGGGGAACGAACCCTGGGAGGATGGGGATCGAACCCCGGGCATGAGGGACGGACACTGGAACGATGGGGATCAACCCCAATGAAAGTTGAACCAAGGGAATGGACCCTGGAACGGTGGGGATCGAACCCCGGGCATGGGGGACGAACCCTGGAACGATGGGGATCAACCCCAGGAGGATGGAACATGGAGAACGAACCCTGGGAGGATGGGGATCAAACCCCGGGCATGAGGGACGGACCCAGGAACAATGGGGATCAACCCCAGGTGAAAGTTGAACTAAGGGAACGAACCCTGGAACGATGGGGATCGAACCTCGGGTAGGGGGGATGGACCTTTGAACGAAGGGGATCAACCCCAGGAGGATGGAACATGGGGAACGAACCCTGGGAGGATGGGGATCGAACCCAGGGCATGGGGGATGGACCCTGGAACGATGGGGATCTACCCAAGGTGAAAGTTGAACCTAGGGAACGAACCCTGGAACGATGGGGATCGAACCCCGGGCATGAGGGACGGACCCCGGAACCATGCGGATCAACCCCAGGTGAAGTTTGAACCAAGGGAACGAACCCCAGAACGAAGGGGATGGAACCCCGGGCAGGAGGAACGGACCCTGGAACGATGGGGATCAACCCCAGGAGGATGGAACCTGGGGAACGAACCCTGAGATGATGGGGATCGAACCCCGGGCAAGGAGGACGGACCCTGGAACGTTGGGGATCAACCCCAGGAGGATAGAACATGGGGAACGAACCCTGGGATGACGGGGATTGAACCCCGGGCATGGGGGACGGTCCCTGGAACCATGGGGATCAACCCCAGGTGAAGGATGAACCAACTGGGACGATGGGGATCGAACCCCGGGCCTGGGGGACGGACCCTGAAACAATGGGGACCTACCCCAGGAGGATGGTAGATTGGGAACGAACCCTGGGATGATGGGGATCGAACCCCGGGCATGAGGGACGGACCCTGGAACCTTGGGGATAAACCCCAGTGATAGTTTAACCAAAGGAACGGGCCCTGGAACGATGGGGATCGAACCCTGGGCCTGTTGGACAGACCCTGGAACCAAGGGGATGGACCCCTGGAGATGGATGAACCAAGGGAACAAGCCCTGGAACGTTGGGGATCGAACCCCGGGCATGAGGGACAGGCGCTGGAACCATGGGGATTAACCCCAGGTGAAAGTTGAACCAACGGAACGAACCCTGGAACGATGGGGATCGAACCCCGGGCACGCGGGGCGGACCCTGGAACCATGGGGATCAACCCCAGGAGGATGGAACATGGGGAACGAACCCTGGGATGATGGGGATCGAACCCCAGGCTTGAGGGACGGACCCAGGAACCATGGGGATCAACCCCAGGTGAAAGTTGAACCAAGGGAACGAACCCTGGAACGGTGGGGATCGAACCCCAGGCATGGGGGACGGACCCTAGAACCAAGGGGATAGACCCCAGGTGAAGGATGAACCATGGGAACAAGCCCTGGAATGATGGGGATCGAACCCTGGGCTTGAGGGACAGACCCTGGAACCATGTGGATCAACCCCAAGTGAAAGTTGAACCAACGGAACGAACCCCGGAACGGTGGGGATCGAACCCCGGGCAAGGGGGACGGACCCTGGAACGAAGGGGATCAACCCCAGAAGGATGGAACATGGGGAACGAACCCTGGGAGGATGGGGATCGAACCCCGGGCTTGGGGGAGGGGCCCTAGAACCATGGGGATCAACCCCAGGTGAAAGTTGAACCAAGGGAACGAACCCAGGAACGATGGGGATCGAACCCCGGGCAGGGGGGACGGACCCTGGAACGTTGATGATCAACCCCGAGAGGATGGAACATGGGGAACGAACCATGGGAGGATGGGGATCGAGCCCCGGGCATGAGGGACGGACCCTGGAACGATAAGGATCCACCCCAGGTGAAAGTTAAAGCAAGGGAACGGACCCTGGAACGATGGGGATCGAACCCTGGGCAGGGGGGACGGACCTCGGAACGAAGGGGATCAACCCCAGGAGGATGGAACGTGGGGAACGAACCCATGGTGGATGGGGATCGAACCCCGGGCATGGGGGACGGACCCTGGAAACATGGGGATTAACCCCAGTGAAAGTTGAACCAAGGGAACGGACCCTGGAACGATGGGGATCGAACCCTAGGCCTCGGGGACGGACCCTGGAACCAAGGGGATGGACCCCTGGTGAGGGATGATCCAAGGGAACAAGCCCTGGAACGTTGGGGATCGAACCCTGGGCATGAGGGACAGACCCTGGAACCATGGGGATTAACCCCAGGTGAAAGTTGAACCAACGGAACGAACCCTGGAACGATGGGAATCGAACCCCAGGCAGGGGGGACGGACCCTGGATTGGAGGGGATCAACCCCAGGGGGATGGAACATGGGGAACGAACCCTGGGAGGATGGGGATCGGAACCTGGGCATGGGGGACGGACCATGGAACAATGGGGATCAACCCCAGGTGAAAGTTGAACCAAGGGAACGAACCCTTTAACGATGGGGATCGTACCCCGGTCAAGGGGGACGGACCCTAGAACAATGGGGATCAACCCCGGGAGGATGGAACATTTGGAACGAACCCAGGGAGGATGGGGATCGAACCCTGGGCATGAGGGACAGACCCAGGAACGATGGGGATCAACCCCAGGTGAATGTTGAAACAAGGGAACGAACCCTGGAATGATGGGGATGGAACCCCAGGCAGGAGGAACGGACCATGGAACGATGGGGATTAACCCCTGGAGGATTGAACATGGAGAACGAACCCTGGGATTATGGGGATCGAACCCGGGTCATGAGGGACGGACCCTGGAACCATGGGGATCAACCCCAGGTGAAAGTTGAACCAAGGGAACGAACCCTGGAACAATGGGGATCGAACCACGGGCTTGGGGGACGGAGCCTGGAACCAAGGGGATGGACCCCTAGTGAAGGATGAACAAAGGGAACAAGCCCTGGAACGTTGGGGATCGAACCCCGGGCATGAGGGACGGACCCTGGAACGATAAGGATCAACCCCAGGTGAAAGTTAAAGCAAGGGAACGGACCCTGGAACGATGGGGATCGAACCCCGGGCAGGGGGGACGGACCCTGGAACGATGGGGATCAACCCCGGGAGGATGGAACATGGGGAACGAACCCTGGGAGGATGGGGATCGAGCCCCGGGCATGAGGGATGGACCTTGGAACGATAAGGATCCACCCCAGGTGAAAGTTAAAGCAAGGGAACGGACCCTGGAACGATGGGGATCGAACCCCGGGCAGGGGGGACGGACCCCGGAATGAAGGGGATCAACGCCAGGAGGATGGAACGTGGGGAACGAACCCTAGGTGGATGGGGATCGAACCCTGGGCATGGGGGACGGACCCTGGAAACATGGGGATCAACCCCAGTGAAAGTTGAACCAAGGGAACGAACCCTAGAACGATGGGGATCGAAACCCGGGCCTAGGGGACGGACCCTGAAACCAAGGGGATGGACCCCTAGTGAAGGAAGAACAAAGGGAACAAGCCCTGGAACGTTGGGGATCGAACCCCGGGCATAGGGGACGGACCCTGGAACCATGGGGATTAACCCCAGGAGAAAGTTGAACCAACGTAACGAACCCTGGAACGATGGCGATCGAACCCGGGGTAGGGGGGACGGACCATGGAACCATGGGGATCAACCCAAGGTGATAGTTGAACCAAGGGAACGAACCCTGGAACGATGGGGATCGTACCCTGGGCAGGGGGGACGGACCCTGGAACGTGGGGATCAACCCCAGGAGGATGGTACATGGGGAACGAACCTTGGGATGATGGGGATCGAACCACAGGCATAGGGGACGGAACCTGGAACGATGGGGATCAACCCCAGGAGGATAAAACATGGGGAACGAACCCTGGGATGATGGGGATCGAACCCCGGGCCCGGGGGACGGACCCTGGAACCATGGGGATCAACCCCTGGTGAAGGATGAACCAAGGGAACGAACCCTGGAACAATGGGGATCGAACCCTGGGCCTGGGGGACGGACCCCGGAACGTTTGGGATTTACCCCAGGAGGATGGAAGATGGGGAACAAACCCTGGGTTGATGCGGATCGAACCCCGGGCATGAGGGACGGACCCTGGAACGATGGGGGTCAACCTCAGGTGAAAATTGAACCAAGGGAACGAACCCTGGAACGATGGGGATCGAACCCCAGGCCGGGGGGACGGACACTGGAACCATGGGGATCAACCCCGGGAGGATGGAACATGGGGAACGAACCCAGGGATGATGGGGATCGAACCCCGGGCATGAGGGACAGACCCAGGAACGATGGGGATCAACCCCTGGTGAAAGTTGAACCAAGGGAACGAACCCTGGAATGATGGGGATCGAACCCCGGGCATGGGGGATGAACCCTGGAACGATGGGGATTAACCCCAGGAGGATGGAACATGGGGAACGAACCCTGGGATGATGGGGATCGAACCCCAGGCATGAGGGACGGACCCTGGAACGATGGGGATCAACCCCAGGTGAAAATTGAACCAAAGGGAACGAATGCTAGAACGGTGGGGATCGAACCCCAGGCATGGAGGACGGACCCTAGAATGAAGTGGATCAACCGCAAGAGGATGGAACATGGGGAACGAACCCTAGGAGGATGGGGATCGAACCCCGAGCAAGAGGGACGGACCCTAGAACGATGGGGATTAACCCCAGGTGAAAATTGAACCAAAGGCAATGAACCCTGGAACGGTGGGGATCGAACTCCGGGCATGGGGGACGGACCCTAGAATGAAGGGCATCAACCGCAAGAGGATGGAACATGGGGAACGAACCCTGGGAGGATGGGGATTGAACCCCGGGCATGAGGGACGGACCCTGGAACCATGGGGATTAACCCCAGGAGAAAGATGAACCAACGGAACGAACCCAGGGAGGATGGGGATCGAACCCCGGGCATGAGAGACGGACCCTGGAACCATGGGGATCAACCCTAGCGAAAGTTGAACCAAGGGAACGAACCCTGGAACGGTGGGGATCGAACCCCGGGCATGGGGGACGGACCCTGGAACGATGGGGATCAACCCCAGGAGGATGGAACATGGGGAACGAACCCTGGGAGGAAGGGGATCGAACCCCGGGCATGGGGGACGGACCCTGGAACCATGGCGATCAACCCCAGGGAATGTTGATCCAAGGGAACGAACCCTGGAACGGTGGGGATCAACCCCAGTGAAAGTTGATCCAAGGGAACGAACCCTGGAACGGTGGGGATCGAACCCCGGGCATGAGGGACGGACCATGGAACCGTGGGGATCAACCCCAGCGAAAGTTGAACCAAGGGAACGAACCCTGGAACGGTGGGGATCGAACCCCGGGCAGGGGGGACGGACCCTGGAACGAAGGGGATCAACCCCAGGTGGATGGAACATGGGGATCGAACCCTGGGAGGATGGGGATCGAACCCCGGGCATCGGGGACGGACCCTGGAACCTTGGGGATCGACCCCAGGTGAAAGTTGAACCAAGGGAACGGACCCTGGAACGGTGGGGATCGAACCCCGGGCATGGGGGACGGACCCTGGAACGATGGGGATCAACCCCAGGAGGATGGAACATGGGGAACGAACCCTGGGAGGATGGGGATCGAACCCCGGGCATGGGGACGGACCCTGGAACCATGGGGATCTACCCCAGTGAAAGTTGATCCAAGGGAATGAACCCTGGAACGGTGGGGATCGAACCCCGGGCATGGGGGACGGACCCTGGAACGATGGGGATCAACCCCAGGAGGATGGAACATGGGGAACGAACCCAGGGAGGATGGGGATCGAACCCCAGGCATGGGGGACGGACCCTGGAACCATGGGGATCAACCCTAGCGAAAGTTGATCCAAGGGAACGAACCTTGGAACGATGGGGATCGAACCCCGGGCATGGGGGACGGACCCTGGAACCATGGGGATCAACCCCAGCGAAAGTTGATCCAAGGGAACGAACCCTGGAACGGTGGGGATCGAACCCCGGGCATGGGGGATGGACCCTGGAACGATGGGGATCATCCCCAGGAGGATGGAACTTGGGGAACGAACCGTGGGAGGATGGGGATTGAACCCCGGGCATGGGCGACGGACCCTGGAACCATGGGGATCAACCCCAGCGAAAGTTGATCCAAGGGAACGAACCCTGGAACGGTGGGGATCGAACCCCGGGCATGAGGGACGGACCATGGAACCGTGGGGATCAACCCCAGCGAAAGTTGAACCAAGGGAACGAACCCTGGAACGGTGGGGATCGAACCCCGGGCAGGGGGGACGGACCCTGGAACGAAGGGGATCAACCCCAGGTGGATGGAACATGGGGAACGAACCCTGGGAGGATAGGGATCGAACCCTGGGCATGGGGGACGGACCCTGGAACCATGGGGATCAACCCCAGCGAAAGTTGATCCAGGGAAACGAACCCTGGAACGGTGGGGATCGAACCCCGGGCACGGGGGACGGACCCTGGAACGATGGGGATCATACCAAGGAGGATGGAACATGGGGAACGAACCCAGGGAGGATGGGGATCGAACCCCGGGCATGGGGGACGGACCCTGGAACCATGGGGATCAACCCCAGCGAAAGTTGATCCAAGGGAACGAACCCTAGAACGGTGGGGATCGATCCCCGGGCATGGGGGACGGACCCTGGAACGATGGGGATCAACCCCAGGAGGATGGAACATGGGGAACGAACCCTGGGAGTATGGGGATCGAACCCCGGGCATGGGGGACGGACCCTGGAACCATGGCGATCAACCCCAGCGAAAGTTGATCCAAGGGAACGAACCCTAGAACGGTGGGGATTGAACCCTGGCCATGGGGGACGGACCCTGGAACGATGGGGATCAACCCCAGGAGGATGGAACATGGGGAACGAACCGTGGGAGGATGGGGATCGAACCCCGGGCAGGAGGGACGGACCCTGGAACCATGGGGATCAACCCCAGGAGAAAGATGAACCAAGGGAACGGACCCTGGAACGATGGGGATCGAACCCCGGGCAGGGGGGACGGACCCTGGAACGAAGGGGATCAACCCCAGGTGGATGGAACATGGGGAACGAACCATGGGAGGATGGGGATCGAACCTCGGGCATCGGGGACGGACCCTGGAACCTTGGGGATCGACCCCAGGTGAAAGTTGAACCAAGGGAACGGACCCTGGAACGGTGGGGATCGAACCCCGGGCATGGGGGACGGACCCTGGAACGATGGGGATCAACCCCAGGAGGATGGAACATGGGGAACGAACCCTGGGAGGATGGGGATCGAACCCCAGGCATGGGGACGGACCCTGGAACCATGGGGATCTACCCCAGCGAAAGTTGATCCAAGGGAATGAACCCTGGAACGGTGGGGATCGAACCCCGGGCATGGGGGACGGGCCCTGGAACGATGGGGATCAACCCCAGGAGGATGGAACATGGGGAACGAACCCAGGGAGGATGGGGATCGAACCCCAGGCATGGGGGACGGACCCTGGAACCATGGGGATCAACCCTAGCGAAAGTTGATCCAAGGGAACGAACCTTGCAACGATGGGGATCGAACCCCGGGCATGGGAGACGGACCCTGGAACGATGGGGATCAACCCCAGGAGGATGGAACATGGGGAACGAACCCTGGGAGGATGGGGATCGAACCCCGGGCATGGGGGACGGACCCTGGAACCATGGGGATCAACCCCAGCGAAAGTTGATCCAAGGGAACGAACCCTGGAACGGAGGGGATCGAACCCCGGGCATGGGGGATGGACCCTGGAACGATGGGGATCATCCCCAGGAGGATGGAACACGGGGAACGAACCGTGGGAGGATGGGGATTGAACCCCGGGCATGGGCGACGGACCCTGGAACCATGGGGATCAACCCCAGCGAAAGTTGATCGATGGGAACGAACCCTGGAACGGTGGGGATCGAACCCCGGGCATGAGGGACGGACCATGGAACCGTGGGGATCAACCCCAGCGAAAGTTGAACCAAGGGAACGAACCCTGGAACGGTGGGGATCGAACCCCGGGCAGGGGGGACGGACCCTGGAACGAAGGGGATCAACCCCAGGTGGATGGAACAAGGGGATTGAACCCTGGGAGGATGGGGATCGAACCCCGGGCATGGGGGACGGACCCTGGAACCATGGGGATCAACCCCAGCGAGAGTTGATCCAAGGGAACGAACCCTGGAACGGTGGGGATCGAACCCCGGGCAGGGGGCACGGACCCTGGAACGAAGGGGATCAACCCCAGGTGGATGGAACATGGGGAACGAACCCTAGGAGGATGGGGATCGAACCCCGGGCATGAGGGACGGACCCTGGAACCATGGGGATCAACCCCAGCGAAAGTTGAACCAAGGGAACGAACCCTGGAACGGTGGGGATCGAACCCCGGGCATGGGGGACGGACCCTGGAACCTTGGGGATCGACCCCAGGTGAAAGTTGAACCAAGGGAACGGACCCTGGAACGGGTGGGATCGAACCCCGGGCATGGGGGACGGACCCTGGAACCCTGGGGATCAACCCCAGGGAAAGTTGATCCAAGGGAACGAACCCTGGAACGGTGGGGATCGAACCCTGGGTATGGGGGACGGACCCTGGAGCGATGGGGATCAACCCCAGGAGGATGGAACAGGGGGAACGAACCCTGGGAGGATGGGGATCGAACCCCGGGCATGGGGGACGGACCCTAGAACCATGGGGATCAACCCATGCGAAAGTTGATCCAAGGGAACGAACCTTGGAACGGTGGGGATTGAACCCTGGCCATGGGGGACGGACCCTGGAACGATGGGGATCAACCCCAGGAGGATGGAACATGGGGAACGAACCCTGGGAGGATGGGGATCGAACCCCGGGCATGGGGGACGGACCCTGGAACCATGGGGATCAACCCCAGCGAGAGTTGATCCATGGGAACGAACCCTGGAACGGTGGGGATCGAACCCCGGGCAGGGGGGACGGACCCTGGAACGAAGGGGATCAACCCCAGGTGGATGGAACATGGGGAACGAACCCTAGGAGGATGGGGATCGAACCCCGGGCATGAGGGACGGACCCTGGAACCATGGGGATCTACCCCAGTGAAAGTTGAACCAAGGGAACGAACCCTGGAACGGTCGGGATCGAACCCCGGGCATGGGGGACGGACCCTGGAACGATGGGGATCAACCCCAGGAGGATGGAACATGGGGAACGAACCCTGGGAGGATGGGGATCGAACCCCGGGCATGAGGGACGGACCCTGGAACCATGGGGATCAACCCCGGCGAAAGTTGAACCAAGGGAACGAACCCTGTAACGGTGGGGATCAAACCCCGGGCAGGGGGGACGGACCCTGGAACGATGGGGATCAACCCCAGGAGGATGGAACATGGGGAACGAACCCTGGGAGGTTGGGGATTTGCCCATGGGCAAGTTTTGGTCCGGTGGAATATGCCCCCGGGCAAGTTTGGTACGGTGGGATATGCCCGCGGGCAAGTCTGGTACGGTGGCGGATGGATCGCGGGCAAGTTCGGTGGTACGGATGCGGATGGAGGCTGGGCAAGTTTCCCATGCCTTGGTAGGGTGAGATATGCCCCCAGGCAAGTTTTGGTTCGGTGGAATATGCCCACGGGCAAATTTGGTACGGTGGGATATGCCCGCGGGCAAGTTTGGTACAGTGGCGGATGGACCGCGGGCAAGTTTGGTTCGGTGGCGGATAGACCCTGGACAGGTTTTCCATGCCTTGGTAGGGTGAGATATGCCCCCAAGCAAGTTTTGGTACGGTGGAATATGCCCACGGGCAAATTTGGTACGGTGGGATACGCCCGCGGGCAAGTCTGGTACGGCGGCGGATGGACCGCGGGCAAGTTTGGTTCGGTGGCGGATGGACCCCAGACGGGTTTTCCATGCCTTGGTAGGGTGAGATATGCCCCCAGGCAAGTTGTGGTACGATGGAATATGCCCCCGGGCAAATTTGGTACGGTGGGATATGCCCGCGGGCAAGTCTGGTACGGTGGCGGATGGACCGCGGGCAAGTTCTATGGTACGGTGGCGGATGGAGGCCGGGCAAGTTCCCCATGCCTTGGTAGGGTGAGATATGCCCCCAGGCAATTTTTGGTACGGTGGAATATGCCCACGGGCAAATTTGGTACGGTGGGATGTGCCCGCGGGCAAGTCTGGTACGGTGGCGGATGGACCGCGGGCAAGTTTTTGTTGCTGCCAGACAATTGGCTCCGTACCACGGGGAGTTTTAACGTATCAATGATTGATTCAATTTGAGAACCTTGTGAGGACCATTGGGAGGAAGGGAACGGAGCTTGGCGGCGCCCCGATCGGAGCCCGGGCTTGGGGATAGAGCCCCACGGTTGCCGGAAATGTAAAAATTCACAAAATTATCTACGGGTGTCCAAAAATTATGAAATTTGGGGCGGAAGGAGATCTCATCATTCTAAGATTGTCTGCAAAAAATCGTGCAAAAATTCGATCTCTAGGTCCAAAAAAAAACTTATGCTGGCTGGCAAAAAAGTATATCTCTTCCTGCCAGAATGGAAAAAGCCCATAAAGCTCTTTAGGGGGGGAGCGATAATTGAAGGGTGCCATGCCCTCCCCCCCCGCACTGCCCGGGCTAGGAACGTTGGTTCGCTACCTGGGGTGCGCCAAGGCATGGCACCCGAACGGTGGCGGCCCCCCGCCCCCCACCGGCCCACCCACCGGCGGCCGGCCGACCACCGTACTCCGGCGAAGCTCCGGTGACCCCCAAAATGTGACGCGAATCGAACATAGAGGGAATTGAATGGGGTCGCGGGGCACGTCGGGAACCGATCCTGGGGCTTCCAACTCGCTCTTGGTCGTCCGCGGCCACTTGCGGGGCGTCCTCCCACCAACCGTCCATTAAAGTTGCGCCCGAGCGGGCAACGCGATGGCCATGCCTCCCAACCATGATGCGTTGCAAAGGCATTTGCCTCCCGTTGCTCGATAAGCCCGGACATAGCTGCCAGCATGGGCGCGCGGTGAGCGGGGACGAACGCGTGGGACACTCTCGTTACACGCCTGCGGGCAATGCGACGGCCATGCCTCCCAACCACGATGCGTTGCAAAGCAATGCGCCTCCCGTTGCTTGATAAGCCGGCGTTTGATGGGGTGCCCTTCGCACCGGAACCGAAGGAGGGGTATCGGCGGCCGTCCATCCGTCGCCAACGCCATGGCCCAGGTGCATGGCCCTGCTGCTTCCATCCGTCGTCCACGCCATGGCCCAGGTGCATGGCGCTGCCGCTTCCGTCCGCCATGGCCCAGGTGCATGGCCCTGCCGCTTCCGTCCGCCATGGCCCAGGTGCATGGCCGTTGCCTTTCGGTTGACCCGTATGGGACTCGTCCCTGATCGAACTCGAGTTGCCTGTCCCGAACGGAATGAGATGGGATTCGTCCCTGATTGAGAGTTGCCTGTCCCGAACGGAATGAGATGGGATTTGTCCTTGATCGAACCCGAGTTGCCTGTCCCGAGCGGGAATGAGATGGGATTTGTCCCTGATCGGACCCGAGTTGCCTGTCCCGAACAGAATGAGATGGGATTCGTCCCTGATCAGACCCGAGTTGCCTGTCCCGAACGGAATGAGATGGGATTTGTCCCTGATCGAACCCGAGTTGCCTGTCCCGAGCGGGAATGAGATGGGATTCGTCCCTGATCGGACCCGAGTTGCCTGTCCCGAACGGAATGAGATGGGATTCGACCCTGATCAGACCCGAGTTGCCCGTCCCGAACGGAATGAGATGGGATTCGTCCCTGATCGAGAGTTGCCCGTCCCGAACGGAATGAGATGGGATTCGTCCCTGATCGGACCCGAGTTGCCCGTCCCGAACGGAATGAGATGGGATTCGTCCCTGATCGGACCCGAGTTGCCTGTCCCGAACGGAATGAGATGGGATTCGTCCCTGATCGAGAGTTGCCCGTCCCGAACGGAATGAGATGGGATTCGTCCCTGATCGGACCCGAGTTGCCTGTCCCGAACGGAATGAGATGGGATTCGTCCCTGATTGGACCCGAGTTGCCCGTCCCGAACGGAATGAGATGGGATTCGTCCCTGATCGGACCCGAGTTGCCCGTCCCGAACGGATTGAATGGGATTCATCCCAGATCGGACCCGAGTTGCCTGTCCTGAATGGATTGAATGGGATTCGTCCATAATTCAACCCGATAAGTTACCTGTCCCGAACGGGAAAGAAATGGGATACGTCCCTGATCGGACCCGAGTAAAGGAATGAGATGGGATTCGTCCCTGATCGGACCCGAGTTGCCTGTCCCGAACGGAATGTCATGCCCAGCGGTGCTGGACTGGCGCTTCTCGATGCCTCCATTTGCTCGCGCGCCGCGAAGGCACGCGGGGGGTTGGGGGTCGGGATGCGTCGGTCCGTGCGAACGTGGGGGCGTGTGAGTGGTGATCGGATCGTCCCCGTCAGCCGGCTCCGTGCCCGAGCACCGAACGGCAGACGGGCGATCCCCCTCATTTTTGGCAGTCGAAAAATCACGAGTTTCGGGCAGTTCTAGGCCTGAACAATGATTTTGGCCGGTCGGGAGCGGAATCGACATTTTTGGCTGTCCGACGGGCCGGTGTCGTTCTCAGGATGTTCGGAACCCAAACAGTGATTTCCAGCCGTCTGGGTCTGAAACAGCTATTTCTGGTAGGGCAGTCAAAAAAACACGAGTTTCGAGCAGTTCCCGGACAGAACAGTGATTTTGGTCAGTCGGGGGCAGAATCGTCATTTTTGGCTGTTTGACGGGCCGGTGTCGTTCTCAGGCTGTCCGGGACCCAAATAGTGATTTCCAGCCGTCTGGGTCCGAGACTGCGATTTCTGGTGGGGTAGTTGAAAAATCACGAGTTTCGGGCAGTTCTGGGCCTGAACAATGATTTTGGCCGATCGGGAGCGGAATCGACATTTTTGGCTGTCCGACGGGCCGGTGTCGTTCTCAGGATGACCTGGACACAAATAGCGATTTCCAACCGTTTGGGTCCGAAACTGCTATTTCAGGTAGGGCAATCAAAAAAACACGAGTTTCGAGTAGTTCCCGGACAGAACAGTGATTTTGGTCAGTCGGGGGCAGAATCGTCATTTTTGGCTGTCCGACAGGCCGGTGTCGTTCTCCGGCTGTCCGGGACCGAGATAGTGATTTCCAGCCGTCTGGGTCCGAGACTGCGATTTCTGGTGGGGCAGTCGAAAAATCACGAGTTTCGAGCAGTTCCCGGACAGAACAGTGATTTTGGTCAGTCGTGGGCAGAATCGTCATTTTTGGCTGTCCGATGGGCCGGTGTCGTTCTCCGGCTGTCCAGGACCGAAATAGTGATTTCCAGCCGTCTGGGTCCGAGACTGCGATTTCAGGTGGGTCAGTCGAAAAATCACGAGTTTCGGGCTGTTCTGGGCCTGAACAATGATTTTGGCCGGTCGGGAGCGGAATCGACATTTTTGGCTGTCCGGCGGGCCGGTGTCGTTCTCAGGCTGTCCGGGACCCAAATAGTGATTTCCAGCCGTCTGGGTCCGAGACTGCGATTTCTGGGGGGGCAGTCGAAAAATCACGAGTTTCGGGCAGTTCTGGGCCTGAACAATGATTTTGGCCGGTCGGGAGCGGAATCGACATTTTTGGCTGTCCGACGGGCCGGTGTCGTTCTCAGGATGTTCGGAACCCAAACAGTGATTTCCAGCCGTCTGGGTCCGAAACAGCTATTTCTGGTAGGGCAGTCAAAAAAACACGAGTTTCGAGCAGTTCCCGGACAGAACAGTGATTTTGGTCAGCCGGGGGCGGAGTCGTCGTTTTTGGCTGTCCGACGGGCCGGTGTCGTTCTCAGGCAGTCCGGGACCCAAATAGTGATTTCCTGCCATCTGGGTCCGAGACTACGATTTCTGGTGGGGTAGTCGAAAAATCACGAGTTTCGGGCAGTTCTGGGCCTGAACAATGATTTTGGCCGGTCGGGAGCGGAATCGACATTTTTGGCTGTCCGACGGGCCGGTGCCGTTCACAGGATGTTCGGAACCCAAATAGTGATTTCCAGCCGTCCGGGACCGAAACAGCTATTTCTGGTAGGGCAGTCAAAAAAACACGAGTTTCGAGCAGTTCCCGGACAGAACAGTGATTTTGGTCAGTCGGGGGCAGAGTCGTCATTTTTGGCTGTCCGACGGGCCGGTGTCGTTCTCAGGCTGTCCGGGACCCAAATAGTGATTTCCAGCCGTCTGGGTCTGAGACTGCAATTTCTGGTGGGGCAGTCGAAAAATCACGAGTTTCGGGCAGTTCTGGGCCTGAACAATGATTTTGGCCGGTCGGGAGCGGAATCGACATTTTTGGCTCTCCGACGGGCCGGTGTCGTTCTCAGGATGTTCGGAACCCAAACAGTGATTTCCAGCCGTCTGGGTCCGAAACAGCTATTTCTGGTAGGGCAGTAAAAAAAACACGAGTTTCGAGCAGTTCCCGGACAGAACAGTGATTTTGGTCAGTCAGGGGCAGAGTCGTCTTTTTTGGCTGTCCGACGGGCCGTTGTCGTTCTCAGCAAATTCGGAACCCACACAGTGATTTCCAGCCGTCTGGGTCCGAAACTGCTATTTCTAGTAGGGCAGTAAAAAAAACTCGAGTTTTGAGCAGTTCCCGGACAGAACAGTGATTTTGGTCAGTCAGGGGCAGAATCGTCATTTTTGGCTGTCCGGCGGGCCGGTGTCGTTCTCCGGCTGTCCGGGACTGAAATAGTGATTTCCAGCCGTCTGGGTCCAAGACTGCGATTTCTGGGGGGGCAGTCGAAAAATCACGAGTTTCGGGCAGTTCTAGGCCTGAATAATGATTTTGGCCGGTCAGGAGCGGAATCGACATTTTTGGCTTTCCGACGGGCCGGTGTCGCTCTCAGGATGACCTGGACACAAATAGTGATTTCCAGCCGTCTGGGTCCGAAACTGCTATTTCTGGTAGGGCAGTCAAAAAAAACACGAGTTTCGAGCAGTTCCCGGCCTGAACAGTGATTTTGGCCGGTCGGGGGCAGAATCGACATTTTTGGCTGTCCGACGGGCCGGTGTCATTCTCAGGATGTTCGAAACCCAAATAGTGATTTCCAGCCCTCTGGGTCCGAAACTACTATTTCTAGTAGGGCAGTCAAAAAAACACGAGTTTCGAGCAGTTCCCGGACAGAACAGTGATTTTGGTCAGTCGGGGGCAGAATCGTCAATTTTGGCTGTCCGACGGGCCGGTGTCGTTCTCAGGCTGTCCGGGACCCAAATAGTGATTTCAAGCCGTCTGGGTCCGAGAATGCGATTTCTGGGGGGGCAGTCGAAAAATCACGAGTTTCGGGCAGTTCTGGGCCTGAACAATGATTTTGGCCGGTCGGGAGCGGAATCGACATTTTTGGCTCTCCGACGGGCCGGTGTCGTTCTCAGGATGTTCGGAACCCAAAGAGTGATTTCCAGCCGTCCAGGTCCGAAACAGCTATTTCAGGTAGGGCAGTAAAAAAAACACGAGTTTCGAGCAGTTCCCGGACAGAACAGTGATTTTGGTCAGTCAGGGGCAGAGTTGTCTTTTTTGGCTGTCCGACGGGCCGTTGTCGTTCTCAGGAAGTTCGGAACCCTAACAGTGATTTCCAGCCGTCTGGGTCCGAAACTGCTATTTCTAGTAGGGCAGTAAAAAAAACTCGAGTTTCGAGCAGTTCCCGGCCTGAACAGTGATTTTGGCCGGTCGGGGGCAGAATCGACATTTTTGGCTGTCCGCCGGGCCGGTGTCATTCTCAGGATGTTCGAAACCCAAATAGTGATTTCCAGCCATCTGGGTCCGAAACTGCTATTTCTAGTAGGGCAGTCAAAAAACACGAGTTTCGAGCAGTTCCCAGACAGAACAGTGATTTTGGTCAGTCGGGGGCAGAATCGTCATTTTTGGCTGTCCGACGGGCCGGTGTCGTTCTCAGGATGTTCGAAACCCAAATAGTGATTTCCAGCCGTCCAGGTCCGAAACAGCTATTTCTAGTAGGGCAGTCAAAAAACACGAGTTTCGAGCTGTTCCCGGGCAGAACAGTGATTTTGGTCAGTTGGGGGCAGAATCGTCATTTTTGGCTGTCCGACGGGCCGGTGTCGTTCTCAGGCTGTCCGGGACCCAAATAGTGATTTCCAGCCGTCTGGGTCCGAGACTGCGATTTCTGGGGGGGCAGTCGAAAAATCACGAGTTTCGGGCAGTTCTGGGCTTGAACAATGATTTTGGCCGGTCGGGAGCGGAATCGACATTTTTGGCTGTCCGACGGGCCGGTGTCGTTCTCAGGATGTTCGGAACCCAAATAGAGATTTCCAGCCATCTGGGTCCGAAACTGCTATTTCTAGTAGGGCAGTCAAAAAAACACGAGTTTCGAGCAGTTCCCGGACAGAACAGTGATTTTGGTCAGTCGGGGGCAGAATCGTCAATTTTGGCTGTCCGACGGGCCGGTGTCGTTCTCAGGCTGTCCGGGACCTAAATAGTGATTTCCAGTCGTCTGGGTCTGAGAATGCGATTTCTGGGGGGGCAGTCGAAAAATCAAGAGTTTCGGGCAGTTCTGGGCCTGAACAATGATTTTGGCCGGTCGGGAGCGGAATCGACATTTTTGGCTCTCCGACGGGCCGGTGTCGTTCTCAGGATGTTCGGAACCCAAATAGTGATTTCCAGCCGTCTGGGTCCGAAACAGCTATTTCTGGTAGGGCAGTCAAAAAAACACGAGTTTCGAGCAGTTCCCGGACATAACAGTGATTTTGGTCAGCCGGGGGCAGAGTCGTCGTTTTTGGCTGTCCGACGGGCCGGTGTCGTTCTCAGGCAGTCCGGGACCCAAATAGTGATTTCCTGCCGTCTGGGTCCGAGACTGCGATTTCTGGTGGGGCAGTCGAAAAATCACGAGTTTCGGGCAGTTCTGGGCCTGAACAATGATTTTGGCCGGTCGGGAGCGGAATCGACATTTTTGGCTGTCCGACGGGCCGGTGCCGTTCACAGGATGTTCGGAACTGAAATAGTGATTTCCAGCCGTCCGGGACCGAAATAGCTATTTCTGGTAGGGCAGTCAAAAAAACACGAGTTTCGAGCAGTTCCCGGACAGAACAGTGATTTTGGTCAGTCGGGGGCAGAGTCGTCATTTTTGGCTGTCCGGCGGGCCGGTGTCGTTCTCCGGCTGTCCGGGACTGAAATAGTGATTTCCAGCCGTCTGGGTCCGAGACTGCGATTTCTGGGGGGGCAGTCGAAAAATCACGAGTTTCGGGCAGTTCTAGGCCTGAATAATGATTTTGGCCGGTCAGGAGCGGAATCGACATTTTTGGCTTTCCGACGGGCCGGTGTCGCTCTCAGGATGACCTGGACACAAATAGCGATTTCCAGCCGTCTGGGTCCGAAACTGCTATTTCTGGTAGGGCAGTCAAAAAAACACGAGTTTCGAGCAGTTCCCGGACAGAACAGTGATTTTGGTCAGTCGGGGGCAGAATCGTCATTTTTGGCTGTCCGACGGGCCGGTGTCGTTCTCAGGCTGTCCGGGACCCAAATAGTGATTTCCAGCCGTCTGGGTCCGAGACTGCGATTTCTGGGGGGGCAGTCGAAAAATCACGAGTTTCAGGCAGTTCTGGGCCTGAACAATGATTTTGGCCGGTCGGGAGCGGAATCGACATTTTTGGCTATCCGACGGGCCGGTGTCGTTCTCAGGATGTTCGGAACCCAAATAGAGATTTCCAGCCATCTGGGTCCGAAACTGCTATTTCTAGTAGGGCAGTCAAAAAAACACGAGTTTCGAGCAGTTCCCGGACAGAACAGTGATTTTGGTCAGTCGGGGGCAGAATCGTCAATTTTGGCAGTCCGACGGGCCGGTGTCGTTCTCAGGCTGTCCGGGACCCAAATAGTGATTTCCAGCCGTCTGGGTCCGAGAATGCGATTTCTGGGGGGGCAGTCGAAAAATCACGAGTTTCGGGCAGTTCTGGGCCTGAACAATGATTTTGGCCGGTCGGGAGCGGAATCGACATTTTTGGCTCTCCGACGGGCCGGTGTCGTTCTCAGGATGTTCGGAACCCAAACAGTGATTTCCAGCCGTCTGGGTCCGAAACAGCTATTTCTGGTAGGGCAGTCAAAAAAACACGAGTTTCGAGCAGTTCCCGGACATAACAGTGATTTTGGTCAGCCGGGGGCAGAGTCGTCGTTTTTGGCTGTCCGACGGGCCGGTGTCGTTCTCAGGCAGTCCGGGACCCAAATAGTGATTTCCTGCCGTCTGGGTCCGAGACTGCGATTTCTGGTGGGGCTGTCGAAAAATCACGAGTTTCGGGCAGTTCTGGGCCTGAACAATGATTTTGGCCGGTCGGGAGCGGAATCGACCTTTTTGGCTCTCCGACGGGCCGGTGTCGTTCTCAGGATGTTCGGAACCCAAACAGTGATTTCCAGCCGTCTGGGTCCGAAACAGCTATTTCTGGTAGGGCAGTAAAAAAAACACGAGTTTCGAGCAGTTCCCGGACAGAACAGTGATTTTGGTCAGTCAGGGGCAGAGTCGTCTTTTTTGGCTGTCCGACGGGCCGTTGTCGTTCTCAGGAAATTCGGAACCCACACAGTGATTTCCAGCCGTCTGGGTCCGAAACTGCTATTTCTAGAAGGGCAGTAAAAAAAACTCGAGTTTCGAGCAGTTCCCGGACAGAACAGTGATTTTGGTCAGTCAGGGGCAGAATCGTCATTTTTGGCTGTCCGGCGGGCCGGTGTCGTTCTCCGGCTGTCCGGGACTGAAATAGTGATTTCCAGCCGTCTGGGTCCGAGACTGCGATTTCTGGGGGGGCAGTCGAAAAATCACGAGTTTCGGGCAGTTCTAGGCCTGAATAATGATTTTGGCCGGTCAGGAGCGGAATCGACATTTTTGGCTTTCCGACGGGCCGGTGTCGCTCTCAGGATGACCTGGACACAAATAGCGATTTCCAGCCGTCTGGGTCCGAAACTGCTATTTCTTGTAGGGCAGTCAAAAAAAACACGAGTTTCGAGCAGTTCCCGGCCTGAACAGTGATTTTGGCCGGTCGGGGGCAGAATCGACATTTTTGGCTGTCCGACGGGCCGGTGTCGTTCTCAGGATGTTCGGAACCCAAATAGAGATTTCCAGCCATCTGGGTCCGAAACTGCTATTTCTAGTAGGGCAGTCAAAAAAACACGAGTTTCGAGCAGTTCCCGGACAGAACAGTGATTTTGGTCAGTCGGGGGCAGAATCGTCAATTTTGGCTGTCCGACGGGCCGGTGTCGTTCTCAGGCTGTCCGGGACCCAAATAGTGATTTCCAGCCGTCTGGGTCTGAGAATGCGATTTCTGGGGGGGCAGTCGAAAAATCACGAGTTTCGGGCAGTTCTGGGCCTGAACAACGATTTTGGCCGGTCGGGAGCAGAATCGACATTTTTGGCTCTCCGACGGGCCGGTGTCGTTCTCAGGATGTTCGGAACCCAAACAGTGATTTCCAGCCGTCTGGGTCCGAAACAGCTATTTCTGGTAGGGCAGTCAAAAAAACACGAGTTTCGAGCAGTTCCCGGACAGAACAGTGATTTTGGTCAGTCGGGGGCAGAGTCGTCATTTTTGGCTGTCCGACGGGCCGGTGTCGTTCTCAGGCAGTCCGGGACCCAAATAGTGATTTCCTGCCGTCTGGGTCCGAGACTGCGATTTCTGGTGGGGCAGTCGAAAAATCACGAGTTTCGGGCAGTTCTGGGCCTGAACAATGATTTTGGCCGGTCGGGAGCGGAATCGACATTTTTGGCTGTCCGACGGGCCGGTGCCGTTCACAGGATGTTCGGAACCCAAATAGTGATTTCCAGCCGTCCGGGACCGAAACAGCTATTTCTGGTAGGGCAGTCAAAAAAACACGAGTTTCGAGCAGTTCCCGGACAGAACAGTGATTTTGGTCAGTCGGGGGCAGAGTCATCATTTTTGGCTGTCCGACGGGCCGGTGTCGTTCTCAGGGTGTCCGGGACCCAAATAGTGATTTCCAGCCGTCTGGGTCTGAGACTGTAATTTCTGGTGGGGCAGTCGAAAAATCACAAGTTTCGGGCAGTTCTGGGCCTGAACAATGATTTTGGCCGGTCGGGAGCGGAATCGACATTTTTGGCTCTCCGACGGGCCGGTGTCGTTCTCAGGATGTTCGGAACCCAAACAGTGATTTCCAGCCGTCTGGGTCCGAAACAGCTATTTCTGGTAGGGCAGTAAAAAAAACACGAGTTTCGAGCAGTTCCCGGACAGAACAGTGATTTTGGTCAGTCAGGGGCAGAGTCGTCTTTTTTGGCTGTCCGACGGGCCGTTGTCGTTCTCAGGAAATTCGGAACCCACACAGTGATTTCCAGCCGTCTGGGTCCGAAACTGCTATTTCTAGTAGGGCAGTAAAAAAAACTCGAGTTTCGAGCAGTTCCCGGACAGAACAGTGATTTTGGTCAGTCAGGGGCAGAGTCATCTTTTTTGGCTGTCCGACGGGCCGTTGTCGTTCTCAGGAAATTCGGAACCCACACAGTGATTTCCAGCCGTCTGGGTCCGAAACTGCTATTTCTAGTAGGGCAGTAAAAAAAACTCGAGTTTCGAGCAGTTCCCGGACAGAACAGTGGTTTTGGTCAGTCAGGGGCAGAATCGTCATTTTTGGCTGTCCGGCGGGCCGGTGTCGTTCTCCGGCTGTCCGGGACTGAAATAGTGATTTCCAGCCGTCTGGGTCCGAGACTGCGATTTCTGGGGGGGCAGTCGAAAAATCACGAGTTTCGGGCAGTTCTAGGCCTGAATAATGATTTTGGCCGGTCAGGAGCGGAATCGACATTTTTGGCTTTCCGACGGGCCGGTGTCGCTCTCAGGATGACCTGGACACAAATAGCGATTTCCAGCCGTCTGGGTCCGAAACTGCTATTTCTTGTAGGGCAGTCAAAAAAAACACGAGTTTCGAGCAGTTCCCGGCCTGAACAGTGATTTTGGCCGGTCGGGGGCAGAATCGACATTTTTGGCTGTCCGACGGGCCGGTGTCATTCTCAGGATGTTCGGAACCCAAATAGTGATTTCCAGCCGTCTGGGTCCGAAACTGCTATTTCTAGTAGGGCAGTAAAAAAAACTCGAGTTTCGAGCAGTTCCCGGACAGAACAGTGATTTTGGTCAGTCAGGGGCAGAGTCGTCTTTTTTGGCTGTCCGACGGGCCGTTGTCGCTCTCAGGAAATTCGGAACCCACACAGTGATTTCCAGCCGTCTGGGTCCGAAACTGCTATTTCTAGTAGGGCAGTAAAAAAAACTCGAGTTTCGAGCAGTTCCCGGACAGAACAGTGGTTTTGGTCAGTCAGGGGCAGAATCGTCATTTTTGGCTGTCCGGCGGGCCGGTGTCGTTCTCCGGCTGTCCGGGACTGAAATAGTGATTTCCAGCCGTCTGGGTCCGAGACTGCGATTTCTGGGGGGGCAGTCGAAAAATCACGAGTTTCGGGCAGTTCTAGGCCTGAATAATGATTTTGGCCGGTCAGGAGCGGAATCGACATTTTTGGCTTTCCGACGGGCCGGTGTCGCTCTCAGGATGACCTGGACACAAATAGCAATTTCCAGCCGTCTGGGTCCGAAACTGCTATTTCTTGTAGGGCAGTCAAAAAAAACACGAGTTTCGAGCAGTTCCCGGCCTGAACAGTGATTTTGGCCGGTCGGGGGCAGAATCGACATTTTTGGCTGTCCGACGGGCCGGTGTCATTCTCAGGATGTTCGGAACCCAAAATGTGATTTCCAGCCCTCTGGGTCCGAAACTGCTATTTCTAGTAGGGCAGTCAAAAAAACACGAGTTTCGAGCAGTTCCCGGACAGAACAGTGATTTTGGTCAGTCGGGGGCAGAATCGTCAATTTTGGCTGTCCGACGAGCCGGTGTCGTTCTCAGGCTGTCCGGGACCCAAATAGTGATTTCCAGCCGTCTGGGTCCGAGAATGCGATTTCTGGGGGGGCAGTCAAAAAATCCCGAGTTTCGGGCAGATCTGGGCCTGAACAATGATTTTGGCCGGTCGGGAGCGGAATCGACATTTTTGGCTCTCCGACGGGCCGGTGTCGTTCTCAGGATGTTCGGAACCCAAAGAGTGATTTCCAGCCGTCCAGGTCCGAAACAGCTATTTCAGGTAGGGCAGTAAAAAAAACACGAGTTTCGAGCTGTTCCCAGGTAGAACAGTGATTTTGGTCAGTTGGGGGCAGAATCGTCATTTTTGGCTGTCCGACGGGCCGGTGTCGTTCTCAGGCTGTCCGGGACCCAAATAGTGATTTCCAGCCGTCTGGGTCCGAGACTGCGATTTCTGGTGGGGCAGTCGAAAAATCACGAGTTTCGAGCAGTTCCCGGACAGAACAGTGATTTTGGTCAGTCGGGGGCAGAGTCGTCATTTTTGGCTGTCCGACGGGCCGGTGTCGTTCTCAGGCTGTCCGGGACCCAAATAGTGATTTCCAGCCGTCTGGGTCCGAGACTGCAATTTCTGGTGGGGCAGTCGAAAAATCACGAGTTTCGGGCAGTTCTGGGCCTGAACAATGATTTTGGCCGGTCGGGAGCGGAATCGACATTTTTGGCTGTCCGACGGGCCGGTGTCGTTCTCAGGATGTTCGGAACCCAAACAGTGATTTCCAGCCGTCCAGGTCCGAAACAGCTATTTCTGGTAGGGCAGTCAAAAAAACACAAGTTTCGAGCAGTTCCCGGACAGAACAGTGATTTTGGCCAGCCGGGGGCAGAGTCGTCGTTTTTGGCTGTCCGACGGGCCGGTGTCGTTCTCAGGCAGTCCGGGACCCAAATAGTGATTTCCTGCCGTCTGGGTCCGAGACTGCGATTTCTGGTGGGGCAGTCGAAAAATCACGAGTTTCGGGCAGTTCTGGGCCTGAACAATGATTTTGGCCGGTCGGGAGCGGAATCGACATTTTTGGCTGTCCGACGGGCCGGTGCCGTTCACAGGATGTTCGGAACCCAAATAGTGATTTCCAGCCGTCCGGGACCGAAACAGCTATTTCTGGTAGGGCAGTCAAAAAAACACGAGTTTCGAGCAGTTCCCGGACAGGACAGTGATTTTGGTCAGTCGGGGGCAGAGTCGTCATTTTTGGCTGTCCGACGGGCCGGTGTCGTTCTCAGGCTGTCCGGGACCCAAATAGTGATTTCCAGCCGTCTGGGTCCGAGACTGCAATTTCTGGTGGGGCAGTCGAAAAATCACGAGTTTCGGGCAGTTCTGGGCCTGAACAATGATTTTGGCCGGTCGGGAGCGGAATCGACAATTTTGGCTGTCCGACGGGCCGGTGTCGTTCTCAGGATGTTCGGAACCCAAACAGTGATTTCCAGCCGTCTAGGTCCGAAACAGCTATTTCTGGTAGGGCAGTAAAAAAAACACGAGTTTCGAGCAGTTCCCGGACAGAACAGTGATTTTGGCCAGCCGGGGGCAGAGTCGTCGTTTTTGGCTGTCCGACGGGCCGGTGTCGTTCTCAGGCAGTCCGGGACCCAAATAGTGATTTCCTGCCGTCTGGGTCCGAGACTGCGATTTCTGGTGGGGCAGTCGAAAAATCACGAGTTTCGGGCAGTTCTGGGCCTGAACAATGATTTTGGCCGGTCGGGAGCGGAATCGACATTTTTGGCTGTCCGACGGGCCGGTGCCGTTCACAGGATGTTCGGAACCCAAATAGTGATTTCCAGCCGTCCGGGACCGAAACAGCTATTTCTGGTAGGGCAGTCAAAAAAACACGAGTTTCGAGCAGTTCCCGGACAGGACAGTGATTTTGGTCAGTCGGGGGCAGAGTCGTCATTTTTGGCTGTCCGACGGGCCGGTGTCGTTCTCAGGCTGTCCGGGACCCAAATAGTGATTTCCAGCCGTCTGGGTCCGAGACTGCAATTTCTGGTGGGGCAGTCGAAAAATCACGAGTTTCGGGCAGTTCTGGGCCTGAACAATGATTTTGGCCGGTCGGGAGCGGAATCGACATTTTTGGCTGTCCGACGGGCCGGTGTCGTTCTCAGGATGTTCGGAACCCAAACAGTGATTTCCAGCCGTCTAGGTCCGAAACAGCTATTTCTGGTAGGGCAGTAAAAAAAACACGAGTTTCGAGCAGTTCCCGGACAGAACAGTGATTTTGGCCAGCCGGGGGCAGAGTCGTCGTTTTTGGCTGTCCGACGGGCCGGTGTCGTTCTCAGGCAGTCCGGGACCCAAATAGTGATTTCCTGCCGTCTGGGTCCAAGACTGCGATTTCTGGTGAGGCAGTCGAAAAATCACGAGTTTCGGGCAGTTCTGGGCCTGAACAATGATTTTGGCCGGTCGGGAGCGGAATCGACATTTATGGCTGTCCGACGGGCCGGTGCCGTTCACAGGATGTTCGGAACCCAAATAGTGATTTCGAGCCGTCCGGGACCGAAACAGCTATTTCTGGTAGGGCAGTCAAAAAAACACGAATTTCGAGCAGTTCCCGGACAGAACAGTGATTTTGGTCAGTCGGGGGCAGAATCGTCAATTTTGGCTGTCCGACGAGCCGGTGTCGTTCTCAGGCTGTCCGGGACCCAAATAGTGATTTCCAGCCGTCTGGGTCCGAGAATGCGATTTCTGGGGGGGCAGTCGAAAAATCACGAGTTTCGGGCAGATCTGGGCCTGAACAATGATTTTGGCCGGTCGGGAGCGGAATCGACATTTTTGGCTCTCCGACGGGCCGGTGTCGTTCTCAGGATGTTCGGAACCCAAAGAGTGATTTCCAGCCGTCCAGGTCCGAAACAGCTATTTCAGGTAGGGCAGTAAAAAAAACACGAGTTTCGAGCTGTTCCCAGGTAGAACAGTGATTTTGGTCAGTTGGGGGCAGAATCGTCATTTTTGGCTGTCCGACGGGCCGGTGTCGTTCTCAGGCTGTCCGGGACCCAAATAGTGATTTCCAGCCGTCTGGGTCCGAGACTGCGATTTCTGGTGGGGCAGTCGAAAAATCACGAGTTTCGGGCAGTTCTGGGCCTGAACAATGATTTTGGCCGGTCGGGAGCGGAATCGACATTTTTGGCTGTCCGACGGGCCGGTGCCGTTCACAGGATGTTCGGAACCCAAATAGTGATTTCCAGCCGTCCGGGACCGAAACAGCTATTTCTGGTAGGGCAGTCAAAAAAACACGAGTTTCGAGCAGTTCCCGGACAGAACAGTGATTTTGGCCAGCCGGGGGCAGAGTCGTCGTTTTTGGCTGTCCGACGGGCCGGTGTCGTTCTCAGGCAGTCCGGGACCCAAATAGTGATTTCCTGCCGTCTGGGTCCGAGACTGCGATTTCTGGTGGGGCAGTCGAAAAATCACGAGTTTCGAGCAGTTCCCAGACAGAACAGTGATTTTGGTCAGTCGGGGGCAGAGTCGTCATTTTTGGCTGTCCGACGGGCCGGTGTCGTTCTCAGGCTGTCCGGGACCCAAATAGTGATTTCCAGCCGTCTGGGTCCGAGACTGCAATTTCTGGTGGGGCAGTCGAAAAATCACGAGTTTCGGGCAGTTCTGGGCCTGAACAATGATTTTGGCCGGTCGGGAGCGGAATCGACATTTTTGGCTGTCCGACGGGCCGGTGTCGTTCTCAGGATGTTCGGAACCCAAACAGTGATTTCCAGCCGTCCAGGTCCGAAACAGCTATTTCTGGTAGGGCAGTCAAAAAAACACAAGTTTCGAGCAGTTCCCGGACAGAACAGTGATTTTGGCCAGCCGGGGGCAGAGTCGTCGTTTTTGGCTGTCCGACGGGCCGGTGTCGTTCTCAGGCAGTCCGGGACCCAAATAGTGATTTCCTGCCGTCTGGGTCCGAGACTGCGATTTCTGGTGGGGCAGTCGAAAAATCACGAGTTTCGGGCAGTTCTGGGCCTGAACAATGATTTTGGCCGGTCGGGAGCGGAATCGACATTTTTGGCTGTCCGACGGGCCGGTGCCGTTCACAGGATGTTCGGAACCCAAATAGTGATTTCCAGCCGTCCGGGACCGAAACAGCTATTTCTGGTAGGGCAGTCAAAAAAACACGAGTTTCGAGCAGTTCTCGGACAGGACAGTGATTTTGGTCAGTCGGGGGCAGAGTCGTCATTTTTGGCTGTCCGACGGGCCGGTGTCGTTCTCAGGCTGTCCGGGACCCAAATAGTGATTTCCAGCCGTCTGGGTCCGAGACTGCAATTTCTGGTGGGGCAGTCGAAAAATCACGAGTTTCGGGCAGTTCTGGGCCTGAACAATGATTTTGGCCGGTCGGGAGCGGAATCGACATTTTTGGCTGTCCGACGGGCCGGTGTCGTTCTCAGGATGTTCGGAACCCAAACAGTGATTTCCAGCCGTCCAGGTCCGAAACAGCTATTTCTGGTAGGGCAGTCAAAAAAACACGAGTTTCGAGCAGTTCCCGGACAGAACAGTGATTTTGGCCAGCCGGGGGCAGAGTCGTCGTTTTTGGCTGTCCGACGGGCCGGTGTCGTTCTCAGGCAGTCCGGGACCCAAATAGTGATTTCCTGCCGTCTGGGTCCAAGACTGCGATTTCTGGTGAGGCAGTCGAAAAATCACGAGTTTCGGGCAGTTCTGGGCCTGAACAATGATTTTGGCCGGTCGGGAGCGGAATCGACATTTATGGCTGTCCGACGGGCCGGTGCCGTTCACAGGATGTTCGGAACCCAAATAGTGATTTCCAGCCGTCCGGGACCGAAACAGCTATTTCTGGTAGGGCAGTCAAAAAAACACGAATTTCGAGCAGTTCCCGGACAGAACAGTGATTTTGGTCAGTCGGGGGCAGAGTCGTCATTTTTGGCTGTCCGACGGGCCGGTGTCGTTCTCAGGCTGTCCGGGACCCAAATAGTGATTTCCAGCCGTCTGGATCCGAGACTGCGATTTCTGGGGGGGCAGTCGAAAAATCACGAGTTTCGGAAAGTTCTGGGCCTGAACAATGATTTTGGCCGGTCGGGAGCGGAATCGACATTTTTGGCTGTCCGACGGGCCGGTGTCGTTCTCAGGATGTTCGGAACCCAAACAGTGATTTCCAGCCGTCTGGGTCCGAAACAGCTATTTCTGGTAGGGCAGTCAAAAAAACACGAGTTTCGAGCAGTTCCCGGACAGAACAGTGATTTTGGCCAGCCGGGGGCAGAGTCGTCGTTTTTGGCTGTCCGACGGGCCGGTGTCGTTCTCAGGCTGTCCGGGACCCAAATAGTGATTTCCTGCCGTCTGGGTCCGAGACTGCGATTTCTGGTGGGGCAGTCGAAAAATCACGAGTTTCGGGCAGTTCTGGGCCTGAACAATGATTTTGGCCGGTCGGGAGCGGAATCGACATTTTTGGCTCTCCGACGGGCCGGTGTCGTTCTCAGGATGTTCGGAACCCGAACAGTGATTTCCAGCCGTCTGGGTCCGAAACAGCTATTTCTGGTAGGGCAGTCAAAAAAACACGAGTTTCGAGCAGTTCCCGGACAGAACAGTGATTTTGGTCAGCCGGGGGCAGAGTCGTCGTTTTTGGCTGTCCGACGGGCCGGTGTCGTTCTCAGGCAGTCCGGGACCCAAATAGTGATTTCCTGCCGTCTGGGTCCGAGACTGCAATTTCTGGTGGGGCAGTCGAAAAATCACGAGTTTCGGGCAGTTCTGGGCCTGAACAATGATTTTGGCCGGTCGGGAGCGGAATCGACATTTTTGGCTGTCCGACGGGCCGGTGCCGTTCACAGGATGTTCGGAACCCAAATAGTGATTTCCAGCCGTCCGGGACCGAAACAGCTATTTCTGGTAGGGCAGTCAAAAAAACACGAGTTTCGAGCAGTTCCCGGACAGGACAGTGATTTTGGTCAGTCGGGGGCAGAGTCATCATTTTTGGCTGTCCGACGGGCCGGTGTCGTTCTCAGGCAGTCCGGGACCCAAATAGTGATTTCCAGCCGTCTGGGTCCGAGACTGCAATTTCTGGTGGGGCAGTCGAAAAATCACGAGTTTCGGGCAGTTCTGGGCCTGAACAATGATTTTGGCCGGTCGGGAGCGGAATCGACATTTTTGGCTGTCCGACGGGCCGGTGTCGTTCTCAGGATGTTCGGAACCCAAACAGTGATTTCCAGCCGTCCAGGTCCGAAACAGCTATTTCTGGTAGGGCAGTCAAAAAACACGAGTTTCGAGCTGTTCCCGGGCAGAACAGTGATTTTGGTCAGTTGGGGGCAGAATCGTCATTTTTGGCTGTCCGACGGGCCGGTGTCGTTCTCAGGCTGTCCGGGACCCAAATAGTGATTTCCAGCCGTCTGGATCCGAGACTGCGATTTCTGGGGGGGCAGTCGAAAAATCACGAGTTTCGGGAAGTTCTGGGCCTGAACAATGATTTTGGCCGGTCGGGAGCGGAATCGACATTTTTGGCTGTCCGACGGGCCGGTGTCGTTCTCAGGATGTTCGGAACCCAAACAGTGATTTCCAGCCGTCCAGGTCCGAAACAGCTATTTCTGGTAGGGCAGTCAAAAAAACACGAGTTTCGAGCAGTTCCCGGACAGAACAGTGATTTTGGCCAGCCGGGGGCAGAGTCGTCGTTTTTGGCTGTCCGACGGGCCGGTGTCGTTCTCAGGCTGTCCGGGACCCAAATAGTGATTTCCTGCCGTCTGGGTCCGAGACTGCGATTTCTGGTGGGGCAGTCGAAAAATCACGAGTTTCGGGCAGTTCTGGGCCTGAACAATGATTTTGGCCGGTCGGGAGCGGAATCGACATTTTTGGCTCTCCGACGGGCCGGTGTCGTTCTCAGGATGTTCGGAACCCGAACAGTGATTTCCAGCCGTCTGGGTCCGAAACAGCTATTTCTGGTAGGGCAGTCAAAAAAACACGAATTTCGAGCAGTTCCCAGACAGAACAGTGATTTTGGTCAGTCGGGGGCAGAGTCGTCATTTTTGGCTGTCCGACGGGCCGGTGTCGTTCTCAGGCTGTCCGGGACCCAAATAGTGATTTCCAGCCGTCTGGATCCGAGACTGCGATTTCTGGGGGGGCAGTCGAAAAATCACGAGTTTCGGAAAGTTCTGGGCCTGAACAATGATTTTGGCCGGTCGGGAGCGGAATCGACATTTTTGGCTGTCCGACGGGCCGGTGTCGTTCTCAGGATGTTCGGAACCCAAACAGTGATTTCCAGCCGTCTGGGTCCGAAACAGCTATTTCTGGTAGGGCAGTCAAAAAAACACGAGTTTCGAGCAGTTCCCGGACAGAACAGTGATTTTGGCCAGCCGGGGGCAGAGTCGTCGTTTTTGGCTGTCCGACGGGCCGGTGTCGTTCTCAGGCTGTCCGGGACCCAAATAGTGATTTCCTGCCGTCTGGGTCCGAGACTGCGATTTCTGGTGGGGCAGTCGAAAAATCACGAGTTTCGGGCAGTTCTGGGCCTGAACAATGATTTTGGCCGGTCGGGAGCGGAATCGACATTTTTGGCTCTCCGACGGGCCGGTGTCGTTCTCAGGATGTTCGGAACCCGAACAGTGATTTCCAGCCGTCTGGGTCCGAAACAGCTATTTCTGGTAGGGCAGTCAAAAAAACACGAGTTTCGAGCAGTTCCCGGACAGAACAGTGATTTTGGTCAGCCGGGGGCAGAGTCGTCGTTTTTGGCTGTCCGACGGGCCGGTGTCGTTCTCAGGCAGTCCGGGACCCAAATAGTGATTTCCTGCCGTCTGGGTCCGAGACTGCAATTTCTGGTGGGGCAGTCGAAAAATCACGAGTTTCGGGCAGTTCTGGGCCTGAACAATGATTTTGGCCGGTCGGGAGCGGAATCGACATTTTTGGCTGTCCGACGGGCCGGTGCCGTTCACAGGATGTTCGGAACCCAAATAGTGATTTCCAGCCGTCCGGGACCGAAACAGCTATTTCTGGTAGGGCAGTCAAAAAAACACGAGTTTCGAGCAGTTCCCGGACAGGACAGTGATTTTGGTCAGTCGGGGGCAGAGTCGTCATTTTTGGCTGTCCGACGGGCCGGTGTCGTTCTCAGGCTGTCCGGGACCCAAATAGTGATTTCCAGCCGTCTGGGTCCGAGACTGCAATTTCTGGTGGGGCAGTCGAAAAATCACGAGTTTCGGGCAGTTCTGGGCCTGAACAATGATTTTGGCCGGTCGGGAGCGGAATCGACATTTTTGGCTGTCCGACGGGCCGGTGTCGTTCTCAGGATGTTCGGAACCCAAACAGTGATTTCCAGCCGTCCAGGTCCGAAACAGCTATTTCTGGTAGGGCAGTCAAAAAACACGAGTTTCGAGCTGTTCCCGGGCAGAACAGTGATTTTGGTCAGTTGGGGGCAGAATCGTCATTTTTGGCTGTCCGACGGGCCGGTGTCGTTCTCAGGCTGTCCGGGACCCAAATAGTGATTTCCAGCCGTCTGGATCCGAGACTGCGATTTCTGGGGGGGCAGTCGAAAAATCACGAGTTTCGGGAAGTTCTGGGCCTGAACAATGATTTTGGCCGGTCGGGAGCGGAATCGACATTTTTGGCTGTCCGACGGGCCGGTGTCGTTCTCAGGATGTTCGGAACCCAAACAGTGATTTCCAGCCGTCCAGGTCCGAAACAGCTATTTCTGGTAGGGCAGTCAAAAAAACACGAGTTTCGAGCAGTTCCCGGACAGAACAGTGATTTTGGCCAGCCGGGGGCAGAGTCGTCGTTTTTGGCTGTCCGACGGGCCGGTGTCGTTCTCAGGCTGTCCGGGACCCAAATAGTGATTTCCTGCCGTCTGGGTCCGAGACTGCGATTTCTGGTGGGGCAGTCGAAAAATCACGAGTTTCGGGCAGTTCTGGGCCTGAACAATGATTTTGGCCGGTCGGGAGCGGAATCGACATTTTTGGCTCTCCGACGGGCCGGTGTCGTTCTCAGGATGTTCGGAACCCGAACAGTGATTTCCAGCCGTCTGGGTCCGAAACAGCTATTTCTGGTAGGGCAGTCAAAAAAACACGAATTTCGAGCAGTTCCCAGACAGAACAGTGATTTTGGTCAGTCGGGGGCAGAGTCGTCATTTTTGGCTGTCCGACGGGCCGGTGTCGTTCTCAGGCTGTCCGGGACCCAAATAGTGATTTCCAGCCGTCTGGATCCGAGACTGCGATTTCTGGGGGGGCAGTCGAAAAATCACGAGTTTCTGGCAGTTCTGGGCCTAAACAAGGATTTTGGCCGGTCGGGGGCGGAATCAACATTTTTGGCTGTCCGACGGGCCGGTGTCGTTCTCAGGATGTTCGGAAACCAAATACTGATTTCCAGCCGTCTGGGTCCGAAACAGCTATTTCTAGTTGGGCAGTCAAAAAAACCCGAGTTTCGAGCAGTTCCCGGCCCGAACAGTGATTTTGGCCGGTTGGGGGCAGAATCGACATTTTTGGCTGTCCGACGGGCCGGTGTCATTCTCAGGATGTTCGGAACCCAAATAGTGATTTCCAGCCGTCTGGGTCCGAAACTGCTATTTCTAGTAGGGCAGTTAAAAAAACACGAGTTTCGAGCAGTTCCCGGGCAGAACAGTGATTTTGGTCAGTCGGGGGTAGAATCGTCATTTTTGGCTGTCCGACGAGCCGGTGTCGTTCTCAGGCTGTCCTGGACCCAAATAGTGATTTCCAGCCGTCTGGGTTCGAAACAGCTATTTCTGGTAGGGCAGTAAAAAAAACACGAGTTTCGAGCAGTTCCCGGACAGAATAGTGATTTTGGTCAGTCGGGGGCAGAATCGTCATTTTTGGCTGTCCGACGGGCCGGTGTCGTTCTCCGGCTGTTCGGGACCCAAATAGTGATTTCCAGCCGTCTGGGTCCGAGACTGCGATTTCTGGTGGGGCAGTCGAAAAATCACGAGTTTCGGGCAGTTCTGGGCCTGAACAATGATTTTGCCCGGTCGGGGGCGGAACCAACATTTTTGGCTGTCCGACGGGCCGGTGTCGTTCTCAGGATGTTCGGAAACCAAATACTGATTTCCAGCCGTCTGGGTCCGAAACAGCTATTTCTGGTAGGGCAGTCAAAAAAACACGTGTTTCGAGCAGTTCCCGGCCCGAACAGTGATTTTGGCCGGTCGGGGGCGGAATCGACATTTTTGGCTGTCCGACGGGCTGGTGTCGTTCTCAGGATGTTCGAAACCCAAATAGTGATTTCCAGCCGTCTGGGTTCGAAACAGCTATTTCTGGTAGGGCAGTAAAAAAAACACGAGTTTCGAGCAGTTCTTGGACAGAATAGTGATTTTGGTCAGTCGGGGGCGGAATCGTCATTTTTGGCTGTCCGACGGGCCGGTGTCGTTCTCCGGCTGTCCGGGACCCAAATAGTGATTTCCAGCCGTCTGGGTCCGAGACTGCGATTTCTGGTGGGGCAGTCGAAAAATCACGAGTTTCTGGCAGTTCTGGGCCTAAACAAGGATTTTGGCCGGTCGGGGGCGGAATCAACATTTTTGGCTGTCCGACGGGCCGGTGTCGTTCTCAGGATGTTCGGAAACCAAATACTGATTTCCAGCCGTCTGGGTCCGAAACAGCTATTTCTAGTTGGGCAGTCAAAAAAACCCGAGTTTCGAGCAGTTCCCGGCCCGAACAGTGATTTTGGCCGGTCGGGGGCAGAATCGACATTTTTGGCTGTCCGACGGGCCGGTGTCATTCTCAGGATGTTCGGAACCCAAATAGTGATTTCCAGCCGTCTGGGTCCGAAACTGCTATTTCTAGTAGGGCAGTTAAAAAAACACGAGTTTCGAGCAGTTCCCGGGCAGAACAGTGATTTTGGTCAGTCGGGGGTAGAATCGCCATTTTTGGCTGTCCGACGGGCCGGTGTCGTTCTCAGGCTGTCCTGGACCCAAATAGTGATTTCCAGCCGTCTGGGTCCGAGACTGCGATTTCTGAGGGGGCAGTCGAAAAATCACGAGTTTCGGGCAGTTCTGGGCCTGAACAATGATTTTGGCCGGTCGGGGGCGGAATCGACATTTTTGGCTGTCCGACGGGCTGGTGTCGTTCTCAGGATGTTCGAAACCCAAATAGTGATTTCCAGCCGTCTGGGTCCGAAACAGCTATTTCTGGTAGGGCAGTCAAAAAAACACGTGTTTCGAGCAGTGCCCGGCCCGAACAGTGATTTTGGCCGGTCGGGGGCGGAATCGACATTTTTGGCTGTCCGACGGGCTGGTGTCGTTCTCAGGATGTTCGAAACCCAAATAGTGATTTCCAGCCGTCTGGGTTCGAAACAGCTATTTCTGGTAGGGCAGTAAAAAAAACACGAGTTTCGAGCAGTTCCCGGACAGAATAGTGATTTTGGTCAGTCGGGGGCAGAATCGTCATTTTTGGCTGTCCGACGGGCCGGTGTCGTTCTCCGGCTGTTCGGGACCCAAATAGTGATTTCCAGCCGTCTGGGTCCGAGACTGCGATTTCTGGTGGGGCAGTCGAAAAATCACGAGTTTCGGGCAGTTCTGGGCCTGAACAATGATTTTGCCCGGTCGGGGGCGGAACCAACATTTTTAGCTGTCCGACGGGCCGGTGTCGTTCTCAGGATGTTCGGAAACCAAATACTGATTTCCAGCCGTCTGGGTCCGAAACAGCTATTTCTGGTAGGGCAGTCAAAAAAACACGTGTTTCGAGCAGTTCCCGGCCCGAACAGTGATTTTGGCCGGTCGGGGGCGGAATCGACATTTTTGGCTGTCCGACGGGCTGGTGTCGTTCTCAGGATGTTCGAAACCCAAATAGTGATTTCCAGCCGTCTGGGTTCGAAACAGCTATTTCTGGTAGGGCAGTAAAAAAAACACGAGTTTCGAGCAGTTCTTGGACAGAATAGTGATTTTGGTCAGTCGGGGGCGGAATCGTCATTTTTGGCTGTCCGACGGGCCGGTGTCGTTCTCCGGCTGTCCGGGACCCAAATAGTGATTTCCAGCCGTCTGGGTCCGAGACTGCGATTTCTGGTGGGGCAGTCGAAAAATCACGAGTTTCTGGCAGTTCTGGGCCTAAACAAGCATTTTGGCCGGTCGGGGGCGGAATCAACATTTTTGGCTGTCCGACGGGCCGGTGTCGTTCTCAGGATGTTCGGAAACCAAATACTGATTTCCAGCCGTCTGGGTCCGAAACAGCTATTTCTAGTTGGGCAGTCAAAAAAACCCGAGTTTCGAGCAGTTCCCGGCCCGAACAGTGATTTTGGCCGGTCGGGGGCAGAATCGACATTTTTGGCTGTCCGACGGGCCGGTGTCATTCTCAGGATGTTCGGAACCCAAATAGTGATTTCCAGCCGTCTGGGTCCGAAACTGCTATTTCTAGTAGGGCAGTTAAAAAAACACGAGTTTCGAGCAGTTCCCGGGCAGAACAGTGATTTTGGTCAGTCGGGGGTAGAATCGTCATTTTTGGCTGTCCGACGGGCCGGTGTCGTTCTCAGGCTGTCCTGGACCCAAATAGTGATTTCCAGCCGTCTGGGTTCGAAACAGCTATTTCTGGTAGGGCAGTAAAAAAAACACGAGTTTCGAGCAGTTCCCGGACAGAATAGTGATTTTGGTCAGTCGGGGGCAGAATCGTCATTTTTGGCTGTCCGACGGGCCGGTGTCGTTCTCCGGCTGTTCGGGACCCAAATAGTGATTTCCAGCCGTCTGGGTCCGAGACTGCGATTTCTGGTGGGGCAGTCGAAAAATCACGAGTTTCTGGCAGTTCTGGGCCTAAACAAGGATTTTGGCCGGTCGGGGGCGGAATCAACATTTTTGGCTGTCCGACGGGCCGGTGTCGTTCTCAGGATGTTCGGAAACCAAATACTGATTTCCAGCCGTCTGGGTCCGAAACAGCTATTTCTAGTTGGGCAGTCAAAAAAACCCGAGTTTCGAGCAGTTCCCGGCCCGAACAGTGATTTTGGCCGGTCGGGGGCAGAATCGACATTTTTGGCTGTCCGACGGGCTGGTGTCGTTCTCAGGATGTTCGAAACCCAAATAGTGATTTCCAGCCGTCTGGGTCCGAAACAGCTATTTCTGGTAGGGCAGTCAAAAAAACACGTGTTTCGAGCAGTGCCCGGACAGAATAGTGATTTTGGCCGGTCGGGGGCGGAATCGACATTTTTGGCTGTCCGACGGGCTGGTGTCGTTCTCAGGATGTTCGAAACCCAAATAGTGATTTCCAGCCGTCTGGGTTCGAAACAGCTATTTCTGGTAGGGCAGTAAAAAAAACACGAGTTTCGAGCAGTTCCCGGACAGAATAGTGATTTTGGTCAGTCGGGGGCAGAATCGTCATTTTTGGCTGTCCGACGGGCCGGTGTCGTTCTCCGGCTGTTCGGGACCCAAATAGTGATTTCCAGCCGTCTGGGTCCGAGACTGCGATTTCTGGTGGGGCAGTCGAAAAATCACGAGTTTCTGGCAGTTCTGGGCCTAAACAAGGATTTTGGCCGGTCGGGGGCGGAATCAACATTTTTGGCTGTCCGACGGGCCGGTGTCGTTCTCAGGATGTTCGGAAACCAAATACTGATTTCCAGCCGTCTGGGTCCGAAACAGCTATTTCTAGTTGGGCAGTCAAAAAAACCCGAGTTTCGAGCAGTTCCCGGCCCGAACAGTGATTTTGGCCGGTCGGGGGCAGAATCGACATTTTTGGCTGTCCGACGGGCTGGTGTCGTTCTCAGGATGTTCGAAACCCAAATAGTGATTTCCAGCCGTCTGGGTCCGAAACAGCTATTTCTGGTAGGGCAGTCAAAAAAACACGTGTTTCGAGCAGTGCCCGGACAGAATAGTGATTTTGGCCGGTCGGGGGCGGAATCGACATTTTTGGCTGTCCGACGGGCTGGTGTCGTTCTCAGGATGTTCGAAACCCAAATAGTGATTTCCAGCCGTCTGGGTTCGAAACAGCTATTTCTGGTAGGGCAGTAAAAAAAACACGAGTTTCGAGCAGTTCTTGGACAGAATAGTGATTTTGGTCAGTCGGGGGCGGAATCGTCATTTTTGGCTGTCCGACGGGCCGGTGTCGTTCTCCGGCTGTCCGGGACCCAAATAGTGATTTCCAGCCGTCTGGGTCCGAGACTGCGATTTCTGGTGGGGCAGTCGAAAAATCACGAGTTTCTGGCAGTTCTGGGCCTAAACAAGGATTTTGGCCGGTCGGGGGCGGAATCAACATTTTTGGCTGTCCGACGGGCCGGTGTCGTTCTCAGGATGTTCGGAAACCAAATACTGATTTCCAGCCGTCTGGGTCCGAAACAGCTATTTCTAGTTGGGCAGTCAAAAAAACCCGAGTTTCGAGCAGTTCCCGGCCCGAACAGTGATTTTGGCCGGTCGGGGGCAGAATCGACATTTTTGGCTGTCCGACGGGCCGGTGTCATTCTCAGGATGTTCGGAACCCAAATAGTGATTTCCAGCCGTCTGGGTCCGAAACTGCTATTTCTAGTAGGGCAGTTAAAAAAACACGAGTTTCGAGCAGTTCCCGGGCAGAACAGTGATTTTGGTCAGTCGGGGGTAGAATCGTCATTTTTGGCTGTCCGACGGGCCGGTGTCGTTCTCAGGCTGTCCTGGACCCAAATAGTGATTTCCAGCCGTCTGGGTTCGAAACAGCTATTTCTGGTAGGGCAGTAAAAAAAACACGAGTTTCGAGCAGTTCCCGGACAGAATAGTGATTTTGGTCAGTCGGGGGCAGAATCGTCATTTTTGGCTGTCCGACGGGCCGGTGTCGTTCTCCGGCTGTTCGGGACCCAAATAGTGATTTCCAGCCGTCTGGGTCCGAGACTGCGATTTCTGGTGGGGCAGTCGAAAAATCACGAGTTTCTGGCAGTTCTGGGCCTAAACAAGGATTTTGGCCGGTCGGGGGCGGAATCAACATTTTTGGCTGTCCGACGGGCCGGTGTCGTTCTCAGGATGTTCGGAAACCAAATACTGATTTCCAGCCGTCTGGGTCTGAAACAGCTATTTCTAGTTGGGCAGTCAAAAAAACCCGAGTTTCGAGCAGTTCCCGGCCCGAACAGTGATTTTGGCCGGTCGGGGGCAGAATCGACATTTTTGGCTGTCCGACGGGCTGGTGTCGTTCTCAGGATGTTCGAAACCCAAATAGTGATTTCCAGCCGTCTGGGTCCGAAACAGCTATTTCTGGTAGGGCAGTCAAAAAAACACGTGTTTCGAGCAGTGCCCGGACAGAATAGTGATTTTGGCCGGTCGGGGGCGGAATCGACATTTTTGGCTGTCCGACGGGCTGGTGTCGTTCTCAGGATGTTCGAAACCCAAATAGTGATTTCCAGCCGTCTGGGTTCGAAACAGCTATTTCTGGTAGGGCAGTAAAAAAAACACGAGTTTCGAGCAGTTCCCGGACAGAATAGTGATTTTGGTCAGTCGGGGGCAGAATCGTCATTTTTGGCTGTCCGACGGGCCGGTGTCGTTCTCCGGCTGTTCGGGACCCAAATAGTGATTTCCAGCCGTCTGGGTCCGAGACTGCGATTTCTGGTGGGGCAGTCGAAAAATCACGAGTTTCTGGCAGTTCTGGGCCTAAACAAGGATTTTGGCCGGTCGGGGGCGGAATCAACATTTTTGGCTGTCCGACGGGCCGGTGTCGTTCTCAGGATGTTCGGAAACCAAATACTGATTTCCAGCCGTCTGGGTCCGAAACAGCTATTTCTAGTTGGGCAGTCAAAAAAACCCGAGTTTCGAGCAGTTCCCGGCCCGAACAGTGATTTTGGCCGGTCGGGGGCAGAATCGACATTTTTGGCTGTCCGACGGGCTGGTGTCGTTCTCAGGATGTTCGAAACCCAAATAGTGATTTCCAGCCGTCTGGGTCCGAAACAGCTATTTCTGGTAGGGCAGTCAAAAAAACACGTGTTTCGAGCAGTGCCCGGACAGAATAGTGATTTTGGCCGGTCGGGGGCGGAATCGACATTTTTGGCTGTCCGACGGGCTGGTGTCGTTCTCAGGATGTTCGAAACCCAAATAGTGATTTCCAGCCGTCTGGGTTCGAAACAGCTATTTCTGGTAGGGCAGTAAAAAAAACACGAGTTTCGAGCAGTTCCCGGACAGAATAGTGATTTTGGTCAGTCGGGGGCAGAATCGTCATTTTTGGCTGTCCGACGGGCCGGTGTCGTTCTCCGGCTGTTCGGGACCCAAATAGTGATTTCCAGCCGTCTGGGTCCGAGACTGCGATTTCTGGTGGGGCAGTCGAAAAATCACGAGTTTCTGGCAGTTCTGGGCCTAAACAAGGATTTTGGCCGGTCGGGGGCGGAATCAACATTTTTGGCTGTCCGACGGGCCGGTGTCGTTCTCAGGATGTTCGGAAACCAAATACTGATTTCCAGCCGTCTGGGTCCGAAACAGCTATTTCTAGTTGGGCAGTCAAAAAAACCCGAGTTTCGAGCAGTTCCCGGCCCGAACAGTGATTTTGGCCGGTCGGGGGCAGAATCGACATTTTTGGCTGTCCGACGGGCTGGTGTCGTTCTCAGGATGTTCGAAACCCAAATAGTGATTTCCAGCCGTCTGGGTCCGAAACAGCTATTTCTGGTAGGGCAGTCAAAAAAACACGTGTTTCGAGCAGTGCCCGGACAGAATAGTGATTTTGGCCGGTCGGGGGCGGAATCGACATTTTTGGCTGTCCGACGGGCTGGTGTCGTTCTCAGGATGTTCGAAACCCAAATAGTGATTTCCAGCCGTCTGGGTTCGAAACAGCTATTTCTGGTAGGGCAGTAAAAAAAACACGAGTTTCGAGCAGTTCCCGGACAGAATAGTGATTTTGGTCAGTCGGGGGCAGAATCGTCATTTTTGGCTGTCCGACGGGCCGGTGTCGTTCTCCGGCTGTTCGGGACCCAAATAGTGATTTCCAGCCGTCTGGGTCCGAGACTGCGATTTCTGGTGGGGCAGTCGAAAAATCACGAGTTTCGGGCAGTTCTGGGCCTGAACAATGATTTTGCCCGGTCGGGGGCGGAACCAACATTTTTGGCTGTCCGACGGGCCGGTGTCGTTCTCAGGATGTTCGGAAACCAAATACTGATTTCCAGCCGTCTGGGTCCGAAACAGCTATTTCTGGTAGGGCAGTCAAAAAAACACGTGTTTCGAGCAGTTCCCGGCCCGAACAGTGATTTTGGCCGGTCGGGGGCGGAATCGACATTTTTGGCTGTCCGACGGGCTGGTGTCGTTCTCAGGATGTTCGAAACCCAAATAGTGATTTCCAGCCGTCTGGGTTCGAAACAGCTATTTCTGGTAGGGCAGTAAAAAAAACACGAGTTTCGAGCAGTTCTTGGACAGAATAGTGATTTTGGTCAGTCGGGGGCGGAATCGTCATTTTTGGCTGTCCGACGGGCCGGTGTCGTTCTCCGGCTGTCCGGGACCCAAATAGTGATTTCCAGCCGTCTGGGTCCGAGACTGCGATTTCTGGTGGGGCAGTCGAAAAATCACGAGTTTCTGGCAGTTCTGGGCCTAAACAAGGATTTTGGCCGGTCGGGGGCGGAATCAACATTTTTGGCTGTCCGACGGGCCGGTGTCGTTCTCAGGATGTTCGGAAACCAAATACTGATTTCCAGCCGTCTGGGTCCGAAACAGCTATTTCTAGTTGGGCAGTCAAAAAAACCCGAGTTTCGAGCAGTTCCCGGCCCGAACAGTGATTTTGGCCGGTCGGGGGCAGAATCGACATTTTTGGCTGTCCGACGGGCCGGTGTCATTCTCAGGATGTTCGGAACCCAAATAGTGATTTCCAGCCGTCTGGGTCTGAAACTGCTATTTCTAGTAGGGCAGTTAAAAAAACACGAGTTTCGAGCAGTTCCCGGGCAGAACAGTGATTTTGGTCAGTCGGGGGTAGAATCGTCATTTTTGGCTGTCCGACGGGCCGGTGTCGTTCTCAGGCTGTCCTGGACCCAAATAGTGATTTCCAGCCGTCTGGGTTCGAAACAGCTATTTCTGGTAGGGCAGTAAAAAAAACACGAGTTTCGAGCAGTTCCCGGACAGAATAGTGATTTTGGTCAGTCGGGGGCAGAATCGTCATTTTTGGCTGTCCGACGGGCCGGTGTCGTTCTCCGGCTGTTCGGGACCCAAATAGTGATTTCCAGCCGTCTGGGTCCGAGACTGCGATTTCTGGTGGGGCAGTCGAAAAATCACGAGTTTCTGGCAGTTCTGGGCCTAAACAAGGATTTTGGCCGGTCGGGGGCGGAATCAACATTTTTGGCTGTCCGACGGGCCGGTGTCGTTCTCAGGATGTTCGGAAACCAAATACTGATTTCCAGCCGTCTGGGTCCGAAACAGCTATTTCTAGTTGGGCAGTCAAAAAAACCCGAGTTTCGAGCAGTTCCCGGCCCGAACAGTGATTTTGGCCGGTCGGGGGCAGAATCGACATTTTTGGCTGTCCGACGGGCTGGTGTCGTTCTCAGGATGTTCGAAACCCAAATAGTGATTTCCAGCCGTCTGGGTCCGAAACAGCTATTTCTGGTAGGGCAGTCAAAAAAACACGTGTTTCGAGCAGTGCCCGGACAGAATAGTGATTTTGGCCGGTCGGGGGCGGAATCGACATTTTTGGCTGTCCGACGGGCTGGTGTCGTTCTCAGGATGTTCGAAACCCAAATAGTGATTTCCAGCCGTCTGGGTTCGAAACAGCTATTTCTGGTAGGGCAGTAAAAAAAACACGAGTTTCGAGCAGTTCCCGGACAGAATAGTGATTTTGGTCAGTCGGGGGCAGAATCGTCATTTTTGGCTGTCCGACGGGCCGGTGTCGTTCTCCGGCTGTTCGGGACCCAAATAGTGATTTCCAGCCGTCTGGGTCCGAGACTGCGATTTCTGGTGGGGCAGTCGAAAAATCACGAGTTTCGGGCAGTTCTGGGCCTGAACAATGATTTTGCCCGGTCGGGGGCGGAACCAACATTTTTGGCTGTCCGACGGGCCGGTGTCGTTCTCAGGATGTTCGGAAACCAAATACTGATTTCCAGCCGTCTGGGTCCGAAACAGCTATTTCTGGTAGGGCAGTCAAAAAAACACGTGTTTCGAGCAGTTCCCGGCCCGAACAGTGATTTTGGCCGGTCGGGGGCGGAATCGACATTTTTGGCTGTCCGACGGGCTGGTGTCGTTCTCAGGATGTTCGAAACCCAAATAGTGATTTCCAGCCGTCTGGGTTCGAAACAGCTATTTCTGGTAGGGCAGTAAAAAAAACACGAGTTTCGAGCAGTTCTTGGACAGAATAGTGATTTTGGTCAGTCGGGGGCGGAATCGTCATTTTTGGCTGTCCGACGGGCCGGTGTCGTTCTCCGGCTGTCCGGGACCCAAATAGTGATTTCCAGCCGTCTGGGTCCGAGACTGCGATTTCTGGTGGGGCAGTCGAAAAATCACGAGTTTCTGGCAGTTCTGGGCCTAAACAAGGATTTTGGCCGGTCGGGGGCGGAATCAACATTTTTGGCTGTCCGACGGGCCGGTGTCGTTCTCAGGATGTTCGGAAACCAAATACTGATTTCCAGCCGTCTGGGTCCGAAACAGCTATTTCTAGTTGGGCAGTCAAAAAAACCCGAGTTTCGAGCAGTTCCCGGCCCGAACAGTGATTTTGGCCGGTCGGGGGCAGAATCGACATTTTTGGCTGTCCGACGGGCCGGTGTCATTCTCAGGATGTTCGGAACCCAAATAGTGATTTCCAGCCGTCTGGGTCCGAAACTGCTATTTCTAGTAGGGCAGTTAAAAAAACACGAGTTTCGAGCAGTTCCCGGGCAGAACAGTGATTTTGGTCAGTCGGGGGTAGAATCGTCATTTTTGGCTGTCCGACGGGCCGGTGTCGTTCTCAGGCTGTCCTGGACCCAAATAGTGATTTCCAGCCGTCTGGGTTCGAAACAGCTATTTCTGGTAGGGCAGTAAAAAAAACACGAGTTTCGAGCAGTTCCCGGACAGAATAGTGATTTTGGTCAGTCGGGGGCAGAATCGTCATTTTTGGCTGTCCGACGGGCCGGTGTCGTTCTCCGGCTGTTCGGGACCCAAATAGTGATTTCCAGCCGTCTGGGTCCGAGACTGCGATTTCTGGTGGGGCAGTCGAAAAATCACGAGTTTCTGGCAGTTCTGGGCCTAAACAAGGATTTTGGCCGGTCGGGGGCGGAATCAACATTTTTGGCTGTCCGACGGGCCGGTGTCGTTCTCAGGATGTTCGGAAACCAAATACTGATTTCCAGCCGTCTGGGTCCGAAACAGCTATTTCTAGTTGGGCAGTCAAAAAAACCCGAGTTTCGAGCAGTTCCCGGCCCGAACAGTGATTTTGGCCGGTCGGGGGCAGAATCGACATTTTTGGCTGTCCGACGGGCTGGTGTCGTTCTCAGGATGTTCGAAACCCAAATAGTGATTTCCAGCCGTCTGGGTCCGAAACAGCTATTTCTGGTAGGGCAGTCAAAAAAACACGTGTTTCGAGCAGTGCCCGGACAGAATAGTGATTTTGGCCGGTCGGGGGCGGAATCGACATTTTTGGCTGTCCGACGGGCTGGTGTCGTTCTCAGGATGTTCGAAACCCAAATAGTGATTTCCAGCCGTCTGGGTTCGAAACAGCTATTTCTGGTAGGGCAGTAAAAAAAACACGAGTTTCGAGCAGTTCCCGGACAGAATAGTGATTTTGGTCAGTCGGGGGCAGAATCGTCATTTTTGGCTGTCCGACGGGCCGGTGTCGTTCTCCGGCTGTTCGGGACCCAAATAGTGATTTCCAGCCGTCTGGGTCCGAGACTGCGATTTCTGGTGGGGCAGTCGAAAAATCACGAGTTTCGGGCAGTTCTGGGCCTGAACAATGATTTTGCCCGGTCGGGGGCGGAACCAACATTTTTGGCTGTCCGACGGGCCGGTGTCGTTCTCAGGATGTTCGGAAACCAAATACTGATTTCCAGCCGTCTGGGTCCGAAACAGCTATTTCTGGTAGGGCAGTCAAAAAAACACGTGTTTCGAGCAGTTCCCGGCCCGAACAGTGATTTTGGCCGGTCGGGGGCGGAATCGACATTTTTGGCTGTCCGACGGGCTGGTGTCGTTCTCAGGATGTTCGAAACCCAAATAGTGATTTCCAGCCGTCTGGGTTCGAAACAGCTATTTCTGGTAGGGCAGTAAAAAAAACACGAGTTTCGAGCAGTTCTTGGACAGAATAGTGATTTTGGTCAGTCGGGGGCGGAATCGTCATTTTTGGCTGTCCGACGGGCCGGTGTCGTTCTCCGGCTGTCCGGGACCCAAATAGTGATTTCCAGCCGTCTGGGTCCGAGACTGCGATTTCTGGTGGGGCAGTCGAAAAATCACGAGTTTCTGGCAGTTCTGGGCCTAAACAAGGATTTTGGCCGGTCGGGGGCGGAATCAACATTTTTGGCTGTCCGACGGGCCGGTGTCGTTCTCAGGATGTTCGGAAACCAAATACTGATTTCCAGCCGTCTGGGTCCGAAACAGCTATTTCTAGTTGGGCAGTCAAAAAAACCCGAGTTTCGAGCAGTTCCCGGCCCGAACAGTGATTTTGGCCGGTCGGGGGCAGAATCGACATTTTTGGCTGTCCGACGGGCCGGTGTCATTCTCAGGATGTTCGGAACCCAAATAGTGATTTCCAGCCGTCTGGGTCCGAAACTGCTATTTCTAGTAGGGCAGTTAAAAAAACACGAGTTTCGAGCAGTTCCCGGGCAGAACAGTGATTTTGGTCAGTCGGGGGTAGAATCGTCATTTTTGGCTGTCCGACGGGCCGGTGTCGTTCTCAGGCTGTCCTGGACCCAAATAGTGATTTCCAGCCGTCTGGGTTCGAAACAGCTATTTCTGGTAGGGCAGTAAAAAAAACACGAGTTTCGAGCAGTTCCCGGACAGAATAGTGATTTTGGTCAGTCGGGGGCAGAATCGTCATTTTTGGCTGTCCGACGGGCCGGTGTCGTTCTCCGGCTGTTCGGGACCCAAATAGTGATTTCCAGCCGTCTGGGTCCGAGACTGCGATTTCTGGTGGGGCAGTCGAAAAATCACGAGTTTCTGGCAGTTCTGGGCCTAAACAAGGATTTTGGCCGGTCGGGGGCGGAATCAACATTTTTGGCTGTCCGACGGGCCGGTGTCGTTCTCAGGATGTTCGGAAACCAAATACTGATTTCCAGCCGTCTGGGTCCGAAACAGCTATTTCTAGTTGGGCAGTCAAAAAAACCCGAGTTTCGAGCAGTTCCCGGCCCGAACAGTGATTTTGGCCGGTCGGGGGCAGAATCGACATTTTTGGCTGTCCGACGGGCTGGTGTCGTTCTCAGGATGTTCGAAACCCAAATAGTGATTTCCAGCCGTCTGGGTCCGAAACAGCTATTTCTGGTAGGGCAGTCAAAAAAACACGTGTTTCGAGCAGTGCCCGGACAGAATAGTGATTTTGGCCGGTCGGGGGCGGAATCGACATTTTTGGCTGTCCGACGGGCTGGTGTCGTTCTCAGGATGTTCGAAACCCAAATAGTGATTTCCAGCCGTCTGGGTTCGAAACAGCTATTTCTGGTAGGGCAGTAAAAAAAACACGAGTTTCGAGCAGTTCCCGGACAGAATAGTGATTTTGGTCAGTCGGGGGCAGAATCGTCATTTTTGGCTGTCCGACGGGCCGGTGTCGTTCTCCGGCTGTTCGGGACCCAAATAGTGATTTCCAGCCGTCTGGGTCCGAGACTGCGATTTCTGGTGGGGCAGTCGAAAAATCACGAGTTTCGGGCAGTTCTGGGCCTGAACAATGATTTTGCCCGGTCGGGGGCGGAACCAACATTTTTGGCTGTCCGACGGGCCGGTGTCGTTCTCAGGATGTTCGGAAACCAAATACTGATTTCCAGCCGTCTGGGTCCGAAACAGCTATTTCTAGTAGGGCAGTCAAAAAAACACGTGTTTCGAGCAGTTCCCGGCCCGAACAGTGATTTTGGCCGGTCGGGGGCGGAATCGACATTTTTGGCTGTCCGACGGGCTGGTGTCGTTCTCAGGATGTTCGAAACCCAAATAGTGATTTCCAGCCGTCTGGGTTCGAAACAGCTATTTCTGGTAGGGCAGTAAAAAAAACACGAGTTTCGAGCAGTTCTTGGACAGAATAGTGATTTTGGTCAGTCGGGGGCGGAATCGTCATTTTTGGCTGTCCGACGGGCCGGTGTCGTTCTCCGGCTGTCCGGGACCCAAATAGTGATTTCCAGCCGTCTGGGTCCGAGACTGCGATTTCTGGTGGGGCAGTCGAAAAATCACGAGTTTCTGGCAGTTCTGGGCCTAAACAAGGATTTTGGCCGGTCGGGGGCGGAATCAACATTTTTGGCTGTCCGACGGGCCGGTGTCGTTCTCAGGATGTTCGGAAACCAAATACTGATTTCCAGCCGTCTGGGTCCGAAACAGCTATTTCTAGTTGGGCAGTCAAAAAAACCCGAGTTTCGAGCAGTTCCCGGCCCGAACAGTGATTTTGGCCGGTCGGGGGCAGAATCGACATTTTTGGCTGTCCGACGGGCCGGTGTCATTCTCAGGATGTTCGGAACCCAAATAGTGATTTCCAGCCGTCTGGGTCCGAAACTGCTATTTCTAGTAGGGCAGTTAAAAAAACACGAGTTTCGAGCAGTTCCCGGGCAGAACAGTGATTTTGGTCAGTCGGGGGTAGAATCGTCATTTTTGGCTGTCCGACGGGCCGGTGTCGTTCTCAGGCTGTCCTGGACCCAAATAGTGATTTCCAGCCGTCTGGGTTCGAAACAGCTATTTCTGGTAGGGCAGTAAAAAAAACACGAGTTTCGAGCAGTTCCCGGACAGAATAGTGATTTTGGTCAGTCGGGGGCAGAATCGTCATTTTTGGCTGTCCGACGGGCCGGTGTCGTTCTCCGGCTGTTCGGGACCCAAATAGTGATTTCCAGCCGTCTGGGTCCGAGACTGCGATTTCTGGTGGGGCAGTCGAAAAATCACGAGTTTCGGGCAGTTCTGGGCCTGAACAATGATTTTGCCCGGTCGGGGGCGGAACCAACATTTTTGGCTGTCCGACGGGCCGGTGTCGTTCTCAGGATGTTCGGAAACCAAATACTGATTTCCAGCCGTCTGGGTCCGAAACAGCTATTTCTGGTAGGGCAGTCAAAAAAACACGTGTTTCGAGCAGTTCCCGGCCCGAACAGTGATTTTGGCCGGTCGGGGGCGGAATCGACATTTTTGGCTGTCCGACGGGCTGGTGTCGTTCTCAGGATGTTCGAAACCCAAATAGTGATTTCCAGCCGTCTGGGTTCGAAACAGCTATTTCTGGTAGGGCAGTAAAAAAAACACGAGTTTCGAGCAGTTCTTGGACAGAATAGTGATTTTGGTCAGTCGGGGGCGGAATCGTCATTTTTGGCTGTCCGACGGGCCGGTGTCGTTCTCCGGCTGTCCGGGACCCAAATAGTGATTTCCAGCCGTCTGGGTCCGAGACTGCGATTTCTGGTGGGGCAGTCGAAAAATCACGAGTTTCTGGCAGTTCTGGGCCTAAACAAGGATTTTGGCCGGTCGGGGGCGGAATCAACATTTTTGGCTGTCCGACGGGCCGGTGTCGTTCTCAGGATGTTCGGAAACCAAATACTGATTTCCAGCCGTCTGGGTCCGAAACAGCTATTTCTAGTTGGGCAGTCAAAAAAACCCGAGTTTCGAGCAGTTCCCCGCCCGAACAGTGATTTTGGCCGGTCGGGGGCAGAATCGACATTTTTGGCTGTCCGACGGGCCGGTGTCATTCTCAGGATGTTCGGAACCCAAATAGTGATTTCCAGCCGTCTGGGTCCGAAACTGCTATTTCTAGTAGGGCAGTTAAAAAAACACGAGTTTCGAGCAGTTCCCGGGCAGAACAGTGATTTTGGTCAGTCGGGGGTAGAATCGTCATTTTTGGCTGTCCGACGGGCCGGTGTCGTTCTCAGGCTGTCCTGGACCCAAATAGTGATTTCCAGCCGTCTGGGTTCGAAACAGCTATTTCTGGTAGGGCAGTAAAAAAAACACGAGTTTCGAGCAGTTCCCGGACAGAATAGTGATTTTGGTCAGTCGGGGGCAGAATCGTCATTTTTGGCTGTCCGACGGGCCGGTGTCGTTCTCCGGCTGTTCGGGACCCAAATAGTGATTTCCAGCCGTCTGGGTCCGAGACTGCGATTTCTGGTGGGGCAGTCGAAAAATCACGAGTTTCGGGCAGTTCTGGGCCTGAACAATGATTTTGGCCGGTCAGGAGCGGAATCGACATTTTTGGCTGTCCGACGGGCCGGTGTCGCTCTCAGGATGACCTGGACACAAATAGCGATTTCCAGCCGTCTGGGTCCGAAACAGCTATTTCTGGTAGGGCAGTCAAAAAAACACGTGTTTCGAGCAGTTCCCGGCCCGAACAGTGATTTTGGCCGGTCGGGGACGGAATCGACATTTTTGGCTGTCCGACGGGCTGGTGTCGTTCTCAGGATGTTCGAAACCCAAATAGTGATTTCCAGCCGTCTGGGTTCGAAACAGCTATTTCTGGTAGGGCAGTAAAAAAAACACGAGTTTCGAGCAGTTCTTGGACAGAATAGTGATTTTGGTCAGTCGGGGGCGGAATCGTCATTTTTGGCTGTCCGACGGGCCGGTGTCGTTCTCCGGCTGTCCGGGACCCAAATAGTGATTTCCAGCCGTCGGGGTCCGAGACTGCGATTTCTGGTGGGGCAGTCGAAAAATCACGAGTTTCTGGCAGTTCTGGGCCTAAACAAGGATTTTGGCCGGTCGGGGGCGGAATCAACATTTTTGGCTGTCCGACGGGCCGGTGTCGTTCTCAGGATGTTCGGAAACCAAATACTGATTTCCAGCCGTCTGGGTCCGAAACAGCTATTTCTAGTTGGGCAGTCAAAAAAACCCGAGTTTCGAGCAGTTCCCGGCCCGAACAGTGATTTTGGCCGGTCGGGGGCAGAATCGACATTTTTGGCTGTCCGACGGGCCGGTGTCATTCTCAGGATGTTCGGAACCCAAATAGTGATTTCCAGCCGTCTGGGTCCGAAACTGCTATTTCTAGTAGGGCAGTTAAAAAAACACGAGTTTCGAGCAGTTCCCGGGCAGAACAGTGATTTTGGTCAGTCGGGGGTAGAATCGTCATTTTTGGCTGTCCGACGGGCCGGTGTCGTTCTCAGGCTGTCCTGGACCCAAATAGTGATTTCCAGCCGTCTGGGTTCGAAACAGCTATTTCTGGTAGGGCAGTAAAAAAAACACGAGTTTCGAGCAGTTCCCGGACAGAATAGTGATTTTGGTCAGTCGGGGGCAGAATCGTCATTTTTGGCTGTCCGACGGGCCGGTGTCGTTCTCCGGCTGTTCGGGACCCAAATAGTGATTTCCAGCCGTCTGGGTCCGAGACTGCGATTTCTGGTGGGGCAGTCGAAAAATCACGAGTTTCGGGCAGTTCTGGGCCTGAACAATGATTTTGGCCGGTCAGGAGCGGAATCGACATTTTTGGCTGTCCGACGGGCCGGTGTCGCTCTCAGGATGACCTGGACACAAATAGCGATTTCCAGCCGTCTGGGTCCGAAACAGCTATTTCTGGTAGGGCAGTCAAAAAAACACGTGTTTCGAGCAGTTCCCGGCCCGAACAGTGATTTTGGCCGGTCGGGGACGGAATCGACATTTTTGGCTGTCCGACGGGCTGGTGTCGTTCTCAGGATGTTCGAAACCCAAATAGTGATTTCCAGCCGTCTGGGTTCGAAACAGCTATTTCTGGTAGGGCAGTAAAAAAAACACGAGTTTCGAGCAGTTCTTGGACAGAATAGTGATTTTGGTCAGTCGGGGGCGGAATCGTCATTTTTGGCTGTCCGACGGGCCGGTGTCGTTCTCCGGCTGTCCGGGACCCAAATAGTGATTTCCAGCCGCCGGGGTCCGAGACTGCGATTTCTGGTGGGGCAGTCGAAAAATCACGAGTTTCTGGCAGTTCTGGGCCTAAACAAGGATTTTGGCCGGTCGGGGGCGGAATCAACATTTTTGGCTGTCCGACGGGCCGGTGTCGTTCTCAGGATGTTCGGAAACCAAATACTGATTTCCAGCCGTCTGGGTCCGAAACAGCTATTTCTAGTTGGGCAGTCAAAAAAACCCGAGTTTCGAGCAGTTCCCGGCCCGAACAGTGATTTTGGCCGGTCGGGGGCAGAATCGACATTTTTGGCTGTCCGACGGGCCGGTGTCATTCTCAGGATGTTCGGAACCCAAATAGTGATTTCCAGCCGTCTGGGTCCGAAACTGCTATTTCTAGTAGGGCAGTTAAAAAAACACGAGTTTCGAGCAGTTCCCGGGCAGAACAGTGATTTTGGTCAGTCGGGGGTAGAATCGTCATTTTTGGTTGTCCGACGGGCCGGTGTCGTTCTCAGGCTGTCCTGGACCCAAATAGTGATTTCCAGCCGTCTGGGTCCGAGACTGCGATTTCTGGGGGGGCAGTCGAAAAATCACGAGTTTCGGGCAGTTCTGGGCCTGAACAATGATTTTGGCCGGTCGGGGGCGGAATCGACATTTTTGGCTGTCCGACGGGCTGGTGTCGTTCTCAGGATGTTCGAAACCCAAATAGTGATTTCCAACCGTCTGGGTCCGAAACAGCTATTTCTGGTAGGGCAGTCAAAAAACACGTGTTTCGAGCAGTGCCCGGCCCGAACAGTGATTTTGGCCGGTCGGGGGCGGAATCGACATTTTTGGCTGTCCGACGGGCTGGTGTCGTTCTCAGGATGTTCGAAACCCAAATAGTGATTTCCAGCCGTCTGGGTTCGAAACAGCTATTTCCGGTAGGGCAGTAAAAAAAACACGAGTTTCGAGCAGTTCCCGGACAGAATAGTGATTTTGGTCAGTCGGGGGCAGAATCGTCATTTTTGGCTGTCCGACGGGCCGGTGTCGTTCTCCGTCTGTTCGGGACCCAAATAGTGATTTCCAGCCGTCTGGGTCCGAGACTGCGATTTCTGGTGGGGCAGTCGAAAAATCACGAGTTTCGGGCAGTTCTGGGCCTGAACAATGATTTTGGCCGGTCAGGAGCGGAATCGACATTTTTGGCTGTCCGACGGGCCGGTGTCGCTCTCAGGATGACCTGGACACAAATAGCGATTTCCAGCCGTCTGGGTCCGAAACAGCTATTTCTGGTAGGGCAGTCAAAAAAACACGTGTTTCGAGCAGTTCCCGGCCCGAACAGTGATTTTGGCCGGTCGGGGACGGAATCGACATTTTTGGCTGTCCGACGGGCTGGTGTCGTTCTCAGGATGTTCGAAACCCAAATAGTGATTTCCAGCCGTCTGGGTTCGAAACAGCTATTTCTGGTAGGGCAGTAAAAAAAACACGAGTTTCGAGCAGTTCTTGGACAGAATAGTGATTTTGGTCAGTCGGGGGCGGAATCGTCATTTTTGGCTGTCCGACGAGCCGGTGTCGTTCTCCGGCTGTCCGGGACCCAAATAGTGATTTCCAGCCGTCTGGGTCCGAGACTGCGATTTCTGGTGGGGCAGTCGAAAAATCACGAGTTTCTGGCAGTTCTGGGCCTAAACAAGGATTTTGGCCGGTCGGGGGCGGAATCAACATTTTTGGCTGTCCGACGGGCCGGTGTCGTTCTCAGGATGTTCGGAAACCAAATACTGATTTCCAGCCGTCTGGGTCCGAAACAGCTATTTCTAGTTGGGCAGTCAAAAAAACCCGAGTTTCGAGCAGTTCCCGGCCCGAACAGTGATTTTGGCCGGTCGGGGGCAGAATCGACATTTTTGGCTGTCCGACGGGCTGGTGTCGTTCTCAGGATGTTCGAAACCCAAATAGTGATTTCCAGCCGTCTGGGTCCGAAACAGCTATTTCTGGTAGGGCAGTCAAAAAAACACGTGTTTCGAGCAGTTCCCGGCCCGAACAGTGATTTTGGCCGGTCGGGGGCGGAATCGACATTTTTGGCTGTCCGACGGGCTGGTGTCGTTCTCAGGATGTTCGAAACCCAAATAGTGATTTCCAGCCGTCTGGGTTCGAAACAGCTATTTCTGGTAGGGCAGTAAAAAAAACACGAGTTTCGAGCAGTTCTTGGACAGAATAGTGATTTTGGTCAGTCGGGGGCGGAATCGTCATTTTTGGCTGTCCGACGGGCCGGTGTCGTTCTCCGGCTGTCCGGGACCCAAATAGTGATTTCCAGCCGTCTGGGTCCGAGACTGCGATTTCTGGTGGGGCAGTCGAAAAATCACGAGTTTCTGGCAGTTCTGGGCCTAAACAAGGATTTTGGCCGGTCGGGGGCGGAATCAACATTTTTGGCTGTCCGACGGGCCGGTGTCGTTCTCAGGATGTTCGGAAACCAAATACTGATTTCCAGCCGTCTGGGTCCGAAACTGCTATTTCTAGTTGGGCAGTCAAAAAAACCCGAGTTTCGAGCAGTTCCCGGCCCGAACAGTGATTTTGGCCGGTCGGGGGCAGAATCGACATTTTTGGCTGTCCGACGGGCCGGTGTCATTCTCAGGATGTTCGGAACCCAAATAGTGATTTCCAGCCGTCTGGGTCCGAAACTGCTATTTCTAGTAGGGCAGTTAAAAAAACACGAGTTTCGAGCAGTTCCCGGGCAGAACAGTAATTTTGGTCAGTCGGGGGTAGAATCGTCATTTCTGGCTGTCCGACGGGCCGGTGTCGTTCTCAGGCTGTCCTGGACCCAAATAGTGATTTCCAGCCGTCTGGGTCCGAGACTGCGATTTCTGGGGGGGCAGTCGAAAAATCACGAGTTTCGGGCAGTTCTGGGCCTGAACAATGATTTTGGCCGGTCGGGGGCGGAATCGACATTTTTGGCTGTCCGACGGGCTGGTGTCGTTCTCAGGATGTTCGAAACCCAAATAGTGATTTCCAACCGTCTGGGTCCGAAACAGCTATTTCTGGTAGGGCAGTCAAAAAAACACGTGTTTCGAGCAGTTCCCGGCCCGAACAGTGATTTTGGCCGGTCGGGGGCGGAATCGACATTTTTGGCTGTCCGACGGGCTGGTGTCGTTCTCAGGATGTTCGAAACCCAAATAGTGATTTCCAGCCGTCTGGGTTCGAAACAGCTATTTCTGGTAGGGCAGTAAAAAAAACACGAGTTTCGAGCAGTTCCCGGACAGAATAGTGATTTTGGTCAGTCGGGGGCAGAATCGTCATTTTTGGCTGTCCGACGGGCCGGTGTCGTTCTCCGGCTGTTCGGGACCCAAATAGTGATTTCCAGCCGTCTGGGTCCGAGACTGCGATTTCTGGTGGGGCAGTCGAAAAATCACGAGTTTCGGGCAGTTCTGGGCCTGAACAATGATTTTGCCCGGTCGGGGGCGGAACCAACATTTTTGGCTGTCCGACGGGCCGGTGTCGTTCTCAGGATGTTCGGAAACCAAATACTGATTTCCAGCCGTCTGGGTCCGAAACAGCTATTTCTGGTAGGGCAGTCAAAAAAACACGTGTTTCGAGCAGTTCCCGGCCCGAACAGTGATTTTGGCCGGTCGGGGGCGGAATCGACATTTTTGGCTGTCCGACGGGCTGGTGTCGTTCTCAGGATGTTCGAAACCCAAATAGTGATTTCCAGCCGTCTGGGTCCGAAACAGCTATTTCTGGTAGGGCAGTCAAAAAAACCCGTGTTTCGAGCAGTGCCCGGCCCGAACAGTGATTTTGGCCGGTCGGGGGCGGAATCGACATTTTTGGCTGTCCGACGGGCTGGTGTCGTTCTCAGGATGTTCGAAACCCAAATAGTGATTTTCAGCCGTCTGGGTTCGAAACAGCTATTTCTGGTAGGGCAGTAAAAAAAACACGAGTTTCGAGCAGTTCATGAACAGAATAGTGATTTTGGTCAGTCGGGGGCAGAATCGTCATTTTTGGCTGTCCGACGGGCCGGTGTCGTTCTCCGGCTGTCCGGGACCCAAAGAGTGATTTCCAGCCGTCTGGGTCCGAGACTGCGATTTCTGGTGGGGTAGTCGAAAAATCACGAGTTTCGGGCAGTTCTGGGCCTGAACAATGATTTTGGCCGGTCGGGGGCGGAATCGACATTTTTGGCTGTCCGACGGGCTGGTGTCGTTCTCAGGATGTTCGAAACCCAAATAGTGATTTCCAACCGTCTGGGTCCGAAACAGCTATTTCTGGTAGGGCAGTCAAAAAAACACGTGTTTCGAGCAGTTCCCGGCCCGAACAGTGATTTTGGCCGGTCGGGGGCGGAATCGACATTTTTGGCTGTCCGACGGGCTGGTGTCGTTCTCAGGATGTTCGAAACCCAAATAGTGATTTCCAGCCGTCTGGGTTCGAAACAGCTATTTCTGGTAGGGCAGTAAAAAAAACACGAGTTTCGAGCAGTTCCCGGACAGAATAGTGATTTTGGTCAGTCGGGGGCAGAATCGTCATTTTTGGCTGTCCGACGGGCCGGTGTCGTTCTCCGGCTGTTCGGGACCCAAATAGTGATTTCCAGCCGTCTGGGTCCGAGACTGCGATTTCTGGTGGGGCAGTCGAAAAATCACGAGTTTCGGGCAGTTCTGGGCCTGAACAACGATTTTGCCCGGTCTGGGGCGGAACCAACATTTTTGGCTGTCCGACGGGCCGGTGTCGTTCTCAGGATGTTCGGAAACCAAATACTGATTTCCAGCCGTCTGGGTCCGAAACAGCTATTTCTGGTAGGGCAGTCAAAAAAACACGTGTTTCGAGCAGTTCCCGGCCCGAACAGTGATTTTGGCCGGTCGGGGGCGGAATCGACATTTTTGGCTGTCCGACGGGCTGGTGTCGTTCTCAGGATGTTCGAAACCCAAATAGTGATTTCCAGCCGTCTGGGTTCGAAACAGCTATTTCTGGTAGGGCAGTAAAAAAAACACGAGTTTCGAGCAGTTCATGAACAGAATAGTGATTTTGGTCAGTCGGGGGCAGAATCGTCATTTTTGGCTGTCCGACGGGCCGGTGTCGTTCTCCGGCTGTCCGGGACCCAAAGAGTGATTTCCAGCCGTCTGGGTCCGAGACTGCGATTTCTGGGGGGGCAGTCGAAAAATCACGAGTTTCGGGCAGTTCTGGGCCTGAACAATGATTTTGGCCGGTCGGGGGCGGAATCGACATTTTTGGCTGTCCGACGGGCTGGTGTCGTTCTCAGGATGTTCGAAACCCAAATAGTGATTTCCAACCGTCTGGGTCCGAAACAGCTATTTCTGGTAGGGCAGTCAAAAAAACACGTGTTTCGAGCAGTTCCCGGCCCGAACAGTGATTTTGGCCGGTCGGGGGCGGAATCGACATTTTTGGCTGTCCGACGGGCTGGTGTCGTTCTCAGGATGTTCGAAACCCAAATAGTGATTTCCAGCCGTCTGGGTTCGAAACAGCTATTTCTGGTAGGGCAGTAAAAAAAACACGAGTTTCGAGCAGTTCCCGGACAGAATAGTGATTTTGGTCAGTCGGGGGCAGAATCGTCATTTTTGGCTGTCCGACGGGCCGGTGTCGTTCTCCGGCTGTTCGGGACCCAAATAGTGATTTCCAGCCGTCTGGGTCCGAGACTGCGATTTCTGGTGGGGCAGTCGAAAAATCACGAGTTTCGGGCAGTTCTGGGCCTGAACAACGATTTTGCCCGGTCTGGGGCGGAACCAACATTTTTGGCTGTCCGACGGGCCGGTGTCGTTCTCAGGATGTTCGGAAACCAAATACTGATTTCCAGCCGTCTGGGTCCGAAACAGCTATTTCTGGTAGGGCAGTCAAAAAAACACGTGTTTCGAGCAGTTCCCGGCCCGAACAGTGATTTTGGCCGGTCGGGGGCGGAATCGACATTTTTGGCTGTCCGACGGGCTGGTGTCGTTCTCAGGATGTTCGAAACCCAAATAGTGATTTCCAGCCGTCTGGGTTCGAAACAGCTATTTCTGGTAGGGCAGTAAAAAAAACACGAGTTTCGAGCAGTTCATGAACAGAATAGTGATTTTGGTCAGTCGGGGGCAGAATCGTCATTTTTGGCTGTCCGACGGGCCGGTGTCGTTCTCCGGCTGTCCGGGACCCAAAGAGTGATTTCCAGCCGTCTGGGTCCGAGACTGCGATTTCTGGTGGGGTAGTCGAAAAATCACGAGTTTCAGGCAGTTCTGGGCCTGAACAATGATTTTGGCCGGTCGGGGGCGGAATCGACATTTTTGGCTGTCCGACGGGCTGGTGTCGTTCTCAGGATGTTCGAAACCCAAATAGTGATTTCCAACCGTCTGGGTCCGAAACAGCTATTTCTGGTAGGGCAGTCAAAAAAACACGTGTTTCGAGCAGTTCCCGGCCCGAACAGTGATTTTGGCCGGTCGGGGGCGGAATCGACATTTTTGGCTGTCCGACGGGCTGGTGTCGTTCTCAGGATGTTCGAAACCCAAATAGTGATTTCCAGCCGTCTGGGTTCGAAACAGCTATTTCTGGTAGGGCAGTAAAAAAAACACGAGTTTCGAGCAGTTCCCGGACAGAATAGTGATTTTGGTCAGTCGGGGGCAGAATCGTCATTTTTGGCTGTCCGACGGGCCGGTGTCGTTCTCCGGCTGTTCGGGACCCAAATAGTGATTTCCAGCCGTCTGGGTCCGAGACTGCGATTTCTGGTGGGGCAGTCGAAAAATCACGAGTTTCGGGCAGTTCTGGGCCTGAACAACGATTTTGCCCGGTCGGGGGCGGAACCAACATTTTTGGCTGTCCGACGGGCCGGTGTCGTTCTCAGGATGTTCGGAAACCAAATACTGATTTCCAGCCGTCTGGGTCCGAAACAGCTATTTCTGGTAGGGCAGTCAAAAAAACACGTGTTTCGAGCAGTTCCCGGCCCGAACAGTGATTTTGGCCGGTCGGGGGCGGAATCGACATTTTTGGCTGTCCGACGGGCTGGTGTCGTTCTCAGGATGTTCGAAACCCAAATAGTGATTTCCAGCCGTCTGGGTCCGAAACAGCTATTTCTGGTAGGGCAGTCAAAAAAACCCGTGTTTCGAGCAGTGCCCGGCCCGAACAGTGATTTTGGCCGGTCGGGGGCGGAATCGACATTTTTGGCTGTCCGACGGGCTGGTGTCGTTCTCAGGATGTTCGAAACCCAAATAGTGATTTCCAGCCGTCTGGGTTCGAAACAGCTATTTCTGGTAGGGCAGTAAAAAAAACACGAGTTTCGAGCAGTTCTTGGACAGAATAGTGATTTTGGTCAGTCGGGGGCAGAATCGTCATTTTTGGCTGTCCGACGGGCCGGTGTCGTTCTCCGGCTGTCCGGGACCCAAAGAGTGATTTCCAGCCGTCTGGGTCCGAGACTGCGATTTCTGGTGGGGTAGTCGAAAAATCACGAGTTTCGGGCAGTTCTGGGCCTGAACAATGATTTTGGCCGGTCGGGGGCGGAATCGACATTTTTGGCTGTCCGACGGGCTGGTGTCGTTCTCAGGATGTTCGAAACCCAAATAGTGATTTCCAGCCGTCTGGGTCCGAAACAGCTATTTCTGGTAGGGCAGTCAAAAAAACACGTGTTTCGAGCAGTTCCCGGCCCGAACAGTGATTTTGGCCGGTCGGGGGCGGAATCGACATTTTTGGCTGTCCGACGGGCTGGTGTCGTTCTCAGGATGTTCGAAACCCAAATAGTGATTTCCAGCCGTCTGGGTTCGAAACAGCTATTTCTGGTAGGGCAGTAAAAAAAACACGAGTTTCGAGCAGTTCCCGGACAGAATAGTGATTTTGGTCAGTCGGGGGCAGAATCGTCATTTTTGGCTGTCCGACGGGCCGGTGTCGTTCTCAGGATGTTCGAAACCCAAATAGTGATTTCCAGCCGTCTGGGTCCGAAACAGCTATTTCTGGTAGGGCAGTCAAAAAAACACGTGTTTCGAGCAGTTCCCGGCCCGAACAGTGATTTTGGCCGGTCGGGGGCGGAATCGACATTTTTGGCTGTCCGACGGGCTGGGGTCGTTCTCAGGATGTTCGAAACCCAAATAGTGATTTCCAGCCGTCTGGGTTCGAAACAGCTATTTCTGGTTGGGCAGTAAAAAAATCACGAGTTTCGGGCAGTTCTGGGCCTGAACAATGATTTTGCCCGGTCGGGGGCGGAACCAACATTTTTGGCTGTCCGACGGGCCGGTGTCGTTCTCAGGATGTTCGGAAACCAAATACTGATTTCCAGCCGTCTGGGTCCGAAACAGCTATTTCTGGTAGGGCAGTCAAAAAAACACGTGTTTCGAGCAGTTCCCGGCCCGAACAGTGATTTTGGCCGGTCGGGGGCGGAATCGACATTTTTGGCTGTCCGACGGGCTGGTGTCGTTCTCAGGATGTTCGAAACCCAAATAGTGATTTCCAGCCGTCTGGGTCCGAAACAGCTATTTCTGGTAGGGCAGTCAAAAAAACCCGTGTTTCGAGCAGTGCCCGGCCCGAACAGTGATTTTGGCCGGTCGGGGGCGGAATCGACATTTTTGGCTGTCCGACGGGCTGGTGTCGTTCTCAGGATGTTCGAAACCCAAATAGTGATTTCCAGCCGTCTGGGTTCGAAACAGCTATTTCTGGTAGGGCAGTAAAAAAAACACGAGTTTCGAGCAGTTCTTGGACAGAATAGTGATTTTGGTCAGTCGGGGGCAGAATCGTCATTTTTGGCTGTCCGACGGGCCGGTGTCGTTCTCCGGCTGTCCGGGACCCAAAGAGTGATTTCCAGCCGTCTGGGTCCGAGACTGCGATTTCTGGTGGGGTAGTCGAAAAATCACGAGTTTCGGGCAGTTCTGGGCCTGAACAATGATTTTGGCCGGTCGGGGGCGGAATCGACATTTTTGGCTGTCCGACGGGCTGGTGTCGTTCTCAGGATGTTCGAAACCCAAATAGTGATTTCCAGCCGTCTGGGTCCGAAACAGCTATTTCTGGTAGGGCAGTCAAAAAAACACGTGTTTCGAGCAGTTCCCGGCCCGAACAGTGATTTTGGCCGGTCGGGGGCGGAATCGACATTTTTGGCTGCCCGACGGGCTGGTGTCGTTCTCAGGATGTTCGAAACCCAAATAGTGATTTCCAGCCGTCTGGGTTCGAAACAGCTATTTCTGGTAGGGCAGTAAAAAAAACACGAGTTTCGAGCAGTTCCCGGACAGAATAGTGATTTTGGTCAGTCGGGGGCAGAATCGTCATTTTTGGCTGTCCGACGGGCCGGTGTCGTTCTCAGGATGTTCGAAACCCAAATAGTGATTTCCAGCCGTCTGGGTCCGAAACAGCTATTTCTGGTAGGGCAGTCAAAAAAACACGTGTTTCGAGCAGTTCCCGGCCCGAACAGTGATTTTGGCCGGTCGGGGGCGGAATCGACATTTTTGGCTGTCCGACGGGCTGGGGTCGTTCTCAGGATGTTCGAAACCCAAATAGTGATTTCCAGCCGTCTGGGTTCGAAACAGCTATTTCTGGTTGGGCAGTAAAAAAATCACGAGTTTCGGGCAGTTCTGGGCCTGAACAATGATTTTGGCCGGTCGGGGGCGGAATCGTCTTTTTTGGCTGTCCGACGGGCCGGTGTCGTTCTCCGGCTGTCCGGGACCCAAATAGTGATTTCCAGCCGTCTGGGTCCGAGATTGCGATTTCTGGTGGGGCAGTCGAAAAATCACGAGTTTCGGGCAGTTCTGGGCCTGAACAATGATTTTGGCCGGTCGGGGGCGGAATCGACATTTTTGGCTGTCCGACGGGCTGGTTTCGTTCTCAGGATGTTCGAAACCCAAATAGTGATTTCCAGCCGTCTAGGTCCGAAACTGCTATTTCTGGTAGGGCAGTCAAAAAAACACGTGTTTCGAGCAGTGCCCGGCCCGAACAGTGATTTTGGCCGGTCGGGGGCGGAATCGACATTTTTGGCTGTCCGACGGGCTGGTGTCGTTCTCAGGATGTTCGAAACCCAAATAGTGATTTCCAGCCGTCTGGGTTCGAAACAGCTATTTCTGGTAGGGCAGTAAAAAAAACACGAGTTTCGAGCAGTTCTTGGACAGAATAGTGATTTTGGTCTGTCGGGGGCAGAATCGTCATTTTTGGCTGTCCGACGGGCCGGTGTCGTTCTCCGGCTGTCCGGGACCCAAAGAGTGATTTCCAGCCGTCTGGGTCCGAGACTGCGATTTCTGGTGGGGCAGTCGAAAAATCACGAGTTTCGGGCAGTTCTGGGCCTGAACAATGATTTTGGCCGGTCGGGGGCGGAATCGACATTTTTGGCTGTCCGACGGGCTGGTGTCGTTCTCAGGATGTTCGAAACCCAAATAGTGATTTCCAGCCGTCTGGGTCCGAAACAGCTATTTCTGGTAGGGCAGTCAAAAAAACACGTGTTTCGAGCAGTTCCCGGACAGAATAGTGATTTTGGTCAGTCGGGGGCAGAATCGTCATTTTTGGCTGTCCGACGGGCCGGTGTCGTTCTCAGGATGTTCGAAACCCAAATAGTGATTTCCAGCCGTCTGGGTCCGAAACAGCTATTTCTGGTAGGGCAGTCAAAAAAACACGTGTTTCGAGCAGTTCCCGGCCCGAACAGTGATTTTGGCCGGTCGGGGGCGGAATCGACATTTTTGGCTGTCCGACGGGCTGGTGTCGTTCTCAGGATGTTCGAAACCCAAATAGTGATTTCCAGCCGTCTAGGTTCGAAACAGCTATTTCTGGTTGGGCAGTAAAAAAATCACGAGTTTCGGGCAGTTCTGGGCCTGAACAATGATTTTGGCCGGTCGGGGGCGGAATCGTCATTTTTGGCTGTCCGACGGGCCGGTGTCGTTCTCCGGCTGTCCGGGACCCAAATAGTGATTTCCAGCCGTCTGGGTCCGAGACTGCGATTTCTGGTGGGGCAGTCGAAAAATCACGAGTTTCGGGCAGTTCTGGGCCTAAACAAGGATTTTGGCCGGTCGGGGGCGGAATCAACATTTTTGGCTGTCCGACGGGCCGGTGTCGTTCTCAGGATGTTCGGAAACCAAATACTGATTTCCAGCCGTCTGGGTCCGAAACAGCTATTTCTAGTAGGGCAGTCATAAAAACCCGAGTTTCGAGCAGTTCCCGACCCGAACAGTGATTTTGGCCGGTCGGGGGCAGAATCGACATTTTTGGCTGTCCGACGGGCCGGTGTCATTCTCAGGATGTTCGGAACCCAAATAGTGATTTCCAGCCGTCTGGGTCCGAAACTGCTATTTCTAGTAGGGCAGTTAAAAAAACACGAGTTTCGAGCAGTTCCCGGGCAGAACAGTGATTTTGGTCAGTCGGGGGCAGAATCGTCATTTTTGGCTGTCCGACGGGCCGGTGTCGTTCTCAGGCTGCCCAGGACCCAAATAGTGATTTCCAGCCGTCTGGGTCCGAGACTGCGATTTCTGGGGGGGCAGTCGAGAAATCACGAGTTTCGGGCAGTTCTGGGCCTGAACAATGATTTCGGCCGGTCGGGGGCGGAATCGACATTTTTGGCTGTCCGACGGGCTGGTGTCGTTCCAAGGATGTTCGAAACCCAAATAGTGATTTCCAGCCGTCTGGGTCCGAGATTGCGATTTCTGGTGGGGCAGTCGAAAAATCACGAGTTTCGGGCAGTTCTGGGCCTGAACAATGATTATGGCCGGTCGGGGGCGGAATCGACATTTTTGGCTGTCTGACGGGCCGGTGTCGTTCTCAGGATGTTCGAAACCCAAATAGTGATTTCCAGCCGTCTGGGTCCGAAACAGCTATTTCTGGTAGGGCAGTCAAAAAAACACGTGTTTCGAGCAGTTCCCGGCCCGAACAGTGATTTTGGCCGGTCGGGGGCGGAATCGACATTTTTGGCTGTCCGACGGGCTGGTGTCGTTCTCAGGATGTTCGAAACCCAAATAGTGATTTCCAGCCGTCTGGGTTCGAAACTGCTATTTCTGGTAGGGCAGTAAAAAAAACACGAGTTTCGAGCAGTTCTTGGACAGAATAGTGATTTTGGTCAGTCGGGGGCAGAATCGTCATTTTTGGCTGTCCGACGGGCCGGTGTCGTTCTCCGGCTGTCCGGGACCCAAATAGTGATTTCCAGCCGTCTGGGTCCGAGACTGCGATTTCTGGTGGGGCAGTCGAAAAATCACGAGTTTCGGGCAGTTCTGGGCCTAAACAAGGATTTTGGCCGGTCGGGGGCGGAATCAACATTTTTGGCTGTCCGACGGGCCGGTGTCGTTCTCAGGATGTTCGGAAACCAAATACTGATTTCCAGCCGTCTGGGTCCGAAACAGCTATTTCTAGTAGGGCAGTCAAAAAAACCCGAGTTTCGAGCAGTTCCCGGCCCGAACAGTGATTTTGGCCGGTCGGGGGCAGAATCGACATTTTTGGCTGTCCGACGGGCCGGTGTCATTCTCCGGATGTTCGGAACCCAAATAGTGATTTCCAGCCGTCTGGGTCCGAAACAGCTATTTCTAGTAGGGCGGTTAAAAAAACACGAGTTTCGAGCAGTTCCCGGGCAGAACAGTGATTTTGGTCAGTCGGGGGCAGAATCGTCATTTTTGGCTATCCGACGGGCCGGTGTCGTTCTCAGGCTGTCCAGGACCCAAATAGTGATTTCCAGCCGTCTGGGTCCGAGACTGCGATTTCTGGGGGGGCAGTCGAAAAATCACGAGTTTCGGGCAGTTCTGGGCCTGAACAATGATTTTGGCCGGTCGGGGGCGGAATCGACATTTTTGGCTGTCCGACGGGCCGGTGTCGTTCTCAGGATGTTCGGAACCCAAATAGTGATTTCCAGCCGTCTTGGTCCGAAACTGCTATTTCTAGTAGGGCAGTTAAAAAAACACGAGTTTCGAGCAGTTCCCGGACAGAACAGTGATTTTGGTCAGTCGGGTGCAGAATCGTCATTTTTGGCTGTTCGACGGGCCGGTGTCGTTCTCGGGCTGTTCGGGACCCAAATAGTGATTTCCAGCCGTCTGGGTCCGAGACTGCGATTTCTGGGGGGGCAGTCGAAAAATCACGAGTTTCGGGCAGTTCTGGGCCTGAACAATGATTTTGGCCGGTCGGGGGCGGAATCGACATTTTTGGCTGTCCGACGGGCTGGTGTCGTTCCCAGGATGTTCGAAACCCAAATAGTGATTTCCAGCCGTCTGGGTCCGAGATTGCGATTTCTGGTGGGGCAGTCGAAAAATCACGAGTTTCGGGCAGTTCTGGGCCTGAACAATGATTTTGGCCGGTCGGGGGCGGAATCGACATTTTTGGCTGTCCGACGGGCCGGTGTCGTTCTCAGGATGTTCGAAACCCAAATACCGATTTCCAGCCGTCTGGGTCCGAAACAGCTATTTCTAGTAGGGCAGTCAATAAAACCCGAGTTTCGAGCAGTTCCCGGCCCGAACAGTGATTTTGGCCGGTCGGGGGCAGAATCGACATTTTTGGCTGTCCGACGGGCCGGTGTCATTCTCAGGATGTTCGGAACCCAAATAGTGATTTCTAGCCGTCTTGGTCCGAAACTGCTATTTCTAGTAGGGCAGTTAAAAAAACACGAGTTTCGAGCAATTCCCGGACAGAATAGTGATTTTGGTCAGTTGGGGGCAGAATCGTCATTTTTGGCTGTCCGACGGGCCGGTGTCGTACTCCGGCTGTTCGGGACCCAAATAGTGATTTCCAGCCGTCTGGGTCCGAGACTGCGATTTCCGGAGGGGCAGTCGAAAAATCACGAGTTTCGGGCAGTTCTGGGCCTGAACAATGATTTTGGCCGGTCGGGGGCGGAATCAACATTTTTGGCTGTCCGACGAGCCGGTGTCGTTCTCAGGATGTTCGAAACCCAAATAGTGATTTCCAGCCGTCTGGGTCCGAAACAGCTATTTCTAGTAGGGCAGTCAATAAAACCCGAGTTTCGAGCAGTTCCCGGCCCGAACAGTGATTTTGGCCGGTCGGGGGCAGAATCGACATTTTTGGCTGTCCGACAGGCCGGTGTCATTCTCAGGATGTTCGGAACCCAAATAGTGATTTCCAGCCGTCTTGGTCCGAAACTGCTATTTCTAGTAGGGCAGTTAAAAAAACACGAGTTTCAAGCAATTCCCGGACAGAATAGTGATTTTGGTCAGTTGGGGGCAGAATCGTCATTTTTGGCTGTCCGACGGGCCGGTGTCGTACTCCGGCTGTTCGGGACCCAAATAGTGATTTCCAGCCGTCTGGGTCCGAGACTGCGATTTCTGGTGGGGCAGTCGAAAAATCACGAGTTTCGGGCAGTTCTGGGCCTGAACAATGATTTTGGCCGGTCGGGGGCGGAATCGACATTTTTGGCTGTCCGACGGGCCGGTGTCGTTCTCAGGATGTTCGAAACCCAAATAGTGATTTCCAGCCGTCTGGGTCCGAAACAGCTATTTCTGGTAGGGCAGTCAAAAAAACACGTGTTTCGAGCAGTTCCCGGCCCGAACAGTGATTTTGGCCGGTCGGGGGCGGAATCGACATTTTTGGCTGTCCGACGGGCTGGTGTCGTTCTCAGGATGTTCGAAACCCAAATAGTGATTTCCAGCCGTCTGGGTTCGAAACAGCTATTTCTGGTAGGGCAGTAAAAAAAACACGAGTTTCGAGCAGTTCTTGGACAGAATAGTGATTATGGTCAGTCGGGGGCAGAATCGTCATTTTTGGCTGTCCGACGGGCCGGTGTCGTTCTCCGGCTGTCCGGGACCCAAATAGTGATTTCCAGCCGTCTGGGTCCGAGACTGCGATTTCTGGTGGGGCAGTCGAAAAATCACGAGTTTCGGGCAGTTCTGGGCCTAAACAAGGATTTTGGCCGGTCGGGGGCGGAATCAACATTTTTGGCTGTCCGACGGGCCGGTGTCGTTCTCAGGATGTTCGGAAACCAAATACTGATTTCCAGCCGTCTGGGTCCGAAACAGCTATTTCTAGTAGGGCAGTCAAAAAAACCCGAGTTTCGAGCAGTTCCCGGCCCGAACAGTGATTTTGGCCGGTCGGGGGCAGAATCGACATTTTTGGCTGTCCGACGGGCCGGTGTCATTCTCAGGATGTTCGGAACCCAAATAGTGATTTCCAGCCGTCTGGGTCCGAAACTGCTATTTCTAGTAGGGCAGTTAAAAAAACACGAGTTTCGAGCAGTTCCCGGGCAGAACAGTGATTTTGGTCAGTCGGGGGCAGAATCGTCATTTTTGGCTGTCCGACGGGCCGGTGTCGTTCTCAGGCTGCCCAGGACCCAAATAGTGATCTCCAGCCGTCTGGGTCCGAGACTGCGATTTCTGGGGGGGCAGTCGAGAAATCACGAGTTTCGGGCAGTTCTGGGCCTGAACAATGATTTTGGCCGGTCGGGGGCGGAATCGACATTTTTGCCTGTCCGACGGGCTGGTGTCATTCTCAGGATGTTCGGAACCCAAATAGTGATTTCCAGCCGTCTGGGTCCGAAACTGCTATTTCTGGTAGGGCAGTTAAAAAAACACGAGTTTCGAGCAGTTCCCGCGCAGAACAGTGATTTTGGTCAGTCGGGGGCAGAATCGTCATTTTTGGCTGTCCGACGGGCCGGTGTCGTTCTCAGGCTGTCCAGGACCCAAATAGTGATTTCCAGCCGTCTGGGTCCGAGACTGCGATTTCTGGGGGGGCAGTCGAAAAATCACGAGTTTCGGGCAGTTCTGGGCCTGAACAATGATTTTGGCCGGTCGGGGGCGGAATCGACATTTTTGGCTGTCCGACGGGCCGGTGTCGTTCTCAGGATGTTCGAAACCCAAATAGTGATTTCCAGCCGTCTGGGTCCGAAACAGCTATTTCTGGTAGGGCAGTCAAAAAAACACGTGTTTCCAGCAGTTCCCGGCCCGAACAGTGATTTTGGCCGGTCGGGGGCGGAATCGACATTTTTGGCTGTCCGACGGGCTGGTGTCGTTCTCAGGATGTTCGGAACCCAAATAGTGATTTCCAGCCGTCTGGGTCCGAAACAGCTATTTCTAGTAGGGCGGTTAAAAAAACACGAGTTTCGAGCAGTTCTTGGACAGAATAGTGATTTTGGTCAGTCGGGGGCAGAATCGTCATTTTTGGCTGTCCGACGGGCCGGTGTCGTTCTCCGGCTGTCCGGGACCCAAATAGTGATTTCCAGCCGTCTGGGTCCGAGACTGCGATTTCTGGGGGGGCAGTCGAAAAATCACGAGTTTCGGGCAGTTCTGGGCCTGAACAATGATTTTGGCCGGTCGGGGGCGGAATCGACATTTTTGGCTGTCCGACGGGCCGGTGTCGTTCTCAGGATGTTCGAAACCCAAATAGTGATTTCCAGCCGTCTGGGTCCGAAACAGCTATTTCTGGTAGGGCAGTCAAAAAAACACGTGTTTCGAGCAGTTCCCGGCCCGAACAGTGATTTTGGCCGGTCGGGGGCGGAATCGACATTTTTGGCTGTCCGACGGGCTGGTGTCGTTCTCAGGATGTTCGGAACCCAAATAGTGATTTCCAGCCGTCTGGGTCCGAAACAGCTATTTCTAGTAGGGCGGTTAAAAAAACACGAGTTTCGAGCAGTTCTTGGACAGAATAGTGATTTTGGTCAGTCGGGGGCAGAATCGTCATTTTTGGCTGTCCGACGGGCCGGTGTCGTTCTCCGGCTGTCCGGGACCCAAATAGTGATTTCCAGCCGTCTGGGTCCGAGACTGCGATTTCTGGTGGGGCAGTCGAAAAATCACGAGTTTCGGGCAGTTCTGGGCCTAAACAAGGATTTTGGCCGGTCGGGGGCGGAATCAACATTTTTGGCTGTCCGACGGGCCGGTGTCGTTCTCAGGATGTTCGGAAACCAAATACTGATTTCCAGCCGTCTGGGTCCGAGACAGCTATTTCTAGTAGGGCAGTCAAAAAAACCCGAGTTTCGAGCAGTTCCCGGCCCGAACAGTGATTTTGGCCGGTCGGGGGCAGAATCGACATTTTTGGCTGTCCGACGGGCCGGTGTCATTCTCAGGATGTTCGGAACCCAAATAGTGATTTCCAGCCGTCTGGGTCCGAAACTGCTATTTCTAGTAGGGCAGTTAAAAAAACACGAGTTTCGAGCAGTTCCCGGGCAGAACAGTGATTTTGGTCAGCCGGGGGCAGAATCGTCATTTTTGGCTGTCCGACGGGCCGGTGTCGTTCTCAGGCTGCCCAGGACCCAAATAGTGATTTCCAGCCGTCTGGGTCCGAGACTGCGATTTCTGGGGGGGCAGTCGAGAAATCACGAGTTTCGGGCAGTTCTGGGCCTGAACAATGATTTTGGCCGGTCGGGGGCGGAATCGACATTTTTGCCTGTCCGACGGGCTGGTGTCATTCTCAGGATGTTCGGAACCCAAATAGTGATTTCCAGCCGTCTGGGTCCGAAACTGCTATTTCTAGTAGGGCAGTTAAAAAAACACGAGTTTCGAGCAGTTCCCGGGCAGAACAGTGATTTTGGTCAGTCGGGGGCAGAATCGTCATTTTTGGCTGTCCGACGGGCCGGTGTCGTTCTCAGGCTGTCCAGGACCCAAATAGTGATTTCCAGCCGTCTGGGTCCGAGACTGCGATTTCTGGGGGGGCAGTCGAAAAATCACGAGTTTCGGGCAGTTCTGGGCCTGAACAATGATTTTGGCCGGTCGGGGGCGGAATCGACATTTTTGGCTGTCCGACGGGCTGGTGTCGTTCCTAGGATGTTCGAAACCCAAATAGTGATTTCCAGCCGTCTGGGTCCGAGATTGCGATTTCTGGTGGGGCAGTCGAAAAATCACGAGTTTCGGGCAGTTCTGGGCCTGAACAATGATTTTGGCCGGTCGGGGGCGGAATCGACATTTTTGGCTGTCCGACGGGCCGGTGTCGTTCTCAGGATGTTCGAAACCCAAATAGTGATTTCCAGCCGTCTGGGTCCGAAACAGCTATTTCTGGTAGGGCAGTCAAAAAAACACGTGTTTCGAGCAGTTCCCGGCCCGAACAGTGATTTTGGCCGGTCGGGGGCGGAATCGACATTTTTGGCTGTCCGACGGGCTGGTGTCGTTCTCAGGATGTTCGAAACCCAAATAGTGATTTCAAGATGTCTGGGTTCGAAACAGCTATTTCTGGTAGGGCAGTAAAAAAAACACGAGTTTCGAGCAGTTCTTGGACAGAATAGTGATTTTGGTCAGTCGGGGGCAGAATCGTCATTTTTGGCTGTCCGACGGGCCGGTGTCGTTCTCCGGCTGTCCGGGACCCAAATAGTGATTTCCAGCCGTCTGGGTCCGAGACTGCGATTTCTGGTGGGGCAGTCGAGAAATCACGAGTTTCGGGCAGTTCTGGGCCTGAACAATGATTTTGGCCGGTCGGGGGCGGAATCGACATTTTTGCCTGTCCGACGGGCTGGTGTCATTCTCAGGATGTTCGGAACCCAAATAGTGATTTCCAGCCGTCTGGGTCCGAAACTGCTATTTCTGGTAGGGCAGTTAAAAAAACACGAGTTTCGAGCAGTTCCCGCGCAGAACAGTGATTTTGGTCAGTCGGGGGCAGAATCGTCATTTTTGGCTGTCCGACGGGCCGGTGTCGTTCTCAGGCTGTCCAGGACCCAAATAGTGATTTCCAGCCGTCTGGGTCCGAGACTGCGATTTCTGGGGGGGCAGTCGAAAAATCACGAGTTTCGGGCAGTTCTGGGCCTGAACAATGATTTTGGCCGGTCGGGGGCGGAATCGACATTTTTGGCTGTCCGACGGGCTGGTGTCGTTCCTAGGATGTTCGAAACCCAAATAGTGATTTCCAGCCGTCTGGGTCCGAGATTGCGATTTCTGGTGGGGCAGTCGAAAAATCACGAGTTTCGGGCAGTTCTGGGCCTGAACAATGATTTTGGCCGGTCGGGGGCGGAATCGACATTTTTGGCTGTCCGACGGGCCGGTGTCGTTCTCAGGATGTTCGAAACCCAAATAGTGATTTCCAGCCGTCTGGGTCCGAAACAGCTATTTCTGGTAGGGCAGTCAAAAAAACACGTGTTTCGAGCAGTTCCCGGCCCGAACAGTGATTTTGGCCGGTCGGGGGCGGAATCGACATTTTTGGCTGTCCGACGGGCTGGTGTCGTTCTCAGGATGTTCGAAACCCAAATAGTGATTTCAAGATGTCTGGGTTCGAAACAGCTATTTCTGGTAGGGCAGTAAAAAAAACACGAGTTTCGAGCAGTTCTTGGACAGAATAGTGATTTTGGTCAGTCGGGGGCAGAATCGTCATTTTTGGCTGTCCGACGGGCCGGTGTCGTTCTCCGGCTGTCCGGGACCCAAATAGTGATTTCCAGCCGTCTGGGTCCGAGACTGCGATTTCTGGTGGGGCAGTCGAAAAATCACGAGTTTCGGGCAGTTCTGGGCCTAAACAAGGATTTTGGTCGGTCGGGGGCGGAATCAACATTTTTGCCTGTCCGACGGGCTGGTGTCATTCTCAGGATGTTCGGAACCCAAATAGTGATTTCCAGCCGTCTGGGTCCGAAACTGCTATTTCTAGTAGGGCAGTTAAAAAAACACGAGTTTCGAGCAGTTCCCGGGCAGAACAGTGATTTTGGTCAGTCGGGGGCAGAATCGTCATTTTTGGCTGTCCGACGGGCCGGTGTCGTTCTCAGGCTGTCCAGGACCCAAATAGTGATTTCCAGCCGTCTGGGTCCGAGACTGCGATTTCTGGGGGGGCAGTCGAAAAATCACGAGTTTCGGGCAGTTCTGGGCCTGAACAATGATTTTGGCCGGTCGGGGGCGGAATCGACATTTTTGGCTGTCCGACGGGCTGGTGTCGTTCCTAGGATGTTCGAAACCCAAATAGTGATTTCCAGCCGTCTGGGTCCGAGATTGCGATTTCTGGTGGGGCAGTCGAAAAATCACGAGTTTCGGGCAGTTCTGGGCCTGAACAATGATTTTGGCCGGTCGGGGGCGGAATCGACATTTTTGGCTGTCCGACGGGCCGGTGTCGTTCTCAGGATGTTCGAAACCCAAATAGTGATTTCCAGCCGTCTGGGTCCGAAACAGCTATTTCTGGTAGGGCAGTCAAAAAAACACGTGTTTCGAGCAGTTCCCGGCCCGAACAGTGATTTTGGCCGGTCGGGGGCGGAATCGACATTTTTGGCTGTCCGACGGGCTGGTGTCGTTCTCAGGATGTTCGAAACCCAAATAGTGATTTCAAGATGTCTGGGTTCGAAACAGCTATTTCTGGTAGGGCAGTAAAAAAAACACGAGTTTCGAGCAGTTCTTGGACAGAATAGTGATTTTGGTCAGTCGGGGGCAGAATCGTCATTTTTGGCTGTCCGACGGGCCGGTGTCGTTCTCCGGCTGTCCGGGACCCAAATAGTGATTTCCAGCCGTCTGGGTCCGAGACTGCGATTTCTGGTGGGGCAGTCGAAAAATCACGAGTTTCGGGCAGTTCTGGGCCTAAACAAGGATTTTGGTCGGTCGGGGGCGGAATCAACATTTTTGGCTGTCCGACGGGCCGGTGTCGTTCTCAGGATGTTCGGAAACCAAATACTGATTTCCAGCCGTCTGGGTCCGAAACAGCTATTTCTAGTAGGGCAGTCAAAAAAACCTGAGTTTCGAGCAGTTCCCGGCCCGAACAGTGATTTTGGCCGGTCGGGGGCAGAATCGACATTTTTGGCTGTCCGACGGGCCGGTGTCATTCTCAGGATGTTCGGAACCCAAATAGTGATTTCCAGCCGTCTGGGTCCGAAACAGCTATTTCTAGTAGGGCGGTTAAAAAAACACGAGTTTCGAGCAGTTCCCGGGCAGAATAGTGATTTTGGTCAGTCGGGGGCAGAATCGTCATTTTTGGCTGTCCGACGAGCCGGTGTCGTTCGCAGGCTGTCCAGGACCCAAATAGTGATTTCCAGCCGTCTGGGTCCGAGACTGCGATTTCTGGGGGGGCAGTCGAAAAATCACGAGTTTCGGGCAGTTCTGGGCCTGAACAATGATTTTGGCCGGTCGGGGGCGGAATCGACATTTTTGGCTGTCCGACGGGCTGGTGTCGTTCCTAGGATGTTCGAAACCCAAATAGTGATTTCCAGCCGTCTGGGTCCGAGATTGCGATTTCTGGTGGGGCAGTCGAAAAATCACGAGTTTCGGGCAGTTCTGGGCCTGAACAATGATTTTGGCCGGTCGGGGGCGGAATCGTCATTTTTGGCTGTCCGACGGGCCGGTGTCGTTCTCAGGATGTTCGAAACCCAAATAGTGATTTCCAGCCGCCTGGGTCCGAAACAGCTATTTCTGGTAGGGCAGTAAAAAAAACACGAGTTTCGAGCAGTTCTTGGACAGAATAGTGATTTTGGTCAGTCGGGGGCAGAATCGTCATTTTTGGCTGTCCGACGGGCCGGTGTCGTTCTCCGGCTGTCCGGGACCCAAATAGTGATTTCCAGCCGTCTGGGTCCGAGACTGCGATTTCTGGTGGGGCAGTCGAAAAATCACGAGTTTCGGGCAGTTCTGGGCCTAAACAAGGATTTTGGTCGGTCGGGGGCGGAATCAACATTTTTGGCTGTCCGACGGGCCGGTGTCGTTCTCAGGATGTTCGGAAACCAAATACTGATTTCCAGCCGTCTGGGTCCGAAACAGCTATTTCTAGTAGGGCAGTCAAAAAAACCTGAGTTTCGAGCAGTTCCCGGCCCGAACAGTGATTTTGGCCGGTCGGGGGCAGAATCGACATTTTTGGCTGTCCGACGGGCCGGTGTCATTCTCAGGATGTTCGGAACCCAAATAGTGATTTCCAGCCGTCTGGGTCCGAAACAGCTATTTCTAGTAGGGCGGTTAAAAAAACACGAGTTTCGAGCAGTTCCCGGGCAGAATAGTGATTTTGGTCAGTCGGGGGCAGAATCGTCATTTTTGGCTGTCCGACGAGCCGGTGTCGTTCGCAGGCTGTCCAGGACCCAAATAGTGATTTCCAGCCGTCTGGGTCCGAGACTGCGATTTCTGGGGGGGCAGTCGAAAAATCACGAGTTTCGGGCAGTTCTGGGCCTGAACAATGATTTTGGCCGGTCGGGGGCGGAATCGACATTTTTGGCTGTCCGACGGGCTGGTGTCGTTCCTAGGATGTTCGAAACCCAAATAGTGATTTCCAGCCGTCTGGGTCCGAGATTGCGATTTCTGGTGGGGCAGTCGAAAAATCACGAGTTTCGGGCAGTTCTGGGCCTGAACAATGATTTTGGCCGGTCGGGGGCGGAATCGTCATTTTTGGCTGTCCGACGGGCCGGTGTCGTTCTCAGGATGTTCGAAACCCAAATAGTGATTTCCAGCCGCCTGGGTCCGAAACAGCTATTTCTGGTAGGGCAGTAAAAAAAACACGAGTTTCGAGCAGTTCTTGGACAGAATAGTGATTTTGGTCAGTCGGGGGCAGAATCGTCATTTTTGGCTGTCCGACGGGCCGGTGTCGTTCTCCGGCTGTCCGGGACCCAAATAGTGATTTCCAGCCGTCTGGGTCCGAGACTGCGATTTCTGGTGGGGCAGTCGAAAAATCACGAGTTTCGGGCAGTTCTGGGCCTAAACAAGGATTTTGGTCGGTCGGGGGCGGAATCAACATTTTTGGCTGTCCGACGGGCCGGTGTCGTTCTCAGGATGTTCGGAAACCGAATACTGATTTCCAGCCGTCTGGGTCCGAAACAGCTATTTCTGGTAGGGCAGTCAAAAAAACCCGAGTTTCGAGCAGTTCCCGGCCCGAACAGTGATTTTGGCCGGTCGGGGGCAGAATCGACATTTTTGGCTGTCCGACGGGCCGGTGTCATTCTCAGGATGTTCGGAACCCAAATAGTGATTTCCAGCCGTCTGGGTCCGAAACAGCTATTTCTAGTAGGGCGGTTAAAAAAACACGAGTTTCGAGCAGTTCCCGGGCAGAACAGTGATTTTGGTCAGTCGGGGGCAGAATCGTCATTTTTGGCTGTCCGACGGGCCGGTGTCGTTCTCAGGCTGCCCAGGACCCAAATAGTGATTTCCAGCCGTCTGGGTCCGAGACTGCGATTTCTGGGGGGGCAGTCGAGAAATCACGAGTTTCGGGCAGTTCTGGGCCTGAACAATGATTTTGGCCGGTCGGGGGCGGAATCGACATTTTTGCCTGTCCGACGGGCTGGTGTCATTCTCAGGATGTTCGGAACCCAAATAGTGATTTCCAGCCGTCTGGGTCCGAAACTGCTATTTCTGGTAGGGCAGTTAAAAAAACACGAGTTTCGAGCAGTTCCCGCGCAGAACAGTGATTTTGGTCAGTCGGGGGCAGAATCGTCATTTTTGGCTGTCCGACGGGCCGGTGTCGTTCTCAGGCTGTCCAGGACCCAAATAGTGATTTCCAGCCGTCTGGGTCCGAGACTGCGATTTCTGGGGGGGCAGTCGAAAAATCACGAGTTTCGGGCAGTTCTGGGCCTGAACAATGATTTTGGCCGGTCGGGGGCGGAATCGACATTTTTGGCTGTCCGACGGGCTGGTGTCGTTCCAAGGATGTTCGAAACCCAAATAGTGATTTCCAGCCGTCTGGGTCCGAGATTGCGATTTCTGGTGGGGCAGTCGAAAAATCACGAGTTTCGGGCAGTTCTGGGCCTGAACAATGATTTTGGCCGGTCGGGGGCGGAATCGACATTTTTGGCTGTCCGACGGGCCGGTGTCGTTCTCAGGATGTTCGAAACCCAAATAGTGATTTCCAGCCGTCTGGGTCCGAAACAGCTATTTCTGGTAGGGCAGTCAAAAAAACACGTGTTTCGAGCAGTTCCCGGCCCGAACAGTGATTTTGGCCGGTCGGGGGCGGAATCGACATTTTTGGCTGTCCGACGGGCTGGTGTCGTTCTCAGGATGTTCGAAACCCAAATAGTGATTTCAAGATGTCTGGGTTCGAAACAGCTATTTCTGGTAGGGCAGTAAAAAAAACACGAGTTTCGAGCAGTTCTTGGACAGAATAGTGATTTTGGTCAGTCGGGGGCAGAATCGTCATTTTTGGCTGTCCGACGGGCCGGTGTCGTTCTCCGGCTGTCCGGGACCCAAATAGTGATTTCCAGCCGTCTGGGTCCGAGACTGCGATTTCTGGTGGGGCAGTCGAAAAATCACGAGTTTCGGGCAGTTCTGGGCCTAAACAAGGATTTTGGTCGGTCGGGGGCGGAATCAACATTTTTGGCTGTCCGACGGGCCGGTGTCGTTCTCAGGATGTTCGGAAACCGAATACTGATTTCCAGCCGTCTGGGTCCGAAACAGCTATTTCTAGTAGGGCAGTCAAAAAAACCCGAGTTTCGAGCAGTTCCCGGCCCGAACAGTGATTTTGGCCGGTCGGGGGCAGAATCGACATTTTTGGCTGTCCGACGGGCCGGTGTCATTCTCAGGATGTTCGGAACCCAAATAGTGATTTCCAGCCGTCTGGGTCCGAAACAGCTATTTCTAGTAGGGCGGTTAAAAAAACACGAGTTTCGAGCAGTTCTCGGGCAGAACAGTGATTTTGGTCAGTCGGGGGCAGAATCGTCATTTTTGGCTGTCCGACGGGCCGGTGTCGTTCTCAGGCTGCCCAGGACCCAAATAGTGATTTCCAGCCGTCTGGGTCCGAGACTGCGATTTCTGGGGGGGCAGTCGAGAAATCACGAGTTTCGGGCAGTTCTGGGCCTGAACAATGATTTTGGCCGGTCGGGGGCGGAATCGACATTTTTGCCTGTCCGACGGGCTGGTGTCATTCTCAGGATGTTCGGAACCCAAATAGTGATTTCCAGCCGTCTGGGTCCGAAACTGCTATTTCTGGTAGGGCAGTTAAAAAAACACGAGTTTCGAGCAGTTCCCGCGCAGAACAGTGATTTTGGTCAGTCGGGGGCAGAATCATCATTTTTGGCTGTCCGACGGGCCGGTGTCGTTCTCAGGCTGTCCAGGACCCAAATAGTGATTTCCAGCCGTCTGGGTCCGAGACTGCGATTTCTGGGGGGGCAGTCGAAAAATCACGAGTTTCGGGCAGTTCTGGGCCTGAACAATGATTTTGGCCGGTCAGGGGCGGAATCGACATTTTTGGCTGTCCGACGGGCTGGTGTCGTTCCAAGGATGTTCGAAACCCAAATAGTGATTTCCAGCCGTCTGGGTCCGAGATTGCGATTTCTGGTGGGGCAGTCGAAAAATCACGAGTTTCGGGCAGTTCTGGGCCTGAACAATGATTTTGGCCGGTCGGGGGCGGAATCGACATTTTTGGCTGTCCGACGGGCCGGTGTCGTTCTCAGGATGTTCGAAACCCAAATAGTGATTTCCAGCCGTCTGGGTCCGAAACAGCTATTTCTGGTAGGGCAGTCAAAAAAACACGTGTTTCGAGCAGTTCCCGGCCCGAACAGTGATTTTGGCCGGTCGGGGGCGGAATCGACATTTTTGGCTGTCCGACGGGCTGGTGTCGTTCTCAGGATGTTCGAAACCCAAATAGTGATTTCAAGATGTCTGGGTTCGAAACAGCTATTTCTGGTAGGGCAGTAAAAAAAACACGAGTTTCGAGCAGTTCTTGGACAGAATAGTGATTTTGGTCAGTCGGGGGCAGAATCGTCATTTTTGGCTGTCCGACGGGCCGGTGTCGTTCTCCGGCTGTCCGGGACCCAAATAGTGATTTCCAGCCGTCTGGGTCCGAGACTGCGATTTCTGGTGGGGCAGTCGAAAAATCACGAGTTTCGGGCAGTTCTGGGCCTAAACAAGGATTTTGGTCGGTCGGGGGCGGAATCAACATTTTTGGCTGTCCGACGGGCCGGTGTCGTTCTCAGGATGTTCGGAAACCAAATACTGATTTCCAGCCGTCTGGGTCCGAAACAGCTATTTCCAGTAGGGCAGTCAAAAAAACCTGAGTTTCGAGCAGTTCCCGGCCCGAACAGTGATTTTGGCCGGTCGGGGGCAGAATCGACATTTTTGGCTGTCCGACGGGCCGGTGTCATTCTCAGGATGTTCGGAACCCAAATAGTGATTTCCAGCCGTCTGGGTCCGAAACAGCTATTTCTAGTAGGGCGGTTAAAAAAACACGAGTTTCGAGCAGTTCCCGGGCAGAATAGTGATTTTGGTCAGTCGGGGGCAGAATCGTCATTTTTGGCTGTCCGACGGGCCGGTGTCGTTCGCAGGCTGTCCAGGACCCAAATAGTGATTTCCAGCCGTCTGGGTCCGAGACTGCGATTTCTGGGGGGGCAGTCGAAAAATCACGAGTTTCGGGCAGTTCTGGGCCTGAACAATGATTTTGGCCGGTCGGGGGCGGAATCGACATTTTTGGCTGTCCGACGGGCTGGTGTCGTTCCTAGGATGTTCGAAACCCAAATAGTGATTTCCAGCCGTCTGGGTCCGAGATTGCGATTTCTGGTGGGGCAGTCGAAAAATCACGAGTTTCGGGCAGTTCTGGGCCTGAACAATGATTTTGGCCGGTCGGGGGCGGAATCGTCATTTTTGGCTGTCCGACGGGCCGGTGTCGTTCTCAGGATGTTCGAAACCCAAATAGTGATTTCCAGCCGCCTGGGTCCGAAACAGCTATTTCTGGTAGGGCAGTAAAAAAAACACGAGTTTCGAGCAGTTCTTGGACAGAATAGTGATTTTGGTCAGTCGGGGGCAGAATCGTCATTTTTGGCTGTCCGACGGGCCGGTGTCGTTCTCCGGCTGTCCGGGACCCAAATAGTGATTTCCAGCCGTCTGGGTCCGAGACTGCGATTTCTGGTGGGGCAGTCGAAAAATCACGAGTTTCGGGCAGTTCTGGGCCTAAACAAGGATTTTGGTCGGTCGGGGGCGGAATCAACATTTTTGGCTGTCCGACGGGCCGGTGTCGTTCTCAGGATGTTCGGAAACCAAATACTGATTTCCAGCCGTCTGGGTCCGAAACAGCTATTTCTAGTAGGGCAGTCAAAAAAACCCGAGTTTCGAGCAGTTCCCGGCCCGAACAGTGATTTTGGCCGGTCGGGGGCAGAATCGACATTTTTGGCTGTCCGACGGGCCGGTGTCATTCTCAGGATGTTCGGAACCCAAATAGTGATTTCCAGCCGTCTGGGTCCGAAACAGCTATTTCTAGTAGGGCGGTTAAAAAAACACGAGTTTCGAGCAGTTCCCGGGCAGAACAGTGATTTTGGTCAGTCGGGGGCAGAATCGTCATTTTTGGCTGTCCGACGGGCCGGTGTCGTTCGCAGGCTGTCCAGGACCCAAATAGTGATTTCCAGCCGTCTGGGTCCGAGACTGCGATTTCTGGGGGGGCAGTCGAAAAATCACGAGTTTCGGGCAGTTCTGGGCCTGAACAATGATTTTGGTCGGTCGGGGGCGGAATCGACATTTTTGGCTGTCCGACGGGCTGGTGTCGTTCCTAGGATGTTCGAAACCCAAATAGTGATTTCCAGCCGTCTGGGTCTGAGATTGCGATTTCTGGAGGGGCAGTCGAAAAATCACGAGTTTCGGGCAGTTCTGGGCCTGAACAATGATTTTGGCCGGTCGGGGGCGGAATCGTCATTTTTGGCTGTCCGACGGGCCGGTGTCGTTCTCAGGATGTTCGAAACCCAAATAGTGATTTCCAGCCGTCTGGGTCCGAAACAGCTATTTCTGGTAGGGCAGTCAAAAAAACACGTGTTTCGAGCAGTTCCCGGCCCGAACAGTGATTTTGGCCGGTCGGGGGCGGAATCGACATTTTTGGCTGTCCGACGGGCCGGTGTCGTTCTCAGGATGTTCGAAACCCAAATAGTGATTTCAAGATGTCTGGGTTCGAAACAGCTATTTCTGGTAGGGCAGTAAAAAAAACACGAGTTTCGAGCAGTTCTTGGACAAAATAGTGATTTTGGTCAGTCGGGGGCAGAATCGTCATTTTTGGCTGTCCGACGGGCCGGTGTCGTTCTCAGGCTGTCCAGGACCCAAATAGTGATTTCCAGCCGTCTGGGTCCGAGACTGCGATTTCTGGGGGGGCAGTCGAAAAATCACGAGTTTCGGGCAGTTCTGGGCCTGAACAATGATTTTGGCCGGTCGGGGGCGGAATCGACATTTTTGGCTGTCCAACGGGCCGGTGTCGTTCTCAGGATGTTCGAAACCCAAATAGTGATTTCCAGCCGTCTGGGTCCGAAACAGCTATTTCTGGTAGGGCAGTCAAAAAAACACGTGTTTCGAGCAGTTCCCGGCCCGAACAGTGATTTTGGCCGGTCGGGGGCGGAATCGACATTTTTGGCTGTCCGACGGGCTGGTGTCGTTCTCAGGATGTTCGAAACCCAAATAGTGATTTCAAGCCGTCTGGGTTCGAAACAGCTATTTCTGGTAGGGCAGTAAAAAAATCACGAGTTTCGAGCAGTTCTTGGACAGAATAGTGATTTTGGTCAGTCGGGGGCGGAATCGTCATTTTTGGCTGTCCGACGGGCCGGTGTCGTTCTCCGGCTGTCCGGGACCCAAATAGTGATTTCCAGCCGTCTGGGTCCGAGACTGCGATTTCTGGGGGGGCAGTCGAAAAATCACGAGTTTCGGGCAGTTCTGGGCCTGAACAATGATTTTGGCCGGTCGGGGGCGGAATCGACATTTTTGCCTGTCCGACGGGCTGGTGTCTTTCTCAGGTTGTTCGGAACCCAAATAGTGATTTCCAGCCGTCTGGGTCCGAAACTGCTATTTCTAGTAGGGCAGTTAAAAAAACACGAGTTTCGAGCAGTTCCCGGGCAGAACAGTGATTTTGGTCAGTCGGGGGCAGAATCGTCATTTTTGGCTGTCCGACGGGCCGGTGTCGTTCTCAGGCTGTCCAGGACCCAAATAGTGATTTCCAGCCGTCTGGGTCCGAGACTGCGATTTCTGGGGGGGCAGTCGAAAAATCACGAGTTTCGGGCTGTTCTGGGCCTGAACAATGATTTTGGCCGGTTGGGGGCGGAATCGACATTTTTGGCTGTCCGACGGGCTGGTGTCGTTCCCAGGATGTTCGAAACCCAAATAGTGATTTCCAGCCGTCTGGGTCCGAGATTGCGATTTCTGGTGGGGTAGTCGAAAAATCACGAGTTTCGGGCAGTTCTGGGCCTGAACAATGATTTTGGCCGGTTGGGGGCGGAATCGACATTTTTGGCTGTCCGACGGGCCGGTGTCGTTCTCAGGATGTTCGAAACCCAAATAGTGATTTCCAGCCGTCTGGGTCCGAAACAGCTATTTCTGGTAGGGCAGTCAAAAAAACACGTGTTTCGAGCAGTTCCCGGCCCGAACAGTGATTTTGGCCGGTCGGGGGCGGAATCGACATTTTTGGCTGTCCGACGGGCTGGTGTCGTTCTCAGGATGTTCGAAACCCAAATAGTGATTTCCAGCCGTCTGGGTTCGAAACAGCTATTTCTGGTAGGGCAGTAAAAAAAACACGAGTTTCGAGCAGTTCTTGGACAGAATAGTGATTTTGGTCAGTCGGGGGCAGAATCGTCATTTTTGGCTGTCCGACGGGCCGGTGTCGTTCTCCGGCTGTCCGGGACCCAAATAGTGATTTCCAGCCGTCTGGGTCCGAGACTGCGATTTCTGGTGGGGCAGTCGAAAAATCACGAGTTTCGGGCAGTTCTGGGCCTAAACAAGGATTTTGGCCGGTCGGGGGCGGAATCAACATTTTTGGCTGTCCGACGGGCCGGTGTCGTTCTCAGGATGTTCGGAAACCAAATACTGATTTCCAGCCGTCTGGGTCCGAAACAACTATTTCTAGTAGGGCGGTTAAAAAAACACGAGTTTCGAGCAGTTCCCGGGCAGAACAGTGATTTTGGTCAGTCGGGGGCAGAATCGTCATTTTTGGCTGTCCGACGGGCCGGTGTCGTTCTCAGGCTGCCCAGGACCCAAATAGTGATTTCCAGCCGTCTGGGTCCGAGACTGCGATTTCTGGGGGGGCAGTCGAAAAATCACGAGTTTCGGGCTGTTCTGGGCCTGAACAATGATTTTGGCCGGTTGGGGGCGGAATCGACATTTTTGGCTGTCCGACGGGCTGGTGTCGTTCCCAGGATGTTCGAAACCCAAATAGTGATTTCCAGCCGTCTGGGTCCGAGATTGCGATTTCTGGTGGGGTAGTCGAAAAATCACGAGTTTCGGGCAGTTCTGGGCCTGAACAATGATTTTGGCCGGTTGGGGGCGGAATCGACATTTTTGGCTGTCCGACGGGCCGGTGTCGTTCTCAGGATGTTCGAAACCCAAATAGTGATTTCCAGCCGTCTGGGTCCGAAACAGCTATTTCTGGTAGGGCAGTCAAAAAAACACGTGTTTCGAGCAGTTCCCGGCCCGAACAGTGATTTTGGCCGGTCGGGGGCGGAATCGACATTTTTGGCTGTCCGACGGGCTGGTGTCGTTCTCAGGATGTTCGAAACCCAAATAGTGATTTCCAGCCGTCTGGGTTCGAAACAGCTATTTCTGGTAGGGCAGTAAAAAAAACACGAGTTTCGAGCAGTTCTTGGACAGAATAGTGATTTTGGTCAGTCGGGGGCAGAATCGTCATTTTTGGCTGTCCGACGGGCCGGTGTCGTTCTCCGGCTGTCCGGGACCCAAATAGTGATTTCCAGCCGTCTGGGTCCGAGACTGCGATTTCTGGTGGGGCAGTCGAAAAATCACGAGTTTCGGGCAGTTCTGGGCCTAAACAAGGATTTTGGCCGGTCGGGGGCGGAATCAACATTTTTGGCTGTCCGACGGGCCGGTGTCGTTCTCAGGATGTTCGGAAACCAAATACTGATTTCCAGCCGTCTGGGTCCGAAACAACTATTTCTAGTAGGGCGGTTAAAAAAACACGAGTTTCGAGCAGTTCCCGGGCAGAACAGTGATTTTGGTCAGTCGGGGGCAGAATCGTCATTTTTGGCTGTCCGACGGGCCGGTGTCGTTCTCAGGCTGCCCAGGACCCAAATAGTGATTTCCAGCCGTCTGGGTCCGAGACTGCGATTTCTGGGGGGGCAGTCGAAAAATCACGAGTTTCGGGCTGTTCTGGGCCTGAACAATGATTTTGGCCGGTTGGGGGCGGAATCGACATTTTTGGCTGTCCGACGGGCTGGTGTCGTTCCCAGGATGTTCGAAACCCAAATAGTGATTTCCAGCCGTCTGGGTCCGAGATTGCGATTTCTGGTGGGGTAGTCGAAAAATCACGAGTTTCGGGCAGTTCTGGGCCTGAACAATGATTTTGGCCGGTTGGGGGCGGAATCGACATTTTTGGCTGTCCGACGGGCCGGTGTCGTTCTCAGGATGTTCGAAACCCAAATAGTGATTTCCAGCCGTCTGGGTCCGAAACAGCTATTTCTGGTAGGGCAGTCAAAAAAACACGTGTTTCGAGCAGTTCCCGGCCCGAACAGTGATTTTGGCCGGTCGGGGGCGGAATCGACATTTTTGGCTGTCCGACGGGCTGGTGTCGTTCTCAGGATGTTCGAAACCCAAATAGTGATTTCCAGCCGTCTGGGTTCGAAACAGCTATTTCTGGTAGGGCAGTAAAAAAAACACGAGTTTCGAGCAGTTCTTGGACAGAATAGTGATTTTGGTCAGTCGGGGGCAGAATCGTCATTTTTGGCTGTCCGACGGGCCGGTGTCGTTCTCCGGCTGTCCGGGACCCAAATAGTGATTTCCAGCCGTCTGGGTCCGAGACTGCGATTTCTGGTGGGGCAGTCGAAAAATCACGAGTTTCGGGCAGTTCTGGGCCTAAACAAGGATTTTGGCCGGTCGGGGGCGGAATCAACATTTTTGGCTGTCCGACGGGCCGGTGTCGTTCTCAGGATGTTCGGAAACCAAATACTGATTTCCAGCCGTCTGGGTCCGAAACAACTATTTCTAGTAGGGCGGTTAAAAAAACACGAGTTTCGAGCAGTTCCCGGGCAGAACAGTGATTTTGGTCAGTCGGGGGCAGAATCGTCATTTTTGGCTGTCCGACGGGCCGGTGTCGTTCTCAGGCTGCCCAGGACCCAAATAGTGATTTCCAGCCGTCTGGGTCCGAGACTGCGATTTCTGGGGGGGCAGTCGAAAAATCACGAGTTTCGGGCTGTTCTGGGCCTGAACAATGATTTTGGCCGGTTGGGGGCGGAATCGACATTTTTGGCTGTCCGACGGGCTGGTGTCGTTCCCAGGATGTTCGAAACCCAAATAGTGATTTCCAGCCGTCTGGGTCCGAGATTGCGATTTCTGGTGGGGTAGTCGAAAAATCACGAGTTTCGGGCAGTTCTGGGCCTGAACAATGATTTTGGCCGGTTGGGGGCGGAATCGACATTTTTGGCTGTCCGACGGGCCGGTGTCGTTCTCAGGATGTTCGAAACCCAAATAGTGATTTCCAGCCGTCTGGGTCCGAAACAGCTATTTCTGGTAGGGCAGTCAAAAAAACACGTGTTTCGAGCAGTTCCCGGCCCGAACAGTGATTTTGGCCGGTCGGGGGCGGAATCGACATTTTTGGCTGTCCGACGGGCTGGTGTCGTTCTCAGGATGTTCGAAACCCAAATAGTGATTTCCAGCCGTCTGGGTTCGAAACAGCTATTTCTGGTAGGGCAGTAAAAAAAACACGAGTTTCGAGCAGTTCTTGGACAGAATAGTGATTTTGGTCAGTCGGGGGCAGAATCGTCATTTTTGGCTGTCCGACGGGCCGGTGTCGTTCTCCGGCTGTCCGGGACCCAAATAGTGATTTCCAGCCGTCTGGGTCCGAGACTGCGATTTCTGGTGGGGCAGTCGAAAAATCACGAGTTTCGGGCAGTTCTGGGCCTAAACAAGGATTTTGGCCGGTCGGGGGCGGAATCAACATTTTTGGCTGTCCGACGGGCCGGTGTCGTTCTCAGGATGTTCGGAAACCAAATACTGATTTCCAGCCGTCTGGGTCCGAAACAGCTATTTCTAGTAGGGCAGTCAAAAAAACACGAGTTTCGAGCAGTTCCCGGCCCGAACAGTGATTTTGGCAGGTCGGGGGCAGAATCGACATTTTTGGCTGTCCGACGGGCCGGTGTCATTCTCAGGATGTTCGGAACCCAAATAGTGATTTCCAGCCGTCTGGGTCTGAAACTGCTATTTCTAGTAGGGCAGTTATAAAAACACGAGTTTCGAGCAGTTCCCGGGCAGAACAGTGATTTTGGTCAGTCGGAGGCAGAATCGTCATTTTTGGCTGTCCGACGGGCCGGTGTCGTTCTCAGGCTGTCCAGGACCCAAATAGTGATTTCCAGCCGTCTGGGTCCGAGACTGCGATTTCTGGGGGGGCAGTTGAAAAATCACGAGTTTCGGGCAGTTCTGGGCCTGAACAATGATTTTGGCCGGTCGGGGGCGGAATCGACATTTTTGGCTGTCCGACGGGCTGGAGTCATTCTCAGGATGTTCGGAACCCAAATAGTGATTTCCAGCCGTCTGGGTCCGAAACTGCTATTTCTAGTAGGGCAGTTAAAAAAACACGAGTTTCGAGCAGTTCCCGGACAGAATAGTGATTTTGGTCAGTCGGGGGCAAAATCGTCATTTTTGGCTGTTCGACGGGCCGGTGTCGTTCTCCGGCTGTCCGGGACCCAAAGAGTGATTTCCAGCCGTCTGGGTCCGAGACTACGATTTCTGGGGGGGCAGTCGAAAAATCACGAGTTTCGGGCAGTTCTGGGCCTGAACAATGATTTTGGCCGGTCGGGGGCGGAATCGACATTCTTGGCTGTCCGACGGGCCGGTGTCGTTCTCAGGATGTTCGAAACCCAAATAGTGATTTCCAGCCGTCTGGGTCCGAGACTGTGATTTCTGGTGGGGCAGTCGAAAAATCACGAGTTTCGGGCAGTTCTGGGCCTCAACAATGATTTTGGCCGGTCGGGGGCGGAATCGACATTTTTGGCTGTCCGACGGGCTGGTGTCGTTCTCAGGATGTTCGAAACGCAAATAGTGATTTCCAGCCGTCTGGGTTCGAAACAGCTATTTCTGGTAGGGCAGTAAAAAAAACACGAGTTTCGAGCAGTTCCCGGACAGAATAGTGATTTTGGTCAGTCGGGGGCAGAATCGTCATTTTTGGCTGTCCGACGGGCCGGTGTCGTTCTCCGGCTGTCCGGGACCCAAATAGTGATTTCCAGCCGTCTGGGTCCGAGACTGCGATTTCTGGTTGGGCAGTCAAAAAATCACGAGTTTCGGGCAGTTCTGGGCCGGAACAATGATTTTGGCCGGTCGGGGGCGGAATCGACATTTTTGGCTGTCCGGCGGGCCGGTGTCGTTCTCAGGATGTTCGAAACCCAAATAGTGATTTCCAGCTGTCTAGGTCCGAAACAGCTATTTCTGGTAGGGCAGTAAAAAAAACACGAGTTTCGAGCAGTTCCCGGACAGAATAGTGATTTTGGTCAGTCGGGGGCAGAATCGTCATTTTTGGCTGTCCGATGGGCCGGTGTCGTTCTCCGGCTGTCCGGGAACCAAATAGTGATTTCCAGCCGTCTGGGTCCGAGTCTGCGATTTCTGGTGGGGCAGTCAAAAAATCACGAGTTTCGGGCAGTTCAGGGCTTGAACAATGATTTTGGCTGGTCGGCCGCGGAATCGACATTTTTGGCTGTCCGACGGGCCGGTGTCGTTCTCTGGATGACCTGGACACAAATAGCGATTTCCTGCCGTCTGGGTCCAAAACTGCTATTTCTGGTAGGGCGGCCAAAAAAACACGAGTTTCGTGCAGTTCCCGGCCCGAACAGTGATTTTGGCCGGTCGGGGGCAGAACCGACATTTTTGGCTGTCCGACGGGCCGGTGTCATTCTCAGGATGTTCGGAACCCAAATAGTGATTTCCAGCCGTCTGGGTCCGAAACTGCTATTTCTGGTAGGGCAGTTAAAAAAACATGAGTTTCGGGCAGTTCCCGGACAGAATAGTGATTTTGGTCAGTCAGGGGCAGAATCGTCATTTTTGGCTGTCCGACGGGCCGGTGTCGTTCTCCGGCTGCCCGGGACCCAAAGAGTGATTTCCAGCCGTCTGGGTCCGAGACTACGATTTCTGGAGGGGCAGTCGAAAAATCACGAGTTTCGGGCAGTTCTGGGCCTGAACAATGATTTTGGCCGGCCGGGGGCGGAATCGATATTTTTGGCTGCCCGACGGGCTGGTGTCGTTCTCAGGATATTCGAAACCCAAATAGTGATTTCCAGCCGTCTGGGTCCGAGACTGCGATTTCTGGTGGGGCAGTCAAAAAATCACGAGTTTCGGGTAGTTCAGGGCTTGAACAATGATTTTGGCCGGTCGGGGGCGGAATCGACATTTTTGGCTGTCCGACGGGCCGGTGTCGTTCTCTGGATGACCTGGACACAAGTAGCGATTTCCAGCCGTCTGGGTCCAAAACTGCTATTCCTGGAAGGACGGCCAAAAAAACACGAGTTTCGAGCAGTTCCCGGCCCGAACAGTGATTTTGGCCGGTCGGGGGCAGAACCGACATTTTTGGCTGTCCGACGGGCCGGTGTCATTCTCAGGATGTTCGGAACCCAAATAGTGATTTCCAGCCGTCTGGGTCCGAAACTGCTATTTCTGGTAGGGCAGTTAAAAAAACACGAGTTTCGGGCAGTTCCCGGACAGAATAGTGATTTTGGTCAGTCGGGGGCAGTATCGTCATTTTTGGCTGTCCGACGGGCCGGTGTCGTTCTCCGGCTGTCCGGGACCCAAAGAGTGATTTCCAGCCGTCTGGGTCCGAGATTGCGATTTCTGGTGGGGCAGACGAAAAATCACGAGTTTCGGGCAGTTCTGGGCCTGAACAATGATTTTGGCCGGTCCGGGGCGGAATCGACATTTTTGGCTGTCCGACGGGCTGGTGTCGTTCTCAGGATGTTCGAAACCCAAATAGTGATTTCCAGCCGTCTGGGTCCGAGACTGTGATTTCTGGTGGGGCAGTCGAAAAATCACGAGTTTCGGGCAGTTCTGGGCCTCAACAATGATTTTGGCCGGTCGGGGGCGGAATCGACATTTTTGGCTGTCCGACGGGCTGGTGTCGTTCTCAGGATGTTCGAAACGCAAATAGTGATTTCCAGCCGTCTGGGTTCGAAACAGCTATTTCTGGTAGGGCAGTAAAAAAAACACGAGTTTCGAGCAGTTCCCGGACAGAATAGTGATTTTGGTCAGTCGGGGGCAGAATCGTCATTTTTGGCTGTCCGACGGGCCGGTGTCGTTCTCCGGCTGTCCGGGACCCAAATAGTGATTTCCAGCCGTCTGGGTCCGAGACTGCGATTTCTGGTTGGGCAGTCAAAAAATCACGAGTTTCGGGCAGTTCTGGGCCGGAACAATGATTTTGGCCGGTCGGGGGCGGAATCGACATTTTTGGCTGTCCGGCGGGCCGGTGTCGTTCTCAGGATGTTCGAAACCCAAATAGTGATTTCCAGCTGTCTGGGTCCGAAACAGCTATTTCTGGTAGGGCAGTAAAAAAAACACGAGTTTCGAGCAGTTCCCGGACAGAATAGTGATTTTGGTCAGTCGGGGGCAGAATCGTCATTTTTGGCTATCCGATGGGCCGGTGTCGTTCTCCGGCTGTCCGGGACCCAAATAGTGATTTCCAGCCGTCTGGGTCCGAGTCTGCGATTTCTGGTGGGGCAGTCAAAAAATCACGAGTTTCGGGCAGTTCAGGGCTTGAACAATGATTTTGGCCGGTCGGCCGCGGAATCGACATTTTTGGCTGTCCGACGGGCCGGTGTCGTTCTCTGGATGACCTGGACACAAATAGCGATTTCCTGCCGTCTGGGTCCAAAACTGCTATTTCTGGTAGGGCGGCCAAAAAAACACGAGTTTCGTGCAGTTCCCGGCCCGAACAGTGATTTTGGCCGGTCGGGGGCAGAACCGACATTTTTGGCTGTCCGACGGGCCGGTGTCATTCTCAGGATGTTCGGAACCCAAATAGTGATTTCCAGCCGTCTGGGTCCGAAACTGCTATTTCTGGTAGGGCAGTTAAAAAAACATGAGTTTCGGGCAGTTCCCGGACAGAATAGTGATTTTGGTCAGTCAGGGGCAGAATCGTCATTTTTGGCTGTCCGACGGGCCGGTGTCGTTCTCCGGCTGCCCGGGACCCAAAGAGTGATTTCCAGCCGTCTGGGTCCGAGACTACGATTTCTGGAGGGGCAGTCGAAAAATCACGAGTTTCGGGCAGTTGTGGGCCTGAACAATGATTTTGGCCGGTCGGGGGCGGAATCGATATTTTTGGCTGCCCGACGGGCTGGTGTCGTTCTCAGGATATTCGAAACCCAAATAGTGATTTCCAGCCGTCTGGGTCCGAGACTGCGATTTCTGGTGGGGCAGTCAAAAAATCACGAGTTTCGGGTAGTTCAGGGCTTGAACAATGATTTTGGCCGGTCGGCCGCGGAGTCGACATTTTTGGCTGTCCGACGGGCCGGTGTCGTTCTTTGGATGACCTGGACACAAGTAGCGATTTCCAGCCGTCTGGGTCCAAAACTGCTATTCCTGGTAGGGCGGCCAAAAAAACACGAGTTTCGAGCAGTTCCCCGCCCGAACAGTGATTTTGGCCGGTCGGGGGCAGAACCGACATTTTTGGCTGTCCGACGGGCCGGTGTCATTCTCAGGATGTTCGGAACCCAAATAGTGATTTCCAGCCGTCTGGGTCCGAAACTGCTATTTCTGGTAGGGCAGTTAAAAAAACATGAGTTTCGGGCAGTTCCCGGACAGAATAGTGATTTTGGTCAGTCAGGGGCAGAATCGTCATTTTTGGCTGTCCGACGGGCCGGTGTCGTTCTCCGGCTGCCCGGGACCCAAAGAGTGATTTCCAGCCGTCTGGGTCCGAGACTACGATTTCTGGAGGGGCAGTCGAAAAATCACGAGTTTCGGGCAGTTCTGGGCCTGAACAATGATTTTGGCCGGTCGGGGGCGGAATCGATATTTTTGGCTGCCCGACGGGCTGGTGTCGTTCTCAGGATATTCGAAACCCAAATAGTGATTTCCAGCCGTCTGGGTCCGAGACTGCGATTTCTGGTGGGGCAGTCAAAAAATCACGAGTTTCGGGTAGTTCAGGGCTTGAACAATGATTTTGGCCGGTCGGCCGCGGAATCGACATTTTTGGCTGTCCGACGGGCCGGTGTCGTTCTTTGGATGACCTGGACACAAGTAGCGATTTCCAGCCGTCTGGGTCCAAAACTGCTATTCCTGGTAGGGCGGCCAAAAAAACACGAGTTTCGAGCAGTTCCCGGCCCGAACAGTGATTTTGGCCGGTCGGGGGCAGAACCGACATTTTTGGCTGTCCGACGGGCCGGTGTCATTCTCAGGATGTTCGGAACCCAAATAGTGATTTCCAGCCGTCTGGGTCCGAAACTGCTATTTCTGGTAGGGCAGTTAAAAAAACACGAGTTTCGGGCAGTTCCCGGACAGAATAGTGATTTTGGTCAGTCGGGGGCAGTATCGTCATTTTTGGCTGTCCGACGGGCCGGTGTCGTTCTCCGGCTGTCCGGGACCCAAAGAGTGATTTCCAGCCGTCTGGGTCCGAGATTGCGATTTCTGGTGGGGCAGACGAAAAATCACGAGTTTCGGGCAGTTCTGGGCCTGAACAATGATTTTGGCCGGTCCGGGGCGGAATCGACATTTTTGGCTGTCCGACGGGCTGGTGTCGTTCTCAGGATGTTCGAAACCCAAATAGTGATTTCCAGCCGTCTGGGTCCGAGACTGTGATTTCTGGTGGGGCAGTCGAAAAATCACGAGTTTCGGGCAGTTCTGGGCCTCAACAATGATTTTGGCCGGTCGGGGGCGGAATCGACATTTTTGGCTGTCCGACGGGCTGGTGTCGTTCTCAGGATGTTCGAAACGCAAATAGTGATTTCCAGCCGTCTGGGTTCGAAACAGCTATTTCTGGTAGGGCAGTAAAAAAAACACGAGTTTCGAGCAGTTCCCGGACAGAATAGTGATTTTGGTCAGTCGGGGGCAGAATCGTCATTTTTGGCTGCCCGACGGGCCGGTGTCGTTCTCCGGCTGTCCGGGACCCAAATAGTGATTTCCAGCCGTCTGGGTCCGAGACTGCGATTTCTGGTTGGGCAGTCAAAAAATCACGAGTTTCAGGCAGTTCTGGGCCGGAACAATGATTTTGGCCGGTCGGGGGCGGAATCGACATTTTTGGCTGTCCGGCGGGCCGGTGTCGTTCTCAGGATGTTCGAAACCCAAATAGTGATTTCCAGCTGTCTGGGTCCGAAACAGCTATTTCTGGTAGGGCAGTAAAAAAAACACGAGTTTCGAGCAGTTCCCGGACAGAATAGTGATTTTGGTTAGTCGGGGGCAGAATCGTCATTTTTGGCTGTCCGATTGGCCGGTGTCGTTCTCCGGCTGTCCGGGACCCAAATAGTGATTTCCAGCCGTCTGGGTCCGAGTCTGCGATTTCTGGTGGGGCAGTCAAAAAATCACGAGTTTCGGGCAGTTTAGGGCTTGAACAATGATTTTGGCCGGTCGGCCGCGGAATCGACATTTTTGGCTGTCCGACGGGCCGGTGTCGTTCTCTGGATGACCTGGACACAAATAGCGATTTCCTGTCGTCTGGGTCCAAAACTGCTATTTCTGGTAGGGCGGCCAAAAAAACACGAGTTTCGTGCAGTTCCCGGCCCGAACAGTGATTTTGGCCGGTCGGGGGCAGAACCGACATTTTTGGCTGTCCGACGGGCCGGTGTCATTCTCAGGATGATCGGAACCCAAATAGTGATTTCCAGCCGTCTGGGTCCGAAACTGCTATTTCTGGTAGGGCAGTTAAAAAAACATGAGTTTCGGGCAGTTCCCGGACAGAATAGTGATTTTGGTCAGTCAGGGGCAGAATCGTCATTTTTGGCTGTCCGACAGGCCGGGGTCGTTCTCCGGCTGCCCGGGACCCAAAGAGTGATTTCCAGCCGTCTGGGTCCGAGACTACGATTTCTGGAGGGGCAGTCGAAAAATCACGAGTTTCGGGCAGTTCTGGGCCTGAACAATGATTTTGGCCGGTCGGGGGCGGAATCGATATTTTTGGCTGCCCGACGGGCTGGTGTCGTTCTCAGGATATTCGAAACCCAAATAGTGATTTCCAGCCGTCTGGGTCCGAGACTGCGATTTCTGGTGGGGCAGTCAAAAAATCACGAGTTTCGGGTAGTTCAGGGCTTGAACAATGATTTTGGCCGGTCGGCCGCGGAATCGACATTTTTGGCTGTCCGACGGGCCGGTGTCGTTCTCTGGATGACCTGGACACAAATAGCGATTTCCTGTCGTCTGGGTCCAAAACTGCTATTTCTGGTAGGGCGGCCAAAAAAACACGAGTTTCGTGCAGTTCCCGGCCCGAACAGTGATTTTGGCCGGTCGGGGGCAGAACCGACATTTTTGGCTGTCCGACGGGCCGGTGTCATTCTCAGGATGATCGGAACCCAAATAGTGATTTCCAGCCGTCTGGGTCCGAAACTGCTATTTCTGGTAGGGCAGTTAAAAAAACATGAGTTTCGGGCAGTTCCCGGACAGAATAGTGATTTTGGTCAGTCAGGGGCAGAATCGTCATTTTTGGCTGTCCGACAGGCCGGGGTCGTTCTCCGGCTGCCCGGGACCCAAAGAGTGATTTCCAGCCGTCTGGGTCCGAGACTACGATTTCTGGAGGGGCAGTCGAAAAATCACGAGTTTCGGGCAGTTCTGGGCCTGAACAATGATTTTGGCCGGTCGGGGGCGGAATCGATATTTTTGGCTGCCCGACGGGCTGGTGTCGTTCTCAGGATATTCGAAACCCAAATAGTGATTTCCAGCCGTCTGGGTCCGAGACTGCGATTTCTGGTGGGGCAGTCAAAAAATCACGAGTTTCGGGTAGTTCAGGGCTTGAACAATGATTTTGGCCGGTCGGCCGCGGAATCGACATTTTTGGCTGTCCGACGGGCCGGTGTCGTTCTCTGGATGACCTGGACACAAATAGCGATTTCCTGTCGTCTGGGTCCAAAACTGCTATTTCTGGTAGGGCGGCCAAAAAAACACGAGTTTCGTGCAGTTCCCGGCCCGAACAGTGATTTTGGCCGGTCGGGGGCAGAACCGACATTTTTGGCTGTCCGACGGGCCGGTGTCATTCTCAGGATGATCGGAACCCAAATAGTGATTTCCAGCCGTCTGGGTCCGAAACTGCTATTTCTGGTAGGGCAGTTAAAAAAACATGAGTTTCGGGCAGTTCCCGGACAGAATAGTGATTTTGGTCAGTCAGGGGCAGAATCGTCATTTTTGGCTGTCTGACAGGCCGGGGTCGTTCTCCGGCTGCCCGGGACCCAAAGAGTGATTTCCAGCCGTCTGGGTCCGAGACTACGATTTCTGGAGGGGCAGTCGAAAAATCACGAGTTTCGGGCAGTTCTGGGCCTGAACAATGATTTTGGCCGGTCGGGGGCGGAATCGATATTTTTGGCTGCCCGACGGGCTGGTGTCGTTCTCAGGATATTCGAAACCCAAATAGTGATTTCCAGCCGTCTGGGTCCGAGACTGCGATTTCTGGTGGGGCAGTCAAAAAATCACGAGTTTCGGGTAGTTCAGGGCTTGAACAATGATTTTGGCCGGTCGGCCGCGGAATCGACATTTTTGGCTGTCCGACGGGCCGGTGTCGTTCTCTGGATGGCCTGGACACAAATAGCGATTTCCTGCCGTCTGGGTCCAAAACTGCTATTTCTGGTAGGGCGGCCAAAAAAACACGAGTTTCGTGCAGTTCCCGGCCCGAACAGTGATTTTGGCCGGTCGGGGGCAGAACCGACATTTTTGGCTGTCCGATGGGCCGGTGTCGTTCTCCGGCTGTCCGGGACCCAAATAGTGATTTCCAGCCGTCTGGGTCCGAGTCTGCGATTTCTGGTGGGGCAGTCAAAAAATCACGAGTTTCGGGCAGTTCAGGGCTTGAACAATGATTTTGGCCGGTCGGCCGCGGAATCGACATTTTTGGCTGTCCGACGGGCCGGTGTCGTTCTCTGGATGACCTGGACACAAATAGCGATTTCCTGCCGTCTGGGTCCAAAACTGCTATTTCTGGTAGGGCGGCCAAAAAAACACGAGTTTCGTGCAGTTCCCGGCCCGAACAGTGATTTTGGCCGGTCGGGGGCAGAACCGACATTTTTGGCTGTCCGACGGGCCGGTGTCATTCTCAGGATGTTCGGAACCCAAATAGTGATTTCCAGCCGTCTGGGTCCGAAACTGCTATTTCTGGTAGGGCAGTTAAAAAAACATGAGTTTCGGGCAGTTCCCGGACAGAATAGTGATTTTGGTCAGTCAGGGGCAGAATCGTCATTTTTGGCTGTCCGACGGGCCGGTGTCGTTCTCCGGCTGCCCGGGACCCAAAGAGTGATTTCCAGCCGTCTGGGTCCGAGACTACGATTTCTGGAGGGGCAGTCGAAAAATCACGAGTTTCGGGCAGTTCTGGGCCTGAACAATGATTTTGGCCGGTCGGGGGCGGAATCGATATTTTTGGCTGCCCGACGGGCTGGTGTCGTTCTCAGGATATTCGAAACCCAAATAGTGATTTCCAGCCGTCTGGGTCCGAGACTGCGATTTCTGGTGGGGCAGTCAAAAAATCACGAGTTTCGGGTAGTTCAGGGCTTGAACAATGATTTTGGCCGGTCGGCCGCGGAATCGACATTTTTGGCTGTCCGACGGGCCGGTGTCGTTCTCTGGATGACCTGGACACAAATAGCGATTTCCTGTCGTCTGGGTCCAAAACTGCTATTTCTGGTAGGGCGGCCAAAAAAACACGAGTTTCGTGCAGTTCCCGGCCCGAACAGTGATTTTGGCCGGTCGGGGGCAGAACCGACATTTTTGGCTGTCCGACGGGCCGGTGTCATTCTCAGGATGATCGGAACCCAAATAGTGATTTCCAGCCGTCTGGGTCCGAAACTGCTATTTCTGGTAGGGCAGTTAAAAAAACATGAGTTTCGGGCAGTTCCCGGACAGAATAGTGATTTTGGTCAGTCAGGGGCAGAATCGTCATTTTTGGCTGTCCGACAGGCCGGGGTCGTTCTCCGGCTGCCCGGGACCCAAAGAGTGATTTCCAGCCGTCTGGGTCCGAGACTACGATTTCTGGAGGGGCAGTCGAAAAATCACGAGTTTCGGGCAGTTCTGGGCCTGAACAATGATTTTGGCCGGTCGGGGGCGGAATCGATATTTTTGGCTGCCCGACGGGCTGGTGTCGTTCTCAGGATATTCGAAACCCAAATAGTGATTTCCAGCCGTCTGGGTCCGAGACTGCGATTTCTGGTGGGGCAGTCAAAAAATCACGAGTTTCGGGTAGTTCAGGGCTTGAACAATGATTTTGGCCGGTCGGCCGCGGAATCGACATTTTTGGCTGTCCGACGGGCCGGTGTCGTTCTCTGGATGACCTGGACACAAATAGCGATTTCCTGCCGTCTGGGTCCAAAACTGCTATTTCTGGTAGGGCGGCCAAAAAAACACGAGTTTCGTGCAGTTCCCGGCCCGAACAGTGATTTTGGCCGGTCGGGGGCAGAACCGACATTTTTGGCTGTCCGATGGGCCGGTGTCGTTCTCCGGCTGTCCGGGACCCAAATAGTGATTTCCAGCCGTCTGGGTCCGAGTCTGCGATTTCTGGTGGGGCAGTCAAAAAATCACGAGTTTCGGGCAGTTCAGGGCTTGAACAATGATTTTGGCCGGTCGGCCGCGGAATCGACATTTTTGGCTGTCCGACGGGCCGGTGTCGTTCTCTGGATGACCTGGACACAAATAGCGATTTCCTGCCGTCTGGGTCCAAAACTGCTATTTCTGGTAGGGCGGCCAAAAAAACACGAGTTTCGTGCAGTTCCCGGCCCGAACAGTGATTTTGGCCGGTCGGGGGCAGAACCGACATTTTTGGCTGTCCGACGGGCCGGTGTCATTCTCAGGATGTTCGGAACCCAAATAGTGATTTCCAGCCGTCTGGGTCCGAAACTGCTATTTCTGGTAGGGCAGTTAAAAAAACATGAGTTTCGGGCAGTTCCCGGACAGAATAGTGATTTTGGTCAGTCAGGGGCAGAATCGTCATTTTTGGCTGTCCGACGGGCCGGTGTCGTTCTCCGGCTGCCCGGGACCCAAAGAGTGATTTCCAGCCGTCTGGGTCCGAGACTACGATTTCTGGAGGGGCAGTCGAAAAATCACGAGTTTCGGGCAGTTCTGGGCCTGAACAATGATTTTGGCCGGTCGGGGGCGGAATCGATATTTTTGGCTGCCCGACGGGCTGGTGTCGTTCTCAGGATATTCGAAACCCAAATAGTGATTTCCAGCCGTCTGGGTCCGAGACTGCGATTTCTGGTGGGGCAGTCAAAAAATCACGAGTTTCGGGTAGTTCAGGGCTTGAACAATGATTTTGGCCGGTCGGCCGCGGAATCGACATTTTTGGCTGTCCGACGGGCCGGTGTCGTTCTCTGGATGACCTGGACACAAATAGCGATTTCCTGTCGTCTGGGTCCAAAACTGCTATTTCTGGTAGGGCGGCCAAAAAAACACGAGTTTCGTGCAGTTCCCGGCCCGAACAGTGATTTTGGCCGGTCGGGGGCAGAACCGACATTTTTGGCTGTCCGACGGGCCGGTGTCATTCTCAGGATGATCGGAACCCAAATAGTGATTTCCAGCCGTCTGGGTCCGAAACTGCTATTTCTGGTAGGGCAGTTAAAAAAACATGAGTTTCGGGCAGTTCCCGGACAGAATAGTGATTTTGGTCAGTCAGGGGCAGAATCGTCATTTTTGGCTGTCCGACAGGCCGGGGTCGTTCTCCGGCTGCCCGGGACCCAAAGAGTGATTTCCAGCCGTCTGGGTCCGAGACTACGATTTCTGGAGGGGCAGTCGAAAAATCACGAGTTTCGGGCAGTTCTGGGCCTGAACAATGATTTTGGCCGGTCGGGGGCGGAATCGATATTTTTGGCTGCCCGACGGGCTGGTGTCGTTCTCAGGATATTCGAAACCCAAATAGTGATTTCCAGCCGTCTGGGTCCGAGACTGCGATTTCTGGTGGGGCAGTCAAAAAATCACGAGTTTCGGGTAGTTCAGGGCTTGAACAATGATTTTGGCCGGTCGGCCGCGGAATCGACATTTTTGGCTGTCCGACGGGCCGGTGTCGTTCTCTGGATGACCTGGACACAAATAGCGATTTCCTGCCGTCTGGGTCCAAAACTGCTATTTCTGGTAGGGCGGCCAAAAAAACACGAGTTTCGTGCAGTTCCCGGCCCGAACAGTGATTTTGGCCGGTCGGGGGCAGAACCGACATTTTTGGCTGTCCGATGGGCCGGTGTCGTTCTCCGGCTGTCCGGGACCCAAATAGTGATTTCCAGCCGTCTGGGTCCGAGTCTGCGATTTCTGGTGGGGCAGTCAAAAAATCACGAGTTTCGGGCAGTTCAGGGCTTGAACAATGATTTTGGCCGGTCGGCCGCGGAATCGACATTTTTGGCTGTCCGACGGGCCGGTGTCGTTCTCTGGATGACCTGGACACAAATAGCGATTTCCTGCCGTCTGGGTCCAAAACTGCTATTTCTGGTAGGGCGGCCAAAAAAACACGAGTTTCGTGCAGTTCCCGGCCCGAACAGTGATTTTGGCCGGTCGGGGGCAGAACCGACATTTTTGGCTGTCCGACGGGCCGGTGTCATTCTCAGGATGTTCGGAACCCAAATAGTGATTTCCAGCCGTCTGGGTCCGAAACTGCTATTTCTGGTAGGGCAGTTAAAAAAACATGAGTTTCGGGCAGTTCCCGGACAGAATAGTGATTTTGGTCAGTCAGGGGCAGAATCGTCATTTTTGGCTGTCCGACGGGCCGGTGTCGTTCTCCGGCTGCCCGGGACCCAAAGAGTGATTTCCAGCCGTCTGGGTCCGAGACTACGATTTCTGGAGGGGCAGTCGAAAAATCACGAGTTTCGGGCAGTTCTGGGCCTGAACAATGATTTTGGCCGGTCGGGGGCGGAATCGATATTTTTGGCTGCCCGACGGGCTGGTGTCGTTCTCAGGATATTCGAAACCCAAATAGTGATTTCCAGCCGTCTGGGTCCGAGACTGCGATTTCTGGTGGGGCAGTCAAAAAATCACGAGTTTCGGGTAGTTCAGGGCTTGAACAATGATTTTGGCCGGTCGGCCGCGGAATCGACATTTTTGGCTGTCCGACGGGCCGGTGTCGTTCTCTGGATGACCTGGACACAAGTAGCGATTTCCAGCCGTCTGGGTCCAAAACTGCTATTCCTGGTAGGGCGGCCAAAAAAACACGAGTTTCGAGCAGTTCCCGGCCCGAACAGTGATTTTGGCCGGTCGGGGGCAGAACCGACATTTTTGGCTGTCCGACGGGCCGGTGTCATTCTCAGGATGTTCGGAACCCAAATAGTGATTTCCAGCCGTCTGGGTCCGAAACTGCTATTTCTGGTAGGGCAGTTAAAAAAACACGAGTTTCGGGCAGTTCCCGGACAGAATAGTGATTTTGGTCAGTCGGGGGCAGTATCGTCATTTTTGGCTGTCCGACGGGCCGGTGTCGTTCTCCGGCTGTCCGGGACCCAAAGAGTGATTTCCAGCCGTCTGGGTCCGAGATTGCGATTTCTGGTGGGGCAGACGAAAAATCACGAGTTTCGGGCAGTTCTGGGCCTGAACAATGATTTTGGCCGGTCCGGGGCGGAATCGACATTTTTGGCTGTCCGACGGGCTAGTGTCGTTCTCAGGATGTTCGAAACCCAAATAGTGATTTCCAGCCGTCTGGGTCCAAGACTGTGATTTCTGGTGGGGCAGTCGAAAAATCACGAGTTTCGGGCAGTTCTGGGCCTCAACAATGATTTTGGCCGGTCGGGGGCGGAATCGACATTTTTGGCTGTCCGACGGGCTGGTGTCGTTCTCAGGATGTTCGAAACGCAAATAGTGATTTCCAGCCGTCTGGGTTCGAAACAGCTATTTCTGGTAGGGCAGTAAAAAAAACACGAGTTTCGAGCAGTTCCCGGACAGAATAGTGATTTTGGTCAGTCGGGGGCAGAATCGTCATTTTTGGCTGTCCGACGGGCCGGTGTCGTTCTCCGGCTGTCCGGGACCCAAATAGTGATTTCCAGCCGTCTGGGTCCAAGACTGCGATTTCTGGTTGGGCAGTCAAAAAATCACGAGTTTCGGGCAGTTCTGGGCCGGAACAATGATTTTGGCCGGTCGGGGGCGGAATCGACATTTTTGGCTGTCCGGCGGGCCGGTGTCGTTCTCAGGATGTTCGAAACCCAAATAGTGATTTCCAGCTGTCTGGGTCCGAAACAGCTATTTCTGGTAGGGCAGTAAAAAAAACACGAGTTTCGAGCAGTTCCCGGACAGAATAGTGATTTTGGTCAGTCGGGGGCAGAATCGTCATTTTTGGCTGTCCGATTGGCCGGTGTCGTTCTCCGGCTGTCCGGGACCCAAATAGTGATTTCCAGCCGTCTGGGTCCGAGTCTGCGATTTCTGGTGGGGCAGTCAAAAAATCACGAGTTTCGGGCAGTTTAGGGCTTGAACAATGATTTTGGCCGGTCGGCCGCGGAATCGACATTTTTGGCTGTCCGACGGGCCGGTGTCGTTCTCTGGATGACCTGGACACAAATAGCGATTTCCTGTCGTCTGGGTCCAAAACTGCTATTTCTGGTAGGGCGGCCAAAAAAACACGAGTTTCGTGCAGTTCCCGGCCCGAACAGTGATTTTGGCCGGTCGGGGGCAGAACCGACATTTTTGGCTGTCCGACGGGCCGGTGTCATTCTCAGGATGATCGGAACCCAAATAGTGATTTCCAGCCGTCTGGGTCCGAAACTGCTATTTCTGGTAGGGCAGTTAAAAAAACATGAGTTTCGGGCAGTTCCCGGACAGAATAGTGATTTTGGTCAGTCAGGGGCAGAATCGTCATTTTTGGCTGTCCGACAGGCCGGGGTCGTTCTCCGGCTGCCCGGGACCCAAAGAGTGATTTCCAGCCGTCTGGGTCCGAGACTACGATTTCTGGAGGGGCAGTCGAAAAATCACGAGTTTCGGGCAGTTCTAGGCCTGAACAATGATTTTGGCCGGTCGGGGGCGGAATCGATATTTTTGGCTGCCCGACGGGCTGGTGTCGTTCTCAGGATATTCGAAACCCAAATAGTGATTTCCAGCCGTCTGGGTCCGAGACTGCGATTTCTGGTGGGGCAGTCAAAAAATCACGAGTTTCGGGTAGTTCAGGGCTTGAACAATGATTTTGCCCGGTCGGCCGCGGAATCGACATTTTTGGCTGTCCGACGGGCCGGTGTCGTTCTCTGGATGACCTGGACACAAATAGCGATTTCCAGCCGTCTGGGTCCAAAACTGCTATTCCTGGTAGGGCGGCCAAAAAAACACGAGTTTCGAGCAGTTCCCGGCCCGAACAGTGATTTTGGCCGGTCGGGGGCAGAACCGACATTTTTGGCTGTCCGACGGGCCGGTGTCATTCTCAGGATGTTCGGAACCCAAATAGTGATTTCCAGCCGTCTGGGTCCGAAACTGCTATTTCTGATAGGGCAGTTAAAAAAACACGAGTTTCGGGCAGTTCCCGGACAGAATAGTGATTTTGGTCAGTCGGGGGCAGTATCGTCATTTTTGGCTGTCCGACGGGCCGGTGTCGTTCTCCGGCTGTCCGGGACCCAAAGAGTGATTTCCAGCCGTCTGGGTCCGAGATTGCGATTTCTGGTGGGGCAGACGAAAAATCACGAGTTTCGGGCAGTTCTGGGCCTGAACAATGATTTTGGCCGGTCGGGGGCGGAATCGACATTTTTGGCTGTCCGACGGGCTGGTATCGTTCTCAGGATATTCGAAACCCAAATAGTGATTTCCAGCCGTCTGGGTCCGAGACTGCGATTTCTGGTGGGGCAGTCGAAAAATCACGAGTTTCGGGCAGTTCTGGGCCTCAACAATGATTTTGGCCGGTCGGGGGCGGAATCGACATTTTTGGCTGTCCGACGGGCTGGTGTCGTTCTCAGGATGTTCGAAACGCAAATAGTGATTTCCAGCCGTCTGGGTTCGAAACAGCTATTTCTGGTAGGGCAGTAAAAAAAACACGAGTTTCGAGCAATTCCCAGACAGAATAGTGATTTTGGTCAGTCGGGGGCAGAATCGTCATTTTTGGCTGTCCGACGGGCCGGTGTCGTTCTCCGGCTGTCCGGGACCCAAATAGTGATTTCCAGCCGTCTGGGTCCGAGACTGCGATTTCTGGTTGGGCAGTCGAAAAATCACGAGTTTCGGGCAGTTCTGGGCCTGAACAATGATTTTGGCCGGTTGGGGGCGGAATCGACATTTTGGCTGTCCGACAGGCCGGTGTCGTTCTCAGGATGTTCGAAACCCAAATAGTGATTTCCAGCTGTCTGGGTCCGAAACAGCTATTTCTGGTAGGGCAGTAAAAAAAACACGAGTTTCGAGCAGTTCCCGGACAGAATAGTGATTTCGGTCAGTCGGGGGCAGAATCGTCATTTTTGGCTGTCCGACGGGCTGGTGTCGTTCTCAGGATATTCGAAACCCAAATAGTGATTTCCAGCCGTCTGGGTCCGAGACTGCGATTTCTGGTGGGGCAGACGAAAAATCACGAGTTTCGAGCAGTTCCCGGACAGAATAGTGATTTTGGTCAGTCGGGGGCAGAATCGTCATTTTTGGCTGTCCGATGGGCCGGTGTCGTTCTCCGGCTGTCCGGGACCCAAATAGTGATTTCCAGCCGTCTGGGTCCGAGTCTGCGATTTCTGGTGGGGCAGTCGAAAAATCACGAGTTTCGGGCAGTTCAGGGCTTGAACAATGATTTTGGCCGGTCGGCCGCGGAATCGACATTTTTGGCTGTCCGACGGGCCGGTGTCGTTCTCTGGATGACCTGGACACAAATAGCGATTTCCTGCCGTCTGGGTCCAAAACTGCTATTTCTGGTAGGGCGGCCAAAAAAACACGAGTTTCGTGCAGTTCCCGGCCCGAACAGTGATTTTGGCCGGTCGGGGGCAGAACCGACATTTTTGGCTGTCCGATGGGCCGATGTCATTCTCAGGATGTTCGGAACCCAAATAGTGATTTCCAGCCGTCTGGGTCCGAAACTGCTATTTCTGGTAGGGCAGTTAAAAAAACATGAGTTTCGGGCAGTTCCCGGACAGAATAGTGATTTTGGTCAGTCAGGGGCAGAATCGTCATTTTTGGCTGTCCGACGGGCCGGTGTCGTTCTCCGGCTGTCCGGGACCCAAAGAGTGATTTCCAGCCGTCTGGGTCCGAGACTACGATTTCTGGAGGGGCAGTCGAAAAATCACGAGTTTCGGGCAGTTCTGGGCCTGAACAATGATTTTGGCCGGTCGGGGGCGGAATCGACATTTTTGGCTGCCCGACGGGCTGGTGTCGTTCTCAGGATATTCGAAACCCAAATAGTGATTTCCAGCCGTCTGGGTCCGAAACAGCTATTTCTGGTAGGGCAGTAAAAAAAACACGAGTTTCGAGCAGTTCCCGGACAGAATAGTGATTTTGGTCAGTCGGGGGCAGAATCGTCATTTTTGGCTGTCCGATGGGCCGGTGTCGTTCTCCGGCTGTCCGGGACCCAAATAGTGATTTCCAGCCGTCTGGGTCCGAGTCTGCGATTTCTGGTGGGGCAGTCGAAAAATCACGAGTTTCGGGCAGTTCAGGGCTTGAACAATGATTTTGGCCGGTCGGCCGCGGAATCGACATTTTTGGCTGTCCGACGGGCCGGTGTCGTTCTCTGGATGACCTGGACACAAATAGCGATTTCCTGCCGTCTGGGTCCAAAACTGCTATTTCTGGTAGGGCGGCCAAAAAAACACGAGTTTCGAGCAGTTCCCGGCCCGAACAGTGATTTTGGCCGGTCGGGGGCAGAACCGACATTTTTGGCTGTCCGACGGGCCGGTGGCATTCTCAGGATGTTCGGAACCCAAATAGTGATTTCCAGCCGTCTGGGTCCGAAACTGCTATTTCTGGTAGGGCAGTAAAAAAAACACGAGTTTCGAGCAGTTCCCGGACAGAATAGTGATTTTGGTCAGTCGGGGGCAGAATCGTCATTTTTGGCTGTCCGACGGGCCGGTGTCGTTCTCCGGCTGTCCGGGACCCAAATAGTGATTTCCAGCCGTCTGGGTCCGAGACTGCGATTTCTGGTGGGGCAGTCGAAAAATCACGAGTTTCGGGCAGTTCTGGGCCTGAACAATGATTTTGGCCGGTCGGGGGCGGAATCGACATTTTTGGCTGTCCGACGGGCCAGTGTCGTTCTCAGGATGTTCGAAACCCAAATAGTGATTTCCAGCTGTCTGGGTCCGAAACAGCTATTTCTGGTAGGGCAGTAAAAAAAACACGAGTTTCGAGCAGTTCCCGGACAGAATAGTGATTTTGGTCAGTCGGGGGCAGAATCGTCATTTTTGGCTGTCCGATGGGCCGGTGTCGTTCTCCGGCTGTCCGGGACCCAAATAGTGATTTCCAGCCGTCTGGGTCCGAGTCTGCGATTTCTGGTGGGGCAGTCGAAAAATCACGAGTTTCGGGCAGTTCAGGGCTTGAACAATGATTTTGGCCGGTCGGCCGCGGAATCGACATTTTTGGCTGTCCGACGGGCCGGTGTCGTTCTCTGGATGACCTGGACACAAATAGCGATTTCCTGCCGTCTGGGTCCAAAACTGCTATTTCTGGTAGGGCGGCCAAAAAAACACGAGTTTCGTGCAGTTCCCGGCCCGAACAGTGATTTTGGCCGGTCGGGGGCAGAACCGACATTTTTGGCTGTCCGACGGGCCGGTGTCATTCTCAGGATGTTCGGAACCCAAATAGTGATTTCCAGCCGTCTGGGTCCGAAACTGCTATTTCTGGTAGGGCAGTAAAAAAAACACGAGTTTCGAGCAGTTCCCGGACAGAATAGTGATTTTGGTCAGTCGGGGGCAGAATCGTCATTTTTGGCTGTCCGACGGGCCGGTGTCGTTCTCCGGCTGTCCGGGACCCAAATAGTGATTTCCAGCCGTCTGGGTCCGAGACTGCGATTTCTGGTGGGGCAGTCGAAAAATCACGAGTTTCGGGCAGTTCTGGGCCTGAACAATGATTTTGGCCGGTCGGGGGCGGAATCGACATTTTTGGCTGTCCGACGGGCCGGTGTCGTTCTCAGGATGTTCGAAACCCAAATAGTGATTTCCAGCTGTCTGTGTCCGAAACAGCTATTTCTGGTAGGGCAGTAAAAAAAACACGAGTTTCGAGCAGTTCCCGGACAGAATAGTGATTTTGGTCAGTCGGGGGCAGAATCGTCATTTTTGGCTGTCCGATGGGCCGGTGTCGTTCTCCGGCTGTCCGGGACCCAAATAGTGATTTCCAGCCGTCTGGGTCCGAGTCTGCGATTTCTGGTGGGGCAGTCGAAAAATCACGAGTTCCGGGCAGTTCAGGGCTTGAACAATGATTTTGGCCGGTCGGCCGCGGAATCGACATTTTTGGCTGTCCGACGGGCCGGTGTCGTTCTCTGGATGACCTGGACACAAATAGCGATTTCCTGCCGTCTGGGTCCAAAACTGCTATTTCTGGTAGGGCGGCCAAAAAAACACGAGTTTCGTGCAGTTCCCGGCCCGAACAGTGATTTTGGTCGGTCAGGGGCAGAACCGACATTTTTGGCTGTCCGATGGGCCGGTGTCATTCTCAGGATGTTCGGAACCCAAATAGTGATTTCCAGCCGTCTGGGTCCGAAACTGCTATTTCTGGTAGGGCAGTTAAAAAAACATGAGTTTCGGGCAGTTCCCGGACAGAATAGTGATTTTGGTCAGTCAGGGGCAGAATCGTCATTTTTGGCTGTCCGACGGGCCGGTGTCGTTCTCCGGCTGTCCGGGACCCAAAGAGTGATTTCCAGCCGTCTGGGTCCGAGACTACGATTTCTGGAGGGGCAGTCGAAAAATCACGAGTTTCGGGCAGTTCTGGGCCTGAACAATGATTTTGGCCGGTCGGGGGCGGAATCGACATTTTTGGCTGCCCGACGGGCTGGTGTCGTTCTCAGGATATTCGAAACCCAAATAGTGATTTCCAGCCGTCTGGGTCCGAGACTGCGATTTCTGGTGGGGCAGTCGAAAAATCCCGAGTTTCAGGTAGTTCAGGGCTTGAACAATGATTTTGGCCGGTCGGCCGCGGAATCGACATTTTTGGCTGTCCGACGGGCCGGTGTCGTTCTCTGGATGACCTGGACACAAATAGCGATTTCCAGCCGTCTGGGTCTAAAACTGCTATTCCTGGTAGGGCGGCCTAAAAAACACGAGTTTCGAGCAGTTCCCGGCCCGAACAGTGATTTTGGCCGGTCGGGGGCAGAACCGACATTTTTGGCTGTCCGACGGGCCGGTGTCATTCTCGGGATGTTCGAAACCCAAATAGTGATTTCCAGCCGTCTGGGTCTAAAACTGCTATTTCTGGTAGGGCAGTTAAAAAAACACGAGTTTCGGGCAGTTCCCGAACAGAATAGTGATTTTGGTCAGTCGGGGGCAGAATCGTCATTTTTGGCTGTCCGACGGGCCGGTGTCGTTCTCCGGCTGTCCGGGACCCAAAGAGTGATTTCCGGCCGTCTGGGTCCGAGACTGCGATTTCTGGTGGGGCAGTCGAAAAATCACGAGTTTCGGGCAGTTCTGGGCCTGAACAACGATTTTGGCCGGTCGGGGGCGGAATCGACATTTTTGGCTGTCCGACGGGCTGGTGTCGTTCTCAGGATATTCGAAACCCAAATAGTGATTTCCAGCCGTCTGGGTCCGAGACTGCGATTTCTGGTGGGGCAGTCGAAAAATCCCGAGTTTCAGGTAGTTCAGGGCTTGAACAATGATTTTGGCCGGTCGGCCGCGGAATCGACATTTTTGGCTGTCCGACGGGCCGGTGTCGTTCTCTGGATGACCTGGACACAAATAGCGATTTCCAGCCGTCTGGGTCCAAAACTGCTATTCCTGGTAGGGCGGCCAAAAAAACACGAGTTTCGAGCAGTTCCCGGCCCGAACAGTGATTTTGGCCGGTCGGGGGCAGAACCGACATTTTTGGCTGTCCGACGGGTCGGTGTCATTCTCGGGATGTTCGAAACCCAAATAGTGATTTCCAGCCGTCTGGGTCTAAAACTGCTATTTCTGGTAGGGCAGTTAAAAAAACACGAGTTTCGGGCAGTTCCCGAACAGAATAGTGATTTTGGTCAGTCGGGGGCAGAATCGTCATTTTTGGCTGTCCGACGGGCCGGTGTCGTTCTCCGGCTGTCCGGGACCCAAAGAGTGATTTCCGGCCGTCTGGGTCCGAAACTGCGATTTCTGGTGGGGCAGTCGAAAAATCACGAGTTTCGGGCAGTTCTGGGCCTGAACAACGATTTTGGCCGGTCGGGGGCAGAATCGACATTTTTGGCTGTCCGACGGGCTGGTGTCGTTCTCAGGATATTCGAAACCCAAATAGTGATTTCCAGCCGTCTGGGTCCGAGACTGCGATTTCTGGTGGGGCAGTCGAAAAATCACGAGTTTCGGGCAGTTCTGGGCCTGAACAATGATTTTGGTCAGTCGGGGGCAGAATCGTCATTTTTGGCTGTCCGACGGGCCGGTGCCGTTCTCCGGCTGTCCGGGACCCAAATAGTGATTTCCAGCCGTCTGGGTCCGAGACTGCGATTTCTGGTGGGGCAGTCGAAAAATCACGAGTTTCGGGCAGTTCTGGGCCTGAACAAGGATTTTGGCCGGTCGGGGGCGGGATTGACATTTTTGGCTGTCCGACGGGCTGGTGTCGTTCTCAGGATATTCGAAACCCAAATAGTGATTTCCAGCCGTCTGGGTCCGAGACTGCGATTTCTGGTGGGGCAGTCGAAAAATCACGAGTTTCGGGCAGTTCTGGGCCTGAACAATGATTTTGGTCAGTCGGGGGCAGAATCGTCATTTTTGGCTGTCCGACGGGCCGGTGCCGTTCTCCGGCTGTCCGGGACCCAAATAGTGATTTCCAGCCGTCTGGGTCCGAGACTGCGATTTCTGTTGGGGCAGTCGAAAAATCACGAGTTTCGGGCAGTTCTGGGCCTGAACAATGATTTTGGCCGGTCGAGGGCGGAATCGACATTTTTGGCTGTCCGACGGGCTGGTGTCGTTCTCAGGATGTTCGAAACGCAAATAGTGATTTCCAGCCGTCTGGGTTCGAAACAGCTATTTCTGGTAGGGCAGTAAAAAAAACACGAGTTTCGAGCAGTTCCCGGACAGAATAGTGATTTTGGTCAGTCGGGGGCAGAATCGTCATTTTTGGCTGTCCGACGGGCCGGTGTCGTTCTCCGGCTGTCCGGGACCCAAATAGTGATTTCCAGCCGTCTGGGTCCGAGACTGCGATTTCTGGTTGGGCAGTCGAAAAATCACGAGTTTCGGGCAGTTCTGGGCCTGAACAATGATTTTGGCCGGTCGGGGGCGGAATCGACATTTTTGGCTGTCCGACGGGCTGGTGTCGTTCTCAGGATATTCGAAACCCAAATAGTGATTTCCAGCCGTCTGGGTCCGAGACTGCGATTTCTGGTGGGGCAGTCGAAAAATCACGAGTTTCGGGCAGTTCTGGGCCTCAACAATGATTTTGGCCGGTCGGGGGCGGAATCGACATTTTTGGCTGTCCGACGGGCTGGTGTCGTTCTCAGGATGTTCGAAACGCAAATAGTGATTTCCAGCCGTCTGGGTTCGAAACAGCTATTTCTGGTAGGGCAGTAAAAAAAACACGAGTTTCGAGCAGTTCCCGGACAGAATAGTGATTTTGGTCAGTCGGGGGCAGAATCGTCATTTTTGGCTGTCCGACGGGCCGGTGTCGTTCTCCGGCTGTCCGGGACCCAAATAGTGATTTCCAGCCGTCTGGGTCCGAGACTGCGATTTCTGGTTGGGCAGTCGAAAAATCACGAGTTTCGGGCAGTTCTGGGCCTGAACAATGATTTTGGCCGGTCGGGGGCGGAATCGACATTTTTGGCTGTCCGACGGGCTGGTGTCGTTCTCAGGATATTCGAAACCCAAATAGTGATTTCCAGCCGTCTGGGTCCGAGACTGCGATTTCTGGTGGGGCAGTCGAAAAATCACGAGTTTCGGGCAGTTCTGGGCCTGAACAAGGATTTTGGCCGGTCGGGGGCGGGATTGACATTTTTGGCTGTCCGACGGGCTGGTGTCGTTCTCAGGATATTCGAAACCCAAATAGTGATTTCCAGCCGTCTGGGTCCGAGACTGCGATTTCTGGTGGGGCAGTCGAAAAATCACGAGTTTCGGGCAGTTCTGGGCCTGAACAATGATTTTGGTCAGTCGGGGGCAGAATCGTCATTTTTGGCTGTCCGACGGGCCGGTGCCGTTCTCCGGCTGTCCGGGACCCAAATAGTGATTTCCAGCCGTCTGGGTCCGAGACTGCGATTTCTGTTGGGGCAGTCGAAAAATCACGAGTTTCGGGCAGTTCTGGGCCTGAACAATGATTTTGGCCGGTCGAGGGCGGAATCGACATTTTTGGCTGTCCGACGGGCTGGTGTCGTTCTCAGGATGTTCGAAACGCAAATAGTGATTTCCAGCCGTCTGGGTTCGAAACAGCTATTTCTGGTAGGGCAGTAAAAAAAACACGAGTTTCGAGCAGTTCCCGGACAGAATAGTGATTTTGGTCAGTCGGGGGCAGAATCGTCATTTTTGGCTGTCCGACGGGCCGGTGTCGTTCTCCGGCTGTCCGGGACCCAAATAGTGATTTCCAGCCGTCTGGGTCCGAGACTGCGATTTCTGGTTGGGCAGTCGAAAAATCACGAGTTTCGGGCAGTTCTGGGCCTGAACAATGATTTTGGCCGGTCGGGGGCGGAATCGACATTTTTGGCTGTCCGACGGGCTGGTGTCGTTCTCAGGATATTCGAAACCCAAATAGTGATTTCCAGCCGTCTGGGTCCGAGACTGCGATTTCTGGTGGGGCAGTCGAAAAATCACGAGTTTCGGGCAGTTCTGGGCCTCAACAATGATTTTGGCCGGTCGGGGGCGGAATCGACATTTTTGGCTGTCCGACGGGCTGGTGTCGTTCTCAGGATGTTCGAAACGCAAATAGTGATTTCCAGCCGTCTGGGTACGAAACAGCTATTTCTGGTAGGGCAGTAAAAAAAACACGAGTTTCGAGCAGTTCCCGGACAGAATAGTGATTTTGGTCAGTCGGGGGCAGAATCGTCATTTTTGGCTGTCCGACGGGCCGGTGTCGTTCTCCGGCTGTCCGGGACCCAAATAGTGATTTCCAGCCGTCTGGGTCCGAGACTGCGATATCTGGTTGGGCAGTCGAAAAATCACGAGTTTCGGGCAGTTCTGGGCCTGAACAATGATTTTGGCCGGTCGGGGGCGGAATCGACATTTTTGGCTGTCCGACGGGCTGGTGTCGTTCTCAGGATATTCGAAACCCAAATAGTGATTTCCAGCCGTCTGGGTCCGAGACTGCGATTTCTGGTGGGGCAGTCGAAAAATCACGAGTTTCAGGCAGTTCTGGGCCTCAACAATGATTTTGGCCGGTCGGGGGCGGAATCGACATTTTTGGCTGTCCGACGGGCCGGTGTCGTTCTCAGGATGTTCGAAACCCAAATAGTGATTTCCAGCTGTCTGGGTCCGAGACTGCGATTTCTGGTGGGGCAGTCGAAAAATCACGAGTTTCGGGCAGTTCTGGGCCTCAACAATGATTTTGGCCGGTCGGGGGCGGAATCGACATTTTTGGCTGTCCGACGGGCTGGTGTCGTTCTCAGGATGTTCGAAACGCAAATAGTGATTTCCAGCCGTCTGGGTTCGAAACAGCTATTTCTGGTAGGGCAGTAAAAAAAACACGAGTTTCGAGCAGTTCCCGGACAGAATAGTGATTTTGGTCAGTCGGGGGCAGAATCGTCATTTTTGGCTGTCCGACGGGCCGGTGTCGTTCTCCGGCTGTCCGGGACCCAAATAGTGATTTCCAGCCGTCTGGGTCCGAGACTGCGATTTCTGGTTGGGCAGTCGAAAAATCACGAGTTTCGGGCAGTTCTGGGCCTGAACAATGATTTTGGCCGGTCGGGGGCGGAATCGACATTTTTGGCTGTCCGACGGGCTGGTGTCGTTCTCAGGATATTCGAAACCCAAATAGTGATTTCCAGCCGTCTGGGTCCGAGACTGCGATTTCTGGTGGGGCAGTCGAAAAATCACGAGTTTCGGGCAGTTCTGGGCCTCAACAATGATTTTGGCCGGTCGGGGGCGGAATCGACATTTTTGGCTGTCCGACGGGCTGGTGTCGTTCTCAGGATGTTCGAAATGCAAATAGTGATTTCCAGCCGTCTGGGTTCGAAACAGCTATTTCTGGTAGGGCAGTAAAAAAAACACGAGTTTCGAGCAGTTCCCGGACAGAATAGTGATTTTGGTCAGTCGGGGGCAGAATCGTCATTTTTGGCTGTCCGACGGGCCGGTGTCGTTCTCCGGCTGTCCGGGACCCAAATAGTGATTTCCAGCCGTCTGGGTCCGAGACTGCGATTTCTGGTTGGGCAGTCGAAAAATCACGAGTTTCGGGCAGTTCTGGGCCTGAACAATGATTTTGGCCGGTCGGGGGCGGAATCGACATTTTTGGCAGTCCGACGGGCTGGTGTCGTTCTCAGGATATTCGAAACCCAAATAGTGATTTCCAGCCGTCTGGGTCCGAGACTGCGATTTCTGGTGGGGCAGTCGAAAAATCACGAGTTTCGGGCAGTTCTGGGCCTCAACAATGATTTTGGTCAGTCGGGGGCAGAATCGTCATTTTTGGCTGTCCGACGGGCCGGTGCCGTTCTCCGGCTGTCCGGGACCCAAATAGTGATTTCCAGCCGTCTGGGTCCGAGACTGCGATTTCTGGTGGGGCAGTCGAAAAATCACGAGTTTCGGGCAGTTCTGGGCCTGAACAAGGATTTTGGCCGGTCGGGGGCGGGATCGACATTTTTGGCTGTCCGACGGGCTGGTGTCGTTCTCAGGATATTCGAAACCCAAATAGTGATTTCCAGCCGTCTGGGTCCGAGACTGCGATTTCTGGTGGGGCAGTCGAAAAATCACGAGTTTCGGGCAGTTCTGGGCCTGAACAATGATTTTGGCCGGTCGAGGGCGGAATCGACATTTTTGGCTGTCCGACGGGCTGGTGTCGTTCTCAGGATGTTCGAAACGCAAATAGTGATTTCCAGCCGTCTGGGTTCGAAACAGCTATTTCTGGTAGGGCAGTAAAAAAAACACGAGTTTCGAGCAGTTCCCGGACAGAATAGTGATTTTGGTCAGTCGGGGGCAGAATCGTCATTTTTGGCTGTCCGACGGGCCGGTGTCGTTCTCCGGCTGTCCGGGACCCAAATAGTGATTTCCAGCCGTCTGGGTCCGAGACTGCGATTTCTGGTGGGGCAGTCGAAAAATCACGAGTTTCGGGCAGTTCTGGGCCTGAACAATGATTTTGGCCGGTCGAGGGCGGAATCGACATTTTTGGCTGTCCGACGGGCTGGTGTCGTTCTCAGGATGTTCGAAACGCAAATAGTGATTTCCAGCCGTCTGGGTTCGAAACAGCTATTTCTGGTAGGGCAGTAAAAAAAACACGAGTTTCGAGCAGTTCCCGGACAGAATAGTGATTTTGGTCAGTCGGGGGCAGAATCGTCATTTTTGGCTGTCCGACGGGCCGGTGTCGTTCTCCGGCTGTCCGGGACCCAAATAGTGATTTCCAGCCGTCTGGGTCCGAGACTGCGATTTCTGGTTGGGCAGTCGAAAAATCACGAGTTTCGGGCAGTTCTGGGCCTGAACAATGATTTTGGCCGGTCGGGGGCGGAATCGACATTTTTGGCTGTCCGACGGGCTGGTGTCGTTCTCAGGATATTCGAAACCCAAATAGTGATTTCCAGCCGTCTGGGTCCGAGACTGCGATTTCTGGTGGGGCAGTCGAAAAATCACGAGTTTCGGGCAGTTCTGGGCCTCAACAATGATTTTGGTCAGTCGGGGGCAGAATCGTCATTTTTGGCTGTCCGACGGGCCGGTGCCGTTCTCCGGCTGTCCGGGACCCAAATAGTGATTTCCAGCCGTCTGGGTCCGAGACTGCGATTTCTGGTGGGGCAGTCGAAAAATCACGAGTTTCGGGCAGTTCTGGGCCTGAACAAGGATTTTGGCCGGTCGGGGGCGGGATCGACATTTTTGGCTGTCCGACGGGCTGGTGTCGTTCTCAGGATATTCGAAACCCAAATAGTGATTTCCAGCCGTCTGGGTCCGAGACTGCGATTTCTGGTGGGGCAGTCGAAAAATCACGAGTTTCGGGCAGTTCTGGGCCTGAACAATGATTTTGGTCAGTCGGGGGCAGAATCGTCATTTTTGGCTGTCCGACGGGCCGGTGCCGTTCTCCGGCTGTCCGGGACCCAAATAGTGATTTCCAGCCGTCTGGGTCCGAGACTGCGATTTCTGGTGGGGCAGTCGAAAAATCACGAGTTTCGGGCAGTTCTGGGCCTGAACAATGATTTTGGCCGGTCGAGGGCGGAATCGACATTTTTGGCTGTCCGACGGGCTGGTGTCGTTCTCAGGATGTTCGAAACGCAAATAGTGATTTCCAGCCGTCTGGGTTCGAAACAGCTATTTCTGGTAGGGCAGTAAAAAAAACACGAGTTTCGAGCAGTTCCCGGACAGAATAGTGATTTTGGTCAGTCGGGGGCAGAATCGTCATTTTTGGCTGTCCGACGGGCCGGTGTCGTTCTCCGGCTGTCCGGGACCCAAATAGTGATTTCCAGCCGTCTGGGTCCGAGACTGCGATTTCTGGTGGGGCAGTCGAAAAATCACGAGTTTCGGGCAGTTCTGGGCCTGAACAATGATTTTGGCCGGTCGAGGGCGGAATCGACATTTTTGGCTGTCCGACGGGCTGGTGTCGTTCTCAGGATGTTCGAAACGCAAATAGTGATTTCCAGCCGTCTGGGTTCGAAACAGCTATTTCTGGTAGGGCAGTAAAAAAAACACGAGTTTCGAGCAGTTCCCGGACAGAATAGTGATTTTGGTCAGTCGGGGGCAGAATCGTCATTTTTGGCTGTCCGACGGGCCGGTGTCGTTCTCCGGCTGTCCGGGACCCAAATAGTGATTTCCAGCCGTCTGGGTCCGAGACTGCGATTTCTGGTTGGGCAGTCGAAAAATCACGAGTTTCGGGCAGTTCTGGGCCTGAACAATGATTTTGGCCGGTCGGGGGCGGAATCGACATTTTTGGCTGTCCGACGGGCTGGTGTCGTTCTCAGGATATTCGAAACCCAAATAGTGATTTCCAGCCGTCTGGGTCCGAGACTGCGATTTCTGGTGGGGCAGTCGAAAAATCACGAGTTTCGGGCAGTTCTGGGCCTCAACAATGATTTTGGCCGGTCGGGGGCGGAATCGACATTTTTGGCTGTCCGACGGGCTGGTGTCGTTCTCAGGATATTCGAAACCCAAATAGTGATTTCCAGCCGTCTGGGTCCGAGACTGCGATTTCTGGTGGGGCAGTCGAAAAATCACGAGTTTCGGGCAGTTCTGGGCCTGAACAATGATTTTGGCCGGTCGGGGGCGGAATCGACATTTTTGGCTGTCCGACGGGCTGGTGTCGTTCTCAGGATATTCGAAACCCAAATAGTGATTTCCAGCCGTCTGGGTCCGAGACTGCGATTTCTGGTGGGGCAGTCGAAAAATCACGAGTTTCGGGCAGTTCTGGGCCTGAACAATGATTTTGGCCGGTCGGGGGCGGAATCGACATTTTTGGCTGTCCGACGGGCTGGTGTCGTTCTCAGGATATTCGAAACCCAAATAGTGATTTCCAGCCGTCTGGGTCCGAGACTGCGATTTCTGGTGGGGCAGTCGAAAAATCACGAGTTTCGAGCAGTTCCCGGACAGAATAGTGATTTTGGTCAGTCGGGGGCAGAATCGTCATTTTTGGCTGTCCGACGGGCCGGTGTCGTTCTCCGGCTGTCCGGGACCCAAATAGTGATTTCCAGCCGTCTGGGTCCGAGACTGCGATTTCTGGTTGGGCAGTCGAAAAATCACGAGTTTCGGGCAGTTCTGGGCCTGAACAATGATTTTGGCCGGTCGGGGGCGGAATCGACATTTTTGGCTGTCCGACGGGCTGGTGTCGTTCTCAGGATATTCGAAACCCAAATAGTGATTTCCAGCCGTCTGGGTCCGAGACTGCGATTTCTGGTGGGGCAGTCGAAAAATCACGAGTTTCGGGCAGTTCTGGGCCTCAACAATGATTTTGGCCGGTCGGGGGCGGAATCGACATTTTTGGCTGTCCGACGGGCTGGTGTCGTTCTCAGGATATTCGAAACCCAAATAGTGATTTCCAGCCGTCTGGGTCCGAGACTGCGATTTCTGGTGGGGCAGTCGAAAAATCACGAGTTTCGGGCAGTTCTGGGCCTGAACAATGATTTTGGCCGGTCGGGGGCGGAATCGACATTTTTGGCTGTCCGACGGGCTGGTGTCGTTCTCAGGATATTCGAAACCCAAATAGTGATTTCCAGCCGTCTGGGTCCGAGACTGCGATTTCTGGTGGGGCAGTCGAAAAATCACGAGTTTCGGGCAGTTCTGGGCCTGAACAATGATTTTGGCCGGTCGGGGGCGGAATCGACATTTTTGGCTGTCCGACGGGCTGGTGTCGTTCTCAGGATATTCGAAACCCAAATAGTGATTTCCAGCCGTCTGGGTCCGAGACTGCGATTTCTGGTGGGGCAGTCGAAAAATCACGAGTTTCGGGCAGTTCTGGGCCTCAACAATGATTTTGGCCGGTCGGGGGCGGAATCGACATTTTTGGCTGTCCGACGGGCTGGTGTCGTTCTCAGGATGTTCGAAACGCAAATAGTGATTTCCAGCCGTCTGGGTTCGAAACAGCTATTTCTGGTAGGGCAGTAAAAAAAACACGAGTTTCGAGCAGTTCCCGGACAGAATAGTGATTTTGGTCAGTCGGGGGCAGAATCGTCATTTTTGGCTGCCCGACGGGCCGGTGTCGTTCTCCGGCTGTCCGGGACCCAAATAGTGATTTCCAGCCGTCTGGGTCCGAGACTGCGATTTCTGGTTGGGCAGTCGAAAAATCACGAGTTTCGGGCAGTTCTGGGCCTGAACAATGATTTTGGCCGGTCGGGGGCGGAATCGACATTTTTGGCTGTCCGACGGGCTGGTGTCGTTCTCAGGATATTCGAAACCCAAATAGTGATTTCCAGCCGTCTGGGTCCGAGACTGCGATTTCTGGTGGGGCAGTCGAAAAATCACGAGTTTCGGGCAGTTCTGGGCCTCAACAATGATTTTGGCCGGTCGGGGGCGGAATCGACATTTTTGGCTGTCCGACGGGCTGGTGTCGTTCTCAGGATGTTCGAAACGCAAATAGTGATTTCCAGCCGTCTGGGTTCGAAACAGCTATTTCTGGTAGGGCAGTAAAAAAAACACGAGTTTCGAGCAGTTCCCGGACAGAATAGTGATTTTGGTCAGTCGGGGGCAGAATCGTCATTTTTGGCTGCCCGACGGGCCGGTGTCGTTCTCCGGCTGTCCGGGACCCAAATAGTGATTTCCAGCCGTCTGGGTCCGAGACTGCGATTTCTGGTTGGGCAGTCGAAAAATCACGAGTTTCGGGCAGTTCTGGGCCTGAACAATGATTTTGGCCGGTCGGGGGCGGAATCGACATTTTTGGCTGTCCGACGGGCTGGTGTCGTTCTCAGGATATTCGAAACCCAAATAGTGATTTCCAGCCGTCTGGGTCCGAGACTGCGATTTCTGGTGGGGCAGTCGAAAAATCACGAGTTTCGGGCAGTTCTGGGCCTCAACAATGATTTTGGCCGGTCGGGGGCGGAATCGACATTTTTGGCTGTCCGACGGGCTGGTGTCGTTCTCAGGATGTTCGAAACGCAAATAGTGATTTCCAGCCGTCTGGGTTCGAAACAGCTATTTCTGGTAGGGCAGTAAAAAAAACACGAGTTTCGAGCAGTTCCCGGACAGAATAGTGATTTTGGTCAGTCGGGGGCAGAATCGTCATTTTTGGCTGTCCGACGGGCCGGTGTCGTTCTCCGGCTGTCCGGGACCCAAATAGTGATTTCCAGCCGTCTGGGTCCGAGACTGCGATTTCTGGTTGGGCAGTCGAAAAATCACGAGTTTCGGGCAGTTCTGGGCCTGAACAATGATTTTGGCCGGTCGGGGGCGGAATCGACATTTTTGGCTGTCCGACGGGCTGGTGTCGTTCTCAGGATATTCGAAACCCAAATAGTGATTTCCAGCCGTCTGGGTCCGAGACTGCGATTTCTGGTGGGGCAGTCGAAAAATCACGAGTTTCGGGCAGTTCTGGGCCTCAACAATGATTTTGGCCGGTCGGGGGCGGAATCGACATTTTTGGCTGTCCGACGGGCTGGTGTCGTTCTCAGGATGTTCGAAACGCAAATAGTGATTTCCAGCCGTCTGGGTTCGAAACAGCTATTTCTGGTAGGGCAAAAAAAAAAACACGAGTTTCGAGCAGTTCCCGGACAGAATAGTGATTTTGGTCAGTCGGGGGCAGAATCGTCATTTTTGGCTGTCCGACGGGCCGGTGTCGTTCTCCGGCTGTCCGGGACCCAAATAGTGATTTCCAGCCGTCTGGGTCCGAGACTGCGATTTCTGGTTGGGCAGTCGAAAAATCACGAGTTTCGGGCAGTTCTGGGCCTGAACAATGATTTTGGCCGGTCGGGGGCGGAATCGACATTTTTGGCTGTCCGACGGGCTGGTGTCGTTCTCAGGATATTCGAAACCCAAATAGTGATTTCCAGCCGTCTGGGTCCGAGACTGCGATTTCTGGTGGGGCAGTCGAAAAATCACGAGTTTCGGGCAGTTCTGGGCCTCAACAATGATTTTGGCCGGTCGGGGGCGGAATCGACATTTTTGGCTGTCCGACGGGCTGGTGTCGTTCTCAGGATGTTCGAAACGCAAATAGTGATTTCCAGCCGTCTGGGTTCGAAACAGCTATTTCTGGTAGGGCAGTAAAAAAAACACGAGTTTCGAGCAGTTCCCGGACAGAATAGTGATTTTGGTCAGTCGGGGGCAGAATCGTCATTTTTGGCTGCCCGACGGGCCGGTGTCGTTCTCCGGCTGTCCGGGACCCAAATAGTGATTTCCAGCCGTCTGGGTCCGAGACTGCGATTTCTGGTTGGGCAGTCGAAAAATCACGAGTTTCGGGCAGTTCTGGGCCTCAACAATGATTTTGGCCGGTCGGGGGCGGAATCGACATTTTTGGCTGTCCGACGGGCCGGTGTCGTTCTCAGGATGTTCGAAACCCAAATAGTGATTTCCAGCTGTCTGGGTCCGAGACTGCGATTTCTGGTGGGGCAGTCGAAAAATCACGAGTTTCGGGCAGTTCTGGGCCTCAACAATGATTTTGGCCGGTCGGGGGCGGAATCGACATTTTTGGCTGTCCGACGGGCTGGTGTCGTTCTCAGGATGTTCGAAACGCAAATAGTGATTTCCAGCCGTCTGGGTTCGAAACAGCTATTTCTGGTAGGGCAGTAAAAAAAACACGAGTTTCGAGCAGTTCCCGGACAGAATAGTGATTTTGGTCAGTCGGGGGCAGAATCGTCATTTTTGGCTGTCCGACGGGCCGGTGTCGTTCTCCGGCTGTCCGGGACCCAAATAGTGATTTCCAGCCGTCTGGGTCCGAGACTGCGATTTCTGGTTGGGCAGTCGAAAAATCACGAGTTTCGGGCAGTTCTGGGCCTGAACAATGATTTTGGCCGGTCGGGGGCGGAATCGACATTTTTGGCTGTCCGACGGGCTGGTGTCGTTCTCAGGATATTCGAAACCCAAATAGTGATTTCCAGCCGTCTGGGTCCGAGACTGCGATTTCTGGTGGGGCAGTCGAAAAATCACGAGTTTCGGGCAGTTCTGGGCCTCAACAATGATTTTGGCCGGTCGGGGGCGGAATCGACATTTTTGGCTGTCCGACGGGCTGGTGTCGTTCTCAGGATGTTCGAAACGCAAATAGTGATTTCCAGCCGTCTGGGTTCGAAACAGCTATTTCTGGTAGGGCAGTAAAAAAAACACGAGTTTCGAGCAGTTCCCGGACAGAATAGTGATTTTGGTCAGTCGGGGGCAGAATCGTCATTTTTGGCTGTCCGACGGGCCGGTGTCGTTCTCCGGCTGTCCGGGACCCAAATAGTGATTTCCAGCCGTCTGGGTCCGAGACTGCGATTTCTGGTAGGGCAGTCGAAAAATCACGAGTTTCGGGCAGTTCTGGGCCTGAACAATGATTTTGGCCGGTCGGGGGCGGAATCGACATTTTTGGCTGTCCGACGGGCTGGTGTCGTTCTCAGGATATTCGAAACCCAAATAGTGATTTCCAGCCGTCTGGGTCCGAGACTGCGATTTCTGGTGGGGCAGTCGAAAAATCACGAGTTTCGGGCAGTTCTGGGCCTGAACAATGATTTTGGCCGGTCGGGGGCGGAATCGACATTTTTGGCTGTCCGACGGGCTGGTGTCGTTCTCAGGATATTCGAAACCCAAATAGTGATTTCCAGCCGTCTGGGTCCGAGACTGCGATTTCTGGTGGGGCAGTCGAAAAATCACGAGTTTCGGGCAGTTCTGGGCCTCAACAATGATTTTGGCCGGTCGGGGGCGGAATCGACATTTTTGGCTGTCCGACGGGCTGGTGTCGTTCTCAGGATGTTCGAAACGCAAATAGTGATTTCCAGCCGTCTGGGTTCGAAACAGCTATTTCTGGTAGGGCAGTAAAAAAAACACGAGTTTCGAGCAGTTCCCGGACAGAATAGTGATTTTGGTCAGTCGGGGGCAGAATCGTCATTTCTGGCTGCCCGACGGGCCGGTGTCGTTCTCCGGCTGTCCGGGACCCAAATAGTGATTTCCAGCCGTCTGGGTCCGAGACTGCGATTTCTGGTTGGGCAGTCGAAAAATCACGAGTTTCGGGCAGTTCTGGGCCTGAACAATGATTTTGGCCGGTCGGGGGCGGAATCGACATTTTTGGCTGTCCGACGGGCTGGTGTCGTTCTCAGGATATTCGAAACCCAAATAGTGATTTCCAGCCGTCTGGGTCCGAGACTGCGATTTCTGGTGGGGCAGTCGAAAAATCACGAGTTTCGGGCAGTTCTGGGCCTCAACAATGATTTTGGCCGGTCGGGGGCGGAATCGACATTTTTGGCTGTCCGACGGGCTGGTGTCGTTCTCAGGATGTTCGAAACGCAAATAGTGATTTCCAGCCGTCTGGGTTCGAAACAGCTATTTCTGGTAGGGCAGTAAAAAAAACACGAGTTTCGAGCAGTTCCCGGACAGAATAGTGATTTTGGTCAGTCGGGGGCAGAATCGTCATTTTTGGCTGCCCGACGGGCCGGTGTCGTTCTCCGGCTGTCCGGGACCCAAATAGTGATTTCCAGCCGTCTGGGTCCGAGACTGCGATTTCTGGTTGGGCAGTCGAAAAATCACGAGTTTCGGGCAGTTCTGGGCCTGAACAATGATTTTGGCCGGTCGGGGGCGGAATCGACATTTTTGGCTGTCCGACGGGCTGGTGTCGTTCTCAGGATATTCGAAACCCAAATAGTGATTTCCAGCCGTCTGGGTCCGAGACTGCGATTTCTGGTGGGGCAGTCGAAAAATCACGAGTTTCGGGCAGTTCTGGGCCTCAACAATGATTTTGGCCGGTCGGGGGCGGAATCGACATTTTTGGCTGTCCGACGGGCTGGTGTCGTTCTCAGGATGTTCGAAACGCAAATAGTGATTTCCAGCCGTCTGGGTTCGAAACAGCTATTTCTGGTAGGGCAGTAAAAAAAACACGAGTTTCGAGCAGTTCCCGGACAGAATAGTGATTTTGGTCAGTCGGGGGCAGAATCGTCATTTTTGGCTGCCCGACGGGCCGGTGTCGTTCTCCGGCTGTCCGGGACCCAAATAGTGATTTCCAGCCGTCTGGGTCCGAGACTGCGATTTCTGGTTGGGCAGTCGAAAAATCACGAGTTTCGGGCAGTTCTGGGCCTGAACAATGATTTTGGCCGGTCGGGGGCGGAATCGACATTTTTGGCTGTCCGACGGGCTGGTGTCGTTCTCAGGATATTCGAAACCCAAATAGTGATTTCCAGCCGTCTGGGTCCGAGACTGCGATTTCTGGTGGGGCAGTCGAAAAATCACGAGTTTCGGGCAGTTCTGGGCCTCAACAATGATTTTGGCCGGTCGGGGGCGGAATCGACATTTTTGGCTGTCCGACGGGCTGGTGTCGTTCTCAGGATGTTCGAAACGCAAATAGTGATTTCCAGCCGTCTGGGTTCGAAACAGCTATTTCTGGTAGGGCAGTAAAAAAAACACGAGTTTCGAGCAGTTCCCGGACAGAATAGTGATTTTGGTCAGTCGGGGGCAGAATCGTCATTTTTGGCTGCCCGACGGGCCGGTGTCGTTCTCCGGCTGTCCGGGACCCAAATAGTGATTTCCAGCCGTCTGGGTCCGAGACTGCGATTTCTGGTTGGGCAGTCGAAAAATCACGAGTTTCGGGCAGTTCTGGGCCTGAACAATGATTTTGGCCGGTCGGGGGCGGAATCGACATTTTTGGCTGTCCGACGGGCTGGTGTCGTTCTCAGGATATTCGAAACCCAAATAGTGATTTCCAGCCGTCTGGGTCCGAGACTGCGATTTCTGGTGGGGCAGTCGAAAAATCACGAGTTTCGGGCAGTTCTGGGCCTCAACAATGATTTTGGCCGGTCGGGGGCGGAATCGACATTTTTGGCTGTCCGACGGGCTGGTGTCGTTCTCAGGATGTTCGAAACGCAAATAGTGATTTCCAGCCGTCTGGGTTCGAAACAGCTATTTCTGGTAGGGCAGTAAAAAAAACACGAGTTTCGAGCAGTTCCCGGACAGAATAGTGATTTTGGTCAGTCGGGGGCAGAATCGTCATTTTTGGCTGCCCGACGGGCCGGTGTCGTTCTCCGGCTGTCCGGGACCCAAATAGTGATTTCCAGCCGTCTGGGTCCGAGACTGCGATTTCTGGTTGGGCAGTCGAAAAATCACGAGTTTCGGGCAGTTCTGGGCCTGAACAATGATTTTGGCCGGTCGGGGGCGGAATCGACATTTTTGGCTGTCCGACGGGCTGGTGTCGTTCTCAGGATATTCGAAACCCAAATAGTGATTTCCAGCCGTCTGGGTCCGAGACTGCGATTTCTGGTGGGGCAGTCGAAAAATCACGAGTTTCGGGCAGTTCTGGGCCTCAACAATGATTTTGGCCGGTCGGGGGCGGAATCGACATTTTTGGCTGTCCGACGGGCTGGTGTCGTTCTCAGGATGTTCGAAACGCAAATAGTGATTTCCAGCCGTCTGGGTTCGAAACAGCTATTTCTGGTAGGGCAGTAAAAAAAACACGAGTTTCGAGCAGTTCCCGGACAGAATAGTGATTTTGGTCAGTCGGGGGCAGAATCGTCATTTTTGGCTGTCCGACGGGCCGGTGTCGTTCTCCGGCTGTCCGGGACCCAAATAGTGATTTCCAGCCGTCTGGGTCCGAGACTGCGATTTCTGGTAGGGCAGTCGAAAAATCACGAGTTTCGGGCAGTTCTGGGCCTGAACAATGATTTTGGCCGGTCGGGGGCGGAATCGACATTTTTGGCTGTCCGACGGGCTGGTGTCGTTCTCAGGATATTCGAAACCCAAATAGTGATTTCCAGCCGTCTGGGTCCGAGACTGCGATTTCTGGTGGGGCAGTCGAAAAATCACGAGTTTCGGGCAGTTCTGGGCCTCAACAATGATTTTGGCCGGTCGGGGGCGGAATCGACATTTTTGGCTGTCCGACGGGCTGGTGTCGTTCTCAGGATGTTCGAAACGCAAATAGTGATTTCCAGCCGTCTGGGTTCGAAACAGCTATTTCTGGTAGGGCAGTAAAAAAAACACGAGTTTCGAGCAGTTCCCGGACAGAATAGTGATTTTGGTCAGTCGGGGGCAGAATCGTCATTTTTGGCTGCCCGACGGGCCGGTGTCGTTCTCCGGCTGTCCGGGACCCAAATAGTGATTTCCAGCCGTCTGGGTCCGAGACTGCGATTTCTGGTGGGGCAGTCGAAAAATCACGAGTTTCGGGCAGTTCTGGGCCTCAACAATGATTTTGGCCGGTCGGGGGCGGAATCGACATTTTTGGCTGTCCGACGGGCTGGTGTCGTTCTCAGGATGTTCGAAACGCAAATAGTGATTTCCAGCCGTCTGGGTTCGAAACAGCTATTTCTGGTAGGGCAGTAAAAAAAACACGAGTTTCGAGCAGTTCCCGGACAGAATAGTGATTTTGGTCAGTCGGGGGCAGAATCGTCATTTTTGGCTGTCCGACGGGCCGGTGTCGTTCTCCGGCTGTCCGGGACCCAAATAGTGATTTCCAGCCGTCTGGGTCCGAGACTGCGATTTCTGGTTGGGCAGTCGAAAAATCACGAGTTTCGGGCAGTTCTGGGCCTGAACAATGATTTTGGCCGGTCGGGGGCGGAATCGACATTTTTGGCTGTCCGACGGGCTGGTGTCGTTCTCAGGATATTCGAAACCCAAATAGTGATTTCCAGCCGTCTGGGTCCGAGACTGCGATTTCTGGTGGGGCAGTCGAAAAATCACGAGTTTCGGGCAGTTCTGGGCCTCAACAATGATTTTGGCCGGTCGGGGGCGGAATCGACATTTTTGGCTGTCCGACGGGCTGGTGTCGTTCTCAGGATGTTCGAAACGCAAATAGTGATTTCCAGCCGTCTGGGTTCGAAACAGCTATTTCTGGTAGGGCAGTAAAAAAAACACGAGTTTCGAGCAGTTCCCGGACAGAATAGTGATTTTGGTCAGTCGGGGGCAGAATCGTCATTTTTGGCTGTCCGACGGGCCGGTGTCGTTCTCCGGCTGTCCGGGACCCAAATAGTGATTTCCAGCCGTCTGGGTCCGAGACTGCGATTTCTGGTTGGGCAGTCGAAAAATCACGAGTTTCGGGCAGTTCTGGGCCTGAACAATGATTTTGGCCGGTCGGGGGCGGAATCGACATTTTTGGCTGTCCGACGGGCTGGTGTCGTTCTCAGGATATTCGAAACCCAAATAGTGATTTCCAGCCGTCTGGGTCCGAGACTGCGATTTCTGGTGGGGCAGTCGAAAAATCACGAGTTTCGGGCAGTTCTGGGCCTCAACAATGATTTTGGCCGGTCGGGGGCGGAATCGACATTTTTGGCTGTCCGACGGGCTGGTGTCGTTCTCAGGATGTTCGAAACGCGAATAGTGATTTCCAGCCGTCTGGGTTCGAAACAGCTATTTCTGGTAGGGCAGTAAAAAAAACACGAGTTTCGAGCAGTTCCCGGACAGAATAGTGATTTTGGTCAGTCGGGGGCAGAATCGTCATTTTTGGCTGCCCGACGGGCCGGTGTCGTTCTCCGGCTGTCCGGGACCCAAATAGTGATTTCCAGCCGTCTGGGTCCGAGACTGCGATTTCTGGTTGGGCAGTCGAAAAATCACGAGTTTCGGGCAGTTCTGGGCTTGAACAATGATTTTGGCCGGTCGGGGGCGGAATCGACATTTTTGGCTGTCCGACGGGCCGGTGTCGTTCTCAGGATGTTCGAAACCCAAATAGTGATTTCCAGCTGTCTGGGTCCGAGACTGCGATTTCTGGTGGGGCAGTCGAAAAATCACGAGTTTCGGGCAGTTCTGGGCCTGAACAACGATTTTGGCCGGTCGGGGGCGGAATCGACATTTTTGGCTGTCCGACGGGCTGGTGTCGTTCTCAGGATATTCGAAACCCAAATAGTGATTTCCAGCCGTCTGGGTCCGAGACTGCGATTTCTGGTGGGGCAGTCGAAAAATCACGAGTTTCGGGCAGTTCTGGGCCTGAACAATGATTTTGGTCAGTCGGGGGCAGAATCGTCATTTTTGGCTGTCCGACGGGCCGGTGCCGTTCTCCGGCTGTCCGGGACCCAAATAGTGATTTCCAGCCGTCTGGGTCCGAGACTGCGATTTCTGGTGGGGCAGTCGAAAAATCACGAGTTTCGGGCAGTTCTGGGCCTGAACAATGATTTTGGCCGGTCGGGGGCCGAATCGACATTTTTGGCTGTCCGACGGGCTGGTGTCGTTCTCAGGATATTCGAAACCCAAATAGTGATTTCCAGCCGTCTGGGTCCGAGACTGCGATTTCTGGTGGGGCAGTCGAAAAATCACGAGTTTCGGGCAGTTCTGGGCCTCAACAATGATTTTGGCCGGTCGGGGGCGGAATCGACATTTTTGGCTGTCCGACGGGCTGGTGTCGTTCTCAGGATGTTCGAAACGCAAATAGTGATTTCCAGCCGTCTGGGTTCGAAACAGCTATTTCTGGTAGGGCAGTAAAAAAAACACGAGTTTCGAGCAGTTCCCGGACAGAATAGTGATTTTGGTCAGTCGGGGGCAGAATCGTCATTTTTGGCTGTCCGACGGGCCGGTGTCATTCTCGGGATGTTCGAAACCCAAATAGTGATTTCCAGCCGTCTGGGTCTAAAACTGCTATTTCTGGTAGGGCAGTTAAAAAAACACGAGTTTCGGGCAGTTCCCGGACAGAATAGTGATTTTGGTCAGTCGGGGGCAGAATCGTCATTTTTGGCTGTCCGACGGGCCGGTGTCGTTCTCCGGCTGTCCGGGACCCAAAGAGTGATTTCCGGCCGTCTGGGTCCGAGACTGCGATTTCTGGTGGGGCAGTCGAAAAATCACGAGTTTCGGGCAGTTCTGGGCCTGAACAATGATTTTGGCCGGTCGGGGGCGGAATCGACATTTTTGGCTGTCCGACGGGCTGGTGTCGTTCTCAGGATATTCGAAACCCAAATAGTGATTTCCAGCCGTCTGGGTCCGAGACTGCGATTTCTGGTGGGGCAGTCGAAAAATCACGAGTTTCGGGCAGTTCTGGGCCTGAACAATGATTTTGGTCAGTCGGGGGCAGAATCGTCATTTTTGGCTGTCCGACGGGCCGGTGTCGTTCTCCGGCTGTCCGGGACCCAAAGAGTGATTTCCAGCCGTCTGGGTCCGAGACTGCGATTTCTGGTGGGGCAGTCGAAAAATCACGAGTTTCGGGCAGTTCTGGGCCTGAACAATGGTTTTGGCCGGTCGGGGGCGGAATCGACATTTTTGGCTGTCCGACGGGCTGGTGTCGTTCTCAGGATATTCGAAACCCAAATAGTGATTTCCAGCCGTCTGGGTCCGAGACTGCGATTTCTGGTGGGGCAGTCGAAAAATCACGAGTTTCGGGCAGTTCTGGGCCTCATCAATGATTTTGGCCGGTCGGGGGCGGAATCGACATTTTTGGCTGTCCGACGGGCTGGTGTCGTTCTCAGGATGTTCGAAACGCAAATAGTGATTTCCAGCCGTCTGGGTTCGAAACAGCTATTTCTGGTAGGGCAGTAAAAAAAACACGAGTTTCGAGCAGTTCCCGGACAGAATAGTGATTTTGGTCAGTCGGGGGCAGAATCGTCATTTTTGGCTGTCCGACGGGCCGGTGTCGTTCTCCGGCTGTCCGGGACCCAAATAGTGATTTCCAGCCGTCTGGGTCCGAGACTGCGATTTCTGGTTGGGCAGTCGAAAAATCACGAGTTTCGGGCAGTTCTGGGCCTGAACAATGATTTTGGCCGGTCGGGGGCGGAATCGACATTTTTGGCTGTCCGACGGGCCGGTGTCGTTCTCAGGATGTTCGAAACCCAAATAGTGATTTCCAGCTGTCTGGGTCCGAAACAGCTATTTCTGGTAGGGCAGTAAAAAAAACACGAGTTTCGAGCAGTTCCCGGACAGAATAGTGATTTTGGTCAGTCGGGGGCAGAATCGTCATTTTTGGCTGTCCGATGGGCCGGTGTCGTTCTCCGGCTGTCCGGGACCCAAATAGTGATTTCCAGCCGTCTGGGTCCGAGACTGCGATTTCTGGTGGGGCAGTCGAAAAATCACGAGTTTCGGGCAGTTCAGGGCTTGAACAATGATTTTGGCCGGTCGGCCGCGGAATCGACATTTTTGGCTGTCCGACGGGCCGGTGTCGTTCTCTGGATGACCTGGACACAAATAGCGATTTCCTGCCGTCTGGGTCCAAAACTGCTATTTCTGGTAGGGCGGCCAAAAAAACACGAGTTTCGTGCAGTTCCCGGCCCGAACAGTGATTTTGGCCGGTCGGGGGCAGAACCGACATTTTTGGCTGTCCGACGGGCCGGTGTCATTCTCAGGATGTTCGGAACCCAAATAGTGATTTCCAGCCGTCTGGGTCCGAAACTGCTATTTCTGGTTGGGCAGTTAAAAAAACATGAGTTTCGGGCAGTTCCCGGACAGAATAGTGATTTTGGTCAGTCAGGGGCAGAATCGTCATTTTTGGCTGTCCGACGGGCCGGTGTCGTTCTCCGGCTGTCCGGGACCCAAAGAATGATTTCCAGCCGTCTGGGTCCGAGACTACGATTTCTGGAGGGGCAGTCGAAAAATCACGAGTTTCAGGTAGTTCATGGCTTGAACAATGATTTTGGCCGGTCGGCCGCGGAATCGACATTTTTGGCTGTCCGACGGGCCGGTGTCGTTCTCTGGATGACCTGGACACAAATAGCGATTTCCAGCCGTCTGGGTCCAAAACTGCTATTCCTGGTAGGGCGGCCAAAAAAACACGAGTTTCGAGCAGTTCCCGGCCCGAACAGTGATTTTGGCCGGTCGGGGGCAGAACCGACATTTTTGGCTGTCCGACGGGCCGGTGTCATTCTCGGGATGTTCGAAACCAAAATTGTGATTTCCAGCCGTCTGGGTCTAAAACTGCTATTTCTGGTAGGGCAGTTAAAAAAACACAAGTTTCGGGCAGTTCCCGGACAGAATAGTGATTTTGGTCAGTCGGGGGCAGAATCGTCATTTTTGGCTGTCCGACGGGCCGGTGTTGTTCTCCGGCTGTCCGGGACCCAAAGAGTGATTTCCGGCCGTCTGGGTCCGAGACTGCGATTTCTGGTGGGGCAGTCGAAAAATCACGAGTTTCGGGCAGTTCTGGGCCTGAACAATGATTTTGGCCGGTCGGGGGCGGAATCGACATTTTTGGCTGTCCGACGGGCTGGTGTCGTTCTCAGGATATTCGAAACCCAAATAGTGATTTCCAGCCGTCTGGGTCCGAGACTGCGATTTCTGGTGGGGCAGTCGAAAAATCACGAGTTTCGGGCAGTTCTGGGCCTGAACAATGATTTTGGTCAGTCGGGGGCAGAATCGTCATTTTTGGCTGTCCGACGGGCCGGTGCCGTTCTCCGGTTGTCCGGGACCCAAATAGTGATTTCCAGCCGTCTGGGTCCGAGACTGCGATTTCTGGTGGGGCAGTCGAAAAATCACGAGTTTCGGGCAGTTCTGGGCCTGAACAATGGTTTTGGCCGGTCGGGGGCGGAATCGACATTTTTGGCTGTCCGACGGGCTGGTGTCGTTCTCAGGATATTCGAAACCCAAATAGTGATTTCCAGCCGTCTGGGTCCGAGACTGCGATTTCTGGTGGGGCAGTCGAAAAATCACGAGTTTCGGGCAGTTCTGGGCCTCGTCAATGATTTTGGCCGGTCGGGGGCGGAATCGACATTTTTGGCTGTCCGACGGGCTGGTGTCGTTCTCAGGATGTTCGAAACGCAAATAGTGATTTCCAGCCGTCTGGGTTCGAAACAGCTATTTCTGGTAGGGCAGTAAAAAAAACACGAGTTTCGAGCAGTTCCCGGACAGAATAGTGATTTTGGTCAGTCGGGGGCAGAATCGTCATTTTTGGCTGTCCGACGGGCCGGTGTCGTTCTCCGGCTGTCCGGGACCCAAATAGTGATTTCCAGCCGTCTGGGTCCGAGACTGCGATTTCTGGTTGGGCAGTCGAAAAATCACGAGTTTCGGGCAGTTCTGGGCCTGAACAATGATTTTGGCCGGTCGGGGGCGGAATCGACATTTTTGGCTGTCCGACGGGCCGGTGTCGTTCTCAGGATGTTCGAAACCCAAATAGTGATTTCCAGCTGTCTGGGTCCGAAACAGCTATTTCTGGTAGGGCAGTAAAAAAAACACGAGTTTCGAGCAGTTCCCGGACAGAATAGTGATTTTGGTCAGTCGGGGGCAGAATCGTCATTTTTGGCTGTCCGATGGGCCGGTGTCGTTCTCCGGCTGTCCGGGACCCAAATAGTGATTTCCAGCCGTCTGGGTCCGAGACTGCGATTTCTGGTGGGGCAGTCGAAAAATCACGAGTTTCGGGCAGTTCAGGGCTTGAACAATGATTTTGGCCGGTCGGCCGCGGAATCGACATTTTTGGCTGTCCGACGGGCCGGTGTCGTTCTCTGGATGACCTGGACACAAATAGCGATTTCCTGCCGTCTGGGTCCAAAACTGCTATTTCTGGTAGGGCGGCCAAAAAAACACGAGTTTCGTGCAGTTCTCGGCCCGAACAGTGATTTTGGCCGGTCGGGGGCAGAACCGACATTTTTGGCTGTCCGACGGGCCGGTGTCATTCTCAGGATGTTCGGAACCCAAATAGTGATTTCCAGCCGTCTGGGTCCGAAACTGCTATTTCTGGTTGGGCAGTTAAAAAAACATGAGTTTCGGGCAGTTCCCGGACAGAATAGTGATTTTGGCCAGTCAGGGGCAGAATCGTCATTTTTGGCTGTCCGACGGGCCGGTGTCGTTCTCCGGCTGTCCGGGACCCAAAGAATGATTTCCAGCCGTCTGGGTCCGAGACTACGATTTCTGGAGGGGCAGTCGAAAAATCACGAGTTTCAGGTAGTTCATGGCTTGAACAATGATTTTGGCCGGTCGGCCGCGGAATCGACATTTTTGGCTGTCCGACGGGCCGGTGTCGTTCTCTGGATGACCTGGACACAAATAGCGATTTCCAGCCGTCTGGGTCCAAAACTGCTATTCCTGGTAGGGCGGCCAAAAAAACACGAGTTTCGAGCAGTTCCCGGCCCGAACAGTGATTTTGGCCGGTCGGGGGCAGAACCGACATTTTTGGCTGTCCGACGGGCCGGTGTCATTCTCGGGATGTTCGAAACCCAAATTGTGATTTCCAGCCGTCTGGGTCTAAAACTGCTATTTCTGGTAGGGCAGTTAAAAAAACACAAGTTTCGGGCAGTTCCCGGACAGAATAGTGATTTTGGTCAGTCGGGGGCAGAATCGTCATTTTTGGCTGTCCGACGGGCCGGTGTTGTTCTCCGGCTGTCCGGGACCCAAAGAGTGATTTCCGGCCGTCTGGGTCCGAGACTGCGATTTCTGGTGGGGCAGTCGAAAAATCACGAGTTTCGGGCAGTTCTGGGCCTGAACAATGATTTTGGCCGGTCGGGGGCGGAATCGACATTTTTGGCTGTCCGACGGGCTGGTGTCGTTCTCAGGATATTCGAAACCCAAATAGTGATTTCCAGCCGTCTGGGTCCGAGACTGCGATTTCTGGTGGGGCAGTCGAAAAATCACGAGTTTCGGGCAGTTCTGGGCCTGAACAATGATTTTGGTCAGTCGGGGGCAGAATCGTCATTTTTGGCTGTCCGACGGGCCGGTGCCGTTCTCCGGTTGTCCGGGACCCAAATAGTGATTTCCAGCCGTCTGGGTCCGAGACTGCGATTTCTGGTGGGGCAGTCGAAAAATCACGAGTTTCGGGCAGTTCTGGGCCTGAACAATGATTTTGGCCGGTCGGGGGCGGAATCGACATTTTTGGCTGTCCGACGGGCTGGTGTCGTTCTCAGGATATTCGAAACCCAAATAGTGATTTCCAGCCGTCTGGGTCCGAGACTGCGATTTCTGGTGGGGCAGTCGAAAAATCACGAGTTTCGGGCAGTTCTGGGCCTGAACAATGATTTTGGTCAGTCGGGGGCAGAATCGTCATTTTTGGCTGTCCGACGGGCCGGTGCCGTTCTCCGGTTGTCCGGGACCCAAATAGTGATTTCCAGCCGTCTGGGTCCGAGACTGCGATTTCTGGTGGGGCAGTCGAAAAATCACGAGTTTCGGGCAGTTCTGGGCCTGAACAATGATTTTGGCCGGTCGGGGGCGGAATCGACATTTTTGGCTGTCCGACGGGCTGGTGTCGTTCTCAGGATATTCGAAACCCAAATAGTGATTTCCAGCCGTCTGGGTCCGAGACTGCGATTTCTGGTGGGGCAGTCGAAAAATCACGAGTTTCGGGCAGTTCTGGGCCTCAACAATGATTTTGGCCGGTCGGGGGCGGAATCGACATTTTTGGCTGTCCGACGGGCTGGTGTCGTTCTCAGGATGTTCGAAACGCAAATAGTGATTTCCAGCCGTCTGGGTTCGAAACAGCTATTTCTGGTAGGGCAGTAAAAAAAACACGAGTTTCGAGCAGTTCCCGGACAGAATAGTGATTTTGGTCAGTCGGGGGCAGAATCGTCATTTTTGGCTGTCCGACGGGCCGGTGTCGTTCTCCGGCTGTCCGGGACCCAAATAGTGATTTCCAGCCGTCTGGGTCCGAGACTGCGATTTCTGGTTGGGCAGTCGAAAAATCACGAGTTTCGGGCAGTTCTGGGCCTGAACAATGATTTTGGCCGGTCGGGGGCGGAATCGACATTTTTGGCTGTCCGACGGGCCGGTGTCGTTCTCAGGATGTTCGAAACCCAAATAGTGATTTCCAGCTGTCTGGGTCCGAAACAGCTATTTCTGGTAGGGCAGTAAAAAAAACACGAGTTTCGAGCAGTTCCCGGACAGAATAGTGATTTTGGTCAGTCGGGGGCAGAATCGTCATTTTTGGCTGTCCGATGGGCCGGTGTCGTTCTCCGGCTGTCCGGGACCCAAATAGTGATTTCCAGCCGTCTGGGTCCGAGACTGCGATTTCTGGTGGGGCAGTCGAAAAATCACGAGTTTCGGGCAGTTCAGGGCTTGAACAATGATTTTGGCCGGTCGGCCGCGGAATCGACATTTTTGGCTGTCCGACGGGCCGGTGTCGTTCTCTGGATGACCTGGACACAAATAGCGATTTCCTGCCGTCTGGGTCCAAAACTGCTATTTCTGGTAGGGCGGCCAAAAAAACACGAGTTTCGTGCAGTTCCCGGCCCGAACAGTGATTTTGGCCGGTCGGGGGCAGAACCGACATTTTTGGCTGTCCGACGGGCCGGTGTCATTCTCAGGATGTTCGGAACCCAAATAGTGATTTCCAGCCGTCTGGGTCCGAAACTGCTATTTCTGGTTGGGCAGTTAAAAAAACATGAGTTTCGGGCAGTTCCCGGACAGAATAGTGATTTTGGCCAGTCAGGGGCAGAATCGTCATTTTTGGCTGTCCGACGGGCCGGTGTCGTTCTCCGGCTGTCCGGGACCCAAAGAATGATTTCCAGCCGTCTGGGTCCGAGACTACGATTTCTGGAGGGGCAGTCGAAAAATCACGAGTTTCAGGTAGTTCATGGCTTGAACAATGATTTTGGCCGGTCGGCCGCGGAATCGACATTTTTGGCTGTCCGACGGGCCGGTGTCGTTCTCTGGATGACCTGGACACAAATAGCGATTTCCAGCCGTCTGGGTCCAAAACTGCTATTCCTGGTAGGGCGGCCAAAAAAACACGAGTTTCGAGCAGTTCCCGGCCCGAACAGTGATTTTGGCCGGTCGGGGGCAGAACCGACATTTTTGGCTGTCCGACGGGCCGGTGTCATTCTCGGGATGTTCGAAACCCAAATTGTGATTTCCAGCCGTCTGGGTCTAAAACTGCTATTTCTGGTAGGGCAGTTAAAAAAACACAAGTTTCGGGCAGTTCCCGGACAGAATAGTGATTTTGGTCAGCCGGGGGCAGAATCGTCATTTTTGGCTGTCCGACGGGCCGGTGTTGTTCTCCGGCTGTCCGGGACCCAAAGAGTGATTTCCGGCCGTCTGGGTCCGAGACTGCGATTTCTGGTGGGGCAGTCGAAAAATCACGAGTTTCGGGCAGTTCTGGGCCTGAACAATGATTTTGGCCGGTCGGGGGCGGAATCGACATTTTTGGCTGTCCGACGGGCTGGTGTCGTTCTCAGGATATTCGAAACCCAAATAGTGATTTCCAGCCGTCTGGGTCCGAGACTGCGATTTCTGGTGGGGCAGTCGAAAAATCACGAGTTTCGGGCAGTTCTGGGCCTGAACAATGATTTTGGTCAGTCGGGGGCAGAATCGTCATTTTTGGCTGTCCGACGGGCCGGTGCCGTTCTCCGGTTGTCCGGGACCCAAATAGTGATTTCCAGCCGTCTGGGTCCGAGACTGCGATTTCTGGTGGGGCAGTCGAAAAATCACGAGTTTCGGGCAGTTCTGGGCCTGAACAATGATTTTGGCCGGTCGGGGGCGGAATCGACATTTTTGGCTGTCCGACGGGCTGGTGTCGTTCTCAGGATATTCGAAACCCAAATAGTGATTTCCAGCCGTCTGGGTCCGAGACTGCGATTTCTGGTGGGGCAGTCGAAAAATCACGAGTTTCGGGCAGTTCTGGGCCTCAACAATGATTTTGGCCGGTCGGGGGCGGAATCGACATTTTTGGCTGTCCGACGGGCTGGTGTCGTTCTCAGGATGTTCGAAACGCAAATAGTGATTTCCAGCCGTCTGGGTTCGAAACAGCTATTTCTGGTAGGGCAGTAAAAAAAACACGAGTTTCGAGCAGTTCCCGGACAGAATAGTGATTTTGGTCAGTCGGGGGCAGAATCGTCATTTTTGGCTGTCCGACGGGCCGGTGTCGTTCTCCGGCTGTCCGGGACCCAAATAGTGATTTCCAGCCGTCTGGGTCCGAGACTGCGATTTCTGGTTGGGCAGTCGAAAAATCACGAGTTTCGGGCAGTTCTGGGCCTGAACAATGATTTTGGCCGGTCGGGGGCGGAATCGACATTTTTGGCTGTCCGACGGGCCGGTGTCGTTCTCAGGATGTTCGAAACCCAAATAGTGATTTCCAGCTGTCTGGGTCCGAAACAGCTATTTCTGGTAGGGCAGTAAAAAAAACACGAGTTTCGAGCAGTTCCCGGACAGAATAGTGATTTTGGTCAGTCGGGGGCAGAATCGTCATTTTTGGCTGTCCGATGGGCCGGTGTCGTTCTCCGGCTGTCCGGGACCCAAATAGTGATTTCCAGCCGTCTGGGTCCGAGACTGCGATTTCTGGTGGGGCAGTCGAAAAATCACGAGTTTCGGGCAGTTCAGGGCTTGAACAATGATTTTGGCCGGTCGGCCGCGGAATCGACATTTTTGGCTGTCCGACGGGCCGGTGTCGTTCTCTGGATGACCTGGACACAAATAGCGATTTCCTGCCGTCTGGGTCCAAAACTGCTATTTCTGGTAGGGCGGCCAAAAAAACACGAGTTTCGTGCAGTTCCCGGCCCGAACAGTGATTTTGGCCGGTCGGGGGCAGAACCGACATTTTTGGCTGTCCGACGGGCCGGTGTCATTCTCAGGATGTTCGGAACCCAAATAGTGATTTCCAGCCGTCTGGGTCCGAAACTGCTATTTCTGGTTGGGCAGTTAAAAAAACATGAGTTTCGGGCAGTTCCCGGACAGAATAGTGATTTTGGTCAGTCAGGGGCAGAATCGTCATTTTTGGCTGTCCGACGGGCCGGTGTCGTTCTCCGGCTGTCCGGGACCCAAAGAATGATTTCCAGCCGTCTGGGTCCGAGACTACGATTTCTGGAGGGGCAGTCGAAAAATCACGAGTTTCAGGTAGTTCATGGCTTGAACAATGATTTTGGCCGGTCGGCCGCGGAATCGACATTTTTGGCTGTCCGACGGGCCGGTGTCGTTCTCTGGATGACCTGGACACAAATAGCGATTTCCAGCCGTCTGGGTCCAAAACTGCTATTCCTGGTAGGGCGGCCAAAAAAACACGAGTTTCGAGCAGTTCCCGGCCCGAACAGTGATTTTGGCCGGTCGGGGGCAGAACCGACATTTTTGGCTGTCCGACGGGCCGGTGTCATTCTCGGGATGTTCGAAACCCAAATTGTGATTTCCAGCCGTCTGGGTCTAAAACTGCTATTTCTGGTAGGGCAGTTAAAAAAACACAAGTTTCGGGCAGTTCCCGGACAGAATAGTGATTTTGGTCAGTCGGGGGCAGAATCGTCATTTTTGGCTGTCCGACGGGCCGGTGTTGTTCTCCGGCTGTCCGGGACCCAAAGAGTGATTTCCGGCCGTCTGGGTCCGAGACTGCGATTTCTGGTGGGGCAGTCGAAAAATCACGAGTTTCGGGCAGTTCTGGGCCTGAACAATGATTTTGGCCGGTCGGGGGCGGAATCGACATTTTTGGCTGTCCGACGGGCTGGTGTCGTTCTCAGGATATTCGAAACCCAAATAGTGATTTCCAGCCGTCTGGGTCCGAGACTGCGATTTCTGGTGGGGCAGTCGAAAAATCACGAGTTTCGGGCAGTTCTGGGCCTGAACAATGATTTTGGTCAGTCGGGGGCAGAATCGTCATTTTTGGCTGTCCGACGGGCCGGTGCCGTTCTCCGGTTGTCCGGGACCCAAATAGTGATTTCCAGCCGTCTGGGTCCGAGACTGCGATTTCTGGTGGGGCAGTCGAAAAATCACGAGTTTCGGGCAGTTCTGGGCCTGAACAATGATTTTGGCCGGTCGGGGGCGGAATCGACATTTTTGGCTGTCCGACGGGCTGGTGTCGTTCTCAGGATATTCGAAACCCAAATAGTGATTTCCAGCCGTCTGGGTCCGAGACTGCGATTTCTGGTGGGGCAGTCGAAAAATCACGAGTTTCGGGCAGTTCTGGGCCTCAACAATGATTTTGGCCGGTCGGGGGCGGAATCGACATTTTTGGCTGTCCGACGGGCTGGTGTCGTTCTCAGGATGTTCGAAACGCAAATAGTGATTTCCAGCCGTCTGGGTTCGAAACAGCTATTTCTGGTAGGGCAGTAAAAAAAACACGAGTTTCGAGCAGTTCCCGGACAGAATAGTGATTTTGGTCAGTCGGGGGCAGAATCGTCATTTTTGGCTGTCCGACGGGCCGGTGTCGTTCTCCGGCTGTCCGGGACCCAAATAGTGATTTCCAGCCGTCTGGGTCCGAGACTGCGATTTCTGGTTGGGCAGTCGAAAAATCACGAGTTTCGGGCAGTTCTGGGCCTGAACAATGATTTTGGCCGGTCGGGGGCGGAATCGACATTTTTGGCTGTCCGACGGGCCGGTGTCGTTCTCAGGATGTTCGAAACCCAAATAGTGATTTCCAGCTGTCTGGGTCCGAAACAGCTATTTCTGGTAGGGCAGTAAAAAAAACACGAGTTTCGAGCAGTTCCCGGACAGAATAGTGATTTTGGTCAGTCGGGGGCAGAATCGTCATTTTTGGCTGTCCGATGGGCCGGTGTCGTTCTCCGGCTGTCCGGGACCCAAATAGTGATTTCCAGCCGTCTGGGTCCGAGACTGCGATTTCTGGTGGGGCAGTCGAAAAATCACGAGTTTCGGGCAGTTCAGGGCTTGAACAATGATTTTGGCCGGTCGGCCGCGGAATCGACATTTTTGGCTGTCCGACGGGCGGGTGTCGTTCTCTGGATGACCTGGACACAAATAGCGATTTCCTGCCGTCTGGGTCCAAAACTGCTATTTCTGGTAGGGCGGCCAAAAAAACACGAGTTTCGTGCAGTTCCCGGCCCGAACAGTGATTTTGGCCGGTCGGGGGCAGAACCGACATTTTTGGCTGTCCGACGGGCCGGTGTCGTTCTCAGGATGTTCGGAACCCAAATAGTGATTTCCAGCCGTCTGGGTCCGAAACTGCTATTTCTGGTTGGGCAGTTAAAAAAACATGAGTTTCGGGCAGTTCCCGGACAGAATAGTGATTTTGGTCAGTCAGGGGCAGAATCGTCATTTTTGGCTGTCCGACGGGCCGGTGTCGTTCTCCGGCTGTCCGGGACCCAAAGAATGATTTCCAGCCGTCTGGGTCCGAGACTACGATTTCTGGAGGGGCAGTCGAAAAATCACGAGTTTCAGGTAGTTCATGGCTTGAACAATGATTTTGGCCGGTCGGCCGCGGAATCGACATTTTTGGCTGTCCGACGGGCCGGTGTCGTTCTCTGGATGACCTGGACACAAATAGCGATTTCCAGCCGTCTGGGTCCAAAACTGCTATTCCTGGTAGGGCGGCCAAAAAAACACGAGTTTCGAGCAGTTCCCGGCCCGAACAGTGATTTTGGCCGGTCGGGGGCAGAACCGACATTTTTGGCTGTCCGACGGGCCGGTGTCGTTCTCGGGATGTTCGGAACCCAAATAGTGATTTCCAGCCGTCTGGGTCCGAAACTGCTATTTCTGGTTGGGCAGTTAAAAAAACATGAGTTTCGGGCAGTTCCCGGACAGAATAGTGATTTTGGTCAGTCAGGGGCAGAATCGTCATTTTTGGCTGTCCGACGGGCCGGTGTCGTTCTCCGGCTGTCCGGGACCCAAAGAATGATTTCCAGCCGTCTGGGTCCGAGACTACGATTTCTGGAGGGGCAGTCGAAAAATCACGAGTTTCAGGTAGTTCAGGGCTTGAACAATGATTTTGGCCGGTCGGCCGCGGAATCGACATTTTTGGTTGTCCGACGGGCCGGTGTCGTTCTCTGGATGACCTGGACACAAATAGCGATTTCCAGCCGTCTGGGTCCAAAACTGCTATTCCTGGTAGGGCGGCCAAAAAAACACGAGTTTCGAGCAGTTCCCGGCCCGAACAGTGATTTTGGCCGGTCGGGGGCAGAACCGACATTTTTGGCTGTCCGACGGGCCGGTGTCATTCTCAGGATGTTCGGAACCCAAATAGTGATTTCCAGCCGTCTGGGTCCGAAACAGCTATTTCTGGTTGGGCAGTTAAAAAAACACGAGTTTCGGGCAGTTCCCGGACAGAATAGTGATTTTGGTCAGTCGGGGGCAGAATCGTCATTTTTGGCTGTCCGACGGGCCGGTGTCGTTCTCCGGCTGTCCGGGACCCAAAGAGTGATTTCCAGCCGTCTGGGTCCGAGACTGCGATTTCTGGTGGGGCAGTCGAAAAGTCACGAGTTTCGGGCAGTTCTGGGCCTGAACAATGATTTTGGTCAGTCGGGGGCAGAATCGTCATTTTTGGCTGTCCGACGGGCCGGTGCCGTTCTCCGGCTGTCCGGGACCCAAATAGTGATTTCCAGCCGTCTGGGTCCGAGACTGCGATTTCTGGTGGGGCAGTCGAAAAATCACGAGTTTCGGGCAGTTCTGGGCCTCAACAATGATTTTGGCCGGTCGGGGGCGGAATCGACATTTTTGGCTGTCCGACGGGCTGGTGTCGTTCTCAGGATATTCGAAACCCAAATAGTGATTTCCAGCCGTCTGGGTCCGAGACTGCGATTTCTGGTGGGGCAGTCGAAAAATCACGAGTTTCGGGTAGTTCAGGGCTTGAACAATGATTTTGGCCGGTCGGCCGCGGAATTGACATTTTTGGTTGTCCGACGGGCCGGTGTCGTTCTCTGGATGACCTGGACACAAATAGCGATTTCCAGCCGTCTGGGTCCAAAACTGCTATTCCAGGTAGGGCGGCCAAAAAAACACGAGTTTCGAGCAGTTCCCGGCCCGAACAGTGATTTTGGCCGGTCGGGGGCAGAACCGACATTTTTGGCTGTCCGACGGGCAGGTGTCGTTCTCCGGCTGTCCGGGACCCAAATAGTGATTTCCAGCCGTCTGGGTCCGAAACTGCGATTTCTGGTTGGGCAGTCGAAAAATCACGAGTTTCGGGCAGTTCTGGGCCTGAACAATGATTTTGGCCGGTCGGGGGCGGAATCGACATTTTTGGCTGTCCGACGGGCCGGTGTCGTTCTCAGGATGTTCGAAACCCAAATAGTGATTTCCAGCTGTCTGGGTCCGAAACAGCTATTTCTGGTAGGGCAGTAAAAAAAACACGAGTTTCGAGCAGTTCCCGGACAGAATAGTGATTTTGGTCAGTCGGGGGCAGAATCGTCATTTTTGGCTGTCCGATGGGCCGGTGTCGTTCTCCGGCTGTCCGGGACCCAAATAGTGATTTCCAGCCGTCCGGGTCCGAGACTACGATTTCTGGGGGGGCAGTTGGAAAATCACGAGTTTCGGGCAGTTCAGGGCTTGAACAATGATTTTGGCCGGTCGAGCGCGGAATCGACATTTTTGGCTGTCCGCCGGGCCGGTGTCGTTCTCAGGATGTTCGAAACCCAAATAGTGATTTCCTGCCGTCTGGGTCCGAAACAGCTATTTCTGGTAGGGCAGTAAAAAAAACACGAGTTTCGAGCAGTTCCCGGACAGAATAGTGTTTTTGGTCAGTCGGGGGCAGAATCGTCATTTTTGGCTGTCCGACGGGCCGGTGTCGTTCTCCGGCTGTCCGGGACCCAAATAGTGATTTCCAGCCGTTTGGGTCCGAGACTGCGATTTCTGGTGGGGCAGTCGAAAAATCACGAGTTTCGGGCAGTTCTGGGCTTGAACAATGATTTTGGCCGGCCGGGGGCGGAATCGACATTTTTGGCTGTCCGACGGACTGGTGTCGTTCTCAGGATGTTCGAAACCCAAATAGTGATTTCCAGCCGTCTGGGTCCGAAACAGCTATTTCTGGTAGGGCAGTAAAAAAAACACGAGTTTCGAGCAGTTCCCGGACAGAATAGTGATTTTGGTCAGTCGGGGGCAGAATCGACATTTTTGGCTGTCCGACGGGCCGGTGTCATTCTCAGGATGTTCGGAACCCAAATAGTGATTTCCAGCCGTCTGGGTCCGAAACTGCTATTTCTAGTAGGGCAGTAAAAAAACACGAGTTTCGAGCAGTTCCCGGGCAGAATAGTGATTTTGGTCAGTCGGGGGCAGAATCGTCATTTCTGGCTGTCCGACGGGCCGGTGTCGTTCTCCGGCTGTCCGAGACCCAAATAGTGATTTCCAGCCGTCTGGGTCCGGGACTGCGATTTCTGGTGGGGCAGTCGAAAAATCACGAGTTTCGGGCAGTTTTGGGCCTGAACAATGATTTTGGCCGGTCGGGGGCAGAATCGACATTTTTGGCTGTCCGACGGGCTGGTGTCGTTCTCAGGATGTTCGAAACGCAAATAGTGATTTCCAGCCGTCTGGGTTCGAAACAGCTATTTCTGGTAGGGCAGTAAAAAAAACCCGAGTTTCGAGCAGTTCCCGGACAGAATAGTGTTTTTGGTCAGTCGGGGGCAGAATCGTCATTTTTGGCTGTCCGACGGGCCGGTGTCGTTCTCCGGCTGTCCGGGACCCAAATAGTGATTTCCAGCCGTCTGGGTCCGAAACAGCTATTTCTGGTAGGGCAGTAAAAAAAACACGAGTTTCGAGCAGTTCCCGGACAGAATAGTGATTTTGGTCAGTCGGGGGCAGAATCGTCATTTTTGGCTGTCCGACGGGCCGGTGTCGTTCTCCGGCTGTCCGGGACCCAAATAGTGATTTCCAGCCGTCTGGGTCCGAGACTGCGATTTCTGGTGGGGCAGTCGAAAAATCACGAGTTTCGGGCAGTTCTGGGCCTGAACAATGATTTTGGCCGGTCGGGGGCGGAATCGACATTTTTGGCTGTCCGACGGGCCGGTGTCGTTCTCAGGATGTTCGAAACCTATATAGTGATTTCCAGCCGTCTGGGTCCGAAACAGCTATTTCTGGTGGGGCAGTAAAAAAAACACGAGTTTCGAGCAGTTCCCGGACAGAATAGTGATTTTGGTCAGTCGGGGGCAGAATCGTCATTTTTGGCTGTCCGACGGGCCGGTGTCGTTCTCCGGCTGTCCGGGACCCAAATAGTGATTTCCAGCCGTCTGGGTCCGAGACTGCGATTTCTGGTGGGGCTGTCGAAAAATCACGAGTTTCGGGCAGTTCAGGGCTTGAACAATGATTTTGGCCGGTCGGGCGCGGAATCGACATTTTTGGCTGTCCGACGTGCCGGTGTCGTTCTCTGGATGACCTGGACACAAATAGCGATTTCCAGCCGTCTGGGTCCAAAACTGCTATTTCTGGTAGGGCGGCCAAAAAAACACGAGTTTCGAGCAGTTCCCGGCCTGAATAGTGATTTTGGCCGGTCGGGGGCAGAATCGACATTTTTGGCTGTCCGACGGGCCAGTGTCATTCTCAGGATGTTCGGAACCCAAATAGTGATTTCCAGCCGCCCGGGTCCGAGACTACGATTTCTGGGGGGGCAGTTGGAAAATCACGAGTTTCGGGCAGTTCAGGGCTTGAACAATGATTTTGGCCGGTCGAGCGCGGAATCGACATTTTTGGCTGTCCGCCGGGCCGGTGTCGTTCTCAGGATGTTCGAAACCCAAATAGTGATTTCCTGCCGTCTGGGTCCGAAACAGCTATTTCTGGTAGGGCAGTAAAAAAAACACGAGTTTCGAGCAGTTCCCGGCCTGAATAGTGATTTTGGCCGGTCGGGGGCAGAATCGACATTTTTGGCTGTCCGACGGGCCAGTGTCATTCTCAGGATGTTCGGAACCCAAATAGTGATTTCCAGCCGCCCGGGTCCGAGACTACGATTTCTGGGGGGGCAGTTGGAAAATCACGAGTTTCGGGCAGTTCAGGGCTTGAACAATGATTTTGGCCGGTCGAGCGCGGAATCGACATTTTTGGCTGTCCGCCGGGCCGGTGTCGTTCTCAGGATGTTCGAAACCCAAATAGTGATTTCCTGCCGTCTGGGTCCGAAACAGCTATTTCTGGTAGGGCAGTAAAAAAAACACGAGTTTCGAGCAGTTCCCGGACAGAATAGTGTTTTTGGTCAGTCGGGGGCAGAATCGTCATTTTTGGCTGTCCGACGGGCCGGTGTCGTTCTCCGGCTGTCCGGGACCCAAATAGTGATTTCCAGCCGTCTGGGTCCGAGACTGCGATTTCTGGTGGGGCAGTCGAAAAATCACGAGTTTCGGGCAGTTCTGGGCCTGAACAATGATTTTGGCCGGTCGGGGGCGGAATCGACATTTTTGGCTGTCCGACGGGCCGGTGTCGTTCTCAGGATGTTCGAAACCTATATAGTGATTTCCAGCCGTCTGGGTCCGAAACAGCTATTTCTGGTGGGGCAGTAAAAAAAACACGAGTTTCGAGCAGTTCCCGGACAGAATAGTGATTTTGGTCAGTCGGGGGCAGAATCGTCATTTTTGGCTGTCCGACGGGCCGGTGTCGTTCTCCGGCTGTCCGGGACCCAAATAGTGATTTCCAGCCGTCTGGGTCCGAGACTGCGATTTCTGGTGGGGCTGTCGAAAAATCACGAGTTTCGGGTAGTTCAGGGCTTGAACAATGATTTTGGCCGGTCGGGCGCGGAATCGACATTTTTGGCTGTCCGACGTGCCGGTGTCGTTCTCTGGATGACCTGGACACAAATAGCGATTTCCAGCCGTCTGGGTCCAAAACTGCTATTTCTGGTAGGGCGGCCAAAAAAACACGAGTTTCGAGCAGTTCCCGGCCTGAATAGTGATTTTGGCCGGTCGGGGGCAGAATCGACATTTTTGGCTGTCCGACGGGCCAGTGTCATTCTCAGGATGTTCGGAACCCAAATAGTGATTTCCAGCCGTCTGGTTCCGAAACTGCTATTTCTAGTAGGGCAGTAAAAAAACACGAGTTTCGAGCAGTTCCCGGACAGAATAGTGATTTTGGTCAGTCGGGGGCAGAATCGTCATTTTTGGCTGTCCGACGGGCCGGTGTCGTTCTCCGGCTGTCCGGGACCCAAATAGTGATTTCCAGCCGCCCGGGTCCGAGACTACGATTTCTGGGGGGGCAGTTGGAAAATCACGAGTTTCGGGCAGTTCAGGGCTTGAACAATGATTTTGGCCGGTCGAGCGCGGAATCGACATTTTTGGCTGTCCGCCGGGCCGGTGTCGTTCTCAGGATGTTCGAAACCCAAATAGTGATTTCCTGCCGTCTGGGTCCGAAACAGCTATTTCTGGTAGGGCAGTAAAAAAAACACGAGTTTCGAGCAGTTCCCGGACAGAATAGTGTTTTTGGTCAGTCGGGGGCAGAATCGTCATTTTTGGCTGTCCGACGGGCCGGTGTCGTTCTCCGGCTGTCCGGGACCCAAATAGTGATTTCCAGCCGTCTGGGTCCGAGACTGCGATTTCTGGTGGGGCAGTCGAAAAATCACGAGTTTCGGGCAGTTCTGGGCCTGAACAATGATTTTGGCCGGTCGGGGGCGGAATCGACATTTTTGGCTGTCCGACGGGCCGGTGTCGTTCTCAGGATGTTCGAAACCTATATAGTGATTTCCAGCCGTCTGGGTCCGAAACAGCTATTTCTGGTGGGGCAGTAAAAAAAACACGAGTTTCGAGCAGTTCCCGGACAGAATAGTGATTTTGGTCAGTCGGGGGCAGAATCGTCATTTTTGGCTGTCCGACGGGCCGGTGTCGTTCTCCGGCTGTCCGGGACCCAAATAGTGATTTCCAGCCGTCTGGGTCCGAGACTGCGATTTCTGGTGGGGCTGTCGAAAAATCACGAGTTTCGGGCAGTTCAGGGCTTGAACAATGATTTTGGCCGGTCGGGCGCGGAATCGACATTTTTGGCTGTCCGACGTGCCGGTGTCGTTCTCTGGATGACCTGGACACAAATAGCGATTTCCAGCCGTCTGGGTCCAAAACTGCTATTTCTGGTAGGGCGGCCAAAAAAACACGAGTTTCGAGCAGTTCCCGGCCTGAATAGTGATTTTGGCCGGTCGGGGGCAGAATCGACATTTTTGGCTGTCCGACGGGCCAGTGTCATTCTCAGGATGTTCGGAACCCAAATAGTGATTTCCAGCCGTCTGGTTCCGAAACTGCTATTTCTAGTAGGGCAGTAAAAAAACACGAGTTTCGAGCAGTTCCCGGACAGAATAGTGATTTTGGTCAGTCGGGGGCAGAATCGTCATTTTTGGCTGTCCGACGGGCCGGTGTCGTTCTCCGGCTGTCCGGGACCCAAATAGTGATTTCCAGCCGCCCGGGTCCGAGACTACGATTTCTGGGGGGGCAGTTGGAAAATCACGAGTTTCGGGCAGTTCAGGGCTTGAACAATGATTTTGGCCGGTCGAGCGCGGAATCGACATTTTTGGCTGTCCGCCGGGCCGGTGTCGTTCTCAGGATGTTCGAAACCCAAATAGTGATTTCCTGCCGTCTGGGTCCGAAACAGCTATTTCTGGTAGGGCAGTAAAAAAAACACGAGTTTCGAGCAGTTCCCGGACAGAATAGTGTTTTTGGTCAGTCGGGGGCAGAATCGTCATTTTTGGCTGTCCGACGGGCCGGTGTCGTTCTCCGGCTGTCCGGAACCCAAATAGTGATTTCCAGCCGTCTGGGTCCGAGACTGCGATTTCTGGTGGGGCAGTCGAAAAATCACGAGTTTCGGGCAGTTCTGGGCTTGAACAATGATTTTGGCCGGTCGGGGGCGGAATCGACATTTTTGGCTGTCCGACGGGCCGGTGTCGTTCTCTGGATGACCTGGACACAAATAGCGATTTCCAGCCGTCTGGGTCCAAAACTGCTATTTCTGGTAGGGCGGCCAAAAAAACTCGAGTTTCGAGCAGTTCCCGGCCCGAACAGTGATTTTGGCCGGTCGGGGGCAGAATCGACATTTTTGGCTGTCCGACGGGCCAGTGTCATTCTCAGGATGTTCGAAACCCAAATAGTGATTTCCAGCCGTCTGGGTCCGAAACTGCTATTTCTGGTAGGGCAGTAAAAAAAACACGAGTTTCGGGCAGTTCCCGGACAGAATAGGGATTTTGGTCAGTCGGGGGCAGAATCGACATTTTTGGCTGTCCGACGGGCCGGTGTCATTCTCAGGATGTTCGAAACCCAAATAGTGATTTCCAGCCGTCTGGGTCCGAAACTGCTATTTCTAGTAGGGCAGTAAAAAAAACACGAGTTTCGAGCAGTTCCCGGACAGAATAGTGATTTTGGTCAGTCGGGGGCAGAATCGTCATTTTTGGCTGTCCGACGGGCCGGTGTCGTTCTCCGGCTGTCCGGGACCCAAATAGTGATTTCCAGCCGTCCGGGTCCGAGACTACGATTTCTGGGGGGGCAGTTGGAAAATCACGAGTTTCGGGCAGTTCAGGGCTTGAACAATGATTTTGGCCGGTCGAGCGCGGAATCGACATTTTTGGCTGTCCGCCGGGCCGGTGTCGTTCTCAGGATGTTCGAAACCCAAATAGTGATTTCCTGCCGTCTGGGTCCGAAACAGCTATTTCTGGTAGGGCAGTAAAAAAAACACGAGTTTCGAGCAGTTCCCGGACAGAATAGTGTTTTTGGTCAGTCGGGGGCAGAATCGTCATTTTTGGCTGTCCGACGGGCCGGTGTCGTTCTCCGGCTGTCCGGGACCCAAATAGTGATTTCCAGCCGTTTGGGTCCGAGACTGCGATTTCTGGTGGGGCAGTCGAAAAATCACGAGTTTCGGGCAGTTCTGGGCTTGAACAATGATTTTGGCCGGCCGGGGGCGGAATCGACATTTTTGGCTGTCCGACGGACTGGTGTCGTTCTCAGGATGTTCGAAACCCAAATAGTGATTTCCAGCCGTCTGGGTCCGAAACAGCTATTTCTGGTAGGGCAGTAAAAAAAACACGAGTTTCGAGCAGTTCCCGGACAGAATAGTGATTTTGGTCAGTCGGGGGCAGAATCGACATTTTTGGCTGTCCGACGGGCCGGTGTCATTCTCAGGATGTTCGGAACCCAAATAGTGATTTCCAGCCGTCTGGGTCCGAAACTGCTATTTCTAGTAGGGCAGTAAAAAAACACGAGTTTCGAGCAGTTCCCGGGCAGAATAGTGATTTTGGTCAGTCGGGGGCAGAATCGTCATTTCTGGCTGTCCGACGGGCCGGTGTCGTTCTCCGGCTGTCCGAGACCCAAATAGTGATTTCTAGCCGTCTGGGTCCGGGACTGCGATTTCTGGTGGGGCAGTCGAAAAATCACGAGTTTCGGGCAGTTCTGGGCCTGAACAATGATTTTGGCCGGTCGGGGGCGGAATCGACATTTTTGGTTGTCCGACGGGCCGGTGTCGTTCTCAGGATGTTCGAAACCCAAATAGTGATTTCCTGCCGTCTGGGTCCGAAACAGCTATTTCTGGTAGGGCAGTAAAAAAAACACGAGTTTCGAGCAGTTCCCGGACAGAATAGTGATTTTGGTCAGTCGGGGGCAGAATCGTCATTTTTGGCTGTCCGACGGGCCGGTGTCGTTCTCCGGCTGTCCGGGACCCAAATAGTGATTTCCAGCCGTCTCGGTCCGAGACTACGATTTCTGGTGGGGCAGTCGAAAAATCACGAGTTTCGGGCAGTTCAGGGCTTGAACAATGATTTTGGCCGGTCGGGCGCGGAATCGACATTTTTGGCTGTCCGACGGGCCGGTGTCGTTCTCTGGATGACCTAGACACAAATAGCGATTTCCAGCCGTATGGGTCCAAAACTGCTATTTCTGGTAGGGCGGCCAAAAAAACACGAGTTTCGAGCAGTTCCCGGCCCGAATAGTGATTTTGGCCGGTCGGGGGCAGAATCGACATTTTTGGCTGTCCGACGGGCCAGTGTCATTCCCAGGATGTTCGGAACCCAAATAGTGATTTCCAGCCGTCTGGGTCCGAAACTACTATTACTGGTAGGGCAGTAAAAAAAACACGAGTTTCGAGCAGTTCCCGGACAGAATAGTGATTTTGGTCAGTCGGGGGCAGAATCGTCATTTTTGGCTGTCCGACGGGCCGGTGTCGTTCTCCGGCTGTCCGGGACCCAAATAGTCATTTCCAGCCGTCTGGGTCCGAGACTGCGATTTCTGGTGGGGCAGTCGAAAAATCACGAGTTTCGGGCAGTTCTGGGCCTGAACAATGATTTTGGCCGGTCGGGGGCGGAATCGACATTTTTGGCTGTCCGACGGGCTGGTGTCGTTCTCAGGATATTCGAAACCCAAATAGTGATTTCCAGCCGTCTGGGTCCGAGACTGCGATTTCTGGTGGGGCAATCGAAAAATCACGAGTTTCGGGCAGTTATGGGCCTGAACAATGATTTTGGCCGGTCGGGGGCAGAATCGACATTTTTGGCTGTCCGACGGGCTGGTGTCGTTCTCAGGATGTTCGAAACGCAAATAGTGATTTCCAGCCGTCTGGGTCCGAAACAGCTATTTCTGGTAGGGCAGTAAAAAAAACACGAGTTTCGAGCAGTTCCCGGACAGAATAGTGATTTTGGTCAGTCGGGGGCAGAATCGACATTTTTGGCTGTCCGACGGGCCGGTGTCATTCTCAGGATGTTCGGAACCCAAATAGTGATTTCCAGCCGTCTGGGTCCGAAACTGCTATTTCTAGTAGGGCAGTAAAAAAACACGAGTTTCGAGCAGTTCCCGGACAGAATAGTGATTTTGGTCAGTCGGGGGCAGAATCGTCATTTTTGGCTGTCCGACGGGCCGGTGTCGTTCTCCGGCTGTCCGAGACCCAAATAGTGATTTCCAGCCGTCTGGGTCCGGGACTGCGATTTCTGGTGGGGCAGTCGAAAAATCACGAGTTTCGGGCAGTTCTGGGCTTGAACAATGATTTTGGCCGGTCGGGGGCAGAATCGACATTTTTGGCTGTCCGACGGGCCGGTGTCGTTCTCAGGATGTTCGAAACCCAAATAGTGATTTCCTGCCGTCTGGGTCCGAAACAGCTATTTCTGGTAGGGCAGTAAAAAAAACACGAGTTTCGAGCAGTTCCCGGACAGAATAGTGATTTTGGTCAGTCGGGGGCAGAATCGTCATTTTTGGCTGTCCGACGGGCCGGTGTCGTTCTCCGGCTGTCCGGGACCCAAATAATGATTTCCAGCCGTCTGGTTCCGAGACTACGATTTCTGGTGGGGCAGTCGAAAAATCACGAGTTTCGGGCAGTTCAGGGCTTGAACAATGATTTTGGCCGGTCGGGCGCGGAATCGACATTTTTGGCTGTCCGACGGGCCGGTGTCGTTCTCAGGATGTTCGGAACTCAAACAGTGATTTCCTGCCGTCTGGGTCCGAAACAGCTATTTCTGGTAGGGCAATCAAAAAAACACGAGTTTCGAGCAGTTCCCGGACAGAACAGTGATTTTGGTCAGCCGGGGGCAGAATCGTCATTTTTGGCTGTCCGACGGGCCGGTGTCGTTCTCAGGCTGTCCGGGAACCAAATAGTGATTTCCAACCGTCTGGGTCCGAAGCTGCTATTTCTAGTAGGGCAGCCAAAAAAACGCGAGTTTCGAGCAGTTACCGGACAGAACAGTGATTTTGGTCAGTCGGGGGCAGAATCGTCATTTTTGGCTGTCCGACGGGCCGGTGTCGTTCTCAGGCTGTCTGGGACCCAAATTGTGATTTCCAGCTGTCTAGGTCCGAGACTGCGATTTCTGGTGGGGCAGTCGAAAAATCACGAGTTTCGGGCTGTTCTGGGCTTGAACAATGATTTTGGCCGGTCGGGGGCGGAATCGACATTTTTGGCTGTCCAACGAGCCGGTGTCGTTCTCAGGATGTTCGGAACTCAAACAGTGATTTCCTGCCGTCTGGGTCCGAAACAGCTATTTCTGGTAGGGCAATCAAAAAAACACGAGTTTCGAGCAGTTCCCGGACAGAACAGTGATTTTGGTCAGCCGGGGGCAGAATCGTCATTTTTGGCTGTCTGACGGGCCGGTGTCGTTCTCAGGCTGTCCGGGACCCAAATAGTGATTTCCAGCCGTCTGGGTCCGAAGCTGCTATTTCTAGTAGGGCAGTCAAAAAAACACGAGTTTCGAGCAGTTCCCGGACAGAACAGTGATTTTGGTCAGTCGGGGGCAGAATCGTCATTTTTGGCTGTCCGACGGGCCGATGTCGTTCTCAGGCTGTCTGGGACCCAAATAGTGATTTCCAGCTGTCTAGGTCCGAGACTGCGATTTCTGGTGGGGCAGTCGAAAAATCACGAGTTTCGGGCTGTTCTGGGCTTGAACAATGATTTTGGCCGGTCGGGGGCGGAATCGACATTTTTGGCTGTCCAACGAGCCGGTGTCGTTCTCAGGATGTTCGGAACTCAAACAGTGATTTCCTGCCGTCTGGGTCCGAAACAGCTATTTCTGGTAGGGCAATCAAAAAAACACGAGTTTCGAGCAGTTCCCGGACAGAACAGTGATTTTGGTCAGTCGGGGGCAGAATCGTCATTTTTGGCTGCCCGACGGGCCGGTGTCTTTCTCAGGCTGTCTGGGACCCAAATAGTGATTTCCAGCTGTCTAGGTCCGAGACTGTGATTTCTGGTGGGGCAGTCGAAAAATCACGAGTTTCGGGCTGTTCTGGGCTTGAACAATGATTTTGGCCGGTCGGGGGCGGAATCGACATTTTTGGCTGTCCAACGAGCCGGTGTCTTTCTCAGGATGTTCGGAACTCAAACAGTGATTTCCTGCCGTCTGGGTCCGAAACAGCTATTTCTGGTAGGGCAATCAAAAAAACACGAGTTTCGAGCAGTTCCCGGACAGAACAGTGATTTTGGTCAGTCGGGGGCAGAATCGTCATTTTCGGCTGTCCGACGGGCCGGTGTCGTTCTCCGGCTGTCCGGGACCCAAATAGTGATTTCCAGCCGTCTGGGTCCGAGACTACGATTTCTGGTGGGGCAGTCGAAAAATCACGAGTTTCGGGCAGTTCAGGGCTTGAACAATGATTTTGGCCGGTCGGGCGCGGAATCGACATTTTTGGCTGTCCGACGGGCCGGTGTCGTTCTCTGGATGACCTGGACACAAATAGCGATTTCCAGCCGTATGGGTCCAAAACTGCTATTTCTGGTAGGGCGGCCAAAAAAACACGAGTTTCGAGCAGTTCCCGGCCCGAATAGTGATTTTGGCCGGTCGGGGGCAGAATCGACATTTTTAGCTGTCCGACGGGCCAGTGTCATTCCCAGGATGTTCGGAACCCAAATAGTGATTTCAGCCGTCTGGGTCCGAAACTGCTATTACTGGTAGGGCAGTAAAAAAAACACGAGTTTCGAGCAGTTCCCGGACAGAATAGTGATTTTGGTCAGTCGGGGGCAGAATCGTCATTTTTGGCTGTCCGACGGGCCGGTGTCGTTCTCCGGCTGTCCGGGACCCAAATAGTCATTTCCAGCCGTCTGGGTCCGAGACTGCGATTTCTGGTGGGGCAGTCGAAAAATCACGAGTTTCGGGCAGTTCAGGGCTTGAACAATGATTTTGGCCGGTCGGGCGCGGAATCGACATTTTTGGCTGTCCGACGGGCCGGTGTCGTTCTCTGGATGACCTGGACACAAATAGCGATTTCCAGCCGTATGGGTCCAAAACTGCTATTTCTGGTAGGGCGGCCAAAAAAACACGAGTTTCGAGCAGTTCCCGGCCCGAATAGTGATTTTGGCCGGTCGGGGGCAGAATCGACATTTTTAGCTGTCCGACGGGCCAGTGTCATTCCCAGGATGTTCGGAACCCAAATAGTGATTTCAGCCGTCTGGGTCCGAAACTGCTATTACTGGTAGGGCAGTAAAAAAAACACGAGTTTCGAGCAGTTCCCGGACAGAATAGTGATTTTGGTCAGTCGGGGGCAGAATCGTCATTTTTGGCTGTCCGACGGGCCGGTGTCGTTCTCCGGCTGTCCGGGACCCAAATAGTCATTTCCAGCCGTCTGGGTCCGAGACTGCGATTTCTGGTGGGGCAGTCGAAAAATCACGAGTTTCGGGCAGTTCTGGGCCTGAACAATGATTTTGGCCGGTCGGGGGCGGAATCGACATTTTTGGCTGTCCGACGGGCTGGTGTCGTTCTCAGGATATTCGAAACCCAAATAGTGATTTCCAGCCGTCTGGGTCCGAGACTGCGATTTCTGGTGGGGCAATCGAAAAATCACGAGTTTCGGGCAGTTTTGGGCCTGAACAATGATTTTGGCCGGTCGGGGGCAGAATCGACATTTTTGGCTGTCCGACGGGCTGGTGTCGTTCTCAGGATGTTCGAAACGCAAATAGTGATTTCCAGCCGTCTGGGTCCGAAACAGCTATTTCTGGTAGGGCAGTAAAAAAAACACGAGTTTCGAGCAGTTCCCGGACAGAATAGTGATTTTGGTCAGTCGGGGGCAGAATCGACATTTTTGGCTGTCCGACGGGCCGGTGTCATTCTCAGGATGTTCGGAACCCAAATAGTGATTTCCAGCCGTCTGGGTCCGAAACTGCTATTTCTAGTAGGGCAGTAAAAAAACACGAGTTTCGAGCAGTTCCCGGACAGAATAGTGATTTTGGTCAGTCGGGGGCAGAATCGTCATTTTTGGCTGTCCGACGGGCCAGTGTCGTTCTCCGGCTGTCCGAGACCCAAATAGTGATTTCCAGTCGTCTGGGTCCGGGACTGCGATTTCTGGTGGGGCAGTCGAAAAATCACGAGTTTCGGGCAGTTCTGGGCTTGAACAATGATTTTGGCCGGTCGGGGGCAGAATCGACATTTTTGGCTGTCCAACGGGCCGGTGTCGTTCTCAGGATGTTCGAAACCCAAATAGTGATTTCCTGCCGTCTGGGTCCGAAACAGCTATTTCTGGTAGGGCAGTAAAAAAAACACGAGTTTCGAGCAGTTCCCGGACAGAATAGTGATTTTGGTCAGTCGGGGGCAGAATCGTCATTTTTGGCTGTCCGACGGGCCGGTGTCGTTCTCCGGCTGTCCGAGACCCAAATAGTCATTTCCAGCCGTCTGGGTCCGAGACTGCGATTTCTGGTGGGGCAGTCGAAAAATCACGAGTTTCGGGCAGTTCTGGGCCTGAACAATGATTTTGGCCGGTCGGGGGCGGAATCGACATTTTTGGCTGTCCGACGGGCTGGTGTCGTTCTCAGGATATTCGAAACCCAAATAGTGATTTCCAGCCGTCTGGGTCCGAGACTGCGATTTCTGGTGGGGCAATCGAAAAATCACGAGTTTCGGGCAGTTTTGGGCCTGAACAATGATTTTGGCCGGTCGGGGGCAGAATCGACATTTTTGGCTGTCCGACGGGCTGGTGTCGTTCTCAGGATGTTCGAAACGCAAATAGTGATTTCAAGCCGTCTGGGTCTGAAACAGCTATTTCTGGTAGGGCAGTAAAAAAAACACGAGTTTCGAGCAGTTCCAGGACAGAATAGTGATTTTGGTCAGTCGGGGGCAGAATCGACATTTTTGGCTGTCCGACGGGCCGGTGTCATTCTCAGGATGTTCGGAACCCAAATAGTGATTTCCAGCCGTCTGGGTCCGAAACTGCTATTTCTAGTAGGGCAGTAAAAAAACACGAGTTTCGAGCAGTTCCCGGACAGAACAGTGATTTTGGTCAGTCGGGGGCAGAATCGTCATTTTTGGCTGCCCGACGGGCCGGTGTCTTTCTCAGGCTGTCTGGGACCCAAATAGTGATTTCCAGCTGTCTAGGTCCGAGACTGCGATTTCTGGTGGGGCAGTCGAAAAATCACGAGTTTCGGGCAGTTCTGGGCTTGAACAATGATTTTGGCCGGTCGGGGGCAGAATCGACATTTTTGGCTGTCCGACGGGCCGGTGTCGTTCTCAGGATGTTCGAAACCCAAATAGTGATTTCCTGCCGTCTGGGTCCGAAACAGCTATTTCTGGTAGGGCAGTAAAAAAAACACGAGTTTCGAGCAGTTCCCGGACAGAATAGTGATTTTGGTCAGTCGGGGGCAGAATCGACATTTTTGGCTGTCCGACGGGCCGGTGTCATTCTCAGGATGTTCGGAACCCAAATAGTGATTTCCAGCCGTCTGGGTCCGAAACTGCTATTTCTAGTAGGGCAGTAAAAAAACACGAGTTTCGAGCAGTTCCCGGACAGAATAGTGATTTTGGTCAGTCGGGGGCAGAATCGTCATTTTTGGCTGTCCGACGGGCCGGTGTCGTTCTCCGGCTGTCCGAGACCCAAATAGTGATTTCCAGCCGTCTGGGTCCGGGACTGCGATTTCTGGTGGGGCAGTCGAAAAATCACGAGTTTCGGGCAGTTCTGGGCTTGAACAATGATTTTGGCCGGTCGGGGGCAGAATCGACATTTTTGGCTGTCCGACGGGCCGGTGTCGTTCTCAGGATGTTTGAAACCCAAATAGTGATTTCCTGCCGTCTGGGTCCGAAACAGCTATTTCTGGTAGGGCAGTAAAAAAAACACGAGTTTCGAGCAGTTCCCGGACAGAATAGTGATTTTGGTCAGTCGGGGGCAGAATCGTCATTTTTGGCTGTCCGACGGGCCGGTGTCGTTCTCCGGCTGTCCGGGACCCAAATAGTGATTTCCAGCCGTCTGGGTCCGAGACTACGATTTCTGGTGGGGCAGTCGAAAAATCACGAGTTTCGGGCAGTTCAGTGCTTGAACAATGATTTTGGCCGGTCGGGGGCGGAATCGACATTTTTGGCTGTCCGACGGGCCGGTGTCGTTCTCTGGATGACCTGGACACAAATAGCGATTTCCAGCCGTCTGGGTCCAAAACTGCTATTTCTGGTAGGGCGGCCAAAAAAACACGAGTTTCGAGCAGTTCCCGGCCCGAATAGTGATTTTGGCCGGTCGGGGGCAGAATCGACATTTTTGGCTGTCCGACGGGCCAGTGTCATTCCCAGGATGTTCGGAACCCAAATAGTGATTTCCAGCCGTCTGGGTCAGAAACTGCTATTACTGGTAGGGCAGTAAAAAAAACACGAGTTTCGAGCAGTTCCCGGACAGAATAGTGATTTTGGTCAGTCGGGGGCAGAATCGTCATTTTTGGCTGTCCGACGGGCCGGTGTCGTTCTCCGGCTGTCCGGGACCCAAATAGTCATTTCCAGCCGTCTGGGTCCGAGACTGCGATTTCTGGTGGGGCAGTCGAAAAATCACGAGTTTCGGGCAGTTCTGGGCCTGAACAATGATTTTGGCCGGTCGGGGGTGGAATCGACATTTTTGGCTGTCCGACGGGCTGGTGTCGTTCTCAGGATATTCGAAACCCAAATAGTGATTTCCAGCCGTCTGGGTCCGAGACTGCGATTTCTGGTGGGGCAATCGAAAAATCACGAGTTTCGGGCAGTTTTGGGCCTGAACAATGATTTTGGCCGGTCGGGGGCAGAATCGACATTTTTGGCTGTCCGACGGGCTGGTGTCGTTCTCAGGATGTTCGAAACGCAAATAGTGATTTCCAGCCGTCTGGGTCCGAAACAGCTATTTCTGGTAGGGCAGTAAAAAAAACACGAGTTTCGAGCAGTTCCCGGACAGAATAGTGATTTTGGTCAGTCGGGGGCAGAATCGACATTTTTGGCTGTCCGACGGGCCGGTGTCATTCTCAGGATGTTCGGAACCCAAATAGTGATTTCCAGCCGTCTGGGTCCGAAACTGCTATTTCTAGTAGGGCAGTAAAAAAACACGAGTTTCGAGCAGTTCCCGGACAGAATAGTGATTTTGGTCAGTCGGGGGCAGAATCGTCATTTTTGGCTGTCCGACGGGCCGGTGTCGTTCTCCGGCTGTCCGAGACCCAAATAGTGATTTCCAGCCGTCTGGGTCCGGGACTGCGATTTCTGGTGGGGCAGTCGAAAAATCACGAGTTTCGGGCAGTTCTGGGCTTGGACAATGATTTTGGCCGGTCGGGGGCAGAATCGACATTTTTGGCTGTCCGACGGGCCGGTGTCGTTCTCAGGATGTTCGAAACCCAAATAGTGATTTCCTGACGTCTGGGTCCGAAACAGCTATTTCTGGTAGGGCAGTAAAAAAAACACGAGTTTCGAGCAGTTCCCGGACAGAATAGTGTTTTTGGTCAGTCGGGGGCAGAATCGTCATTTTTGGCTGTCCGACGGGCCGGTGTCGTTCTCCGGCTGTCCGGGACCCAAATAGTGATTTCCAGCCGTCTGGGTCCGAGACTACGATTTCTGGTGGGGCAGTCGAAAAATCACGAGTTTCGGGCAGTTCAGGGCTTGAACAATGATTTTGGCCGGTCGGGGGCGGAATCGACATTTTTGGCTGTCCGACGGGCCGGTGTCGTTCTCTGGATGACCTGGACACAAATAGCGATTTCCAGCCGTCTGGGTCCAAAACTGCTATTTCTGGTAGGGCGGCCAAAAAAACTCGAGTTTCGAGCAGTTCCCGGCCCGAACAGTGATTTTGGCCGGTCGGGGGCAGAATCGACATTTTTGGCTGTCCGACGGGCCAGTGTCATTCTCAGGATGTTCGAAACCCAAATAGTGATTTCCAGCCGTCTGGGACCGAAACTGCTATTTCTGGTAGGGCAGTAAAAAAAACACGAGTTTCGGGCAGTTCCCGGACAGAATAGTGATTTTGGTCAGTCGGGGGCAGAATCGACATTTTTGGCTGTCCGACGGGCCGGTGTCATTCTCAGGATGTTCGAAACCCAAATAGTGATTTCCAGCCGTCTGGGTCCGAAACTGCTATTTCTGGTAGGGCAGTAAAAAAAACACGAGTTTCGAGCAGTTCCCGGACAGAATAGTGATTTTGGTCAGTCGGGGGCAGAATCGTCATTTTTGGCTGTCCGACGGGCCGGTGTCGTTCTCCGGCTGTCCGGGACCCAAATAGTGATTTCCAGCCGTCTGGGTCCGAAACTGCTATTTCTGGTAGGGCAGTAAAAAAAACACGAGTTTCGAGCAGTTCCCGGACAGAATAGTGATTTTGGTCAGTCGGGGGCAGAATCGTCATTTTTGGCTGTCCGACGGGCCGGTGTCGTTCTCCGGCTGTCCGGGACCCAAATAGTGATTTCCAGCCGTCCGGGTCTGAGACTACGATTTCTGGAGGGGCAGTTGGAAAATCACGAGTTTCGGGCAGTTCAGGGCTTGAACAATGATTTTGGCCGGTCGAGCGCGGAATCGACATTTTTGGCTGTCCGACGGGCCGGTGTCGTTCTCCGGCTGTCCGGGACCCAAATAGCGATTTCCAGCCGTCTGGGTCCGAGACTGCGATTTCTGGTGGGGCAGTCGAAGAATCACGAGTTTCGGGTAGTTCTGGGCTTGAACAATGATTTTGGCCGGCCGGGGGCGGAATCGACATTTTTGGCTGTCCGACGGGCTGGTGTCGTTCTCAGGATGTTCGAAACGCAAATAGTGATTTCCAGCCGTCTGGGTCCGAAACAGCTATTTCTGGTAGGGCAGTAAAAAAAACACGAGTTTCGAGCAGTTCCCGGACAGAATAGTGATTTTGGTCAGTCGGGGGCAGAATCGACATTTTTGGCTGTCCGACGGGCCGGTGTCATTCTCAGGATGTTCGGAACCCAAATAGTGATTTCCAGCCGTCTGGGTCCGAAACTGCTATTTCTAGTAGGGCAGTAAAAAAACACGAGTTTCGAGCAGTTCCCGGACAGAATAGTGATTTTGGTCAGTCGGGGGCAGAATCGTCATTTTTGGCTGTCCGACGGGCCGGTGTCGTTCTCCGGCTGTCCGAGACCCAAATAGTGATTTCCAGCCGTCTGGGTCCGGGACTGCGATTTCTGGTGGGGCAGTCGAAAAATCACGAGTTTCGGGCAGTTCTGGGCTTGGACAATGATTTTGGCCGGTCGGGGGCAGAATCGACATTTTTGGCTGTCCGACGGGCCGGTGTCGTTCTCAGGATGTTCGAAACCCAAATAGTGATTTCCTGACGTCTGGGTCCGAAACAGCTATTTCTGGTAGGGCAGTAAAAAAAACACGAGTTTCGAGCAGTTCCCGGACAGAATAGTGATTTTGGTCAGTCGGGGGCAGAATCGACATTTTTGGCTGTCCGACGGGCCGGTGTCATTCTCAGGATGTTCGAAACCCAAATAGTGATTTCCAGCCGTCTGGGTCCGAAACTGCTATTTCTGGTAGGGCAGTAAAAAAAACACGAGTTTCGAGCAGTTCCCGGACAGAATAGTGATTTTGGTCAGTCGGGGGCAGAATCGTCATTTTTGGCTGTCCGACGGGCCGGTGTCGTTCTCCGGCTGTCCGGGACCCAAATAGTGATTTCCAGCCGTCTGGGTCCGAAACTGCTATTTCTGGTAGGGCAGTAAAAAAAACACGAGTTTCGAGCAGTTCCCGGACAGAATAGTGATTTTGGTCAGTCGGGGGCAGAATCGTCATTTTTGGCTGTCCGACGGGCCGGTGTCGTTCTCCGGCTGTCCGGGACCCAAATAGTGATTTCCAGCCGTCCGGGTCTGAGACTACGATTTCTGGGGGGGCAGTTGGAAAATCACGAGTTTCGGGCAGTTCAGGGCTTGAACAATGATTTTGGCCGGTCGAGCGCGGAATCGACATTTTTGGCTGTCCGACGGGCCGGTGTCGTTCTCCGGCTGTCCGGGACCCAAATAGCGATTTCCAGCCGTCTGGGTCCGAGACTGCGATTTCTGGTGGGGCAGTCGAAGAATCACGAGTTTCGGGTAGTTCTGGGCTTGAACAATGATTTTGGCCGGCCGGGGGCGGAATCGACATTTTTGGCTGTCCGACGGACTGGTGTCGTTCTCAGGATGTTCGGAACCCAAATAGTGATTTCCAGCCGTCTGGGTCCGAAACAGCTATTTCTGGTAGGGCAGTAAAAAAAACACGAGTTTCGAGCAGTTCCCGGACAGAATAGTGATTTTGGTCAGTCGGGGGCAGAATCGTCATTTTTGGCTGTCCGACGGGCCGGTCTCGTTCTCCGGCTGTCCGGGACCCAAATAGTGATTTCCAGCCGTCTGGGTCCGAGACTACGATTTCTGGTGGGGCAGTCGAAAAATCACGTGTTTCGGGCAGTTCAGGGCTTGAACAATGATTTTGGCCGGTCGGGCGCGGAATCGACATTTTTGGCTGTCCGACGGGCCGGAGTCGTTCTCTGGATGACCTGGACACAAATAGCGATTTCCAGCCGTCTGGGTCCAAAACTGCTATTTCTGGTAGGGCGGCCAAAAAAACTCGAGTTTCGAGCAGTTCCCGGCCCGAACAGTGATTTTGGCCGGTCGGGGGCAGAATCGACATTTTTGGCTGTCCGACGGGCCAGTGTCATTCTCAGGATGTTCGAAACCCAAATAGTGATTTCCAGCCGTCTGGGTCCGAAACTGCTATTTCTGGTAGGGCAGTAAAAAAAACACGAGTTTCGGGCAGTTCCCGGACAGAATAGTGATTTTGGTCAGTCGGGGGCAGAATCGACATTTTTGGCTGTCCGACGGGCCGGTGTCATTCTCAGGATGTTCGAAACCCAAATAGTGATTTCCAGCCGTCTGGGTCCGAAACTGCTATTTCTGGTAGGGCAGTAAAAAAAACACGAGTTTCGAGCAGTTCCCGGACAGAATAGTGATTTTGGTCAGTCGGGGGCAGAATCGTCATTTTTGGCTGTCCGACGGGCCGGTGTCGTTCTCCGGCTGTCCGGGACCCAAATAGTGATTTCCAGCCGTCTGGGTCCGAAACTGCTATTTCTGGTAGGGCAGTAAAAAAAACACGAGTTTCGAGCAGTTCCCGGACAGAATAGTGATTTTGGTCAGTCGGGGGCAGAATCGTCATTTTTGGCTGTCCGACGGGCCGGTGTCGTTCTCCGGCTGTCCGGGACCCAAATAGTGATTTCCAGCCGTCCGGGTCTGAGACTACGATTTCTGGGGGGGCAGTTGGAAAATCACGAGTTTCGGGCAGTTCAGGGCTTGAACAATGATTTTGGCCGGTCGAGCGCGGAATCGACATTTTTGGCTGTCCGACGGGCCGGTGTCGTTCTCCGGCTGTCCGGGACCCAAATAGCGATTTCCAGCCGTCTGGGTCCGAGACTGCGATTTCTGGTGGGGCAGTCGAAGAATCACGAGTTTCGGGTAGTTCTGGGCTTGAACAATGATTTTGGCCGGCCGGGGGCGGAATCGACATTTTTGGCTGTCCGACGGACTGGTGTCGTTCTCAGGATGTTCGGAACCCAAATAGTGATTTCCAGCCGTCTGGGTCCGAAACAGCTATTTCTGGTAGGGCAGTAAAAAAAACACGAGTTTCGAGCAGTTCCCGGACAGAATAGTGATTTTGGTCAGTCGGGGGCAGAATCGTCATTTTTGGCTGTCCGACGGGCCGGTCTCGTTCTCCGGCTGTCCGGGACCCAAATAGTGATTTCCAGCCGTCTCGGTCCGAGACTACGATTTCTGGTGGGGCAGTCGAAAAATCACGTGTTTCGGGCAGTTCAGGGCTTGAACAATGATTTTGGCCGGTCGGGCGCGGAATCGACATTTTTGGCTGTCCGACGGGCCGGAGTCGTTCTCTGGATGACCTGGACACAAATAGCGATTTCCAGCCGTCTGGGTCCAAAACTGCTATTTCTGGTAGGGCGGCCAAAAAAACTCGAGTTTCGAGCAGTTCCCGGCCCGAACAGTGATTTTGGCCGGTCGGGGGCAGAATCGACATTTTTGGCTGTCCGACGGGCCAGTGTCATTCTCAGGATGTTCGAAACCCAAATAGTGATTTCCAGCCGTCTGGGTCCGAAACTGCTATTTCTGGTAGGGCAGTAAAAAAAACACGAGTTTCGGGCAGTTCCCGGACAGAATAGTGATTTTGGTCAGTCGGGGGCAGAATCGACATTTTTGGCTGTCCGACGGGCCGGTGTCATTCTCAGGATGTTCGAAACCCAAATAGTGATTTCCAGCCGTCTGGGTCCGAAACTGCTATTTCTGGTAGGGCAGTAAAAAAAACACGAGTTTCGAGCAGTTCCCGGACAGAATAGTGATTTTGGTCAGTCGGGGGCAGAATCGTCATTTTTGGCTGTCCGACGGGCCGGTGTCGTTCTCCGGCTGTCCGGGACCCAAATAGTGATTTCCAGCCGTCTGGGTCCGAAACTGCTATTTCTGGTAGGGCAGTAAAAAAAACACGAGTTTCGAGCAGTTCCCGGACAGAATAGTGATTTTGGTCAGTCGGGGGCAGAATCGTCATTTTTGGCTGTCCGACGGGCCGGTGTCGTTCTCCGGCTGTCCGGGACCCAAATAGTGATTTCCAGCCGTCCGGGTCTGAGACTACGATTTCTGGGGGGGCAGTTGGAAAATCACGAGTTTCGGGCAGTTCAGGGCTTGAACAATGATTTTGGCCGGTCGAGCGCGGAATCGACATTTTTGGCTGTCCGACGGGCCGGTGTCGTTCTCCGGCTGTCCGGGACCCAAATAGCGATTTCCAGCCGTCTGGGTCCGAGACTGCGATTTCTGGTGGGGCAGTCGAAGAATCACGAGTTTCGGGTAGTTCTGGGCTTGAACAATGATTTTGGCCGGCCGGGGGCGGAATCGACATTTTTGGCTGTCCGACGGACTGGTGTCGTTCTCAGGATGTTCGGAACCCAAATAGTGATTTCCAGCCGTCTGGGTCCGAAACAGCTATTTCTGGTAGGGCAGTAAAAAAAACACGAGTTTCGAGCAGTTCCCGGACAGAATAGTGATTTTGGTCAGTCGGGGGCAGAATCGTCATTTTTGGCTGTCCGACGGGCCGGTCTCGTTCTCCGGCTGTCCGGGACCCAAATAGTGATTTCCAGCCGTCTCGGTCCGAGACTACGATTTCTGGTGGGGCAGTCGAAAAATCACGTGTTTCGGGCAGTTCAGGGCTTGAACAATGATTTTGGCCGGTCGGGCGCGGAATCGACATTTTTGGCTGTCCGACGGGCCGGAGTCGTTCTCTGGATGACCTGGACACAAATAGCGATTTCCAGCCGTCTGGGTCCAAAACTGCTATTTCTGGTAGGGCGGCCAAAAAAACTCGAGTTTCGAGCAGTTCCCGGCCCGAACAGTGATTTTGGCCGGTCGGGGGCAGAATCGACATTTTTGGCTGTCCGACGGGCCAGTGTCATTCTCAGGATGTTCGAAACCCAAATAGTGATTTCCAGCCGTCTGGGTCCGAAACTGCTATTTCTGGTAGGGCAGTAAAAAAAACACGAGTTTCGGGCAGTTCCCGGACAGAATAGTGATTTTGGTCAGTCGGGGGCAGAATCGACATTTTTGGCTGTCCGACGGGCCGGTGTCATTCTCAGGATGTTCGAAACCCAAATAGTGATTTCCAGCCGTCTGGGTCCGAAACTGCTATTTCTGGTAGGGCAGTAAAAAAAACACGAGTTTCGAGCAGTTCCCGGACAGAATAGTGATTTTGGTCAGTCGGGGGCAGAATCGTCATTTTTGGCTGTCCGACGGGCCGGTGTCGTTCTCCGGCTGTCCGGGACCCAAATAGTGATTTCCAGCCGTCTGGGTCCGAAACTGCTATTTCTGGTAGGGCAGTAAAAAAAACACGAGTTTCGAGCAGTTCCCGGACAGAATAGTGATTTTGGTCAGTCGGGGGCAGAATCGTCATTTTTGGCTGTCCGACGGGCCGGTGTCGTTCTCCGGCTGTCCGGGACCCAAATAGTGATTTCCAGCCGTCCGGGTCTGAGACTACGATTTCTGGGGGGGCAGTTGGAAAATCACGAGTTTCGGGCAGTTCAGGGCTTGAACAATGATTTTGGCCGGTCGAGCGCGGAATCGACATTTTTGGCTGTCCGACGGGCCGGTGTCGTTCTCCGGCTGTCCGGGACCCAAATAGCGATTTCCAGCCGTCTGGGTCCGAGACTGCGATTTCTGGTGGGGCAGTCGAAGAATCACGAGTTTCGGGTAGTTCTGGGCTTGAACAATGATTTTGGCCGGCCGGGGGCGGAATCGACATTTTTGGCTGTCCGACGGACTGGTGTCGTTCTCAGGATGTTCGGAACCCAAATAGTGATTTCCAGCCGTCTGGGTCCGAAACAGCTATTTCTGGTAGGGCAGTAAAAAAAACACGAGTTTCGAGCAGTTCCCGGACAGAATAGTGATTTTGGTCAGTCGGGGGCAGAATCGTCATTTTTGGCTGTCCGACGGGCCGGTCTCGTTCTCCGGCTGTCCGGGACCCAAATAGTGATTTCCAGCCGTCTGGGTCCGAGACTACGATTTCTGGTGGGGCAGTCGAAAAATCACGTGTTTCGGGCAGTTCAGGGCTTGAACAATGATTTTGGCCGGTCGGGCGCGGAATCGACATTTTTGGCTGTCCGACGGGCCGGTGTCGTTCTCTGGATGACCTGGACACAAATAGCGATTTCCAGCCGTCTGGGTCCAAAACTGCTATTTCTGGTAGGGCGGCCAAAAAAACTCGAGTTTCGAGCAGTTCCCGGCCCGAACAGTGATTTTGGCCGGTCGGGGGCAGAATCGACATTTTTGGCTGTCCGACGGGCCAGTGTCATTCTCAGGATGTTCGAAACCCAAATAGTGATTTCCAGCCGTCTGGGTCCGAAACTGCTATTTCTGGTAGGGCAGTAAAAAAAACACGAGTTTCGGGCAGTTCCCGGACAGAATAGTGATTTTGGTCAGTCGGGGGCAGAATCGACATTTTTGGCTGTCCGACGGGCCGGTGTCATTCTCAGGATGTTCGAAACCCAAATAGTGATTTCCAGCCGTCTGGGTCCGAAACTGCTATTTCTGGTAGGGCAGTAAAAAAAACACGAGTTTCGAGCAGTTCCCGGACAGAATAGTGATTTTGGTCAGTCGGGGGCAGAATCGTCATTTTTGGCTGTCCGACGGGCCGGTGTCGTTCTCCGGCTGTCCGGGACCCAAATAGTGATTTCCAGCCGTCTGGGTCCGAAACTGCTATTTCTGGTAGGGCAGTAAAAAAAACACGAGTTTCGAGCAGTTCCCGGACAGAATAGTGATTTTGGTCAGTCGGGGGCAGAATCGTCATTTTTGGCTGTCCGACGGGCCGGTGTCGTTCTCCGGCTGTCCGGGACCCAAATAGTGATTTCCAGCCGTCCGGGTCTGAGACTACGATTTCTGGGGGGGCAGTTGGAAAATCACGAGTTTCGGGCAGTTCAGGGCTTGAACAATGATTTTGGCCGGTCGAGCGCGGAATCGACATTTTTGGCTGTCCGACGGGCCGGTGTCGTTCTCCGGCTGTCCGGGACCCAAATAGCGATTTCCAGCCGTCTGGGTCCGAGACTGCGATTTCTGGTGGGGCAGTCGAAGAATCACGAGTTTCGGGTAGTTCTGGGCTTGAACAATGATTTTGGCCGGCCGGGGGCGGAATCGACATTTTTGGCTGTCCGACGGACTGGTGTCGTTCTCAGGATGTTCGGAACCCAAATAGTGATTTCCAGCCGCCTGGGTCCGAAACAGTTATTTCTGGTAGGGCAGTAAAAAAAACACGAGTTTCGAGCAGTTCCCGGACAGAATAGTGATTTTGGTCAGTCGGGGGCAGAATCGACATTTTTGGCTGTCCGACGGGCCGGTGTCATTCTCAGGATGTTCGGAACCCAAATAGTGATTTCCAGCCGTCTGGGTCCGAAACTGCTATTTCTAGTAGGGTTGTAAAAAAACACGAGTTTCGGGCAGTTCCCGGACAGAATAGTGATTTTGGTCAGTCGGGGGCAGAATCGACATTTTTGGCTGTCCGACGGGCCGGTGTCATTCTCAGGATGTTCGAAACCCAAATAGTGATTTCCAGCCGTCTGGGTCCGAAACTGCTATTTCTGGTAGGGCAGTAAAAAAAACACGAGTTTCGAGCAGTTCCCGGACAGAATAGTGATTTTGGTCAGTCGGGGGCAGAATCGTCATTTTTGGCTGTCCGACGGGCCGGTGTCGTTCTCCGGCTGTCCGGGACCCAAATAGTGATTTCCAGCCGTCCGGGTCTGAGACTACGATTTCTGGGGGGGCAGTTGGAAAATCACGAGTTTCGGGCAGTTCAGGGCTTGAACAATGATTTTGGCCGGTCGAGCGCGGAATCGACATTTTTGGCTGTCCGACGGGCCGGTGTCGTTCTCCGGCTGTCCGGGACCCAAATAGCGATTTCCAGCCGTCTGGGTCCGAGACTGCGATTTCTGGTGGGGCAGTCGAAGAATCACGAGTTTCGGGTAGTTCTGGGCTTGAACAATGATTTTGGCCGGCCGGGGGCGGAATCGACATTTTTGGCTGTCCGACGGACTGGTGTCGTTCTCAGGATGTTCGGAACCCAAATAGTGATTTCCAGCCGCCTGGGTCCGAAACAGTTATTTCTGGTAGGGCAGTAAAAAAAACACGAGTTTCGAGCAGTTCCCGGACAGAATAGTGATTTTGGTCAGTCGGGGGCAGAATCGACATTTTTGGCTGTCCGACGGGCCGGTGTCATTCTCAGGATGTTCGGAACCCAAATAGTGATTTCCAGCCGTCTGGGTCCGAAACTGCTATTTCTAGTAGGGCAGTAAAAAAACACGAGTTTCGGGCAGTTCCCGGACAGAATAGTGATTTTGGTCAGTCGGGGGCAGAATCGACATTTTTGGCTGTCCGACGGGCCGGTGTCATTCTCAGGATGTTCGAAACCCAAATAGTGATTTCCAGCCGTCTGGGTCCGAAACTGCTATTTCTGGTAGGGCAGTAAAAAAAACACGAGTTTCGAGCAGTTCCCGGACAGAATAGTGATTTTGGTCAGTCGGGGGCAGAATCGTCATTTTTGGCTGTCCGACGGGCCGGTGTCGTTCTCCGGCTGTCCGGGACCCAAATAGTGATTTCCAGCCGTCCGGGTCTGAGACTACGATTTCTGGGGGGGCAGTTGGAAAATCACGAGTTTCGGGCAGTTCAGGGCTTGAACAATGATTTTGGCCGGTCGAGCGCGGAATCGACATTTTTGGCTGTCCGACGGGCCGGTGTCGTTCTCCGGCTGTCCGGGACCCAAATAGCGATTTCCAGCCGTCTGGGTCCGAGACTGCGATTTCTGGTGGGGCAGTCGAAGAATCACGAGTTTCGGGTAGTTCTGGGCTTGAACAATGATTTTGGCCGGCCGGGGGCGGAATCGACATTTTTGGCTGTCCGACGGACTGGTGTCGTTCTCAGGATGTTCGGAACCCAAATAGTGATTTCCAGCCGCCTGGGTCCGAAACAGTTATTTCTGGTAGGGCAGTAAAAAAAACACGAGTTTCGAGCAGTTCCCGGACAGAATAGTGATTTTGGTCAGTCGGGGGCAGAATCGACATTTTTGGCTGTCCGACGGGCCGGTGTCATTCTCAGGATGTTCGGAACCCAAATAGTGATTTCCAGCCGTCTGGGTCCGAAACTGCTATTTCTAGTAGGGCAGTAAAAAAACACGAGTTTCGGGCAGTTCCCGGACAGAATAGTGATTTTGGTCAGTCGGGGGCAGAATCGACATTTTTGGCTGTCCGACGGGCCGGTGTCATTCTCAGGATGTTCGAAACCCAAATAGTGATTTCCAGCCGTCTGGGTCCGAAACTGCTATTTCTGGTAGGGCAGTAAAAAAAACACGAGTTTCGAGCAGTTCCCGGACAGAATAGTGATTTTGGTCAGTCGGGGGCAGAATCGTCATTTTTGGCTGTCCGACGGGCCGGTGTCGTTCTCTGGCTGTCCGGGACCCAAATAGTGATTTCCAGCCGTCTGGGTCCGAAACTGCTATTTCTGGTAGGGCAGTAAAAAAAACACGAGTTTCGAGCAGTTCCCGGACAGAATAGTGATTTTGGTCAGTCGGGGGCAGAATCGTCATTTTTGGCTGTCCGACGGGCCGGTGTCGTTCTCCGGCTGTCCGGGACCCAAATAGTGATTTCCAGCCGTCCGGGTCTGAGACTACGATTTCTGGGGGGGCAGTTGGAAAATCACGAGTTTCGGGCAGTTCAGGGCTTGAACAATGATTTTGGCCGGTCGAGCGCGGAATCGACATTTTTGGCTGTCCGACGGGCCGGTGTCGTTCTCCGGCTGTCCGGGACCCAAATAGCGATTTCCAGCCGTCTGGGTCCGAGACTGCGATTTCTGGTGGGGCAGTCGAAGAATCACGAGTTTCGGGTAGTTCTGGGCTTGAACAATGATTTTGGCCGGCCGGGGGCGGAATCGACATTTTTGGCTGTCCGACGGACTGGTGTCGTTCTCAGGATGTTCGGAACCCAAATAGTGATTTCCAGCCGTCTGGGTCCGAAACAGCTATTTCTGGTAGGGCAGTAAAAAAAACACGAGTTTCGAGCAGTTCCCGGACAGAATAGTGATTTTGGTCAGTCGGGGGCAGAATCGTCATTTTTGGCTGTCCGACGGGCCGGTCTCGTTCTCCGGCTGTCCGGGACCCAAATAGTGATTTCCAGCCGTCTGGGTCCGAGACTACGATTTCTGGTGGGGCAGTCGAAAAATCACGTGTTTCGGGCAGTTCAGGGCTTGAACAATGATTTTGGCCGGTCGGGCGCGGAATCGACATTTTTGGCTGTCCGACGGGCCGGTGTCGTTCTCTGGATGACCTGGACACAAATAGCGATTTCCAGCCGTCTGGGTCCAAAACTGCTATTTCTGGTAGGGCGGCCAAAAAAACTCGAGTTTCGAGCAGTTCCCGGCCCGAACAGTGATTTTGGCCGGTCGGGGGCAGAATCGACATTTTTGGCTGTCCGACGGGCCAGTGTCATTCTCAGGATGTTCGAAACCCAAATAGTGATTTCCAGCCGTCTGGGTCCAAAACTGCTATTTCTGGTAGGGCAGTAAAAAAAACACGAGTTTCGGGCAGTTCCCGGACAGAATAGTGATTTTGGTCAGTCGGGGGCAGAATCGACATTTTTGGCTGTCCGACGGGCCGGTGTCATTCTCAGGATGTTCGAAACCCAAATAGTGATTTCCAGCCGTCTGGGTCCGAAACTGCTATTTCTGGTAGGGCAGTAAAAAAAACACGAGTTTCGAGCAGTTCCCAGACAGAATAGTGATTTTGGTCAGTCGGGGGCAGAATCGTCATTTTTGGCTGTCCGACGGGCCGGTGTCGTTCTCCGGCTGTCCGGGACCCAAATAGTGATTTCCAGCCGTCCGGGTCCGGGACTGCGATTTCTGGTGGGGCAGTCGAAAAATCACGAGTTTCGAGCAGTTCCCGGCCCGAACAGTGATTTTGGCCGGTCGGGGGCAGAATCGACATTTTTGGCTGTCCGACGGGCCGGTGTCGTTCTCAGGATGTTCGAAACCCAAATAGTGATTTCCTGCCGTCTGGGTCCGAAACAGCTATTTCTGGTAGGGCAGTAAAAAAAACACGAGTTTCGAGCAGTTCCCGGACAGAATAGTGATTTTGGTCAGTCGGGGGCAGAATCGTCATTTTTGGCTGTCCGACGGGCCGGTCTCGTTCTCCGGCTGTCCGGGACCCAAATAGTGATTTCCAGCCGTCTGGGTCCGAGACTACGATTTCTGGTGGGGCAGTCGAAAAATCACGTGTTTCGGGCAGTTCAGGGCTTGAACAATGATTTTGGCCGGTCGGGCGCGGAATCGACATTTTTGGCTGTCCGACGGGCCGGTGTCGTTCTCTGGATGACCTGGACACAAATAGCGATTTCCAGCCGTCTGGGTCCAAAACTGCTATTTCTGGTAGGGCGGCCAAAAAAACTCGAGTTTCGAGCAGTTCCCGGCCCGAACAGTGATTTTGGCCGGTCGGGGGCAGAATCGACATTTTTGGCTGTCCGACGGGCCAGTGTCATTCTCAGGATGTTCGAAACCCAAATAGTGATTTCCAGCCGTCTGGGTCCGAAACTGCTATTTCTGGTAGGGCAGTAAAAAAAACACGAGTTTCGGGCAGTTCCCGGACAGAATAGTGATTTTGGTCAGTCGGGGGCAGAATCGACATTTTTGGCTGTCCGACGGGCCGGTGTCATTCTCAGGATGTTCGAAACCCAAATAGTGATTTCCAGCCGTCTGGGTCCGAAACTGCTATTTCTGGTAGGGCAGTAAAAAAAACACGAGTTTCGAGCAGTTCCCGGACAGAATAGTGATTTTGGTCAGTCGGGGGCAGAATCGTCATTTTTGGCTGTCCGACGGGCCGGTGTCGTTCTCCGGCTGTCCGGGACCCAAATAGTGATTTCCAGCCGTCTGGGTCCGAAACTGCTATTTCTGGTAGGGCAGTAAAAAAAACACGAGTTTCGAGCAGTTCCCGGACAGAATAGTGATTTTGGTCAGTCGGGGGCAGAATCGTCATTTTTGGCTGTCCGACGGGCCGGTGTCGTTCTCCGGCTGTCCGGGACCCAAATAGTGATTTCCAGCCGTCCGGGTCTGAGACTACGATTTCTGGGGGGGCAGTTGGAAAATCACGAGTTTCGGGCAGTTCAGGGCTTGAACAATGATTTTGGCCGGTCGAGCGCGGAATCGACATTTTTGGCTGTCCGACGGGCCGGTGTCGTTCTCCGGCTGTCCGGGACCCAAATAGCGATTTCCAGCCGTCTGGGTCCGAGACTGCGATTTCTGGTGGGGCAGTCGAAGAATCACGAGTTTCGGGTAGTTCTGGGCTTGAACAATGATTTTGGCCGGCCGGGGGCGGAATCGACATTTTTGGCTGTCCGACGGACTGGTGTCGTTCTCAGGATGTTCGGAACCCAAATAGTGATTTCCAGCCGCCTGGGTCCGAAACAGTTATTTCTGGTAGGGCAGTAAAAAAAACACGAGTTTCGAGCAGTTCCCGGACAGAATAGTGATTTTGGTCAGTCGGGGGCAGAATCGACATTTTTGGCTGTCCGACGGGCCGGTGTCATTCTCAGGATGTTCGGAACCCAAATAGTGATTTCCAGCCGTCTGGGTCCGAAACTGCTATTTCTAGTAGGGCAGTAAAAAAACACGAGTTTCGGGCAGTTCCCGGACAGAATAGTGATTTTGGTCAGTCGGGGGCAGAATCGACATTTTTGGCTGTCCGACGGGCCGGTGTCATTCTCAGGATGTTCGAAACCCAAATAGTGATTTCCAGCCGTCTGGGTCCGAAACTGCTATTTCTGGTAGGGCAGTAAAAAAAACACGAGTTTCGAGCAGTTCCCGGACAGAATAGTGATTTTGGTCAGTCGGGGGCAGAATCGTCATTTTTGGCTGTCCGACGGGCCGGTGTCGTTCTCCGGCTGTCCGGGACCCAAATAGTGATTTCCAGCCGTCCGGGTCTGAGACTACGATTTCTGGGGGGGCAGTTGGAAAATCACGAGTTTTGGGCAGTTCAGGGCTTGAACAATGATTTTGGCCGGTCGAGCGCGGAATCGACATTTTTGGCTGTCCGACGGGCCGGTGTCGTTCTCCGGCTGTCCGGGACCCAAATAGCGATTTCCAGCCGTCTGGGTCCGAGACTGCGATTTCTGGTGGGGCAGTCGAAGAATCACGAGTTTCGGGTAGTTCTGGGCTTGAACAATGATTTTGGCCGGCCGGGGGCGGAATCGACATTTTTGGCTGTCCGACGGACTGGTGTCGTTCTCAGGATGTTCGGAACCCAAATAGTGATTTCCAGCCGCCTGGGTCCGAAACAGTTATTTCTGGTAGGGCAGTAAAAAAAACACGAGTTTCGAGCAGTTCCCGGACAGAATAGTGATTTTGGTCAGTCGGGGGCAGAATCGACATTTTTGGCTGTCCGACGGGCCGGTGTCATTCTCAGGATGTTCGGAACCCAAATAGTGATTTCCAGCCGTCTGGGTCCGAAACTGCTATTTCTAGTAGGGCAGTAAAAAAACACGAGTTTCGGGCAGTTCCCGGACAGAATAGTGATTTTGGTCAGTCGGGGGCAGAATCGACATTTTTGGCTGTCCGACGGGCCGGTGTCATTCTCAGGATGTTCGAAACCCAAATAGTGATTTCCAGCCGTCTGGGTCCGAAACTGCTATTTCTGGTAGGGCAGTAAAAAAAACACGAGTTTCGAGCAGTTCCCGGACAGAATAGTGATTTTGGTCAGTCGGGGGCAGAATCGTCATTTTTGGCTGTCCGACGGGCCGGTGTCGTTCTCCGGCTGTCCGGGACCCAAATAGTGATTTCCAGCCGTCTGGGTCCGAAACTGCTATTTCTGGTAGGGCAGTAAAAAAAACACGAGTTTCGAGCAGTTCCCGGACAGAATAGTGATTTTGGTCAGTCGGGGGCAGAATCGTCATTTTTGGCTGTCCGACGGGCCGGTGTCGTTCTCCGGCTGTCCGGGACCCAAATAGTGATTTCCAGCCGTCCGGGTCTGAGACTACGATTTCTGGGGGGGCAGTTGGAAAATCACGAGTTTCGGGCAGTTCAGGGCTTGAACAATGATTTTGGCCGGTCGAGCGCGGAATCGACATTTTTGGCTGTCCGACGGGCCGGTGTCGTTCTCCGGCTGTCCGGGACCCAAATAGCGATTTCCAGCCGTCTGGGTCCGAGACTGCGATTTCTGGTGGGGCAGTCGAAGAATCACGAGTTTCGGGTAGTTCTGGGCTTGAACAATGATTTTGGCCGGCCGGGGGCGGAATCGACATTTTTGGCTGTCCGACGGACTGGTGTCGTTCTCAGGATGTTCGGAACCCAAATAGTGATTTCCAGCCGTCTGGGTCCGAAACAGCTATTTCTGGTAGGGCAGTAAAAAAAACACGAGTTTCGAGCAGTTCCCGGACAGAATAGTGATTTTGGTCAGTCGGGGGCAGAATCGTCATTTTTGGCTGTCCGACGGGCCGGTCTCGTTCTCCGGCTGTCCGGGACCCAAATAGTGATTTCCAGCCGTCTGGGTCCGAGACTACGATTTCTGGTGGGGCAGTCGAAAAATCACGTGTTTCGGGCAGTTCAGGGCTTGAACAATGATTTTGGCCGGTCGGGCGCGGAATCGACATTTTTGGCTGTCCGACGGGCCGGTGTCGTTCTCTGGATGACCTGGACACAAATAGCGATTTCCAGCCGTCTGGGTCCAAAACTGCTATTTCTGGTAGGGCGGCCAAAAAAACTCGAGTTTCGAGCAGTTCCCGGCCCGAACAGTGATTTTGGCCGGTCGGGGGCAGAATCGACATTTTTGGCTGTCCGACGGGCCAGTGTCATTCTCAGGATGTTCGAAACCCAAATAGTGATTTCCAGCCGTCTGGGTCCGAAACTGCTATTTCTGGTAGGGCAGTAAAAAAAACACGAGTTTCGGGCAGTTCCCGGACAGAATAGTGATTTTGGTCAGTCGGGGGCAGAATCGACATTTTTGGCTGTCCGACGGGCCGGTGTCATTCTCAGGATGTTCGAAACCCAAATAGTGATTTCCAGCCGTCTGGGTCCGAAACTGCTATTTCTGGTTGGGCAGTAAAAAAAACACGAGTTTCGAGCAGTTCCCGGACAGAATAGTGATTTTGGTCAGTCGGGGGCAGAATCGTCATTTTTGGCTGTCCGACGGGCCGGTGTCGTTCTCCGGCTGTCCGGGACCCAAATAGTGATTTCCAGCCGTCTGGGTCCGAAACTGCTATTTCTGGTAGGGCAGTAAAAAAAACACGAGTTTCGAGCAGTTCCCGGACAGAATAGTGATTTTGGTCAGTCGGGGGCAGAATCGTCATTTTTGGCTGTCCGACGGGCCGGTGTCGTTCTCCGGCTGTCCGGGACCCAAATAGCGATTTCCAGCCGTCTGGGTCCGAGACTGCGATTTCTGGTGGGGCAGTCGAAGAATCACGAGTTTCGGGTAGTTCTGGGCTTGAACAATGATTTTGGCCGGCCGGGGGCGGAATCGACATTTTTGGCTGTCCGACGGACTGGTGTCGTTCTCAGGATGTTCGGAACCCAAATAGTGATTTCCAGCCGTCTGGGTCCGAAACAGCTATTTCTGGTAGGGCAGTAAGAAAAACACGAGTTTCGAGCAGTTCCCGGACAGAATAGTGATTTTGGTCAGTCGGGGGCAGAATCGACATTTTTGGCTGTCCGACGGGCCGGTGTCATTCTCAGGATGTTCGGAACCCAAATAGTGATTTCCAGCCGTCTGGGTCCGAAACTGCTATTTCTAGTAGGGCAGTAAAAAAACACGAGTTTCGGGCAGTTCCCGGACAGAATAGTGATTTTGGTCAGTCGGGGGCAGAATCGACATTTTTGGCTGTCCGACGGGCCGGTGTCATTCTCAGGATGTTCGAAACCCAAATAGTGATTTCCAGCCGTCTGGGTCCGAAACTGCTATTTCTGGTAGGGCAGTAAAAAAAACACGAGTTTCGAGCAGTTCCCGGACAGAATAGTGATTTTGGTCAGTCGGGGGCAGAATCGTCATTTTTGGCTGTCCGACGGGCCGGTGTCGTTCTCCGGCTGTCCGGGACCCAAATAGTGATTTCCAGCCGTCCGGGTCTGAGACTACGATTTCTGGGGGGGCAGTTGGAAAATCACGAGTTTCGGGCAGTTCAGGGCTTGAACAATGATTTTGGCCGGTCGAGCGCGGAATCGACATTTTTGGCTGTCCGACGGGCCGGTGTCGTTCTCCGGCTGTCCGGGACCCAAATAGCGATTTCCAGCCGTCTGGGTCCGAGACTGCGATTTCTGGTGGGGCAGTCGAAGAATCACGAGTTTCGGGTAGTTCTGGGCTTGAACAATGATTTTGGCCGGCCGGGGGCGGAATCGACATTTTTGGCTGTCCGACGGACTGGTGTCGTTCTCAGGATGTTCGGAACCCAAATAGTGATTTCCAGCCGCCTGGGTCCGAAACAGTTATTTCTGGTAGGGCAGTAAAAAAAACACGAGTTTCGAGCAGTTCCCGGACAGAATAGTGATTTTGGTCAGTCGGGGGCAGAATCGACATTTTTGGCTGTCCGACGGGCCGGTGTCATTCTCAGGATGTTCGGAACCCAAATAGTGATTTCCAGCCGTCTGGGTCCGAAACTGCTATTTCTAGTAGGGCAGTAAAAAAACACGAGTTTCGGGCAGTTCCCGGACAGAATAGTGATTTTGGTCAGTCGGGGGCAGAATCGACATTTTTGGCTGTCCGACGGGCCGGTGTCATTCTCAGGATGTTCGAAACCCAAATAGTGATTTCCAGCCGTCTGGGTCCGAAACTGCTATTTCTGGTAGGGCAGTAAAAAAAACACGAGTTTCGAGCAGTTCCCGGACAGAATAGTGATTTTGGTCAGTCGGGGGCAGAATCGTCATTTTTGGCTGTCCGACGGGCCGGTGTCGTTCTCCGGCTGTCCGGGACCCAAATAGTGATTTCCAGCCGTCCGGGTCTGAGACTACGATTTCTGGGGGGGCAGTTGGAAAATCACGAGTTTCGGGCAGTTCAGGGCTTGAACAATGATTTTGGCCGGTCGAGCGCGGAATCGACATTTTTGGCTGTCCGACGGGCCGGTGTCGTTCTCCGGCTGTCCGGGACCCAAATAGCGATTTCCAGCCGTCTGGGTCCGAGACTGCGATTTCTGGTGGGGCAGTCGAAGAATCACGAGTTTCGGGTAGTTCTGGGCTTGAACAATGATTTTGGCCGGCCGGGGGCGGAATCGACATTTTTGGCTGTCCGACGGACTGGTGTCGTTCTCAGGATGTTCGGAACCCAAATAGTGATTTCCAGCCGCCTGGGTCCGAAACAGTTATTTCTGGTAGGGCAGTAAAAAAAACACGAGTTTCGAGCAGTTCCCGGACAGAATAGTGATTTTGGTCAGTCGGGGGCAGAATCGACATTTTTGGCAGTCCGACGGGCCGGTGTCATTCTCAGGATGTTCGGAACCCAAATAGTGATTTCCAGTCGTCTGGGTCCGAAACTGCTATTTCTAGTAGGGCAGTAAAAAAACACGAGTTTCGGGCAGTTCCCGGACAGAATAGTGATTTTGGTCAGTCGGGGGCAGAATCGACATTTTTGGCTGTCCGACGGGCCGGTGTCATTCTCAGGATGTTCGAAACCCAAATAGTGATTTCCAGCCGTCTGGGTCCGAAACTGCTATTTCTGGTAGGGCAGTAAAAAAAACACGAGTTTCGAGCAGTTCCCGGACAGAATAGTGATTTTGGTCAGTCGGGGGCAGAATCGTCATTTTTGGCTGTCCGACGGGCCGGTGTCGTTCTCCGGCTGTCCGGGACCCAAATAGTGATTTCCAGCCGTCTGGGTCCGAAACTGCTATTTCTGGTAGGGCAGTAAAAAAAACACGAGTTTCGAGCAGTTCCCGGACAGAATAGTGATTTTGGTCAGTCGGGGGCAGAATCGTCATTTTTGGCTGTCCGACGGGCCGGTGTCGTTCTCCGGCTGTCCGGGACCCAAATAGTGATTTCCAGCCGTCCGGGTCTGAGACTACGATTTCTGGGGGGGCAGTTGGAAAATCACGAGTTTCGGGCAGTTCAGGGCTTGAACAATGATTTTGGCCGGTCGAGCGCGGAATCGACATTTTTGGCTGTCCGACGGGCCGGTGTCGTTCTCCGGCTGTCCGGGACCCAAATAGCGATTTCCAGCCGTCTGGGTCCGAGACTGCGATTTCTGGTGGGGCAGTCGAAGAATCACGAGTTTCGGGTAGTTCTGGGCTTGAACAATGATTTTGGCCGGCCGGGGGCGGAATCGACATTTTTGGCTGTCCGACGGACTGGTGTCGTTCTCAGGATGTTCGAAACCCAAATAGTGATTTCCAGCCGTCTGGGTCCGAAACTGCGATTTCTGGTGGGGCAGTAAAAAAAACACGAGTTTCGGGCAGTTCTGGGCTTGAACAATGATTTTGGCCGGCCGGGGGCGGAATCGACATTTTTGGCTGTCCGACGGGCCGGTGTCATTCTCAGGATGTTCGAAACCCAAATAGTGATTTCCAGCCGCCTGGGTCCGAAACAGCTATTTCTGGTAGGGCAGTAAAAAAAACACGAGTTTCGAGCAGTTCCCGGACAGAATAGTGATTTTGGTCAGTCGGGGGCAGAATCGACATTTTTGGCTGTCCGACGGGCCGGTGTCATTCTCAGGATGTTCGGAACCCAAATAGTGATTTCCAGCCGTCTGGGTCCGAAACTGCTATTTCTAGTAGGGCAGTAAAAAAACACGAGTTTCGAGCAGTTCCCGGACAGAATAGTGATTTTGGTCAGTCGGGGGCAGAATCGTCATTTTTGGCTGTCCGACGGGCCGGTGTCGTTCTCCGGCTGTCCGAGACCCAAATAGTGATTTCCAGCCGTCTGGGTCCGGGACTGCGATTTCTGGTGGGGCAGTCGAAAAATCACGAGTTTCGAGCAGTTCCCGGCCCGAACAGTGATTTTGGCCGGTCGGGGGCAGAATCGACATTTTTGGCTGTCCGACGGGCCGGTGTCGTTCTCAGGATGTTCGAAACCCAAATAGTGATTTCCTGCCGTCTGGGTCCGAAACAGCTATTTCTGGTAGGGCAGTAAAAAAAACACGAGTTTCGAGCAGTTCCCGGACAGAATAGTGATTTTGGTCAGTCGGGGGCAGAATCGTCATTTTTGGCTGTCCGACGGGCCGGTGTCGTTCTCCGGCTGTCCGGTACCCAAATAGTGATTTCCAGCCGTCTGGGTCCGAGACTACGATTTCTGGTGGGGCAGTCGAAAAATCACGTGTTTCGGGCAGTTCAGGGCTTGAACAATGATTTTGGCCGGTCGGGCGCGGAATCGACATTTTTGGCTGTCCGACGGGCCGGTGTCGTTCTCTGGATGACCTGGACACAAATAGCGATTTCCAGCCGTCTGGGTCCAAAACTGCTATTTCTGGTAGGGCGGCCAAAAAAACTCGAGTTTCGAGCAGTTCCCGGCCCGAACAGTGATTTTGGCCGGTCGGGGGCAGAATCGACATTTTTGGCTGTCCGACGGGCCAGTGTCATTCTCAGGATGTTCGAAACCCAAATAGTGATTTCCAGCCGTCTGGGTCCGAAACTGCTATTTAGGGTAGGGCAGTAAAAAAAACACGAGTTTCGGGCAGTTCCCGGACAGAATAGTGATTTTGGTCAGTCGGGGGCAGAATCGACATTTTTGGCTGTCCGACGGGCCGGTGTCATTCTCAGGATGTTCGAAACCCAAATAGTGATTTCCAGCCGTCTGGGTCCGAAACTGCTATTTCTGGTAGGGCAGTAAAAAAAACACGAGTTTCGAGCAGTTCCCAGACAGAATAGTGATTTTGGTCAGTCGGGGGCAGAATCGTCATTTTTGGCTGTCCGACGGGCCGGTGTCGTTCTCCGGCTGTCCGGGACCCAAATAGTGATTTCCAGCCGTCCGGGTCCGGGACTGCGATTTCTGGTGGGGCAGTCGAAAAATCACGAGTTTCGAGCAGTTCCCGGCCCGAACAGTGATTTTGGCCGGTCGGGGGCAGAATCGACATTTTTGGCTGTCCGACGGGCCGGTGTCGTTCTCAGGATGTTCGAAACCCAAATAGTGATTTCCTGCCGTCTGGGTCCGAAACAGCTATTTCTGGTAGGGCAGTAAAAAAAACACGAGTTTCGAGCAGTTCCCGGACAGAATAGTGATTTTGGTCAGTCGGGGGCAGAATCGTCATTTTTGGCTGTCCGACGGGCCGGTGTCGTTCTCCGGCTGTCCGGGACCCAAATAGTGATTTCCAGCCGTCTGGGTCCGAGACTACGATTTCTGGTGGGGCAGTCGAAAAATCACGTGTTTCGGGCAGTTCAGGGCTTGAACAATGATTTTGGCCGGTCGGGCGCGGAATCGACATTTTTGGCTGTCCGACGGGCCGGTGTCGTTCTCTGGATGACCTGGACACAAATAGCGATTTCCAGCCGTCTGGGTCCAAAACTGCTATTTCTGGTAGGGCGGCCAAAAAAACTCGAGTTTCGAGCAGTTCCCGGCCCGAACAGTGATTTTGGCCGGTCGGGGGCAGAATCGACATTTTTGGCTGTCCGACGGGCCAGTGTCATTCTCAGGATGTTCGAAACCCAAATAGTGATTTCCAGCCGTCTGGGTCCGAAACTGCTATTTCTGGTAGGGCAGTAAAAAAAACACGAGTTTCGGGCAGTTCCCGGACAGAATAGTGATTTTGGTCAGTCGGGGGCAGAATCGACATTTTTGGCTGTCCGACGGGCCGGTGTCATTCTCAGGATGTTCGAAACCCAAATAGTGATTTCCAGCCGTCTGGGTCCGAAACTGCTATTTCTGGTAGGGCAGTAAAAAAAACACGAGTTTCGAGCAGTTCCCGGACAGAATAGTGATTTTGGTCAGTCGGGGGCAGAATCGTCATTTTTGGCTGTCCGACGGGCCGGTGTCGTTCTCCGGCTGTCCGGGACCCAAATAGTGATTTCCAGCCGTCTGGGTCCGAAACTGCTATTTCTGGTAGGGCAGTAAAAAAAACACGAGTTTCGAGCAGTTCCCGGACAGAATAGTGATTTTGGTCAGTCGGGGGCAGAATCGTCATTTTTGGCTGTCCGACGGGCCGGTGTCGTTCTCCGGCTGTCCGGGACCCAAATAGTGATTTCCAGCCGTCCGGGTCTGAGACTACGATTTCTGGGGGGGCAGTTGGAAAATCACGAGTTTCGGGCAGTTCAGGGCTTGAACAATGATTTTGGCCGGTCGAGCGCGGAATCGACATTTTTGGCTGTCCGACGGGCCGGTGTCGTTCTCCGGCTGTCCGGGACCCAAATAGCGATTTCCAGCCGTCTGGGTCCGAGACTGCGATTTCTGGTGGGGCAGTCGAAGAATCACGAGTTTCGGGTAGTTCTGGGCTTGAACAATGATTTTGGCCGGCCGGGGGCGGAATCGACATTTTTGGCTGTCCGACGGACTGGTGTCGTTCTCAGGATGTTCGGAACCCAAATAGTGATTTCCAGCCGTCTGGGTCCGAAACAGCTATTTCTGGTAGGGCAGTAAAAAAAACACGAGTTTCGAGCAGTTCCCGGACAGAATAGTGATTTTGGTCAGTCGGGGGCAGAATCGTCATTTTTGGCTGTCCGACGGGCCGGTGTCGTTCTCCGGCTGTCCGGGACCCAAATAGTGATTTCCAGCCGTCTGGGTCCGAGACTACGATTTCTGGTGGGGCAGTCGAAAAATCACGTGTTTCGGGCAGTTCAGGGCTTGAACAATGATTTTGGCCGGTCGGGCGCGGAATCGACATTTTTGGCTGTCCGACGGGCCGGTGTCGTTCTCTGGATGACCTGGACACAAATAGCGATTTCCAGCCGTCTGGGTCCAAAACTGCTATTTCTGGTAGGGCGGCCAAAAAAACTCGAGTTTCGAGCAGTTCCCGGCCCGAACAGTGATTTTGGCCGGTCGGGGGCAGAATCGACATTTTTGGCTGTCCGACGGGCCGGTGTCGTTCTCAGGATGTTCGAAACCCAAATAGTGATTTCCAGCCGTCTGGGTCCGAAACAGCTATTTCTGGTAGGGCAGTAAAAAAAACACGAGTTTCGAGCAGTTCCCGGACAGCATAGTGATTTTGGTCAGTCGGGGGCAGAATCGTCATTTTTGGCTGTCCGACGGGCCGGTGTCGTTCTCCGGCTGTCCGGGACCCAAAGAGTGATTTCCAGCCGTCTGGGTCCGAGACTGCGATTTCTGGTGGGGCTGTCGAAAAATCACGAGTTTCGGGCAGTTCTGGGCCTGAACAATGATTTTGGCCGGTCGGGCGCGGAATCGACATTTTTGGCTGTCCGACGGACTGGTGTCGTTCTCAGGATGTTCGAAACCCAAATAGTGATTTCCAGCCGTCTGGGTCCGAAACAGCTATTTCTGGTAGGGCAGTAAAAAAAACACGAGTTTCGAGCAGTTCCCGGACAGAATAGTGATTTTGGTCAGTCGGGGGCAGAATCGTCATTTTTGGCTGTCCGACGGGCCGGTGTCGTTCTCCGGCTGTCCGGGACCCAAAGAGTGATTTCCAGCCGTCTGGGTCCGAGACTGCGATTTCTGGTGGGGCTGTCGAAAAATCACGAGTTTCGGGCAGTTCTGCGCCTGAACAATGATTTTGGCCGGTCGGGCGCGGAATCGACATTTTTGGCTGTCCGACGGGCCGGTGTCGTTCTCTGGATGACCTGGACACAAATAGCGATTTCCAGCCGTCTGGGTCCGAGACTGCGATTTCTGGTGGGGCAGTCGAAAAATCACGAGTTTCGGGCAGTTCTGGGCTTGAACAATGATTTTGGCCGGCCGGGGGCGGAATCGACATTTTTGGCTGTCCGACGGACTGGTGTCGTTCTCAGGATGTTCGAAACCCAAATAGTGATTTCCAGCCGTCTGGGTCCGAAACAGCTATTTCTGGTAGGGCAGTAAAAAAAACACGAGTTTCGAGCAGTTCCCGGACAGCATAGTGATTTTGGTCAGTCGGGGGCAGAATCGTCATTTTTGGCTGTCCGACGGGCCGGTGTCGTTCTCCGGCTGTCCGGGACCCAAAGAGTGATTTCCAGCCGTCTGGGTCCGAGACTGCGATTTCTGGTGGGGCTGTCGAAAAATCACGAGTTTCGGGCAGTTCTGGGCCTGAACAATGATTTTGGCCGGTCGGGCGCGGAATCGACATTTTTGGCTGTCCGACGGACTGGTGTCGTTCTCAGGATGTTCGAAACCCAAATAGTGATTTCCAGCCGTCTAGGTCCGAAACAGCTATTTCTGGTAGGGCAGTAAAAAAAACACGAGTTTCGAGCAGTTCCCGGACAGAATAGTGATTTTGGTCAGTCGGGGGCAGAATCGTCATTTTTGGCTGTCCGACGGGCCGGTGTCGTTCTCCGGCTGTCCGGGACCCAAAGAGTGATTTCCAGCCGTCTGGGTCCGAGACTACGATTTCTGGTGGGGCAGTCGAAAAATCACGAGTTTCGGGCAGTTCAGGGCTTGAACAACGATTTTGGCCGGTCGGGCGCGGAATCGACATTTTTGGCAGTCCGACGGGCCGGTGTCGTTCTCTGGATGACCTGGACACAAATAGCGATTTCCAGCCGTCTGGGTCCAAAACTGCTATTTCTGGTAGGGCGGCCAAAAAAACACGAGTTTCGAGCAGTTCCCGGCCCGAACAGTGATTTTGGCCGGTCGGGGGCAGAATCGACATTTTTGGCTGTCCGACGGGCCGGTGTCATTCTCAGGATGTTCGAAACCCAAATAGTGATTTCCAGCCGTCTGGGTCCGAAACTGCTATTTCTGGTAGGGCAGTAAAAAAAACACGAGTTTCGAGCAGTTCCCGGATAGAATAGTGATTTTGGTCAGTCGGGGGCAGAATCGTCATTTTTGGCTGTCCGACGGGCCGGTGTCGTTCTCCGGCTGTCCGGGACCCAAAGAGTGATTTCCAGCCGTCTGGGTCCGAGACTACGATTTCTGGTGGGGCAGTCGAAAAATCACGAGTTTCGGGCAGTTCAGGGCTTGAACAATGATTTTGGCCGGTCGAGCGCGGAATCGACATTTTTGGCTGTCCGACGGGCCGGAGTCGTTCTCCGGCTGTCCGGGACCCAAATAGCGATTTCCAGCCGTCTGGGTCCGAGACTGCGATTTCTGGTGGGGCAGTCGAAAAATCACGAGTTTCGGGCAGTTCTGGGCTTGAACAATGATTTTGGCCGGCCGGGGGCGGAATCGACATTTTTGGCTGTCCGACGGACTGGTGTCGTTCTCAGGATGTTCGAAACCCAAATAGTGATTTCCAGCCGTCTGGGTCCGAAACAGCTATTTCTGGTAGGGCAGTAAAAAAAACACGAGTTTCGAGCAGTTCCCGGACAGAATAGTGATTTTGGTCAGTCGGGGGCAGAATCGACATTTTTGGCTGTCCGACGGGCCGGTGTCATTCTCAGGATGTTCGGAACCCAAATAGTGATTTCCAGCCGTCTGGGTCCGAAACTGCTATTTCTAGTAGGGCAGTAAAAAAACACGAGTTTCGAGCAGTTCCCGGACAGAATAGTGATTTTGGTCAGTCGGGGGCAGAATCGTCATTTCTGGCTGTCCGACGGGCCGGTGTCGTTCTCCGGCTGTCCGAGACCCAAATAGTGATTTCCAGCCGTCTGGGTCCGGGACTGCGATTTCTGGTGGGGCAGTCGAAAAATCACGAGTTTCGGGCAGTTCTGGGCCTGAACAATGATTTTGGCCGGTCGGGGGCGGAATCGACATTTTTGGTTGTCCGACGGGCCGGTGTCGTTCTCAGGATGTTCGAAACCCAAATAGTGATTTCCTGCCGTCTGGGTCCGAAACAGCTATTTCTGGTAGGGCAGTAAAAAAAACACGAGTTTCGAGCAGTTCCCGGACAGAATAGTGATTTTGGTCAGTCGGGGGCAGAATCGTCATTTTTGGCTATCCGACGGGCCGGTGTCGTTCTCCGGCTGTCCGGGACCCAAATAGTGATTTCCAGCCGTCCGGGTCTGAGACTACGATTTCTGGGGGGGCAGTTGGAAAATCACGAGTTTCGGGCAGTTCAGGGCTTGAACAATGATTTTGGCCGGTCGAGCGCGGAATCGACATTTTTGGCTGTCCGACGGGCCGGTGTCGTTCTCCGGCTGTCCGGGACCCAAATAGCGATTTCCAGCCGTCTGGGTCCGAGACTGCGATTTCTGGTGGGGCAGTCGAAGAATCACGAGTTTCGGGTAGTTCTGGGCTTGAACAATGATTTTGGCCGGCCGGGGGCGGAATCGAAATTTTTGGCTGTCCGACGGACTGGTGTCGTTCTCAGGATGTTCGGAACCCAAATAGTGATTTCCAGCCGTCTGGGTCCGAAACAGCTATTTCTGGTAGGGCAGTAAGAAAAACACGAGTTTCGAGCAGTTCCCGGACAGAATAGTGATTTTGGTCAGTCGGGGGCAGAATCGACATTTTTGGCTGTCCGACGGGCCGGTGTCATTCTCAGGATGTTCGGAACCCAAATAGTGATTTCCAGCCGTCTGGGTCCGAAACTGCTATTTCTAGTAGGGCAGTAAAAAAACACGAGTTTCGAGCAGTTCCCGGACAGAATAGTGATTTTGGTCAGTCGGGGGCAGAATCGTCATTTTTGGCTGTCCGACGGGCCGGTGTCGTTCTCCGGCTGTCCGAGACCCAAATAGTGATTTCCAGCCGTCTGGGTCCGGGACTGCGATTTCTGGTGGGGCAGTCGAAAAATCACGAGTTTCGAGCAGTTCCCGGCACGAACAGTGATTTTGGCCGGTCGGGGGCAGAATCGACATTTTTGGCTGTCCGACGGGCCGGTGTCGTTCTCAGGATGTTCGAAACCCAAATAGTGATTTCCAGCCGTCTGGGTCCGAAACAGCTATTTCTGGTAGGGCAGTAAAAAAAACACGAGTTTCGAGCAGTTCCCGGACAGAATAGTGATTTTGGTCAGTCGGGGGCAGAATCGTCATTTTTGGCTGTCCGACGGGCCGGTGTCGTTCTCCGGCTGTCCGGGACCCAAAGAGTGATTTCCAGCCGTCTGGGTCCGAGACTACGATTTCTGGTGGGGCTGTCGAAAAATCACGAGTTTCGGGCAGTTCTGGGCCTGAACAATGATTTTGGCCGGTCGGGCGCGGAATCGACATTTTTGGCTGTCCGACGGACTGGTGTCGTTCTCAGGATGTTCGAAACCCAAATAGTGATTTCCAGCCGTCTAGGTCCGAAACAGCTATTTCTGGTAGGGCAGTAAAAAAAACACGAGTTTCGAGCAGTTCCCGGACAGAATAGTGATTTTGGTCAGTCGGGGGCAGAATCGTCATTTTTGGCTGTCCGACGGGCCGGTGTCGTTCTCCGGCTGTCCGGGACCCAAAGAGTGATTTCCAGCCGTCTGGGTCCGAGACAACGATTTCTGGTGGGGCAGTCGAAAAATCACGAGTTTCGGGCAGTTCAGGGCTTGAACAACGATTTTGGCCGGTCGGGCGCGGAATCGACATTTTTGGCTGTCCGACGGGCCGGTGTCGTTCTCTGGATGACCTGGACACAAATAGCGATTTCCAGCCGTCTGGGTCCAAAACTGCTATTTCTGGTAGGGCGGCCAAAAAAACACGAGTTTCGAGCAGTTCCCGGCCCGAACAGTGATTTTGGCCGGTCGGGGGCAGAATCGACATTTTTGGCTGTCCGACGGGCCGGTGTCATTCTCAGGATGTTCGAAACCCAAATAGTGATTTCCAGCCGTCTGGGTCCGAAACTGCTATTTCTGGTAGGGCAGTAAAAAAAACACGAGTTTCGAGCAGTTCCCGGATAGAATAGTGATTTTGGTCAGTCGGGGGCAGAATCGTCATTTTTGGCTGTCCGACGGGCCGGTGTCGTTCTCCGGCTGTCCGGGACCCAAAGAGTGATTTCCAGCCGTCTGGGTCCGAGACTACGATTTCTGGTGGGGCAGTCGAAAAATCACGAGTTTCGGGCAGTTCAGGGCTTGAACAATGATTTTGGCCGGTCGGGCGCGGAATCGACATTTTTGGCTGTCCGACGGGCCGGTGTCGTTCTCTGGATGACCTGGACACAAATAGCGATTTCCAGCCGTCTGGGTCCAAAACTGCTATTTCTGGTAGGGCGGCCAAAAAAACACGAGTTTCGAGCAGTTCCCGGCCCGAACAGTGATTTTGGCCGGTCGGGGGCAGAATCGAAATTTTTGGCTGTCCGACGGGCCGGTGTCATTCTCAGGATGTTCGAAACCCAAATAGTGATTTCCAGCCGTCTGGGTCCGAAACTGCTATTTCTGGTAGGGCAGTAAAAAAAACACGAGTTTCGGGCAGTTCCCGGACAGAATAGTGATTTTGGTCAGTCGGGGGTAGAATCGTCATTTTTGGCTGTCCGACGGGCCGGTGTCGTTTTTCGGCTGTCCGGGACCCAAAGAGTGATTTCCAGCCGTCTGGGTCCGAGACTGCGATTTCTGGTGGGGCAGTCGAAAAATCACGAGTTTCGGGCAGTTCTGGGCCTGAACAATGATTTTGGCCGGTCGGGCGCGGAATCGACATTTTTGGCTGTCCGACGGACTGGTGTCGTTCTCTGGATGTTCGAAACCGAAATAGTGATTTCCAGCCGTCTGGGTCCGAAACAGCTATTTCTGGTAGGGCAGTAAAAAAAACACGAGTTTCGGGCAGTTCCCGGACAGAATAGTGATTTTGGTCTGTCGGGGGCAGAATCGTCATTTTTGGCTGCCCGACGGGCCGGTGTCGTTCTCCGGCTGTCCGGGACCCAAATTGTGATTTCCAGCCGTCTGGGTCCGAGACTGCGATTTCTGGTGGGCCAGTCGAAAAATCACGAGTTTTGGGCAGTTCTGGGCCTGAACAATGATTTTGGCCGGTCGGGGGCGGAATCGACATTTTTGGCTGTCCGACGGGCCGGTGTCGTTTCTATGGATGACCTGGACACAAATAGCGATTTCCAGCCGTCTGGGTCCAAAACTGCTATTTCTGGTAGGGCGGCCAAAAAAACTCGACTTTCGAGCAGTTCCCGGCCCGAACAGTGATTTTGGCCGGTCGGGGGCAGAATCGACATTTTTGGCTGTCCGACGGGCCGGTGTCATTCTCAGGATGTTCGGGACCCAAATAGTGATTTCCAGCCGTCTGGGTCCGAAACTGCTATTTCTGGTAGGGCAGTAAAAAAAACACGAGTTTCGGGCAATTCCCGGACAGAATAGTGATTTTGGTCAGTCGGGGGCAGAATCGTCATTTTTGGCTGTCCGACGGGCCGGTGTCGTTCTCCGGCTGTCCGGGACCCAAATTGTGATTTCCAGCCGTCTGGGTCCGAGACTGCGATTTCTGGTGGGGCAGTCGAAAAATCACGAGTTTCGGGCAGTTCTGGGCCTGAACAATGATTTTGGCCGGTCGGGGGCGGAATCGACATTTTTGGCTGTCCGACGGGCCGGTGTCGTTCTCAGGATGTTCGAAACCCAAATAGTGATTTCCAGCCGTCTGGGTCCGAAACAGCTATTTCTGGTAGGGCAGTAAAAAAAACACGAGTTTCGAGCAGTTCCCGGATAGAATAGTGATTTTGGTCAGTCGGGGGCAGAATCGTCATTTTTGGCTGTCCGACGGGCCGGTGTCGTTTTCCGGCTGTCCGGGACCCAAAGAGTGATTTCCAGCCGTCTGGGTCCGAGACTGCGATTTCTGGTGGGGCGGTCGAAAAATCACGAGTTTGGGCAGTTCTGGGCCTGAACAATGATTTTGGCCGGTCGGGCGCGGAATCGACATTTTTTGCTGTCCGACGGACTGGTGTCGTTCTCAGGATGTTCGAAACCGAAATAGTGATTTCCAGCCGTCTGGGTCCGAAACAGCTATTTCTGGTAGGGCAGTAAAAAAAACACGAGTATCGGGCAGTTCCCGGACAGAATAGTGATTTTGGTCAGTCGGGGGCAGAATCGTCATTTTTGGCTGTCCGACGGGCCGGTGTCGTTCTCTGGCTGTCCGGGACCCAAATTGTGATTTCCAGCCGTCTGGGTCCGAGACTGCGATTTCTGGTGGGCCAGTCGAAAAATCACGAGTTTTGGGCAGTTCTGGGCTTGAACAATGATTTTGGCCGGTCGGGGGCGGAATCGACATTTTTGGCTGTCCGACGGGCCGGTGTCGTTTCTATGGATGACCTGGACACAAATAGCGATTTCCAGCCGTCTGGGTCCAAAACTGCTATTTCTGGTAGGGCGGCCAAAAAAACTCGACTTTCGAGCAGTTCCCGGCCCGAACAGTGATTTTGGCCGGTCGGGGGCAGAATCGACATTTTTGGCTGTCCGACGGGCCGGTGTCATTCTCAGGATGTTCGGGACCCAAATAGTGATTTCCAGCCGTCTGGGTCCGAAACTGCTATTTCTGGTAGGGCAGTAAAAAAAACACGAGTTTCAGGCAGTTCCCGGACAGAATAGTGATTTTGGTCAGTCGGGGGCAGAATCGTCATTTTTGGCTGTCCGACGGGCCGGTGTCGTTCTCCGGCTGTCCGGGACCCAAATTATGATTTCCAGCCGTCTGGGTCCGAGACTGCGATTTCTGGTGGGGCAGTCGAAAAATCACGAGTTTCGGGCAGTTCTGGGCCTGAACAATGATTTTGGCCGGTCGGGGGCGGAATCGACATTTTTGGCTGTCCGACGGGCCGGTGTCGTTCTCAGGATGTTCGAAACCCAAATAGTGATTTCCAGCCGTCTGGGTCCGAAACAGCTATTTCTGGTAGGGCAGTAAAAAAAACACGAGTTTCGAGCAGTTCCCGGATAGAATAGTGATTTTGGTCAGTCGGGGGCAGAATCGTCATTTTTGGCTGTCCGACGGGCCGGTGTCGTTCTCCGGCTGTCCGGGACCCAAAGAGTGATTTCCAGCCGTCTGGGTCCGAGACTACGATTTCTGGTGGGGCAGTCGAAAAATCACGAGTTTCGGGCAGTTCAGGGCTTGAACAATGATTTTGGCCGGTCGGGCGCGGAATCGACATTTTTGGCTGTCCGACGGGCCGGTGTCGTTCTCTGGATGACCTGGACACAAATAGCGATTTCCAGCCGTCTGGGTCCAAAACTGCTATTTCTGGTAGGGCGGCCAAAAAAACACGAGTTTCGAGCAGTTCCCGGCCCGAATAGTGATTTTGGCCGGTCGGGGGCAGAATCGACATTTTTGGCTGTCCGACGGGCCAGTGTCATTCTCAGGATGTTCGGAACCCAAATAGTGATTTCCAGCCGTCTGGGTCCGAAACTGCTATTTCTGGTAGGGTAGTAAAAAAAACACGAGTTTCGAGCAGTTCCCGGACAGAATAGTGATTTTGGTCAGTCGGGGGCAGAATCGTCATTTTTGGCTGTCCGACGAGCCGGTGTCGTTTTCCGGCTGTCCGGGACCCAAAGAGTGATTTCCAGCCGTCTGGGTCCGAGACTGCGATTTCTGGTGGGGCAGTCGAAAAATCACGAGTTTCGGGCAGTTCTGGGCCTGAACAATGATTTTGGCCGGTCGGGCGCGGAATCGACATTTTTGGCTGTCCGACGGACTGGTGTCGTTCTCAGGATGTTCGAAACCGAAATAGTGATTTCCAGCCGTCTGGGTCCGAAACAGCTATTTCTGGTAGGGCAGTAAAAAAAACACGAGTTTCGGGCAGTTCCCGGACAGAATAGTGATTTTGGTCAGTCGGGGGCAGAATCGTCATTTTTGGCTGTCCGACGGGCCGGTGTCGTTCTCCGGCTGTCCGGGACCCAAAGAGTGATTTCCAGCCGTCTGGGTCCGAGACTACGATTTCTGGTGGGGCAGTCGAAAAATCACGAGTTTCGGGCAGTTCAGGGCTTGAACAATGATTTTGGCCGGTCGGGCGCGGAATCGACATTTTTGGCTGTCCGACGGGCTGGTGTCGTTCTCTGGATGACCTGGACACAAATAGCGATTTCCAGCCGTCTGGGTCCAAAACTGCTATTTCTGGTAGGGCGGCCAAAAAAACACGAGTTTCGAGCAGTTCCCGGCCCGAATAGTGATTTTGGCCGGTCGGGGGCAGAATCGACATTTTTGGCTGTCCGACGGGCCAGTGTCATTCTCAGGATGTTCGGAACCCAAATAGTGATTTCCAGCCGTCTGGGTCCGAAACTGCTATTTCTGGTAGGGTAGTAAAAAAAACACGAGTTTCGAGCAGTTCCCGGACAGAATAGTGATTTTGGTCAGTCGGGGGCAGAATCGTCATTTTTGGCTGTCCGACGAGCCGGTGTCGTTTTCCGGCTGTCCGGGACCCAAAGAGTGATTTCCAGCCGTCTGGGTCCGAGACTGCGATTTCTGGTGGGGCAGTCGAAAAATCACGAGTTTCGGGCAGTTCTGGGCCTGAACAATGATTTTGGCCAGTCGGGCGCGGAATCGACATTTTTGGCTGTCCGACGGACTGGTGTCGTTCTCAGGATGTTCGAAACCGAAATAGTGATTTCCAGCCGTCTGGGTCCGAAACAGCTATTTCTGGTAGGGCAGTAAAAAAAACACGAGTTTCGGGCAGTTCCCGGACAGAATAGTGATTTTGGTCAGTCGGGGGCAGAATCGTCATTTTTGGCTGTCCGACGGGCCGGTGTCGTTCTCCGGCTGTCCGGGACCCAAAGAGTGATTTCCAGCCGTCTGGGTCCGAGACTACGATTTCTGGTGGGGCAGTCGAAAAATCACGAGTTTCGGGCTGTTCAGGGCTTGAACAATGATTTTGGCCGGTCGGGCGCGGAATCGACATTTTTGGCTGTCCGACGGGCCGGTGTCGTTCTCTGGATGACCTGGACACAAATAGCGATTTCCAGCCGTCTGGGTCCAAAACTGCTATTTCTGGTAGGGCGGCCAAAAAAACACGAGTTTCGAGCAGTTCCCGGCCCGAATAGTGATTTTGGCCGGTCGGGGGCAGAATCGACATTTTTGGCTGTCCGACGGGCCAGTGTCATTCTCAGGATGTTCGGAACCCAAATAGTGATTTCCAGCCGTCTGGGTCCGAAACTGCTATTCCTGGTAGGGTAGTAAAAAAAACACGAGTTTCGAGCAGTTCCCGGACAGAATAGTGATTTTGGTCAGTCGGGGGCAGAATCGTCATTTTTGGCTGTCCGACGGGCCGGTGTCGTTTTCCGGCTGTCCGGGACCCAAAGAGTGATTTCCAGCCGTCTGGGTCCGAGACTGCGATTTCTGGTGGGGCAGTCGAAAAATCACGAGTTTCGGGCAGTTCTGGGCCTGAACAATGATTTTGGCCGGTCGGGCGCGGAATCGACATTTTTGGCTGTCCGACGGACTGGTGTCGTTCTCAGGATGTTCGAAACCGAAATAGTGATTTCCAGCCGTCTGGGTCCGAAACAGCTATTTCTGGTAGGGCAGTAAAAAAAACACGAGTTTCGGGCAGTTCCCGGACAGAATAGTGATTTTGGTCAGTCGGGGGCAGTATCGTCATTTTTGGCTGTCCGACGGGCCGGTGTCGTTCTCTGGCTGTCCGGGACCCAAAGAGTGATTTCCAGCCGTCTGGGTCCGAGACTACGATTTCTGGTGGGGCAGTCGAAAAATCACGAGTTTCGGGCAGTTCAGGGCTTGAACAATGATTTTGGCCGGTCGGGCGCGGAATCGACATTTTTGGCTGTCCGACGGGCCGGTGTCGTTCTCTGGATGACCTGGACACAAATAGCGATTTCCAGCCGTCTGGGTCCAAAACTGCTATTTCTGGTAGGGCGGCCAAAAAAACACGAGTTTCGAGCAGTTCCCGGCCCGAATAGTGATTTTGGCCGGTCGGGGGCAGAATCGACATTTTTGGCTGTCCGACGGGCCAGTGTCATTCTCAGGATGTTCGGAACCCAAATAGTGATTTCCAGCCGTCTGGGTCCGAAACTGCTATTCCTGGTAGGGTAGTAAAAAAAACACGAGTTTCGAGCAGTTCCCGGACAGAATAGTGATTTTGGTCAGTCGGGGGCAGAATCGTCATTTTTGGCTGTCCGACGGGCCGGTGTCGTTTTCCGGCTGTCCGGGACCCAAAGAGTGATTTCCAGCCGTCTGGGTCCGAGACTGCGATTTCTGGTGGGGCAGTCGAAAAATCACGAGTTTCGGGCAGTTCTGGGCCTGAACAATGATTTTGGCCGGTCGGGCGCGGAATCGACATTTTTGGCTGTCCGACGGACTGGTGTCGTTCTCAGGATGTTCGAAACCGAAATAGTGATTTCCAGCCGTCTGGGTCCGAAACAGCTATTTCTGGTAGGGCAGTAAAAAAAACACGAGTTTCGGGCAGTTCCCGGACAGAATAGTGATTTTGGTCAGTCGGGGGCAGAATCGTCATTTTTGGCTGTCCGACGGGCCGGTGTCGTTCTCTGGCTGTCCGGGACCCAAAGAGTGATTTCCAGCCGTCTGGGTCCGAGACTACGATTTCTGGTGGGGCAGTCGAAAAATCACGAGTTTCGGGCAGTTCAGGGCTTGAACAATGATTTTGGCCGGTCGGGCGCGGAATCGACATTTTTGGCTGTCCGACGGGCCGGTGTCGTTCTCTGGATGACCTGGACACAAATAGCGATTTCCAGCCGTCTGGGTCCAAAACTGCTATTTCTGGTAGGGCGGCCAAAAAAACACGAGTTTCGAGCAGTTCCCGGCCCGAATAGTGATTTTGGCCGGTCGGGGGCAGAATCGACATTTTTGGCTGTCCGACGGGCCAGTGTCATTCTCAGGATGTTCGGAACCCAAATAGTGATTTCCAGCCGTCTGGGTCCGAAACTGCTATTCCTGGTAGGGTAGTAAAAAAAACACGAGTTTCGAGCAGTTCCCGGACAGAATAGTGATTTTGGTCAGTCGGGGGCAGAATCGTCATTTTTGGCTGTCCGACGGGCCGGTGTCGTTTTCCGGCTGTCCGGGACCCAAAGAGTGATTTCCAGCCGTCTGGGTCCGAGACTGCGATTTCTGGTGGGGCAGTCGAAAAATCACGAGTTTCGGGCAGTTCTGGGCCTGAACAATGATTTTGGCCGGTCGGGCGCGGAATCGACATTTTTGGCTGTCCGACGGACTGGTGTCGTTCTCAGGATGTTCGAAACCGAAATAGTGATTTCCAGCCGTCTGGGTCCGAAACAGCTATTTCTGGTAGGGCAGTAAAAAAAACACGAGTTTCGGGCAGTTCCCGGACAGAATAGTGATTTTGGTCAGTCGGGGGCAGAATCGTCATTTTTGGCTGTCCGACGGGCCGGTGTCGTTCTCTGGCTGTCCGGGACCCAAAGAGTGATTTCCAGCCGTCTGGGTCCGAGACTACGATTTCTGGTGGGGCAGTCGAAAAATCACGAGTTTCGGGCAGTTCAGGGCTTGAACAATGATTTTGGCCGGTCGGGCGCGGAATCGACATTTTTGGCTGTCCGACGGGCCGGTGTCGTTCTCTGGATGACCTGGACACAAATAGCGATTTCCAGCCGTCTGGGTCCAAAACTGCTATTTCTGGTAGGGCGGCCAAAAAAACACGAGTTTCGAGCAGTTCCCGGCCCGAATAGTGATTTTGGCCGGTCGGGGGCAGAATCGACATTTTTGGCTGTCCGACGGGCCAGTGTCATTCTCTGGATGTTCGGAACCCAAATAGTGATTTCCAGCCGTCTGGGTCCGAAACTGCTATTTCTGGTAGGGTAGTAAAAAAAACACGAGTTTCGAGCAGTTCCCGGACAGAATAGTGATTTTGGTCAGTCGGGGGCAGAATCGTCATTTTTGGCTGTCCGACGGCCGGTGTCGTTTTCCGGCTGTCCGGGACCCAAAGAGTGATTTCCAGCCGTCTGGGTCCGAGACTGCGATTTCTGGTGGGGCAGTCGAAAAATCACGAGTTTCGGGCAGTTCTGGGCCTGAACAATGATTTTGGCCGGTCGGGCGCGGAATCGACATTTTTGGCTGTCCGACGGACTGGTGTCGTTCTCAGGATGTTCGAAACCGAAATAGTGATTTCCAGCCGTCTGGGTCCGAAACAGCTATTTCTGGTAGGGCAGTAAAAAAAACACGAGTTTCGGGCAGTTCCCGGACAGAATAGTGATTTTGGTCAGTCGGGGGCAGAATCGTCATTTTTGGCTGTCCGACGGGCCGGTGTCGTTCTCTGGCTGTCCGGGACCCAAAGAGTGATTTCCAGCCGTCTGGGTCCGAGACTACGATTTCTGGTGGGGCAGTCGAAAAATCACGAGTTTCGGGCAGTTCAGGGCTTGAACAATGATTTTGGCCGGTCGGGCGCGGAATCGACATTTTTGGCTGTCCGACGGGCCGGTGTCGTTCTCTGGATGACCTGGACACAAATAGCGATTTCCAGCCGTCTGGGTCCAAAACTGCTATTTCTGGTAGGGCGGCCAAAAAAACACGAGTTTCGAGCAGTTCCCGGCCCGAATAGTGATTTTGGCCGGTCGGGGGCAGAATCGACATTTTTGGCTGTCCGACGGGCCAGTGTCATTCTCTGGATGTTCGGAACCCAAATAGTGATTTCCAGCCGTCTGGGTCCGAAACTGCTATTTCTGGTAGGGTAGTAAAAAAAACACGAGTTTCGAGCAGTTCCCGGACAGAATAGTGATTTTGGTCAGTCGGGGGCAGAATCGTCATTTTTGGCTGTCCGACGGGCCGGTGTCGTTTTCCGGCTGTCCGGGACCCAAAGAGTGATTTCCAGCCGTCTGGGTCCGAGACTGCGATTTCTGGTGGGGCAGTCGAAAAATCACGAGTTTCGGGCAGTTCTGGGCCTGAACAATGATTTTGGCCGGTCGGGCGCGGAATCGACATTTTTGGCTGTCCGACGGACTGGTGTCGTTCTCAGGATGTTCGAAACCGAAATAGTGATTTCCAGCCGTCTGGGTCCGAAACAGCTATTTCTGGTAGGGCAGTAAAAAAAACACGAGTTTCGGGCAGTTCCCGGACAGAATAGTGATTTTGGTCAGTCGGGGGCAGAATCGTCATTTTTGGCTGTCCGACGGGCCGGTGTCGTTCTCTGGCTGTCCGGGACCCAAATAGTGATTTCCAGCCGTCTGGGTCCGAGACTACGATTTCTGGTGGGGCAGTCGAAAAATCACGAGTTTCGGGCAGTTCAGGGCTTGAACAATGATTTTGGCCGGTCGGGCGCGGAATCGACATTTTTGGCTGTCCGACGGGCCGGTGTCGTTCTCTGGATGACCTGGACACAAATAGCGATTTCCAGCCGTCTGGGTCCAAAACTGCTATTTCTGGAAGGGCGGCCAAAAAAACACGAGTTTCGAGCAGTTCCCGGCCCGAACAGTGATTTTGGCCGGTCGGGGGCAGAATCGTCAGTTTTGGCTGTCCGACGGGCCGGTGTCATTCTCTGGATGTTCGGAACCCAAATAGTGATTTCCGGCCGTCTGGGTCCGAAACTGCTATTTCTAGTAGGGCAGTAAAAAAAACACGAGTTTCGAGCAGTTCCCGGACAGAATAGTGATTTTGGTCAGTCGGGGGCAGAATCGTCATTTTTGGCTGTCCGACGGGCCGGTGTCGTTTTCCGGCTGTCCGGGACCCAAAGAGTGATTTCCAGCCGTCTGGGTCCGAGACTGCGATTTCTGGTGGGGCAGTCGAAAAATCACGAGTTTCGGGCAGTTCTGGGCCTGAACAATGATTTTGGCCGGTCGGGCGCGGAATCGACATTTTTGGCTGTCCGACGGACTGGTGTCGTTCTCAGGATGTTCGAAACCGAAATAGTGATTTCCAGCCGTCTGGGTCCGAAACAGCTATTTCTGGTAAGGCAGTAAAAAAAACACGAGTTTCGGGCAGTTCCCGGACAGAATAGTGATTTTGGTCAGTCGGGGGCAGAATCGTCATTTTTGGCTGTCCGACGGGCCGGTGTCGTTCTCTGGCTGTCCGGGACCCAAATAGTGATTTCCAGCCGTCTGGGTCCGAGACTACGATTTCTGGTGCGGCAGTCGAAAAATCACGAGTTTCGGGCAGTTCAGGGCTTGAACAATGATTTTGGCCGGTCGGGCGCGGAATCGACATTTTTGGCTGTCCGACGGGCCGGTGTCGTTCTCTGGATGACCTGGACACAAATAGCGATTTCCAGCCGTCTGGGTCCAAAACTGCTATTTCTGGAAGGGCGGCCAAAAAAACACGAGTTTCGAGCAGTTCCCGGCCCGAACAGTGATTTTGGCCGGTCGGGGGCAGAATCGTCAGTTTTGGCTGTCCGACGGGCCGGTGTCATTCTCTGGATGTTCGGAACCCAAATAGTGATTTCCGGCCGTCTGGGTCCGAAACTGCTATTTCTAGTAGGGCAGTAAAAAAAACACGAGTTTCGAGCAGTTCCCGGACAGAATAGTGATTTTGGTCAGTCGGGGGCAGAATCGTCATTTTTGGCTGTCCGACGGGCCGGTGTCGTTTTCCGGCTGTCCGGGACCCAAAGAGTGATTTCCAGCCGTCTGGGTCCGAGACTGCGATTTCTGGTGGGGCAGTCGAAAAATCACGAGTTTCGGGCAGTTCTGGGCCTGAACAATGATTTTGGCCGGTCGGGCGCGGAATCGACATTTTTGGCTGTCCGACGGACTGGTGTCGTTCTCAGGATGTTCGAAACCGAAATAGTGATTTCCAGCCGTCTGGGTCCGAAACAGCTATTTCTGGTAAGGCAGTAAAAAAAACACGAGTTTCGGGCAGTTCCCGGACAGAATAGTGATTTTGGTCAGTCGGGGGCAGAATCGTCATTTTTGGCTGTCCGACGGGCCGGTGTCGTTCTCTGGCTGTCCGGGACCCAAAGAGTGATTTCCAGCCGTCTGGGTCCGAGACTACGATTTCTGGTGGGGCAGTCGAAAAATCACGAGTTTCGGGCAGTTCAGGGCTTGAACAATGATTTTGGCCGGTCGGGCGCGGAATCGACATTTTTGGCTGTCCGACGGGCCGGTGTCGTTCTCTGGATGACCTGGACACAAATAGCGATTTCCAGCCGTCTGGGTCCAAAACTGCTATTTCTGGAAGGGCGGCAAAAAAAACACGAGTTTCGAGCAGTTCCCGGCCCGAACAGTGATTTTGGCCAGTCGGGGGCAGAATCGTCAGTTTTGGCTGTCCGACGGGCCGGTGTCATTCTCTGGATGTTCGGAACCCAAATAGTGATTTCCAGCCGTCTGGGTCCGAAACTGCTATTTCTAGTAGGGCAGTAAAAAAAACACGAGTTTCGAGCAGTTCCCGGACAGAATAGTGATTTTGGTCAGTCGGGGGCAGAATCGTCATTTTTGGCTGTCCGACGGGCCGGTGTCGTTCTGCGGCTGTCCGGGGCCCAAAGAGTGATTTCCAGCCGTCTGGGTCCGAGACTACGATTTCTGGTGGGGCAGTCGAAAAATCACGAGTTTCGGGCAGTTCAGGGCTTGAACATTGATTTTGGCCGGTCGGGCGCGGAATCGACATTTTTGGCTGTCCGACGGGCCGGTGTCGTTCTCTGGATGACCTGGACACAAATAGCGATTTCCAGCCGTCTGGGTCCAAAACTGCTATTTCTGGTAGGGCGGCAAAAAAACACGAGTTTCGAGCAGTTCCCAGCCCGAATAGTGATTTTGGCCGGTCGGGGGCAGAATCGTCGTTTTTGGCCGTCCGACGGGCCGGTGTCATTCTCAGGATGTTCGGAACCCAAATAGTGATTTCCAGCCGTCTGGGTCCGAAACTGCTATTTCTGGTAGGGCAGTGAAAAAAACACGAGTTTCGAGCAGTTCCCGGACAGAATAGTGATTTTGGTCAGTCGGGGGCAGAATCGTCATTTTTGGCTGTCCGACGGGCCGGTGTCGTTCTCCGGCTGTCCGGGACCCAAATAGTGATTTCCAGCCGTCTGGGTCCGAGACTGCGATTTATGGTGGGGCAGTCGAAAAATCACGAGTTTCGGGCAGTTCTGGGCCAGAACAGTGATTTTACCCGACTGGGGGCAGAATCGTCATTTTTGGCTGTGCGACGGGCCGGTGTCAATTTCAGGCTGTCCGGGACCCAAATAGGGATTTTCAGCAGTCTGGGTCCGAAACTGCGATTTCTGGCGGGGCTGTCGAAAAATCACGAGTTTCGGGCAGTCCTGGGCCAGAACTGTGATTTTCGTCGATCGGGGGCAGAATCGTCATTTTTTGGCTGTCCGACGGGCCGGTGTGGATTTCAAGCTGTCCGGGACCCAAATAGTGATTTTCAGCAGTCTGGGTCCGAAACTGCGATTTCAGGTGGGACAGCCGAAAAATCACGAGTTTCGGGCAGTTCTGGGCCAGAACAGTGATTTTACCCGACTGGGGGCAGAATCGTCATTTTTGGCTGTGCGACGGGCCGGTGTCAATTTCAGGCTGTCCGGGACCCAAATAGGGATTTTCAGCAGTCTGGGTCCGAAACTGCGATTTCTGGCGGGGCTGTCGAAGAATCACGAGTTTCGAGCAGTCCTGGGCCAGAACTGTGATTTTCGTCGATTGGGGGCAGAATCGCCATTTTTTGGCTGTCCGACGGGCCGGTGTGGATTTCAAGCTGTCCGGGACCCAAATAGTGATTTTCAGCAGTCTGGGTCCGAAACTGCGATTTCAGGTGGGACAGCCGAAAAATCACGAGTTTCGGGCAGTTTAGGGCTTGAACAATGATTTTGGCCGGTCGCGCGCGGAATCGACATTTTTGGCTGTCCGACGGGCCGGTGTCGTTCTTTGGATGACCTGGACACAAATAGCGATTTCTAGCCGTCTGGGTCCAAAACTGCTATTTCTGGTAGGGCGGCCAAAAAAACACGAGTTTCGAGCAGTTCCCGGCCCGAACAGTGATTTTGGCCGGTCGGGGGCAGAATCGTCAGTTTTGGCTGTCCGACGGGCCGGTGTCATTCTCTGGATGTTCGGAACCCAAATAGTGATTTCCGGCCGTCTGGGTCCGAAACTGCTATTTCTAGTAGGGCAGTAAAAAAAACACGAGTTTCGAGCAGTTCCCGGACAGAATAGTGATTTTGGTCAGTCGGGGGCAGAATCGTCATTTTTGGCTGTCCGACGGGCCGGTGTCGTTCTGCGGCTGTCCGGGGCCCAAAGAGTGATTTCCAGCCGTCTGGGTCCGAGACTACGATTTCTGGTGGGGCAGTCGAAAAATCACGAGTTTCGGGCAGTTCAGGGCTTGAACATTGATTTTGGCCGGTCGGGCGCGGAATCGACATTTTTGGCTGTCCGACGGGCCGGTGTCGTTCTCTGGATGACCTGGACACAAATAGCGATTTCCAGCCGTCTGGGTCCAAAACTGCTATTTCTGGTAGGGCGGCAAAAAAACACGAGTTTCGAGCAGTTCCCAGCCCGAATAGTGATTTTGGCCGGTCGGGGGCAGAATCGTCGTTTTTGGCCGTCCGACGGGCCGGTGTCATTCTCAGGATGTTCGGAACCCAAATAGTGATTTCCAGCCGTCTGGGTCCGAAACTGCTATTTCTGGTAGGGCAGTAAAAAAAACACGAGTTTCGAGCAGTTCCCGGACAGAATAGTGATTTTGGTCAGTCGGGGGCAGAATCGTCATTTTTGGCTGTCCGACGGGCCGGTGTCGTTCTCCGGCTGTCCGGGACCCAAATAGTGATTTCCAGCCGTCTGGGTCCGAGACTGCGATTTATGGCGGGGCAGTCGAAAAATCACGAGTTTCGGGCAGTTCTGGGCCAGAACAGTGATTTTACCCGACTGGGGGCAGAATCGTCATTTTTGGCTGTGCGACGGGCCGGTGTCAATTTCAGGCTGTCCGGGACCCAAATAGGGATTTTCAGCAGTCTGGGTCCGAAACTGCGATTTCTGGCGGGGCTGTCGAAAAATCACGAGTTTCGGGCAGTCCTGGGCCAGAACTGTGATTTTCGTCGATCGGGGGCAGAATCGTCATTTTTTGGCTGTCCGACGGGCCGGTGTGGATTTCAAGCTGTCCGGGACCCAAATAGTGATTTTCAGCAGTCTGGGTCCGAAACTGCGATTTCAGGTGGGACAGCCGAAAAATCACGAGTTTCGGGCAGTTCTGGGCCAGAACAGTGATTTTACCCGACTGGGGGCAGAATCGTCATTTTTGGCTGTGCGACGGGCCGGTGTCAATTTCAGGCTGTCCGGGACCCAAATAGGGATTTTCAGCAGTCTGGGTCCGAAACTGCGATTTCTGGCGGGGCTGTCGAAGAATCACGAGTTTCGAGCAGTCCTGGGCCAGAACTGTGATTTTCGTCGATCGGGGGCAGAATCGCCATTTTTTGGCTGTCCGACGGGCCGGTGTGGATTTCAAGCTGTCCGGGACCCAAATAGTGATTTTCAGCAGTCTGGGTCCGAAACTGCGATTTCAGGTGGGACAGCCGAAAAATCACGAGTTTCGGGCAGTTTAGGGCTTGAACAATGATTTTGGCCGGTCGCGCGCGGAATCGACATTTTTGGCTGTCCGACGGGCCGGTGTCGTTCTTTGGATGACCTGGACACAAATAGCGATTTCTAGCCGTCTGGGTCCAAAACTGCTATTTCTGGTAGGGCGGCCAAAAAAACACGAGTTTCGAGCAGTTCCCGGCCCGAACAGTGATTTTGGCCGGTCGGGGGCAGAATCGTCAGTTTTGGCTGTCCGACGGGCCGGTGTCATTCTCTGGATGTTCGGAACCCAAATAGTGATTTCCGGCCGTCTGGGTCCGAAACTGCTATTTCTAGTAGGGCAGTAAAAAAAACACGAGTTTCGAGCAGTTCCCGGACAGAATAGTGATTTTGGTCAGTCGGGGGCAGAATCGTCATTTTTGGCTGTCCGACGGGCCGGTGTCGTTCTCCGGCTGTCCGGGGCCCAAAGAGTGATTTCCAGCCGTCTGGGTCCGAGACTACGATTTCTGGTGGGGCAGTCGAAAAATCACGAGTTTCGGGCAATTCAGGGCTTGAACATTGATTTTGGCCGGTCGGGCGCGGAATCGACATTTTTGGCTGTCCGACGGGCCGGTGTCGTTCTCTGGATGACCTGGACACAAATAGCGATTTCCAGCCGTCTGGGTCCAAAACTGCTATTTCTGGTAGGGCGGCAAAAAAACACGAGTTTCGAGCAGTTCCCAGCCCGAATAGTGATTTTGGCCGGTCGGGGGCAGAATCGTCGTTTTTGGCTGTCCGACCGGCCGGTGTCATTCTCAGGATGTTCGGAACCCAAATAGTGATTTCCAGCCGTCTGGGTCCGAAACTGCTATTTCTGGTAGGGCAGTAAAAAAAACACGAGTTTCGAGCAGTTCCTGGACAGAATAGTGATTTTGGTCAGTCGGGGGCAGAATCGTCATTTTTGGCTGTCCGACGGGCCGGTGTCGTTCTCCGGCTGTCCGGGACCCAAATAGTGATTTCCAGCCGTCTGGGTCCGAGACTGCGATTTATGGCGGGGCAGTCGAAAAATCACGAGTTTCAGGCAGTTCTGGGCCAGAACAGTGATTTTACCCGACTGGGGGCAGAATCGTCATTTTTGGCTGTGCGACGGGCCGGTGTCAATTTCAGGCTGTCCGGGACCCAAATAGGGATTTTCAGCAGTCTGGGTCCGAAACTGCGATTTCTGGCGGGGCTGTCGAAAAATCACGAGTTTCGGGCAGTCCTGGGCCAGAACTGTGATTTTCGTCGATCGGGGGCAGAATCGTCATTTTTTGGCTGTCCGACGGGCCGGTGTGGATTTCAAGCTGTCCGGGACCCAAATAGTGATTTTCAGCAGTCTGGGTCCGAAACTGCGATTTCAGGTGGGACAGCCGAAAAATCACGAGTTTCCGGGCAGTTCTGGGCCAGAACAGTGATTTTATTCGACTGGGGGCAGAATCGTCATTTTTGGCTGTGCGACGGGCCGGTGTCAATTTCAGGCTGTCCGGGACCCAAATAGGGATTTTCAGCAGTCTGGGTCCGAAACTGCGATTTCTGGCGGGGCTGTCGAAGAATCACGAGTTTCGAGCAGTCCTGGGCCAGAACTGTGATTTTCGTCAATCGGGGGCAGAATCGCCATTTTTTGGCTGTCCGACGGGCCGGTGTGGATTTCAAGCTGTCCGGGACCCAAATAGTGATTTTCAGCAGTCTGGGTCCGAAACTGCGATTTCAGGTGGGACAGCCGAAAAATCACGAGTTTCCGGGCAGTTCTGGGCCAGAACAGTGATTTTATTCGACCGGGGGCAGAATCGTCATTTTTGGCTGGCCGACGGGTCGGTGTCGATTTCAGGCTGTCCGGGACCCAAATAGGGATTTTCAGCAGTCTGGGTCCGAAACTGCGATTTCTGGCGGGGCTGTCGAGAAATCACGAGTTTCGGGCAGTCCTGGGCCAGAACTGTGATTTTCGTCGATCGGGGGCAGAATCGCCATTTTTTGGCTGTCCGGCGGGCCGGTGTGGATTTCAAGCTGTCCGGGACCCAAATAGTGATTTTCAGCAGTCTGGGTCCGAAACTGCGATTTCAGGTGGGACAGCCGAAAAATCACGAGTTTCCGGGCAGTTCTGGGCCAGAACAGTGATTTTATTCGACCGGGGGCAGAATCGTCATTTTTGGCTGGCCGACGGGTCGGTGTCGATTTCAGGCTGTCCGGGACCCAAATAGGGATTTTCAGCAGTCTGGGTCCGAAACTGCGATTTCAGGCGGGGCTGTCGAAAAATCACGAGTTTCGGGCAGTCCTGGGCCAGAACTGTGATTTTCGTCGATCGGGGGCAGAATCGCCATTTTTTGGCTGTCCGGCGGGCCGGTGTGGATTTCAAGCTGTCCGGGACCCAAATAGTGATTTTCAGCAGTCTGGGTCCGAAACTGCGATTTCAGGTGGGACAGCCGAAAAATCACGAGTTTCCGGGCAGTTCTGGGCCAGAACAGTGATTTTATTCGACCGGGGGCAGAATCGTCATTTTTGGCTGGCCGACGGGTCGGTGTCGATTTCAGGCTGTCCGGGACCCAAATAGGGATTTTCAGCAGTCTGGGTCCGAAACTGCGATTTCTGGCGGGGCTGTCGAAAAATCACGAGTTTCGGGCAGTCCTGGGCCAGAACTGTGATTTTCGTCGATCGGGGGCTGAATCGCCATTTTTTGGCTGTCCGGCGGGCCGGTGTGGATTTCAAGCTGTCCGGGACCCAAATAGTGATTTTCAGCAGTCTGGGTCCGAAACTGCGATTTCAGGTGGGACAGCCGAAAAATCACGAGTTTCCGGGCAGTTCTGGGCCAGAACAGTGATTTTATTCGACCGGGGGCAGAATCGTCATTTTTGGCTGTCCGACGGGTCGGTGTCGATTTCAGGCTGTCCGGGACCCAAATAGGGATTTTCAGCAGTCTGGGTCCGAAACTGCGATTTCTGGCGGGGCTGTCGAAGAATCACGAGTTTCGGGCAGTCCTGGGCCAGAACTGTGATTTTCGTCGATCGGGGGCAGAATCGTCATTTTTGGCTGTCCGACGGGCCGGTGTGGATTTCAAGCTGTCCGGGTCCCAAATAGTGATTTTCAGCAGTCTGGGTCCGAAACTGCGATTTCAGGTGGGACAGCCGAAAAATCACGAGTTTCGGGCAGTTCTGGGCCAGAACAGTGATTTCATTCGACCGGGGGCAGAATCGTCATTTTTGGCTGTCCGACGGGTCGGTGTCGATTTCAGGCTGTCCGGGACCCAAATAGGGATTTTCAGCAGTCTGGGTCCGAAACTGCGATTTCTGGCGGGGCTGTCGAAGAATCACGAGTTTCGGGCAGTCCTGGGCCAGAACTGTGATTTTCGTCGATCGGGGGCTGAATCGCCAGTTTTTGGCTGTCCGGCGGGCCGGTGTGGATTTCAAGCTGTCCGGGACCCAAATAGTGATTTTCAGCAGTCTGGGTCCGAAACTGCGATTTCAGGTGGGACAGCCGAAAAATCACGAGTTTCCGGGCAGTTCTGGGCCAGAACAGTGATTTTATTCGACCGGGGGCAGAATCGTCATTTTTGGCTGTCCGACGGGTCGGTGTCGATTTCAGGCTGTCCGGGACCCAAATAGGGATTTTCAGCAGTCTGGGTCCGAAACTGCGATTTCTGGCGGGGCTGTCGAAGAATCACGAGTTTCAGGCAGTCCTGGGCCAGAGCTGTGATTTTCGTCGATCGGGGGCAGAATCGTCATTTTTGGCTGTCCGACGGGCCGGTGTGGATTTCAAGCTGTCCGGGTCCCAAATAGTGATTTTCAGCAGTCTGGGTCCGAAACTGCGATTTCAGGTGGGACAGCCGAAAAATCACGAGTTTCGGGCAGTTCTGGGCCAGAACAGTGATTTTACCAGACTGGGGGAAGAATCGTCATTTTTGGCTGTGCGACGGGCCGGTGTCAATTTCAGGCTGTCCGAGACCCAAATAGGGATTTTCAGCAGTCTGGGTCCGAAACTGCGATTTCTGGCGGGGCTGTCGAAGAATCACGAGTTTCGGGCAGTCCTGGGCCAGAACTGTGATTTTCGTCGATCGGGGGCAGAATCGCCATTTTTTGGCTGTCCGGCGGGGCGGTGTGGATTTCAAGCTGTCCGGGACCCAAATAGTGATTTTCAGCAGTCTGGGTCCGAAACTGCGATTTCAGGTGGGACAGCCGAAAAATCACGAGTTTCCGGGCAGTTCTGGGCCAGAACAGTGATTTTATTCGACCGGGGGCAGAATCGTCATTTTTGGCTGGCCGACGGGTCGGTGTCGATTTCAGGCTGTCCGGGACCCAAATAGGGATTTTCAGCAGTCTGGGTCCGAAACTGCGATTTCTGGCGGGGCTGTCGAAAAATCACGAGTTTCGGGCAGTCCTGGGCCAGAACTGTGATTTTCGTCGATCGGGGGCTGAATCGCCATTTTTTGGCTGTCCGGCGGGCCGGTGTGGATTTCAAGCTGTCCGGGACCCAAATAGTGATTTTCAGCAGTCTGGGTCCGAAACTGCGATTTCAGGTGGGACAGCCGAAAAATCACGAGTTTCCGGGCAGTTCTGGGCCAGAACAGTGATTTTATTCGACCGGGGGCAGAATCGTCATTTTTGGCTGTCCGACGGGTCGGTGTCGATTTCAGGCTGTCCGGGACCCAAATAGGGATTTTCAGCAGTCTGGGTCCGAAACTGCGATTTCTGGCGGGGCTGTCGAAGAATCACGAGTTTCGGGCAGTCCTGGGCCAGAACTGTGATTTTCGTCGATCGGGGGCAGAATCGTCATTTTTGGCTGTCCGACGGGCCGGTGTGGATTTCAAGCTGTCCGGCTCCCAAATAGTGATTTTCAGCAGTCTGGGTCCGAAACTGCGATTTCAGGTGGGACAGCCGAAAAATCACGAGTTTCGGGCAGTTCTGGGCCAGAACAGTGATTTTATTCGACCGGGGGCAGAATCGTCATTTTTGGCTGTCCGACGGGTCGGTGTCGATTTCAGGCTGTCCGGGACCCAAATAGGGATTTTCAGCAGTCTGGGTCCGAAACTGCGATTTCTGGCGGGGCTGTCGAAGAATCACGAGTTTCGGGCAGTCCTGGGCCAGAACTGTGATTTTCGTCGATCGGGGGCTGAATCGCCATTTTTTGGCTGTCCGGCGGGCCGGTGTGGATTTCAAGCTGTCCGGGACCCAAATAGTGATTTTCAGCAGTCTGGGTCCGAAACTGCGATTTCAGGTAGGACAGCCGAAAAATCACGAGTTTCCGGGCAGTTCTGGGCCAGAACAGTGATTTTATTCGACCGGGGGCAGAATCGTCATTTTTGGCTGTCCGACGGGCCGGTGTCAATTTCAGGCTGTCCGGGACCCAAATAGGGATTTTCAGCAGTCTGGGTCCGAAACTGCGATTTCTGGCGGGGCTGTCGAAGAATCACGAGTTTCAGGCAGTCCTGGGCCAGAGCTGTGATTTTCGTCGATCGGGGGCAGAATCGTCATTTTTGGCTGTCCGACGGGCCGGTGTGGATTTCAAGCTGTCCGGGTCCCAAATAGTGATTTTCAGCAGTCTGGGTCCGAAACTGCGATTTCAGGTGGGACAGCCGAAAAATCACGAGTTTCGGGCAGTTCTGGGCCAGAACAGTGATTTTACCAGACTGGGGGAAGAATCGTCATTTTTGGCTGTGCGACGGGCCGGTGTCAATTTCAGGCTGTCCGAGACCCAAATAGGGATTTTCAGCAGTCTGGGTCCGAAACTGCGATTTCTGGCGGGGCTGTCGAAGAATCACGAGTTTCGGGCAGTCCTGGGCCAGAACTGTGATTTTCGTCGATCGGGGGCAGAATCGTCATTTTTGGCTGTCCGACGGGCCGGTGTGGATTTCAAGCTGTCCGGGTCCCAAATAGTGATTTTCAGCAGTCTGGGTCCGAAACTGCGATTTCAGGTGGGACAGCCGAAAAATCACGAGTTTCGGGCAGTTCTGGGCCAGAACAGTGATTTTACCCGACTGGGGGCAGAATCGTCATTTTTGGCTGTGCGACGGGCCGGTGTCAATTTCAGGCTGTCCGGGACCCAAATAGGGATTTTCAGCAGTCTGGGTCCGAAACTGCGATTTCTGGCGGGGCTGCCGAAAAATCACGAGTTTCGGGCAGTCCTGGGCCAGAACTGTGATTTTCGTCGATCGGGGGCAGAATCGCCATTTTTTGGCTGTCCGGCGGGCCGGTGTGGATTTCAAGCTGTCCGGGACCCAAATAGTGATTTTCAGCAGTCTGGGTCCGAAACTGCGATTTCAGGTGGGACAGCCGAAAAATCACGAGTTTCCGGGCAGTTCTGGGCCAGAACAGTGATTTTATTCGACCGGGGGCAGAATCGTCATTTTCGGCTGGCCGACGGGTCGGTGTCGATTTCAGGCTGTCCGGGACCCAAATAGGGATTTTCAGCCGTCTGGGTCCGAAACTGCGATTTCAGGCGGGGCTGTCGAAAAAACACGAGTTTCGGGCAGTCCTGGGCCAGAACTGTGATTTTCGTCGATCGGGGGCAGAATCGCCATTTTTTGGCTGTCCGGCGGGCCGGTGTGGATTTCAAGCTGTCCGGGACCCAAATAGTGATTTTCAGCAGTCTGGGTCCGAAACTGCAATTTCAGGTGGGACAGCCGAAAAATCACGAGTTTCGGGCAGTTCTGGGCCAGAACAGTGATTTTATTCGACCGGGGGCAGAATCGTCATTTTTGGCTGGCCGACGGGTCGGTGTCGATTTCAGGCTGTCCGGGACCCAAATAGGGATTTTCAGCAGTCTGGGTCCGAAACTGCGATTTCAGGCGGGGCTGTCGAAAAATCACGAGTTTCGGGCAGTCCTGGGCCAGAACTGTGATTTTCGTCGATCGGGGGCAGAATCGTCATTTTTGGCTGTCCGACGGGCCGGTGTGGATTTCAAGCTGTCCGGGTCCCAAATAGTGATTTTCAGCAGTCTGGGTCCGAAACTGCGATTTCAGGTGGGACAGCCGAAAAATCACGAGTTTCGGGCAGTTCTGGGCCAGAACTGTGATTTTACCCGACTGGGGGTAGAATCGTCATTTTTGGCTGTGCGACGGGCCGGTGTCAATTTCAAGCTGTCCGGGACCCAAATAGGGATTTTCAGCAGTCTGGGTCCGAAACTGCGATTTCTGGCGGGGCTGCCGAAAAATCACGAGTTTCGGGCAGTCCTGGGCCAGAACTGTGATTTTCGTCGATCGGGGGCAGAATCGCCATTTTTTGGCTGTCCGGCGGGCCGGTGTGGATTTCAAGCTGTCCGGGACCCAAATAGTGATTTTCAGCAGTCTGGGTCCGAAACTGCGATTTCAGGTGGGACAGCCGAAAAATCACGAGTTTCCGGGCAGTTCTGGGCCAGAACAGTGATTTTATTCGACCGGGGGCAGAATCGTCATTTTTGGCTGGCCGACGGGTCGGTGTCGATTTCAGGCTGTCCGGGACCCAAATAGGGATTTTCAGCAGTCTGGGTCCGAAACTGCGATTTCAGGCGGGGCTGTCGAAAAATCACGAGTTTCGGGCAGTCCTGGGCCAGAACTGTGATTTTCGTCGATCGGGGGCAGAATCGCCATTTTTTGGCTGCCCGGCGGGCCGGTGTGGATTTCAAGCTGTCCGGGACCCAAATAGTGATTTTCAGCAGTCTGGGTCCGAAACTGCGATTTCAGGTGGGACAGCCGAAAAATCACGAGTTTCCGGGCAGTTCTGGGCCAGAACAGTGATTTTATTCGACCGGGGGCAGAATCGTCATTTTTGGCTGTCCGACGGGTCGATGTCGATTTCAGGCTGTCCGGGACCCAAATAGGGATTTTCAGCAGTCTGGGTCCGAAACTGCGATTTCTGGCGGGGCTGTCGAAAAATCACGAGTTTCGGGCAGTCCTGGGCCAGAACTGTGATTTTCGTCGATCGGGGGCTGAATCGCCATTTTTTGGCTGTCCGGCGGGCCGGTGTGGATTTCAAGCTGTCCGGGACCCAAATAGTGATTTTCAGCAGTCTGGGTCCGAAACTGCGATTTCAGGTGGGACAGCCGAAAAATCACGAGTTTCGGGCAGTTCTGGGCCAGAACTGTGATTTTACCCGACTGGGGGTAGAATCGTCATTTTTGGCTGTGCGACGGGCCGGTGTCAATTTCAAGCTGTCCGGGACCCAAATAGGGATTTTCAGCAGTCTGGGTCCGAAACTGCGATTTCTGGCGGGGCTGCCGAAAAATCACGAGTTTCGGGCAGTCCTGGGCCAGAACTGTGATTTTCGTCGATCGGGGGCAGAATCGCCATTTTTTGGCTGTCCGGCGGGCCGGTGTGGATTTCAAGCTGTCCGGGACCCAAATAGTGATTTTCAGCAGTCTGGGTCCGAAACTGCGATTTCAGGTGGGACAGCCGAAAAATCACGAGTTTCCGGGCAGTTCTGGGCCAGAACAGTGATTTTATTCGACCGGGGGCAGAATCGTCATTTTTGGCTGGCCGACGGGTCGGTGTCGATTTCAGGCTGTCCGGGACCCAAATAGGGATTTTCAGCAGTCTGGGTCCGAAACTGCGATTTCAGGCGGGGCTGTCGAAAAATCACGAGTTTCGGGCAGTCCTGGGCCAGAACTGTGATTTTCGTCGATCGGGGGCAGAATCGCCATTTTTTGGCTGCCCGGCGGGCCGGTGTGGATTTCAAGCTGTCCGGGACCCAAATAGTGATTTTCAGCAGTCTGGGTCCGAAACTGCGATTTCAGGTGGGACAGCCGAAAAATCACGAGTTTCCGGGCAGTTCTGGGCCAGAACAGTGATTTTATTCGACCGGGGGCAGAATCGTCATTTTTGGCTGTCCGACGGGTCGGTGTCGATTTCAGGCTGTCCGGGACCCAAATAGGGATTTTCAGCAGTCTGGGTCCGAAACTGCGATTTCTGGCGGGGCTGTCGAAAAATCACGAGTTTCGGGCAGTCCTGGGCCAGAACTGTGATTTTCGTCGATCGGGGGCTGAATCGCCATTTTTTGGCTGTCCGGCGGGCCGGAGTGGATTTCAAGCTGTCCGGGACCCAAATAGTGATTTTCAGCAGTCTGGGTCCGAAACTGCGATTTCAGGTGGGACAGCCGAAAAATCACGAGTTTCCGGGCAGTTCTGGGCCAGAACAGTGATTTTATTCGACCGGGGGCAGAATCGTCATTTTTGGCTGTCCGACGGGTCGGTGTCGATTTCAGGCTGTCCGGGACCCAAATAGGGATTTTCAGCAGTCTGGGTCCGAAACTGCGATTTCTGGCGGGGCTGTCGAAGAATCACGAGTTTCGGGCAGTCCTGGGCCAGAACTGTGATTTTCGTCGATCGGGGGCAGAATCGTCATTTTTGGCTGTCCGACGGGCCGGTGTGGATTTCAAGCTGTCCGGGTCCCAAATAGTGATTTTCAGCAGTCTGGGTCCGAAACTGCGATTTCAGGTGGGACAGCCGAAAAATCACGAGTTTCGGGCAGTTCTGGGCCAGAACAGTGATTTTACCAGACTGGGGGAAGAATCGTCATTTTTGGCTGTGCGACGGGCCGGTGTCAATTTCAGGCTGTCCGAGACCCAAATAGGGATTTTCAGCAGTCTGGGTCCGAAACTGCGATTTCTGGCGGGGCTGTCGAAGAATCACGAGTTTCGGGCAGTCCTGGGCCAGAACTGTGATTTTCGTCGATCGGGGGCAGAATCGTCATTTTTGGCTGTCCGACGGGCCGGTGTGGATTTCAAGCTGTCCGGGTCCCAAATAGTGATTTTCAGCAGTCTGGGTCCGAAACTGCGATTTCAGGTGGGACAGCCGAAAAATCACGAGTTTCGGGCAGTTCTGGGCCAGAACAGTGATTTTACCCGACTGGGGGCAGAATCGTCATTTTTGGCTGTGCGACGGGCCGGTGTCAATTTCAGGCTGTCCGGGACCCAAATAGGGATTTTCAGCAGTCTGGGTCCGAAACTGCGATTTCTGGCGGGGCTGCCGAAAAATCACGAGTTTCGGGCAGTCCTGGGCCAGAACTGTGATTTTCGTCGATCGGGGGCAGAATCGCCATTTTTTGGCTGTCCGGCGGGCCGGTGTGGATTTCAAGCTGTCCGGGACCCAAATAGTGATTTTCAGCAGTCTGGGTCCGAAACTGCGATTTCAGGTGGGACAGCCGAAAAATCACGAGTTTCCGGGCAGTTCTGGGCCAGAACAGTGATTTTATTCGACCGGGGGCAGAATCGTCATTTTCGGCTGGCCGACGGGTCGGTGTCGATTTCAGGCTGTCCGGGACCCAAATAGGGATTTTCAGCCGTCTGGGTCCGAAACTGCGATTTCAGGCGGGGCTGTCGAAAAAACACGAGTTTCGGGCAGTCCTGGGCCAGAACTGTGATTTTCGTCGATCGGGGGCAGAATCGCCATTTTTTGGCTGTCCGGCGGGCCGGTGTGGATTTCAAGCTGTCCGGGACCCAAATAGTGATTTTCAGCAGTCTGGGTCCGAAACTGCAATTTCAGGTGGGACAGCCGAAAAATCACGAGTTTCGGGCAGTTCTGGGCCAGAACAGTGATTTTATTCGACCGGGGGCAGAATCGTCATTTTTGGCTGGCCGACGGGTCGGTGTCGATTTCAGGCTGTCCGGGACCCAAATAGGGATTTTCAGCAGTCTGGGTCCGAAACTGCGATTTCAGGCGGGGCTGTCGAAAAATCACGAGTTTCGGGCAGTCCTGGGCCAGAACTGTGATTTTCGTCGATCGGGGGCAGAATCGTCATTTTTGGCTGTCCGACGGGCCGGTGTGGATTTCAAGCTGTCCGGGACCCAAATAGTGATTTTCAGCAGTCTGGGTCCGAAACTGCGATTTCAGGTGGGACAGCCGAAAAATCACGAGTTTCGGGCAGTTCTGGGCCAGAACTGTGATTTTACCCGACTGGGGGTAGAATCGTCATTTTTGGCTGTGCGACGGGCCGGTGTCAATTTCAAGCTGTCCGGGACCCAAATAGGGATATTCAGCAGTCTGGGTCCGAAACTGCGATTTCTGGCGGGGCTGCCGAAAAATCACGAGTTTCGGGCAGTCCTGGGCCAGAACTGTGATTTTCGTCGATCGGGGGCAGAATCGCCATTTTTTGGCTGTCCGGCGGGCCGGTGTGGATTTCAAGCTGTCCGGGACCCAAATAGTGATTTTCAGCAGTCTGGGTCCGAAACTGCGATTTCAGGTGGGACAGCCGAAAAATCACGAGTTTCCGGGCAGTTCTGGGCCAGAACAGTGATTTTATTCGACCGGGGGCAGAATCGTCATTTTTGGCTGGCCGACGGGTCGGTGTCGATTTCAGGCTGTCCGGGACCCAAATAGGGATTTTCAGCAGTCTGGGTCCGAAACTGCGATTTCAGGCGGGGCTGTCGAAAAATCACGAGTTTCGGGCAGTCCTGGGCCAGAACTGTGATTTTCGTCGATCGGGGGCAGAATCGCCATTTTTTGGCTGCCCGGCGGGCCGGTGTGGATTTCAAGCTGTCCGGGACCCAAATAGTGATTTTCAGCAGTCTGGGTCCGAAACTGCGATTTCAGGTGGGACAGCCGAAAAATCACGAGTTTCCGGGCAGTTCTGGGCCAGAACAGTGATTTTATTCGACCGGGGGCAGAATCGTCATTTTTGGCTGTCCGACGGGTCGGTGTCGATTTCAGGCTGTCCGGGACCCAAATAGGGATTTTCAGCAGTCTGGGTCCGAAACTGCGATTTCTGGCGGGGCTGTCGAAAAATCACGAGTTTCGGGCAGTCCTGGGCCAGAACTGTGATTTTCGTCGATCGGGGGCTGAATCGCCATTTTTTGGCTGTCCGGCGGGCCGGAGTGGATTTCAAGCTGTCCGGGACCCAAATAGTGATTTTCAGCAGTCTGGGTCCGAAACTGCGATTTCAGGCGGGGCTGTCGAAAAATCACGAGTTTCGGGCAGTCCTGGGCCAGAACTGTGATTTTCGTCGATCGGGGGCAGAATCGTCATTTTTGGCTGTCCGACGGGCCGGTGTGGATTTCAAGCTGTCCGGGTCCCAAATAGTGATTTTCAGCAGTCTGGGTCCGAAACTGCGATTTCAGGTGGGACAGCCGAAAAATCACGAGTTTCGGGCAGTTCTGGGCCAGAACTGTGATTTTACCCGACTGGGGGTAGAATCGTCATTTTTGGCTGTGCGACGGGCCGGTGTCAATTTCAAGCTGTCCGGGACCCAAATAGGGATTTTCAGCAGTCTGGGTCCGAAACTGCGATTTCTGGCGGGGCTGTCGAAGAATCACGAGTTTCGGGCAGTCCTGGGCCAGAACTGTGATTTTCGTCGATCGGGGGCAGAATCGTCATTTTTGGCTGTCCGACGGGCCGGTGTGGATTTCAAGCTGTCCGGGTCCCAAATAGTGATTTTCAGCAGTCTGGGTCCGAAACTGCGATTTCAGGTGGGACAGCCGAAAAATCACGAGTTTCGGGCAGTTCTGGGCCAGAACAGTGATTTTACCAGACTGGGGGAAGAATCGTCATTTTTGGCTGTGCGACGGGCCGGTGTCAATTTCAGGCTGTCCGAGACCCAAATAGGGATTTTCAGCAGTCTGGGTCCGAAACTGCGATTTCTGGCGGGGCTGTCGAAGAATCACGAGTTTCGGGCAGTCCTGGGCCAGAACTGTGATTTTCGTCGATCGGGGGCAGAATCGTCATTTTTGGCTGTCCGACGGGCCGGTGTGGATTTCAAGCTGTCCGGGTCCCAAATAGTGATTTTCAGCAGTCTGGGTCCGAAACTGCGATTTCAGGTGGGACAGCCGAAAAATCACGAGTTTCGGGCAGTTCTGGGCCAGAACAGTGATTTTACCCGACTGGGGGCAGAATCGTCATTTTTGGCTGTGCGACGGGCCGGTGTCAATTTCAGGCTGTCCGGGACCCAAATAGGGATTTTCAGCAGTCTGGGTCCGAAACTGCGATTTCTGGCGGGGCTGCCGAAAAATCACGAGTTTCGGGCAGTCCTGGGCCAGAACTGTGATTTTCGTCGATCGGGGGCAGAATCGCCATTTTTTGGCTGTCCGGCGGGCCGGTGTGGATTTCAAGCTGTCCGGGACCCAAATAGTGATTTTCAGCAGTCTGGGTCCGAAACTGCGATTTCAGGTGGGACAGCCGAAAAATCACGAGTTTCCGGGCAGTTCTGGGCCAGAACAGTGATTTTATTCGACCGGGGGCAGAATCGTCATTTTCGGCTGGCCGACGGGTCGGTGTCGATTTCAGGCTGTCCGGGACCCAAATAGGGATTTTCAGCCGTCTGGGTCCGAAACTGCGATTTCAGGCGGGGCTGTCGAAAAAACACGAGTTTCGGGCAGTCCTGGGCCAGAACTGTGATTTTCGTCGATCGGGGGCAGAATCGCCATTTTTTGGCTGTCCGGCGGGCCGGTGTGGATTTCAAGCTGTCCGGGACCCAAATAGTGATTTTCAGCAGTCTGGGTCCGAAACTGCAATTTCAGGTGGGACAGCCGAAAAATCACGAGTTTCGGGCAGTTCTGGGCCAGAACAGTGATTTTATTCGACCGGGGGCAGAATCGTCATTTTTGGCTGGCCGACGGGTCGGTGTCGATTTCAGGCTGTCCGGGACCCAAATAGGGATTTTCAGCAGTCTGGGTCCGAAACTGCGATTTCAGGCGGGGCTGTCGAAAAATCACGAGTTTCGGGCAGTCCTGGGCCAGAACTGTGATTTTCGTCGATCGGGGGCAGAATCGTCATTTTTGGCTGTCCGACGGGCCGGTGTGGATTTCAAGCTGTCCGGGTCCCAAATAGTGATTTTCAGCAGTCTGGGTCCGAAACTGCGATTTCAGGTGGGACAGCCGAAAAATCACGAGTTTCGGGCAGTTCTGGGCCAGAACTGTGATTTTACCCGACTGGGGGTAGAATCGTCATTTTTGGCTGTGCGACGGGCCGGTGTCAATTTCAAGCTGTCCGGGACCCAAATAGGGATATTCAGCAGTCTGGGTCCGAAACTGCGATTTCTGGCGGGGCTGCCGAAAAATCACGAGTTTCGGGCAGTCCTGGGCCAGAACTGTGATTTTCGTCGATCGGGGGCAGAATCGCCATTTTTTGGCTGTCCGGCGGGCCGGTGTGGATTTCAAGCTGTCCGGGACCCAAATAGTGATTTTCAGCAGTCTGGGTCCGAAACTGCGATTTCAGGTGGGACAGCCGAAAAATCACGAGTTTCCGGGCAGTTCTGGGCCAGAACAGTGATTTTATTCGACCGGGGGCAGAATCGTCATTTTTGGCTGGCCGACGGGTCGGTGTCGATTTCAGGCTGTCCGGGACCCAAATAGGGATTTTCAGCAGTCTGGGTCCGAAACTGCGATTTCAGGCGGGGCTGTCGAAAAATCACGAGTTTCGGGCAGTCCTGGGCCAGAACTGTGATTTTCGTCGATCGGGGGCAGAATCGCCATTTTTTGGCTGCCCGGCGGGCCGGTGTGGATTTCAAGCTGTCCGGGACCCAAATAGTGATTTTCAGCAGTCTGGGTCCGAAACTGCGATTTCAGGTGGGACAGCCGAAAAATCACGAGTTTCCGGGCAGTTCTGGGCCAGAACAGTGATTTTATTCGACCGGGGGCAGAATCGTCATTTTTGGCTGTCCGACGGGTCGGTGTCGATTTCAGGCTGTCCGGGACCCAAATAGGGATTTTCAGCAGTCTGGGTCCGAAACTGCGATTTCTGGCGGGGCTGTCGAAAAATCACGAGTTTCGGGCAGTCCTGGGCCAGAACTGTGATTTTCGTCGATCGGGGGCTGAATCGCCATTTTTTGGCTGTCCGGCGGGCCGGAGTGGATTTCAAGCTGTCCGGGACCCAAATAATGATTTTCAGCAGTCTGGGTCCGAAACTGCGATTTCAGGCGGGGCTGTCGAAAAATCACGAGTTTCGGGCAGTCCTGGGCCAGAACTGTGATTTTCGTCGATCGGGGGCAGAATCGTCATTTTTGGCTGTCCGACGGGCCGGTGTGGATTTCAAGCTGTCCGGGTCCCAAATAGTGATTTTCAGCAGTCTGGGTCCGAAACTGCGATTTCAGGTGGGACAGCCGAAAAATCACGAGTTTCGGGCAGTTCTGGGCCAGAACTGTGATTTTACCCGACTGGGGGTAGAATCGTCATTTTTGGCTGTGCGACGGGCCGGTGTCAATTTCAAGCTGTCCGGGACCCAAATAGGGATTTTCAGCAGTCTGGGTCCGAAACTGCGATTTCTGGCGGGGCTGTCGAAGAATCACGAGTTTCGGGCAGTCCTGGGCCAGAACTGTGATTTTCGTCGATCGGGGGCAGAATCGTCATTTTTGGCTGTCCGACGGGCCGGTGTGGATTTCAAGCTGTCCGGGTCCCAAATAGTGATTTTCAGCAGTCTGGGTCCGAAACTGCGATTTCAGGTGGGACAGCCGAAAAATCACGAGTTTCGGGCAGTTCTGGGCCAGAACAGTGATTTTACCAGACTGGGGGAAGAATCGTCATTTTTGGCTGTGCGACGGGCCGGTGTCAATTTCAGGCTGTCCGAGACCCAAATAGGGATTTTCAGCAGTCTGGGTCCGAAACTGCGATTTCTGGCGGGGCTGTCGAAGAATCACGAGTTTCGGGCAGTCCTGGGCCAGAACTGTGATTTTCGTCGATCGGGGGCAGAATCGTCATTTTTGGCTGTCCGACAGGCCGGTGTGGATTTCAAGCTGTCCGGGTCCCAAATAGTGATTTTCAGCAGTCTGGGTCCGAAACTGCGATTTCAGGTGGGACAGCCGAAAAATCACGAGTTTCCGGGCAGTTCTGGGCCAGAACAGTGATTTTATTCGACCGGGGGCAGAATCGTCATTTTCGGCTGGCCGACGGGTCGGTGTCGATTTCAGGCTGTCCGGGACCCAAATAGGGATTTTCAGCCGTCTGGGTCCGAAACTGCGATTTCAGGCGGGGCTGTCGAAAAAACACGAGTTTCGGGCAGTCCTGGGCCAGAACTGTGATTTTCGTCGATCGGGGGCAGAATCGCCATTTTTTGGCTGTCCGGCGGGCCGGTGTGGATTTCAAGCTGTCCGGGACCCAAATAGTGATTTTCAGCAGTCTGGGTCCGAAACTGCAATTTCAGGTGGGACAGCCGAAAAATCACGAGTTTCGGGCAGTTCTGGGCCAGAACAGTGATTTTATTCGACCGGGGGCAGAATCGTCATTTTTGGCTGGCCGACGGGTCGGTGTCGATTTCAGGCTGTCCGGGACCCAAATAGGGATTTTCAGCAGTCTGGGTCCGAAACTGCGATTTCAGGCGGGGCTGTCGAAAAATCACGAGTTTCGGGCAGTCCTGGGCCAGAACTGTGATTTTCGTCGATCGGGGGCAGAATCGTCATTTTTGGCTGTCCGACGGGCCGGTGTGGATTTCAAGCTGTCCGGGTCCCAAATAGTGATTTTCAGCAGTCTGGGTCCGAAACTGCGATTTCAGGTGGGACAGCCGAAAAATCACGAGTTTCGGGCAGTTCTGGGCCAGAACTGTGATTTTACCCGACTGGGGGTAGAATCGTCATTTTTGGCTGTGCGACGGGCCGGTGTCAATTTCAAGCTGTCCGGGACCCAAATAGGGATTTTCAGCAGTCTGGGTCCGAAACTGCGATTTCTGGCGGGGCTGCCGAAAAATCACGAGTTTCGGGCAGTCCTGGGCCAGAACTGTGATTTTCGTCGATCGGGGGCAGAATCGCCATTTTTTGGCTGTCCGGCGGGCCGGTGTGGATTTCAAGCTGTCCGGGACCCAAATAGTGATTTTCAGCAGTCTGGGTCCGAAACTGCGATTTCAGGTGGGACAGCCGAAAAATCACGAGTTTCCGGGCAGTTCTGGGCCAGAACAGTGATTTTATTCGACCGGGGGCAGAATCGTCATTTTTGGCTGGCCGACGGGTCGGTGTCGATTTCAGGCTGTCCGGGACCCAAATAGGGATTTTCAGCAGTCTGGGTCCGAAACTGCGATTTCAGGCGGGGCTGTCGAAAAATCACGAGTTTCGGGCAGTCCTGGGCCAGAACTGTGATTTTCGTCGATCGGGGGCAGAATCGCCATTTTTTGGCTGCCCGGCGGGCCGGTGTGGATTTCAAGCTGTCCGGGACCCAAATAGTGATTTTCAGCAGTCTGGGTCCGAAACTGCGATTTCAGGTGGGACAGCCGAAAAATCACGAGTTTCCGGGCAGTTCTGGGCCAGAACAGTGATTTTATTCGACCGGGGGCAGAATCGTCATTTTTGGCTGTCCGACGGGTCGGTGTCGATTTCAGGCTGTCCGGGACCCAAATAGGGATTTTCAGCAGTCTGGGTCCGAAACTGCGATTTCTGGCGGGGCTGTCGAAAAATCACGAGTTTCGGGCAGTCCTGGGCCAGAACTGTGATTTTCGTCGATCGGGGGCTGAATCGCCATTTTTTGGCTGGCCGGCGGGCCGGTGTGGATTTCAAGCTGTCCGGGACCCAAATAGTGATTTTCAGCAGTCTGGGTCCGAAACTGCGATTTCAGGTGGGACAGCCGAAAAATCACGAGTTTCCGGGCAGTTCTGGGCCAGAACAGTGATTTTATTCGACCGGGGGCAGAATCGTCATTTTTGGCTGTCCGACGGGTCGGTGTCGATTTCAGGCTGTCCGGGACCCAAATAGGGATTTTCAGCAGTCTGGGTCCGAAACTGCGATTTCTGGCGGGGCTGTCGAAGAATCACGAGTTTCGGGCAGTCCTGGGCCAGAACTGTGATTTTCGTCGATCGGGGGCTGAATCGCCATTTTTTGGCTGTCCGGCGGGCCGGTGTGGATTTCAAGCTGTCCGGGACCCAAATAGTGATTTTCAGCAGTCTGGGTCCGAAACTGCGATTTCAGGTGGGACAGCCGAAAAATCACGAGTTTCCGGGCAGTTCTGGGCCAGAACAGTGATTTTATTCGACCGGGGGCAGAATCGTCATTTTTGGCTGTCCGACGGGTCGGTGTCGATTTCAGGCTGTCCGGGACCCAAATAGGGATTTTCAGCAGTCTGGGTCCGAAACTGCGATTTCTGGCGGGGCTGTCGAAGAATCACGAGTTTCGGGCAGTCCTGGGCCAGAACTGTGATTTTCGTCGATCGGGGGCAGAATCGTCATTTTTGGCTGTCCGACGGGCCGGTGTGGATTTCAAGCTGTCCGGGTCCCAAATAGTGATTTTCAGCAGTCTGGGTCCGAAACTGCGATTTCAGGTGGGACAGCCGAAAAATCACGAGTTTCGGGCAGTTCTGGGCCAGAACAGTGATTTTACCCGACTGGGGGCAGAATCGTCATTTTTGGCTGTGCGACGGGCCAGTGTCAATTTCAGGCTGTCCGGGACCCAAATAGGGATTTTCAGCAGTCTGGGTCCGAAACTGCGATTTCTGGCGGGGCTGTCGAAAAATCACGAGTTTCGGGCAGTTCTGGGCCAGAACAGTGATTTTACCCGACTGGGGGCAGAATCGTCATTTTTGGCTGTGCGACGGGCCGGTGTCAATTTCAGGCTGTCCGGGACCCAAATAGGGATTTTCAGCAGTCTGGGTCCGAAACTGCGATTTCTGGCGGGGCTGCCGAAAAATCACGAGTTTCGGGCAGTCCTGGGCCAGAACTGTGATTTTCGTCGATCGGGGGCAGAATCGCCATTTTTTGGCTGTCCGGCGGGCCGGTGTGGATTTCAAGCTGTCCGGGACCCAAATAGTGATTTTCAGCAGTCTGGGTCCGAAACTGCGATTTCAGGTGGGACAGCCGAAAAATCACGAGTTTCCGGGCAGTTCTGGGCCAGAACAGTGATTTTATTCGACCGGGGGCAGAATCGTCATTTTCGGCTGGCCGACGGGTCGGTGTCGATTTCAGGCTGTCCGGGACCCAAATAGGGATTTTCAGCCGTCTGGGTCCGAAACTGCGATTTCAGGCGGGGCTGTCGAAAAAACACGAGTTTCGGGCAGTCCTGGGCCAGAACTGTGATTTTCGTCGATCGGGGGCAGAATCGCCATTTTTTGGCTGTCCGGCGGGCCGGTGTGGATTTCAAGCTGTCCGGGACCCAAATAGTGATTTTCAGCAGTCTGGGTCCGAAACTGCAATTTCAGGTGGGACAGCCGAAAAATCACGAGTTTCGGGCAGTTCTGGGCCAGAACAGTGATTTTATTCGACCGGGGGCAGAATCGTCATTTTTGGCTGGCCGACGGGTCGGTGTCGATTTCAGGCTGTCCGGGACCCAAATAGGGATTTTCAGCAGTCTGGGTCCGAAACTGCGATTTCAGGCGGGGCTGTCGAAAAATCACGAGTTTCGGGCAGTCCTGGGCCAGAACTGTGATTTTCGTCGATCGGGGGCAGAATCGTCATTTTTGGCTGTCCGACGGGCCGGTGTGGATTTCAAGCTGTCCGGGTCCCAAATAGTGATTTTCAGCAGTCTGGGTCCGAAACTGCGATTTCAGGTGGGACAGCCGAAAAATCACGAGTTTCGGGCAGTTCTGGGCCAGAACTGTGATTTTACCCGACTGGGGGTAGAATCGTCATTTTTGGCTGTGCGACGGGCCGGTGTCAATTTCAAGCTGTCCGGGACCCAAATAGGGATATTCAGCAGTCTGGGTCCGAAACTGCGATTTCTGGCGGGGCTGCCGAAAAATCACGAGTTTCGGGCAGTCCTGGGCCAGAACTGTGATTTTCGTCGATCGGGGGCAGAATCGCCATTTTTTGGCTGTCCGGCGGGCCGGTGTGGATTTCAAGCTGTCCGGGACCCAAATAGTGATTTTCAGCAGTCTGGGTCCGAAACTGCGATTTCAGGTGGGACAGCCGAAAAATCACGAGTTTCCGGGCAGTTCTGGGCCAGAACAGTGATTTTATTCGACCGGGGGCAGAATCGTCATTTTTGGCTGGCCGACGGGTCGGTGTCGATTTCAGGCTGTCCGGGACCCAAATAGGGATTTTCAGCAGTCTGGGTCCGAAACTGCGATTTCAGGCGGGGCTGTCGAAAAATCACGAGTTTCGGGCAGTCCTGGGCCAGAACTGTGATTTTCGTCGATCGGGGGCAGAATCGCCATTTTTTGGCTGCCCGGCGGGCCGGTGTGGATTTCAAGCTGTCCGGGACCCAAATAGTGATTTTCAGCAGTCTGGGTCCGAAACTGCGATTTCAGGTGGGACAGCCGAAAAATCACGAGTTTCCGGGCAGTTCTGGGCCAGAACAGTGATTTTATTCGACCGGGGGCAGAATCGTCATTTTTGGCTGTCCGACGGGTCGGTGTCGATTTCAGGCTGTCCGGGACCCAAATAGGGATTTTCAGCAGTCTGGGTCCGAAACTGCGATTTCTGGCGGGGCTGTCGAAAAATCACGAGTTTCGGGCAGTCCTGGGCCAGAACTGTGATTTTCGTCGATCGGGGGCTGAATCGCCATTTTTTGGCTGTCCGGCGGGCCGGAGTGGATTTCAAGCTGTCCGGGACCCAAATAGTGATTTTCAGCAGTCTGGGTCCGAAACTGCGATTTCAGGCGGGGCTGTCGAAAAATCACGAGTTTCGGGCAGTCCTGGGCCAGAACTGTGATTTTCGTCGATCGGGGGCAGAATCGTCATTTTTGGCTGTCCGACGGGCCGGTGTGGATTTCAAGCTGTCCGGGTCCCAAATAGTGATTTTCAGCAGTCTGGGTCCGAAACTGCGATTTCAGGTGGGACAGCCGAAAAATCACGAGTTTCGGGCAGTTCTGGGCCAGAACTGTGATTTTACCCGACTGGGGGTAGAATCGTCATTTTTGGCTGTGCGACGGGCCGGTGTCAATTTCAAGCTGTCCGGGACCCAAATAGGGATTTTCAGCAGTCTGGGTCCGAAACTGCGATTTCTGGCGGGGCTGTCGAAGAATCACGAGTTTCGGGCAGTCCTGGGCCAGAACTGTGATTTTCGTCGATCGGGGGCAGAATCGTCATTTTTGGCTGTCCGACGGGCCGGTGTGGATTTCAAGCTGTCCGGGTCCCAAATAGTGATTTTCAGCAGTCTGGGTCCGAAACTGCGATTTCAGGTGGGACAGCCGAAAAATCACGAGTTTCGGGCAGTTCTGGGCCAGAACAGTGATTTTATTCGACCGGGGGCAGAATCGTCATTTTCGGCTGGCCGACGGGTCGGTGTCGATTTCAGGCTGTCCGGGACCCAAATAGGGATTTTCAGCCGTCTGGGTCCGAAACTGCGATTTCAGGCGGGGCTGTCGAAAAAACACGAGTTTCGGGCAGTCCTGGGCCAGAACTGTGATTTTCGTCGATCGGGGGCAGAATCGCCATTTTTTGGCTGTCCGGCGGGCCGGTGTGGATTTCAAGCTGTCCGGGACCCAAATAGTGATTTTCAGCAGTCTGGGTCCGAAACTGCAATTTCAGGTGGGACAGCCGAAAAATCACGAGTTTCGGGCAGTTCTGGGCCAGAACAGTGATTTTATTCGACCGGGGGCAGAATCGTCATTTTTGGCTGGCCGACGGGTCGGTGTCGATTTCAGGCTGTCCGGGACCCAAATAGGGATTTTCAGCAGTCTGGGTCCGAAACTGCGATTTCAGGCGGGGCTGTCGAAAAATCACGAGTTTCGGGCAGTCCTGGGCCAGAACTGTGATTTTCGTCGATCGGGGGCAGAATCGTCATTTTTGGCTGTCCGACGGGCCGGTGTGGATTTCAAGCTGTCCGGGTCCCAAATAGTGATTTTCAGCAGTCTGGGTCCGAAACTGCGATTTCAGGTGGGACAGCTGAAAAATCACGAGTTTCGGGCAGTTCTGGGCCAGAACTGTGATTTTACCCGACTGGGGGTAGAATCGTCATTTTTGGCTGTGCGACGGGCCGGTGTCAATTTCAAGCTGTCCGGGACCCAAATAGGGATATTCAGCAGTCTGGGTCCGAAACTGCGATTTCTGGCGGGGCTGCCGAAAAATCACGAGTTTCGGGCAGTCCTGGGCCAGAACTGTGATTTTCGTCGATCGGGGGCAGAATCGCCATTTTTTGGCTGTCCGGCGGGCCGGTGTGGATTTCAAGCTGTCCGGGACCCAAATAGTGATTTTCAGCAGTCTGGGTCCGAAACTGCGATTTCAGGTGGGACAGCCGAAAAATCACGAGTTTCCGGGCAGTTCTGGGCCAGAACAGTGATTTTATTCGACCGGGGGCAGAATCGTCATTTTTGGCTGGCCGACGGGTCGGTGTCGATTTCAGGCTGTCCGGGACCCAAATAGGGATTTTCAGCCGTCTGGGTCCGAAACTGCGATTTCAGGCGGGGCTGTCGAAAAAACACGAGTTTCGGGCAGTCCTGGGCCAGAACTGTGATTTTCGTCGATCGGGGGCAGAATCGCCATTTTTTGGCTGTCCGGCGGGCCGGTGTGGATTTCAAGCTGTCCGGGACCCAAATAGTGATTTTCAGCAGTCTGGGTCCGAAACTGCAATTTCAGGTGGGACAGCCGAAAAATCACGAGTTTCGGGCAGTTCTGGGCCAGAACAGTGATTTTATTCGACCGGGGGCAGAATCGTCATTTTTGGCTGGCCGACGGGTCGGTGTCGATTTCAGGCTGTCCGGGACCCAAATAGGGATTTTCAGCAGTCTGGGTCCGAAACTGCGATTTCAGGCGGGGCTGTCGAAAAATCACGAGTTTCGGGCAGTCCTGGGCCAGAACTGTGATTTTCGTCGATCGGGGGCAGAATCGTCATTTTTGGCTGTCCGACGGGCCGGTGTGGATTTCAAGCTGTCCGGGTCCCAAATAGTGATTTTCAGCAGTCTGGGTCCGAAACTGCGATTTCAGGTGGGACAGCCGAAAAATCACGAGTTTCGGGCAGTTCTGGGCCAGAACTGTGATTTTACCCGACTGGGGGTAGAATCGTCATTTTTGGCTGTGCGACGGGCCGGTGTCAATTTCAAGCTGTCCGGGACCCAAATAGGGATATTCAGCAGTCTGGGTCCGAAACTGCGATTTCTGGCGGGGCTGCCGAAAAATCACGAGTTTCGGGCAGTCCTGGGCCAGAACTGTGATTTTCGTCGATCGGGGGCAGAATCGCCATTTTTTGGCTGTCCGGCGGGCCGGTGTGGATTTCAAGCTGTCCGGGACCCAAATAGTGATTTTCAGCAGTCTGGGTCCGAAACTGCGATTTCAGGTGGGACAGCCGAAAAATCACGAGTTTCCGGGCAGTTCTGGGCCAGAACAGTGATTTTATTCGACCGGGGGCAGAATCGTCATTTTTGGCTGGCCGACGGGTCGGTGTCGATTTCAGGCTGTCCGGGACCCAAATAGGGATTTTCAGCAGTCTGGGTCCGAAACTGCGATTTCAGGCGGGGCTGTCGAAAAATCACGAGTTTCGGGCAGTCCTGGGCCAGAACTGTGATTTTCGTCGATCGGGGGCAGAATCGCCATTTTTTGGCTGCCCGGCGGGCCGGTGTGGATTTCAAGCTGTCCGGGACCCAAATAGTGATTTTCAGCAGTCTGGGTCCGAAACTGCGATTTCAGGTGGGACAGCCGAAAAATCACGAGTTTCCGGGCAGTTCTGGGCCAGAACAGTGATTTTATTCGACCGGGGGCAGAATCGTCATTTTTGGCTGTCCGACGGGTCGGTGTCGATTTCAGGCTGTCCGGGACCCAAATAGGGATTTTCAGCAGTCTGGGTCCGAAACTGCGATTTCTGGCGGGGCTGTCGAAAAATCACGAGTTTCGGGCAGTCCTGGGCCAGAACTGTGATTTTCGTCGATCGGGGGCTGAATCGCCATTTTTTGGCTGTCCGGCGGGCCGGAGTGGATTTCAAGCTGTCCGGGACCCAAATAGTGATTTTCAGCAGTCTGGGTCCGAAACTGCGATTTCAGGCGGGGCTGTCGAAAAATCACGAGTTTCGGGCAGTCCTGGGCCAGAACTGTGATTTTCGTCGATCGGGGGCAGAATCGTCATTTTTGGCTGTCCGACGGGCCGGTGTGGATTTCAAGCTGTCCGGGTCCCAAATAGTGATTTTCAGCAGTCTGGGTCCGAAACTGCGATTTCAGGTGGGACAGCCGAAAAATCACGAGTTTCGGGCAGTTCTGGGCCAGAACTGTGATTTTACCCGACTGGGGGTAGAATCGTCATTTTTGGCTGTGCGACGGGCCGGTGTCAATTTCAAGCTGTCCGGGACCCAAATAGGGATTTTCAGCAGTCTGGGTCCGAAACTGCGATTTCTGGCGGGGCTGTCGAAGAATCACGAGTTTCGGGCAGTCCTGGGCCAGAACTGTGATTTTCGTCGATCGGGGGCAGAATCGTCATTTTTGGCTGTCCGACGGGCCGGTGTGGATTTCAAGCTGTCCGGGTCCCAAATAGTGATTTTCAGCAGTCTGGGTCCGAAACTGCGATTTCAGGTGGGACAGCCGAAAAATCACGAGTTTCGGGCAGTTCTGGGCCAGAACAGTGATTTTACCAGACTGGGGGAAGAATCGTCATTTTTGGCTGTGCGACGGGCCGGTGTCAATTTCAGGCTGTCCGAGACCCAAATAGGGATTTTCAGCAGTCTGGGTCCGAAACTGCGATTTCTGGCGGGGCTGTCGAAGAATCACGAGTTTCGGGCAGTCCTGGGCCAGAACTGTGATTTTCGTCGATCGGGGGCAGAATCGTCATTTTTGGCTGTCCGACGGGCCGGTGTGGATTTCAAGCTGTCCGGGTCCCAAATAGTGATTTTCAGCAGTCTGGGTCCGAAACTGCGATTTCAGGTGGGACAGCCGAAAAATCACGAGTTTCGGGCAGTTCTGGGCCAGAACAGTGATTTTACCCGACTGGGGGCAGAATCGTCATTTTTGGCTGTGCGACGGGCCGGTGTCAATTTCAGGCTGTCCGGGACCCAAATAGGGATTTTCAGCAGTCTGGGTCCGAAACTGCGATTTCTGGCGGGGCTGCCGAAAAATCACGAGTTTCGGGCAGTCCTGGGCCAGAACTGTGATTTTCGTCGATCGGGGGCAGAATCGCCATTTTTTGGCTGTCCGGCGGGCCGGTGTGGATTTCAAGCTGTCCGGGACCCAAATAGTGATTTTCAGCAGTCTGGGTCCGAAACTGCGATTTCAGGTGGGACAGCCGAAAAATCACGAGTTTCCGGGCAGTTCTGGGCCAGAACAGTGATTTTATTCGACCGGGGGCAGAATCGTCATTTTCGGCTGGCCGACGGGTCGGTGTCGATTTCAGGCTGTCCGGGACCCAAATAGGGATTTTCAGCCGTCTGGGTCCGAAACTGCGATTTCAGGCGGGGCTGTCGAAAAAACACGAGTTTCGGGCAGTCCTGGGCCAGAACTGTGATTTTCGTCGATCGGGGGCAGAATCGCCATTTTTTGGCTGTCCGGCGGGCCGGTGTGGATTTCAAGCTGTCCGGGACCCAAATAGTGATTTTCAGCAGTCTGGGTCCGAAACTGCAATTTCAGGTGGGACAGCCGAAAAATCACGAGTTTCGGGCAGTTCTGGGCCAGAACAGTGATTTTATTCGACCGGGGGCAGAATCGTCATTTTTGGCTGGCCGACGGGTCGGTGTCGATTTCAGGCTGTCCGGGACCCAAATAGGGATTTTCAGCAGTCTGGGTCCGAAACTGCGATTTCAGGCGGGGCTGTCGAAAAATCACGAGTTTCGGGCAGTCCTGGGCCAGAACTGTGATTTTCGTCGATCGGGGGCAGAATCGTCATTTTTGGCTGTCCGACGGGCCGGTGTGGATTTCAAGCTGTCCGGGTCCCAAATAGTGATTTTCAGCAGTCTGGGTCCGAAACTGCGATTTCAGGTGGGACAGCCGAAAAATCACGAGTTTCGGGCAGTTCTGGGCCAGAACAGTGATTTTATTCGACCGGGGGCAGAATCGTCATTTTTGGCTGGCCGACGGGTCGGTGTCGATTTCAGGCTGTCCGGGACCCAAATAGGGATTTTCAGCAGTCTGGGTCCGAAACTGCGATTTCTGGCGGGGCTGTCGAAAAATCACGAGTTTCGGGCAGTCCTGGGCCAGAACTGTGATTTTCGTCGATCGGGGGCTGAATCGCCATTTTTTGGCTGGCCGGCGGGCCGGTGTGGATTTCAAGCTGTCCGGGACCCAAATAGTGATTTTCAGCAGTCTGGGTCCGAAACTGCGATTTCAGGTGGGACAGCCGAAAAATCACGAGTTTCCGGGCAGTTCTGGGCCAGAACAGTGATTTTATTCGACCGGGGGCAGAATCGTCATTTTTGGCTGTCCGACGGGTCGGTGTCGATTTCAGGCTGTCCGGGACCCAAATAGGGATTTTCAGCAGTCTGGGTCCGAAACTGCGATTTCTGGCGGGGCTGTCGAAGAATCACGAGTTTCGGGCAGTCCTGGGCCAGAACTGTGATTTTCGTCGATCGGGGGCTGAATCGCCATTTTTTGGCTGTCCGGCGGGCCGGTGTGGATTTCAAGCTGTCCGGGACCCAAATAGTGATTTTCAGCAGTCTGGGTCCGAAACTGCGATTTCAGGTGGGACAGCCGAAAAATCACGAGTTTCCGGGCAGTTCTGGGCCAGAACAGTGATTTTATTCGACCGGGGGCAGAATCGTCATTTTTGGCTGTCCGACGGGTCGGTGTCGATTTCAGGCTGTCCGGGACCCAAATAGGGATTTTCAGCAGTCTGGGTCCGAAACTGCGATTTCTGGCGGGGCTGTCGAAGAATCACGAGTTTCGGGCAGTCCTGGGCCAGAACTGTGATTTTCGTCGATCGGGGGCAGAATCGTCATTTTTGGCTGTCCGACGGGCCGGTGTGGATTTCAAGCTGTCCGGGTCCCAAATAGTGATTTTCAGCAGTCTGGGTCCGAAACTGCGATTTCAGGTGGGACAGCCGAAAAATCACGAGTTTCGGGCAGTTCTGGGCCAGAACAGTGATTTTACCCGACTGGGGGCAGAATCGTCATTTTTGGCTGTGCGACGGGCCAGTGTCAATTTCAGGCTGTCCGGGACCCAAATAGGGATTTTCAGCAGTCTGGGTCCGAAACTGCGATTTCTGGCGGGGCTGTCGAAAAATCACGAGTTTCGGGCAGTCCTGGGCCAGAACTGTGATTTTCGTCGATCGGGGGCTGAATCGCCATTTTTTGGCTGTCCGGCGGGCCGGTGTGGATTTCAAGCTGTCCGGGACCCAAATAGTGATTTTCAGCAGTCTGGGTCCGAAACTGCGATTTCAGGTGGGACAGCCGAAAAATCACGAGTTTCCGGGCAGTTCTGGGCCAGAACAGTGATTTTATTCGACCGGGGGCAGAATCGCCATTTTTGGCTGGCCGACGGGTCGGTGTCGATTTCAGGCTGTCCGGGACCCAAATAGGGATTTTCAGCAGTCTGGGTCCGAAACTGCGATTTCTGGCGGGGCTGTCGAAAAATCACGAGTTTCGGGCAGTCCTGGGCCAGAACTGGGATTTTCGTCGATCGGGGGCAGAATCGCCATTTTTTGGCTGTCCGGCGGGCCGGTGTGGATTTCAAGCTGTCCGGGACCCAAATAGTGATTTTCAGCAGTCTGGGTCCGAAACTGCGATTTCAGGTGGGACAGCCGAAAAATCACGAGTTTCCGGGCAGTTCTGGGCCAGAACAGTGATTTTATTCGACCGGGGGCAGAATCGTCATTTTTGGCTGTCCGACGGGTCGGTGTCGATTTCAGGCTGTCCGGGACCCAAATAGGGATTTTCAGCAGTCTGGGTCCGAAACTGCGATTTCTGGCGGGGCTGTCGAAGAATCACGAGTTTCGGGCAGTCCTGGGCCAGAACTGTGATTTTCGTCGATCGGGGGCAGAATCGTCATTTTTGGCTGTCCGACGGGCCGGTGTGGATTTCAAGCTGTCCGGGTCCCAAATAGTGATTTTCAGCAGTCTGGGTCCGAAACTGCGATTTCAGGTGGGACAGCCGAAAAATCACGAGTTTCGGGCAGTTCTGGGCCAGAACAGTGATTTTACCCGACTGGGGGCAGAATCGTCATTTTTGGCTGTGCGACGGGCCAGTGTCAATTTCAGGCTGTCCGGGACCCAAATAGGGATTTTCAGCAGTCTGGGTCCGAAACTGCGATTTCTGGCGGGGCTGTCGAAAAATCACGAGTTTCGGGCAGTCCTGGGCCAGAACTGTGATTTTCGTCGATCGGGGGCTGAATCGCCATTTTTTGGCTGTCCGGCGGGCCGGTGTGGATTTCAAGCTGTCCGGGACCCAAATAGTGATTTTCAGCAGTCTGGGTCCGAAACTGCGATTTCAGGTGGGACAGCAGAAAAATCACGAGTTTCCGGGCAGTTCTGGGCCAGAACAGTGATTTTATTCGACCGGGGGCAGAATCGCCATTTTTGGCTGGCCGACGGGTCGGTGTCGATTTCAGGCTGTCCGGGACCCAAATAGGGATTTTCAGCAGTCTGGGTCCGAAACTGCGATTTCTGGCGGGGCTGTCGAAAAATCACGAGTTTCGGGCAGTCCTGGGCCAGAACTGTGATTTTCGTCGATCGGGGGCAGAATCGCCATTTTTTGGCTGTCCGGCGGGCCGGTGTGGATTTCAAGCTGTCCGGGACCCAAATAGTGATTTTCAGCAGTCTGGGTCCGAAACTGCGATTTCAGGTGGGACAGCCGAAAAATCACGAGTTTCCGGGCAGTTCTGGGCCAGAACAGTGATTTTATTCGACCGGGGGCAGAATCGTCATTTTTGGCTGTCCGACGGGTCGGTGTCGATTTCAGGCTGTCCGGGACCCAAATAGGGATTTTCAGCAGTCTGGGTCCGAAACTGCGATTTCTGGCGGGGCTGTCGAAGAATCACGAGTTTCGGGCAGTCCTGGGCCAGAACTGTGATTTTCGTCGATCGGGGGCAGAATCGTCATTTTTGGCTGTCCGACGGGCCGGTGTGGATTTCAAGCTGTCCGGGTCCCAAATAGTGATTTTCAGCAGTCTGGGTCCGAAACTGCGATTTCAGGTGGGACAGCCGTAAAATCACGAGTTTCGGGCAGTTCAGGGCCAGAACAGTGATTTTACCCGACTGGGGGCAGAATCGTCATTTTTGGCTGTGCGACGGGCCGGTGTCAATTTCAGGCTGTCCGGGACCCAAATAGGGATTTTCAGCAGTCTGGGTCCGAAACTGCGATTTCTGGCGGGGCTGTCGAAAAATCACGAGTTTCGGGCAGTCCTGGGCCAGAACTGTGATTTTCGTCGATCGGGGGCAGAATCGCCATTTTTTGGCTGTCCGGCGGGCCGGTGTGGATTTCAAGCTGTCCGGGACCCAAATAGTGATTTTCAGCAGTCTGGGTCCGAAACTGCGATTTCAGGTGGGACAGCCGAAAAATCACGAGTTTCCGGGCAGTTCTGGGCCAGAACAGTGATTTTATTCGACCGGGGGCAGAATCGCCATTTTTGGCTGGCCGACGGGTCGGTGTCGATTTCAGGCTGTCCGGGACCCAAATAGGGATTTTCAGCAGTCTGGGTCCGAAACTGCGATTTCTGGCGGGGCTGTCGAAAAATCACGAGTTTCGGGCAGTCCTGGGCCAGAACTGTGATTTTCGTCGATCGGGGGCAGAATCGCCATTTTTTGGCTGTCCGGCGTGCCGGTGTGGATTTCAAGCTGTCCGGGACCCAAATAGTGATTTTCAGCAGTCTGGGTCCGAAACTGCGATTTCAGGTGGGACAGCCGAAAAATCACGAGTTTCCGGGCAGTTCTGGGCCAGAACAGTGATTTTATTCGACCGGGGGCAGAATCGTCATTTTTGGCTGTCCGACGGGTCGGTGTCGATTTCAGGCTGTCCGGGACCCAAATAGGGATTTTCAGCAGTCTGGGTCCGAAACTGCGATTTCTGGCGGGGCTGTCGAAGAATCACGAGTTTCGGGCAGTCCTGGGCCAGAACTGTGATTTTCGTCGATCGGGGGCAGAATCGTCATTTTTGGCTGTCCGACGGGCCGGTGTGGATTTCAAGCTGTCCGGGTCCCAAATAGTGATTTTCAGCAGTCTGGGTCCGAAACTGCGATTTCAGGTGGGACAGCCGAAAAATCACGAGTTTCCGGGCAGTTCTGGGCCAGAACAGTGATTTTATTCGACCGGGGGCAGAATCGCCATTTTTGGCTGGCCGACGGGTCGGTGTCGATTTCAGGCTGTCCGGGACCCAAATAGGGATTTTCAGCAGTCTGGGTCCGAAACTGCGATTTCTGGCGGGGCTGTCGAAAAATCACGAGTTTCGGGCAGTCCTGGGCCAGAACTGTGATTTTCGTCGATCGGGGGCAGAATCGCCATTTTTTGGCTGTCCGGCGGGCCGGTGTGGATTTCAAGCTGTCCGGGACCCAAATAGTGATTTTCAGCAGTCTGGGTCCGAAACTGCGATTTCAGGTGGGACAGCCGAAAAATCACGAGTTTCCGGGCAGTTCTGGGCCAGAACAGTGATTTTATTCGACCGGGGGCAGAATCGTCATTTTTGGCTGTCCGACGGGTCGGTGTCGATTTCAGGCTGTCCGGGACCCAAATAGGGATTTTCAGCAGTCTGGGTCCGAAACTGCGATTTCTGGCGGGGCTGTCGAAGAATCACGAGTTTCGGGCAGTCCTGGGCCAGAACTGTGATTTTCGTCGATCGGGGGCAGAATCGTCATTTTTGGCTGTCCGACGGGCCGGTGTGGATTTCAAGCTGTCCGGGTCCCAAATAGTGATTTTCAGCAGTCTGGGTCCGAAACTGCGATTTCAGGTGGGACAGCCGTAAAATCACGAGTTTCGGGCAGTTCAGGGCCAGAACAGTGATTTTACCCGACTGGGGGCAGAATCGTCATTTTTGGCTGTGCGACGGGCCGGTGTCAATTTCAGGCTGTCCGGGACCCAAATAGGGATTTTCAGCAGTCTGGGTCCGAAACTGCGATTTCTGGCGGGGCTGTCGAAAAATCACGAGTTTCGGGCAGTCCTGGGCCAGAACTGTGATTTTCGTCGATCGGGGGCAGAATCGCCATTTTTTGGCTGTCCGGCGGGCCGGTGTGGATTTCAAGCTGTCCGGGACCCAAATAGTGATTTTCAGCAGTCTGGGTCCGAAACTGCGATTTCAGGTGGGACAGCCGAAAAATCACGAGTTTCCGGGCAGTTCTGGGCCAGAACAGTGATTTTATTCGACCGGGGGCAGAATCGCCATTTTTGGCTGGCCGACGGGTCGGTGTCGATTTCAGGCTGTCCGGGACCCAAATAGGGATTTTCAGCAGTCTGGGTCCGAAACTGCGATTTCTGGCGGGGCTGTCGAAAAATCACGAGTTTCGGGCAGTCCTGGGCCAGAACTGTGATTTTCGTCGATCGGGGGCAGAATCGCCATTTTTTGGCTGTCCGGCGGGCCGGTGTGGATTTCAAGCTGTCCGGGACCCAAATAGTGATTTTCAGCAGTCTGGGTCCGAAACTGCGATTTCAGGTGGGACAGCCGAAAAATCACGAGTTTCCGGGCAGTTCTGGGCCAGAACAGTGATTTTATTCGACCGGGGGCAGAATCGTCATTTTTGGCTGTCCGACGGGTCGGTGTCGATTTCAGGCTGTCCGGGACCCAAATAGGGATTTTCAGCAGTCTGGGTCCGAAACTGCGATTTCTGGCGGGGCTGTCGAAGAATCACGAGTTTCGGGCAGTCCTGGGCCAGAACTGTGATTTTCGTCGATCGGGGGCAGAATCGTCATTTTTGGCTGTCCGACGGGCCGGTGTGGATTTCAAGCTGTCCGGGTCCCAAATAGTGATTTTCAGCAGTCTGGGTCCGAAACTGCGATTTCAGGTGGGACAGCCGAAAAATCACGAGTTTCGGGCAGTTCAGGGCCAGAACAGTGATTTTACCCGACTGGGGGCAGAATCGTCATTTTTGGCTGTGCGACGGGCCGGTGTCAATTTCAGGCTGTCCGGGACCCAAATAGGGATTTTCAGCAGTCTGGGTCCGAAACTGCGATTTCTGGCGGGGCTGTCGAAAAATCACGAGTTTCGGGCAGTCCTGGGCCAGAACTGTGATTTTCGTCGATCGGGGGCAGAATCGCCATTTTTTGGCTGTCCGGCGGGCCGGTGTGGATTTCAAGCTGTCCGGGACCCAAATAGTGATTTTCAGCAGTCTGGGTCCGAAACTGCGATTTCAGGTGGGACAGCCGAAAAATCACGAGTTTCCGGGCAGTTCTGGGCCAGAACAGTGATTTTATTCGACCGGGGGCAGAATCGCCATTTTTGGCTGGCCGACGGGTCGGTGTCGATTTCAGGCTGTCCGGGACCCAAATAGGGATTTTCAGCAGTCTGGGTCCGAAACTGCGATTTCTGGCGGGGCTGTCGAAAAATCACGAGTTTCGGGCAGTCCTGGGCCAGAACTGTGATTTTCGTCGATCGGGGGCAGAATCGCCATTTTTTGGCTGTCCGGCGGGCCGGTGTGGATTTCAAGCTGTCCGGGACCCAAATAGTGATTTTCAGCAGTCTGGGTCCGAAACTGCGATTTCAGGTGGGACAGCCGAAAAATCACGAGTTTCCGGGCAGTTCTGGGCCAGAACAGTGATTTTATTCGACCGGGGGCAGAATCGTCATTTTTGGCTGTCCGACGGGTCGGTGTCGATTTCAGGCTGTCCGGGACCCAAATAGGGATTTTCAGCAGTCTGGGTCCGAAACTGCGATTTCTGGCGGGGCTGTCGAAGAATCACGAGTTTCGGGCAGTCCTGGGCCAGAACTGTGATTTTCGTCGATCGGGGGCAGAATCGTCATTTTTGGCTGTCCGACGGGCCGGTGTGGATTTCAAGCTGTCCGGGTCCCAAATAGTGATTTTCAGCAGTCTGGGTCCGAAACTGCGATTTCAGGTGGGACAGCCGAAAAATCACGAGTTTCGGGCAGTTCAGGGCCAGAACAGTGATTTTACCCGACTGGGGGCAGAATCGTCATTTTTGGCTGTGCGACGGGCCGGTGTCAATTTCAGGCTGTCCGGGACCCAAATAGGGATTTTCAGCAGTCTGGGTCCGAAACTGCGATTTCTGGCGGGGCTGTCGAAAAATCACGAGTTTCGGGCAGTCCTGGGCCAGAACTGTGATTTTCGTCGATCGGGGGCAGAATCGCCATTTTTTGGCTGTCCGGCGGGCCGGTGTGGATTTCAAGCTGTCCGGGACCCAAATAGTGATTTTCAGCAGTCTGGGTCCGAAACTGCGATTTCAGGTGGGACAGCCGAAAAATCACGAGTTTCCGGGCAGTTCTGGGCCAGAACAGTGATTTTATTCGACCGGGGGCAGAATCGCCATTTTTGGCTGGCCGACGGGTCGGTGTCGATTTCAGGCTGTCCGGGACCCAAATAGGGATTTTCAGCAGTCTGGGTCCGAAACTGCGATTTCTGGCGGGGCTGTCGAAAAATCACGAGTTTCGGGCAGTCCTGGGCCAGAACTGTGATTTTCGTCGATCGGGGGCAGAATCGCCATTTTTTGGCTGTCCGGCGGGCCGGTGTGGATTTCAAGCTGTCCGGGACCCAAATAGTGATTTTCAGCAGTCTGGGTCCGAAACTGCGATTTCAGGTGGGACAGCCGAAAAATCACGAGTTTCCGGGCAGTTCTGGGCCAGAACAGTGATTTTATTCGACCGGGGGCAGAATCGTCATTTTTGGCTGTCCGACGGGTCGGTGTCGATTTCAGGCTGTCCGGGACCCAAATAGGGATTTTCAGCAGTCTGGGTCCGAAACTGCGATTTCTGGCGGGGCTGTCGAAGAATCACGAGTTTCGGGCAGTCCTGGGCCAGAACTGTGATTTTCGTCGATCGGGGGCAGAATCGTCATTTTTGGCTGTCCGACGGGCCGGTGTGGATTTCAAGCTGTCCGGGTCCCAAATAGTGATTTTCAGCAGTCTGGGTCCGAAACTGCGATTTCAGGTGGGACAGCCGAAAAATCACGAGTTTCGGGCAGTTCAGGGCCAGAACAGTGATTTTACCCGACTGGGGGCAGAATCGTCATTTTTGGCTGTGCGACGGGCCGGTGTCAATTTCATGCTGTCCGGGACCCAAATAGGGATTTTCAGCAGTCTGGGTCCGAAACTGCGATTTCTGGCGGGGCTGTCGAAGAATCACGAGTTTCGGGCAGTCCTGGGCCAGAACTGTGATTTTCGTCGATCGGGGGCAGAATCGTCATTTTTGGCTGTCCGACGGGCCGGTGTGGATTTCAAGCTGTCCGGGTCCCAAATAGTGATTTTCAGCAGTCTGGGTCCGAAACTGCGATTTCAGGTGGGACAGCCGAAAAATCACGAGTTTCGGGCAGTTCAGGGCCAGAACAGTGATTTTACCCGACTGGGGGCAGAATCGTCATTTTTGGCTGTGCGACGGGCCGGTGTCAATTTCAGGCTGTCCGGGACCCAAATAGGGATTTTCAGCAGTCTGGGTCCGAAACTGCGATTTCTGGCGGGGCTGTCGAAAAATCACGAGTTTCGGGCAGTCCTGGGCCAGAACTGTGATTTTCGTCGATCGGGGGCAGAATCGCCATTTTTTGGCTGTCCGGCGGGCCGGTGTGGATTTCAAGCTGTCCGGGACCCAAATAGTGATTTTCAGCAGTCTGGGTCCGAAACTGCGATTTCAGGTGGGACAGCCGAAAAATCACGAGTTTCCGGGCAGTTCTGGGCCAGAACAGTGATTTTATTCGACCGGGGGCAGAATCGTCATTTTTGGCTGTCCGACGGGTCGGTGTCGATTTCAGGCTGTCCGGGACCCAAATAGGGATTTTCAGCAGTCTGGGTCCGAAACTGCGATTTCTGGCGGGGCTGTCGAAGAATCACGAGTTTCGGGCAGTCCTGGGCCAGAACTGTGATTTTCGTCGATCGGGGGCAGAATCGTCATTTTTGGCTGTCCGACGGGCCGGTGTGGATTTCAAGCTGTCCGGGTCCCAAATAGTGATTTTCAGCAGTCTGGGTCCGAAACTGCGATTTCAGGTGGGACAGCCGAAAAATCACGAGTTTCGGGCAGTTCAGGGCCAGAACAGTGATTTTACCCGACTGGGGGCAGAATCGTCATTTTTGGCTGTGCGACGGGCCGGTGTCAATTTCAGGCTGTCCGGGACCCAAATAGGGATTTTCAGCAGTCTGGGTCCGAAACTGCGATTTCTGGCGGGGCTGTCGAAGAATCACGAGTTTCGGGCAGTCCTGGGCCAGAACTGTGATTTTCGTCGATCGGGGGCAGAATCGTCATTTTTGGCTGTCCGACGGGCCGGTGTGGATTTCAAGCTGTCCGGGTCCCAAATAGTGATTTTCAGCAGTCTGGGTCCGAAACTGCGATTTCAGGTGGGACAGCCGAAAAATCACGAGTTTCGGGCAGTTCAGGGCCAGAACAGTGATTTTACCCGACTGGGGGCAGAATCGTCATTTTTGGCTGTGCGACGGGCCGGTGTCAATTTCAGGCTGTCCGGGACCCAAATAGGGATTTTCAGCAGTCTGGGTCCGAAACTGCGATTTCTGGCGGGGCTGTCGAAAAATCACGAGTTTCGGGCAGTCCTGGGCCAGAACTGTGATTTTCGTCGATCGGGGGCAGAATCGCCATTTTTTGGCTGTCCGGCGGGCCGGTGTGGATTTCAAGCTGTCCGGGACCCAAATAGTGATTTTCAGCAGTCTGGGTCCGAAACTGCGATTTCAGGTGGGACAGCCGAAAAATCACGAGTTTCCGGGCAGTTCTGGGCCAGAACAGTGATTTTATTCGACCGGGGGCAGAATCGCCATTTTTGGCTGGCCGACGGGTCGGTGTCGATTTCAGGCTGTCCGGGACCCAAATAGGGATTTTCAGCAGTCTGGGTCCGAAACTGCGATTTCTGGCGGGGCTGTCGAAAAATCACGAGTTTCGGGCAGTCCTGGGCCAGAACTGTGATTTTCGTCGATCGGGGGCAGAATCGCCATTTTTTGGCTGTCCGGCGGGCCGGTGTGGATTTCAAGCTGTCCGGGTCCCAAATAGTGATTTTCAGCAGTCTGGGTCCGAAACTGCGATTTCAGGTGGGACAGCCGAAAAATCACGAGTTTCCGGGCAGTTCTGGGCCAGAACAGTGATTTTATTCGACCGGGGGCAGAATCGTCATTTTTGGCTGTCCGACGGGTCGGTGTCGATTTCAGGCTGTCCGGGACCGAAATAGGGATTTTCAGCAGTCTGGGTCCGAAACTGCGATTTCAGGCGGGGCTGTCGAAAAATCACGAGTTTCGGGCAGTCCTGGGCCAGAACTGTGATTTTCGTCGATCGGGGGCTGAATCGCCATTTTTTGGCTGTCCGGCGGGCCGGTGTGGATTTCAAGCTGTCCGGGACCCAAATAGTGATTTTCAGCAGTCTGGGTCCGAAACTGCGATTTCAGGTGGGACAGCCGAAAAATCACGAGTTTCCGGGCAGTTCTGGGCCAGAACAGTGATTTTATTCGACCGGGGGCAGAATCGTCATTTTTGGCTGTCCGACGGGTCGGTGTCGATTTCAGGCTGTCCGGGACCCAAATAGGGATTTTCAGCAGTCTGGGTCCGAAACTGCGATTTCTGGCGGGGCTGTCGAAGAATCACGAGTTTCGGGCAGTCCTGGGCCAGAACTGTGATTTTCGTCGATCGGGGGCAGAATCGTCATTTTTGGCTGTCCGACGGGCCGGTGTGGATTTCAAGCTGTCCGGGTCCCAAATAGTGATTTTCAGCAGTCTGGGTCCGAAACTGCGATTTCAGGTGGGACAGCCGAAAAATCACGAGTTTCGGGCAGTTCAGGGCCAGAACAGTGATTTTACCCGACTGGGGGCAGAATCGTCATTTTTGGCTGTGCGACGGGCCGGTGTCAATTTCAGGCTGTCCGGGACCCAAATAGGGATTTTCAGCAGTCTGGGTCCGAAACTGCGATTTCTGGCGGGGCTGTCGAAAAATCACGAGTTTCGGGCAGTCCTGGGCCAGAACTGTGATTTTCGTCGATCGGGGGCAGAATCGCCATTTTTTGGCTGTCCGGCGGGCCGGTGTGGATTTCAAGCTGTCCGGGACCCAAATAGTGATTTTCAGCAGTCTGGGTCCGAAACTGCGATTTCAGGTGGGACAGCCGAAAAATCACGAGTTTCCGGGCAGTTCTGGGCCAGAACAGTGATTTTATTCGACCGGGGGCAGAATCGTCATTTTTGGCTGTCCGACGGGTCGGTGTCGATTTCAGGCTGTCCGGGACCCAAATAGGGATTTTCAGCAGTCTGGGTCCGAAACTGCGATTTCTGGCGGGGCTGTCGAAGAATCACGAGTTTCGGGCAGTCCTGGGCCAGAACTGTGATTTTCGTCGATCGGGGGCAGAATCGTCATTTTTGGCTGTCCGACGGGCCGGTGTGGATTTCAAGCTGTCCGGGTCCCAAATAGTGATTTTCAGCAGTCTGGGTCCGAAACTGCGATTTCAGGTGGGACAGCCGAAAAATCACGAGTTTCGGGCAGTTCAGGGCCAGAACAGTGATTTTACCCGACTGGGGGCAGAATCGTCATTTTTGGCTGTGCGACGGGCCGGTGTCAATTTCAGGCTGTCCGGGACCCAAATAGGGATTTTCAGCAGTCTGGGTCCGAAACTGCGATTTCTGGCGGGGCTGTCGAAAAATCACGAGTTTCGGGCAGTCCTGGGCCAGAACTGTGATTTTCGTCGATCGGGGGCAGAATCGCCATTTTTTGGCTGTCCGGCGGGCCGGTGTGGATTTCAAGCTGTCCGGGACCCAAATAGTGATTTTCAGCAGTCTGGGTCCGAAACTGCGATTTCAGGTGGGACAGCCGAAAAATCACGAGTTTCCGGGCAGTTCTGGGCCAGAACAGTGATTTTATTCGACCGGGGGCAGAATCGCCATTTTTGGCTGGCCGACGGGTCGGTGTCGATTTCAGGCTGTCCGGGACCCAAATAGGGATTTTCAGCAGTCTGGGTCCGAAACTGCGATTTCTGGCGGGGCTGTCGAAAAATCACGAGTTTCGGGCAGTCCTGGGCCAGAACTGTGATTTTCGTCGATCGGGGGCAGAATCGCCATTTTTTGGCTGTCCGGCGGGCCGGTGTGGATTTCAAGCTGTCCGGGTCCCAAATAGTGATTTTCAGCAGTCTGGGTCCGAAACTGCGATTTCAGGTGGGACAGCCGAAAAATCACGAGTTTCCGGGCAGTTCTGGGCCAGAACAGTGATTTTATTCGACCGGGGGCAGAATCGTCATTTTTGGCTGTCCGACGGGTCGGTGTCGATTTCAGGCTGTCCGGGACCGAAATAGGGATTTTCAGCAGTCTGGGTCCGAAACTGCGATTTCAGGCGGGGCTGTCGAAAAATCACGAGTTTCGGGCAGTCCTGGGCCAGAACTGTGATTTTCGTCGATCGGGGGCAGAATCGCCATTTTTTGGCTGTCCGGCGGGCCGGTGTGGATTTCAAGCTGTCCGGGACCCAAATAGTGATTTTCAGCAGTCTGGGTCCGAAACTGCGATTTCAGGTGGGACAGCCGAAAAATCACGAGTTTCCGGGCAGTTCTGGGCCAGAACAGTGATTTTATTCGACCGGGGGCAGAATCGTCATTTTTGGCTGTCCGACGGGTCGGTGTCGATTTCAGGCTGTCCGGGACCCAAATAGGGATTTTCAGCAGTCTGGGTCCGAAACTGCGATTTCAGGCGGGGCTGTCGAAAAATCACGAGTTTCGGGCAGTCCTGGGCCAGAACTGTGATTTTCGTCGATCGGGGGCAGAATCGCCATTTTTTGGCTGTCCGGCGGGCCGGTGTGGATTTCAAGCTGTCCGGGTCCCAAATAGTGATTTTCAGCAGTCTGGGTCCGAAACTGCGATTTCAGGTGGGACAGCCGAAAAATCACGAGTTTCCGGGCAGTTCTGGGCCAGAACAGTGATTTTATTCGACCGGGGGCAGAATCGTCATTTTTGGCTGTCCGACGGGTCGGTGTCGATTTCAGGCTGTCCGGGACCGAAATAGGGATTTTCAGCAGTCTGGGTCCGAAACTGCGATTTCAGGTGGGGCTGTCGAAAAATCACGAGTTTCGGGCAGTCCTGGGCCAGAACTGTGATTTTCGTCGATCGGGGGCTGAATCGCCATTTTTTGGCTGTCCGGCGGGCCGGTGTGGATTTCAAGCTGTCCGGGACCCAAATAGTGATTTTCAGCAGTCTGGGTCCGAAACTGCGATTTCAGGTGGGACAGCCGAAAAATCACGAGTTTCCGGGCAGTTCTGGGCCAGAACAGTGATTTTATTCGACCGGGGGCAGAATCGTCATTTTTGGCTGTCCGACGGGTCGGTGTCGATTTCAGGCTGTCCGGGACCCAAATAGGGATTTTCAGCAGTCTGGGTCCGAAACTGCGATTTCAGGCGGGGCTGTCGAAAAATCACGAGTTTCGGGCAGTCCTGGGCCAGAACTGTGATTTTCGTCGATCGGGGGCTGAATCGCCATTTTTTGGCTGTCCGGCGGGCCGGTGTGGATTTCAAGCTGTCCGAGACCCAAATAGTGATTTTCAGCAGTCTGGGTCCGAAACTGCGATTTCAGGTGGGACAGCCGAAAAATCACGAGTTTCCGGGCAGTTCTGGGCCAGAACAGTGATTTTATTCGACCGGGGGCAGAATCGTCATTTTTGGCTGTCCGACGGGTCGGTGTCGATTTCAGGCTGTCCGGGACCCAAATAGGGATTTTCAGCAGTCTGGGTCCGAAACTGCGATTTCTGGCGGGGCTGTCGAAGAATCACGAGTTTCGGGCAGTCCTGGGCCAGAACTGTGATTTTCGTCGATCGGGGGCAGAATCGTCATTTTTGGCTGTCCGACGGGCCGGTGTGGATTTCAAGCTGTCCGGGTCCCAAATAGTGATTTTCAGCAGTCTGGGTCCGAAACTGCGATTTCAGGTGGGACAGCCGAAAAATCACGAGTTTCCGGGCAGTTCTGGGCCAGAACAGTGATTTTATTCGACCGGGGGCAGAATCGTCATTTTTGGCTGTCCGACGGGTCGGTGTCGATTTCAGGCTGTCCGGGACGCAAATAGGGATTTTCAGCAGTCTGGGTCCGAAACTGCGATTTCTGGCGGGGCTGTCGAAGAATCACGAGTTTCGGGCAGTCCTGGGCCAGAACTGTGATTTTCGTCGATCGGGGGCTGAATCGTCATTTTTGGCTGTCCGACGGGCCGGTGTGGATTTCAAGCTGTCCGGGTCCCAAATAGTGATTTTCAGCAGTCTGGGTCCGAAACTGCGATTTCAGGTGGGACAGCCGAAAAATCACGAGTTTCCGGGCAGTTCTGGGCCAGAACAGTGATTTTATTCGACCGGGGGCAGAATCGTCATTTTTGGCTGTCCGACGGGTCGGTGTCGATTTCAGGCTGTCCGGGACCCAAATAGGGATTTTCAGCAGTCTGGGTCCGAAACTGCGATTTCAGGCGGGGCTGTCGAAAAATCACGAGTTTCGGGCAGTCCTGGGCCAGAACTGTGATTTTCGTCGATCGGGGGCAGAATCGTCATTTTTGGCTGTCCGACGGGCCGGTGTGGATTTCAAGCTGTCCGGGTCCCAAATAGTGATTTTCAGCAGTCTGGGTCCGAAACTGCGATTTCAGGTGGGACAGCCAAAAAATCACGAGTTTCGGGCAGTTCTGGGCCAGAACAGTGATTTTACCCGACTGGGGGCAGAATCGTCATTTTTGGCTGTGCGACGGGCCGGTGTCAATTTCAGGCTGTCCGGGACCCAAATAGGGATTTTCAGCAGTCTGGGTCCGAAACTGCGATTTCTGGCGGGGCTGTCGAAAAATCACGAGTTTCGGGCAGTCCTGGGCCAGAACTGTGATTTTCGTCGATCGGGGGCAGAATCGCCATTTTTTGGCTGTCCGGCGGGCCGGTGTGGATTTCAAGCTGTCCGGGACCCAAATAGTGATTTTCAGCAGTCTGGGTCCGAAACTGCGATTTCAGGTGGGACAGCCGAAAAATCACGAGTTTCCGGGCAGTTCTGGGCCAGAACAGTGATTTTATTCGACCGGGGGCAGAATCGTCATTTTTGGCCGTCCGACGGGTCGGTGTCGATTTCAGGCTGTCCGGGACCCAAATAGGGATTTTCAGCAATCTGGGTCCGAAACTGCGATTTCTGGCGGGGCTGTCGAAGAATCACGAGTTTCGGGCAGTCCTGGGCCAGAACTGTGATTTTCGTCGATCGGGGGCAGAATCGTCATTTTTGGCTGTCCGACGGGCCGGTGTGGATTTCAAGCTGCCCGGGTCCCAAATAGTGATTTTCAGCAGTCTGGGTCCGAAACTGCGATTTCAGGTGGGACAGCCGAAAAATCACGAGTTTCCGGGCAGTTCTGGGCCAGAACAGTGATTTTATTCGACCGGGGGCAGAATCGTCATTTTTGGCTGTCCGACGGGTCGGTGTCGATTTCAGGCTGTCCGGGACCCAAATAGGGATTTTCAGCAGTCTGGGTCCGAAACTGCGATTTCTGGCGGGGCTGTCGAAGAATCACGAGTTTCGGGCAGTCCTGGGCCAGAACTGTGATTTTCGTCGATCGGGGGCAGAATCGTCATTTTTGGCTGTCCGACGGGCCGGTGTGGATTTCAAGCTGTCCGGGTCCCAAATAGTGATTTTCAGCAGTCTGGGTCCGAAACTGCGATTTCAGGTGGGACAGCCGAAAAATCACGAGTTTCCGGGCAGTTCTGGGCCAGAACAGTGATTTTATTCGACCGGGGGCAGAATCGTCATTTTTGGCTGTCCGACGGGTCGGTGTCGATTTCAGGCTGTCCGGGACGCAAATAGGGATTTTCAGCAGTCTGGGTCCGAAACTGCGATTTCTGGCGGGGCTGTCGAAGAATCACGAGTTTCGGGCAGTCCTGGGCCAGAACTGTGATTTTCGTCGATCGGGGGCTGAATCGTCATTTTTGGCTGTCCGACGGGCCGGTGTGGATTTCAAGCTGTCCGGGTCCCAAATAGTGATTTTCAGCAGTCTGGGTCCGAAACTGCGATTTCAGGTGGGACAGCCGAAAAATCACGAGTTTCCGGGCAGTTCTGGGCCAGAACAGTGATTTTATTCGACCGGGGGCAGAATCGTCATTTTTGGCTGTCCGACGGGTCGGTGTCGATTTCAGGCTGTCCGGGACCCAAATAGGGATTTTCAGCAGTCTGGGTCCGAAACTGCGATTTCAGGCGGGGCTGTCGAAAAATCACGAGTTTCGGGCAGTCCTGGGCCAGAACTGTGATTTTCGTCGATCGGGGGCAGAATCGTCATTTTTGGCTGTCCGACGGGCCGGTGTGGATTTCAAGCTGTCCGGGTCCCAAATAGTGATTTTCAGCAGTCTGGGTCCGAAACTGCGATTTCAGGTGGGACAGCCAAAAAATCACGAGTTTCGGGCAGTTCTGGGCCAGAACAGTGATTTTACCCGACTGGGGGCAGAATCGTCATTTTTGGCTGTGCGACGGGCCGGTGTCAATTTCAGGCTGTCCGGGACCCAAATAGGGATTTTCAGCAGTCTGGGTCCGAAACTGCGATTTCTGGCGGGGCTGTCGAAAAATCACGAGTTTCGGGCAGTCCTGGGCCAGAACTGTGATTTTCGTCGATCGGGGGCAGAATCGCCATTTTTTGGCTGTCCGGCGGGCCGGTGTGGATTTCAAGCTGTCCGGGACCCAAATAGTGATTTTCAGCAGTCTGGGTCCGAAACTGCGATTTCAGGTGGGACAGCCGAAAAATCACGAGTTTCCGGGCAGTTCTGGGCCAGAACAGTGATTTTATTCGACCGGGGGCAGAATCGTCATTTTTGGCTGTCCGACGGGTCGGTGTCGATTTCAGGCTGTCCGGGACCCAAATAGGGATTTTCAGCAATCTGGGTCCGAAACTGCGATTTCTGGCGGGGCTGTCGAAGAATCACGAGTTTCGGGCAGTCCTGGGCCAGAACTGTGATTTTCGTCGATCGGGGGCAGAATCGTCATTTTTGGCTGTCCGACGGGCCGGTGTGGATTTCAAGCTGCCCGGGTCCCAAATAGTGATTTTCAGCAGTCTGGGTCCGAAACTGCGATTTCAGGTGGGACAGCCGAAAAATCACGAGTTTCCGGGCAGTTCTGGGCCAGAACAGTGATTTTATTCGACCGGGGGCAGAATCGTCATTTTTGGCTGTCCGACGGGTCGGTGTCGATTTCAGGCTGTCCGGGACCCAAATAGGGATTTTAAGCAGTCTGGGTCCGAAACTGCGATTTCTGGCGGGGCTGTCGAAGAATCACGAGTTTCGGGCAGTCCTGGGCCAGAACTGTGATTTTCGTCGATCGGGGGCAGAATCGTCATTTTTGGCTGTCCGACGGGCCGGTGTGGATTTCAAGCTGTCCGGGTCCCAAATAGTGATTTTCAGCAGTCTGGGTCCGAAACTGCGATTTCAGGTGGGACAGCCGAAAAATCACGAGTTTCGGGCAGTTCAGGGCCAGAACAGTGATTTTACCCGACTGGGGGCAGAATCGTCATTTTTGGCTGTGCGACGGGCCGGTGTCAATTTCAGGCTGTCCGGGACCCAAATAGGGATTTTCAGCAGTCTGGGTCCGAAACTGCGATTTCTGGCGGGGCTGTCGAAAAATCACGAGTTTCGGGCAGTCCTGGGCCAGAACTGTGATTTTCGTCGATCGGGGGCAGAATCGTCATTTTTGGCTGTCCGACGGGCCGGTGTGGATTTCAGGCTGTCCGGGACCCAAATAGTGATTTTCAGCAGTCTGGGTCCGAAACTGCGATTTCTGGCGGGGCTGTCGAAGAATCACGAGTTTCGGGCAGTCCTGGGCCAGAACTGTGATTTTCGTCGATCGGGGGCAGAATCGTCATTTTTGGCTGTCCGACGGGTCGGTGTCGATTTCAGGCTGTCCGGGACCCAAATAGGGATTTTCAGCAGTCTGGGTCCGAAACTGCGATTTCTGGCGGGGCTGTCGAAGAATCACGAGTTTCGGGCAGTCCTGGGCCAGAACTGTGATTTTCGTCGATCGGGGGCAGAATCGTCATTTTTGGCTGTCCGACGGGCCGGTGTGGATTTCAAGCTGTCCGGGTCCCAAATAGTGATTTTCAGCAGTCTGGGTCCGAAACTGCGATTTCAGGTGGGACAGCCGAAAAATCACGAGTTTCGGGCAGTTCAGGGCCAGAACAGTGATTTTACCCGACTGGGGGCAGAATCGTCATTTTTGGCTGTGCGACGGGCCGGTGTCAATTTCAGGCTGTCCGGGACCCAAATAGGGATTTTCAGCAGTCTGGGTCCGAAACTGCGATTTCTGGCGGGGCTGTCGAAAAATCACGAGTTTCGGGCAGTCCTGGGCCAGAACTGTGATTTTCGTCGATCGGGGGCAGAATCGTCATTTTTGGCTGTCCGACGGGCCGGTGTGGATTTCAGGCTGTCCGGGACCCAAATAGTGATTTTCAGCAGTCTGGGTCCGAAACTGCGATTTCTGGCGGGGCTGTCGAAGAATCACGAGTTTCGGGCAGTCCTGGGCCAGAACTGTGATTTTCGTCGATCGGGGGCAGAATCGTCATTTTTGGCTGTCCGACGGGCCGGTGTCGATTTCAGGCTGTCCGGGACCCAAATAGGGATTTTCAGCAGTCTGGGTCCGAAACTGCGATTTCTGGCGGGGCTGTCGAAGAATCACGAGTTTCGGGCAGTCCTGGGCCAGAACTGTGATTTTCGTCGATCGGGGGCAGAATCGTCATTTTTGGCTGTCCGACGGGCCGGTGTGGATTTCAAGCTGTCCGGGTCCCAAATAGTGATTTTCAGCAGTCTGGGTCCGAAACTGCGATTTCAGGTGGGACAGCCGAAAAATCACGAGTTTCGGGCAGTTCAGGGCCAGAACAGTGATTTTACCCGACTGGGGGCAGAATCGTCATTTTTGGCTGTGCGACGGGCCGGTGTCAATTTCAGGCTGTCCGGGACCCAAATAGGGATTTTCAGCAGTCTGGGTCCGAAACTGCGATTTCTGGCGGGGCTGTCGAAAAATCACGAGTTTCGGGCAGTCCTGGGCCAGAACTGTGATTTTCGTCGATCGGGGGCAGAATCGTCATTTTTGGCTGTCCGACGGGCCGGTGTGGATTTCAGGCTGTCCGGGACCCAAATAGTGATTTTCAGCAGTCTGGGTCCGAAACTGCGATTTCTGGCGGGGCTGTCGAAGAATCACGAGTTTCGGGCAGTCCTGGGCCAGAACTGTGATTTTCGTCGATCGGGGGCAGAATCGTCATTTTTGGCTGTCCGACGGGCCGGTGTGGATTTCAAGCTGTCCGGGTCCCAAATAGTGATTTTCAGCAGTCTGGGTCCGAAACTGCGATTTCAGGTGGGACAGCCGAAAAATCACGAGTTTCCGGGCAGTTCTGGGCCAGAACAGTGATTTTATTCGACCGGGGGCAGAATCGTCATTTTTGGCTGTCCGACGGGTCGGTGTCGATTTCAGGCTGTCCGGGACCCAAATAGGGATTTTCAGCAGTCTGGGTCCGAAACTGCGATTTCTGGCGGGGCTGTCGAAGAATCACGAGTTTCGGGCAGTCCTGGGCCAGAACTGTGATTTTCGTCGATCGGGGGCAGAATCGTCATTTTTGGCTGTCCGACGGGCCGGTGTGGATTTCAAGCTGTCCGGGTCCCAAATAGTGATTTTCAGCAGTCTGGGTCCGAAACTGCGATTTCAGGTGTGACAGCCGAAAAATCACGAGTTTCGGGCAGTTCAGGGCCAGAACAGTGATTTTACCCGACTGGGGGCAGAATCGTCATTTTTGGCTGTGCGACGGGCCGGTGTCAATTTCAGGCTGTCCGGGACCCAAATAGGGATTTTCAGCAGTCTGGGTCCGAAACTGCGATTTCTGGCGGGGCTGTCGAAAAATCACAAGTTTCGGGCAGTCCTGGGCCAGAACTGTGATTTTCGTCGATCGGGGGCAGAATCGTCATTTTTGGCTGTCCGACGGGCCGGTGTGGATTTCAAGCTGTCCGGGTCCCAAATAGTGATTTTCAGCAGTCTGGGTCCGAAACTGCGATTTCTGGCGGGGCTGTCGAAAAATCACAAGTTTCGGGCAGTCCTGGGCCAGAACTGTGATTTTCGTCGATCGGGGGCAGAATCGTCATTTTTGGCTGTCCGACGGGCCGGTGTGGATTTCAAGCTGTCCGGGTCCCAAATAGTGATTTTCAGCAGTCTGGGTCCGAAACTGCGATTTCTGGTGGGACAGCCGAAAAATCACGAGTTTCCGGGCAGTTCTGGGCCAGAACAGTGATTTTATTCGACCGGGGGCAGAATCGTCATTTTTGGCTGTCCGACGGGTCGGTGTCGATTTCAGGCTGTCCGGGACCCAAATAGGGATTTTCAGCAGTCTGGGTCCGAAACTGCGATTTCTGGCGGGGCTGTCGAAAAATCACGAGTTTCGGGCAGTCCTGGGCCAGAACTGTGATTTTCGTCGATCGGGGGCTGAATCGCCATTTTTTGGCTGTCCGGCGGGCCGGTGTGGATTTCAAGCTGTCCGGGACCCAAATAGTGATTTTCAGCAGTCTGGGTCCGAAACTGCGATTTCAGGTGGGACAGCCGAAAAATCACGAGTTTCTGGGCAGTTCTGGGCCAGAACAGTGATTTTATTCGACCGGGGGCAGAATCGTCATTTTTGGCTGTCCGACGGGTCGGTGTCGATTTCAGGCTGTCCGGGACCCAAATAGGGATTTTCAGCAGTCTGGGTCCGAAACTGCGATTTCTGGCGGGGCTGTCGAAGAATCACGAGTTTCGGGCAGTCCTGGGCCAGAACTGTGATTTTCGTCGATCGGGGGCAGAATCGTCATTTTTGGCTGTCCGACGGGCCGGTGTGGATTTCAAGCTGTCCGGGTCCCAAATAGTGATTTTCAGCAGTCTGGGTCCGAAACTGCGATTTCTGGCGGGGCTGTCGAAGAATCACGAGTTTCGGGCAGTCCTGGGCCAGAACTGTGATTTTCGTCGATCGGGGGCAGAATCGTCATTTTTGGCTGTCCGACGGGCCGGTGTGGATTTCAAGCTGTCCGGGTCCCAAATAGTGATTTTCAGCAGTCTGGGTCCGAAACTGCGATTTCAGGTGGGACAGCCGAAAAATCACGAGTTTCCGGGCAGTTCTGGGCCAGAACAGTGATTTTATTCGACCGGGGGCAGAATCGTCATTTTTGGCTGTCCGACGGGTCGGTGTCGATTTCAGGCTGTCCGGGACCCAAATAGGGATTTTCAGCAGTCTGGGTCCGAAACTGCGATTTCTGGCGGGGCTGTCGAAGAATCACGAGTTTCGGGCAGTCCTGGGCCAGAACTGTGATTTTCGTCGATCGGGGGCAGAATCGTCATTTTTGGCTGTCCGACGGGCCGGTGTGGATTTCAAGCTGTCCGGGTCCCAAGTAGTGATTTTCAGCAGTCTGGGTCCGAAACTGCGATTTCAGGTGGGACAGCCGAAAAATCACGAGTTTCCGGGCAGTTCTGGGCCAGAACAGTGATTTTATTCGACCGGGGGCAGAATCGTCATTTTTGGCTGTCCGACGGGTCGGTGTCGATTTCAGGCTGTCCGGGACCCAAATAGGGATTTTCAGCAGTCTGGGTCCGAAACTGCGATTTCTGGCGGGGCTGTCGAAGAATCACGAGTTTCGGGCAGTCCTGGGCCAGAACTGTGATTTTCGTCGATCGGGGGCAGAATCGTCATTTTTGGCTGTCCGACGGGCCGGTGTGGATTTCAAGCTGTCCGGGTCCCAAGTAGTGATTTTCAGCAGTCTGGGTCCGAAACTGCGATTTCAGGTGGGACAGCCGAAAAATCACGAGTTTCCGGGCAGTTCTGGGCCAGAACAGTGATTTTATTCGACCGGGGGCAGAATCGTCATTTTTGGCTGTCCGACGGGTCGGTGTCGATTTCAGGCTGTCCGGGACCCAAATAGGGATTTTCAGCAGTCTGGGTCCGAAACTGCGATTTCTGGCGGGGCTGTCGAAGAATCACGAGTTTCGGGCAGTCCTGGGCCAGAACTGTGATTTTCGTCGATCGGGGGCAGAATCGTCATTTTTGGCTGTGCGACGGGCCGGTGTCAATTTCAGGCTGTCCGGGACCCAAATAGGGATTTTCAGCAGTCTGGGTCCGAAACTGCGATTTCTGGCGGGGCTGTCGAAGAATCACGAGTTTCGGGCAGTCCTGGGCCAGAACTGTGATTTTCGTCGATCGGGGGCAGAATCGTCATTTTTGGCTGTCCGACGGGCCGGTGTGGATTTCAGGCTGTCCGGGTCCCAAATAGTGATTTTCAGCAGTCTGGGTCCGAAACTGCGATTTCTGGCGGGGCTGTCGAAGAATCACGAGTTTCGGGCAGTCCTGGGCCAGAACTGTGATTTTATTCGACCGGGGGCAGAATCGTCATTTTTGGCTGTCCGACGGGCCGGTGTGGATTTCAAGCTGTCCGGGTCCCAAATAGTGATTTTCAGCAGTCTGGGTCCGAAACTGCGATTTCAGGTGGGACAGCCGAAGAATCACGAGTTTCCGGGCAGTTCTGGGCCAGAACAGTGATTTTATTCGACCGGGGGCAGAATCGTCATTTTTGGCTGTCCGACGGGTCGGTGTCGATTTCAGGCTGTCCGGGACCCAAATAGGGATTTTCAGCAGTCTGGGTCCGAAACTGCGATTTCTGGCGGGGCTGTCGAAGAATCACGAGTTTCGGGCAGTCCTGGGCCAGAACTGTGATTTTCGTCGATCGGGGGCAGAGTCGTCATTTTTGGCTGTCCGACGGGCCGGTGTGGATTTCAAGCTGTCCGGGTCCCAAGTAGTGATTTTCAGCAGTCTGGGTCCGAAACTGCGATTTCAGGTGGGACAGCCGAAAAATCACGAGTTTCCGGGCAGTTCTGGGCCAGAACAGTGATTTTATTCGACCGGGGGCAGAATCGTCATTTTTGGCTGTCCGACGGGTCGGTGTCGATTTCAGGCTGTCCGGGACCCAAATAGGGATTTTCAGCAGTCTGGGTCCGAAACTGCGATTTCTGGCGGGGCTGTCGAAGAATCACGAGTTTCGGGCAGTCCTGGGCCAGAACTGTGATTTTCGTCGATCGGGGGCAGAATCGTCATTTTTGGCTGTCCGACGGGCCGGTGTGGATTTCAAGCTGTCCGGGTCCCAAATAGTGATTTTCAGCAGTCTGGGTCCGAAACTGCGATTTCAGGTGGGACAGCCGAAAAATCACGAGTTTCCGGGCAGTTCTGGGCCAGAACAGTGATTTTATTCGACCGGGGGCAGAATCGTCATTTTTGGCTGTCCGACGGGTCGGTGTCGATTTCAGGCTGTCCGGGACCCAAATAGGGATTTTCAGCAGTCTGGGTCCGAAACTGCGATTTCTGGCGGGGCTGTCGAAGAATCACGAGTTTCGGGCAGTCCTGGGCCAGAACTGTGATTTTCGTCGATCGGGGGCAGAATCGTCATTTTTGGCTGTGCGACGGGCCGGTGTCAATTTCAGGCTGTCCGGGACCCAAATAGGGATTTTCAGCAGTCTGGGTCCGAAACTGCGATTTCTGGCGGGGCTGTCGAAAAATCACGAGTTTCGGGCAGTCCTGGGCCAGAACTGTGATTTTCGTCGATCGGGGGCAGAATCGTCATTTTTGGCTGTCCGACGGGCCGGTGTGGATTTCAGGCTGTCCGGGACCCAAATAGTGATTTTCAGCAGTCTGGGTCCGAAACTGCGATTTCAGGTGGGACAGCCGAAAAATCACGAGTTTCCGGGCAGTTCTGGGCCAGAACAGTGATTTTATTCGACCGGGGGCAGAATCGTCATTTTTGGCTGTCCGACGGGTCGGTGTCGATTTCAGGCTGTCCGGGACCCAAATAGGGATTTTCAGCAGTCTGGGTCCGAAACTGCGATTTCTGGCGGGGCTGTCGAAGAATCACGAGTTTCGGGCAGTCCTGGGCCAGAACTGTGATTTTCGTCGATCGGGGGCAGAATCGTCATTTTTGGCTGTCCGACGGGCCGGTGTGGATTTCAAGCTGTCCGGGTTCCAAATAGTGATTTTCAGCAGTCTGGGTCCGAAACTGCGATTTCTGGCGGGGCTGTCGAAGAATCACGAGTTTCGGGCAGTCCTGGGCCAGAACTGTGATTTTCGTCGATCGGGGGCAGAATCGTCATTTTTGGCTGTCCGACGGGCCGGTGTGGATTTCAAGCTGTCCGGGTCCCAAATAGTGATTTTCAGCAGTCTGGGTCCGAAACTGCGATTTCAGGTGGGACAGCCGAAAAATCACGAGTTTCCGGGCAGTTCTGGGCCAGAACAGTGATTTTATTCGACCGGGGGCAGAATCGTCATTTTTGGCTGTCCGACGGGTCGGTGTCGATTTCAGGCTGTCCGGGACCGAAATAGGGATTTTCAGCAGTCTGGGTCCGAAACTGCGATTTCTGGCGGGGCTGTCGAAGAATCACGAGTTTCGGGCAGTCCTGGGCCAGAACTGTGATTTTCGTCGATCGGGGGCAGAATCGTCATTTTTGGCTGTCCGACGGGCCGGTGTGGATTTCAAGCTGTCCGGGTCCCAAATAGTGATTTTCAGCAGTCTGGGTCCGAAACTGCGATTTCAGGTGGGACAGCCGAAAAATCACGAGTTTCCGGGCAGTTCTGGGCCAGAACAGTGATTTTATTCGACCGGGGGCAGAATCGTCATTTTTGGCTGTCCGACGGGTCGGTGTCGATTTCAGGCTGTCCGGGACCCAAATAGGGATTTTCAGCAGTCTGGGTCCGAAACTGCGATTTCTGGCGGGGCTGTCGAAGAATCACGAGTTTCGGGCAGTCCTGGGCCAGAACTGTGATTTTCGTCGATCGGGGGCAGAATCGTCATTTTTGGCTGTCCGACGGGCCGGTGTGGATTTCAAGCTGTCCGGGTCCCAAATAGTGATTTTCAGCAGTCTGGGTCCGAAACTGCGATTTCAGGTGTGACAGCCGAAAAATCACGAGTTTCGGGCAGTTCAGGGCCAGAACAGTGATTTTACCCGACTGGGGGCAGAATCGTCATTTTTGGCTGTGCGACGGGCCGGTGTCAATTTCAGGCTGTCCGGGACCCAAATAGGGATTTTCAGTAGTCTGGGTCCGAAACTGCGATTTCTGGCGGGGCTGTCGAAAAATCACGAGTTTCGGGCAGTCCTGGGCCAGAACTGTGATTTTCGTCGATCGGGGGCAGAATCGTCATTTTTGGCTGTCCGACGGGCCGGTGTGGATTTCAAGCTGTCCGGGTCCCAAATAGTGATTTTCAGCAGTCTGGGTCCGAAACTGCGATTTCTGGCGGGGCTGTCGAAGAATCACGAGTTTCGGGCAGTCCTGGGCCAGAACTGTGATTTTCGTCGATCGGGGGCAGAATCGTCATTTTTGGCTGTCCGACGGGCCGGTGTGGATTTCAAGCTGTCCGGGTCCCAAATAGTGATTTTCAGCAGTCTGGGTCCGAAACTGCGATTTCAGGTGGGACAGCCGAAAAATCACGAGTTTCCGGGCAGTTCTGGGCCAGAACAGTGATTTTATTCGACCGGGGGCAGAATCGTCATTTTTGGCTGTCCGACGGGTCGGTGTCGATTTCAGGCTGTCCGGGACCCAAATAGGGATTTTCAGCAGTCTGGGTCCGAAACTGCGATTTCTGGCGGGGCTGTCGAAAAATCACGAGTTTCGGGCAGTCCTGGGCCAGAACTGTGATTTTCGTCGATCGGGGGCTGAATCGCCATTTTTTGGCTGTCCGGCGGGCCGGTGTGGATTTCAAGCTGTCCGGGACCCAAATAGTGATTTTCAGCAGTCTGGGTCCGAAACTGCGATTTCAGGTGGGACAGCCGAAAAATCACGAGTTTCCGGGCAGTTCTGGGCCAGAACAGTGATTTTATTCGACCGGGGGCAGAATCGTCATTTTTGGCTGTCCGACGGGTCGGTGTCGATTTCAGGCTGTCCGGGACCCAAATAGGGATTTTCAGCAGTCTGGGTCCGAAACTGCGATTTCTGGCGGGGCTGTCGAAGAATCACGAGTTTCGGGCAGTCCTGGGCCAGAACTGTGATTTTCGTCGATCGGGGGCAGAATCGTCATTTTTGGCTGTGCGACGGGCCGGTGTCAATTTCAGGCTGTCCGGGACCCAAATAGGGATTTTCAGCAGTCTGGGTCCGAAACTGCGATTTCTGGCGGGGCTGTCGAAAAATCACGAGTTTCGGGCAGTCCTGGGCCAGAACTGTGATTTTCGTCGATCGGGGGCAGAATCGTCATTTTTGGCTGTCCGACGGGCCGGTGTGGATTTCAGGCTGTCCGGGACCCAAATAGTGATTTTCAGCAGTCTGGGTCCGAAACTGCGATTTCAGGTGGGACAGCCGAAAAATCACGAGTTTCCGGGCAGTTCTGGGCCAGAACAGTGATTTTATTCGACCGGGGGCAGAATCGTCATTTTTGGCTGTCCGACGGGTCGGTGTCGATTTCAGGCTGTCCGGGACCCAAATAGGGATTTTCAGCAGTCTGGGTCCGAAACTGCGATTTCTGGCGGGGCTGTCGAAGAATCACGAGTTTCGGGCAGTCCTGGGCCAGAACTGTGATTTTCGTCGATCGGGGGCAGAATCGTCATTTTTGGCTGTCCGACGGGCCGGTGTGGATTTCAAGCTGTCCGGGTCCCAAATAGTGATTTTCAGCAGTCTGGGTCCGAAACTGCGATTTCTGGCGGGGCTGTCGAAGAATCACGAGTTTCGGGCAGTCCTGGGCCAGAACTGTGATTTTCGTCGATCGGGGGCAGAATCGTCATTTTTGGCTGTCCGACGGGCCGGTGTGGATTTCAAGCTGTCCGGGTCCCAAATAGTGATTTTCAGCAGTCTGGGTCCGAAACTGCGATTTCAGGTGGGACAGCCGAAAAATCACGAGTTTCCGGGCAGTTCTGGGCCAGAACAGTGATTTTATTCGACCGGGGGCAGAATCGTCATTTTTGGCTGTCCGACGGGTCGGTGTCGATTTCAGGCTGTCCGGGACCCAAATAGGGATTTTCAGCAGTCTGGGTCCGAAACTGCGATTTCTGGCGGGGCTGTCGAAGAATCACGAGTTTCGGGCAGTCCTGGGCCAGAACTGTGATTTTCGTCGATCGGGGGCAGAATCGTCATTTTTGGCTGTCCGACGGGCCGGTGTGGATTTCAAGCTGTCCGGGTCCCAAATAGTGATTTTCAGCAGTCTGGGTCCGAAACTGCGATTTCAGGTGGGGCAGCCGAAAAATCACGAGTTTCCGGGCAGTTCAGGGCCAGAACAGTGATTTTACCCGACTGGGGGCAGAATCGTCATTTTTGGCTGTGCGACGGGCCGGTGTCAATTTCAGGCTGTCCGGGACCCAAATAGGGATTTTCAGCAGTCTGGGTCCGAAACTGCGATTTCTGGCGGGGCTGTCGAAAAATCACGAGTTTCGGGCAGTCCTGGGCCAGAACTGTGATTTTCGTCGATCGGGGGCAGAATCGTCATTTTTGGCTGTCCGACGGGCCGGTGTGGATTTCAAGCTGTCCGGGTCCCAAATAGTGATTTTCAGCAGTCTGGGTCCGAAACTGCGATTTCTGGCGGGGCTGTCGAAGAATCACGAGTTTCGGGCAGTCCTGGGCCAGAACTGTGATTTTCGTCGATCGGGGGCAGAATCGTCATTTTTGGCTGTCCGACGGGCCGGTGTGGATTTCAAGCTGTCCGGGTCCCAAATAGTGATTTTCAGCAGTCTGGGTCCGAAACTGCGATTTCAGGTGGGACAGCCGAAAAATCACGAGTTTCCGGGCAGTTCTGGGCCAGAACAGTGATTTTATTCGACCGGGGGCAGAATCGTCATTTTTGGCTGTCCGACGGGTCGGTGTCGATTTCAGGCTGTCCGGGACCCAAATAGGGATTTTCAGCAGTCTGGGTCCGAAACTGCGATTTCTGGCGGGGCTGTCGAAGAATCACGAGTTTCGGGCAGTCCTGGGCCAGAACTGTGATTTTCGTCGATCGGGGGCAGAATCGTCATTTTTGGCTGTCCGACGGGCCGGTGCGGATTTCAAGCTGTCCGGGTCCCAAATAGTGATTTTCAGCAGTCTGGGTCCGAAACTGCGATTTCAGGTGGGACAGCCGAAAAATCACGAGTTTCCGGGCAGTTCTGGGCCAGAACAGTGATTTTATTCGACCGGGGGCAGAATCGTCATTTTTGGCTGTCCGACGGGTCGGTGTCGATTTCAGGCTGTCCGGGACCCAAATAGGGATTTTCAGCAGTCTGGGTCCGAAACTGCGATTTCTGGCGGGGCTGTCGAAAAATCACGAGTTTCGGGCAGTCCTGGGCCAGAACTGTGATTTTCGTCGATCGGGGGCTGAATCGCCATTTTTTGGCTGTCCGGCGGGCCGGTGTGGATTTCAAGCTGTCCGGGACCCAAATAGTGATTTTCAGCAGTCTGGGTCCGAAACTGCGATTTCAGGTGGGACAGCCGAAAAATCACGAGTTTCCGGGCAGTTCTGGGCCAGAACAGTGATTTTATTCGACCGGGGGCAGAATCGTCATTTTTGGCTGTCCGACGGGTCGGTGTCGATTTCAGGCTGTCCGGGACCCAAATAGGGATTTTCAGCAGTCTGGGTCCGAAACTGCGATTTCTGGCGGGGCTGTCGAAGAATCACGAGTTTCGGGCAGTCCTGGGCCAGAACTGTGATTTTCGTCGATCGGGGGCAGAATCGTCATTTTTGGCTGTCCGACGGGCCGGTGTGGATTTCAAGCTGTCCGGGTCCCAAATAGTGATTTTCAGCAGTCTGGGTCCGAAACTGCGATTTCTGGCGGGGCTGTCGAGGAATCACGAGTTTCGGGCAGTCCTGGGCCAGAACTGTGATTTTCGTCGATCGGGGGCAGAATCGTCATTTTTGGCTGTCCGACGGGCCGGTGCGGATTTCAAGCTGTCCGGGTCCCAAATAGTGATTTTCAGCAGTCTGGGTCCGAAACTGCGATTTCAGGTGGGACAGCCGAAAAATCACGAGTTTCCGGGCAGTTCTGGGCCAGAACAGTGATTTTATTCGACCGGGGGCAGAATCGTCATTTTTGGCTGTCCGACGGGTCGGTGTCGATTTCAGGCTGTCCGGGACCCAAATAGGGATTTTCAGCAGTCTGGGTCCGAAACTGCGATTTCTGGCGGGGCTGTCGAAAAATCACGAGTTTCGGGCAGTCCTGGGCCAGAACTGTGATTTTCGTCGATCGGGGGCTGAATCGCCATTTTTTGGCTGTCCGGCGGGCCGGTGTGGATTTCAAGCTGTCCGGGACCCAAATAGTGATTTTCAGCAGTCTGGGTCCGAAACTGCGATTTCAGGTGGGACAGCCGAAAAATCACGAGTTTCCGGGCAGTTCTGGGCCAGAACAGTGATTTTATTCGACCGGGGGCAGAATCGTCATTTTTGGCTGTCCGACGGGTCGGTGTCGATTTCAGGCTGTCCGGGACCCAAATAGGGATTTTCAGCAGTCTGGGTCCGAAACTGCGATTTCTGGCGGGGCTGTCGAAGAATCACGAGTTTCGGGCAGTCCTGGGCCAGAACTGTGATTTTCGTCGATCGGGGGCAGAATCGTCATTTTTGGCTGTCCGACGGGCCGGTGTGGATTTCAAGCTGTCCGGGTCCCAAATAGTGATTTTCAGCAGTCTGGGTCCGAAACTGCGATTTCTGGCGGGGCTGTCGAGGAATCACGAGTTTCGGGCAGTCCTGGGCCAGAACTGTGATTTTCGTCGATCGGGGGCAGAATCGTCATTTTTGGCTGTCCGACGGGCCGGTGTGGATTTCAAGCTGTCCGGGTCCCAAATAGTGATTTTCAGCAGTCTGGGTCCGAAACTGCGATTTCAGGTGGGACAGCCGAAAAATCACGAGTTTCCGGGCAGTTCTGGGCCAGAACAGTGATTTTATTCGACCGGGGGCAGAATCGTCATTTTTGGCTGTCCGACGGGTCGGTGTCGATTTCAGGCTGTCCGGGACCCAAATAGGGATTTTCAGCAGTCTGGGTCCGAAACTGCGATTTCTGGCGGGGCTGTCGAAGAATCACGAGTTTCGGGCAGTCCTGGGCCAGAACTGTGATTTTCGTCGATCGGGGGCAGAATCGTCATTTTTGGCTGTCCGACGGGCCGGTGTGGATTTCAAGCTGTCCGGGTCCCAAATAGTGATTTTCAGCAGTCTGGGTCCGAAACTGCGATTTCAGGTGGGACAGCCGAAAAATCACGAGTTTCCGGGCAGTTCTGGGCCAGAACAGTGATTTTATTCGACCGGGGGCAGAATCGTCATTTTTGGCTGTCCGACGGGTCGGTGTGGATTTCAAGCTGTCCGGGTCCCAAATAGTGATTTTCAGCAGTCTGGGTCCGAAACTGCGATTTCAGGTGGGACAGCCGAAAAATCACGAGTTTCGGGCAGTTCAGGGCCAGAACAGTGATTTTACCCGACTGGGGGCAGAATCGTCATTTTTGGCTGTGCGACGGGCCGGTGTCAATTTCAGGCTGTCCGGGACCCAAATAGGGATTTTCAGCAGTCTGGGTCCGAAACTGCGATTTCTGGCGGGGCTGTCGAAAAATCACGAGTTTCGGGCAGTCCTGGGCCAGAACTGTGATTTTCGTCGATCGGGGGCTGAATCGCCATTTTTTGGCTGTCCGGCGGGCCGGTGTGGATTTCAAGCTGTCCGGGACCCAAATAGTGATTTTCAGCAGTCTGGGTCCGAAACTGCGATTTCAGGTGGGACAGCCGAAAAATCACGAGTTTCCGGGCAGTTCTGGGCCAGAACAGTGATTTTATTCGACCGGGGGCAGAATCGTCATTTTTGGCTGTCCGACGGGTCGGTGTCGATTTCAGGCTGTCCGGGACCCAAATAGGGATTTTCAGCAGTCTGGGTCCGAAACTGCGATTTCTGGCGGGGCTGTCGAAGAATCACGAGTTTCGGGCAGTCCTGGGCCAGAACTGTGATTTTCGTCGATCGGGGGCAGAATCGTCATTTTTGGCTGTCCGACGGGCCGGTGTGGATTTCAAGCTGTCCGGGTCCCAAATAGTGATTTTCAGCAGTCTGGGTCCGAAACTGCGATTTCAGGTGGGACAGCCGAAAAATCACGAGTTTCCGGGCAGTTCTGGGCCAGAACAGTGATTTTATTCGACCGGGGGCAGAATCGTCATTTTTGGCTGTCCGACGGGTCGGTGTCGATTTCAGGCTGTCCGGGACCCAAATAGGGATTTTCAGCAGTCTGGGTCCGAAACTGCGATTTCTGGCGGGGCTGTCGAAGAATCACGAGTTTCGGGCAGTCCTGGGCCAGAACTGTGATTTTCGTCGATCGGGGGCAGAATCGTCATTTTTGGCTGTCCGACGGGCCGGTGTGGATTTCAAGCTGTCCGGGTCCCAAATAGTGATTTTCAGCAGTCTGGGTCCGAAACTGCGATTTCTGGCGGGGCTGTCGAAGAATCACGAGTTTCGGGCAGTCCTGGGCCAGAACTGTGATTTTCGTCGATCGGGGGCAGAATCGTCATTTTTGGCTGTCCGACGGGCCGGTGTGGATTTCAAGCTGTCCGGGTCCCAAATAGTGATTTTCAGCAGTCTGGGTCCGAAACTGCGATTTCAGGTGGGACAGCCGAAAAATCACGAGTTTCGGGCAGTTCAGGGCCAGAACAGTGATTTTACCCGACTGGGGGCAGAATCGTCATTTTTGGCTGTGCGACGGGCCGGTGTCAATTTCAGGCTGTCCGGGACCCAAATAGGGATTTTCAGCAGTTTGGGTCCGAAACTGCGATTTCTGGCGGGGCTGTCGAAAAATCACGAGTTTCGGGCAGTCCTGGGCCAGAACTGTGATTTTCGTCGATCGGGGGCAGAATCGTCATTTTTGGCTGTCCGACGGGCCGGTGTGGATTTCAAGCTGTCCGGGTCCCAAATAGTGATTTTCAGCAGTCTGGGTCCGAAACTGCGATTTCAGGTGGGACAGCCGAAAAATCACGAGTTTCGGGCAGTTCTGGGCCAGAACAGTGATTTTACCCGACTGGGGGAAGAATCGTCATTTTTGGCTGTGCGACGGGCCGGTGTCAATTTCAGGCTGTCCGGGACCCAAATAGGGATTTTCAGCAGTCTGGGTCCGAAACTGCGATTTCTGGCGGGGCTGTCGAAAAATCACGAGTTTCGGGCAGTCCTGGGCCAGAACTGTGATTTTCGTCGATCGGGGGCAGAATCGCCATTTTTTGGCTGTCCGGCAGGCCGGTGTGGATTTCAAGCTGTCCGGGACCCAAATAGTGATTTTCAGCAGTCTGGGTCCGAAACTGCGATTTCAGGTGGGACAGCCGAAAAATCACGAGTTTCCGGGCAGTTCAGGGCCAGAACAGTGATTTTACCCGACTGGGGGCAGAATCGTCATTTTTGGCTGTCCGACGGGTCGGTGTCGATTTCAGGCTGTCCGGGACCCAAATAGGGATTTTCAGCAGTCTGGGTCCGAAACTGCGATTTCTGGCGGGGCTGTCGAAGAATCACGAGTTTCGGGCAGTCCTGGGCCAGAACTGTGATTTTCGTCGATCGGGGGCAGAATCGTCATTTTTGGCTGTCCGACGGGCCGGTGTGGATTTCAAGCTGTCCGGGTCCCAAATAGTGATTTTCAGCAGTCTGGGTCCGAAACTGCGATTTCAGGTGGGACAGCCGAAAAATCACGAGTTTCGGGCAGTTCAGGGCCAGAACAGTGATTTTACCCGACTGGGGGCAGAATCGTCATTTTTGGCTGTGCGACGGGCCGGTGTCAATTTCAGGCTGTCCGGGACCCAAATAGGGATTTTCAGCAGTCTGGGTCCGAAACTGCGATTTCTGGCGGGGCTGTCGAAAAATCACGAGTTTCGGGCAGTCCTGGGCCAGAACTGTGATTTTCGTCGATCGGGGGCTGAATCGCCATTTTTTGGCTGTCCGGCGGGCCGGTGTGGATTTCAAGCTGTCCGAGACCCAAATAGTGATTTTCAGCAGTCTGGGTCCGAAACTGCGATTTCAGGTGGGACAGCCGAAAAATCACGAGTTTCCGGGCAGTTCTGGGCCAGAACAGTGATTTTATTCGACCGGGGGCAGAATCGTCATTTTTGGCTGTCCGACGGGTCGGTGTCGATTTCAGGCTGTCCGGGACCCAAATAGGGATTTTCAGCAGTCTGGGTCCGAAACTGCGATTTCTGGCGGGGCTGTCGAAGAATCACGAGTTTCGGGCAGTCCTGGGCCAGAACTGTGATTTTCGTCGATCGGGGGCAGAATCGTCATTTTTGGCTGTCCGACGGGCCGGTGTGGATTTCAAGCTGTCCGGGTCCCAAATAGTGATTTTCAGCAGTCTGGGTCCGAAACTGCGATTTCAGGTGGGACAGCCGAAAAATCACGAGTTTCCGGGCAGTTCTGGGCCAGAACAGTGATTTTATTCGACCGGGGGCAGAATCGTCATTTTTGGCTGTCCGACGGGTCGGTGTCGATTTCAGGCTGTCCGGGACCCAAATAGGGATTTTCAGCAGTCTGGGTCCGAAACTGCGATTTCTGGCGGGGCTGTCGAAAAATCACGAGTTTCGGGCAGTCCTGGGCCAGAACTGTGATTTTCGTCGATCGGGGGCAGAATCGTCATTTTTTGGCTGTCCGGCGGGCCGGTGTGGATTTCAAGCTGTCCGGGACCCAAATAGTGATTTTCAGCAGTCTGGGTCCGAAACTGCGATTTCAGGTGGGACAGCCGAAAAATCACGAGTTTCCGGGCAGTTCTGGGCCAGAACAGTGATTTTATTCGACCGGGGGCAGAATCGTCATTTTTGGCTGTCCGACGGGTCGGTGTCGATTTCAGGCTGTCCGGGACCCAAATAGGGATTTTCAGCAGTCTGGGTCCGAAACTGCGATTTCTGGCGGGGCTGTCGAAGAATCACGAGTTTCGGGCAGTCCTGGGCCAGAACTGTGATTTTCGTCGATCGGGGGCAGAATCGTCATTTTTGGCTGTCCGACGGGCCGGTGTGGATTTCAAGCTGTCCGGGTCCCAAATAGTGATTTTCAGCAGTCTGGGTCCGAAACTGCGATTTCAGGTGGGACAGCCGAAAAATCCCGAGTTTCGGGCAGTTCTGGGCCAGAACAGTGATTTTATTCGACCGGGGGCAGAATCGTCATTTTTGGCTGTCCGACGGGTCGGTGTCAATTTCAGGCTGTCCGGGACCCAAATAGGGATTTTCAGCAGTCTGGGTCCGAAACTGCGATTTCTGGCGGGGCTGTCGAAAAATCACGAGTTTCGGGCAGTCCTGGGCCAGAACTGTGATTTTCGTCGATCGGGGGCAGAATCGCCATTTTTTGGCTGTCCGGCGGGCCGGTGTGGATTTCAAGCTGTCCGGGACCCAAATAGTGATTTTCAGCAGTCTGGGTCCGAAACTGCGATTTCAGGTGGGACAGCCGAAAAATCCCGAGTTTCCGGGCAGTTCTGGGCCAGAACAGTGATTTTATTCGACCGGGGGCAGAATCGTCATTTTTGGCTGTGCGACGGGTCGGTGTCGATTTCAGGCTGTCCGGGACCCAAATAGGGATTTTCAGCAGTCTGGGTCCGAAACTGCGATTTCTGGCGGGGCTGTCGAAAAATCACGAGTTTCGGGCAGTCCTGGGCCAGAACTGTGATTTTCGTCGATCGGGGGCAGAATCGCCATTTTTTGGCTGTCCGGCGGGCCGGTGTGGATTTCAAGCTGTCCGGGACCCAAATAGTGATTTTCAGCAGTCTGGGTCCGAAACTGCGATTTCAGGTGGGACAGCCGAAAAATCACGAGTTTCCGGGCAGTTCTGGGCCAGAACAGTGATTTTATTCGACCGGGGGCAGAATCGTCATTTTTGGCTGTCCGACGGGTCGGTGTCGATTTCAGGCTGTCCGGGACCCAAATAGGGATTTTCAGCAGTCTGGGTCCGAAACTGCGATTTCTGGCGGGGCTGTCGAAAAATCACGAGTTTCGGGCAGTCCTGGGCCAGAACTGTGATTTTCATCGATCGGGGGCAGAATCGCCATTTTTTGGCTGTCCGACGGGCCGGTGTGGATTTCAAACTGTCCGGGTCCCAAATAGTGATTTTCAGCAGTCTGGGTCCGAAACTGCGATTTCAGGTGGGACAGCCGAAAAATCCCGAGTTTCGGGCAGTTCTGGGCCAGAACAGTGATTTTATTCGACCGGGGGCAGAATCGTCATTTTTGGCTGTCCGACGGGTCGGTGTCAATTTCAGGCTGTCCGGGACCCAAATAGGGATTTTCAGCAGTCTGGGTCCGAAACTGCGATTTCTGGCGGGGCTGTCGAAAAATCACGAGTTTCGGGCAGTCCTGGGCCAGAACTGTGATTTTCGTCGATCGGGGGCAGAATCGCCATTTTTTGGCTGTCCGGCGGGCCGGTGTGGATTTCAAGCTGTCCGGGACCCAAATAGTGATTTTCAGCAGTCTGGGTCCGAAACTGCGATTTCAGGTGGGACAGCCGAAAAATCACGAGTTTCCGGGCAGTTCTGGGCCAGAACAGTGATTTTATTCGACCGGGGGCAGAATCGTCATTTTTGGCTGTCCGACGGGTCGGTGTCGATTTCAGGCTGTCCGGGACCCAAATAGGGATTTTCAGCAGTCTGGGTCCGAAACTGCGATTTCTGGCGGGGCTGTCGAAAAATCACGAGTTTCGGGCAGTCCTGGGCCAGAACTGTGATTTTCATCGATCGGGGGCAGAATCGCCATTTTTTGGCTGTCCGACGGGCCGGTGTGGATTTCAAACTGTCCGGGTCCCAAATAGTGATTTTCAGCAGTCTGGGTCCGAAACTGCGATTTCAGGTGGGACAGCCGAAAAATCCCGAGTTTCGGGCAGTTCTGGGCCAGAACAGTGATTTTATTCGACCGGGGGCAGAATCGTCATTTTTGGCTGTCCGACGGGTCGGTGTCAATTTCAGGCTGTCCGGGACCCAAATAGGGATTTTCAGCAGTCTGGGTCCGAAACTGCGATTTCTGGCGGGGCTGTCGAAAAATCACGAGTTTCGGGCAGTCCTGGGCCAGAACTGTGATTTTCGTCGATCGGGGGCAGAATCGCCATTTTTTGGCTGTCCGGCGGGCCGGTGTGGATTTCAAGCTGTCCGGGACCCAAATAGTGATTTTCAGCAGTCTGGGTCCGAAACTGCGATTTCAGGTGGGACAGCCGAAAAATCACGAGTTTCCGGGCAGTTCTGGGCCAGAACAGTGATTTTATTCGACCGGGGGCAGAATCGTCATTTTTGGCTGGCCGACGGGTCGGTGTCGATTTCAGGCTGTCCGGGACCCAAATAGGGATTATCAGCAGTCTGGGTCCGAAACTGCGATTTCTGGCGGGGCTGTCGAAAAATCACGAGTTTCGGGCAGTCCTGGGCCAGAACTGTGATTTTCGTCGATCGGGGGCAGAATCGCCATTTTTTGGCTGCCCGGCGGGCCGGTGTGGATTTCAAGCTGTCCGGACCCAAATAGTGATTTTCAGCAGTCTGGGTCCGAAACTGCGATTTCAGGTGGGACAGCCGAAAAATCACGAGTTTCCGGGCAGTTCTGGGCCAGAACAGTGATTTTATTCGACCGGGGGCAGAATCGTCATTTTTGGCTGTCCGACGGGTCGGTGTCAATTTCAGGCTGTCCGGGACCCAAATAGGGATTTTCAGCAGTCTGGGTCCGAAACTGCGATTTCTGGCGGGGCTGTCGAAAAATCACGAGTTTCGGGCAGTCCTGGGCCAGAACTGTGATTTTCGTCGATCGGGGGCAGAATCGCCATTTTTTGGCTGTCCGGCGGGCCGGTGTGGATTTCAAGCTGTCCGGGACCCAAATAGTGATTTTCAGCAGTCTGGGTCCGAAACTGCGATTTCAGGTGGGACAGCCGAAAAATCACGAGTTTCCGGGCAGTTCTGGGCCAGAACAGTGATTTTATTCGACCGGGGGCAGAATCGTCATTTTTGGCTGGCCGACGGGTCGGTGTCGATTTCAGGCTGTCCGGGACCCAAATAGGGATTATCAGCAGTCTGGGTCCGAAACTGCGATTTCTGGCGGGGCTGTCGAAAAATCACGAGTTTCGGGCAGTCCTGGGCCAGAACTGTGATTTTCGTCGATCGGGGGCAGAATCGCCATTTTTTGGCTGCCCGGCGGGCCGGTGTGGATTTCAAGCTGTCCGGACCCAAATAGTGATTTTCAGCAGTCTGGGTCCGAAACTGCGATTTCAGGTGGGACAGCCGAAAAATCACGAGTTTCCGGGCAGTTCTGGGCCAGAACAGTGATTTTATTCGACCGGGGGCAGAATCGTCATTTTTGGCTGGCCGACGGGTCGGTGTCGATTTCAGGCTGTCCGGGACCCAAATAGGGATTTTCAGCAGTCTGGGTCCGAAACTGCGATTTCTGGCGGGGCTGTCGAAGAATCACGAGTTTCGGGCAGTCCTGGGCCAGAACTGTGATTTTCGTCGATCGGGGGCAGAATCGCCATTTTTTGGCTGTCCGGCGGGCCGGTGTGGATTTCAAGCTGTCCGGGACCCAAATAGTGATTTTCAGCAGTCTGGGTCCGAAACTGCGATTTCAGGTGGGACAGCCGAAAAATCACGAGTTTCCGGGCAGTTCTGGGCCAGAACAGTGATTTTATTCGACCGGGGGCAGAATCGTCATTTTTGGCTGTCCGACGGGTCGGTGTCGATTTCAGGCTGTCCGGGACCCAAATAGGGATTTTCAGCAGTCTGGGTCCGAAACTGCGATTTCTGGCGGGGCTGTCGAAGAATCACGAGTTTCGGGCAGTCCTGGGCCAGAACTGTGATTTTCGTCGATCGGGGGCAGAATCGCCATTTTTTGGCTGTCCGGCGGGCCGGTGTGGATTTCAAGCTGTCCGGGACCCAAATAGTGATTTTCAGCAGTCTGGGTCCGAAACTGCGATTTCAGGTGGGACAGCCGAAAAATCACGAGTTTCCGGGCAGTTCTGGGCCAGAACAGTGATTTTATTCGACCGGGGGCAGAATCGTCATTTTTGGCTGTCCGACGGGTCGGTGTCGATTTCAGGCTGTCCGGGACCCAAATAGGGATTTTCAGCAGTCTGGGTCCGAAACTGCGATTTCTGGCGGGGCTGTCGAAAAATCACGAGTTTCGGGCAGTCCTGGGCCAGAACTGTGATTTTCATCGATCGGGGGCTGAATCGCCATTTTTTGGCTGTCCGACGGGCCGGTGTGGATTTCAAGCTGTCCGGGTCCCAAATAGTGATTTTCAGCAGTCTGGGTCCGAAATTGCGATTTCAGGTGGGACAGCCGAAAAATCACGAGTTTCGGGCAGTTCTGGGCCAGAACAGTGATTTTACCCGACTGGGGGAAGAATCGTCATTTTTGGCTGTGCGACGGGCCGGTGTCAATTTCAGGCTGTCCGGGACCCAAATAGGGATTTTCAGCAGTCTGGGTCCGAAACTGCGATTTCTGGCGGGGCTGTCGAAAAATCACGAGTTTCGGGCAGTCCTGGGCCAGAACTGTGATTTTCGTCGATCGGGGGCAGAATCGCCATTTTTTGGCTGTCCGGCGGGCCGGTGTGGATTTCAAGCTGTCCGGGACCCAAATAGTGATTTTCAGCAGTCTGGGTCCGAAACTGCGATTTCAGGTGGGACAGCCGAAAAATCACGAGTTTCGGGCAGTTCTGGGCCAGAACAGGGATTTTATTCGACCGGGGGCAGAATCGTCATTTTTGGCTGTCCGACGGGCCGGTGTCGATTTCAGGCTGTCCGGGACCCAAATAGGGATTTTCAGCAGTCTGGGTCCGAAACTGCGATTTCTGGCGGGGCTGTCGAAAAATCACGAGTTTCGGGCAGTCCTGGGCCAGAACTGTGATTTTCGTCGATAGGGGGCAGAATCGTCATTTTTGGCTGTCCGACGGGCCGGTGTGGATTTCAAGCTGTCCGGGTCCCAAATAGTGATTTTCAGCAGTCTGGGTCCGGAACTGCGATTTCAGGTGGGACAGCCGAAAAATCACGAGTTTCCGGGCAGTTCTGGGCCAGAACAGTGATTTTATTCGACCGGGGGCAGAATCGTCATTTTTGGCTGTCCGACGGGTCGGTGTCGATTTCAGGCTGTCCGGGACCCAAATAGGGATTTTCAGCAGTCTGGGTCCGAAACTGCGATTTCTGGCGGGGCTGTCGAAGAATCACGAGTTTCGGGCAGTCCTGGGCCAGAATTGTGATTTTCGTCGATCGGGGGCAGAATCGTCATTTTTGGCTGTCCGACGGGCCGGTGTGGATTTCAAGCTGTCCGGGACCCAAATAGTGATTTTCAGCAGTCTGGGTCCGAAACTGCGATTTCAGGTGGGACAGCCGAAAAATCACGAGTTTTCGGGCAGTTCTGGGCCAGAACAGTGATTTTACTCGACTGGGGGCAGAATCGTCATTTTTGGCTGTGCGACGGGCCGGTGTCGATTTCAGGCTGTCCGGGACCCAAATAGGGATTTTCAGCAGTCTGGGTCCGAAACTGCGATTTCTGGCGGGGCTGTCGAAAAATCACGAGTTTCGGGCAGTCCTGGGCCAGAACTGTGATTTTCGTCGATAGGGGGCAGAATCGTCATTTTTGGCTGTCCGACGGGCCGGTGTGGATTTCAAGCTGTCCGGGTCCCAAATAGTGATTTTCAGCAGTCTGGGTCCGGAACTGCGATTTCAGGTGGGACAGCCAAAAAATCACGAGTTTCGGGCAGTTCTGGGCCAGAACAGTGATTTTATTCGACCGGGGGCAGAATCGCCATTTTTGGCTGTCCGACGGGCCGGTGTCGATTTCAGGCTGTCCGGGACCCAAATAGGGATTTTCAGCAGTCTGGGTCCGAAACTGCGATTTCTGGCGGGGCTGTCGAAAAATCACGAGTTTCGGGCAGTCCTGGGCCAGAACTGTGATTTTCGTCGATAGGGGGCAGAATCGTCATTTTTGGCTGTCCGACGGGCCGGTGTGGATTTCAAGCTGTCCGGGACCCAAATAGTGATTTTTAGCAGTCTGGGTCCGGAATTGCGATTTCAGGTGGGACAGCCGAAAAATCACGAGTTTCGGGCAGTTCTGGGCCAGAACAGTGATTTTATTCGACCGGGGGCAGAATCGCCATTTTTGGCTGTCCGACGGGCCGGTGTCGATTTCAGGCTGTCCGGGACCCAAATAGGGATTTTCAGCAGTCTGGGTCCGAAACTGCGATTTCTGGCGGGGCTGTCGAAAAATCACGAGTTTCGGGCAATCCTGGGCCAGAACTGTGATTTTCGTCGATCGGGGGCAGAATCGCCATTTTTTGGCTGTCCGACGGGCCGGTGTGGATTTCAAGCTGTCCGGGACCCAAATAGTGATTTTCAGCAGTCTGGGTCCGAAACTGCGATTTCAGGTGGGACAGCCGAAAAATCACGAGTTTCCGGGCAGTTCTGGGCCAGAACAGTGATTTTATTCGACCGGGGGCAGAATCGTCATTTTTGGCTGGCCGACGGGTCGGTGTCGATTTCAGGCTGTCCGGGACCCAAATAGGGATTATCAGCAGTCTGGGTCCGAAACTGCGATTTCAGGCGGGGCTGTCGAAAAATCACGAGTTTCGGGCAGTCCTGGGCCAGAACTGTGATTTTCGTCGATCGGGGGCAGAATCGCCATTTTTTGGCTGCCCGGCGGGCCGGTGTGGATTTCAAGCTGTCCGGACCCAAATAGTGATTTTCAGCAGTCTGGGTCCGAAACTGCGATTTCAGGTGGGACAGCCGAAAAATCACGAGTTTCCGGGCAGTTCTGGGCCAGAACAGTGATTTTATTCGACCGGGGGCAGAATCGTCATTTTTGGCTGTCCGACGGGTCGGTGTCGATTTCAGGCTGTCCGGGACCCAAATAGGGATTTTCAGCAGTCTGGGTCCGAAACTGCGATTTCTGGCGGGGCTGTCGAAGAATCACGAGTTTCGGGCAGTCCTGGGCCAGAACTGTGATTTTCGTCGATCGGGGGCTGAATCGCCATTTTTTGGCTGTCCGGCGGGCCGGTGTGGATTTCAAGCTGTCCGGGACCCAAATAGTGATTTTCAGCAGTCTGGGTCCGAAACTGCGATTTCAGGTGGGACAGCCGAAAAATCACGAGTTTCCGGGCAGTTCTGGGCCAGAACAGTGATTTTATTCGACCGGGGGCAGAATCGTCATTTTTGGCTGTCCGACGGGTCGGTGTCGATTTCAGGCTGTCCGGGACCCAAATAGGGATTTTCAGCAGTCTGGGTCCGAAACTGCGATTTCTGGCGGGGCTGTCGAAAAATCACGAGTTTCGGGCAGTCCTGGGCCAGAACTGTGATTTTCATCGATCGGGGGCTGAATCGCCATTTTTTGGCTGTCCGACGGGCCGGTGTGGATTTCAAGCTGTCCGGGTCCCAAATAGTGATTTTCAGCAGTCTGGGTCCGAAATTGCGATTTCAGGTGGGACAGCCGAAAAATCACGAGTTTCGGGCAGTTCTGGGCCAGAACAGTGATTTTACCCGACTGGGGGAAGAATCGTCATTTTTGGCTGTGCGACGGGCCGGTGTCAATTTCAGGCTGTCCGGGACCCAAATAGGGATTTTCAGCAGTCTGGGTCGGAAACTGCGATTTCTGGCGGGGCTGTCGAAAAATCACGAGTTTCGGGCAGTCCTGGGCCAGAACTGTGATTTTCGTCGATCGGGGGCAGAATCGCCATTTTTTGGCTGTCCGGCGGGCCGGTGTGGATTTCAAGCTGTCCGGGACCCAAATAGTGATTTTCAGCAGTCTGGGTCCGAAACTGCGATTTCAGGTGGGACAGCCGAAAAATCACGAGTTTCGGGCAGTTCTGGGCCAGAACAGGGATTTTATTCGACCGGGGGCAGAATCGTCATTTTTGGCTGTCCGACGGGCCGGTGTCGATTTCAGGCTGTCCGGGACCCAAATAGGGATTTTCAGCAGTCTGGGTCCGAAACTGCGATTTCTGGCGGGGCTGTCGAAAAATCACGAGTTTCGGGCAGTCCTGGGCCAGAACTGTGATTTTCGTCGATAGGGGGCAGAATCGTCATTTTTGGCTGTCCGACGGGCCGGTGTGGATTTCAAGCTGTCCGGGTCCCAAATAGTGATTTTCAGCAGTCTGGGTCCGGAACTGCGATTTCAGGTGGGACAGCCGAAAAATCACGAGTTTCCGGGCAGTTCTGGGCCAGAACAGTGATTTTATTCGACCGGGGGCAGAATCGTCATTTTTGGCTGTCCGACGGGTCGGTGTCGATTTCAGGCTGTCCGGGACCCAAATAGGGATTTTCAGCAGTCTGGGTCCGAAACTGCGATTTCTGGCGGGGCTGTCGAAGAATCACGAGTTTCGGGCAGTCCTGGGCCAGAATTGTGATTTTCGTCGATCGGGGGCAGAATCGTCATTTTTGGCTGTCCGACGGGCCGGTGTGGATTTCAAGCTGTCCGGGACCCAAATAGTGATTTTCAGCAGTCTGGGTCCGAAACTGCGATTTCAGGTGGGACAGCCGAAAAATCACGAGTTTTCGGGCAGTTCTGGGCCAGAACAGTGATTTTACTCGACTGGGGGCAGAATCGTCATTTTTGGCTGTGCGACGGGCCGGTGTCGATTTCAGGCTGTCCGGGACCCAAATAGGGATTTTCAGCAGTCTGGGTCCGAAACTGCGATTTCTGGCGGGGCTGTCGAAAAATCACGAGTTTCGGGCAGTCCTGGGCCAGAACTGTGATTTTCGTCGATAGGGGGCAGAATCGTCATTTTTGGCTGTCCGACGGGCCGGTGTGGATTTCAAGCTGTCCGGGTCCCAAATAGTGATTTTCAGCAGTCTGGGTCCGGAACTGCGATTTCAGGTGGGACAGCCAAAAAATCACGAGTTTCGGGCAGTTCTGGGCCAGAACAGTGATTTTATTCGACCGGGGGCAGAATCGCCATTTTTGGCTGTCCGACGGGCCGGTGTCGATTTCAGGCTGTCCGGGACCCAAATAGGGATTTTCAGCAGTCTGGGTCCGAAACTGCGATTTCTGGCGGGGCTGTCGAAAAATCACGAGTTTCGGGCAGTCCTGGGCCAGAACTGTGATTTTCGTCGATAGGGGGCAGAATCGTCATTTTTGGCTGTCCGACGGGCCGGTGTGGATTTCAAGCTGTCCGGGACCCAAATAGTGATTTTTAGCAGTCTGGGTCCGGAATTGCGATTTCAGGTGGGACAGCCGAAAAATCACGAGTTTCGGGCAGTTCTGGGCCAGAACAGTGATTTTATTCGACCGGGGGCAGAATCGCCATTTTTGGCTGTCCGACGGGCCGGTGTCGATTTCAGGCTGTCCGGGACCCAAATAGGGATTTTCAGCAGTCTGGGTCCGAAACTGCGATTTCTGGCGGGGCTGTCGAAAAATCACGAGTTTCGGGCAATCCTGGGCCAGAACTGTGATTTTCGTCGATCGGGGGCAGAATCGCCATTTTTTGGCTGTCCGACGGGCCGGTGTGGATTTCAAGCTGTCCGGGACCCAAATAGGGATTTTCAGCAGTCTGGGTCCGAAACTGCGATTTCTGGCGGGGCTGTCGAAAAATCACGAGTTTCGGGCAGTCCTGGGCCAGAACTGTGATTTTCGTCGATCGGGGGCTGAATCGCCATTTTTTGGCTGTCCGGCGGGCCGGTGTGGATTTCAAGCTGTCCAGGACCCAAATAGTGATTTTCAGCAGTCTGGGTCCGAAACTGCGATTTCAGGTGGGACAGCCGAAAAATCACGAGTTTTCGGGCAGTTCAGGGCCAGAACAGTGATTTTACTCGACTGGGGGCAGAATCGTCATTTTTGGCTGTGCGACGGGCCGGTGTCGATTTCAGGCTGTCCGGGACCCAAATAGGGATTTTCAGCAGTCTGGGTCCGAAACTGCGATTTCTGGCGGGGCTGTCGAAAAATCACGAGTTTCGGGCAGTCCTGGGCCAGAACTGTGATTTTCGTCGATAGGGGGCAGAATCGTCATTTTTGGCTGTCCGACGGGCCGGTGTGGATTTCAAGCTGTCCGGGTCCCAAACAGTGATTTTCAGCAGTCTGGGTCCGGAACTGCGATTTCAGGTGGGACAGCCAAAAAATCACGAGTTTCGGGCAGTTCTGGGCCAGAACAGTGATTTTATTCGACCGGGGGCAGAATCGCCATTTTTGGCTGTCCGACGGGCCGGTGTCGATTTCAGGCTGTCCGGGACCCAAATAGGGATTTTCAGCAGTCTGGGTCCGAAACTGCGATTTCTGGCGGGGCTGTCGAAAAATCACGAGTTTCGGGCAGTCCTGGGCCAGAACTGTGATTTTCGTCGATAGGGGGCAGAATCGTCATTTTTGGCTGTCCGACGGGCCGGTGTGGATTTCAAGCTGTCCGGGTCCCAAATAGTGATTTTCAGCAGTCTGGGTCCGGAACTGCGATTTCAGGTGGGACAGCCAAAAAATCACGAGTTTCGGGCAGTTCTGGGCCAGAACAGTGATTTTATTCGACCGGGGGCAGAATCGCCATTTTTGGCTGTCCGACGGGCCGGTGTCGATTTCAGGCTGTCCGGGACCCAAATAGGGATTTTCAGCAGTCTGGGTCCGAAACTGCGATTTCTGGCGGGGCTGTCGAAAAATCACGAGTTTCGGGCAGTCCTGGGCCAGAACTGTGATTTTCGTCGATAGGGGGCAGAATCGTCATTTTTGGCTGTCCGACGGGCCGGTGTGGATTTCAAGCTGTCCGGGTCCCAAATAGTGATTTTCAGCAGTCTGGGTCCGGAACTGCGATTTCAGGTGGGACAGCCAAAAAATCACGAGTTTCGGGCAGTTCTGGGCCAGAACAGTGATTTTACTCCACGGGGGGCAGAATCGTCATTTTTGGCTGTGCGACGGGCCGGTGTCAATTTCAGGCTGTCCGGGACCCAAATAGGGATTTTCAGCAGTCTGGGTCCGAAACTGCGATTTCTGGCGGGGCTGTCGAAAAATCACGAGTTTCGGGCAGTCCTGGGCCAGAACTGTGATTTTCGTCGATAGGGGGCAGAATCGTCATTTTTGGCTGTCCGACGGGCCGGTGTGGATTTCAAGCTGTCCGGGTCCCAAATAGTGATTTTCAGCAGTCTGGGTCCGGAACTGCGATTTCAGGTGGGACAGCCAAAAAATCACGAGTTTCGGGCAGTTCTGGGCCAGAACAGTGATTTTACTCCACGGGGGGCAGAATCGTCATTTTTGGCTGTGCGACGGGCCGGTGTCAATTTCAGGCTGTCCGGGACCCAAATAGGGATTTTCAGCAGTCTGGGTCCGAAACTGCGATTTCTGGCGGGGCTGTCGAAAAATCACGAGTTTCGGGCAGTCCTGGGCCAGAACTGTGATTTTCGTCGATCGGGGGCAGAATCGTCATTTTTTGGCTGTCCGACGGGCCGGTGTGGATTTCAAGCTGTCCGGGACCCAAATAGTGATTTTCAGCAGTCTGGGTCCGAAACTGCGATTTCAGGTGGGACAGCCGAAAAATCACGAGTTTCCGGGCAGTTCTGGGCCAGAACTGTGATTTTATTCGACCGGGGGCAGAATCGCCATTTTTGGCTGTCTGACGGGCCGGTGTCGATTTCAGGCTGTCCGGGACCCAAATAGGGATTTTCAGCAGTCTGGGTCCGAAACTGCGATTTCTGGCGGGGCTGTCGAAAAATCACGAGTTTCGGGCAGTCCTGGGCCAGAACTGTGATTTTCGTCGATAGGGGGCAGAATCGTCATTTTTGGCTGTCCGACGGGCCGGTGTGGATTTCAAGCTGTCCGGGTCCCAAATAGTGATTTTCAGCAGTCTGGGTCCGAAACTGCGATTTCAGGTGGGACAGCCGAAAAATCACGAGTTTCCGGGCAGTTCTGGGCCAGAACTGTGATTTTATTCGACCGGGGGCAGAATCGCCATTTTTGGCTGTCTGACGGGCCGGTGTCGATTTCAGGCTGTCCGGGACCCAAATAGGGATTTTCAGCAGTCTGGGTCCGAAACTGCGATTTCTGGCGGGGCTGTCGAAAAATCACGAGTTTCGGGCAGTCCTGGGCCAGAACTGTGATTTTCGTCGATAGGGGGCAGAATCGTCATTTTTGGCTGTCCGACGGGCCGGTGTGGATTTCAAGCTGTCCGGGTCCCAAATAGTGATTTTCAGCAGTCTGGGTCCGGAACTGCGATTTCAGGTGGGACAGCCAAAAAATCACGAGTTTCGGGCAGTTCTGGGCCAGAACAGTGATTTTACTCGACGGGGGGCAGAATCGTCATTTTTGGCTGTGCGACGGGCCGGTGTCAATTTCAGGCTGTCCGGGACCCAAATAGGGATTTTCAGCAGTCTGGGTCCGAAACTGCGATTTCTGGCGGGGCTGTCGAAAAATCACGAGTTTCGGGCAGTCCTGGGCCAGAACTGTGATTTTCGTCGATCGGGGGCAGAATCGTCATTTTTTGGCTGTCCGACGGGCCGGTGTGGATTTCAAGCTGTCCGGGACCCAAATAGTGATTTTTAGCAGTCTGGGTCCGGAACTGCGATTTCAGGTGGGACAGCCGAAAAATCACGAGTTTCGGGCAGTTCTGGGCCAGAACAGTGATTTTATTCGACCGGGGGCAGAATCGCCATTTTTGGCTGTCCGACGGGCCGGTGTCGATTTCAGGCTGTCCGGGACCCAAATAGGGATTTTCAGCAGTCTGGGTCCGAAACTGCGATTTCTGGCGGGGCTGTCGAAAAATCACGAGTTTCGGGCAGTCCTGGGCCAGAACTGTGATTTTCGTCGATCGGGGGCAGAATCGCCATTTTTTGGCTGTCCGACGGGCCGGTGTGGATTTCAAGCTGTCCGGGTCCCAAATAGTGATTTTCAGCAGTCTGGGTCCGAAACTGCGATTTCAGGTGGGACAGCCGAAAAATCACGAGTTTCGGGCAGTTCTGGGCCAGAACAGTGATTTTATTCGACCGGGGGCAGAATCGTCATTTTTGGCTGTCCGACGGGCCGGTGTCGATTTCAGGCTGTCCGGGACCCAAATAGGGATTTTCAGCAGTCTGGGTCCGAAACTGCGATTTCTGGCGGGGCTGTCGAAAAATCACGAGTTTCGGGCAGTCCTGGGCCAGAACTGTGATTTTCGTCGATCGGGGGCAGAATCGCCATATTTTTGCTGTCCGACGGGCCGGTGTGGATTTCAAGCTGTCCGGGACCCAAATAGTGATTTTCAGCAGTCTGGGTCCGAAACTGCGATTTCTGGCGGGGCTGTCGAAAAATCACGAGTTTCGGGCAATCCTGGGCCAGAACTGTGATTTTCGTCGATCGGGGGCAGAATCGCCATTTTTTGGCTGTCCGACGGGCCGGTGTGGATTTCAAGCTGTCCGGGACCCAAATAGTGATTTTCAGCAGTCTGGGTCCGAAACTGCGATTTCAGGTGGGACAGCCGAAAAATCACGAGTTTTCGGGCAGTTCTGGGCCAGAACAGTGATTTTACTCGACCGGGGGCAGAATCGCCATTTTTGGCTGTCCGACGGGCCGGTGTCGATTTCAGGCTGTCCGGGACCCAAATAGGGATTTTCAGCAGTCTGGGTCCGAAACTGCGATTTCTGGCGGGGCTGTCGAAAAATCACGAGTTTCGGGCAGTCCTGGGCCAGAACTGTGATTTTCGTCGATAGGGGGCAGAATCGTCATTTTTGGCTGTCCGACGGGCCGGTGTGGATTTCAAGCTGTCCGGGTCCCAAATAGTGATTTTCAGCAGTCTGGGTCCGGAACTGCGATTTCAGGTGGGACAGCCAAAAAATCACGAGTTTCGGGCAGTTCTGGGCCAGAACAGTGATTTTATTCGACCGGGGGCAGAATCGCCATTTTTGGCTGTCCGACGGGCCGGTGTCGATTTCAGGCTGTCCGGGACCCAAATAGGGATTTTCAGCAGTCTGGGTCCGAAACTGCGATTTCTGGCGGGGCTGTCGAAAAATCACGAGTTTCGGGCAGTCCTGGGCCAGAACTGTGATTTTCGTCGATAGGGGGCAGAATCGTCATTTTTGGCTGTCCGACGGGCCGGTGTGGATTTCAAGCTGTCCGGGTCCCAAATAGTGATTTTCAGCAGTCTGGGTCCGGAACTGCGATTTCAGGTGGGACAGCCAAAAAATCACGAGTTTCGGGCAGTTCTGGGCCAGAACAGTGATTTTACTCGACGGGGGGCAGAATCGTCATTTTTGGCTGTGCGACGGGCCGGTGTCAATTTCAGGCTGTCCGGGACCCAAATAGGGATTTTCAGCAGTCTGGGTCCGAAACTGCGATTTCTGGCGGGGCTGTCGAAAAATCACGAGTTTCGGGCAGTCCTGGGCCAGAACTGTGATTTTCGTCGATCGGGGGCAGAATCGTCATTTTTTGGCTGTCCGACGGGCCGGTGTGGATTTCAAGCTGTCCGGGACCCAAATAGTGATTTTCAGCAGTCTGGGTCCGAAACTGCGATTTCAGGTGGGACAGCCGAAAAATCACGAGTTTCCGGGCAGTTCTGGGCCAGAACTGTGATTTTATTCGACCGGGGGCAGAATCGCCATTTTTGGCTGTCTGACGGGCCGGTGTCGATTTCAGGCTGTCCGGGACCCAAATAGGGATTTTCAGCAGTCTGGGTCCGAAACTGCGATTTCTGGCGGGGCTGTCGAAAAATCACGAGTTTCGGGCAGTCCTGGGCCAGAACTGTGATTTTCGTCGATAGGGGGCAGAATCGTCATTTTTGGCTGTCCGACGGGCCGGTGTGGATTTCAAGCTGTCCGGGTCCCAAATAGTGATTTTCAGCAGTCTGGGTCCGGAACTGCGATTTCAGGTGGGACAGCCAAAAAATCACGAGTTTCGGGCAGTTCTGGGCCAGAACAGTGATTTTACTCGACGGGGGGCAGAATCGTCATTTTTGGCTGTGCGACGGGCCGGTGTCAATTTCAGGCTGTCCGGGACCCAAATAGGGATTTTCAGCAGTCTGGGTCCGAAACTGCGATTTCTGGCGGGGCTGTCGAAAAATCACGAGTTTCGGGCAGTCCTGGGCCAGAACTGTGATTTTCGTCGATCGGGGGCAGAATCGTCATTTTTTGGCTGTCCGACGGGCCGGTGTGGATTTCAAGCTGTCCGGGACCCAAATAGTGATTTTTAGCAGTCTGGGTCCGGAACTGCGATTTCAGGTGGGACAGCCGAAAAATCACGAGTTTCGGGCAGTTCTGGGCCAGAACAGTGATTTTATTCGACCGGGGGCAGAATCGCCATTTTTGGCTGTCCGACGGGCCGGTGTCGATTTCAGGCTGTCCGGGACCCAAATAGGGATTTTCAGCAGTCTGGGTCCGAAACTGCGATTTCTGGCGGGGCTGTCGAAAAATCACGAGTTTCGGGCAGTCCTGGGCCAGAACTGTGATTTTCGTCGATCGGGGGCAGAATCGCCATTTTTTGGCTGTCCGACGGGCCGGTGTGGATTTCAAGCTGTCCGGGTCCCAAATAGTGATTTTCAGCAGTCTGGGTCCGAAACTGCGATTTCAGGTGGGACAGCCGAAAAATCACGAGTTTCGGGCAGTTCTGGGCCAGAACAGTGATTTTATTCGACCGGGGGCAGAATCGTCATTTTTGGCTGTCCGACGGGCCGGTGTCGATTTCAGGCTGTCCGGGACCCAAATAGGGATTTTCAGCAGTCTGGGTCCGAAACTGCGATTTCTGGCGGGGCTGTCGAAAAATCACGAGTTTCGGGCAGTCCTGGGCCAGAACTGTGATTTTCGTCGATCGGGGGCAGAATCGCCATATTTTTGCTGTCCGACGGGCCGGTGTGGATTTCAAGCTGTCCGGGACCCAAATAGTGATTTTCAGCAGTCTGGGTCCGAAACTGCGATTTCTGGCGGGGCTGTCGAAAAATCACGAGTTTCGGGCAATCCTGGGCCAGAACTGTGATTTTCGTCGATCGGGGGCAGAATCGCCATTTTTTGGCTGTCCGACGGGCCGGTGTGGATTTCAAGCTGTCCGGGACCCAAATAGTGATTTTCAGCAGTCTGGGTCCGAAACTGCGATTTCAGGTGGGACAGCCGAAAAATCACGAGTTTTCGGGCAGTTCTGGGCCAGAACAGTGATTTTACTCGACCGGGGGCAGAATCGCCATTTTTGGCTGTCCGACGGGCCGGTGTCGATTTCAGGCTGTCCGGGACCCAAATAGGGATTTTCAGCAGTCTGGGTCCGAAACTGCGATTTCTGGCGGGGCTGTCGAAAAATCACGAGTTTCGGGCAGTCCTGGGCCAGAACTGTGATTTTCGTCGATAGGGGGCAGAATCGTCATTTTTGGCTGTCCGACGGGCCGGTGTGGATTTCAAGCTGTCCGGGTCCCAAATAGTGATTTTCAGCAGTCTGGGTCCGGAACTGCGATTTCAGGTGGGACAGCCAAAAAATCACGAGTTTCGGGCAGTTCTGGGCCAGAACAGTGATTTTATTCGACCGGGGGCAGAATCGCCATTTTTGGCTGTCCGACGGGCCGGTGTCGATTTCAGGCTGTCCGGGACCCAAATAGGGATTTTCAGCAGTCTGGGTCCGAAACTGCGATTTCTGGCGGGGCTGTCGAAAAATCACGAGTTTCGGGCAGTCCTGGGCCAGAACTGTGATTTTCGTCGATAGGGGGCAGAATCGTCATTTTTGGCTGTCCGACGGGCCGGTGTGGATTTCAAGCTGTCCGGGTCCCAAATAGTGATTTTCAGCAGTCTGGGTCCGGAACTGCGATTTCAGGTGGGACAGCCAAAAAATCACGAGTTTCGGGCAGTTCTGGGCCAGAACAGTGATTTTACTCGACGGGGGGCAGAATCGTCATTTTTGGCTGTGCGACGGGCCGGTGTCAATTTCAGGCTGTCCGGGACCCAAATAGGGATTTTCAGCAGTCTGGGTCCGAAACTGCGATTTCTGGCGGGGCTGTCGAAAAATCACGAGTTTCGGGCAGTCCTGGGCCAGAACTGTGATTTTCGTCGATCGGGGGCAGAATCGTCATTTTTTGGCTGTCCGACGGGCCGGTGTGGATTTCAAGCTGTCCGGGACCCAAATAGTGATTTTCAGCAGTCTGGGTCCGAAACTGCGATTTCAGGTGGGACAGCCGAAAAATCACGAGTTTCCGGGCAGTTCTGGGCCAGAACTGTGATTTTATTCGACCGGGGGCAGAATCGCCATTTTTGGCTGTCTGACGGGCCGGTGTCGATTTCAGGCTGTCCGGGACCCAAATAGGGATTTTCAGCAGTCTGGGTCCGAAACTGCGATTTCTGGCGGGGCTGTCGAAAAATCACGAGTTTCGGGCAGTCCTGGGCCAGAACTGTGATTTTCGTCGATAGGGGGCAGAATCGTCATTTTTGGCTGTCCGACGGGCCGGTGTGGATTTCAAGCTGTCCGGGTCCCAAATAGTGATTTTCAGCAGTCTGGGTCCGGAACTGCGATTTCAGGTGGGACAGCCAAAAAATCACGAGTTTCGGGCAGTTCTGGGCCAGAACAGTGATTTTACTCGACGGGGGGCAGAATCGTCATTTTTGGCTGTGCGACGGGCCGGTGTCAATTTCAGGCTGTCCGGGACCCAAATAGGGATTTTCAGCAGTCTGGGTCCGAAACTGCGATTTCTGGCGGGGCTGTCGAAAAATCACGAGTTTCGGGCAGTCCTGGGCCAGAACTGTGATTTTCGTCGATCGGGGGCAGAATCGTCATTTTTTGGCTGTCCGACGGGCCGGTGTGGATTTCAAGCTGTCCGGGACCCAAATAGTGATTTTTAGCAGTCTGGGTCCGGAACTGCGATTTCAGGTGGGACAGCCGAAAAATCACGAGTTTCGGGCAGTTCTGGGCCAGAACAGTGATTTTATTCGACCGGGGGCAGAATCGCCATTTTTGGCTGTCCGACGGGCCGGTGTCGATTTCAGGCTGTCCGGGACCCAAATAGGGATTTTCAGCAGTCTGGGTCCGAAACTGCGATTTCTGGCGGGGCTGTCGAAAAATCACGAGTTTCGGGCAGTCCTGGGCCAGAACTGTGATTTTCGTCGATCGGGGGCAGAATCGCCATTTTTTGGCTGTCCGACGGGCCGGTGTGGATTTCAAGCTGTCCGGGTCCCAAATAGTGATTTTCAGCAGTCTGGGTCCGAAACTGCGATTTCAGGTGGGACAGCCGAAAAATCACGAGTTTCGGGCAGTTCTGGGCCAGAACAGTGATTTTATTCGACCGGGGGCAGAATCGTCATTTTTGGCTGTCCGACGGGCCGGTGTCGATTTCAGGCTGTCCGGGACCCAAATAGGGATTTTCAGCAGTCTGGGTCCGAAACTGCGATTTCTGGCGGGGCTGTCGAAAAATCACGAGTTTCGGGCAGTCCTGGGCCAGAACTGTGATTTTCGTCGATCGGGGGCAGAATCGCCATATTTTTGCTGTCCGACGGGCCGGTGTGGATTTCAAGCTGTCCGGGACCCAAATAGTGATTTTCAGCAGTCTGGGTCCGAAACTGCGATTTCTGGCGGGGCTGTCGAAAAATCACGAGTTTCGGGCAATCCTGGGCCAGAACTGTGATTTTCGTCGATCGGGGGCAGAATCGCCATTTTTTGGCTGTCCGACGGGCCGGTGTGGATTTCAAGCTGTCCGGGACCCAAATAGTGATTTTCAGCAGTCTGGGTCCGAAACTGCGATTTCAGGTGGGACAGCCGAAAAATCACGAGTTTTCGGGCAGTTCTGGGCCAGAACAGTGATTTTACTCGACCGGGGGCAGAATCGCCATTTTTGGCTGTCCGACGGGCCGGTGTCGATTTCAGGCTGTCCGGGACCCAAATAGGGATTTTCAGCAGTCTGGGTCCGAAACTGCGATTTCTGGCGGGGCTGTCGAAAAATCACGAGTTTCGGGCAGTCCTGGGCCAGAACTGTGATTTTCGTCGATAGGGGGCAGAATCGTCATTTTTGGCTGTCCGACGGGCCGGTGTGGATTTCAAGCTGTCCGGGTCCCAAATAGTGATTTTCAGCAGTCTGGGTCCGGAACTGCGATTTCAGGTGGGACAGCCAAAAAATCACGAGTTTCGGGCAGTTCTGGGCCAGAACAGTGATTTTATTCGACCGGGGGCAGAATCGCCATTTTTGGCTGTCCGACGGGCCGGTGTCGATTTCAGGCTGTCCGGGACCCAAATAGGGATTTTCAGCAGTCTGGGTCCGAAACTGCGATTTCTGGCGGGGCTGTCGAAAAATCACGAGTTTCGGGCAATCCTGGGCCAGAACTGTGATTTTCGTCGATCGGGGGCAGAATCGCCATTTTTTGGCTGTCCGACGGGCCGGTGTGGATTTCAAGCTGTCCGGGACCCAAATAGTGATTTTCAGCAGTCTGGGTCCGAAACTGCGATTTCAGGTGGGACAGCCGAAAAATCACGAGTTTTCGGGCAGTTCTGGGCCAGAACAGTGATTTTACTCGACTGGGGGCAGAATCGCCATTTTTGGCTGTCCGACGGGCCGGTGTCGATTTCAGGCTGTCCGGGACCCAAATAGGGATTTTCAGCAGTCTGGGTCCGAAACTGCGATTTCTGGCGGGGCTGTCGAAAAATCACGAGTTTCGGGCAGTCCTGGGCCAGAACTGTGATTTTCGTCGATCGGGGGCAGAATCGCCATTTTTTGGCTGTCCGACGGGCCGGTGTGGATTTCAAGCTGTCCGGGTCCCAAATAGTGATTTTCAGCAGTCTGGGTCCGAAACTGCGATTTCAGGTGGGACAGCCGAAAAATCACGAGTTTCGGGCAGTTCTGGGCCAGAACAGTGATTTTATTCGACCGGGGGCAGAATCGTCATTTTTGGCTGTCCGACGGGCCGGTGTCGATTTCAGGCTGTCCGGGACCCAAATAGGGATTTTCAGCAGTCTGGGTCCGAAACTGCGATTTCTGGCGGGGCTGTCGAAAAATCACGAGTTTCGGGCAGTCCTGGGCCAGAACTGTGATTTTCGTCGATCGGGGGCAGAATCGCCATATTTTTGCTGTCCGACGGGCCGGTGTGGATTTCAAGCTGTCCGGGACCCAAATAGTGATTTTCAGCAGTCTGGGTCCGAAACTGCGATTTCTGGCGGGGCTGTCGAAAAATCACGAGTTTCGGGCAATCCTGGGCCAGAACTGTGATTTTCGTCGATCGGGGGCAGAATCGCCATTTTTTGGCTGTCCGACGGGCCGGTGTGGATTTCAAGCTGTCCGGGACCCAAATAGTGATTTTCAGCAGTCTGGGTCCGAAACTGCGATTTCAGGTGGGACAGCCGAAAAATCACGAGTATTCGGGCAGTTCTGGGCCAGAACAGTGATTTTACTCGACCGGGGGCAGAATCGCCATTTTTGGCTGTCCGACGGGCCGGTGTCGATTTCAGGCTGTCCGGGACCCAAATAGGGATTTTCAGCAGTCTGGGTCCGAAACTGCGATTTCTGGCGGGGCTGTCGAAAAATCACGAGTTTCGGGCAGTCCTGGGCCAGAACTGTGATTTTCGTCGATAGGGGGCAGAATCGTCATTTTTGGCTGTCCGACGGGCCGGTGTGGATTTCAAGCTGTCCGGGTCCCAAATAGTGATTTTCAGCAGTCTGGGTCCGGAACTGCGATTTCAGGTGGGACAGCCAAAAAATCACGAGTTTCGGGCAGTTCTGGGCCAGAACAGTGATTTTATTCGACCGGGGGCAGAATCGCCATTTTTGGCTGTCCGACGGGCCGGTGTCGATTTCAGGCTGTCCGGGACCCAAATAGGGATTTTCAGCAGTCTGGGTCCGAAACTGCGATTTCTGGCGGGGCTGTCGAAAAATCACGAGTTTCGGGCAATCCTGGGCCAGAACTGTGATTTTCGTCGATCGGGGGCAGAATCGCCATTTTTTGGCTGTCCGACGGGCCGGTGTGGATTTCAAGCTGTCCGGGACCCAAATAGTGATTTTCAGCAGTCTGGGTCCGAAACTGCGATTTCAGGTGGGACAGCCGAAAAATCACGAGTTTTCGGGCAGTTCTGGGCCAGAACAGTGATTTTACTCGACTGGGGGCAGAATCGCCATTTTTGGCTGTCCGACGGGCCGGTGTCGATTTCAGGCTGTCCGGGACCCAAATAGGGATTTTCAGCAGTCTGGGTCCGAAACTGCGATTTCTGGCGGGGCTGTCGAAAAATCACGAGTTTCGGGCAGTCCTGGGCCAGAACTGTGATTTTCGTCGATCGGGGGCAGAATCGCCATTTTTTGGCTGTCCGACGGGCCGGTGTGGATTTCAAGCTGTCCGGGTCCCAAATAGTGATTTTCAGCAGTCTGGGTCCGAAACTGCGATTTCAGGTGGGACAGCCGAAAAATCACGAGTTTCGGGCAGTTCTGGGCCAGAACAGTGATTTTATTCGACCGGGGGCAGAATCGTCATTTTTGGCTGTCCGACGGGCCGGTGTCAATTTCAGGCTGTCCGGGACCCAAATAGGGATTTTCAGCAGTCTGGGTCCGAAACTGCGATTTCTGGCGGGGCTGTCGAAAAATCATGAGTTTCGGGCAGTCCTGGGCCAGAACTGTGATTTTCGTCGATCGGGGGCAGAATCGCCATATTTTTGCTGTCCGACGGGCCGGTGTGGATTTCAAGCTGTCCGGGACCCAAATAGTGATTTTCAGCAGTCTGGGTCCGAAACTGCGATTTCTGGCGGGGCTGTCGAAAAATCACGAGTTTCGGGCAATCCTGGGCCAGAACTGTGATTTTCGTCGATCGGGGGCAGAATCGCCATTTTTTGGCTGTCCGACGGGCCGGTGTGGATTTCAAGCTGTCCGGGACCCAAATAGTGATTTTCAGCAGTCTGGGTCCGAAACTGCGATTTCAGGTGGGACAGCCGAAAAATCACGAGTTTTCGGGCAGTTCTGGGCCAGAACAGTGATTTTACTCGACCGGGGGCAGAATCGCCATTTTTGGCTGTCCGACGGGCCGGTGTCGATTTCAGGCTGTCCGGGACCCAAATAGGGATTTTCAGCAGTCTGGGTCCGAAACTGCGATTTCTGGCGGGGCTGTCGAAAAATCACGAGTTTCGGGCAATCCTGGGCCAGAACTGTGATTTTCGTCGATCGGGGGCAGAATCGCCATTTTTTGGCTGTCCGACGGGCCGGTGTGGATTTCAAGCTGTCCGGGACCCAAATAGTGATTTTCAGCAGTCTGGGTCCGAAACTGCGATTTCAGGTGGGACAGCCGAAAAATCACGAGTTTTCGGGCAGTTCTGGGCCAGAACAGTGATTTTACTCGACTGGGGGCAGAATCGCCATTTTTGGCTGTCCGACGGGCCGGTGTCGATTTCAGGCTGTCCGGGACCCAAATAGGGATTTTCAGCAGTCTGGGTCCGAAACTGCGATTTCTGGCGGGGCTGTCGAAAAATCACGAGTTTCGGGCTGTCCTGGGCCAGAACTGTGATTTTCGTCGATCGGGGGCAGAATCGTCATTTTTGGCTGTCCGACGGGCCGGTGTGGATTTCAAGCTGTCCGGGTCCCAAATAGTGATTTTCAGCAGTCTGGGTCCGGAACTGCGATTTCAGGTGGGACAGCCGAAAAATCACGAGTTTCGGGCAGTTCTGGGCCAGAACAGTGATTTTATTCGACCGGGGGCAGAATCGCCATTTTTGGCTGTCCGACGGGCCGGTGTCGATTTCAGGCTGTCCGGGACCCAAATAGGGATTTTCAGCAGTCTGGGTCCGAAACTGCGATTTCTGGCGGGGCTGTCGAAAAATCACGAGTTTCGGGCAGTCCTGGGCCAGAACTGTGATTTTCGTCGATCGGGGGCAGAATCGTCATTTTTTGGCTGTCCGACGGGCCGGTGTGGATTTCAAGCTGTCCGGGACCCAAATAGTGATTTTTAGCAGTCTGGGTCCGGAACTGCGATTTCAGGTGGGACAGCCGAAAAATCACGAGTTTCGGGCAGTTCTGGGCCAGAACAGTGATTTTATTCGACCGGGGGCAGAATCGCCATTTTTGGCTGTCCGACGGGCCGGTGTCGATTTCAGGCTGTCCGGGACCCAAATAGGGATTTTCAGCAGTCTGGGTCCGAAACTGCGATTTCTGGCGGGGCTGTCGAAAAATCACGAGTTTCGGGCAGTCCTGGGCCAGAACTGTGATTTTCGTCGATCGGGGGCAGAATCGCCATATTTTTGCTGTCCGACGGGCCGGTGTGGATTTCAAGCTGTCCGGGACCCAAATAGTGATTTTCAGCAGTCTGGGTCCGAAACTGCGATTTCTGGCGGGGCTGTCGAAAAATCACGAGTTTCGGGCAATCCTGGGCCAGAACTGTGATTTTCGTCGATCGGGGGCAGAATCGCCATTTTTTGGCTGTCCGACGGGCCGGTGTGGATTTCAAGCTGTCCGGGACCCAAATAGTGATTTTCAGCAGTCTGGGTCCGAAACTGCGATTTCAGGTGGGACAGCCGAAAAATCACGAGTTTCCGGGCAGTTCTGGGCCAGAACAGTGATTTTACTCGACTGGGGGCAGAATCGCCATTTTTGGCTGTCCGACGGGCCGGTGTCGATTTCAGGCTGTCCGGGACCCAAATAGGGATTTTCAGCAGTCTGGGTCCGAAACTGCGATTTCTGGCGGGGCTGTCGAAAAATCACAAGTTTCGGGCAGTCCTGGGCCAGAACTGTGATTTTCGTCGATCGGGGGCAGAATCGTCATTTTTTGGCTGTCCGACGGGCCGGTGTGGATTTCAAGCTGTCCGGGACCCAAATAGTGATTTTCAGCAGTCTGGGTCCGAAACTGCGATTTCAGGTGGGACAGCCGAAAAATCACGAGTTTCGGGCAGTTCTGGGCCAGAACAGTGATTTTATTCGACCGGGGGCAGAATCGCCATTTTTGGCTGTCCGACGGGCCGGTGTCGATTTCAGGCTGTCCGGGACCCAAATAGGGATTTTCAGCAGTCTGGGTCCGAAACTGCGATTTCTGGCGGGGCTGTCGAAAAATCACGAGTTTCGGGCAGTCCTGGGCCAGAACTGTGATTTTCGTCGATAGGGGGCAGAATCGTCATTTTTGGCTGTCCGACGGGCCGGTGTGGATTTCAAGCTGTCCGGGTCCCAAATAGTGATTTTCAGCAGTCTGGGTCCGGAACTGCGATTTCAGGTGGGACAGCCAAAAAATCACGAGTTTCGGGCAGTTCTGGGCCAGAACAGTGATTTTATTCGACCGGGGGCAGAATCGCCATTTTTGGCTGTCCGACGGGCCGGTGTCGATTTCAGGCTGTCCGGGACCCAAATAGGGATTTTCAGCAGTCTGGGTCCGAAACTGCGATTTCTGGCGGGGCTGTCGAAAAATCACGAGTTTCGGGCAGTCCTGGGCCAGAACTGTGATTTTCGTCGATAGGGGGCAGAATCGTCATTTTTGGCTGTCCGACGGGCCGGTGTGGATTTCAAGCTGTCCGGGTCCCAAATAGTGATTTTCAGCAGTCTGGGTCCGGAACTGCGATTTCAGGTGGGACAGCCAAAAAATCACGAGTTTCGGGCAGTTCTGGGCCAGAACAGTGATTTTATTCGACCGGGGGCAGAATCGCCATTTTTGGCTGTCCGACGGGCCGGTGTCGATTTCAGGCTGTCCGGGACCCAAATAGGGATTTTCAGCAGTCTGGGTCCGAAACTGCGATTTCTGGCGGGGCTGTCGAAAAATCACGAGTTTCGGGCAATCCTGGGCCAGAACTGTGATTTTCGTCGATCGGGGGCAGAATCGCCATTTTTTGGCTGTCCGACGGGCCGGTGTGGATTTCAAGCTGTCCGGGACCCAAATAGTGATTTTCAGCAGTCTGGGTCCGAAACTGCGATTTCAGGTGGGACAGCCGAAAAATCACGAGTTTTCGGGCAGTTCTGGGCCAGAACAGTGATTTTACTCGACTGGGGGCAGAATCGCCATTTTTGGCTGTCCGACGGGCCGGTGTCGATTTCAGGCTGTCCGGGACCCAAATAGGGATTTTCAGCAGTCTGGGTCCGAAACTGCGATTTCTGGCGGGGCTGTCGAAAAATCACGAGTTTCGGGCTGTCCTGGGCCAGAACTGTGATTTTCGTCGATCGGGGGCAGAATCGTCATTTTTGGCTGTCCGACGGGCCGGTGTGGATTTCAAGCTGTCCGGGTCCCAAATAGTGATTTTCAGCAGTCTGGGTCCGGAACTGCGATTTCAGGTGGGACAGCCGAAAAATCACGAGTTTCGGGCAGTTCTGGGCCAGAACAGTGATTTTATTCGACCGGGGGCAGAATCGCCATTTTTGGCTGTCCGACGGGCCGGTGTCGATTTCAGGCTGTCCGGGACCCAAATAGGGATTTTCAGCAGTCTGGGTCCGAAACTGCGATTTCTGGCGGGGCTGTCGAAAAATCACGAGTTTCGGGCAGTCCTGGGCCAGAACTGTGATTTTCGTCGATCGGGGGCAGAATCGTCATTTTTTGGCTGTCCGACGGGCCGGTGTGGATTTCAAGCTGTCCGGGACCCAAATAGTGATTTTTAGCAGTCTGGGTCCGGAACTGCGATTTCAGGTGGGACAGCCGAAAAATCACGAGTTTCGGGCAGTTCTGGGCCAGAACAGTGATTTTATTCGACCGGGGGCAGAATCGCCATTTTTGGCTGTCCGACGGGCCGGTGTCGATTTCAGGCTGTCCGGGACCCAAATAGGGATTTTCAGCAGTCTGGGTCCGAAACTGCGATTTCTGGCGGGGCTGTCGAAAAATCACGAGTTTCGGGCAGTCCTGGGCCAGAACTGTGATTTTCGTCGATCGGGGGCAGAATCGCCATATTTTTGCTGTCCGACGGGCCGGTGTGGATTTCAAGCTGTCCGGGACCCAAATAGTGATTTTCAGCAGTCTGGGTCCGAAACTGCGATTTCTGGCGGGGCTGTCGAAAAATCACGAGTTTCGGGCAATCCTGGGCCAGAACTGTGATTTTCGTCGATCGGGGGCAGAATCGCCATTTTTTGGCTGTCCGACGGGCCGGTGTGGATTTCAAGCTGTCCGGGACCCAAATAGTGATTTTCAGCAGTCTGGGTCCGAAACTGCAATTTCAGGTGGGACAGCCGAAAAATCACGAGTTTCCGGGCAGTTCTGGGCCAGAACAGTGATTTTACTCGACTGGGGGCAGAATCGCCATTTTTGGCTGTCCGACGGGCCGGTGTCGATTTCAGGCTGTCCGGGACCCAAATAGGGATTTTCAGCAGTCTGGGTCCGAAACTGCGATTTCTGGCGGGGCTGTCGAAAAATCACGAGTTTCGGGCTGTCCTGGGCCAGAACTGTGATTTTCGTCGATCGGGGGCAGAATCGTCATTTTTGGCTGTCCGACGGGCCGGTGTGGATTTCAAGCTGTCCGGGTCCCAAATAGTGATTTTCAGCAGTCTGGTTCCGGAACTGCGATTTCAGGTGGGACAGCCGAAAAATCACGAGTTTCGGGCAGTTCTGGGCCAGAACAGTGATTTTATTCGACCGGGGGCAGAATCGCCATTTTTGGCTGTCCGACGGGCCGGTGTCGATTTCAGGCTGTCCGGGACCCAAATAGGGATTTTCAGCAGTCTGGGTCCGAAACTGCGATTTCTGGCGGGGCTGTCGAAAAATCACGAGTTTCGGGCAGTCCTGGGCCAGAACTGTGATTTTCGTCGATCGGGGGCAGAATCGTCATTTTTTGGCTGTCCGACGGGCCGGTGTGGATTTCAAGCTGTCCGGGACCCAAATAGTGATTTTTAGCAGTCTGGGTCCGGAACTGCGATTTCAGGTGGGACAGCCGAAAAATCACGAGTTTCGGGCAGTTCTGGGCCAGAACAGTGATTTTATTCGACCGGGGGCAGAATCGCCATTTTTGGCTGTCCGACGGGCCGGTGTCGATTTCAGGCTGTCCGGGACCCAAATAGGGATTTTCAGCAGTCTGGGTCCGAAACTGCGATTTCTGGCGGGGCTGTCGAAAAATCACGAGTTTCGGGCAGTCCTGGGCCAGAACTGTGATTTTCGTCGATCGGGGGCAGAATCGCCATATTTTTGCTGTCCGACGGGCCGGTGTGGATTTCAAGCTGTCCGGGACCCAAATAGTGATTTTCAGCAGTCTGGGTCCGAAACTGCGATTTCTGGCGGGGCTGTCGAAAAATCACGAGTTTCGGGCAATCCTGGGCCAGAACTGTGATTTTCGTCGATCGGGGGCAGAATCGCCATTTTTTGGCTGTCCGACGGGCCGGTGTGGATTTCAAGCTGTCCGGGACCCAAATAGTGATTTTCAGCAGTCTGGGTCCGAAACTGCGATTTCAGGTGGGACAGCCGAAAAATCACGAGTTTCCGGGCAGTTCTGGGCCAGAACAGTGATTTTACTCGACTGGGGGCAGAATCGCCATTTTTGGCTGTCCGACGGGCCGGTGTCGATTTCAGGCTGTCCGGGACCCAAATAGGGATTTTCAGCAGTCTGGGTCCGAAACTGCGATTTCTGGCGGGGCTGTCGAAAAATCACGAGTTTCGGGCTGTCCTGGGCCAGAACTGTGATTTTCGTCGATCGGGGGCAGAATCGTCATTTTTGGCTGTCCGACGGGCCGGTGTGGATTTCAAGCTGTCCGGGTCCCAAATAGTGATTTTCAGCAGTCTGGGTCCGGAACTGCGATTTCAGGTGGGACAGCCGAAAAATCACGAGTTTCGGGCAGTTCTGGGCCAGAACAGTGATTTTATTCGACCGGGGGCAGAATCGCCATTTTTGGCTGTCCGACGGGCCGGTGTCGATTTCAGGCTGTCCGGGACCCAAATAGGGATTTTCAGCAGTCTGGGTCCGAAACTGCGATTTCTGGCGGGGCTGTCGAAAAATCACGAGTTTCGGGCAGTCCTGGGCCAGAACTGTGATTTTCGTCGATCGGGGGCAGAATCGTCATTTTTTGGCTGTCCGACGGGCCGGTGTGGATTTCAAGCTGTCCGGGACCCAAATAGTGATTTTTAGCAGTCTGGGTCCGGAACTGCGATTTCAGGTGGGACAGCCGAAAAATCACGAGTTTCGGGCAGTTCTGGGCCAGAACAGTGATTTTATTCGACCGGGGGCAGAATCGCCATTTTTGGCTGTCCGACGGGCCGGTGTCGATTTCAGGCTGTCCGGGACCCAAATAGGGATTTTCAGCAGTCTGGGTCCGAAACTGCGATTTCTGGCGGGGCTGTCGAAAAATCACGAGTTTCGGGCAATCCTGGGCCAGAACTGTGATTTTCGTCGATCGGGGGCAGAATCGCCATTTTTTGGCTGTCCGACGGGCCGGTGTGGATTTCAAGCTGTCCGGGACCCAAATAGTGATTTTCAGCAGTCTGGGTCCGAAACTGCGATTTCAGGTGGGACAGCCGAAAAATCACGAGTTTCCGGGCAGTTCTGGGCCAGAACAGTGATTTTACTCGACTGGGGGCAGAATCGCCATTTTTGGCTGTCCGACGGGCCGGTGTCGATTTCAGGCTGTCCGGGACCCAAATAGGGATTTTCAGCAGTCTGGGTCCGAAACTGCGATTTCTGGCGGGGCTGTCGAAAAATCACGAGTTTCGGGCAGTCCTGGGCCAGAACTGTGATTTTCGTCGATCGGGGGCAGAATCGTCATTTTTTGGCTGTCCGACGGGCCGGTGTGGATTTCAAGCTGTCCGGGACCCAAATAGTGATTTTTAGCAGTCTGGGTCCGGAACTGCGATTTCAGGTGGGACAGCCGAAAAATCACGAGTTTCGGGCAGTTCTGGGCCAGAACAGTGATTTTATTCGACCGGGGGCAGAATCGCCATTTTTGGCTGTCCGACGGGCCGGTGTCGATTTCAGGCTGTCCGGGACCCAAATAGGGATTTTCAGCAGTCTGGGTCCGAAACTGCGATTTCTGGCGGGGCTGTCGAAAAATCACGAGTTTCGGGCAGTCCTGGGCCAGAACTGTGATTTTCGTCGATCGGGGGCAGAATCGCCATATTTTTGCTGTCCGACGGGCCGGTGTGGATTTCAAGCTGTCCGGGACCCAAATAGTGATTTTCAGCAGTCTGGGTCCGAAACTGCGATTTCTGGCGGGGCTGTCGAAAAATCACGAGTTTCGGGCAATCCTGGGCCAGAACTGTGATTTTCGTCGATCGGGGGCAGAATCGCCATTTTTTGGCTGTCCGACGGGCCGGTGTGGATTTCAAGCTGTCCGGGACCCAAATAGTGATTTTCAGCAGTCTGGGTCCGAAACTGCGATTTCAGGTGGGACAGCCGAAAAATCACGAGTTTCCGGGCAGTTCTGGGCCAGAACAGTGATTTTACTCGACTGGGGGCAGAATCGCCATTTTTGGCTGTCCGACGGGCCGGTGTCGATTTCAGGCTGTCCGGGACCCAAATAGGGATTTTCAGCAGTCTGGGTCCGAAACTGCGATTTCTGGCGGGGCTGTCGAAAAATCACGAGTTTCGGGCTGTCCTGGGCCAGAACTGTGATTTTCGTCGATCGGGGGCAGAATCGTCATTTTTGGCTGTCCGACGGGCCGGTGTGGATTTCAAGCTGTCCGGGTCCCAAATAGTGATTTTCAGCAGTCTGGGTCCGGAACTGCGATTTCAGGTGGGACAGCCGAAAAATCACGAGTTTCGGGCAGTTCTGGGCCAGAACAGTGATTTTATTCGACCGGGGGCAGAATCGCCATTTTTGGCTGTCCGACGGGCCGGTGTCGATTTCAGGCTGTCCGGGACCCAAATAGGGATTTTCAGCAGTCTGGGTCCGAAACTGCGATTTCTGGCGGGGCTGTCGAAAAATCACGAGTTTCGGGCAGTCCTGGGCCAGAACTGTGATTTTCGTCGATCGGGGGCAGAATCGTCATTTTTTGGCTGTCCGACGGGCCGGTGTGGATTTCAAGCTGTCCGGGACCCAAATAGTGATTTTTAGCAGTCTGGGTCCGGAACTGCGATTTCAGGTGGGACAGCCGAAAAATCACGAGTTTCGGGCAGTTCTGGGCCAGAACAGTGATTTTATTCGACCGGGGGCAGAATCGCCATTTTTGGCTGTCCGACGGGCCGGTGTCGATTTCAGGCTGTCCGGGACCCAAATAGGGATTTTCAGCAGTCTGGGTCCGAAACTGCGATTTCTGGCGGGGCTGTCGAAAAATCACGAGTTTCGGGCTGTCCTGGGCCAGAACTGTGATTTTCGTCGATCGGGGGCAGAATCGTCATTTTTGGCTGTCCGACGGGCCGGTGTGGATTTCAAGCTGTCCGGGTCCCAAATAGTGATTTTCAGCAGTCTGGGTCCGGAACTGCGATTTCAGGTGGGACAGCCGAAAAATCACGAGTTTCGGGCAGTTCTGGGCCAGAACAGTGATTTTATTCGACCGGGGGCAGAATCGCCATTTTTGGCTGTCCGACGGGCCGGTGTCGATTTCAGGCTGTCCGGGACCCAAATAGGGATTTTCAGCAGTCTGGGTCCGAAACTGCGATTTCTGGCGGGGCTGTCGAAAAATCACGAGTTTCGGGCAGTCCTGGGCCAGAACTGTGATTTTCGTCGATCGGGGGCAGAATCGTCATTTTTGGCTGTCCGACGGGCCGGTGTGGATTTCAAGCTGTCCGGGTCCCAAATAGTGATTTTCAGCAGTCTGGGTCCGGAACTGCGATTTCAGGTGGGACAGCCGAAAAATCACGAGTTTCGGGCAGTTCTGGGCCAGAACAGTGATTTTATTCGACCGGGGGCAGAATCGCCATTTTTGGCTGTCCGACGGGCCGGTGTCGATTTCAGGCTGTCCGGGACCCAAATAGGGATTTTCAGCAGTCTGGGTCCGAAACTGCGATTTCTGGCGGGGCTGTCGAAAAATCACGAGTTTCGGGCAGTCCTGGGCCAGAACTGTGATTTTCGTCGATCGGGGGCAGAATCGTCATTTTTTGGCTGTCCGACGGGCCGGTGTGGATTTCAAGCTGTCCGGGACCCAAATAGTGATTTTTAGCAGTCTGGGTCCGGAACTGCGATTTCAGGTGGGACAGCCGAAAAATCACGAGTTTCGGGCTGTTCTGGGCCAGAACAGTGATTTTATTCGACCGGGGGCAGAATCGCCATTTTTGGCTGTCCGACGGGCCGGTGTCGATTTCAGGCTGTCCGGGACCCAAATAGGGATTTTCAGCAGTCTGGGTCCAAAACTGCGATTTCTGGCGGGGCTGTCGAAAAATCACGAGTTTCGGGCAGTCCTGGGCCAGAACTGTGATTTTCGTCGATAGGGGGCAGAATCGTCATTTTTGGCTGTCCGACGGGCCGGTGTGGATTTCAAGCTGTCCGGGTCCCAAATAGTGATTTTCAGCAGTCTGGGTCCGGAACTGCGATTTCAGGTGGGACAGCCAAAAAATCACGAGTTTCGGGCAGTTCTGGGCCAGAACAGTGATTTTACTCGACGGGGGGCAGAATCGTCATTTTTGGCTGTGCGATGGGCCGGTGTCAATTTCAGGCTGTCCGGGACCCAAATAGGGATTTTCAGCAGTCTGGGTCCGAAAATGCGATTTCTGGCGGGGCTGTCGAAAAATCACGAGTTTCGGGCAGTCCTGGGCCAGAACTGTGATTTTCGTCGATCGGGGGCAGAATCGTCATTTTTTGGCTGTCCGACGGGCCGGTGTGGATTTCAAGCTGTCCAGGACCCAAATAGTGATTTTTAGCAGTCTGGGTCCGGAACTGCGATTTCAGGTGGGACAGCCGAAAAATCACGAGTTTCGGGCAGTTCTGGGCCAGAACAGTGATTTTATTCGACCGGGGGCAGAATCGCCATTTTTGGCTGTCCGACGGGCCGGTGTCGTTTTCAGGCTGTCCGGGACCCAAATAGGGATTTTCAGCAGTCTGGGTCCGAAACTGCGATTTCTGGCGGGGCTGTCGAAAAATCACGAGTTTCGGGCAGTCCTGGGCCAGAACTGTGATTTTCGTCGATCGGGGGCAGAATCGCCATTTTTTGGCTGTCCGACGGGCCGGTGTGGATTTCAAGCTGTCCGGGTCCCAAATAGTGATTTTCAGCAGTCTGGGTCCGGAACTGCGATTTCAGGTGGGACAGCCGAAAAATCACGAGTTTCGGGCAGTTCTGGGCCAGAACAGTGATTTTATTCGACCGGGGGCAGAATCGCCATTTTTGGCTGTCCGACGGGCCGGTGTCGATTTCAGGCTGTCCGGGACCCAAATAGGGATTTTCAGCAGTCTGGGTCCGAAACTGCGATTTCTGGCGGGGCTGTCGAAAAATCACGAGTTTCGGGCAGTCCTGGGCCAGAACTGTGATTTTCGTCGATCGGGGGCAGAATCGTCATTTTTTGGCTGTCCGACGGGCCGGTGTGGATTTCAAGCTGTCCGGGACCCAAATAGTGATTTTTAGCAGTCTGGGTCCGGAACTGCGATTTCAGGTGGGACAGCCGAAAAATCACGAGTTTCGGGCTGTTCTGGGCCAGAACAGTGATTTTATTCGACCGGGGGCAGAATCGCCATTTTTGGCTGTCCGACGGGCCGGTGTCGATTTCAGGCTGTCCGGGACCCAAATAGGGATTTTCAGCAGTCTGGGTCCGAAACTGCGATTTCTGGCGGGGCTGTCGAAAAATCACGAGTTTCGGGCAGTCCTGGGCCAGAACTGTGATTTTCGTCGATAGGGGGCAGAATCGTCATTTTTGGCTGTCCGACGGGCCGGTGTGGATTTCAAGCTGTCCGGGTCCCAAATAGTGATTTTCAGCAGTCTGGGTCCGGAACTGCGATTTCAGGTGGGACAGCCAAAAAATCACGAGTTTCGGGCAGTTCTGGGCCAGAACAGTGATTTTACTCGACGGGGGGCAGAATCGTCATTTTTGGCTGTGCGATGGGCCGGTGTCAATTTCAGGCTGTCCGGGACCCAAATAGGGATTTTCAGCAGTCTGGGTCCGAAAATGCGATTTCTGGCGGGGCTGTCGAAAAATCACGAGTTTCGGGCAGTCCTGGGCCAGAACTGTGATTTTCGTCGATCGGGGGCAGAATCGTCATTTTTTGGCTGTCCGACGGGCCGGTGTGGATTTCAAGCTGTCCAGGACCCAAATAGTGATTTTTAGCAGTCTGGGTCCGGAACTGCGATTTCAGGTGGGACAGCCGAAAAATCACGAGTTTCGGGCAGTTCTGGGCCAGAACAGTGATTTTATTCGACCGGGGGCAGAATCGCCATTTTTGGCTGTCCGACGGGCCGGTGTCGATTTCAGGCTGTCCGGGACCCAAATAGGGATTTTCAGCAGTCTGGGTCCGAAACTGCGATTTCTGGCGGGGCTGTCGAAAAATCACGAGTTTCGGGCTGTCCTGGGCCAGAACTGTGATTTTCGTCGATCGGGGGCAGAATCGTCATTTTTGGCTGTCCGACGGGCCGGTGTGGATTTCAAGCTGTCCGGGTCCCAAATAGTGATTTTCAGCAGTCTGGGTCCGGAACTGCGATTTCAGGTGGGACAGCCGAAAAATCACGAGTTTCGGGCAGTTCTGGGCCAGAACAGTGATTTTATTCGACCGGGGGCAGAATCGCCATTTTTGGCTGTCCGACGGGCCGGTGTCGATTTCAGGCTGTCCGGGACCCAAATAGGGATTTTCAGCAGTCTGGGTCCGAAACTGCGATTTCTGGCGGGGCTGTCGAAAAATCACGAGTTTCGGGCAGTCCTGGGCCAGAACTGTGATTTTCGTCGATCGGGGGCAGAATCGTCATTTTTTGGCTGTCCGACGGGCCGGTGTGGATTTCAAGCTGTCCGGGACCCAAATAGTGATTTTTAGCAGTCTGGGTCCGGAACTGCGATTTCAGGTGGGACAGCCGAAAAATCACGAGTTTCGGGCTGTTCTGGGCCAGAACAGTGATTTTATTCGACCGGGGGCAGAATCGCCATTTTTGGCTGTCCGACGGGCCGGTGTCGATTTCAGGCTGTCCGGGACCCAAATAGGGATTTTCAGCAGTCTGGGTCCAAAACTGCGATTTCTGGCGGGGCTGTCGAAAAATCACGAGTTTCGGGCAGTCCTGGGCCAGAACTGTGATTTTCGTCGATAGGGGGCAGAATCGTCATTTTTGGCTGTCCGACGGGCCGGTGTGGATTTCAAGCTGTCCGGGTCCCAAATAGTGATTTTCAGCAGTCTGGGTCCGGAACTGCGATTTCAGGTGGGACAGCCAAAAAATCACGAGTTTCGGGCAGTTCTGGGCCAGAACAGTGATTTTACTCGACGGGGGGCAGAATCGTCATTTTTGGCTGTGCGATGGGCCGGTGTCAATTTCAGGCTGTCCGGGACCCAAATAGGGATTTTCAGCAGTCTGGGTCCGAAAATGCGATTTCTGGCGGGGCTGTCGAAAAATCACGAGTTTCGGGCAGTCCTGGGCCAGAACTGTGATTTTCGTCGATCGGGGGCAGAATCGTCATTTTTTGGCTGTCCGACGGGCCGGTGTGGATTTCAAGCTGTCCAGGACCCAAATAGTGATTTTTAGCAGTCTGGGTCCGGAACTGCGATTTCAGGTGGGACAGCCGAAAAATCACGAGTTTCGGGCAGTTCTGGGCCAGAACAGTGATTTTATTCGACCGGGGGCAGAATCGCCATTTTTGGCTGTCCGACGGGCCGGTGTCGTTTTCAGGCTGTCCGGGACCCAAATAGGGATTTTCAGCAGTCTGGGTCCGAAACTGCGATTTCTGGCGGGGCTGTCGAAAAATCACGAGTTTCGGGCAGTCCTGGGCCAGAACTGTGATTTTCGTCGATCGGGGGCAGAATCGCCATTTTTTGGCTGTCCGACGGGCCGGTGTGGATTTCAAGCTGTCCGGGTCCCAAATAGTGATTTTCAGCAGTCTGGGTCCGGAACTGCGATTTCAGGTGGGACAGCCGAAAAATCACGAGTTTCGGGCAGTTCTGGGCCAGAACAGTGATTTTATTCGACCGGGGGCAGAATCGCCATTTTTGGCTGTCCGACGGGCCGGTGTCGATTTCAGGCTGTCCGGGACCCAAATAGGGATTTTCAGCAGTCTGGGTCCGAAACTGCGATTTCTGGCGGGGCTGTCGAAAAATCACGAGTTTCGGGCTGTCCTGGGCCAGAACTGTGATTTTCGTCGATCGGGGGCAGAATCGTCATTTTTGGCTGTCCGACGGGCCGGTGTGGATTTCAAGCTGTCCGGGTCCCAAATAGTGATTTTCAGCAGTCTGGGTCCGGAACTGCGATTTCAGGTGGGACAGCCGAAAAATCACGAGTTTCGGGCAGTTCTGGGCCAGAACAGTGATTTTATTCGACCGGGGGCAGAATCGCCATTTTTGGCTGTCCGACGGGCCGGTGTCGATTTCAGGCTGTCCGGGACCCAAATAGGGATTTTCAGCAGTCTGGGTCCGAAACTGCGATTTCTGGCGGGGCTGTCGAAAAATCACGAGTTTCGGGCAGTCCTGGGCCAGAACTGTGATTTTCGTCGATCGGGGGCAGAATCGTCATTTTTTGGCTGTCCGACGGGCCGGTGTGGATTTCAAGCTGTCCGGGACCCAAATAGTGATTTTTAGCAGTCTGGGTCCGGAACTGCGATTTCAGGTGGGACAGCCGAAAAATCACGAGTTTCGGGCTGTTCTGGGCCAGAACAGTGATTTTATTCGACCGGGGGCAGAATCGCCATTTTTGGCTGTCCGACGGGCCGGTGTCGATTTCAGGCTGTCCGGGACCCAAATAGGGATTTTCAGCAGTCTGGGTCCAAAACTGCGATTTCTGGCGGGGCTGTCGAAAAATCACGAGTTTCGGGCAGTCCTGGGCCAGAACTGTGATTTTCGTCGATAGGGGGCAGAATCGTCATTTTTGGCTGTCCGACGGGCCGGTGTGGATTTCAAGCTGTCCGGGTCCCAAATAGTGATTTTCAGCAGTCTGGGTCCGGAACTGCGATTTCAGGTGGGACAGCCAAAAAATCACGAGTTTCGGGCAGTTCTGGGCCAGAACAGTGATTTTACTCGACGGGGGGCAGAATCGTCATTTTTGGCTGTGCGATGGGCCGGTGTCAATTTCAGGCTGTCCGGGACCCAAATAGGGATTTTCAGCAGTCTGGGTCCGAAAATGCGATTTCTGGCGGGGCTGTCGAAAAATCACGAGTTTCGGGCAGTCCTGGGCCAGAACTGTGATTTTCGTCGATCGGGGGCAGAATCGTCATTTTTTGGCTGTCCGACGGGCCGGTGTGGATTTCAAGCTGTCCAGGACCCAAATAGTGATTTTTAGCAGTCTGGGTCCGGAACTGCGATTTCAGGTGGGACAGCCGAAAAATCACGAGTTTCGGGCAGTTCTGGGCCAGAACAGTGATTTTATTCGACCGGGGGCAGAATCGCCATTTTTGGCTGTCCGACGGGCCGGTGTCGTTTTCAGGCTGTCCGGGACCCAAATAGGGATTTTCAGCAGTCTGGGTCCGAAACTGCGATTTCTGGCGGGGCTGTCGAAAAATCACGAGTTTCGGGCAGTCCTGGGCCAGAACTGTGATTTTCGTCGATCGGGGGCAGAATCGCCATTTTTTGGCTGTCCGACGGGCCGGTGTGGATTTCAAGCTGTCCGGGTCCCAAATAGTGATTTTCAGCAGTCTGGGTCCGGAACTGCGATTTCAGGTGGGACAGCCGAAAAATCACGAGTTTCGGGCAGTTCTGGGCCAGAACAGTGATTTTATTCGACCGGGGGCAGAATCGCCATTTTTGGCTGTCCGACGGGCCGGTGTCGATTTCAGGCTGTCCGGGACCCAAATAGGGATTTTCAGCAGTCTGGGTCCGAAACTGCGATTTCTGGCGGGGCTGTCGAAAAATCACGAGTTTCGGGCAGTCCTGGGCCAGAACTGTGATTTTCGTCGATCGGGGGCAGAATCGTCATTTTTTGGCTGTCCGACGGGCCGGTGTGGATTTCAAGCTGTCCGGGACCCAAATAGTGATTTTTAGCAGTCTGGGTCCGGAACTGCGATTTCAGGTGGGACAGCCGAAAAATCACGAGTTTCGGGCTGTTCTGGGCCAGAACAGTGATTTTATTCGACCGGGGGCAGAATCGCCATTTTTGGCTGTCCGACGGGCCGGTGTCGATTTCAGGCTGTCCGGGACCCAAATAGGGATTTTCAGCAGTCTGGGTCCGAAACTGCGATTTCTGGCGGGGCTGTCGAAAAATCACGAGTTTCGGGCAGTCCTGGGCCAGAACTGTGATTTTCGTCGATAGGGGGCAGAATCGTCATTTTTGGCTGTCCGACGGGCCGGTGTGGATTTCAAGCTGTCCGGGTCCCAAATAGTGATTTTCAGCAGTCTGGGTCCGGAACTGCGATTTCAGGTGGGACAGCCAAAAAATCACGAGTTTCGGGCAGTTCTGGGCCAGAACAGTGATTTTACTCGACGGGGGGCAGAATCGTCATTTTTGGCTGTGCGATGGGCCGGTGTCAATTTCAGGCTGTCCGGGACCCAAATAGGGATTTTCAGCAGTCTGGGTCCGAAAATGCGATTTCTGGCGGGGCTGTCGAAAAATCACGAGTTTCGGGCAGTCCTGGGCCAGAACTGTGATTTTCGTCGATCGGGGGCAGAATCGTCATTTTTTGGCTGTCCGACGGGCCGGTGTGGATTTCAAGCTGTCCAGGACCCAAATAGTGATTTTTAGCAGGCTGGGTCCGGAACTGCGATTTCAGGTGGGACAGCCGAAAAATCACGAGTTTCGGGCAGTTCTGGGCCAGAACAGTGATTTTATTCGACCGGGGGCAGAATCGCCATTTTTGGCTGTCCGACGGGCCGGTGTCGTTTTCAGGCTGTCCGGGACCCAAATAGGGATTTTCAGCAGTCTGGGTCCGAAACTGCGATTTCTGGCGGGGCTGTCGAAAAATCACGAGTTTCGGGCAGTCCTGGGCCAGAACTGTGATTTTCGTCGATCGGGGGCAGAATCGCCATTTTTTGGCTGTCCGACGGGCCGGTGTGGATTTCAAGCTGTCCGGGTCCCAAATAGTGATTTTCAGCAGTCTGGGTCCGGAACTGCGATTTCAGGTGGGACAGCCAAAAAATCACGAGTTTCGGGCAGTTCTGGGCCAGAACAGTGATTTTACTCGACGGGGGGCAGAATCGTCATTTTTGGCTGTGCGATGGGCCGGTGTCAATTTCAGGCTGTCCGGGACCCAAATAGGGATTTTCAGCAGTCTGGGTCCGAAAATGCGATTTCTGGCGGGGCTGTCGAAAAATCACGAGTTTCGGGCAGTCCTGGGCCAGAACTGTGATTTTCGTCGATCGGGGGCAGAATCGTCATTTTTTGGCTGTCCGACGGGCCGGTGTGGATTTCAAGCTGTCCAGGACCCAAATAGTGATTTTTAGCAGTCTGGGTCCGGAACTGCGATTTCAGGTGGGACAGCCGAAAAATCACGAGTTTCGGGCAGTTCTGGGCCAGAACAGTGATTTTACTCGACGGGGGGCAGAATCGTCATTTTTGGCTGTGCGATGGGCCGGTGTCAATTTCAGGCTGTCCGGGACCCAAATAGGGATTTTCAGCAGTCTGGGTCCGAAAATGCGATTTCTGGCGGGGCTGTCGAAAAATCACGAGTTTCGGGCAGTCCTGGGCCAGAACTGTGATTTTCGTCGATCGGGGGCAGAATCGTCATTTTTTGGCTGTCCGACGGGCCGGTGTGGATTTCAAGCTGTCCAGGACCCAAATAGTGATTTTTAGCAGTCTGGGTCCGGAACTGCGATTTCAGGTGGGACAGCCGAAAAATCACGAGTTTCGGGCAGTTCTGGGCCAGAACAGTGATTTTATTCGACCGGGGGCAGAATCGCCATTTTTGGCTGTCCGACGGGCCGGTGTCGATTTCAGGCTGTCCGGGACCCAAATAGGGATTTTCAGCAGTCTGGGTCCGAAACTGCGATTTCTGGCGGGGCTGTCGAAAAATCACGAGTTTCGGGCAGTCCTGGGCCAGAACTGTGATTTTCGTCGATCGGGGGCAGAATCGCCATTTTTTGGCTGTCCGACGGGCCGGTGTGGATTTCAAGCTGTCCGGGTCCCAAATAGTGATTTTCAGCAGTCTGGGTCCGGAACTGCGATTTCAGGTGGGACAGCCAAAAAATCACGAGTTTCGGGCAGTTCTGGGCCAGAACAGTGATTTTACTCGACGGGGGGCAGAATCGTCATTTTTGGCTGTGCGATGGGCCGGTGTCAATTTCAGGCTGTCCGGGACCCAAATAGGGATTTTCAGCAGTCTGGGTCCGAAAATGCGATTTCTGGCGGGGCTGTCGAAAAATCACGAGTTTCGGGCAGTCCTGGGCCAGAACTGTGATTTTCGTCGATCGGGGGCAGAATCGTCATTTTTTGGCTGTCCGACGGGCCGGTGTGGATTTCAAGCTGTCCAGGACCCAAATAGTGATTTTTAGCAGTCTGGGTCCGGAACTGCGATTTCAGGTGGGACAGCCGAAAAATCACGAGTTTCGGGCAGTTCTGGGCCAGAACAGTGATTTTATTCGACCGGGGGCAGAATCGCCATTTTTGGCTGTCCGACGGGCCGGTGTCGATTTCAGGCTGTCCGGGACCCAAATAGGGATTTTCAGCAGTCTGGGTCCGAAACTGCGATTTCTGGCGGGGCTGTCGAAAAATCACGAGTTTCGGGCAGTCCTGGGCCAGAACTGTGATTTTCGTCGATCGGGGCAGAATCGTCATTTTTTGGCTGTCCGACGGGCCGGTGTGGATTTCAAGCTGTCCAGGACCCAAATAGTGATTTTTAGCAGTCTGGGTCCGGAACTGCGATTTCAGGTGGGACAGCCAAAAAATCACGAGTTTCGGGCAGTTCTGGGCCAGAACAGTGATTTTACTCGACGGGGGGCAGAATCGCCATTTTTGGCTGTGCGACGGGCCGGTGTCGATTTCAGGCTGTCCGGGACCCAAATAGGGATTTTCAGCAGTCTGGGTCCGAAACTGCGATTTCTGGCGGGGCTGTCGAAAAATCACGAGTTTCGGGCAGTCCTGGGCCAGAACTGTGATTTTCGTCGATCGGGGGCAGAATCGCCATTTTTTGGCTGTCCGACGGGCCGGTGTGGATTTCAAGCTGTCCGGGACCCAAATAGTGATTTTTAGCAGTCTGGGTCCGGAACTGCGATTTCAGGTGGGACAGCCGAAAAATCACGAGTTTCGGGCAGTTCTGGGCCAGAACAGTGATTTTACTCGACTGGGGGCAGAATCGCCATTTTTGGCTGTCCGACGGGCCGGTGTCGATTTCAGGCTGTCCGGGACCCAAATAGGGATTTTCAGCAGTCTGGGTCCGAAACTGCGATTTCTGGCGGGGCTGTCGAAAAATCACGAGTTTCGGGCAATCCTGGGCCAGAACTGTGATTTTCGTCGATCGGGGGCAGAATCGTCATTTTTGGCTGTCCGACGGGCCGGTGTGGATTTCAAGCTGTCCGGGTCCCAAATAGTGATTTTCAGCAGTCTGGGTCCGGAACTGCGATTTCAGGTGGGACAGCCGAAAAATCACGAGTTTCGGGCAGTTCTGGGCCAGAACAGTGATTTTATTCGACCGGGGGCAGATTCGCCATTTTTGGCTGTCCGACGGGCCGGTGTTGATTTCAGGCTGTCCGGGACCCAAATAGGGATTTTCAGCAGTCTGGGTCCGAAACTGCGATTTCTGGCGGGGCTGTCGAAAAATCACGAGTTTCGGGCAGTCCTGGGCCAGAACTGTGATTTTCGTCGATCGGGGGCAGAATCGCCATTTTTTGGCTGTCCGACGGGCCGGTGTGGATTTCAAGCTGTCCGGGACCCAAATAGTGATTTTCAGCAGTCTGGGTCCGAAACTGCGATTTCAGGTGGGACAGCCGAAAAATCACGAGTTTCCGGGCAGTTCTGGGCCAGAACAGTGATTTTACTCGACCGGGGGCAGATTCGCCATTTTTGGCTGTCCGACGGGCCGGTGTTGATTTCAGGCTGTCCGGGACCCAAATAGGGATTTTCAGCAGTCTGGGTCCGAAACTGCGATTTCTGGCGGGGCTGTCGAAAAATCACGAGTTTCGGGCAGTCCTGGGCCAGAACTGTGATTTTCGTCGATCGGGGGCAGAATCGCCATTTTTGGCTGTCCGACGGGCCGGTGTGGATTTCAAGCTGTCCGGGACCCAAATAGTGATTTTCAGCAGTCTGGGTCCGAAACTGCGATTTCAGGTGGGACAGCCGAAAAATCACGAGTTTCCGGGCAGTTCTGGGCCAGAACAGTGATTTTACTCGACTGGGGGAAGAATCGCCATTTTTGGCTGTCCGACGGGCCGGTGTCGATTTCAGGCTGCACATATCAGAGTGCGTATTTTCAGCAGTCTGGGTCCGAAACTGCGATTTCTGGCGGGGCCTGTCGAAAAATCACGAGTTTCGGGCAATCCTGGGCCAGAACTGTGATTTTCGTCGATCGGGGGCAGAATCGTCATTTTTGGCTGTCCGACGGGCCGGTGTGGATTTCAAGCTGTCCGGGTCCCAAATAGTGATTTTCAGCAGTCTGGGTCCGAAACTGCGATTTCAGGTGGGACAGCCGAAAAATCACGAGTTTCGGGCAGTTCTGGGCCAGAACAGTGATTTTACTCGACGGGGGGCAGAATCGTCATTTTCGGCTGTCCGACGGGCCGGTGTCAATTTCAGGCTGTCCGGGACCCAAATAGGGATTTTCAGCAGTCTGGGTCCGAAACTGCGATTTCTGGCGGGGCTGTCGAAAAATCACGAGTTTCGGGCAGTCCTGGGCCAGAACTGTGATTTTCGTCGATCGGGGGCAGAATCGTCATTTTTGGCTGTCCGACGGGCCGGTGTGGATTTCAAGCTGTCCGGGTCCCAAATAGTGATTTTCAGCAGTCTGGGTCCGGAACTGCGATTTCAGGTGGGACAGCCAAAAAATCACGAGTTTCGGGCAGTTCTGGGCCAGAACAGTGATTTTACTCGACGGGGGGCAGAATCGTCATTTTTGGCTGTGCGACGGGCCGGTGTCAATTTCAGGCTGTCCGGGACCCAAATAGGGATTTTCAGCAGTCTGGGTCCGAAACTGCGATTTCTGGCGGGGCTGTCGAAAAATCACGAGTTTCGGGCAGTCCTGGGCCAGAACTGTGATTTTCGTCGATCGGGGGCAGAATCGTCATTTTTTGGCTGTCCGACGGGCCGGTGTGGATTTCAAGCTGTCCGGGACCCAAATAGTGATTTTCAGCAGTCTGGGTCCGAAACTGCGATTTCAGGTGGGACAGCCGAAAAATCACGAGTTTCGGGCAGTTCTGGGCCAGAACAGTGATTTTATTCGACCGGGGGCAGATTCGCCATTTTTGGCTGTCCGACGGGCCGGTGTTGATTTCAGGCTGTCCGGGACCCAAATAGGGATTTTCAGCAGTCTGGGTCCGAAACTGCGATTTCTGGCGGGGCTGTCGAAAAATCACGAGTTTCGGGCAGTCCTGGGCCAGAACTGTGATTTTCGTCGATCGGGGGCAGAATCGCCATTTTTTGGCTGTCCGACGGGCCGGTGTGGATTTCAAGCTGTCCGGGACCCAAATAGTGATTTTTAGCAGTCTGGGTCCGGAACTGCGATTTCAGGTGGGACAGCCGAAAAATCACGAGTTTCGGGCAGTTCTGGGCCAGAACAGTGATTTTATTCGACCGGGGGCAGAATCGCCATTTTTGGCTGTGCGACGGGCCGGTGTCGATTTCAGGCTGTCCGGGACCCAAATAGGGATTTTCAGCAGTCTGGGTCCGAAACTGCGATTTCTGGCGGGGCTGTCGAAAAATCACGAGTTTCGGGCAGTCCTGGGCCAGAACTGTGATTTTCGTCGATCGGGGGCAGAATCGCCATTTCTTGGCTGTCCGACGGGCCGGTGTGGATTTCAAGCTGTCCGGGACCCAAATAGTGATTTTCAGCAGTCTGGGTCCGGAACTGCGATTTCAGGTGGGACAGCCGAAAAATCACGAGTTTCGGGCAGTTCTGGGCCAGAACAGTGATTTTATTCGACCGGGGGCAGAATCGCCATTTTTGGCTGTCCGACGGGCCGGTGTCGATTTCAGGCTGTCCGGGACCCAAATAGGGATTTTCAGCAGTCTGGGTCCGAAACTGCGATTTCTGGCGGGGCTGTCGAAAAATCACGAGTTTCGGGCAGTCCTGGGCCAGAACTGTGATTTTCGTCGATCGGGGGCAGAATCGTCATTTTTGGCTGTCCGACGGGCCGGTGTGGATTTCAAGCTGTCCGGGTCCCAAATAGTGATTTTCAGCAGTCTGGGTCCGGAACTGCGATTTCAGGTGGGACAGCCAAAAAATCACGAGTTTCGGGCAGTTCTGGGCCAGAACAGTGATTTTACTCGACGGGGGGCAGAATCGTCATTTTTGGCTGTGCGACGGGTCGGTGTCAATTTCAGGCTGTCCGGGACCCAAATAGGGATTTTCAGCAGTCTGGGTCCGAAACTGCGATTTCTGGCGGGGCTGTCGAAAAATCACGAGTTTCGGGCAGTCCTGGGCCAGAACTGTGATTTTCGTCGATCGGGGGCAGAATCGTCATTTTTTGGCTGTCCGACGGGCCGGTGTGGATTTCAAGCTGTCCGGGACCCAAATAGTGATTTTCAGCAGTCTGGGTCCGGAACTGCGATTTCAGGTGGGACAGCCGAAAAATCACGAGTTTCGGGCAGTTCTGGGCCAGAACAGTGATTTTATTCGACCGGGGGCAGAATCGCCATTTTTGGCTGTCCGACGGGCCGGTGTCGATTTCAGGCTGTCCGGGACCCAAATAGGGATTTTCAGCAGTCTGGGTCCGAAACTGCGATTTCTGGCGGGGCTGTCGAAAAATCACGAGTTTCGGGCAGTCCTGGGCCAGAACTGTGATTTTCGTCGATCGGGGGCAGAATCGCCATTTTTTGGCTGTCCGACGGGCCGGTGTGGATTTCAAGCTGTCCGGGACCCAAATAGTGATTTTTAGCAGTCTGGGTCCGGAACTGCGATTTCAGGTGGGACAGCCGAAAAATCACGAGTTTCGGGCAGTTCTGGGCCAGAACAGTGATTTTATTCGACCGGGGGCAGAATCGCCATTTTTGGCTGTCCGACGGGCCGGTGTCGATTTCAGGCTGTCCGGGACCCAAATAGGGATTTTCAGCAGTCTGGGTCCGAAACTGCGATTTCTGGCGGGGCTGTCGAAAAATCACGAGTTTCGGGCAGTCCTGGGCCAGAACTGTGATTTTCGTCGATCGGGGGCAGAATCGCCATTTTTTGGCTGTCCGACGGGCCGGTGTGGATTTCAAGCTGTCCGGGACCCAAATAGTGATTTTCAGCAGTCTGGGTCCGAAACTGCGATTTCAGGTGGGACAGCCGAAAAATCACGAGTTTCGGGCAGTTCTGGGCCAGAACAGTGATTTTACTCGACGGGGGGCAGAATCGTCATTTTTGGCTGTCCGACGGGCCGGTGTCAATTTCAGGCTGTCCGGGACCCAAATAGGGATTTTCAGCAGTCTGGGTCCGAAACTGCGATTTCTGGCGGGGCTGTCGAAAAATCACGAGTTTCGGGCAGTCCTGGGCCAGAACTGTGATTTTCGTCGATCGGGGGCAGAATCGTCATTTTTTGGCTGTCCGACGGGCCGGTGTGGATTTCAAGCTGTCCGGGACCCAAATAGTGATTTTCAGCAGTCTGGGTCCGAAACTGCGATTTCAGGTGGGACAGCCGAAAAATCACGAGTTTCGGGCAGTTCTGGGCCAGAACAGTGATTTTATTCGACCAGGGGCAGATTCGCCATTTTTGGCTGTCCGACGGGCCGGTGTTGATTTCAGGCTGTCCGGGACCCAAATAGGGATTTTCAGCAGTCTGGGTCCGAAACTGCGATTTCTGGCGGGGCTGTCGAAAAATCACGAGTTTCGGGCAGTCCTGGGCCAGAACTGTGATTTTCGTCGATCGGGGGCAGAATCGTCATTTTTTGGCTGTCCGACGGGCCGGTGTGGATTTCAAGCTGTCCGGGACCCAAATAGTGATTTTTAGCAGTCTGGGTCCGGAACTGCGATTTCAGGTGGGACAGCCGAAAAATCACGAGTTTCGGGCAGTTCTGGGCCAGAACAGTGATTTTATTCGACCGGGGGCAGATTCGCCATTTTTGGCTGTCCGACGGGCCGGTGTCGATTTCAGGCTGTCCGGGACCCAAATAGGGATTTTCAGCAGTCTGGGTCCGAAACTGCGATTTCTGGCGGGGCTGTCGAAAAATCACGAGTTTCGGGCAGTCCTGGGCCAGAACTGTGATTTTCGTCGATCGGGGGCAGAATCGCCATTTTTTGGCTGTCCGACGGGCCGGTGTGGATTTCAAGCTGTCCGGGACCCAAATAGTGATTTTTAGCAGTCTGGGTCCGGAACTGCGATTTCAGGTGGGACAGCCGAAAAATCACGAGTTTCGGGCAGTTCTGGGCCAGAACAGTGATTTTATTCGACCGGGGGCAGATTCGCCATTTTTGGCTGTTCGACGGGCCGGTGTCGATTTCAGGCTGTCCGGGACCCAAATAGGGATTTTCAGCAGTCTGGGTCCGAAACTGCGATTTCTGGCGGGGCTGTCGAAAAATCACGAGTTTCGGGCAATCCTGGGCCAGAACTGTGATTTTCGTCGATCGGGGGCAGAATCGTCATTTTTGGCTGTCCGACGGGCCGGTGTGGATTTCAAGCTGTCCGGGTCCCAAATAGTGATTTTCAGCAGTCTGGGTCCGAAACTGCGATTTCAGGTGGGACAGCCGAAAAATCACGAGTTTCGGGCAGTTCTGGGCCAGAACAGTGATTTTACTCGACGGGGGGCAGAATCGTCATTTTTGGCTGTCCGACGGGCCGGTGTCAATTTCAGGCTGTCCGGGACCCAAATAGGGATTTTCAGCAGTCTGGGTCCGAAACTGCGATTTCTGGCGGGGCTGTCGAAAAATCACGAGTTTCGGGCAGTCCTGGGCCAGAACTGTGATTTTCGTCGATCGGGGGCAGAATCGTCATTTTTGGCTGTCCGACGGGCCGGTGTGGATTTCAAGCTGTCCGGGTCCCAAATAGTGATTTTCAGCAGTCTGGGTCCGGAACTGCGATTTCAGGTGGGACAGCCAAAAAATCACGAGTTTCGGGCAGTTCTGGGCCAGAACAGTGATTTTACTCGACGGGGGGCAGAATCGTCATTTTTGGCTGTGCGACGGGTCGGTGTCAATTTCAGGCTGTCCGGGACCCAAATAGGGATTTTCAGCAGTCTGGGTCCGAAACTGCGATTTCTGGCGGGGCTGTCGAAAAATCACGAGTTTCGGGCAGTCCTGGGCCAGAACTGTGATTTTCGTCGATCGGGGGCAGAATCGTCATTTTTTGGCTGTCCGACGGGCCGGTGTGGATTTCAAGCTGTCCGGGACCCAAATAGTGATTTTCAGCAGTCTGGGTCCGAAACTGCGATTTCAGGTGGGACAGCCGAAAAATCACGAGTTTCGGGCAGTTCTGGGCCAGAACAGTGATTTTATTCGACCGGGGGCAGATTCGCCATTTTTGGCTGTCCGACGGGCCGGTGTTGATTTCAGGCTGTCCGGGACCCAAATAGGGATTTTCAGCAGTCTGGGTCCGAAACTGCGATTTCTGGCGGGGCTGTCGAAAAATCACGAGTTTCGGGCAGTCCTGGGCCAGAACTGTGATTTTCGTCGATCGGGGGCAGAATCGTCATTTTTTGGCTGTCCGACGGGCCGGTGTGGATTTCAAGCTGTCCGGGACCCAAATAGTGATTTTTAGCAGTCTGGGTCCGGAACTGCGATTTCAGGTGGGACAGCCGAAAAATCACGAGTTTCGGGCAGTTCTGGGCCAGAACAGTGATTTTATTCGACCGGGGGCAGAATCGCCATTTTTGGCTGTGCGACGGGCCGGTGTCGATTTCAGGCTGTCCGGGACCCAAATAGGGATTTTCAGCAGTCTGGGTCCGAAACTGCGATTTCTGGCGGGGCTGTCGAAAAATCACGAGTTTCGGGCAGTCCTGGGCCAGAACTGTGATTTTCGTCGATCGGGGGCAGAATCGCCATTTTTTGGCTGTCCGACGGGCCGGTGTGGATTTCAAGCTGTCCGGGACCCAAATAGTGATTTTTAGCAGTCTGGGTCCGGAACTGCGATTTCAGGTGGGACAGCCGAAAAATCACGAGTTTCGGGCAGTTCTGGGCCAGAACAGTGATTTTATTCGACCGGGGGCAGAATCGCCATTTTTGGCTGTCCGACGGGCCGGTGTCGATTTCAGGCTGTCCGGGACCCAAATAGGGATTTTCAGCAGTCTGGGTCCGAAACTGCGATTTCTGGCGGGGCTGTCGAAAAATCACGAGTTTCGGGCAGTCCTGGGCCAGAACTGTGATTTTCGTCGATCGGGGGCAGAATCGTCATTTTTGGCTGTCCGACGGGCCGGTGTGGATTTCAAGCTGTCCGGGTCCCAAATAGTGATTTTCAGCAGTCTGGGTCCGAAACTGCGATTTCAGGTGGGACAGCCGAAAAATCACGAGTTTCGGGCAGTTCTGGGCCAGAACAGTGATTTTACTCGACGGCGGGCAGAATCATCATTTTTGGCTGTCCGACGGGCCGGTGTCAATTTCAGGCTGTCCGGGACCCAAATAGGGATTTTCAGCAGTCTGGGTCCGAAACTGCGATTTCTGGCGGGGCTGTCGAAAAATCACGAGTTTCGGGCAGTCCTGGGCCAGAACTTTGATTTTCGTCGATCGGGGGCAGAATCGTCATTTTTGGCTGTCCGACGGGCCGGTGTGGATTTCAAGCTGTCCGGGTCCCAAATAGTGATTTTCAGCAGTCTGGGTCCGGAACTGCGATTTCAGGTGGGACAGCCAAAAAATCACGAGTTTCGGGCAGTTCTGGGCCAGAACAGTGATTTTACTCGACGGGGGGCAGAATCGCCATTTTTGGCTGTGCGACGGGTCGGTGTCAATTTCAGGCTGTCCGGGACCCAAATAGGGATTTTCAGCAGTCTGGGTCCGAAACTGCGATTTCTGGCGGGGCTGTCGAAAAATCACGAGTTTCGGGCAGTCCTGGGCCAGAACTGTGATTTTCGTCGATCGGGGGCAGAATCGCCATTTTTTGGCTGTCCGACGGGCCGGTGTGGATTTCAAGCTGTCCGGGACCCAAATAGTGATTTTTAGCAGTCTGGGTCCGGAACTGCGATTTCAGGTGGGACAGCCGAAAAATCACGAGTTTCGGGCAGTTCTGGGCCAGAACAGTGATTTTATTCGACCGGGGGCAGAATCGCCATTTTTGGCTGTCCGACGGGCCGGTGTCGATTTCAGGCTGTCCGGGACCCAAATAGGGATTTTCAGCAGTCTGGGTCCGAAACTGCGATTTCTGGCGGGGCTGTCGAAAAATCACGAGTTTCGGGCAGTCCTGGGCCAGAACTGTGATTTTCGTCGATCGGGGGCAGAATCGTCATTTTTTGGCTGTCCGACGGGCCGGTGTGGATTTCAAGCTGTCCGGGACCCAAATAGTGATTTTTAGCAGTCTGGGTCCGGAACTGCGATTTCAGGTGGGACAGCCGAAAAATCACGAGTTTCGGGCAGTTCTGGGCCAGAACAGTGATTTTATTCGACCGGGGGCAGAATCGCCATTTTTGGCTGTCCGACGGGCCGGTGTCGATTTCAGGCTGTCCGGGACCCAAATAGGGATTTTCAGCAGTCTGGGTCCGAAACTGCGATTTCTGGCGGGGCTGTCGAAAAATCACGAGTTTCGGGCAGTCCTGGGCCAGAACTGTGATTTTCGTCGATCGGGCGCAGAATCGTCATTTTTTGGCTGTCCGACGGGCCGGTGTGGATTTCAAGCTGTCCGGGACCCAAATAGTGATTTTCAGCAGTCTGGGTCCGAAACTGCGATTTCAGGTGGGACAGCGGAAAAATCACGAGTTTCGGGCAGTTCTGGGCCAGAACAGTGATTTTATTCGACCGGGGGCAGATTCGCCATTTTTGGCTGTCCGACGGGCCGGTGTCGATTTCAGGCTGTCCGGGACCCAAATAGGGATTTTCAGCAGTCTGGGTCCGAAACTGCGATTTCTGGCGGGGCTGTCGAAAAATCACGAGTTTCGGGCAGTCCTGGGCCAGAACTGTGATTTTCGTCGATCGGGGGCAGAATCGTCATTTTTTGGCTGTCCGACGGGCCGGTGTGGATTTCAAGCTGTCCGGGACCCAAATAGTGATTTTCAGCAGTCTGGGTCCGGAACTGCGATTTCAGGTGGGACAGCCGAAAAATCACGAGTTTCGGGCAGTTCTGGGCCAGAACAGTGATTTTACTCGACGGGGGGCAGAATCGTCATTTTTGGCTGTGCGACGGGCCGGTGTCAATTTCAGGCTGTCCGGGACCCAAATAGGGATTTTCAGCAGTCTGGGTCCGAAACTGCGATTTCTGGCGGGGCTGTCGAAAAATCACGAGTTTCGGGCAGTCCTGGGCCAGAACTGTGATTTTCGTCGATCGGGGGCAGAATCGTCATTTTTTGGCTGTCCGACGGGCCGGTGTGGATTTCAAGCTGTCCGGGACCCAAATAGTGATTTTCAGCAGTCTGGGTCCGGAACTGCGATTTCAGGTGGGACAGCCGAAAAATCACGAGTTTCGGGCAGTTCTGGGCCAGAACAGTGATTTTATTCGACCGGGGGCAGATTCGCCATTTTTGGCTGTCCGACGGGCCGGTGTCGATTTCAGGCTGTCCGGGACCCAAATAGGGATTTTCAGCAGTCTGGGTCCGAAACTGCGATTTCTGGCGGGGCTGTCGAAAAATCACGAGTTTCGGGCAGTCCTGGGCCAGAACTGTGATTTTCGTCGATCGGGGGCAGAATCGTCATTTTTTGGCTGTCCGACGGGCCGGTGTGGATTTCAAGCTGTCCGGGACCCAAATAGTGATTTTCAGCAGTCTGGGTCCGAAACTGCGATTTCAGGTGGGACAGCCGAAAAATCACGAGTTTCGGGCAGTTCTGGGCCAGAACAGTGATTTTATTCGACCGGGGGCAGATTCGCCATTTTTGGCTGTCCGACGGGCCGGTGTTGATTTCAGGCTGTCCGGGACCCAAATAGGGATTTTCAGCAGTCTGGGTCCGAAACTGCGATTTCTGGCGGGGCTGTCGAAAAATCACGAGTTTCGGGCAGTCCTGGGCCAGAACTGTGATTTTCGTCGATCGGGGGCAGAATCGTCATTTTTTGGCTGTCCGACGGGCCGGTGTGGATTTCAAGCTGTCCGGGACCCAAATAGTGATTTTTAGCAGTCTGGGTCCGGAACTGCGATTTCAGGTGGGACAGCCGAAAAATCACGAGTTTCGGGCAGTTCTGGGCCAGAACAGTGATTTTATTCGACCGGGGGCAGAATCGCCATTTTTGGCTGTCCGACGGGCCGGTGTCGATTTCAGGCTGTCCGGGACCCAAATAGGGATTTTCAGCAGTCTGGGTCCGAAACTGCGATTTCTGGCGGGGCTTTCGAAAAATCACGAGTTTCGGGCAGTCCTGGGCTAGAACTGTGATTTTCGTCGATCGGGGGCAGAATCGTCATTTTTTGGCTGTCCGACGGGCCGGTGTGGATTTCAAGCTGTCCGGGACCCAAATAGTGATTTTTAGCAGTCTGGGTCCGGAACTGCGATTTCAGGTGGGACAGCCGAAAAATCACGAGTTTCGGGCAGTTCTGGGCCAGAACAGTGATTTTATTCGACCGGGGGCAGAATCGCCATTTTTGGCTGTCCGACGGGCCGGTGTCGATTTCAGGCTGTCCGGGACCCAAATAGGGATTTTCAGCAGTCTGGGTCCGAAACTGCGATTTCTGGCGGGGCTGTCGAAAAATCACGAGTTTCGGGCAGTCCTGGGCCAGAACTGTGATTTTCGTCGATCGGGCGCAGAATCGTCATTTTTTGGCTGTCCGACGGGCCGGTGTGGATTTCAAGCTGTCCGGGACCCAAATAGTGATTTTCAGCAGTCTGGGTCCGAAACTGCGATTTCAGGTGGGACAGCCGAAAAATCACGAGTTTCGGGCAGTTCTGGGCCAGAACAGTGATTTTATTCGACCGGGGGCAGATTCGCCATTTTTGGCTGTCCGACGGGCCGGTGTCGATTTCAGGCTGTCCGGGACCCAAATAGGGATTTTCAGCAGTCTGGGTCCGAAACTGCGATTTCTGGCGGGGCTGTCGAAAAATCACGAGTTTCGGGCAGTCCTGGGCCAGAACTGTGATTTTCGTCGATCGGGGGCAGAATCGTCATTTTTTGGCTGTCCGACGGGCCGGTGTGGATTTCAAGCTGTCCGGGACCCAAATAGTGATTTTCAGCAGTCTGGGTCCGGAACTGCGATTTCAGGTGGGACAGCCGAAAAATCACGAGTTTCGGGCAGTTCTGGGCCAGAACAGTGATTTTACTCGACGGGGGGCAGAATCGTCATTTTTGGCTGTGCGACGGGCCGGTGTCAATTTCAGGCTGTCCGGGACCCAAATAGGGATTTTCAGCAGTCTGGGTCCGAAACTGCGATTTCTGGCGGGGCTGTCGAAAAATCACGAGTTTCGGGCAGTCCTGGGCCAGAACTGTGATTTTCGTCGATCGGGGGCAGAATCGTCATTTTTTGGCTGTCCGACGGGCCGGTGTGGATTTCAAGCTGTCCGGGACCCAAATAGTGATTTTCAGCAGTCTGGGTCCGGAACTGCGATTTCAGGTGGGACAGCCGAAAAATCACGAGTTTCGGGCAGTTCTGGGCCAGAACAGTGATTTTACTCGACGGGGGGCAGAATCGTCATTTTTGGCTGTGCGACGGGCCGGTGTCAATTTCAGGCTGTCCGGGACCCAAATAGTGATTTTCAGCAGTCTGGGTCCGAAACTGCGATTTCTGGCGGGGCTGTCGAAAAATCACGAGTTTCGGGCAGTCCTGGGCCAGAACTGTGATTTTCGTCGATCGGGGGCAGAATCGTCATTTTTTGGCTGTCCGACGGGCCGGTGTGGATTTCAAGCTGTCCGGGACCCAAATAGTGATTTTCAGCAGTCTGGGTCCGAAACTGCGATTTCAGGTGGGACAGCCGAAAAATCACGAGTTTCGGGCAGTTCTGGGCCAGAACAGTGATTTTATTCGACCGGGGGCAGATTCGCCATTTTTGGCTGTCCGACGGGCCGGTGTTGATTTCAGGCTGTCCGGGACCCAAATAGGGATTTTCAGCAGTCTGGGTCCGAAACTGCGATTTCTGGCGGGGCTGTCGAAAAATCACGAGTTTCGGGCAGTCCTGGGCCAGAACTGTGATTTTCGTCGATCGGGGGCAGAATCGTCATTTTTTGGCTGTCCGACGGGCCGGTGTGGATTTCAAGCTGTCCGGGACCCAAATAGTGATTTTTAGCAGTCTGGGTCCGGAACTGCGATTTCAGGTGGGACAGCCGAAAAATCACGAGTTTCGGGCAGTTCTGGGCCAGAACAGTGATTTTATTCGACCGGGGGCAGAATCGCCATTTTTGGCTGTCCGACGGGCCGGTGTCGATTTCAGGCTGTCCGGGACCCAAATAGGGATTTTCAGCAGTCTGGGTCCGAAACTGCGATTTCTGGCGGGGCTTTCGAAAAATCACGAGTTTCGGGCAGTCCTGGGCTAGAACTGTGATTTTCGTCGATCGGGGGCAGAATCGTCATTTTTTGGCTGTCCGACGGGCCGGTGTGGATTTCAAGCTGTCCGGGACCCAAATAGTGATTTTTAGCAGTCTGGGTCCGGAACTGCGATTTCAGGTGGGACAGCCGAAAAATCACGAGTTTCGGGCAGTTCTGGGCCAGAACAGTGATTTTATTCGACCGGGGGCAGAATCGCCATTTTTGGCTGTCCGACGGGCCGGTGTCGATTTCAGGCTGTCCGGGACCCAAATAGGGATTTTCAGCAGTCTGGGTCCGAAACTGCGATTTCTGGCGGGGCTGTCGAAAAATCACGAGTTTCGGGCAGTCCTGGGCCAGAACTGTGATTTTCGTCGATCGGGCGCAGAATCGTCATTTTTTGGCTGTCCGACGGGCCGGTGTGGATTTCAAGCTGTCCGGGACCCAAATAGTGATTTTCAGCAGTCTGGGTCCGAAACTGCGATTTCAGGTGGGACAGCCGAAAAATCACGAGTTTCGGGCAGTTCTGGGCCAGAACAGTGATTTTATTCGACCGGGGGCAGATTCGCCATTTTTGGCTGTCCGACGGGCCGGTGTCGATTTCAGGCTGTCCGGGACCCAAATAGGGATTTTCAGCAGTCTGGGTCCGAAACTGCGATTTCTGGCGGGGCTGTCGAAAAATCACGAGTTTCGGGCAGTCCTGGGCCAGAACTGTGATTTTCGTCGATCGGGGGCAGAATCGTCATTTTTTGGCTGTCCGACGGGCCGGTGTGGATTTCAAGCTGTCCGGGACCCAAATAGTGATTTTCAGCAGTCTGGGTCCGGAACTGCGATTTCAGGTGGGACAGCCGAAAAATCACGAGTTTCGGGCAGTTCTGGGCCAGAACAGTGATTTTACTCGACGGGGGGCAGAATCGTCATTTTTGGCTGTGCGACGGGCCGGTGTCAATTTCAGGCTGTCCGGGACCCAAATAGGGATTTTCAGCAGTCTGGGTCCGAAACTGCGATTTCTGGCGGGGCTGTCGAAAAATCACGAGTTTCGGGCAGTCCTGGGCCAGAACTGTGATTTTCGTCGATCGGGGGCAGAATCGTCATTTTTTGGCTGTCCGACGGGCCGGTGTGGATTTCAAGCTGTCCGGGACCCAAATAGTGATTTTCAGCAGTCTGGGTCCGGAACTGCGATTTCAGGTGGGACAGCCGAAAAATCACGAGTTTCGGGCAGTTCTGGGCCAGAACAGTGATTTTATTCGACCGGGGGCAGATTCGCCATTTTTGGCTGTCCGACGGGCCGGTGTCGATTTCAGGCTGTCCGGGACCCAAATAGGGATTTTCAGCAGTCTGGGTCCGAAACTGCGATTTCTGGCGGGGCTGTCGAAAAATCACGAGTTTCGGGCAGTCCTGGGCCAGAACTGTGATTTTCGTCGATCGGGCGCAGAATCGTCATTTTTTGGCTGTCCGACGGGCCGGTGTGGATTTCAAGCTGTCCGGGACCCAAATAGTGATTTTCAGCAGTCTGGGTCCGAAACTGCGATTTCAGGTGGGACAGCCGAAAAATCACGAGTTTCGGGCAGTTCTGGGCCAGAACAGTGATTTTATTCGACCGGGGGCAGATTCGCCATTTTTGGCTGTCCGACGGGCCGGTGTCGATTTCAGGCTGTCCGGGACCCAAATAGGGATTTTCAGCAGTCTGGGTCCGAAACTGCGATTTCTGGCGGGGCTGTCGAAAAATCACGAGTTTCGGGCAGTCCTGGGCCAGAACTGTGATTTTCGTCGATCGGGGGCAGAATCGTCATTTTTTGGCTGTCCGACGGGCCGGTGTGGATTTCAAGCTGTCCGGGACCCAAATAGTGATTTTCAGCAGTCTGGGTCCGGAACTGCGATTTCAGGTGGGACAGCCGAAAAATCACGAGTTTCGGGCAGTTCTGGGCCAGAACAGTGATTTTACTCGACGGGGGGCAGAATCGTCATTTTTGGCTGTGCGACGGGCCGGTGTCAATTTCAGGCTGTCCGGGACCCAAATAGGGATTTTCAGCAGTCTGGGTCTGAAACTGCGATTTCTGGCGGGGCTGTCGAAAAATCACGAGTTTCGGGCAGTCCTGGGCCAGAACTGTGATTTTCGTCGATCGGGGGCAGAATCGTCATTTTTTGGCTGTCCGACGGGCCGGTGTGGATTTCAAGCTGTCCGGGACCCAAATAGTGATTTTCAGCAGTCTGGGTCCGGAACTGCGATTTCAGGTGGGACAGCCGAAAAATCACGAGTTTCGGGCAGTTCTGGGCCAGAACAGTGATTTTATTCGACCGGGGGCAGATTCGCCATTTTTGGCTGTCCGACGGGCCGGTGTCGATTTCAGGCTGTCCGGGACCCAAATAGGGATTTTCAGCAGTCTGGGTCCGAAACTGCGATTTCTGGCGGGGCTGTCGAAAAATCACGAGTTTCGGGCAGTCCTGGGCCAGAACTGTGATTTTCGTCGATCGGGGGCAGAATCGTCATTTTTTGGCTGTCCGACGGGCCGGTGTGGATTTCAAGCTGTCCGGGACCCAAATAGTGATTTTCAGCAGTCTGGGTCCGGAACTGCGATTTCAGGTGGGACAGCCGAAAAATCACGAGTTTCGGGCAGTTCTGGGCCAGAACAGTGATTTTATTCGACCGGGGGCAGATTCGCCATTTTTGGCTGTCCGACGGGCCGGTGTCGATTTCAGGCTGTCCGGGACCCAAATAGGGATTTTCAGCAGTCTGGGTCCGAAACTGCGATTTCTGGCGGGGCTGTCGAAAAATCACGAGTTTCAGGCAGTCCTGGGCCAGAACTGTGATTTTCGTCGATCGGGGGCAGAATCGTCATTTTTTGGCTGTCCGACGGGCCGGTGTGGATTTCAAGCTGTCCGGGACCCAAATAGTGATTTTCAGCAGTCTGGGTCCGGAACTGCGATTTCAGGTGGGACAGCCGAAAAATCACGAGTTTCGGGCAGTTCTGGGCCAGAACAGTGATTTTATTCGACCGGGGGCAGATTCGCCATTTTTGGCTGTCCGACGGGCCGGTGTCGATTTCAGGCTGTCCGGGACCCAAATAGGGATTTTCAGCAGTCTGGGTCCGAAACTGCGATTTCTGGCGGGGCTGTCGAAAAATCACGAGTTTCAGGCAGTCCTGGGCCAGAACTGTGATTTTCGTCGATCGGGGGCAGAATCGCCATTTTTCGGCTGTCCGACGGGCCGGTGTGGATTTCAAGCTGTCCGGGACCCAAATAGTGATTTTCAGCAGTCTGGGTCCGAAACTGCGATTTCTGGCGGGGCTGTCGAAAAATCACGAGTTTCGGGCAGTCCTGGGCCAGAACTGTGATTTTCGTCGATCGGGGGCAGAATCGTCATTTTTTGGCTGTCCGACGGGCCGGTGTGGATTTCAAGCTGTCCGGGACCCAAATAGTGATTTTCAGCAGTCTGGGTCCGGAACTGCGATTTCAGGTGGGACAGCCGAAAAATCACGAGTTTCGGGCAGTTCTGGGCCAGAACAGTGATTTTATTCGACCGGGGGCAGATTCGCCATTTTTGGCTGTCCGACGGGCCGGTGTCGATTTCAGGCTGTCCGGGACCCAAATAGGGATTTTCAGCAGTCTGGGTCCGAAACTGCGATTTCTGGCGGGGCTGTCGAAAAATCACGAGTTTCGGGCAGTCCTGGGCCAGAACTGTGATTTTCGTCGATCGGGGGCAGAATCGTCATTTTTTGGCTGTCCGACGGGCCGGTGTGGATTTCAAGCTGTCCGGGACCCAAATAGTGATTTTCAGCAGTCTGGGTCCGGAACTGCGATTTCAGGTGGGACAGCCGAAAAATCACGAGTTTCGGGCAGTTCTGGGCCAGAACAGTGATTTTATTCGACCGGGGGCAGATTCGCCATTTTTGGCTGTCCGACGGGCCGGTGTCGATTTCAGGCTGTCCGGGACCCAAATAGGGATTTTCAGCAGTCTGGGTCCGAAACTGCGATTTCTGGCGGGGCTGTCGAAAAATCACGAGTTTCAGGCAGTCCTGGGCCAGAACTGTGATTTTCGTCGATCGGGGGCAGAATCGTCATTTTTTGGCTGTCCGACGGGCCGGTGTGGATTTCAAGCTGTCCGGGACCCAAATAGTGATTTTCAGCAGTCTGGGTCCGGAACTGCGATTTCAGGTGGGACAGCCGAAAAATCACGAGTTTCGGGCAGTTCTGGGCCAGAACAGTGATTTTATTCGACCGGGGGCAGATTCGCCATTTTTGGCTGTCCGACGGGCCGGTGTCGATTTCAGGCTGTCCGGGACCCAAATAGGGATTTTCAGCAGTCTGGGTCCGAAACTGCGATTTCTGGCGGGGCTGTCGAAAAATCACGAGTTTCAGGCAGTCCTGGGCCAGAACTGTGATTTTCGTCGATCGGGGGCAGAATCGCCATTTTTCGGCTGTCCGACGGGCCGGTGTGGATTTCAAGCTGTCCGGGACCCAAATAGTGATTTTCAGCAGTCTGGGTCCGAAACTGCGATTTCTGGCGGGGCTGTCGAAAAATCACGAGTTTCGGGCAGTCCTGGGCCAGAACTGTGATTTTCGTCGATCGGGGGCAGAATCGCCATTTTTTGGCTGTCCGACGGGCCGGTGTGGATTTCAAGCTGTCCGGGACCCAAATAGTGATTTTCAGCAGTCTGGGTCCGAAACTGCGATTTCAGGTGGGACAGCCGAAAAATCACGAGTTTCCGGGCAGTTCTGGGCCAGAACAGTGATTTTATTCGACCGGGGGCAGAATCGCCATTTTTGGCTGTCCGACGGGCCGGTGTCGATTTCAGGCTGTCCGGGTCCCAAATAGTGATTTTCAGCAGTCTGGGTCCGAAACTGCGATTTCAGGTGGGACAGCCGAAAAATCACGAGTTTCAGCCAATCCTGGGCCAGAACTGTGATTTTCGTCGATCGGGGGCAGAATCGTCATTTTTTGGCTGTCCGACGGGCCGGTGTGGATTTCAAGCTGTCCGGGACCCAAATAGTGATTTTCAGCAGTCTGGGTCCGAAACTGCGATTTCAGGTGGGACAGCCGAAAAATCACGAGTTTCCGGGCAGTTCTGGGCCAGAACAGTGATTTTATTCGACCGGGGGCAGAATCGCCATTTTTGGCTGTCCGACGGGCCGGTGTCGATTTCAGGCTGTCCGGGTCCCAAATAGTGATTTTCAGCAGTCTGGGTCCGAAACTGCGATTTCAGGTGGGACAGCCGAAAAATCACGAGTTTCAGCCAATCCTGGGCCAGAACTGTGATTTTCGTCGATCGGGGGCAGAATCGTCATTTTTTGGCTGTCCGACGGGCCGGTGTGGATTTCAAGCTGTCCGGGACCCAAATAGTGATTTTCAGCAGTCTGGGTCCGAAACTGCGATTTCAGGTGAGACAGCCGAAAAATCACGAGTTTCCGGGCAGTTCTGGGCCAGAACAGTGATTTTATTCGACCGGGGGCAGAATCGCCATTTTTGGCTGTCCGACGGGCCGGTGTCGATTTCAGGCTGTCCGGGACCCAAATAGTGATTTTCAGCAGTCTGGGTCCGAAACTGCGATTTCTGGCGGGGCTGTCGAAAAATCACGAGTTTCGGGCAGTCCTGGGCCAGAACTGTGATTTTCGTCGATCGGGGGCAGAATCGCCATTTTTTGGCTGTCCGACGGGCCGGTGTGGATTTCAAGCTGTCCGGGACCCAAATAGTGATTTTCAGCAGTCTGGGTCCGAAACTGCGATTTCAGGGGGGACAGCCGAAAAATCACGAGTTTCCGGGCAGTTCTGGGCCAGAACAGTGATTTTACTCGACTGGGGGCAGAATCGTCATTTTTGGCTGTCCGACGGGCCGGTGTCGATTTCAGGCTGTCCGGGTCCCAAATAGTGATTTTCAGCAGTCTGGGTCCGAAACTGCGATTTCAGGTGGGACAGCCGAAAAATCACGAGTTTCGGCCAATCCTGGGCCAGAACTGTGATTTTCGTCGATCGGGGGCAGAATCGTCATTTTTTGGCTGTCCGACGGGCCGGTGTGGATTTCAAGCTGTCCGGGACCCAAATAGTGATTTTCAGCAGTCTGGGTCCGAAACTGCGATTTCAGGTGGGACAGCCGAAAAATCACGAGTTTCCGGGCAGTTCTGGGCTAGAACAGTGATTTTACTCGACTGGGGGCAGAATCGTCATTTTTGGCTGTCCGACGGGCCGGTGTCGATTTCAGGCTGTCCGGGACCCAAATAGGGATTTTCAGCTGTCTGGGTCCGAAACTGCGATTTCTGGCGGGGCTGTCGAAAAATCACGAGTTTCGGGCAGTCCTGGGCCAGAACTGTGATTTTCGTCGATCGGGGGCAGAATCGTCATTTTTGGCTGTCCGACGGGCCGGTGTGGATTTCAAGCTGTCCGGGTCCCAAATAGTGATTTTCAGCAGTCTGGGTCCGGAACTGCGATTTCAGGTGGGACAGCCGAAAAATCACGAGTTTCGGGCAGTTCTGGGCCAGAACAGTGATTTTACTCGACGGGGGGCAGAATCGTCATTTTTGGCTGTGCGACGGGCCGGTGTCAATTTCAGGCTGTCCGGGACCCAAATAGGGATTTTCAGCTGTCTGGGTCCGAAACTGCGATTTCTGGCGGGGCTGTCGAAAAATCACGAGTTTCGGGCAGTCCTGGGCCAGAACTGTGATTTTCGTCGATCGGGGGCAGAATCGTCATTTTTGGCTGTCCGACGGGCCGGTGTGGATTTCAAGCTGTCCGGGTCCCAAATAGTGATTTTCAGCAGTCTGGGTCCGGAACTGCGATTTCAGGTGGGACAGCCGAAAAATCACGAGTTTCGGGCAGTTCTGGGCCAGAACAGTGATTTTATTCGACCGGGGGCGGAATCGCCATTTTTGGCTGTCCGACGGGCCGGTGTCGATTTCAGGCTGTCCGGGACCCAAATAGGGATTTTCAGCAGTCTGGGTCCGAAACTGCGATTTCTGGCGGGGCTGTCGAAAAATCACGAGTTTCGGGCAGTCCTGGGCCAGAACTGTGATTTTCGTCGATCGGGGGCAGAATCGTCATTTTTTGGCTGTCCGACGGGCCGGTGTGGATTTCAAGCTGTCCGGGACCCAAATAGTGATTTTCAGCAGTCTGGGTCCGGAACTGCGATTTCAGGTGGGACAGCCGAAAAATCACGAGTTTCGGGCAGTTCTGGGCCAGAACAGTGATTTTATTCGACCGGGGGCAGATTCGCCATTTTTGGCTGTCCGACGGGCCGGTGTCGATTTCAGGCTGTCCGGGACCCAAATAGGGATTTTCAGCAGTCTGGGTCCGAAACTGCGATTTCTGGCGGGGCTGTCGAAAAATCACGAGTTTCGGGCAGTCCTGGGCCAGAACTGTGATTTTCGTCGATCGGGGGCAGAATCGCCATTTTTTGGCTGCCCGACGGGCCGGTGTGGATTTCAAGCTGTCCGGGACCCAAATAGTGATTTTCAGCAGTCTGGGTCCGAAACTGCGATTTCAGGTGGGACAGCCGAAAAATCACGAGTTTCCGGGCAGTTCTGGGCCAGAACAGTGATTTTACTCGACTGGGGGCAGAATCGTCATTTTTGGATGTCCGACGGGCCGGTGTCGATTTCAGGCTGTCCGGGTCCCAAATAGTGATTTTCAGCAGTCTGGGTCCGAAACTGCGATTTCAGGTGGGACAGCCGAAAAATCACGAGTTTCGGGCAGTCCTGGGCCAGAACTGTGATTTTCGTCGATCGGGGGCAGAATCGTCATTTTTTGGCTGTCCGACGGGCCGGTGTGGATTTCAAGCTGTCCGGGACCCAAATAGTGATTTTCAGCAGTCTGGGTCCGAAACTGCGATTTCAGGTGGGACAGCCGAAAAATCACGAGTTTCCGGGCAGTTCTGGGCTAGAACAGTGATTTTACTCGACTGGGGGCAGAATCGTCATTTTTGGCTGTCCGACGGGCCGGTGTCGATTTCAGGCTGTCCGGGACCCAAATAGGGATTTTCAGCAGTCTGGGTCCGAAACTGCGATTTCTGGCGGGGCTGTCGAAAAATCACGAGTTTCGGGCAGTCCTGGGCCAGAACTGTGATTTTCGTCGATCGGGGGCAGAATCGTCATTTTTGTCTGTCCGAATGGGCCGGTGTGGATTTCAAGCTGTCCGGGTCCCAAATAGTGATTTTCAGCAGTCTGGGTCCGGAACTGCGATTTCAGGTGGGACAGCCGAAAAATCACGAGTTTCGGGCAGTTCTGGGCCAGAACAGTGATTTTACTCGACGGGGGGCAGAATCGTCATTTTTGGCTGTGCGACGGGCCGGTGTCAATTTCAGGCTGTCCGGGACCCAAATAGGGATTTTCAGCTGTCTGGGTCCGAAACTGCGATTTCTGGCGGGGCTGTCGAAAAATCACGAGTTTCGGGCAGTCCTGGGCCAGAACTGTGATTTTCGTCGATCGGGGGCAGAATCGTCATTTTTGGCTGTCCGACGGGCCGGTGTGGATTTCAAGCTGTCCGGGTCCCAAATAGTGATTTTCAGCAGTCTGGGTCCGGAACTGCGATTTCAGGTGGGACAGCCGAAAAATCACGAGTTTCGGGCAGTTCTGGGCCAGAACAGTGATTTTATTCGACCGGGGGCGGAATCGCCATTTTTGGCTGTCCGACGGGCCGGTGTCGATTTCAGGCTGTCCGGGACCCAAATAGGGATTTTCAGCAGTCTGGGTCCGAAACTGCGATTTCTGGCGGGGCTGTCGAAAAATCACGAGTTTCGGGCAGTCCTGGGCCAGAACTGTGATTTTCGTCGATCGGGGGCAGAATCGTCATTTTTTGGCTGTCCGACGGGCCGGTGTGGATTTCAAGCTGTCCGGGACCCAAATAGTGATTTTCAGCAGTCTGGGTCCGGAACTGCGATTTCAGGTGGGACAGCCGAAAAATCACGAGTTTCGGGCAGTTCTGGGCCAGAACAGTGATTTTATTCGACCGGGGGCAGATTCGCCATTTTTGGCTGTCCGACGGGCCGGTGTCGATTTCAGGCTGTCCGGGACCCAAATAGGGATTTTCAGCAGTCTGGGTCCGAAACTGCGATTTCTGGCGGGGCTGTCGAAAAATCACGAGTTTCGGGCAGTCCTGGGCCAGAACTGTGATTTTCGTCGATCGGGGGCAGAATCGCCATTTTTTGGCTGCCCGACGGGCCGGTGTGGATTTCAAGCTGTCCGGGACCCAAATAGTGATTTTCAGCAGTCTGGGTCCGAAACTGCGATTTCAGGTGGGACAGCCGAAAAATCACGAGTTTCCGGGCAGTTCTGGGCCAGAACAGTGATTTTACTCGACTGGGGGCAGAATCGTCATTTTTGGATGTCCGACGGGCCGGTGTCGATTTCAGGCTGTCCGGGTCCCAAATAGTGATTTTCAGCAGTCTGGGTCCGAAACTGCGATTTCAGGTGGGACAGCCGAAAAATCACGAGTTTCGGGCAGTCCTGGGCCAGAACTGTGATTTTCGTCGATCGGGGGCAGAATCGTCATTTTTTGGCTGTCCGACGGGCCGGTGTGGATTTCAAGCTGTCCGGGACCCAAATAGTGATTTTCAGCAGTCTGGGTCCGAAACTGCGATTTCAGGTGGGACAGCCGAAAAATCACGAGTTTCCGGGCAGTTCTGGGCTAGAACAGTGATTTTACTCGACTGGGGGCAGAATCGTCATTTTTGGCTGTCCGACGGGCCGGTGTCGATTTCAGGCTGTCCGGGACCCAAATAGGGATTTTCAGCAGTCTGGGTCCGAAACTGCGATTTCTGGCGGGGCTGTCGAAAAATCACGAGTTTCGGGCAGTCCTGGGCCAGAACTGTGATTTTCGTCGATCGGGGGCAGAATCGTCATTTTTGTCTGTCCGAATGGGCCGGTGTGGATTTCAAGCTGTCCGGGTCCCAAATAGTGATTTTCAGCAGTCTGGGTCCGGAACTGCGATTTCAGGTGGGACAGCCGAAAAATCACGAGTTTCGGGCAGTTCTGGGCCAGAACAGTGATTTTACTCGACGGGGGGCAGAATCGTCATTTTTGGCTGTGCGACGGGCCGGTGTCAATTTCAGGCTGTCCGGGACCCAAATAGGGATTTTCAGCTGTCTGGGTCCGAAACTGCGATTTCTGGCGGGGCTGTCGAAAAATCACGAGTTTCGGGCTGTCCTGGGCCAGAACTGTGATTTTCGTCGATCGGGGGCAGAATCGTCATTTTTGGCTGTCCGACGGGCCGGTGTGGATTTCAAGCTGTCCGGGTCCCAAATAGTGATTTTCAGCAGTCTGGGTCCGGAACTGCGATTTCAGGTGGGACAGCCGAAAAATCACGAGTTTCCGGGCAGTTCTGGGCCAGAACAATGATTTTACTCGACTGGGGGCAGAATCGTCATTTTTGGCTGTGCGACGGGCCGGTGTCAATTTCAGGCTGTCCGGGACCCAAATAGGGATTTTCAGCAGTCTGGGCCCGAAACTGCGATTTCTGGCGGGGCTGTCGAAAAATCACGAGTTTCGGGCAGTCCTGGGCCAGAACTGTGATTTTCGTCGATCGGGGGCAGAATCGCCATTTTTTGGCTGTCCGACGGGCCGGTGTGGATTTCAAGCTGTCCGGGACCCAAATAGTGATTTTCAGCAGTCTGGGTCCGGAACTGCGATTTCAGGTGGGACAGCCGAAAAATCACGAGTTTCCGGGCAGTTCTGGGCCAGAACAGTGATTTTACTCGACTGGGGGCAGAATCGTCATTTTTGGCTGTCCGACGGGCCGGTGTCGATTTCAGGCTGTCCGGGTCCCAAATAGTGATTTTCAGCAGTCTGGGTCCGAAACTGCGATTTCAGGTGGGACAGCCGAAAAATCACGAGTTTCGGCCAATCCTGGGCCAGAACTGTGATTTTCGTCGATCGGGGGCAGAATCGCCATTTTTTGGCTGTCCGACGGGCCGGTGTGGATTTCAAGCTGTCCGGGTCCCAAATAGTGATTTTCAGCAGTCTGGGTCCGAAACTGCGATTTCAGGTGGGACAGCCGAAAAATCACGAGTTTCCGGGCAGTTCTGGACCAGAACAGTGATTTTACTCGACGGGGGGCAGAATCGTCATTTTTGGCTGTGCGACGGGCCGGTGTCAATTTCAGGCTGTCCGGGACCCAAATAGGGATTTTGCGCAGTCTGGGTCCGAAACTGCGATTTCTGGCGGGGCTGTCGAAAAATCACGAGTTTCGGGCAGTCCTGGGCCAGAACTGTGATTTTCGTCGATCGGGGGCAGAATCGTCATTTTTTGGCTGTCCGACGGGCCGGTGTGGATTTCAAGCTGTCCGGGACCCAAATAGTGATTTTCAGCAGTCTGGGTCCGGAACTGCGATTTCAGGTGGGACAGCCAAAAAATCACGAGTTTCGGGCAGTTCTGGGCCAGAACAGTGATTTTACTCGACGGGGGGCAGATTCGTCATTTTTGGCTGTGCGACGGGCCGGTGTCAATTTCAGGCTGTCCGGGACCCAAATAGGGATTTTCAGCAGTCTGGGTCCGAAACTGCGATTTCTGGCGGGGCTGTCGAAAAATCACGAGTTTCGGGCAGTCCTGGGCCAGAACTGTGATTTTCGTCGATCGGGGGCAGAATCGCCATTTTTTGGCTGTCCGACGGGCCGGTGTGGATTTCAAGCTGTCCGGGACTCAAATAGTGATTTTCAGCAGTCTGGGTCTGAAACTGCGATTTCAGGTGGGACAGCCGAAAAATCACGAGTTTCGGGCAGTTCTGGGCCAGAACAGTGATTTTACTCGACGGGGGGCAGAATCGTCATTTTTGGCTGTGCGACGGGCCGGTGTCAATTTCAGGCTGTCCGGGACCCAAATAGGGATTTTGCGCAGTCTGGGTCCGAAACTGCGATTTCTGGCGGGGCTGTCGAAAAATCACGAGTTTCGGGCAGTCCTGGGCCAGAACTGTGATTTTCGTCGATCGGGGGCAGAATCGCCATTTTTTGGCTGTCCGACGGGCCGGTGTGGATTTCAAGCTGTCCGGGACCCAAATAGTGATTTTCAGCAGTCGGGGTCCGAAACTGCGATTTCAGGTGGGACAGCCGAAAAATCACGAGTTTCGGCCAATCCTGGGCCAGAACTGTGATTTTCGTCGATCGGGGGCAGAATCGCCATTTTTTGGCTGTCCGACGGGCCGGTGTGGATTTCAAGCTGTCCGGGACCCAAATAGTGATTTTCAGCAGTCTGGGTCCGAAACTGCGATTTCAGGTGGGACAGCCGAAAAATCACGAGTTTCCGGGCAGTTCTGGGCTAGAACAGTGATTTTACTCGACTGGGGGCAGAATCGTCATTTTTGGCTGTGCGACGGGCCGGTGTCGATTTCAGGCTGTCCGGGTCCCAAATAGGGATTTTCAGCAGTCTGGGTCCGAAACTGCGATTTCAGGTGGGACAGCCGAAAAATCACGAGTTTCGGCCAATCCTGGGCCAGAACTGTGATTTTCGTCGATCGGGGGCAGAATCGCCATTTTTTGGCTGTCCGACGGGCCGGTGTGGATTTCAAGCTGTCCGGGACCCAAATAGTGATTTTCAGCAGTCTGGGTCCGAAACTGCGATTTCAGGTGGGACAGCCGAAAAATCACGAGTTTCCGGGCAGTTCTGGGCTAGAACAGTGATTTTACTCGACTGGGGGCAGAATCGTCATTTTTGGCTGTGCGACGGGCCGGTGTCGATTTCAGGCTGTCCGGGACCCAAATAGGGATTTTCAGCAGTCTGGGTCTGAAACTGCGATTTCTGGCGGGGCTGTCGAAAAATCACGAGTTTCGGGCAGTCCTGGGCCAGAACTGTGATTTTCATCGATCGGGGGCAGAATCGTCATTTTTGGCTGTCCGACGGGCCGGTGTGGATTTCAAGTTGTCCGGGTCCCAAATAGTGATTTTCAGCAGTCTGGGTCCGAAACTGCGATTTCAGGTGGGACAGCCAAAAAATCACGAGTTTCGGGCAGTTCTGGGCCAGAACAGTGATTTTATTCGACCGGGGGCAGAATCGCCATTTTTGGCTGTCCGACGGGCCGGTGTCGATTTCAGGCTGTCTGGGACCCAAATAGTGATTTTCAGCAGTCTGGGTCCGAAACTGCGATTTCTGGCGGGGCTGTCGAAAAATCACGAGTTTCGGGCAGTCCTGGGCCAGAACTGTGATTTTCGTCGATCGGGGGCAGAATCGCCATTTTTTGGCTGTCCGACGGGCCGGTGTGGATTTCAAGCTGTCCGGGACTCAAATAGTGATTTTCAGCAGTCTGGGTCTGAAACTGCGATTTCAGGTGGGACAGCCGAAAAATCACGAGTTTCGGGCAGTTCTGGGCCAGAACAGTGATTTTACTCGACGGGGGGCAGAATCGTCATTTTTGGCTGTGCGACGGGCCGGTGTCAATTTCAGGCTGTCCGGGACCCAAATAGGGATTTTGCGCAGTCTGGGTCCGAAACTGCGATTTCTGGCGGGGCTGTCGAAAAATCACGAGTTTCGGGCAGTCCTGGGCCAGAACTGTGATTTTCGTCGATCGGGGGCAGAATCGCCATTTTTTGGCTGTCCGACGGGCCGGTGTGGATTTCAAGCTGTCCGGGACCCAAATAGTGATTTTCAGCAGTCTGGGTCCGAAACTGCGATTTCAGGGGGGACAGCCGAAAAATCACGAGTTTCCGGGCAGTTCTGGGCCAGAACAGTGATTTTATTCGACCGGGGGCAGAATCGCCATTTTTGGCTGTCCGACGGGCCGGTGTCGATTTCAGGCTGTCTGGGACCCAAATAGTGATTTTCAGCAGTCTGGGTCCGAAACTGCGATTTCTGGCGGGGCTGTCGAAAAATCACGAGTTTCGGGCAGTCCTGGGCCAGAACTGTGATTTTCGTCGATCGGGGGCAGAATCGCCATTTTTTGGCTGTCCGACGGGCCGGTGTGGATTTCAAGCTGTCCGGGACCCAAATAGTGATTTTCAGCAGTCTGGGTCCGAAACTGCGATTTCAGGTGGGACAGCCGAAAAATCACGAGTTTCCGGGCAGTTCTGGGCCAGAACAGTGATTTTACTCGACTGGGGCCAGAATCGTCATTTTTGGCTGTCCGACGGGCCGGTGTCGATTTCAGGCTGTCCGGGTCCCAAATAGTGATTTTCAGCAGTCTGGGTCCGAAACTGCGATTTCAGGTGGGACAGCCGAAAAATCACGAGTTTCGGCCAATCCTGGGCCAGAACTGTGATTTTCGTCGATCGGGGGCAGAATCGCCATTTTTTGGCTGTCCGACGGGCCGGTGTGGATTTCAAGCTGTCCGGGACTCAAATAGTGATTTTCAGCAGTCTGGGTCTGAAACTGCGATTTCAGGTGGGACAGCCGAAAAATCACGAGTTTCGGGCAGTTCTGGGCCAGAACAGTGATTTTACTCGACGGGGGGCAGAATCGTCATTTTTGGCTGTGCGACGGGCCGGTGTCAATTTCAGGCTGTCCGGGACCCAAATAGGGATTTTGCGCAGTCTGGGTCCGAAACTGCGATTTCTGGCGGGGCTGTCGAAAAATCACGAGTTTCGGGCAGTCCTGGGCCAGAACTGTGATTTTCGTCGATCGGGGGCAGAATCGCCATTTTTTGGCTGTCCGACGGGCCGGTGTGGATTTCAAGCTGTCCGGGACCCAAATAGTGATTTTCAGCAGTCTGGGTCCGAAACTGCGATTTCAGGGGGGACAGCCGAAAAATCACGAGTTTCCGGGCAGTTCTGGGCCAGAACAGTGATTTTATTCGACCGGGGGCAGAATCGCCATTTTTGGCTGTCCGACGGGCCGGTGTCGATTTCAGGCTGTCTGGGACCCAAATAGTGATTTTCAGCAGTCTGGGTCCGAAACTGCGATTTCTGGCGGGGCTGTCGAAAAATCACGAGTTTCGGGCAGTCCTGGGCCAGAACTGTGATTTTCGTCGATCGGGGGCAGAATCGCCATTTTTTGGCTGTCCGACGGGCCGGTGTGGATTTCAAGCTGTCCGGGACCCAAATAGTGATTTTCAGCAGTCTGGGTCCGAAACTGCGATTTCAGGTGGGACAGCCGAAAAATCACGAGTTTCCGGGCAGTTCTGGGCCAGAACAGTGATTTTACTCGACTGGGGGCAGAATCGTCATTTTTGGCTGTCCGACGGGCCGGTGTCGATTTCAGGCTGTCCGGGTCCCAAATAGGGATTTTCAGCAGTCTGGGTCCGAAACTGCGATTTCAGGTGGGACAGCCGAAAAATCACGAGTTTCGGCCAATCCTGGGCCAGAACTGTGATTTTCGTCGATCGGGGGCAGAATCGCCATTTTTTGGCTGTCCGACGGGCCGGTGTGGATTTCAAGCTGTCCGGGACCCAAATAGTGATTTTCAGCAGTCTGGGTCCGAAACTGCGATTTCAGGTGGGACAGCCGAAAAATCACGAGTTTCCGGGCAGTTCTGGGCTAGAACAGTGATTTTACTCGACTGGGGGCAGAATCGTCATTTTTGGCTGTGCGACGGGCCGGTGTCGATTTCAGGCTGTCCGGGACCCAAATAGGGATTTTCAGCAGTCTGGGTCTGAAACTGCGATTTCTGGCGGGGCTGTCGAAAAATCACGAGTTTCGGGCAGTCCTGGGCCAGAACTGTGATTTTCGTCGATCGGGGGCAGAATCGTCATTTTTGGCTGTCCGACGGGCCGGTGTGGATTTCAAGTTGTCCGGGTCCCAAATAGTGATTTTCAGCAGTCTGGGTCCGAAACTGCGATTTCAGGTGGGACAGCCAAAAAATCACGAGTTTCGGGCAGTTCTGGGCCAGAACAGTGATTTTACTCGACGGGGGGCAGAATCGTCATTTTTGGCTGTGCGACGGGCCGGTGTCAATTTCAGGCTGTCCGGGACCCAAATAGGGATTTTCAGCAGTCTGGGTCCGAAACTGCGATTTCTGGCGGGGCTGTCGAAAAATCACGAGTTTCGGGCAGTCCTGGGCCAGAACTGTGATTTTCGTCGATCGGGGGCAGAATCGCCATTTTTTGGCTGTCCGACGGGCCGGTGTGGATTTCAAGCTGTCCGGGACCCAAATAGTGATTTTCAGCAGTCTGGGTCCGAAACTGCGATTTCAGGGGGGACAGCCGAAAAATCACGAGTTTCCGGGCAGTTCTGGGCCAGAACAGTGATTTTATTCGACCGGGGGCAGAATCGCCATTTTTGGCTGTCCGACGGGCCGGTGTCGATTTCAGGCTGTCTGGGACCCAAATAGTGATTTTCAGCAGTCTGGGTCCGAAACTGCGATTTCTGGCGGGGCTGTCGAAAAATCACGAGTTTCGGGCAGTCCTGGGCCAGAACTGTGATTTTCGTCGATCGGGGGCAGAATCGCCATTTTTTGGCTGTCCGACGGGCCGGTGTGGATTTCAAGCTGTCCGGGACCCAAATAGTGATTTTCAGCAGTCTGGGTCCGAAACTGCGATTTCAGGTGGGACAGCCGAAAAATCACGAGTTTCCGGGCAGTTCTGGGCCAGAACAGTGATTTTACTCGACTGGGGGCAGAATCGTCATTTTTGGCTGTCCGACGGGCCGGTGTCGATTTCAGGCTGTCCGGGTCCCAAATAGGGATTTTCAGCAGTCTGGGTCCGAAACTGCGATTTCAGGTGGGACAGCCGAAAAATCACGAGTTTCGGCCAATCCTGGGCCAGAACTGTGATTTTCGTCGATCGGGGGCAGAATCGCCATTTTTTGGCTGTCCGACGGGCCGGTGTGGATTTCAAGCTGTCCGGGACCCAAATAGTGATTTTCAGCAGTCTGGGTCCGAAACTGCGATTTCAGGTGGGACAGCCGAAAAATCACGAGTTTCCGGGCAGTTCTGGGCTAGAACAGTGATTTTACTCGACTGGGGGCAGAATCGTCATTTTTGGCTGTGCGACGGGCCGGTGTCGATTTCAGGCTGTCCGGGACCCAAATAGGGATTTTCAGCAGTCTGGGTCTGAAACTGCGATTTCTGGCGGGGCTGTCGAAAAATCACGAGTTTCGGGCAGTCCTGGGCCAGAACTGTGATTTTCGTCGATCGGGGGCAGAATCGTCATTTTTTGGCTGTCCGGCGGGCCGGTGTGGATTTCAAGCTGTCCGGGACCCAAATAGTGATTTTTAGCAGTCTGGGTCCGAAACAGCGATTTCAGGTGGGACAGCCGAAAAATCACGAGTTTCCGGGCAGTTCTGGGCCAGAACAGTGATTTTACTCGACTGGGGGCAGAATCGTCATTTTTGGCTGTCCGACGGGCCGGTGTCGATTTCAGGCTGTCCGGGTCCCAAATAGTGATTTTCAGCAGTCTGGGTCCGAAACTGCGATTTCAGGTGGGACAGCCGAAAAATCACGAGTTTCGGGCAGTCCTGGGCCAGAACTGTGATTTTCGTCGATCGGGGGCAGAATCGCCATTTTTTGGCTGTCCGACGGGCCGGTGTGGATTTCAAGCTGTCCGGGACCCAAATAGTGATTTTCAGCAGTCTGGGTCCGAAACTGCGATTTCAGGTGGGACAGCCAAAAAATCACGAGTTTCGGGCAGTTCTGGGCCAGAACAGTGATTTTATTCGACCGGGGGCAGATTCGCCATTTTTGGCTGTCCGACGGGCCGGTGTCGATTTCAGGCTGTCCGGGACCCAAATAGGGATTTTCAGCAGTCTGGGTCCGAAACTGCGATTTCTGGCGGGGCTGTCGAAAAATCACGAGTTTCGGGCAGTCCTGGGCCAGAACTGTGATTTTCGTCGATCGGGGGCAGAATCGTCATTTTTTGGCTGTCCGACGGGCCGGTGTGGATTTCAAGCTGTCCGGGACCCAAATAGTGATTTTCAGCAGTCTGGGTCCGGAACTGCGATTTCAGGTGGGACAGCCGAAAAATCACGAGTTTCGGGCAGTTCTGGGCCAGAACAGTGATTTTATTCGACCGGGGGCAGATTCGCCATTTTTGGCTGTCCGACGGGCCGGTGTCGATTTCAGGCTGTCCGGGACCCAAATAGGGATTTTCAGCAGTCTGGGTCCGAAACTGCGATTTCTGGCGGGGCTGTCGAAAAATCACGAGTTTCGGGCAGTCCTGGGCCAGAACTGTGATTTTCGTCGATCGGGGGCAGAATCGCCATTTTTTGGCTGTCCGACGGGCCGGTGTGGATTTCAAGCTGTCCGGGACCCAAATAGTGATTTTCAGCAGTCTGGGTCCGAAACTGCGATTTCAGGTGGGACAGCCGAAAAATCACGAGTTTCCGGGCAGTTCTGGGCCAGAACAGTGATTTTATTCGACCGGGGGCAGAATCGCCATTTTTGGCTGTCCGACGGGCCGGTGTCGATTTCAGGCTGTCCGGGACCCAAATAGTGATTTTCAGCAGTCTGGGTCCGAAACTGCGATTTCTGGCGGGGCTGTCGAAAAATCACGAGTTTCGGGCAGTCCTGGGCCAGAACTGTGATTTTCGTCGATCGGGGGCAGAATCGTCATTTTTTGGCTGTCCGACGGGCCGGTGTGGATTTCAAGCTGTCCGGGACCCAAATAGTGATTTTCAGCAGTCTGGGTCCGGAACTGCGATTTCAGGTGGGACAGCCGAAAAATCACGAGTTTCGGGCAGTTCTGGGCCAGAACAGTGATTTTATTCGACCGGGGGCAGATTCGCCATTTTTGGCTGTCCGACGGGCCGGTGTCGATTTCAGGCTGTCCGGGACCCAAATAGGGATTTTCAGCAGTCTGGGTCCGAAACTGCGATTTCTGGCGGGGCTGTCGAAAAATCACGAGTTTCGGGCAGTCCTGGGCCAGAACTGTGATTTTCGTCGATCGGGGGCAGAATCGTCATTTTTTGGCTGTCCGGCGGGCCGGTGTGGATTTCAAGCTGTCCGGGACCCAAATAGTGATTTTTAGCAGTCTGGGTCCGAAACAGCGATTTCAGGTGGGACAGCCGAAAAATCACGAGTTTCCGGGCAGTTCTGGGCCAGAACAGTGATTTTACTCGACTGGGGGCAGAATCGTCATTTTTGGCTGTCCGACGGGCCGGTGTCGATTTCAGGCTGTCCGGGTCCCAAATAGTGATTTTCAGCAGTCTGGGTCCGAAACTGCGATTTCAGGTGGGACAGCCGAAAAATCACGAGTTTCGGGCAGTCCTGGGCCAGAACTGTGATTTTCGTCGATCGGGGGCAGAATCGCCATTTTTTGGCTGTCCGACGGGCCGGTGTGGATTTCAAGCTGTCCGGGACCCAAATAGTGATTTTCAGCAGTCTGGGTCCGAAACTGCGATTTCAGGTGGGACAGCCAAAAAATCACGAGTTTCGGGCAGTTCTGGGCCAGAACAGTGATTTTATTCGACCGGGGGCAGATTCGCCATTTTTGGCTGTCCGACGGGCCGGTGTCGATTTCAGGCTGTCCGGGACCCAAATAGGGATTTTCAGCAGTCTGGGTCCGAAACTGCGATTTCTGGCGGGGCTGTCGAAAAATCACGAGTTTCGGGCAGTCCTGGGCCAGAACTGTGATTTTCGTCGATCGGGGGCAGAATCGTCATTTTTTGGCTGTCCGACGGGCCGGTGTGGATTTCAAGCTGTCCGGGACCCAAATAGTGATTTTCAGCAGTCTGGGTCCGGAACTGCGATTTCAGGTGGGACAGGCGAAAAATCACGAGTTTCGGGCAGTTCTGGGCCAGAACAGTGATTTTATTCGACCGGGGGCAGATTCGCCATTTTTGGCTGTCCGACGGGCCGGTGTCGATTTCAGGCTGTCCGGGACCCAAATAGGGATTTTCAGCAGTCTGGGTCCGAAACTGCGATTTCTGGCGGGGCTGTCGAAAAATCACGAGTTTCGGGCAGTCCTGGGCCAGAACTGTGATTTTCGTCGATCGGGGGCAGAATCGTCATTTTTTGGCTGTCCGACGGGCCGGTGTGGATTTCAAGCTGTCCGGGACCCAAATAGTGATTTTCAGCAGTCTGGGTCCGGAACTGCGATTTCAGGTGGGACAGCCGAAAAATCACGAGTTTCGGGCAGTTCTGGGCCAGAACAGTGATTTTATTCGACCGGGGGCAGATTCGCCATTTTTGGCTGTCCGACGGGCCGGTGTCGATTTCAGGCTGTCCGGGACCCAAATAGGGATTTTCAGCAGTCTGGGTCCGAAACTGCGATTTCTGGCGGGGCTGTCGAAAAATCACGAGTTTCGGGCAGTCCTGGGCCAGAACTGTGATTTTCGTCGATCGGGGGCAGAATCGCCATTTTTTGGCTGTCCGACGGGCCGGTGTGGATTTCAAGCTGTCCGGGACCCAAATAGTGATTTTCAGCAGTCTGGGTCCGAAACTGCGATTTCAGGTGGGACAGCCGAAAAATCACGAGTTTCCGGGCAGTTCTGGGCCAGAACAGTGATTTTATTCGACCGGGGGCAGAATCGCCATTTTTGGCTGTCCGACGGGCCGGTGTCGATTTCAGGCTGTCCGGGACCCAAATAGTGATTTTCAGCAGTCTGGGTCCGAAACTGCGATTTCTGGCGGGGCTGTCGAAAAATCACGAGTTTCGGGCAGTCCTGGGCCAGAACTGTGATTTTCGTCGATCGGGGGCAGAATCGTCATTTTTTGGCTGTCCGACGGGCCGGTGTGGATTTCAAGCTGTCCGGGACCCAAATAGTGATTTTCAGCAGTCTGGGTCCGGAACTGCGATTTCAGGTGGGACAGCCGAAAAATCACGAGTTTCGGGCAGTTCTGGGCCAGAACAGTGATTTTATTCGACCGGGGGCAGATTCGCCATTTTTGGCTGTCCGACGGGCCGGTGTCGATTTCAGGCTGTCCGGGACCCAAATAGGGATTTTCAGCAGTCTGGGTCCGAAACTGCGATTTCTGGCGGGGCTGTCGAAAAATCACGAGTTTCGGGCAGTCCTGGGCCAGAACTGTGATTTTCGTCGATCGGGGGCAGAATCGTCATTTTTTGGCTGTCCGGCGGGCCGGTGTGGATTTCAAGCTGTCCGGGACCCAAATAGTGATTTTTAGCAGTCTGGGTCCGAAACAGCGATTTCAGGTGGGACAGCCGAAAAATCACGAGTTTCCGGGCAGTTCTGGGCCAGAACAGTGATTTTACTCGACTGGGGGCAGAATCGTCATTTTTGGCTGTCCGACGGGCCGGTGTCGATTTCAGGCTGTCCGGGTCCCAAATAGTGATTTTCAGCAGTCTGGGTCCGAAACTGCGATTTCAGGTGGGACAGCCGAAAAATCACGAGTTTCGGGCAGTCCTGGGCCAGAACTGTGATTTTCGTCGATCGGGGGCAGAATCGCCATTTTTTGGCTGTCCGACGGGCCGGTGTGGATTTCAAGCTGTCCGGGACCCAAATAGTGATTTTCAGCAGTCTGGGTCCGAAACTGCGATTTCAGGTGGGACAGCCAAAAAATCACGAGTTTCGGGCAGTTCTGGGCCAGAACAGTGATTTTATTCGACCGGGGGCAGATTCGCCATTTTTGGCTGTCCGACGGGCCGGTGTCGATTTCAGGCTGTCCGGGACCCAAATAGGGATTTTCAGCAGTCTGGGTCCGAAACTGCGATTTCTGGCGGGGCTGTCGAAAAATCACGAGTTTCGGGCAGTCCTGGGCCAGAACTGTGATTTTCGTCGATCGGGGGCAGAATCGTCATTTTTTGGCTGTCCGACGGGCCGGTGTGGATTTCAAGCTGTCCGGGACCCAAATAGTGATTTTCAGCAGTCTGGGTCCGGAACTGCGATTTCAGGTGGGACAGGCGAAAAATCACGAGTTTCGGGCAGTTCTGGGCCAGAACAGTGATTTTATTCGACCGGGGGCAGATTCGCCATTTTTGGCTGTCCGACGGGCCGGTGTCGATTTCAGGCTGTCCGGGACCCAAATAGGGATTTTCAGCAGTCTGGGTCCGAAACTGCGATTTCTGGCGGGGCTGTCGAAAAATCACGAGTTTCGGGCAGTCCTGGGCCAGAACTGTGATTTTCGTCGATCGGGGGCAGAATCGCCATTTTTTGGCTGTCCGACGGGCCGGTGTGGATTTCAAGCTGTCCGGGACCCAAATAGTGATTTTCAGCAGTCTGGGTCCGAAACTGCGATTTCAGGTGGGACAGCCGAAAAATCACGAGTTTCCGGGCAGTTCTGGGCCAGAACAGTGATTTTATTCGATCGGGGGCAGATTCGCCATTTTTGGCTGTCCGACGGGCCGGTGTCGATTTCAGGCTGTCCGGGACCCAAATAGTGATTTTCAGCAGTCTGGGTCCGAAACTGCGATTTCTGGCGGGGCTGTCGAAAAATCACGAGTTTCGGGCAGTCCTGGGCCAGAACTGTGATTTTCGTCGATCGGGGGCAGAATCGTCATTTTTTGGCTGTCCGACGGGCCGGTGTGGATTTCAAGCTGTCCGGGACCCAAATAGTGATTTTCAGCAGTCTGGGTCCGGAACTGCGATTTCAGGTGGGACAGCCGAAAAATCACGAGTTTCGGGCAGTTCTGGGCCAGAACAGTGATTTTATTCGACCGGGGGCAGATTCGCCATTTTTGGCTGTCCGACGGGCCGGTGTCGATTTCAGGCTGTCCGGGACCCAAATAGGGATTTTCAGCAGTCTGGGTCCGAAACTGCGATTTCTGGCGGGGCTGTCGAAAAATCACGAGTTTCGGGCAGTCCTGGGCCAGAACTGTGATTTTCGTCGATCGGGGGCAGAATCGCCATTTTTTGGCTGTCCGACGGGCCGGTGTGGATTTCAAGCTGTCCGGGACCCAAATAGTGATTTTCAGCAGTCTGGGTCCGAAACTGCGATTTCAGGTGGGACAGCCGAAAAATCACGAGTTTCCGGGCAGTTCTGGGCCAGAACAGTGATTTTATTCGACCGGGGGCAGAATCGCCATTTTTGGCTGTCCGACGGGCCGGTGTCGATTTCAGGCTGTTCGGGACCCAAATAGTGATTTTCAGCAGTCTGGGTCCGAAACTGCGATTTCTGGCGGGGCTGTCGAAAAATCACGAGTTTCGGGCAGTCCTGGGCCAGAACTGTGATTTTCGTCGATCGGGGGCAGAATCGTCATTTTTTGGCTGTCCGGCGGGCCGGTGTGGATTTCAAGCTGTCCGGGACCCAAATAGTGATTTTTAGCAGTCTGGGTCCGAAACTGCGATTTCAGGTGGGACAGCCGAAAAATCACGAGTTTCCGGGCAGTTCTGGGCCAGAACAGTGATTTTACTCGACTGGGGGCAGAATCGTCATTTTTGGCTGTCCGACGGGCCGGTGTCGATTTCAGGCTGTCCGGGTCCCAAATAGTGATTTTCAGCAGTCTGGGTCCGAAACTGCGATTTCAGGTGGGACAGCCGAAAAATCACGAGTTTCGGGCAGTCCTGGGCCAGAACTGTGATTTTCGTCGATCGGGGGCAGAATCGCCATTTTTTGGCTGTCCGACGGGCCGGTGTGGATTTCAAGCTGTCCGGGACCCAAATAGTGATTTTCAGCAGTCTGGGTCCGAAACTGCGATTTCAGGTGGGACAGCCAAAAAATCACGAGTTTCGGGCAGTTCTGGGCCAGAACAGTGATTTTACTCGACGGGGGGCAGAATCGTCATTTTTGGCTGTGCGACGGGCCGGTGTCAATTTCAGGCTGTCCGGGACCCAAATAGGGATTTTGCGCAGTCTGGGTCCGAAACTGCGATTTCTGGCGGGGCTGTCGAAAAATCACGAGTTTCGGGCAGTCCTGGGCCAGAACTGTGATTTTCGTCGATCGGGGGCAGAATCGTCATTTTTTGGCTGTCCGGCGGGCCGGTGTGGATTTCAAGCTGTCCGGGACCCAAATAGTGATTTTTAGCAGTCTGGGTCCGAAACAGCGATTTCAGGTGGGACAGCCGAAAAATCACGAGTTTCCGGGCAGTTCTGGGCCAGAACAGTGATTTTACTCGACTGGGGGCAGAATCGTCATTTTTGGCTGTCCGACGGGCCGGTGTCGATTTCAGGCTGTCCGGGTCCCAAATAGTGATTTTCAGCAGTCTGGGTCCGAAACTGCGATTTCAGGTGGGACAGCCGAAAAATCACGAGTTTCGGGCAGTCCTGGGCCAGAACTGTGATTTTCGTCGATCGGGGGCAGAATCGCCATTTTTTGGCTGTCCGACGGGCCGGTGTGGATTTCAAGCTGTCCGGGACCCAAATAGTGATTTTCAGCAGTCTGGGTCCGAAACTGCGATTTCAGGTGGGACAGCCAAAAAATCACGAGTTTCGGGCAGTTCTGGGCCAGAACAGTGATTTTATTCGACCGGGGGCAGATTCGCCATTTTTGGCTGTCCGACGGGCCGGTGTCGATTTCAGGCTGTCCGGGACCCAAATAGGGATTTTCAGCAGTCTGGGTCCGAAACTGCGATTTCTGGCGGGGCTGTCGAAAAATCACGAGTTTCGGGCAGTCCTGGGCCAGAACTGTGATTTTCGTCGATCGGGGGCAGAATCGTCATTTTTTGGCTGTCCGACGGGCCGGTGTGGATTTCAAGCTGTCCGGGACCCAAATAGTGATTTTCAGCAGTCTGGGTCCGGAACTGCGATTTCAGGTGGGACAGCCGAAAAATCACGAGTTTCGGGCAGTTCTGGGCCAGAACAGTGATTTTATTCGACCGGGGGCAGATTCGCCATTTTTGGCTGTCCGACGGGCCGGTGTCGATTTCAGGCTGTCCGGGACCCAAATAGGGATTTTCAGCAGTCTGGGTCCGAAACTGCGATTTCTGGCGGGGCTGTCGAAAAATCACGAGTTTCGGGCAGTCCTGGGCCAGAACTGTGATTTTCGTCGATCGGGGGCAGAATCGCCATTTTTTGGCAGTCCGACGGGCCGGTGTGGATTTCAAGCTGTCCGGGACCCAAATAGTGATTTTCAGCAGTCTGGGTCCGAAACTGCGATTTCAGGTGGGACAGCCGAAAAATCACGAGTTTCCGGGCAGTTCTGGGCCAGAACAGTGATTTTATTCGACCGGGGGCAGAATCGTCATTTTTGGCTGTCCGACGGGCCGGTGTCGATTTCAGGCTGTTCGGGACCCAAATAGTGATTTTCAGCAGTCTGGGTCCGAAACTGCGATTTCTGGCGGGGCTGTCGAAAAATCACGAGTTTCGGGCAGTCCTGGGCCAGAACTGTGATTTTCGTCGATCGGGGGCAGAATCGTCATTTTTTGGCTGTCCGGCGGGCCGGTGTGGATTTCAAGCTGTCCGGGACCCAAATAGTGATTTTTAGCAGTCTGGGTCCGAAACTGCGATTTCAGGTGGGACAGCCGAAAAATCACGAGTTTCCGGGCAGTTCTGGGCCAGAACAGTGATTTTACTCGACTGGGGGCAGAATCGTCATTTTTGGCTGTCCGACGGGCCGGTGTCGATTTCAGGCTGTCCGGGTCCCAAATAGTGATTTTCAGCAGTCTGGGTCCGAAACTGCGATTTCAGGTGGGACAGCCGAAAAATCACGAGTTTCGGGCAGTCCTGGGCCAGAACTGTGATTTTCGTCGATCGGGGGCAGAATCGCCATTTTTTGGCTGTCCGACGGGCCGGTGTGGATTTCAAGCTGTCCGGGACCCAAATAGTGATTTTCAGCAGTCTGGGTCCGAAACTGCGATTTCAGGTGGGACAGCCAAAAAATCACGAGTTTCGGGCAGTTCTGGGCCAGAACAGTGATTTTACTCGACGGGGGGCAGAATCGTCATTTTTGGCTGTGCGACGGGCCGGTGTCAATTTCAGGCTGTCCGGGACCCAAATAGGGATTTTGCGCAGTCTGGGTCCGAAACTGCGATTTCTGGCGGGGCTGTCGAAAAATCACGAGTTTCGGGCAGTCCTGGGCCAGAACTGTGATTTTCGTCGATCGGGGGCAGAATCGTCATTTTTTGGCTGTCCGGCGGGCCGGTGTGGATTTCAAGCTGTCCGGGACCCAAATAGTGATTTTTAGCAGTCTGGGTCCGAAACAGCGATTTCAGGTGGGACAGCCGAAAAATCACGAGTTTCCGGGCAGTTCTGGGCCAGAACAGTGATTTTACTCGACTGGGGGCAGAATCGTCATTTTTGGCTGTCCGACGGGCCGGTGTCGATTTCAGGCTGTCCGGGTCCCAAATAGTGATTTTCAGCAGTCTGGGTCCGAAACTGCGATTTCTGGCGGGGCTGTCGAAAAATCACGAGTTTCGGGCAGTCCTGGGCCAGAACTGTGATTTTCGTCGATCGGGGGCAGAATCGCCATTTTTTGGCAGTCCGACGGGCCGGTGTGGATTTCAAGCTGTCCGGGACCCAAATAGTGATTTTCAGCAGTCTGGGTCCGAAACTGCGATTTCAGGTGGGACAGCCGAAAAATCACGAGTTTCCGGGCAGTTCTGGGCCAGAACAGTGATTTTATTCGACCGGGGGCAGAATCGCCATTTTTGGCTGTCCGACGGGCCGGTGTCGATTTCAGGCTGTTCGGGACCCAAATAGTGATTTTCAGCAGTCTGGGTCCGAAACTGCGATTTCTGGCGGGGCTGTCGAAAAATCACGAGTTTCGGGCAGTCCTGGGCCAGAACTGTGATTTTCGTCGATCGGGGGCAGAATCGTCATTTTTTGGCTGTCCGGCGGGCCGGTGTGGATTTCAAGCTGTCCGGGACCCAAATAGTGATTTTTAGCAGTCTGGGTCCGAAACTGCGATTTCAGGTGGGACAGCCGAAAAATCACGAGTTTCCGGGCAGTTCTGGGCCAGAACAGTGATTTTACTCGACTGGGGGCAGAATCGTCATTTTTGGCTGTCCGACGGGCCGGTGTCGATTTCAGGCTGTCCGGGTCCCAAATAGTGATTTTCAGCAGTCTGGGTCCGAAACTGCGATTTCAGGTGGGACAGCCGAAAAATCACGAGTTTCGGGCAGTCCTGGGCCAGAACTGTGATTTTCGTCGATCGGGGGCAGAATCGCCATTTTTTGGCTGTCCGACGGGCCGGTGTGGATTTCAAGCTGTCCGGGACCCAAATAGTGATTTTCAGCAGTCTGGGTCCGAAACTGCGATTTCAGGTGGGACAGCCAAAAAATCACGAGTTTCGGGCAGTTCTGGGCCAGAACAGTGATTTTACTCGACGGGGGGCAGAATCGTCATTTTTGGCTGTGCGACGGGCCGGTGTCAATTTCAGGCTGTCCGGGACCCAAATAGGGATTTTGCGCAGTCTGGGTCCGAAACTGCGATTTCTGGCGGGGCTGTCGAAAAATCACGAGTTTCGGGCAGTCCTGGGCCAGAACTGTGATTTTCGTCGATCGGGGGCAGAATCGTCATTTTTTGGCTGTCCGGCGGGCCGGTGTGGATTTCAAGCTGTCCGGGACCCAAATAGTGATTTTTAGCAGTCTGGGTCCGAAACAGCGATTTCAGGTGGGACAGCCGAAAAATCACGAGTTTCCGGGCAGTTCTGGGCCAGAACAGTGATTTTACTCGACTGGGGGCAGAATCGTCATTTTTGGCTGTCCGACGGGCCGGTGTCGATTTCAGGCTGTCCGGGTCCCAAATAGTGATTTTCAGCAGTCTGGGTCCGAAACTGCGATTTCAGGTGGGACAGCCGAAAAATCACGAGTTTCGGGCAGTCCTGGGCCAGAACTGTGATTTTCGTCGATCGGGGGCAGAATCGCCATTTTTTGGCTGTCCGACGGGCCGGTGTGGATTTCAAGCTGTCCGGGACCCAAATAGTGATTTTCAGCAGTCTGGGTCCGAAACTGCGATTTCAGGTGGGACAGCCAAAAAATCACGAGTTTCGGGCAGTTCTGGGCCAGAACAGTGATTTTATTCGACCGGGGGCAGATTCGCCATTTTTGGCTGTCCGACGGGCCGGTGTCGATTTCAGGCTGTCCGGGACCCAAATAGGGATTTTCAGCAGTCTGGGTCCGAAACTGCGATTTCTGGCGGGGCTGTCGAAAAATCACGAGTTTCGGGCAGTCCTGGGCCAGAACTGTGATTTTCGTCGATCGGGGGCAGAATCGTCATTTTTTGGCTGTCCGACGGGCCGGTGTGGATTTCAAGCTGTCCGGGACCCAAATAGTGATTTTCAGCAGTCTGGGTCCGGAACTGCGATTTCAGGTGGGACAGCCGAAAAATCACGAGTTTCGGGCAGTTCTGGGCCAGAACAGTGATTTTATTCGACCGGGGGCAGATTCGCCATTTTTGGCTGTCCGACGGGCCGGTGTCGATTTCAGGCTGTCCGGGACCCAAATAGGGATTTTCAGCAGTCTGGGTCCGAAACTGCGATTTCTGGCGGGGCTGTCGAAAAATCACGAGTTTCGGGCAGTCCTGGGCCAGAACTGTGATTTTCGTCGATCGGGGGCAGAATCGCCATTTTTTGGCTGTCCGACGGGCCGGTGTGGATTTCAAGCTGTCCGGGACCCAAATAGTGATTTTCAGCAGTCTGGGTCCGAAACTGCGATTTCAGGTGGGACAGCCGAAAAATCACGAGTTTCCGGGCAGTTCTGGGCCAGAACAGTGATTTTATTCGACCGGGGGCAGAATCGCCATTTTTGGCTGTCCGACGGGCCGGTGTCGATTTCAGGCTGTCCGGGACCCAAATAGTGATTTTCAGCAGTCTGGGTCCGAAACTGCGATTTCTGGCGGGGCTGTCGAAAAATCACGAGTTTCGGGCAGTCCTGGGCCAGAACTGTGATTTTCGTCGATCGGGGGCAGAATCGTCATTTTTTGGCTGTCCGACGGGCCGGTGTGGATTTCAAGCTGTCCGGGACCCAAATAGTGATTTTCAGCAGTCTGGGTCCGGAACTGCGATTTCAGGTGGGACAGCCGAAAAATCACGAGTTTCGGGCAGTTCTGGGCCAGAACAGTGATTTTATTCGACCGGGGGCAGATTCGCCATTTTTGGCTGTCCGACGGGCCGGTGTCGATTTCAGGCTGTCCGGGACCCAAATAGGGATTTTCAGCAGTCTGGGTCCGAAACTGCGATTTCTGGCGGGGCTGTCGAAAAATCACGAGTTTCGGGCAGTCCTGGGCCAGAACTGTGATTTTCGTCGATCGGGGGCAGAATCGCCATTTTTTGGCTGTCCGACGGGCCGGTGTGGATTTCAAGCTGTCCGGGACCCAAATAGTGATTTTCAGCAGTCTGGGTCCGAAACTGCGATTTCAGGTGGGACAGCCAAAAAATCACGAGTTTCGGGCAGTTCTGGGCCAGAACAGTGATTTTACTCGACGGGGGGCAGAATCGTCATTTTTGGCTGTGCGACGGGCCGGTGTCGATTTCAGGCTGTCCGGGACCCAAATAGTGATTTTCAGCAGTCTGGGTCCGAAACTGCGATTTCTGGCGGGGCTGTCGAAAAATCACGAGTTTCGGGCAGTCCTGGGCCAGAACTGTGATTTTCGTCGATCGGGGGCAGAATCGTCATTTTTTGGCTGTCCGGCGGGCCGGTGTGGATTTCAAGCTGTCCGGGACCCAAATAGTGATTTTTAGCAGTCTGGGTCCGAAACAGCGATTTCAGGTGGGACAGCCGAAAAATCACGAGTTTCCGGGCAGTTCTGGGCCAGAACAGTGATTTTACTCGACTGGGGGCAGAATCGTCATTTTTGGCTGTCCGACGGGCCGGTGTCGATTTCAGGCTGTCCGGGTCCCAAATAGTGATTTTCAGCAGTCTGGGTCCGAAACTGCGATTTCAGGTGGGACAGCCGAAAAATCACGAGTTTCGGGCAGTCCTGGGCCAGAACTGTGATTTTCGTCGATCGGGGGCAGAATCGCCATTTTTTGGCTGTCCGACGGGCCGGTGTGGATTTCAAGCTGTCCGGGACCCAAATAGTGATTTTCAGCAGTCTGGGTCCGAAACTGCGATTTCAGGTGGGACAGCCGAAAAATCACGAGTTTCCGGGCAGTTCTGGGCCAGAACAGTGATTTTATTCGACCGGGGGCAGAATCGCCATTTTTGGCTGTCCGACGGGCCGGTGTCGATTTCAGGCTGTCCGGGACCCAAATAGTCATTTTCAGCAGTCTGGGTCCGAAACTGCGATTTCTGGCGGGGCTGTCGAAAAATCACGAGTTTCGGGCAGTCCTGGGCCAGAACTGTGATTTTCGTCGATCGGGGGCAGAATCGTCATTTTTTGGCTGTCCGACGGGCCGGTGTGGATTTCAAGCTGTCCGGGACCCAAATAGTGATTTTCAGCAGTCTGGGTCCGGAACTGCGATTTCAGGTGGGACAGCCGAAAAATCACGAGTTTCGGGCAGTTCTGGGCCAGAACAGTGATTTTATTCGACCGGGGGCAGATTCGCCATTTTTGGCTGTCCGACGGGCCGGTGTCGATTTCAGGCTGTCCGGGACCCAAATAGGGATTTTCAGCAGTCTGGGTCCGAAACTGCGATTTCTGGCGGGGCTGTCGAAAAATCACGAGTTTCGGGCAGTCCTGGGCCAGAACTGTGATTTTCGTCGATCGGGGGCAGAATCGCCATTTTTTGGCTGTCCGACGGGCCGGTGTGGATTTCAAGCTGTCCGGGACCCAAATAGTGATTTTCAGCAGTCTGGGTCCGAAACTGCGATTTCAGGTGGGACAGCCCAAAAATCACGAGTTTCCGGGCAGTTCTGGGCCAGAACAGTGATTTTATTCGACCGGGGGCAGAATCGCCATTTTTGGCTGTCCGACGGGCCGGTGTCGATTTCAGGCTGTCCGGGCACATATCAGAGTGCGTCAGCAGTCTGGGTCCGAAACTGCGATTTCTGGCGGGGCTGTCGAAAAATCACGAGTTTCGGGCAGTCCTGGGCCAGAACTGTGATTTTCGTCGATCGGGGGCAGAATCGTCATTTTTTGGCTGTCCGACGGGCCGGTGTGGATTTCAAGCTGTCCGGGACCCAAATAGTGATTTTCAGCAGTCTGGGTCCGGAACTGCGATTTCAGGTGGGACAGCCGAAAAATCACGAGTTTCGGGCAGTTCTGGGCCAGAACAGTGATTTTATTCGACCGGGGGCAGATTCGCCATTTTTGGCTGTCCGACGGGCCGGTGTCGATTTCAGGCTGTCCGGGACCCAAATAGGGATTTTCAGCAGTCTGGGTCCGAAACTGCGATTTCTGGCGGGGCTGTCGAAAAATCACGAGTTTCGGGCAGTCCTGGGCCAGAACTGTGATTTTCGTCGATCGGGGGCAGAATCGCCATTTTTTGGCTGTCCGACGGGCCGGTGTGGATTTCAAGCTGTCCGGGACCCAAATAGTGATTTTCAGCAGTCTGGGTCCGAAACTGCGATTTCAGGTGGGACAGCCAAAAAATCACGAGTTTCGGGCAGTTCTGGGCCAGAACAGTGATTTTACTCGACGGGGGGCAGAATCGTCATTTTTGGCTGTGCGACGGGCCGGTGTCGATTTCAGGCTGTCCGGGACCCAAATAGTGATTTTCAGCAGTCTGGGTCCGAAACTGCGATTTCTGGCGGGGCTGTCGAAAAATCACGAGTTTCGGGCAGTCCTGGGCCAGAACTGTGATTTTCGTCGATCGGGGGCAGAATCGTCATTTTTTGGCTGTCCGGCGGGCCGGTGTGGATTTCAAGCTGTCCGGGACCCAAATAGTGATTTTTAGCAGTCTGGGTCCGAAACAGCGATTTCAGGTGGGACAGCCGAAAAATCACGAGTTTCCGGGCAGTTCTGGGCCAGAACAGTGATTTTACTCGACTGGGGGCAGAATCGTCATTTTTGGCTGTCCGACGGGCCGGTGTCGATTTCAGGCTGTCCGGGTCCCAAATAGTGATTTTCAGCAGTCTGGGTCCGAAACTGCGATTTCAGGTGGGACAGCCGAAAAATCACGAGTTTCGGGCAGTCCTGGGCCAGAACTGTGATTTTCGTCGATCGGGGGCAGAATCGCCATTTTTTGGCTGTCCGACGGGCCGGTGTGGATTTCAAGCTGTCCGGGACCCAAATAGTGATTTTCAGCAGTCTGGGTCCGAAACTGCGATTTCAGGTGGGACAGCCAAAAAATCACGAGTTTCGGGCAGTTCTGGGCCAGAACAGTGATTTTATTCGACCGGGGGCAGATTCGCCATTTTTGGCTGTCCGACGGGCCGGGTGTCGATTTCAGGCTGTCCGGGACCCAAATAGGGATTTTCAGCAGTCTGGGTCCGAAACTGCGATTTCTGGCGGGGCTGTCGAAAAATCACGAGTTTCGGGCAGTCCTGGGCCAGAACTGTGATTTTCGTCGATCGGGGGCAGAATCGTCATTTTTTGGCTGTCCGACGGGCCGGTGTGGATTTCAAGCTGTCCGGGACCCAAATAGTGATTTTCAGCAGTCTGGGTCCGAAACTGCGATTTCAGGTGGGACAGCCAAAAAATCACGAGTTTCGGGCAGTTCTGGGCCAGAACAGTGATTTTACTCGACGGGGGGCAGAATCGTCATTTTTGGCTGTGCGACGGGCCGGTGTCGATTTCAGGCTGTCCGGGACCCAAATAGTGATTTTCAGCAGTCTGGGGTCCGAAACTGCGATTTCTGGCGGGGCTGTCGAAAAATCACGAGTTTCGGGCAGTCCTGGGCCAGAACTGTGATTTTCGTCGATCGGGGGCAGAATCGTCATTTTTTGGCTGTCCGGCGGGCCGGTGTGGATTTCAAGCTGTCCGGGACCCAAATAGTGATTTTCAGCAGTCTGGGTCCGAAACAGCGATTTCAGGTGGGACAGCCGAAAAATCACGAGTTTCTGGGCAGTTCTGGGCCAGAACAGTGATTTTACTCGACTGGGGGCAGAATCGTCATTTTTGGCTGTCCGACGGGCCGGTGTCGATTTCAGGCTGTCCGGGTCCCAAATAGTGATTTTCAGCAGTCTGGGTCCGAAACTGCGATTTCAGGTGGGACAGCCGAAAAATCACGAGTTTCGGGCAGTCCTGGGCCAGAACTGTGATTTTCGTCGATCGGGGGCAGAATCGCCATTTTTTGGCTGTCCGACGGGCCGGTGTGGATTTCAAGCTGTCCGGGACCCAAATAGTGATTTTCAGCAGTCTGGGTCCGAAACTGCGATTTCAGGTGGGACAGCCAAAAAATCACGAGTTTCGGGCAGTTCTGGGCCAGAACAGTGATTTTATTCGACCGGGGGGCAGATTCGCCATTTTTGGCTGTCCGACGGGCCGGTGTCGATTTCAGGCTGTCCGGGACCCAAATAGGGATTTTCAGCAGTCTGGGTCCGAAACTGCGATTTCTGGCGGGGCTGTCGAAAAATCACGAGTTTCGGGCAGTCCTGGGCCAGAACTGTGATTTTCGTCGATCGGGGGCAGAATCGTCATTTTTTGGCTGTCCGACGGGCCGGTGTGGATTTCAAGCTGTCCGGGACCCAAATAGTGATTTTCAGCAGTCTGGGTCCGGAACTGCGATTTCAGGTGGGACAGCCGAAAAATCACGAGTTTCGGGCAGTTCTGGGCCAGAACAGTGATTTTATTCGACCGGGGGCAGATTCGCCATTTTTGGCTGTCCGACGGGCCGGTGTCGATTTCAGGCTGTCCGGGACCCAAATAGGGATTTTCAGCAGTCTGGGTCCGAAACTGCGATTTCTGGCGGGGCTGTCGAAAAATCACGAGTTTCGGGCAGTCCTGGGCCAGAACTGTGATTTTCGTCGATCGGGGGCAGAATCGCCATTTTTTGGCTGTCCGACGGGCCGGTGTGGATTTCAAGCTGTCCGGGACCCAAATAGTGATTTTCAGCAGTCTGGGTCCGAAACTGCGATTTCAGGTGGGACAGCCGAAAAATCACGAGTTTCCGGGCAGTTCTGGGCCAGAACAGTGATTTTATTCGACCGGGGGCAGAATCGCCATTTTTGGCTGTCCGACGGGCCGGTGTCGATTTCAGGCTGTCCGGGACCCAAATAGTGATTTTCAGCAGTCTGGGTCCGAAACTGCGATTTCTGGCGGGGCTGTCGAAAAATCACGAGTTTCGGGCAGTCCTGGGCCAGAACTGTGATTTTCGTCGATCGGGGGCAGAATCGCCATTTTTTGGCTGTCCGACGGGCCGGTGTGGATTTCAAGCTGTCCGGGACCCAAATAGTGATTTTCAGCAGTCTGGGTCCGAAACTGCGATTTCAGGTGGGACAGCCAAAAAATCACGAGTTTCGGGCAGTTCTGGGCCAGAACAGTGATTTTATTCGACCGGGGGCAGATTCGCCATTTTTGGCTGTCCGACGGGCCGGTGTCGATTTCAGGCTGTCCGGGACCCAAATAGGGATTTTCAGCAGTCTGGGTCCGAAACTGCGATTTCTGGCGGGGCTGTCGAAAAATCACGAGTTTCGGGCAGTCCTGGGCCAGAACTGTGATTTTCGTCGATCGGGGGCAGAATCGTCATTTTTTGGCTGTCCGACGGGCCGGTGTGGATTTCAAGCTGTCCGGGACCCAAATAGTGATTTTCAGCAGTCTGGGTCCGGAACTGCGATTTCAGGTGGGACAGCCGAAAAATCACGAGTTTCGGGCAGTTCTGGGCCAGAACAGTGATTTTATTCGACCGGGGGCAGATTCGCCATTTTTGGCTGTCCGACGGGCCGGTGTCGATTTCAGGCTGTCCGGGACCCAAATAGGGATTTTCAGCAGTCTGGGTCCGAAACTGCGATTTCTGGCGGGGCTGTCGAAAAATCACGAGTTTCGGGCAGTCCTGGGCCAGAACTGTGATTTTCGTCGATCGGGGGCAGAATCGCCATTTTTTGGCTGTCCGACGGGCCGGTGTGGATTTCAAGCTGTCCGGGACCCAAATAGTGATTTTCAGCAGTCTGGGTCCGAAACTGCGATTTCAGGTGGGACAGCCGAAAAATCACGAGTTTCCGGGCAGTTCTGGGCCAGAACAGTGATTTTATTCGACCGGGGGCAGAATCGCCATTTTTGGCTGTCCGACGGGCCGGTGTCGATTTCAGGCTGTCCGGGACCCAAATAGTGATTTTCAGCAGTCTGGGTCCGAAACTGCGATTTCTGGCGGGGCTGTCGAAAAATCACGAGTTTCGGGCAGTCCTGGGCCAGAACTGTGATTTTCGTCGATCGGGGGCAGAATCGCCATTTTTTGGCTGTCCGACGGGCCGGTGTGGATTTCAAGCTGTCCGGGACCCAAATAGTGATTTTCAGCAGTCTGGGTCCGAAACTGCGATTTCAGGTGGGACAGCCAAAAAATCACGAGTTTCGGGCAGTTCTGGGCCAGAACAGTGATTTTACTCGACGGGGGGCAGAATCGTCATTTTTGGCTGTGCGACGGGCCGGTGTCGATTTCAGGCTGTCCGGGACCCAAATAGTGATTTTCAGCAGTCTGGGTCCGAAACTGCGATTTCTGGCGGGGCTGTCGAAAAATCACGAGTTTCGGGCAGTCCTGGGCCAGAACTGTGATTTTCGTCGATCGGGGGCAGAATCGTCATTTTTTGGCTGTCCGGCGGGCCGGTGTGGATTTCAAGCTGTCCGGGACCCAAATAGTGATTTTTAGCAGTCTGGGTCCGAAACAGCGATTTCAGGTGGGACAGCCGAAAAATCACGAGTTTCCGGGCAGTTCTGGGCCAGAACAGTGATTTTACTCGACTGGGGGCAGAATCGTCATTTTTGGCTGTCCGACGGGCCGGTGTCGATTTCAGGCTGTCCGGGTCCCAAATAGTGATTTTCAGCAGTCTGGGTCCGAAACTGCGATTTCAGGTGGGACAGCCGAAAAATCACGAGTTTCGGGCAGTCCTGGGCCAGAACTGTGATTTTCGTCGATCGGGGGCAGAATCGCCATTTTTTGGCTGTCCGACGGGCCGGTGTGGATTTCAAGCTGTCCGGGACCCAAATAGTGATTTTCAGCAGTCTGGGTCCGAAACTGCGATTTCAGGTGGGACAGCCAAAAAATCACGAGTTTCGGGCAGTTCTGGGCCAGAACAGTGATTTTATTCGACCGGGGGCAGATTCGCCATTTTTGGCTGTCCGACGGGCCGGTGTCGATTTCAGGCTGTCCGGGACCCAAATAGGGATTTTCAGCAGTCTGGGTCCGAAACTGCGATTTCTGGCGGGGCTGTCGAAAAATCACGAGTTTCGGGCAGTCCTGGGCCAGAACTGTGATTTTCGTCGATCGGGGGCAGAATCGTCATTTTTTGGCTGTCCGACGGGCCGGTGTGGATTTCAAGCTGTCCGGGACCCAAATAGTGATTTTCAGCAGTCTGGGTCCGAAACTGCGATTTCAGGTGGGACAGCCAAAAAATCACGAGTTTCGGGCAGTTCTGGGCCAGAACAGTGATTTTACTCGACGGGGGGCAGAATCGTCATTTTTGGCTGTGCGACGGGCCGGTGTCGATTTCAGGCTGTCCGGGACCCAAATAGTGATTTTCAGCAGTCTGGGTCCGAAACTGCGATTTCTGGCGGGGCTGTCGAAAAATCACGAGTTTCGGGCAGTCCTGGGCCAGAACTGTGATTTTCGTCGATCGGGGGCAGAATCGTCATTTTTTGGCTGTCCGGCGGGCCGGTGTGGATTTCAAGCTGTCCGGGACCCAAATAGTGATTTTTAGCAGTCTGGGTCCGAAACAGCGATTTCAGGTGGGACAGCCGAAAAATCACGAGTTTCCGGGCAGTTCTGGGCCAGAACAGTGATTTTACTCGACTGGGGGCAGAATCGTCATTTTTGGCTGTCCGACGGGCCGGTGTCGATTTCAGGCTGTCCGGGTCCCAAATAGTGATTTTCAGCAGTCTGGGTCCGAAACTGCGATTTCAGGTGGGACAGCCGAAAAATCACGAGTTTCGGGCAGTCCTGGGCCAGAACTGTGATTTTCGTCGATCGGGGGCAGAATCGCCATTTTTTGGCTGTCCGACGGGCCGGTGTGGATTTCAAGCTGTCCGGGACCCAAATAGTGATTTTCAGCAGTCTGGGTCCGAAACTGCGATTTCAGGTGGGACAGCCAAAAAATCACGAGTTTCGGGCAGTTCTGGGCCAGAACAGTGATTTTATTCGACCGGGGGCAGATTCGCCATTTTTGGCTGTCCGACGGGCCGGTGTCGATTTCAGGCTGTCCGGGACCCAAATAGGGATTTTCAGCAGTCTGGGTCCGAAACTGCGATTTCTGGCGGGGCTGTCGAAAAATCACGAGTTTCGGGCAGTCCTGGGCCAGAACTGTGATTTTCGTCGATCGGGGGCAGAATCGTCATTTTTTGGCTGTCCGACGGGCCGGTGTGGATTTCAAGCTGTCCGGGACCCAAATAGTGATTTTCAGCAGTCTGGGTCCGAAACTGCGATTTCAGGTGGGACAGCCAAAAAATCACGAGTTTCGGGCAGTTCTGGGCCAGAACAGTGATTTTACTCGACGGGGGGCAGAATCGTCATTTTTGGCTGTGCGACGGGCCGGTGTCGATTTCAGGCTGTCCGGGACCCAAATAGTGATTTTCAGCAGTCTGGGTCCGAAACTGCGATTTCTGGCGGGGCTGTCGAAAAATCACGAGTTTCGGGCAGTCCTGGGCCAGAACTGTGATTTTCGTCGATCGGGGGCAGAATCGTCATTTTTTGGCTGTCCGGCGGGCCGGTGTGGATTTCAAGCTGTCCGGGACCCAAATAGTGATTTTTAGCAGTCTGGGTCCGAAACAGCGATTTCAGGTGGGACAGCCGAAAAATCACGAGTTTCCGGGCAGTTCTGGGCCAGAACAGTGATTTTACTCGACTGGGGGCAGAATCGTCATTTTTGGCTGTCCGACGGGCCGGTGTCGATTTCAGGCTGTCCGGGTCCCAAATAGTGATTTTCAGCAGTCTGGGTCCGAAACTGCGATTTCAGGTGGGACAGCCGAAAAATCACGAGTTTCGGGCAGTCCTGGGCCAGAACTGTGATTTTCGTCGATCGGGGGCAGAATCGCCATTTTTTGGCTGTCCGACGGGCCGGTGTGGATTTCAAGCTGTCCGGGACCCAAATAGTGATTTTCAGCAGTCTGGGTCCGAAACTGCGATTTCAGGTGGGACAGCCAAAAAATCACGAGTTTCGGGCAGTTCTGGGCCAGAACAGTGATTTTATTCGACCGGGGGCAGATTCGCCATTTTTGGCTGTCCGACGGGCCGGTGTCGATTTCAGGCTGTCCGGGACCCAAATAGGGATTTTCAGCAGTCTGGGTCCGAAACTGCGATTTCTGGCGGGGCTGTCGAAAAATCACGAGTTTCGGGCAGTCCTGGGCCAGAACTGTGATTTTCGTCGATCGGGGGCAGAATCGTCATTTTTTGGCTGTCCGACGGGCCGGTGTGGATTTCAAGCTGTCCGGGACCCAAATAGTGATTTTCAGCAGTCTGGGTCCGGAACTGCGATTTCAGGTGGGACAGCCGAAAAATCACGAGTTTCGGGCAGTTCTGGGCCAGAACAGTGATTTTATTCGACCGGGGGCAGATTCGCCATTTTTGGCTGTCCGACGGGCCGGTGTCGATTTCAGGCTGTCCGGGACCCAAATAGGGATTTTCAGCAGTCTGGGTCCGAAACTGCGATTTCTGGCGGGGCTGTCGAAAAATCACGAGTTTCGGGCAGTCCTGGGCCAGAACTGTGATTTTCGTCGATCGGGGGCAGAATCGCCATTTTTTGGCTGTCCGACGGGCCGGTGTGGATTTCAAGCTGTCCGGGACCCAAATAGTGATTTTCAGCAGTCTGGGTCCGAAACTGCGATTTCAGGTGGGACAGCCGAAAAATCACGAGTTTCCGGGCAGTTCTGGGCCAGAACAGTGATTTTATTCGACCGGGGGCAGAATCGCCATTTTTGGCTGTCCGACGGGCCGGTGTCGATTTCAGGCTGTCCGGGACCCAAATAGTGATTTTCAGCAGTCTGGGTCCGAAACTGCGATTTCTGGCGGGGCTGTCGAAAAATCACGAGTTTCGGGCAGTCCTGGGCCAGAACTGTGATTTTCGTCGATCGGGGGCAGAATCGTCATTTTTTGGCTGTCCGACGGGCCGGTGTGGATTTCAAGCTGTCCGGGACCCAAATAGTGATTTTCAGCAGTCTGGGTCCGGAACTGCGATTTCAGGTGGGACAGCCGAAAAATCACGAGTTTCGGGGCAGTTCTGGGCCAGAACAGTGATTTTATTCGACCGGGGGCAGATTCGCCATTTTTGGCTGTCCGACGGGCCGGTGTCGATTTCAGGCTGTCCGGGACCCAAATAGGGATTTTCAGCAGTCTGGGTCCGAAACTGCGATTTCAGGCGGGGCTGTCGAAAAATCACGAGTTTCGGGCAGTCCTGGGCCAGAACTGTGATTTTCGTCGATCGGGGGCAGAATCGCCATTTTTTGGCTGTCCGACGGGCCGGTGTGGATTTCAAGCTGTCCGGGACCCAAATAGTGATTTTCAGCAGTCTGGGTCCGAAACTGCGATTTCAGGTGGGACAGCCAAAAAATCACGAGTTTCGGGCAGTTCTGGGCCAGAACAGTGATTTTATTCGACCGGGGGCAGATTCGCCATTTTTGGCTGTCCGACGGGCCGGTGTCGATTTCAGGCTGTCCGGGACCCAAATAGTGATTTTCAGCAGTCTGGGTCCGAAACTGCGATTTCTGGCGGGGCTGTCGAAAAATCACGAGTTTCGGGCAGTCCTGGGCCAGAACTGTGATTTTCGTCGATCGGGGGCAGAATCGTCATTTTTTGGCTGTCCGGCGGGCCGGTGTGGATTTCAAGCTGTCCGGGACCCAAATAGTGATTTTCAGCAGTCTGGGTCCGGAACAGCGATTTCAGGTGGGACAGCCGAAAAATCACGAGTTTCGGGCAGTTCTGGGCCAGAACAGTGATTTTATTCGACCGGGGGCAGATTCGCCATTTTTGGCTGTCCGACGGGCCGGTGTCGATTTCAGGCTGTCCGGGACCCAAATAGTGATTTTCAGCAGTCTGGGTCCGAAACTGCGATTTCTGGCGGGACAGCCGAAAAATCACGAGTTTCGGGCAGTCCTGGGCCAGAACTGTGATTTTCGTCGATCGGGGGCAGAATCGCCATTTTTTGGCTGTCCGACGGGCCGGTGTGGATTTCAAGCTGTCCGGGACCCAAATAGTGATTTTCAGCAGTCTGGGTCCGAAACTGCGATTTCAGGTGGGACAGCCGAAAAATCACGAGTTTCCGGGCAGTTCTGGGCCAGAACAGTGATTTTATTCGACCGGGGGCAGAATCGCCATTTTTGGCTGTCCGACGGGCCGGTGTCGATTTCAGGCTGTCCGGGACCCAAATAGTGATTTTCAGCAGTCTGGGTCCGAAACTGCGATTTCTGGCGGGGCTGTCGAAAAATCACGAGTTTCGGGCAGTCCTGGGCCAGAACTGTGATTTTCGTCGATCGGGGGCAGAATCGTCATTTTTTGGCTGTCCGACGGGCCGGTGTGGATTTCAAGCTGTCCGGGACCCAAATAGTGATTTTCAGCAGTCTGGGTCCGGAACTGCGATTTCAGGTGGGACAGCCGAAAAATCACGAGTTTCGGGCAGTTCTGGGCCAGAACAGTGATTTTATTCGACCGGGGGCAGATTCGCCATTTTTGGCTGTCCGACGGGCCGGTGTCGATTTCAGGCTGTCCGGGACCCAAATAGGGATTTTCAGCAGTCTGGGTCCGAAACTGCGATTTCTGGCGGGGCTGTCGAAAAATCACGAGTTTCGGGCAGTCCTGGGCCAGAACTGTGATTTTCGTCGATCGGGGGCAGAATCGCCATTTTTTGGCTGTCCGATGGGCCGGTGTGGATTTCAAGCTGTCCGGGACCCAAATAGTGATTTTCAGCAGTCTGGGTCCGAAACTGCGATTTCAGGTGGGACAGCCAAAAAATCACGAGTTTCGGGCAGTTCTGGGCCAGAACAGTGATTTTACTCGACGGGGGGCAGAATCGTCATTTTTGGCTGTGCGACGGGCCGGTGTCGATTTCAGGCTGTCCGGGACCCAAATAGTGATTTTCAGCAGTCTGGGTCCGAAACTGCGATTTCTGGCGGGGCTGTCGAAAAATCACGAGTTTCGGGCAGTCCTGGGCCAGAACTGTGATTTTCGTCGATCGGGGGCAGAATCGTCATTTTTTGGCTGTCCGGCGGGCCGGTGTGGATTTCAAGCTGTCCGGGACCCAAATAGTGATTTTTAGCAGTCTGGGTCCGAAACAGCGATTTCAGGTGGGACAGCCGAAAAATCACGAGTTTCCGGGCAGTTCTGGGCCAGAACAGTGATTTTACTCGACTGGGGGCAGAATCGTCATTTTTGGCTGTCCGACGGGCCGGTGTCGATTTCAGGCTGTCCGGGTCCCAAATAGTGATTTTCAGCAGTCTGGGTCCGAAACTGCGATTTCAGGTGGGACAGCCGAAAAATCACGAGTTTCGGGCAGTCCTGGGCCAGAACTGTGATTTTCGTCGATCGGGGGCAGAATCGCCATTTTTTGGCTGTCCGACGGGCCGGTGTGGATTTCAAGCTGTCCGGGACCCAAATAGTGATTTTCAGCAGTCTGGGTCCGAAACTGCGATTTCAGGTGGGACAGCCAAAAAATCACGAGTTTCGGGCAGTTCTGGGCCAGAACAGTGATTTTATTCGACCGGGGGCAGATTCGCCATTTTTGGCTGTCCGACGGGCCGGTGTCGATTTCAGGCTGTCCGGGACCCAAATAGGGATTTTCAGCAGTCTGGGTCCGAAACTGCGATTTCTGGCGGGGCTGTCGAAAAATCACGAGTTTCGGGCAGTCCTGGGCCAGAACTGTGATTTTCGTCGATCGGGGGCAGAATCGTCATTTTTTGGCTGTCCGACGGGCCGGTGTGGATTTCAAGCTGTCCGGGACCCAAATAGTGATTTTCAGCAGTCTGGGTCCGGAACAGCGATTTCAGGTGGGACAGCCGAAAAATCACGAGTTTCGGGCAGTTCTGGGCCAGAACAGTGATTTTATTCGACCGGGGGCAGATTCGCCATTTTTGGCTGTCCGACGGGCCGGTGTCGATTTCAGGCTGTCCGGGACCCAAATAGGGATTTTCAGCAGTCTGGGTCCGAAACTGCGATTTCTGGCGGGGCTGTCGAAAAATCACGAGTTTCGGGCAGTCCTGGGCCAGAACTGTGATTTTCGTCGATCGGGGGCAGAATCGCCATTTTTTGGCTGTCCGACGGGCCGGTGTGGATTTCAAGCTGTCCGGGACCCAAATAGTGATTTTCAGCAGTCTGGGTCCGAAACTGCGATTTCAGGTGGGACAGCCGAAAAATCACGAGTTTCCGGGCAGTTCTGGGCCAGAACAGTGATTTTATTCGACCGGGGGCAGAATCGCCATTTTTGGCTGTCCGACGGGCCGGTGTCGATTTCAGGCTGTCCGGGACCCAAATAGTGATTTTCAGCAGTCTGGGTCCGAAACTGCGATTTCTGGCGGGGCTGTCGAAAAATCACGAGTTTCGGGCAGTCCTGGGCCAGAACTGTGATTTTCGTCGATCGGGGGCAGAATCGTCATTTTTTGGCTGTCCGACGGGCCGGTGTGGATTTCAAGCTGTCCGGGACCCAAATAGTGATTTTCAGCAGTCTGGGTCCGGAACTGCGATTTCAGGTGGGACAGCCGAAAAATCACGAGTTTCGGGCAGTTCTGGGCCAGAACAGTGATTTTATTCGACCGGGGGCAGATTCGCCATTTTTGGCTGTCCGACGGGCCGGTGTCGATTTCAGGCTGTCCGGGACCCAAATAGGGATTTTCAGCAGTCTGGGTCCGAAACTGCGATTTCTGGCGGGGCTGTCGAAAAATCACGAGTTTCGGGCAGTCCTGGGCCAGAACTGTGATTTTCGTCGATCGGGGGCAGAATCGCCATTTTTTGGCTGTCCGATGGGCCGGTGTGGATTTCAAGCTGTCCGGGACCCAAATAGTGATTTTCAGCAGTCTGGGTCCGAAACTGCGATTTCAGGTGGGACAGCCAAAAAATCACGAGTTTCGGGCAGTTCTGGGCCAGAACAGTGATTTTACTCGACGGGGGGCAGAATCGTCATTTTTGGCTGTGCGACGGGCCGGTGTCGATTTCAGGCTGTCCGGGACCCAAATAGTGATTTTCAGCAGTCTGGGTCCGAAACTGCGATTTCTGGCGGGGCTGTCGAAAAATCACGAGTTTCGGGCAGTCCTGGGCCAGAACTGTGATTTTCGTCGATCGGGGGCAGAATCGTCATTTTTTGGCTGTCCGGCGGGCCGGTGTGGATTTCAAGCTGTCCGGGACCCAAATAGTGATTTTTAGCAGTCTGGGTCCGAAACAGCGATTTCAGGTGGGACAGCCGAAAAATCACGAGTTTCCGGGCAGTTCTGGGCCAGAACAGTGATTTTACTCGACTGGGGGCAGAATCGTCATTTTTGGCTGTCCGACGGGCCGGTGTCGATTTCAGGCTGTCCGGGTCCCAAATAGTGATTTTCAGCAGTCTGGGTCCGAAACTGCGATTTCAGGTGGGACAGCCGAAAAATCACGAGTTTCGGGCAGTCCTGGGCCAGAACTGTGATTTTCGTCGATCGGGGGCAGAATCGCCATTTTTTGGCTGTCCGACGGGCCGGTGTGGATTTCAAGCTGTCCGGGACCCAAATAGTGATTTTCAGCAGTCTGGGTCCGAAACTGCGATTTCAGGTGGGACAGCCAAAAAATCACGAGTTTCGGGCAGTTCTGGGCCAGAACAGTGATTTTATTCGACCGGGGGCAGATTCGCCATTTTTGGCTGTCCGACGGGCCGGTGTCGATTTCAGGCTGTCCGGGACCCAAATAGGGATTTTCAGCAGTCTGGGTCCGAAACTGCGATTTCTGGCGGGGCTGTCGAAAAATCACGAGTTTCGGGCAGTCCTGGGCCAGAACTGTGATTTTCGTCGATCGGGGGCAGAATCGTCATTTTTTGGCTGTCCGACGGGCCGGTGTGGATTTCAAGCTGTCCGGGACCCAAATAGTGATTTTCAGCAGTCTGGGTCCGGAACTGCGATTTCAGGTGGGACAGCCGAAAAATCACGAGTTTCGGGCAGTTCTGGGCCAGAACAGTGATTTTATTCGACCGGGGGCAGATTCGCCATTTTTGGCTGTCCGACGGGCCGGTGTCGATTTCAGGCTGTCCGGGACCCAAATAGGGATTTTCAGCAGTCTGGGTCCGAAACTGCGATTTCTGGCGGGGCTGTCGAAAAATCACGAGTTTCGGGCAGTCCTGGGCCAGAACTGTGATTTTCGTCGATCGGGGGCAGAATCGCCATTTTTTGGCTGTCCGACGGGCCGGTGTGGATTTCAAGCTGTCCGGGACCCAAATAGTGATTTTCAGCAGTCTGGGTCCGAAACTGCGATTTCAGGTGGGACAGCCGAAAAATCACGAGTTTCCGGGCAGTTCTGGGCCAGAACAGTGATTTTATTCGACCGGGGGCAGAATCGCCATTTTTGGCTGTCCGACGGGCCGGTGTCGATTTCAGGCTGTCCGGGACCCAAATAGTGATTTTCAGCAGTCTGGGTCCGAAACTGCGATTTCTGGCGGGGCTGTCGAAAAATCACGAGTTTCGGGCAGTCCTGGGCCAGAACTGTGATTTTCGTCGATCGGGGGCAGAATCGTCATTTTTTGGCTGTCCGACGGGCCGGTGTGGATTTCAAGCTGTCCGGGACCCAAATAGTGATTTTCAGCAGTCTGGGTCCGGAACTGCGATTTCAGGTGGGACAGCCGAAAAATCACGAGTTTCGGGCAGTTCTGGGCCAGAACAGTGATTTTATTCGACCGGGGGCAGATTCGCCATTTTTGGCTGTCCGACGGGCCGGTGTCGATTTCAGGCTGTCCGGGACCCAAATAGGGATTTTCAGCAGTCTGGGTCCGAAACTGCGATTTCTGGCGGGGCTGTCGAAAAATCACGAGTTTCGGGCAGTCCTGGGCCAGAACTGTGATTTTCGTCGATCGGGGGCAGAATCGCCATTTTTTGGCTGTCCGACGGGCCGGTGTGGATTTCAAGCTGTCCGGGACCCAAATAGTGATTTTCAGCAGTCTGGGTCCGAAACTGCGATTTCAGGTGGGACAGCCGAAAAATCACGAGTTTCCGGGCAGTTCTGGGCCAGAACAGTGATTTTATTCGACCGGGGGCAGAATCGCCATTTTTGGCTGTCCGACGGGCCGGTGTCGATTTCAGGCTGTCCGGGACCCAAATAGTGATTTTCAGCAGTCTGGGTCCGAAACTGCGATTTCTGGCGGGGCTGTCGAAAAATCACGAGTTTCGGGCAGTCCTGGGCCAGAACTGTGATTTTCGTCGATCGGGGGCAGAATCGTCATTTTTTGGCTGTCCGACGGGCCGGTGTGGATTTCAAGCTGTCCGGGACCCAAATAGTGATTTTCAGCAGTCTGGGTCCGGAACTGCGATTTCAGGTGGGACAGCCGAAAAATCACGAGTTTCGGGCAGTTCTGGGCCAGAACAGTGATTTTATTCGACCGGGGGCAGATTCGCCATTTTTGGCTGTCCGACGGGCCGGTGTCGATTTCAGGCTGTCCGGGACCCAAATAGGGATTTTCAGCAGTCTGGGTCCGAAACTGCGATTTCTGGCGGGGCTGTCGAAAAATCACGAGTTTCGGGCAGTCCTGGGCCAGAACTGTGATTTTCGTCGATCGGGGGCAGAATCGCCATTTTTTGGCTGTCCGACGGGCCGGTGTGGATTTCAAGCTGTCCGGGACCCAAATAGTGATTTTCAGCAGTCTGGGTCCGAAACTGCGATTTCAGGTGGGACAGCCGAAAAATCACGAGTTTCCGGGCAGTTCTGGGCCAGAACAGTGATTTTATTCGACCGGGGGCAGAATCGCCATTTTTGGCTGTCCGACGGGCCGGTGTCGATTTCAGGCTGTCCGGGACCCAAATAGTGATTTTCAGCAGTCTGGGTCCGAAACTGCGATTTCTGGCGGGGCTGTCGAAAAATCACGAGTTTCGGGCAGTCCTGGGCCAGAACTGTGATTTTCGTCGATCGGGGGCAGAATCGCCATTTTTTGGCTGTCCGACGGGCCGGTGTGGATTTCAAGCTGTCCGGGACCCAAATAGTGATTTTCAGCAGTCTGGGTCCGGAACTGCGATTTCAGGTGGGACAGCCGAAAAATCACGAGTTTCCGGCAGTTCTGGGCCAGAACAGTGATTTTATTCGACCGGGGGCAGATTCGCCATTTTTGGCTGTCCGACGGGCCGGTGTCGATTTCAGGCTGTCCGGGACCCAAATAGTGATTTTCAGCAGTCTGGGTCCGAAACTGCGATTTCTGGCGGGGCTGTCGAAAAATCACGAGTTTCGGGCAGTCCTGGGCCAGAACTGTGATTTTCGTCGATCGGGGGCAGAATCGCCATTTTTTGGCTGTCCGACGGGCCGGTGTGGATTTCAAGCTGTCCGGGACCCAAATAGTGATTTTCAGCAGTCTGGGTCCGAAACTGCGATTTCAGGTGGGACAGCCGAAAAATCACGAGTTTCCGGGCAGTTCTGGGCCAGAACAGTGATTTTATTCGACCGGGGGCAGAATCGCCATTTTTGGCTGTCCGACGGGCCGGTGTCGATTTCAGGCCGTCCGGGACCCAAATAGTGATTTTCAGCAGTCTGGGTCCGAAACTGCGATTTCTGGCGGGGCTGTCGAAAAATCACGAGTTTCGGGCAGTCCTGGGCCAGAACTGTGATTTTCGTCGATCGGGGGCAGAATCGCCATTTTTTGGCTGTCCGACGGGCCGGTGTGGATTTCAAGCTGTCCGGGACCCAAATAGTGATTTTCAGCAGTCTGGGTCCGAAACTGCGATTTCAGGTGGGACAGCCGAAAAATCACGAGTTTCCGGGCAGTTCTGGGCCAGAACAGTGATTTTATTCGACCGGGGGCAGAATCGCCATTTTTGGCTGTCCGACGGGCCGGTGTCGATTTCAGGCTGTCCGGGACCCAAATAGTGATTTTCAGCAGTCTGGGTCCGAAACTGCGATTTCTGGCGGGGCTGTCGAAAAATCACGAGTTTCGGGCAGTCCTGGGCCAGAACTGTGATTTTCGTCGATCGGGGGCAGAATCGCCATTTTTTGGCTGTCCGACGGGCCGGTGTGGATTTCAAGCTGTCCGGGACCCAAATAGTGATTTTCAGCAGTCTGGGTCCGAAACTGCGATTTCAGGTGGGACAGCCGAAAAATCACGAGTTTCCGGGCAGTTCTGGGCCAGAACAGTGATTTTATTCGACCGGGGGCAGAATCGCCATTTTTGGCTGTCCGACGGGCCGGTGTCGATTTCAGGCCGTCCGGGACCCAAATAGTGATTTTCAGCAGTCTGGGTCCGAAACTGCGATTTCTGGCGGGGCTGTCGAAAAATCACGAGTTTCGGGCAGTCCTGGGCCAGAACTGTGATTTTCGTCGATCGGGGGCAGAATCGCCATTTTTTGGCTGTCCGACGGGCCGGTGTGGATTTCAAGCTGTCCGGGACCCAAATAGTGATTTTCAGCAGTCTGGGTCCGAAACTGCGATTTCAGGTGGGACAGCCGAAAAATCACGAGTTTCCGGGCAGTTCTGGGCCAGAACAGTGATTTTATTCGACCGGGGGCAGAATCGCCATTTTTGGCTGTCCGACGGGCCGGTGTCGATTTCAGGCTGTCCGGGACCCAAATAGTGATTTTCAGCAGTCTGGGTCCGAAACTGCGATTTCTGGCGGGGCTGTCGAAAAATCACGAGTTTCGGGCAGTCCTGGGCCAGAACTGTGATTTTCGTCGATCGGGGGCAGAATCGCCATTTTTTGGCTGTCCGACGGGCCGGTGTGGATTTCAAGCTGTCCGGGACCCAAATAGTGATTTTCAGCAGTCTGGGTCCGAAACTGCGATTTCAGGTGGGACAGCCGAAAAATCACGAGTTTCCGGGCAGTTCTGGGCCAGAACAGTGATTTTATTCGACCGGGGGCAGAATCGCCATTTTTGGCTGTCCGACGGGCCGGTGTCGATTTCAGGCTGTCCGGGACCCAAATAGTGATTTTCAGCAGTCTGGGTCCGAAACTGCGATTTCTGGCGGGGCTGTCGAAAAATCACGAGTTTCGGGCAGTCCTGGGCCAGAACTGTGATTTTCGTCGATCGGGGGCAGAATCGCCATTTTTTGGCTGTCCGACGGGCCGGTGTGGATTTCAAGCTGTCCGGGACCCAAATAGTGATTTTCAGCAGTCTGGGTCCGAAACTGCGATTTCAGGTGGGACAGCCGAAAAATCACGAGTTTCGGGCAGTTCTGGGCCAGAACAGTGATTTTATTCGACCGGGGGCAGAATCGCCATTTTTGGCTGTCCGACGGGCCGGTGTCGATTTCAGGCTGTCCGGGACCCAAATAGTGATTTTCTGCAGTCTGGGTCCGAAACTGCGATTTCTGGCGGGGCTGTCGAAAAATCACGAGTTTCGGGCAGTCCTGGGCCAGAACTGTGATTTTCGTCGATCGGGGGCAGAATCGCCATTTTTTGGCTGTCCGACGGGCCGGTGTGGATTTCAAGCTGTCCGGGACCCAAATAGTGATTTTCAGCAGTCTGGGTCCGAAACTGCGATTTCAGGTGGGACAGCCGAAAAATCACGAGTTTCCGGGCAGTTCTGGGCCAGAACAGTGATTTTACTCGACTGGGGGCAGAATCGTCATTTTTGGCTGTCCGACGGGCCGGTGTCGATTTCAGGCTGTCCGGGTCCCAAATAGTGATTTTCAGCAGTCTGGGTCCGAAACTGCGATTTCAGGTGGGACAGCCGAAAAATCACGAGTTTCGGCCAGTCCTGGGCCAGAACTGTGATTTTCGTCGATCGGGGGCAGAATCGCCATTTTTTGGCTGTCCGACGGGCCGGTGTGGATTTCAAGCTGTCCGGGACTCAAATAGTGATTTTCAGCAGTCTGGGTCCGAAACTGCGATTTCAGGTGGGACAGCCGAAAAATCACGAGTTTCCGGGCAGTTCTGGGCCAGAACAGTGATTTTACTCGACTGGGGGCAGAATCGTCATTTTTGGCTGTCCGACGGGCCGGTGTCGATCTCAGGCTGTCCGGGACCCAAATAGGGATTTTCAGCAGTCTGGGTCCGAAACTGCGATTTCAGGTGGGACAGCCAAAAAATCACGAGTTTCGGGCAGTTCTGGGCCAGAACAGTGATTTTACTCGACGGGGGGCAGAATCGTCATTTTTGGCTGTGCGACGGGCCGGTGTCAATTTCAGGCTGTCCGGGACCCAAATAGGGATTTTGCGCAGTCTGGGTCCGAAAACTGCGATTTCTGGCGGGGCTGTCGAAAAATCACGAGTTTCGGGCAGTCCTGGGCCAGAACTGTGATTTTCGTCGATCGGGGGCAGAATCGTCATTTTTTGGCTGTCCGGCGGGCCGGTGTGGATTTCAAGCTGTCCGGGACCCAAATAGTGATTTTTAGCTGTCTGGGTCCGAAACTGCGATTTCAGGTGGGACAGCCGAAAAATCACGAGTTTCCGGGCAGTTCTGGGACAGAACAGTGATTTTACTCGACTGGGGGCAGAATCGTCATTTTTGGCTGTCCGACGGGCCGGTGTCGATTTCAGGCTGTCCGGGTCCCAAATAGTGATTTTCAGCAGTCTGGGTCCGAAACTGCGATTTCAGGTGGGACAGCCGAAAAATCACGAGTTTCGGGCAGTCCTGGGCCAGAACTGTGATTTTCGTCGATCGGGGGCAGAATCGCCATTTTTTGGCTGTCCGACGGGCCGGTGTGGATTTCAAGCTGTCCGGGACCCAAATAGTGATTTTCAGCAGTCTGGGTCCGAAACTGCGATTTCTGGCGGGGCTGTCGAAAAATCACGAGTTTCGGGCAGTCCTGGGCCAGAACTGTGATTTTCGTCGATCGGGGGCAGAATCGCCATTTTTTGGCTGTCCGACGGGCCGGTGTGGATTTCAAGCTGTCCGGGACCCAAATAGTGATTTTCAGCAGTCTGGGTCCGAAACTGCGATTTCAGGTGGGACAGCCGAAAAATCACGAGTTTCCGGGCAGTTCTGGGCCAGAACAGTGATTTTATTCGACCGGGGGCAGAATCGCCATTTTTGGCTGTCCGACGGGCCGGTGTCGATTTCAGGCTGTCCGGGACCCAAATAGTGATTTTCAGCAGTCTGGGTCCGAAACTGCGATTTCTGGCGGGGCTGTCGAAAAATCACGAGTTTCGGGCAGTCCTGGGCCAGAACTGTGATTTTCGTCGATCGGGGGCAGAATCGCCATTTTTTGGCTGTCCGACGGGCCGGTGTGGATTTCAAGCTGTCCGGGACCCAAATAGTGATTTTCAGCAGTCTGGGTCCGAAACTGCGATTTCAGGTGGGACAGCCGAAAAATCACGAGTTTCGGGCAGTTCTGGGCCAGAACAGTGATTTTATTCGACCGGGGGCAGAATCGCCATTTTTGGCTGTCCGACGGGCCGGTGTCGATTTCAGGCTGTCCGGGACCCAAATAGTGATTTTCAGCAGTCTGGGTCCGAAACTGCGATTTCTGGCGGGGCTGTCGAAAAATCACGAGTTTCGGGCAGTCCTGGGCCAGAACTGTGATTTTCGTCGATCGGGGGCAGAATCGCCATTTTTTGGCTGTCCGACGGGCCGGTGTGGATTTCAAGCTGTCCGGGACCCAAATAGTGATTTTCAGCAGTCTGGGTCCGAAACTGCGATTTCAGGTGGGACAGCCGAAAAATCACGAGTTTCCGGGCAGTTCTGGGCCAGAACAGTGATTTTACTCGACTGGGGGCAGAATCGTCATTTTTGGCTGTCCGACGGGCCGGTGTCGATTTCAGGCTGTCCGGGTCCCAAATAGTGATTTTCAGCAGTCTGGGTCCGAAACTGCGATTTCAGGTGGGACAGCCGAAAAATCACGAGTTTCGGCCAGTCCTGGGCCAGAACTGTGATTATCGTCGATCGGGGGCAGAATCGCCATTTTTTGGCTGTCCGACGGGCCGGTGTGGATTTCAAGCTGTCCGGGACTCAAATAGTGATTTTCAGCAGTCTGGGTCCGAAACTGCGATTTCAGGTGGGACAGCCGAAAAATCACGAGTTTCCGGGCAGTTCTGGGCCAGAACAGTGATTTTACTCGACTGGGGGCAGAATCGTCATTTTTGGCTGTCCGACGGGCCGGTGTCGATCTCAGGCTGTCCGGGACCCAAATAGGGATTTTCAGCAGTCTGGGTCCGAAACTGCGATTTCAGGTGGGACAGCCAAAAAATCACGAGTTTCGGGCAGTTCTGGGCCAGAACAGTGATTTTACTCGACGGGGGGCAGAATCGTCATTTTTGGCTGTGCGACGGGCCGGTGTCAATTTCAGGCTGTCCGGGACCCAAATAGGGATTTTGCGCAGTCTGGGTCCGAAACTGCGATTTCTGGCGGGGCTGTCGAAAAATCACGAGTTTCGGGCAGTCCTGGGCCAGAACTGTGATTTTCGTCGATCGGGGGCAGAATCGTCATTTTTTGGCTGTCCGGCGGGCCGGTGTGGATTTCAAGCTGTCCGGGACCCAAATAGTGATTTTTAGCTGTCTGGGTCCGAAACTGCGATTTCAGGTGGGACAGCCGAAAAATCACGAGTTTCCGGGCAGTTCTGGGACAGAACAGTGATTTTACTCGACTGGGGGCAGAATCGTCATTTTTGGCTGTCCGACGGGCCGGTGTCGATTTCAGGCTGTCCGGGTCCCAAATAGTGATTTTCAGCAGTCTGGGTCCGAAACTGCGATTTCAGGTGGGACAGCCGAAAAATCACGAGTTTCGGGCAGTCCTGGGCCAGAACTGTGATTTTCGTCGATCGGGGGCAGAATCGCCATTTTTTGGCTGTCCGACGGGCCGGTGTGGATTTCAAGCTGTCCGGGACCCAAATAGTGATTTTCAGCAGTCTGGGTCCGAAACTGCGATTTCAGGTGGGACAGCCGAAAAATCACGAGTTTCCGGGCAGTTCTGGGCCAGAACAGTGATTTTATTCGACCGGGGGCAGAATCGCCATTTTTGGCTGTCCGACGGGCCGGTGTCGATTTCAGGCTGTCCGGGACCCAAATAGTGATTTTCAGCAGTCTGGGTCCGAAACTGCGATTTCTGGCGGGGCTGTCGAAAAATCACGAGTTTCGGGCAGTCCTGGGCCAGAACTGTGATTTTCGTCGATCGGGGGCAGAATCGCCATTTTTTGGCTGTCCGACGGGCCGGTGTGGATTTCAAGCTGTCCGGGACCCAAATAGTGATTTTCAGCAGTCTGGGTCCGAAACTGCGATTTCAGGTGGGACAGCCGAAAAATCACGAGTTTCGGGCAGTTCTGGGCCAGAACAGTGATTTTATTCGACCGGGGGCAGAATCGCCATTTTTGGCTGTCCGACGGGCCGGTGTCGATTTCAGGCTGTCCGGGACCCAAATAGTGATTTTCAGCAGTCTGGGTCCGAAACTGCGATTTCTGGCGGGGCTGTCGAAAAATCACGAGTTTCGGGCAGTCCTGGGCCAGAACTGTGATTTTCGTCGATCGGGGGCAGAATCGCCATTTTTTGGCTGTCCGACGGGCCGGTGTGGATTTCAAGCTGTCCGGGACCCAAATAGTGATTTTCAGCAGTCTGGGTCCGAAACTGCGATTTCAGGTGGGACAGCCGAAAAATCACGAGTTTCCGGGCAGTTCTGGGCCAGAACAGTGATTTTACTCGACTGGGGGCAGAATCGTCATTTTTGGCTGTCCGACGGGCCGGTGTCGATTTCAGGCTGTCCGGGTCCCAAATAGTGATTTTCAGCAGTCTGGGTCCGAAACTGCGATTTCAAGTGGGACAGCCGAAAAATCACGAGTTTCGGCCAGTCCTGGGCCAGAATTGTGATTTTCGTCGATCGGGGGCAGAATCGCCATTTTTTGGCTGTCCGACGGGCCGGTGTGGATTTCAAGCTGTCCGGGACTCAAATAGTGATTTTCAGCAGTCTGGGTCCGAAACTGCGATTTCAGGTGGGACAGCCGAAAAATCACGAGTTTCCGGGCAGTTCTGGGCCAGAACAGTGATTTTACTCGACTGGGGGCAGAATCGTCATTTTTGGCTGTCCGACGGGCCGGTGTCGATTTCAGGCTGTCCGGGACCCAAATAGGGATTTTCAGCAGTCTGGGTCCGAAACTGCGATTTCAGGTGGGACAGCCAAAAAATCACGAGTTTCGGGCAGTTCTGGGCCAGAACAGTGATTTTACTCGACGGGGGGCAGAATCGTCATTTTTGGCTGTGCGACGGGCCGGTGTCAATTTCAGGCTGTCCGGGACCCAAATAGGGATTTTGCGCAGTCTGGGTCCGAAACTGCGATTTCTGGCGGGGCTGTCGAAAAATCACGAGTTTCGGGCAGTCCTGGGCCAGAACTGTGATTTTCGTCGATCGGGGGCAGAATCGTCATTTTTTGGCTGTCCGGCGGGCCGGTGTGGATTTCAAGCTGTCCGGGACCCAAATAGTGATTTTTAGCTGTCTGGGTCCGAAACTGCGATTTCAGGTGGGACAGCCGAAAAATCACGAGTTTCCGGGCAGTTCTGGGACAGAACAGTGATTTTACTCGACTGGGGGCAGAATCGTCATTTTTGGCTGTCCGACGGGCCGGTGTCGATTTCAGGCTGTCCGGGTCCCAAATAGTGATTTTCAGCAGTCTGGGTCCGAAACTGCGATTTCAGGTGGGACAGCCGAAAAATCACGAGTTTCGGGCAGTCCTGGGCCAGAACTGTGATTTTCGTCGATCGGGGGCAGAATCGCCATTTTTTGGCTGTCCGACGGGCCGGTGTGGATTTCAAGCTGTCCGGGACCCAAATAGTGATTTTCAGCAGTCTGGGTCCGAAACTGCGATTTCAGGTGGGACAGCCAAAAAATCACGAGTTTCGGGCAGTTCTGGGCCAGAACAGTGATTTTATTCGACCGGGGGCAGATTCGCCATTTTTGGCCGTCCGACGGGCCGGTGTCGATTTCAGGCTGTCCGGGACCCAAATAGGGATTTTCAGCAGTCTGGGTCCGAAACTGCGATTTCTGGCGGGGCTGTCGAAAAATCACGAGTTTCGGGCAGTCCTGGGCCAGAACTGTGATTTTCGTCGATCGGGGGCAGAATCGTCATTTTTTGGCTGTCCGACGGGCCGGTGTGGATTTCAAGCTGTCCGGGACCCAAATAGTGATTTTCAGCAGTCTGGGTCCGGAACTGCGATTTCAGGTGGGACAGCCGAAAAAATCACGAGTTTCGGGCAGTTCTGGGCCAGAACAGTGATTTTACTCGACGGGGGGCAGAATCGTCATTTTTGGGCTGTGCGACGGGCCGGTGTCAATTTCAGGCTGTCCGGGACCCAAATAGGGATTTTGCGCAGTCTGGGTCCGAAACTGTGATTTCTGGCGGGGCTGTCGAAAAATCACGAGTTTCGGGCAGTCCTGGGCCAGAACTGTGATTTTCGTCGATCGGGGGCAGAATCGTCATTTTTTGGCTGTCCGGCGGGCCGGTGTGGATTTCAAGCTGTCCGGGACCCAAATAGTGATTTTTAGCTGTCTGGGTCCGAAACTGCGATTTCAGGTGGGACAGCCGAAAAATCACGAGTTTCCGGGCAGTTCTGGGCCAGAACAGTGATTTTACTCGACTGGGGGCAGAATCGTCATTTTTGGCTGTCCGACGGGCCGGTGTCGATTTCAGGCTGTCCGGGTCCCAAATAGTGATTTTCAGCAGTCTGGGTCCGAAACTGCGATTTCAGGTGGGACAGCCGAAAAATCACGAGTTTCGGGCAGTCCTGGGCCAGAACTGTGATTTTCGTCGATCGGGGGCAGAATCGCCATTTTTTGGCTGTCCGACGGGCCGGTGTGGATTTCAAGCTGTCCGGGACCCAAATAGTGATTTTCAGCAGTCTGGGTCCGCAACTGCGATTTCAGGTGGGACAGCCAAAAAATCACGAGTTTCGGGCAGTTCTGGGCCAGAACAGTGATTTTATTCGACCGGGGGCAGATTCGCCATTTTTGGCTGTCCGACGGGCCGGTGTCGATTTCAGGCTGTCCGGGACCCAAATAGGGATTTTCAGCAGTCTGGGTCCGAAACTGCGATTTCTGGCGGGGCTGTCGAAAAATCACGAGTTTCGGGCAGTCCTGGGCCAGAACTGTGATTTTCGTCGATCGGGGGCAGAATCGTCATTTTTTGGCTGTCCGACGGGCCGGTGTGGATTTCAAGCTGTCCGGGACCCAAATAGTGATTTTCAGCAGTCTGGGTCCGAAACTGCGATTTCAGGTGGGACAGCCAAAAAATCACGAGTTTCGGGCAGTTCTGGGCCAGAACAGTGATTTTATTCGACCGGGGGCAGATTCGCCATTTTTGGCTGTCCGACGGGCCGGTGTCGATTTCAGGCTGTCCGGGACCCAAATAGGGATTTTCAGCAGTCTGGGTCCGAAACTGCGATTTCTGGCGGGGCTGTCGAAAAATCACGAGTTTCGGGCAGTCCTGGGCCAGAACTGTGATTTTCGTCGATCGGGGGCAGAATCGTCATTTTTTGGCTGTCCGACGGGCCGGTGTGGATTTCAAGCTGTCCGGGACCCAAATAGTGATTTTCAGCAGTCTGGGTCCGGAACTGCGATTTCAGGTGGGACAGCCGAAAAATCACGAGTTTCGGGCAGTTCTGGGCCAGAACAGTGATTTTATTCGACCGGGGGCAGATTCGCCATTTTTGGCTGTCCGACGGGCCGGTGTCGATTTCAGGCTGTCCGGGACCCAAATAGGGATTTTCAGCAGTCTGGGTCCGAAACTGCGATTTCTGGCGGGGCTGTCGAAAAATCACGAGTTTCGGGCAGTCCTGGGCCAGAACTGTGATTTTCGTCGATCGGGGGCAGAATCGCCATTTTTTGGCTGTCCGACGGGCCGGTGTGGATTTCAAGCTGTCCGGGACTCAAATAGTGATTTTCAGCAGTCTGGGTCCGAAACTGCGATTTCAGGTGGGACAGCCGAAAAATCACGAGTTTCCGGGCAGTTCTGGGCCAGAACAGTGATTTTACTCGACTGGGGGCAGAATCGTCATTTTTAGCTGTCCGACGGGCCGGTGTCGATTTCAGGCTGTCCGGGACCCAAATAGGGATTTTCAGCAGTCTGGGTCCGAAACTGCGATTTCAGGTGGGACAGCCAAAAAATCACGAGTTTCGGGCAGTTCTGGGCCAGAACAGTGATTTTACTCGACGGGGGGCAGAATCGTCATTTTTGGCTGTGCGACGGGCCGGTGTCAATTTCAGGCTGTCCGGGACCCAAATAGGGATTTTGCGCAGTCTGGGTCCGAAACTGCGATTTCTGGCGGGGCTGTCGAAAAATCACGAGTTTCGGGCAGTCCTGGGCCAGAACTGTGATTTTCGTCGATCGGGGGCAGAATCGTCATTTTTTGGCTGTCCGGCGGGCCGGTGTGGATTTCAAGCTGTCCGGGACCCAAATAGTGATTTTTAGCTGTTTGGGTCCGAAACTGCGATTTCAGGTGGGACAGCCGAAAAATCACGAGTTTCCGGGCAGTTCTGGGCCAGAACAGTGATTTTACTCGACTGGGGGCAGAATCGTCATTTTTGGCTGTCCGACGGGCCGGTGTCGATTTCAGGCTGTCCGGGTCCCAAATAGTGATTTTCAGCAGTCTGGGTCCGAAACTGCGATTTCAGGTGGGACAGCCGAAAAATCACGAGTTTCGGGCAGTCCTGGGCCAGAACTGTGATTTTCGTCGATCGGGGGCAGAATCGCCATTTTTTGGCTGTCCGACGGGCCGGTGTGGATTTCAAGCTGTCCGGGACCCAAATAGTGATTTTCAGCAGTCTGGGTCCGAAACTGCGATTTCAGGTGGGACAGCCAAAAAATCACGAGTTTCGGGCAGTTCTGGGCCAGAACAGTGATTTTATTCGACCGGGGGCAGATTCGCCATTTTTGGCTGTCCGACGGGCCGGTGTCGATTTCAGGCTGTCCGGGACCCAAATAGGGATTTTCAGCAGTCTGGGTCCGAAACTGCGATTTCAGGTGGGACAGCCAAAAAATCACGAGTTTCGGGCAGTTCTGGGCCAGAACAGTGATTTTACTCGACGGGGGGCAGAATCGTCATTTTTGGCTGTGCGACGGGCCGGTGTCAATTTCAGGCTGTCCGGGACCCAAATAGGGATTTTGCGCAGTCTGGGTCCGAAACTGCGATTTCTGGCGGGGCTGTCGAAAAATCACGAGTTTCGGGCAGTCCTGGGCCAGAACTGTGATTTTCGTCGATCGGGGGCAGAATCGCCATTTTTTGGCTGTCCGGCGGGCCGGTGTGGATTTCAAGCTGTCCGGGACCCAAATAGTGATTTTTAGCTGTTTGGGTCCGAAACTGCGATTTCAGGTGGGACAGCCGAAAAATCACGAGTTTCCGGGCAGTTCTGGGCCAGAACAGTGATTTTACTCGACTGGGGGCAGAATCGTCATTTTTGGCTGTCCGACGGGCCGGTGTCGATTTCAGGCTGTCCGGGTCCCAAATAGTGATTTTCAGCAGTCTGGGTCCGAAACTGCGATTTCAGGTGGGACAGCCGAAAAATCACGAGTTTCGGGCAGTCCTGGGCCAGAACTGTGATTTTCGTCGATCGGGGGCAGAATCGCCATTTTTTGGCTGTCCGACGGGCCGGTGTGGATTTCAAGCTGTCCGGGACCCAAATAGTGATTTTCAGCAGTCTGGGTCCGAAACTGCGATTTCAGGTGGGACAGCCGAAAAATCACGAGTTTCGGGCAGTTCTGGGCCAGAACAGTGATTTTATTCGACCGGGGGCAGATTCGCCATTTTTGGCTGTCCGACGGGCCGGTGTCGATTTCAGGCTGTCCGGGACCCAAATAGGGATTTTCAGCAGTCTGGGTCCGAAACTGCGATTTCAGGTGGGACAGCCAAAAAATCACGAGTTTCGGGCAGTTCTGGGCCAGAACAGTGATTTTACTCGACGGGGGGCAGAATCGTCATTTTTGGCTGTGCGACGGGCCGGTGTCAATTTCAGGCTGTCCGGGACCCAAATAGGGATTTTGCGCAGTCTGGGTCCGAAACTGCGATTTCTGGCGGGGCTGTCGAAAAATCACGAGTTTCGGGCAGTCCTGGGCCAGAACTGTGATTTTCGTCGATCGGGGGCAGAATCGTCATTTTTTGGCTGTCCGGCGGGCCGGTGTGGATTTCAAGCTGTCCGGGACCCAAATAGTGATTTTTAGCTGTTTGGGTCCGAAACTGCGATTTCAGGTGGGACAGCCGAAAAATCACGAGTTTCCGGGCAGTTCTGGGCCAGAACAGTGATTTTACTCGACTGGGGGCAGAATCGTCATTTTTGGCTGTCCGACGGGCCGGTGTCGATTTCAGGCTGTCCGGGTCCCAAATAGTGATTTTCAGCAGTCTGGGTCCGAAACTGCGATTTCAGGTGGGACAGCCGAAAAATCACGAGTTTCGGGCAGTCCTGGGCCAGAACTGTGATTTTCGTCGATCGGGGGCAGAATCGCCATTTTTTGGCTGTCCGACGGGCCGGTGTGGATTTCAAGCTGTCCGGGACCCAAATAGTGATTTTCAGCAGTCTGGGTCCGAAACTGCGATTTCAGGTGGGACAGCCAAAAAATCACGAGTTTCGGGCAGTTCTGGGCCAGAACAGTGATTTTATTCGACCGGGGGCAGATTCGCCATTTTTGGCTGTCCGACGGGCCGGTGTCGATTTCAGGCTGTCCGGGACCCAAATAGGGATTTTCAGCAGTCTGGGTCCGAAACTGCGATTTCAGGTGGGACAGCCAAAAAATCACGAGTTTCGGGCAGTTCTGGGCCAGAACAGTGATTTTACTCGACGGGGGGCAGAATCGTCATTTTTGGCTGTGCGACGGGCCGGTGTCAATTTCAGGCTGTCCGGGACCCAAATAGGGATTTTGCGCAGTCTGGGTCCGAAACTGCGATTTCTGGCGGGGCTGTCGAAAAATCACGAGTTTCGGGCAGTCCTGGGCCAGAACTGTGATTTTCGTCGATCGGGGGCAGAATCGTCATTTTTTGGCTGTCCGGCGGGCCGGTGTGGATTTCAAGCTGTCCGGGACCCAAATAGTGATTTTTAGCTGTTTGGGTCCGAAACTGCGATTTCAGGTGGGACAGCCGAAAAATCACGAGTTTCCGGGCAGTTCTGGGCCAGAACAGTGATTTTACTCGACTGGGGGCAGAATCGTCATTTTTGGCTGTCCGACGGGCCGGTGTCGATTTCAGGCTGTCCGGGTCCCAAATAGTGATTTTCAGCAGTCTGGGTCCGAAACTGCGATTTCAGGTGGGACAGCCGAAAAATCACGAGTTTCGGGCAGTCCTGGGCCAGAACTGTGATTTTCGTCGATCGGGGGCAGAATCGCCATTTTTTGGCTGTCCGACGGGCCGGTGTGGATTTCAAGCTGTCCGGGACCCAAATAGTGATTTTCAGCAGTCTGGGTCCGAAACTGCGATTTCAGGTGGGACAGCCAAAAAATCACGAGTTTCGGGCAGTTCTGGGCCAGAACAGTGATTTTATTCGACCGGGGGCAGATTCGCCATTTTTGGCTGTCCGACGGGCCGGTGTCGATTTCAGGCTGTCCGGGACCCAAATAGGGATTTTCAGCAGTCTGGGTCCGAAACTGCGATTTCAGGTGGGACAGCCAAAAAATCACGAGTTTCGGGCAGTTCTGGGCCAGAACAGTGATTTTACTCGACGGGGGGCAGAATCGTCATTTTTGGCTGTGCGACGGGCCGGTGTCAATTTCAGGCTGTCCGGGACCCAAATAGGGATTTTGCGCAGTCTGGGTCCGAAACTGCGATTTCTGGCGGGGCTGTCGAAAAATCACGAGTTTCGGGCAGTCCTGGGCCAGAACTGTGATTTTCGTCGATCGGGGGCAGAATCGTCATTTTTTGGCTGTCCGGCGTGCCGGTGTGGATTTCAAGCTGTCCGGGACCCAAATAGTGATTTTTAGCTGTCTGGGTCCGAAACTGCGATTTCAGGTGGGACAGCCGAAAAATCACGAGTTTCCGGGCAGTTCTGGGCCAGAACAGTGATTTTACTCGACTGGGGGCAGAATCGTCATTTTTGGCTGTCCGACGGGCCGGTGTCGATTTCAGGCTGTCCGGGTGCCAAATAGTGATTTCAGCAGTCTGGGTCCGAAACTGCGATTTCAGGTGGGACAGCCGAAAAATCACGAGTTTCGGGCAGTCCTGGGCCAGAACTGTGATTTTCGTCGATCGGGGGCAGAATCGCCATTTTTTGGCTGTCCGACGGGCCGGTGTGGATTTCAAGCTGTCCGGGACCCAAATAGTGATTTTCAGCAGTCTGGGTCCGAAACTGCGATTTCAGGTGGGACAGCCAAAAAATCACGAGTTTCGGGCAGTTCTGGGCCAGAACAGTGATTTTATTCGACCGGGGGCAGATTCGCCATTTTTGGCTGTCCGACGGGCCGGTGTCGATTTCAGGCTGTCCGGGACCCAAATAGGGATTTTCAGCAGTCTGGGTCCGAAACTGCGATTTCTGGCGGGGCTGTCGAAAAATCACGAGTTTCGGGCAGTCCTGGGCCAGAACTGTGATTTTCGTCGATCGGGGGCAGAATCGTCATTTTTTGGCTGTCCGACGGGCCGGTGTGGATTTCAAGCTGTCCGGGACCCAAATAGTGATTTTCAGCAGTCTGGGTCCGGAACTGCGATTTCAGGTGGGACAGCCGAAAAATCACGAGTTTCGGGCAGTTCTGGGCCAGAACAGTGATTTTATTCGACCGGGGGCAGATTCGCCATTTTTGGCTGTCCGACGGGCCGGTGTCGATTTCAGGCTGTCCGGGACCCAAATAGGGATTTTCAGCAGTCTGGGTCCGAAACTGCGATTTCTGGCGGGGCTGTCGAAAAATCACGAGTTTCGGGCAGTCCTGGGCCAGAACTGTGATTTTCGTCGATCGGGGGCAGAATCGCCATTTTTTGGCTGTCCGACGGGCCGGTGTGGATTTCAAGCTGTCCGGGACCCAAATAGTGATTTTCAGCAGTCTGGGTCCGAAACTGCGATTTCAGGTGGGACAGCCGAAAAATCACGAGTTTCCGGGCAGTTCTGGGCCAGAACAGTGATTTTATTCGACCGGGGGCAGAATCGCCATTTTTGGCTGTCCGACGGGCCGGTGTCGATTTCAGGCTGTCCGGGACCCAAATAGTGATTTTCAGCAGTCTGGGTCCGAAACTGCGATTTCTGGCGGGGCTGTCGAAAAATCACGAGTTTCGGGCAGTCCTGGGCCAGAACTGTGATTTTCGTCGATCGGGGGCAGAATCGTCATTTTTTGGCTGTCCGACGGGCCGGTGTGGATTTCAAGCTGTCCGGGACCCAAATAGTGATTTTCAGCAGTCTGGGTCCGGAACTGCGATTTCAGGTGGGACAGCCGAAAAATCACGAGTTTCGGGCAGTTCTGGGCCAGAACAGTGATTTTATTCGACCGGGGGCAGATTCGCCATTTTTGGCTGTCCGACGGGCCGGTGTCGATTTCAGGCTGTCCGGGACCCAAATAGGGATTTTCAGCAGTCTGGGTCCGAAACTGCGATTTCTGGCGGGGCTGTCGAAAAATCACGAGTTTCGGGCAGTCCTGGGCCAGAACTGTGATTTTCGTCGATCGGGGGCAGAATCGTCATTTTTTGGCTGTCCGACGGGCCGGTGTGGATTTCAAGCTGTCCGGGACCCAAATAGTGATTTTCAGCAGTCTGGGTCCGGAACTGCGATTTCAAGTGGGACAGCCGAAAAATCACGAGTTTCGGGCAGTTCTGGGCCAGAACAGTGATTTTATTCGACCGGGGGCAGATTCGCCATTTTTGGCTGTCCGACGGGCCGGTGTCGATTTCAGGCTGTCCGGGACCCAAATAGGGATTTTCAGCAGTCTGGGTCCGAAACTGCGATTTCTGGCGGGGCTGTCGAAAAATCACGAGTTTCGGGCAGTCCTGGGCCAGAACTGTGATTTTCGTCGATCGGGGGCAGAATCGCCATTTTTTGGCTGTCCGACGGGCCGGTGTGGATTTCAAGCTGTCCGGGACCCAAATAGTGATTTTCAGCAGTCTGGGTCCGAAACTGCGATTTCAGGTGGGACAGCCGAAAAATCACGAGTTTCCGGGCAGTTCTGGGCCAGAACAGTGATTTTATTCGACCGGGGGCAGAATCGCCATTTTTGGCTGTCCGACGGGCCGGTGTCGATTTCAGGCTGTCCGGGACCCAAATAGTGATTTTCAGCAGTCTGGGTCCGAAACTGCGATTTCTGGCGGGGCTGTCGAAAAATCACGAGTTTCGGGCAGTCCTGGGCCAGAACTGTGATTTTCGTCGATCGGGGGCAGAATCGCCATTTTTTGGCTGTCCGACGGGCCGGTGTGGATTTCAAGCTGTCCGGGACCCAAATAGTGATTTTCAGCAGTCTGGGTCCGAAACTGCTATTTCAGGTGGGACAGCCGAAAAATCACGAGTTTCCGGGCAGTTCTGGGCCAGAACAGTGATTTTATTCGACCGGGGGCAGAATCGCCATTTTTGGCTGTCCGACGGGCCGGTGTCGATTTCAGGCTGTCCGGGACCCAAATAGTGATTTTCAGCAGTCTGGGTCCGAAACTGCGATTTCTGGCGGGGCTGTCGAAAAATCACGAGTTTCGGGCAGTCCTGGGCCAGAACTGTGATTTTCGTCGATCGGGGGCAGAATCGCCATTTTTTGGCTGTCCGACGGGCCGGTGTGGATTTCAAGCTGTCCGGGACCCAAATAGTGATTTTCAGCAGTCTGGGTCCGAAACTGCGATTTCAGGTGGGACAGCCGAAAAATCACGAGTTTCCGGGCAGTTCTGGGCCAGAACAGTGATTTTACTCGACTGGGGGCAGAATCGTCATTTTTGGCTGTCCGACGGGCCGGTGTCGATTTCAGGCTGTCCGGGTCCCAAATAGTGATTTTCAGCAGTCTGGGTCCGAAACTGCGATTTCAGGTGGGACAGCCGAAAAATCACGAGTTTCGGCCAATCCTAGGCAAGAACTGTGATTTTCGTCGATCGGGGGCAGAATCGCCATTTTTTGGCTGTCCGACGGGCCGGTGTGGATTTCAAGCTGTCCGGGACCCAAATAGTGATTTTCAGCAGTCTGGGTCCGAAACTGCGATTTCAGGTGGGACAGCCGAAAAATCACGAGTTTCCGGGCTGTTCTGGGCTAGAACAGTGATTTTACTCGACTGGGGGCAGAATCGTCATTTTTGGCTGTGCGACGGGCCGGTGTCGATTTCAGGCTGTCCGGGACCCAAATAGGGATTTTCAGCAGTCTGGGTCTGAAACTGCGATTTCTGGCGGGGCTGTCGAAAAATCACGAGTTTCGGGCAGTCCTGGGCCAGAACTGTGATTTTCGTCGATCGGGGGCAGAATCGTCATTTTTGGCTGTCCGACGGGCCGGTGTGGATTTCAAGTTGTCCGGGTCCCAAATAGTGATTTTCAGCAGTCTGGGTCCGAAACTGCGATTTCAGGTGGGACAGCCAAAAAATCACGAGTTTCGGGCAGTTCTGGGCCAGAACAGTGATTTTACTCGACGGGGGGCAGAATCGTCATTTTTGGCTGTGCGACGGGCCGGTGTCAATTTCAGGCTGTCCGGGACCCAAATAGGGATTTTCAGCAGTCTGGGTCCGAAACTGCGATTTCTGGCGGGGCTGTCGAAAAATCACGAGTTTCGGGCAGTCCTGGGCCAGAACTGTGATTTTCGTCGATCGGGGGCAGAATCGCCATTTTTTGGCTGTCCGACGGGCCGGTGTGGATTTCAAGCTGTCCGAGACTCAAATAGTGATTTTCAACAGTCTGGGTCCGAAACTGCGATTTCAGGTGGGACAGCCGAAAAATCACGAGTTTCGGGCAGTTCTGGGCCAGAACAGTGATTTTACTCGACGGGGGGCAGAATCGTCATTTTTGGCTGTGCGACGGGCCGGTGTCGATTTCAGGCTGTCCGGGTCCCAAATAGTGATTTTCAGCAGTCTGGGTCCGAAACTGCGATTTCAGGTGGGACAGCCGAAAAATCACGAGTTTCGGGCAATCCTGGGCCAGAATTGTGATTTTCGTCGATCGGGGGCAGAATCGCCATTTTTCGGCTGTCCGACGGGCCGGTGTGGATTTCAAGCTGTCCGGGACCCAAATAGTGATTTTCAGCAGTCTGGGTCCGAAACTGCGATTTCAGGTGGGACAGCCGAAAAATCACGAGTTTCCGGGCAGTTCTGGGCCAGAACAGTGATTTTACTCGACTGGGGGCAGAATCGTCATTTTTGGCTGTCCGACGGGCCGGTGTCGATTTCAGGCTGTCCGGGACCCAAATAGGGATTTTCAGCAGTCTGGGTCCGAAACTGCGATTTCTGGCGGGGCTGTCGAAAAATCACGAGTTTCGGGCAGTCCTGGGCCAGAACTGTGATTTTCGTCGATCGGGGGCAGAATCGCCATTTTTTGGCTGTCCGACGGGCCGGTGTCGATTTCAGGCTGTCCGGGACACAAATACTGATTCTCAGCAGTCTGGGTCCGAAATTCGATTTCTGGCGGGGCTGTAAAAAAAAAACGAGTTTCGGGCAGTCCTGGGCCGGAACAGTGATTTTCGTTGACCGGGGGCAGAATCGCCATTTTGGGCTGTCCGACGGGCCGGAGTCGATTTCAGGCTGTCCGGGACCCAAATACTGATTTTCAGCAGTCTGGGTCCGGAACTGCGATTTCTGGCAGGGCTGTCAAAAATTCACGAGTTTCGGGCAGTCCTGGGCCAAAACAGTGATTGTCGTCGACCGGAGGCAGAATCGCCATTTTGGGCTGTCCGACGGGCCGGTGTGGATTTCAGGCTGTCCGGGTCCCAAATAGTGATTTTCAGCAGTCCGGGTCCGAAACTACGATATCTGGCGGGGCTGTCAAAAAATCACGAGTTTCGGGCAGTCCTGGGCCAGAACAGTGATTTTTGTCGACCGGAGGCAGAATCGCCATTTTGGGCTGTCCGACGGACCGGTGAGGATTTCAGGCTGTCCGGGTCCCAAATAGTGATTTTTAGCAGTCCGGGTCCGAAACTACGATATCTGGCGGGGCTGTCAAAAATTCACGAGTTTCGGGCAGTCCTGGGCCAGAACAGTGATTTTTGTCGACCGGGGGCAGAATCGCCAATTTGGGCTGTCCGACGGGCCGGTGTCGATTTCAGGCTGTCCGGGACACAAATACTGATTCTCAGCAGTCTGGGTCCGAAATTCGATTTCTGGCGGGGCTGTAAAAAAAAAACGAGTTTCGGGCAGTCCTGGGCCGGAACAGTGATTTTCGTTGACCGGGGGCAGAATCGCCATTTTGGGCTGTCCGACGGGCCGGAGTCGATTTCAGGCTGTCCGGGAACCAAATACTGATTTTCAGCAGTCTGGGTCCGAAACTGCGATTTCTGGCAGGGCTGTCAAAAATTCACGAGTTTCGGGCAGTCCTGGGCCAGTACAGTGATTGTCGTCGACCGGAGGCAGAATCGCCATTTTGGGCTGTCCGACGGGCCGGTGTGGATTTCAGGCTGTCCGGGTCCCAAATAGTGATTTTCAGCAGTCCGGGTCCGAAACTACGATATCTGGCGGGGCTGTCAAAAAATCACGAGTTTCGGGCAGTCCTGGGCCAGAACAGTGATTTTCGTCGACCGGGGGAAGAATCGCCATTTTGGGCTGTCCGACGGACCGGTGAGGATTTCAGGCTGTCCGGGTCCCAAATAGTGATTTTCAGCAGTCCGGGTCCGATACTGCGATATCTGGCGGGGCTGTCAAAAATTCACGAGTTTCGGGCAGTCCTGGGCCAGAACAGTGATTTTCGTCGACCGGGGGCAGAATCGCCATTTTGGGCTGTCCGACGGACCGGTGAGGATTTCAGGCTGTCCGGGACCCAAATAGTGATTTTCAGCTGTCTAGGTCCGATACTGCGATTTCTGGCGGGGCTGTCAAAAATTCACGAGTTTCGGGCAGTCCTGGGCCAGAATAGTGATTTTTGTCGACCGGGGGCAGAATCGCCATTTTGGGCTGTCCGACGGGCCGGTGTCGATTTCAGGCTGTCCGGGACACAAATAGTGATTTTCAGCTGTCTGGGTCCGAAATTCGATTTCTGGCGGGGCTGTAAAAAAAAAACGAGTTTCGGGCAGTCCTGGGCCGGAACAGTGATTTTCGTTGACCGGGGGCAGAATCGCCATTTTGGGCTGTCCGACGGGCCGGAGTCGATTTCAGGCTGTCCGGGACCCAAATACTGATTTTCAGCAGTCTGGGTCCGAAACTGCGATTTCTGGCAGGGCTGTCAAAAATTCACGAGTTTCGGGCAGTCCTGGGCCAGAACAGTGATTGTCGTCGACCGGAGGCAGAATCGCCATTTTGGGCTGTCCGACGGGCCGGTGTGGATTTCAGGCTGTCCGGGTCCCAAATAGTGATTTTCAGCAGTCCGGGTCCGAAACTACGATATCTGGCGGGGCTGTCAAAAAATCCCGAGTTTCGGGCAGTCCTGGGCCAGAACAGTGATTGTCGTCGACCGGAGGCAGAATCGCCATTTTGGGCTGTCCGGCGGGCCGGTGTGGATTTCAGGCTGTCCGGGTCCCAAATAGTGATTTTCAGCAGTCCGGGTCCGAAACTACGATATCTGGCGGGGCTGTCAAAAATTCACGAGTTTCGGGCAGTCCTGGGCCAGACCAGTGATTTTCGTCGACCGGGGGCAGAATCGCCATTTTGGGCTGTCCGACGGACCGGTGAGGATTTCAGGCTGTCCGGGACCCAAGTAGTGATTTTCACCTGTCTGGGTCCGATACTGCGATTTCTGGCGGGGCTGTCAAAAATTCACGAGTTTCGGGCAGTCCTGGGCCAGAACAGTGATTTTTGTCGACCGGGGGCAGAATCGCCATTTTGGGCTGTCCGACGGGCCGGTGTCGATTTCAGGCTGTCCGGGACACAAATAGTGATTTTCAGCTGTCTGGGTCCGAAATTCGATTTCTGGCGGGGCTGTAAAAAAAAAACGAGTTTCGGGCAGTCCTGGGCGGGAACAGTGATTTTCGTTGACCGGGGGCAGAATCGCCATTTTGGGCTGTCCGACGGGCCGGAGTCGATTTCAGGCTGTCCGGGACCCAAATACTGATTTTCAGCAGTCTGGGTCCGAAACTGCGATTTCTGGCAGGGCTGTCAAAAATTCACGAGTTTCGGGCAGTCCTGGGCCAGAACAGTGATTGTCGTCGACCGGAGGCAGAATCGCCATTTTGGGCTGTCCGACGGGCCGGTGTGGATTTCAGGCTGTCCGGGTCCCAAATAGTGATTTTCAGCAGTCCGGGTCCGAAACTACGATATCTGGCGGGGCTGTCAAAAAATCACGAGTTTCGGGCAGTCCTGGGCCAGAACAGTGATTGTCGTCGACCGGAGGCAGAATCGCCATTTTGGGCTGTCCGGCGGGCCGGTGTGGATTTCAGGCTGTCCGGGTCCCAAATAGTGATTTTCAGCAGTCCGGGTCCGAAACTACGATATCTGGCGGGGCTGTCAAAAATTCACGAGTTTCGGGCAGTCCTGGGCCAGACCAGTGATTTTCGTCGACCGGGGGCAGAATCGCCATTTTGGGCTGTCCGACGGACCGGTGAGGATTTCAGGCTGTCCGGGACCCAAATAGTGATTTTCACCTGTCTGGGTCCGATACTGCGATTTCTGGCGGGGCTGTCAAAAATTCACGAGTTTCGGGCAGTCCTGGGCCAGAACAGTGATTTTTGTCGACCGGGGGCAGAATCGCCATTTTGGGCTGTCCGACGGGCCGGGGTCGATTTCAGGCTGTCCGGAACACAAATACTGATTCTCAGCAGTCTGGGTCCGAAATTCGATTTCTGGCGGGGCTGTAAAAAAAAAACGATTTTCGGGCAGTCCTTGGCCGGAACAGTGATTTTCGTTGACCGGGGGCAGAATCGCCATTTTGGGCTGTCCGACGGTCCGGAGTCGATTTCAGGCTGTCCGGGAACCAAATACTGATTTTCAGCAGTCTGGGTCCGAAACTGCGATTTCTGGCAGGGCTGTCAAAAATTCACGAGTTTCGGGCAGTCCTGGGCCAGAACAGTGATTGTCGTCGACCGGAGGCAGAATCGTCATTTTGGGCTGTCCGACGGGCCGGTGTGGATTTCAGGCTGTCCGGGTCCCAAATAGTGATTTTCAGCAGTCCGGGTCCGAAACTACGATATCTGGCGGGGCTGTCAAAAAATCACGAGTTTCGGGCAGTCCTGGGCCAGAACAGTGATTTTCGTCGACCGGGGGAAGAATCGCCATTTTGGGCTGTCCGACGGACCGGTGAGGATTTCAGGCTGTCCGGGTCCCAAATAGTGATTTTCAGCAGTCCGGGTCCGATACTGCGATATCTGGCGGGGCTGTCAAAAATTCACGAGTTTCGGGCAGTCCTGGGCCAGAACAGTGATTTTCGTCGACCGGGGGCAGAATCGCCATTTTGGGCTGTCCGACGGACCGGTGAGGATTTCAGGCTGTCCGGGACCCAAATAGTGATTTTCAGCTGTCTGGGTCTGATACTGCGATTTCTGGCGGGGCTGTCAAAAATTCACGAGTTTCGGGCAGTCCTGGGCCAGAATAGTGATTTTTGTCGACCGGGGGCAGAATCGCCATTTTGGGCTGTCCGACGGGCCGGTGTCGATTTCAGGCTGTCCGGGACACAAATAGTGATTTTCAGCTGTCTGGGTCCGAAATTCGATTTCTGGCGGGGCTGTAAAAAAAAAACGAGTTTCGGGCAGTCCTGGGCCGGAACAGTGATTTTCGTTGACCGGGGGCAGAATCGCCATTTTGGGCTGTCCGACGGGCCGGAGTCGATTTCAGGCTGTCCGGGACCCAAATACTGATTTTCAGCAGTCTGGGTCCGAAACTGCGATTTCTGGCAGGGCTGTCAAAAATTCACGAGTTTCGGGCAGTCCTGGGCCAGAACAGTGATTGTCGTCGACCGGAGGCAGAATCGCCATTTTGGGCTGCCCGACGGGCCGGTGTGGATTTCAGGCTGTCCGGGTCCCAAATAGTGATTTTCAGCAGTCCGGGTCCGAAACTACGATATCTGGCGGGGCTGTCAAAAAATCACGAGTTTCGGGCAGTCCTGGGCCAGAACAGTGATTGTCGTCGACCGGAGGCAGAATCGCCATTTTGGGCTGTCCGGCGGGCCGGTGTGGATTTCAGGCTGTCCGGGTCCCAAATAGTGATTTTCAGCAGTCCGGGTCCGAAACTACGATATCTGGCGGGGCTGTCAAAAATTCACGAGTTTCGGGCAGTCCTGGGCCAGACCAGGGATTTTCGTCGACCGGGGGCAGAATCGCCATTTTGGGCTGTCCGACGGACCGGTGAGGATTTCAGGCTGTCCGGGACCCAAATAGTGATTTTCACCTGTCTGGGTCCGATACTGCGATTTCTGGCGGGGCTGTCAAAAATTCACGAGTTTCGGGCAGTCCTGGGCCAGAACAGTGATTTTTGTCGACCGGGGGCAGAATCGCCATTTTGGGCTGTCCGACGGGCCGGGGTCGATTTCAGGCTGTCCGGAACACAAATACTGATTCTCAGCAGTCTGGGTCCGAAATTCGATTTCTGGCGGGGCTGTAAAAAAAAAACGAGTTTCGGGCAGTCCTTGGCCGGAACAGTGATTTTCGTTGACCGGGGGCAGAATCGCCATTTTGGGCTGTCCGACGGGCCGGAGTCGATTTCAGGCTGTCCGGGACCCAAATACTGATTTTCAGCATTCTGGGTCCGAAACTGCGATTTCTGGCAGGGCTGTCAAAAATTCACGAGTTTCGGGCAGTCCTGGGCCAGAACAGTGATTTTCGTCGACCGGAGGCAGAATCGCCATTTTGGGCTGTCCGACGGGCCGGTGTGGATTCCAGGCTGTCCGGGTCCCAAATAGTGATTTTCAGCAGTCCGGGTCCGAAACTGCGATATCCGGCGGGGCTGTGAAAAAATCACGAGTTTCGGGCAGTCCTGGGCCAGAACTGTGATTTTCGTCGACCGGGGGCAGAATCGCCATTTTGGGCTGTCCGACGGACCGGTGAGGATTTCAGGCTGTCCGGGTCCCAAATAGTGATTTTCAGCAGTCCGGGTCCGAAACTACGATATCTGGCGGGGCTGTCAAAAATTCACGAGTTTCGGGCAGTCCTGGGCCAGAACAGTGATTTTTGTCGACTGGGGGCAGAATCGCCATTTCGGGCTGTCCGACGGACCGGTGAGGATTTCAGGCTGTCCGGGTCCCAAATAGTGATTTTCAGCTGTCTGGGTCCGATACTGCGATTTCTGGCGGGGCTGTCAAAAATTCACGAGTTTCGTGTAGTCCTGGGCCAGAACAGTGATTTTTGTCGGCCGGGGGCAGAATCGCCATTTTGGGCTGTCCGACGGGCCGGTGTGGATTTCAGGCTGTCCGGGACCCAAATAGTGATTTTCAGCTGTCTGGGTCCGATACTGCGATTTCTGGCGGGGCTGTCAAAAATTCACGAGTTTCGGGCAGTCCTGGGCCAGAACAATGATTTTTGTCGACCGGGGGCAGAATCGCCATTTTGGGCTGTCCGACGGGCCGGTGTCGATTTCAGGCTGTCCGGGACACAAATACTGATTCTCAGCAGTCTGGGTCCGAAATTCGATTTCTGGCGGGGCTGTAAAAAAAAAACGAGTTTCGGGCTGTCCTTGGCCGGAACAGTGATTTTCGTTGACCGGGGGCAGAATCGCCATTTTGGGCTGTCCGACGGGCCGGAGTCGATTTCAGGCTGTCCGGGACCCAAATACTGATTTTCAGCATTCTGGGTCCGAAACTACGATTTCTGGCAGGGCTGTCAAAAAATCACGAGTTTCGGGCAGTCCTGGGCCAGACCAGTGATTTTCGTCGACCGGGGGCAGAATCGCCATTTTGGGCTGTCCGACGGACCGGTGAGGATTTCAGGCTGTCCGGGACCCAAATAGTGATTTTTAGCTGTCTGGGTCCGATACTGCGATTTCTGGCGGGGCTGTCAAAAATTCACGAGTTTCGGGCAGTCCTGGGCCAGAACAGTGATTTTTGTCGACCGGGGGCAGAATCGCCATTTTGGGCTGTCCGACGGGCCGGGGTCGATTTCAGGCTGTCCGGAACACAAATACTGATTCTCAGCAGTCTGGGTCCGAAATTCGATTTCTGGCGGGGCTGTAAAAAAAAAACGAGTTTCGGGCAGTCCTGGGCCAGAACAGTGATTTTCGTCGACCGGAGGCAGAATCGCCATTTTGGGCTGTCCGACGGGCCGGTGTGGATTCCAGGCTGTCCGGGTCCCAAATAGTGATTTTCAGCAGTCCGGGTCCGAAACTGCGATATCCGGCGGGGCTGTGAAAAAATCACGAGTTTCGGGCAGTCCTGGGCCAGAACTGTGATTTTCGTCGACCGGGGGCAGAATCGCCATTTTGGGCTGTCCGACGGACCGGTGAGGATTTCAGGCTGTCCGGGTCCCAAATAGTGATTTTCAGCAGTCCGGGTCCGAAACTACGATATCTGGCGGGGCTGTCAAAAATTCACGAGTTTCGGGCAGTCCTGGGCCAGAACAGTGATTTTTGTCGACTGGGGGCAGAATCGCCATTTCGGGCTGTCCGACGGACCGGTGAGGATTTCAGGCTGTCCGGGTCCCAAATAGTGATTTTCAGCTGTCTGGGTCCGATACTGCGATTTCTGGCGGGGCTGTCAAAAATTCACGAGTTTCGTGTAGTCCTGGGCCAGAACAGTGATTTTTGTCGGCCGGGGGCAGAATCGCCATTTTGGGCTGTCCGACGGGCCGGTGTGGATTTCAGGCTGTCCGGGACCCAAATAGTGATTTTCAGCTGTCTGGGTCCGATACTGCGATTTCTGGCGGGGCTGTCAAAAATTCACGAGTTTCGGGCAGTCCTGGGCCAGAACAATGATTTTTGTCGACCGGGGGCAGAATCGCCATTTTGGGCTGTCCGACGGGCCGGTGTCGATTTCAGGCTGTCCGGGACACAAATACTGATTCTCAGCAGTCTGGGTCCGAAATTCGATTTCTGGCGGGGCTGTAAAAAAAAAACGAGTTTCGGGCTGTCCTTGGCCGGAACAGTGATTTTCGTTGACCGGGGGCAGAATCGCCATTTTGGGCTGTCCGACGGGCCGGAGTCGATTTCAGGCTGTCCGGGACCCAAATACTGATTTTCAGCATTCTGGGTCCGAAACTACGATTTCTGGCAGGGCTGTCAAAAAATCACGAGTTTCGGGCAGTCCTGGGCCAGACCAGTGATTTTCGTCGACCGGGGGCAGAATCGCCATTTTGGGCTGTCCGACGGACCGGTGAGGATTTCAGGCTGTCCGGGACCCAAATAGTGATTTTCAGCTGTCTGGGTCCGATACTGCGATTTCTGGCGGGGCTGTCAAAAATTCACGAGTTTCGGGCAGTCCTGGGCCAGAACAGTGATTTTTGTCGACCGGGGGCAGAATCGCCATTTTGGGCTGTCCGACGGGCCGGGGTCGATTTCAGGCTGTCCGGAACACAAATACTGATTCTCAGCAGTCTGGGTCCGAAATTCGATTTCTGGCGGGGCTGTAAAAAAAAAACGAGTTTCGGGCAGTCCTTGGCCGGAACAGTGATTTTCGTTGACCGGGGGCAGAATCGCCATTTTGGGCTGTCCGACGGGCCGGAGTCGATTTCAGGCTGTCCGGGACCCAAATACTGATTTTCAGCATTCTGGGTCCGAAACTGCGATTTCTGGCGGGGCTGTCAAAAATTCACGAGTTTCGGGCAGTCCTGGGCCAGAACAGTGATTTTTGTCGACCGGGGGCAGAATCGCCATTTTGGGCTGTCCGACGGGCCGGGGTCGATTTCAGGCTGTCCGGAACACAAATACTGATTCTCAGCAGTCTGGGTCCGAAATTCGATTTCTGGCGGGGCTGTAAAAAAAAAACGAGTTTCGGGCAGTCCTTGGCCGGAACAGTGATTTTCGTTGACCGGGGGCAGAATCGCCATTTTGGGCTGTCCGACGGGCCGGAGTCGATTTCAGGCTGTCCGGGACCCAAATACTGATTTTCAGCATTCTGGGTCCGAAACTGCGATTTCTGGCAGGGCTGTCAAAAATTCACGAGTTTCGGGCAGTCCTGGGCCAGAACAGTGATTTTCGTCGACCGGAGGCAGAATCGCCATTTTGGGCTGTCCGACGGGCCGGTGTGGATTCCAGGCTGTCCGGGTCCCAAATAGTGATTTTCAGCAGTCCGGGTCCGAATTTGCGATATCCGGCGGGGCTGTGAAAAAATCACGAGTTTCGGGCAGTCCTGGGCCAGAACTGTGATTTTCGTCGACCGGGGGCAGAATCGCCATTTTGGGCTGTCCGACGGACCGGTGAGGATTTCAGGCTGTCCGGGTCCCAAATAGTGATTTTCAGCAGTCCGGGTCCGAAACTACGATATCTGGCGGGGCTGTCAAAAATTCACGAGTTTCGGGCAGTCCTGGGCCAGAACAGTGATTTTTGCCGACTGGGGGCAGAATCGCCATTTTGGGCTGTCCGACGGACCGGTGAGGATTTCAGGCTGTCCGGGTCCCAAATAGTGATTTTCAGCTGTCTGGGTCCGATACTGCGATTTCTGGCGGGGCTGTCAAAAATTCACGAGTTTCGTGTAGTCCTGGGCCAGAACAGTGATTTTTGTCGGCCGGGCGCAGAATCGCCATTTTGGGCTGTCCGACGGGCCGGTGTGGATTTCAGGGTGTCCGGGACCCAAATACTGATTTTCAGCAGTCTAGGTCCGAAACTGCGATTTCTGGCAGGGCTGTCAAAAATTCACGAGTTTCGTGTAGTCCTGGGCCAGAACAGTGATTTTTGTCGGCCGGGGGCAGAATCGCCATTTTGGGCTGTCCGACGGGCCGGTGTGGATTTCAGGGTGTCCGGGACCCAAATACTGATTTTCAGCAGTTTGGGTCCGAAACTGCGATTTCTGGCAGGGCTGTCAAAAATTCACGAGTTTCGGGCAGTCCTGGGCCAGAACAGTGATTTTTGTCGACCGGAGGCAAAATCGCCATTTTGGGCTGTCCGACGGGCCGGTGTGGATTTCAGGCTGTCCGGGTCCCAAATAGTGATTTTCAGCAGTCCGGGTCCGAAACTACGATATCTGGCGGGGCTGTCAAAAATTCACGTGTTTCGGGCAGTCCTGGGCCAGAACAGTGATTTTTGTCGACCGGGGGCAGAATCGCCATTTTGGGCTGTCCGACGGACCGGTGAGGATTTCAGGCTGTCTGGGTCCCAAATAGTGATTTTCAGCAGTCCGGGTCCGAAACTACGATATCTGGCGGGGCTGTCAAAAATTCACGAGTTTCGGGCAGTCCTGGGCCAGAACAGTGATTTTTGTCGACCGGGGGCAGAATCGCCATTTTGGGCTGTCCGACGGACCGGTGAGGATTTCAGCCTGTCCGGGACCCAAATAGTGATTTTCAGCTGTCTGGGTCCGATACTGCGATTTCTGGCGGGGCTGTCAAGAATTCACGAGTTTCGGGTAGTCCTGGGCCAGAACAGTGATTTTTGTCGACCGGGGGCAGAATCGCCATTTTGGGCTGTCCGACGGGCCGGTGTGGATTTCAGGGTGTCCGGGACCCAAATACTGATTTTCAGCAGTCTGGATCCGAAACTGCGATTTCTGGCGGGGCTGCAAAAAAAAAAACGAGTTTCTGGCAGTCCTGGGCCAGAACAGTGATTTTCGTCGACCGCGGGCAGAATCGTCATTTTGGGCTGTCCGACGGGCCGGTGTGGATTTCAGGCTGTCCGGGTCCCAAATAGTGATTTTCAGCAGTCCGGGTCCGAAACTACGATATCTGGCGGGGCTGTCAAAAAATCACAAGTTTCGGGCAGTCTTGGGCCAGAACAGTGATTTTTGTTGACCGGGGGCAGAATCGCCATTTTGGGCTGTCCGACGGACCGGTGAGGATTTCAGGCTGTCCGGGTCCCAAATAGTGATTTTCAGCAGTCTGGGTCCGAAACTGCGATTTCTGGCAGGGCTGTCAAAAATTCACGAGTTTCGGGCAGTCCTGGGCCAGAACAGTGATTTTTGTCGACCGGAGGCAGAATCGCCATTTTGGGCTGTCCGACGGGCCGGTGTGGATTTCAGGCTGTCCGGGTCCCAAATAGTGATTTTCAGCAGTCCGAGTCCGAAACTACGATATCTGGCGGGGCTGTCAAAAAATCACAAGTTTCGGGCAGTCCTGGGCCAGAACAGTGATTTTCGCCGACCGGGGGCAGAATCGCCATTTTGGGCTGTCCGACGGACCGGTGAGGATTTCAGGCTGTCCGGGTCCCAAATAGTGATTTTCAGCAGTCCGGGTCCGAAACTACGATATCTGGCGGGGCTGTCAAAAATTCACGAGTTTCGGGCAGTCCTGGGCCAGAACAGTGATTTTCGTCGACCGGGGGCAGAATCGCCATTTGGGGCTGTCCGACGGACCGGTGAGGATTTCAGGCTGTCCGGGTCCCAAAAAGTGATTTTCAGCAGTCCGGGTCCGAAACTACGATATCTGGCGGGGCTGTCAAAAAATCACAAGTTTCGGGCAGTCCTGGGCCGGAACAGTGATTTTCGTCGACCGGAGGCAGAATCGCCATTTTGGGCTGTCCGACGGGCCGGTGTCGATTTCAGGCTGTCCGGGACCCAAATACTGATTCTCAGCAGTCTGGGTCCGAAATTCGATATCTGGCGGGGCTGTAAGAAAAAAACGAGTTTCGGGCAGTCCTGGGCCGGAACAGTGATTTTCGTTGACCGGGGGCAGAATCGCCATTTTGGGCTGTCCGACGGGCCGGTGTGGATTTCAGGCTGTCCGGGACCCAAATACTGATTCTCAGCAGTCTGGGTCCGAAATTCGATATCTGGCGGGGCTGTAAGAAAAAAACGAGTTTCGGGCAGTCCTGGGCCGGAACAGTGATTTTCGTTGACCGGGGGCAGAATCGCCATTTTGGGCTGTCCGACGGGCCGGTGTGGATTTCAGGCTGTCCGGGACCCAAATATTGATTTTCAGCAGTCTGGGTCCGAAACTGCGATTTCTGGCAGGGCTGTCAAAAATTCACGAGTTTCGGGCAGTCCTGGGCCAGAACAGTGATTTTTGTCGACCGGAGGCAGAATTGCCATTTTGGGCTGTCCGACGGGCCGGTGGGGATTTCAGGCTGTCCGGGTCCCAAATAGTGATTTTCAACAGTCCAGGTCCGAAACTACGATATCTGGCGGGGCTGTCAAAAAATCACAAGTTTCGGGCAGTCTTGGGCTAGAACAGTGATTTTGGTCGACCGGGGGCAGAATCGCCATTTTGGGCTGTCCGACGGACCGGTGAGGATTTCAGGCTGTCCGGGTCCCAAATAGTGATTTTCAGCAGTCCGGGTCCGAAACTACGATATCTGGCGGGGCTGTCAAAAATTCACGAGTTTCGGGCAGTCCTGGGCCAGAACAGTGATTTTCGTCGACCGGGGGCAGAATCGCCATTTTGGGATGTCCGACGGGCCGGTGTCGATTTCAGGATGTCCGAAACCCAAATACTGATTCTCAGCAGTCTGGGTCCGAAACTGCGATTTCTGGCGGGGCTGCAAAAAAAAAAACGAGTTTCGGGCAGTCTTGGGCCAGAACAGTGATTTTGGTCGACCGCGGGCAGAATCGTCATTTTGGGCTGTCCGACGGGCCGGTGTCGATTTCAGGCTGTCCGGGACCCAAATACTGATTCTCAATAGTCTGGGTCCGAAATTCGATTTCTGGCGGGGCTGTAAAAAAAAAACAAGTTTCGGGCAGTCCTGGGCCGGAACAGTGATTTTCGTTGACCGGGGGCAGAATCGCCATTTTGGGCTGTCCGACGGGCCGGTGAGGATTTCAGGCTGTCCGGGACCCAAATACTGATTTTCAGCAGTCTCGGTCCGAAACTGCGATTTCTGGCAGGGCTGTCAAAAATTCACGAGTTTCGGGCAGTCCTGGGCCAGAACAGTGATTTTTGTCGACCGGAGGCAGAATCGCCATTTTGGGCTGTCCGACGGGCCGGTGTGGATTTCAGGCTGTCCGGGTCCCAAATAGTGAATTTCAGCAGTCCGGGTCCGAAACTACGATATCTGGCGGGGCTGTCAAAAAATCACAAGTTTCGGGCAGTCCTGGGCCAGAACAGTGATTTTCGTCGACCGGGGGCAGAATCGCCATTTTGGGCTGTTCGACGGGCCGGTGAGGATTTCAGGCTGTCCGGGACCCAAATACTGATTTTCAGCAGTCTCGGTCCGAAACTGCGATTTCTGGTAGGGTTGTCAAAAATTCACGAGTTTCGGGCAGTCCTGGGCCAGAACAGTGATTTTCGTCGACCGGGGGCAGAATCGCCATTTGGGGCTGTCCGACGGACCGGTGAGGATTTCAGGCTGTCCGGGTCCCAAAAAGTGATTTTCAGCAGTCCGGGTCCGAAACTACGATATCTGGCGGGGCTGTCAAAAAATCACAAGTTTCGGGCAGTCCTGGGCCGGAACAGTGATTTTCGTCGACCGGGGGCAGAATCGCCATTTTGGGCTGTCCGACGGACCGGTGAGGATTTCAGGCTGTCCGGGTCCCAAATAGTGATTTTCAGCAGTCCGGGTCTGAAACTACGATATCTGGCGGGGCTGTCAAAAATTCACGAGTTTCGGGCAGTCCTGGGCCAGAACAGTGATTTTCGTCGACCGCGGGCAGAATCGTCATTTTGGGCTGTCCGACGGGCCGGTGTTGATTTCAGGCTGTCCAGGACCCAAATACTGATTCTCAGCAGTCTGGGTCCGAAATTCGGTTTCTGGCGGGGCTGTAAAAAAAAAACGAGTTTCGGGCAGTCCTGGGCCAGAACAGTGATTTTCGTTGACCGGGGGCAGAATCGCCATTTTGGGCTGTCCGACGGGCCGGTGAGGATTTCAGGCTGTCCGGGACCCAAATACTGATTTTCAGCAGTCTCGGTCCGAAACTGCGATTTCTGGCAGGGCTGTCAAAAATTCACGAGTTTCGGGCAGTCCTGGGCCGGAACAGTGATTTTTGTCGACCGGGGGCAGAATCGCCATTTTGGGCTGTTCGACGGGCCGGTGAGGATTTCAGGCTGTCCGGGACCCAAATACTGATTTTCAGCAGTCTCGGTCCGAAACTGCGATTTCTGGCAGGGCTGTCAAAAATACACGAGTTTCGGGCAGTCCTGGGCCAGAACAGTGATTTTCGTCGACCGCGGGCAGAATCGTCATTTTGGGCTGTCCGACGGGCCGGTGTTGATTTCAGGCTGTCCAGGACCCAAATACTGATTCTCAACAGTCTGGGTCCGAAATTCGATTTCTGGCGGGGCTGTAAAAAAAAAACAAGTTTCGGGCAGTCCTGGGCCGGAACAGTGATTTTCGTCGACCGGGGGCAGAATCGCCATTTTGGGCTGTTCGACGGGCCGGTGAGGATTTCAGGCTGTCCGGGACCCAAATACTGATTTTCAGCAGTCTCGGTCCGAAACTGCGATTTCTGGCAGGGCTGTCAAAAATACACGAGTTTCGGGCAGTCCTGGGCCAGAACAGTGATTTTCGTCGACCGGGGGCAGAATCGCCATTTGGGGCTGTCCGACGGACCGGTGAGGATTTCAGGCTGTCCGGGTCCCAAAAAGTGATTTTCAGCAGTCCGGGTCCGAAACTACGATATCTGGCGGGGCTGTCAAAAAATCACAAGTTTCGGGCAGTCCTGGGCCGGAACAGTGATTTTCGTCGACCGGGGGCAGAATCGCCATTTTGGGCTGTCCGACGGACCGGTGAGGATTTCAGGCTGTCCGGGTCCCAAATAGTGATTTTCAGCAGTCCGGGTCTGAAACTACGATATCTGGCGGGGCTGTCAAAAATTCACGAGTTTCGGGCAGTCCTGGGCCAGAACAGTGATTTTCGTCGACCGCGGGCAGAATCGTCATTTTGGGCTGTCCGACGGGCCGGTGTTGATTTCAGGCTGTCCAGGACCCAAATACTGATTCTCAGCAGTCTGGGTCCGAAATTCGGTTTCTGGCGGGGCTGTAAAAAAAAAACGAGTTTCGGGCAGTCCTGGGCCAGAACAGTGATTTTCGTTGACCGGGGGCAGAATCGCCATTTTGGGCTGTCCGACGGGCCGGTGAGGATTTCAGGCTGTCCGGGACCCAAATACTGATTTTCAGCAGTCTCGGTCCGAAACTGCGATTTCTGGCAGGGCTGTCAAAAATTCACGAGTTTCGGGCAGTCCTGGGCCGGAACAGTGATTTTTGTCGACCGGAGGCAGAATCGCCATTTTGGGCTGTCCGACGGGCCGGTGTGGATTTCAGGCTGTCCGGGTCCCAAATAGTGATTTTCAGCAGTCCGGGTCCGAAACTACGATATCAGGCGGGGCTGTCAAAAAATCACAAGTTTCGGGCAGTCCTGGGCCAGAACAGTGATTTTCGTCGACCGGGGGCAGAATCGCCATTTTGGGCTGTCCGACGGACCGGTGAGGATTTCACGCTGTCCGGGTCCCAAATAGTGATTTTCAGCAGTCCGGGTCCGAAACTACGATATCTGGCGGGGCTGTCAAAAAATCACAAGTTTCGGGCAGTCCTGGGCCAGAACAGTGATTTTCGTCGACCGCGGGCAGAATCGTCATTTTGGGCTGTCCGACGGGCCGGTGTCGATTTCAGGCTGTCCGGGACCCAAATACTGATTTTCAGCAGTCTCGGTCCGAAACTGCGATTTCTGGCAGGGCTGTCAAAAATTCACGAGTTTCGGGCAGTCCTGGGCCAGAACAGTGATTTTTGTCGACCGGAGGCAGAATTGCCATTTTGGGCTGTCCGACGGGCCGGTGGGGATTTCAGGCTGTCCGGGTCCCAAATAGTGATTTTCAACAGTCCAGGTCCGAAACTACGATATCTGGCGGGGCTGTCAAAAAATCACAAGTTTCGGGCAGTCTTGGGCCAGAACAGTGATTTTGGTCGACCGGGGGCAGAATCGCCATTTTGGGCTGTCCGACGGGCCGGTGTCGATTTCAGGCTGTCCGGGACCCAAATACTGATTCTCAACAGTCTGGGTCCGAAATTCGATTTCTGGCGGGGCTGTAAAAAAAAAACAAGTTTCGGGCAGTCCTGGGCCAGAACAGTGATTTTCGTCGACCGGGGGCAGAATCGCCATTTGGGGCTGTCCGACGGACCGGTGAGGATTTCAGGCTGTCCGGGTCCCAAAAAGTGATTTTCAGCAGTCCGGGTCCGAAACTACGATATCTGGCGGGGCTGTCAAAAAATCACAAGTTTCGGGCAGTCCTGGGCCGGAACAGTGATTTTCGTCGACCGGGGGCAGAATCGCCATTTTGGGCTGTCCGACGGACCGGTGAGGATTTCAGGCTGTCCGGGTCCCAAATAGTGATTTTCAGCAGTCCGGGTCCGAAACTACGATATCTGGCGGGGCTGTCAAAAATTCACGAGTTTCGGGCAGTCCTGGGCCAGAACAGTGATTTTCGTCGACCGCGGGCAGAATCGTCATTTTGGGCTGTCCGACGGGCCGGTGTTGATTTCAGGCTGTCCAGGACCCAAATACTGATTCTCAGCAGTCTGGGTCCGAAATTCGGTTTCTGGCGGGGCTGTAAAAAAAAAACGAGTTTCGGGCAGTCCTGGGCCAGAACAGTGATTTTCGTCGACTGGGGGCAGAATCGCCATTTTTGGCTGTCCGACGGACCGGTGAGGATTTCACGCTGTCCGGGTCCCAAATAGTGATTTTCAGCAGTCCGGGTCCGAAACTACGATATCTGGCGGGGCTGTAAAAAATTCACGAGTTTCGGGCAGTCCGGGGCCAGAACAGTGATTTTTGTCGACCGAGGGCAGAATCGCCATTTTGGGCTGTCCGACGGACCGGTGAGGATTTCAGGCTGTCCGGGACCCAAATAGTCATTTTCAGCAGTCCGGGTCCGAAACTACGATATCTGGCGGGGCTGTCAAAAAATCACAAGTTTCGGGCAGTCCTGGGCCGGAACAGTGATTTTCGTCGACCGGGGGCAGAATCGCCATTTTGGGCTGCCCGACGGACCGGTGAGGATTTCAGGCTGTCCGGGTCCCAAATAGTGATTTTCAGCAGTCCGGGTCTGAAACTACGATATCTGGCGGGGCTGTCAAAAATTCACGGGTTTCGGGAAGTCCTGGGCCAGAACAGTGATTTTCGTCGACCGCGGGCAGAATCGTCATTTTGGGCTGTCCGACGGGCCGGTGTCGATTTCAGGCTGTCCGGGACCCAAATACTGATTTTCAGCAGTCTCGGTCCGAAACTGCGATTTCTGGCAGGGCTGTCAAAAATTCACGAGTTTCGGGCAGTCCTGGGCCAGAACAGTGATTTTTGTCGACCGGAGGCAGAATTGCCATTTTGGGCTGTCCGACGGGCCGGTGGGGATTTCAGGCTGTCCGGGTCCCAAATAGTGATTTTCAACAGTCCAGGTCCGAAACTACGATATCTGGCGGGGCTGTCAAAAAATCACAAGTTTCGGGCAGTCTTGGGCCAGAACAGTGATTTTGGTCGACCGGGGGCAGAATCGCCATTTTGGGCTGTCCGACGGGCCGGTGTCGATTTCAGGCTGTCCGGGACCCAAATACTGATTCTCAACAGTCTGGGTCCGAAATTCGATTTCTGGCGAGGCTGTAAAAAAAAAACAAGTTTCAGGCAGTCCTGGGCCGGAACAGTGATTTTCGTTGACCGGGGGCAGAATCGCCATTTTGGGCTGTCCGAAGGGCCGGTGAGGATTTCAGGCTGTCCGGGACCCAAATACTGATTTTCAGCAGTCTCGGTCCGAAACTGCGATTTCTGGCAGGGTTGTCAAAAATTCACGAGTTTCGGGCAGTCCTGGGCCAGAACAGTGATTTTTGTCGACCGGAGGCAGAATCGCCATTTTGGGCTGTCCGACGGGCCGGTGTGGATTTCAGGCTGTCCGGGTCCCAAATAGTGATTTTCAGCAGTCCGAGTCCGAAACTACGATATCTGGCGGGGCTGTCAAAAAATCACAAGTTTCGGGCAGTCCTGGGCCAGAACAGTGATTTTCGCCGACCGGGGGCAGAATCGCCATTTTGGGCTGTCCGACGGACCGGTGAGGATTTCAGGCTGTCCGGGTCCCAAATAGTGATTTTCAGCAGTCCGGGTCCGAAACTACGATATCAGGCGGGGCTGTCAAAAATTCACGAGTTTCGGGCAGTCCTGGGCCAGAACAGTGATTTTCGTCGACCGGGGGCAGAATCGCCATTTTGGGCTGTCCGACGGACCGGTGAGGATTTCAGGCTGTCCGGGTCCCAAAAAGTGATTTTCAGCAGTCCGGGTCCGAAACTACGATATCTGGCGGGGCTGTCAAAAAATCACAAGTTTCGGGCAGTCCTGGGCCGGAACAGTGATTTTCGTCGACCGGGGGCAGAATCGCCATTTTGGGCTGCCCGACGGACCGGTGAGGATTTCAGGCTGTTCGGGTCCCAAATAGTGATTTTCAGCAGTCCGGGTCTGAAACTACGATATCTGGCGGGGCTGTCAAAAATTCACGAGTTTCGGGCAGTCCTGGGCCAGAACAGTAATTTTCGTCGACCGCGGGCAGAATCGTCATTTTGGGCTGTCTGACGGGCCGGTGTCGATTTCAGGCTGTCCGGGACCCAAATACTGATTCTCAGCAGTCTGGGTCCGAAATTCGGTTTCTGGCGGGGCTGTAAAAAAAAAACGAGTTTCGGGCAGTCCTGGGCCAGAACAGTGATTTTCGTCGACTGGGGGCAGAATCGCCATTTTTGGCTGTCCGACGGACCGGTGAGGATTTCACGCTGTCCGGGTCCCAAATAGTGATTTTCAGCAGTCCGGGTCCGAAACTACGATATCTGGCGGGGCTGTAAAAAATTCACGAGTTTCGGGCAGTCCGGGGCCAGAACAGTGATTTTTGTCGACCGAGGGCAGAATCGCCATTTTGGGCTGTCCGACGGACCGGTGAGGATTTCAGGCTGTCCGGGACCCAAATAGTCATTTTCAGCAGTCCGGGTCCGAAACTACGATATCTGGCGGGGCTGTCAAAAAATCACAAGTTTCGGGCAGTCCTGGGCCGGAACAGTGATTTTCGTCGACCGGGGGCAGAATCGCCATTTTGGGCTGCCCGACGGACCGGTGAGGATTTCAGGCTGTCCGGGTCCCAAATAGTGATTTTCAGCAGTCCGGGTCTGAAACTACGATATCTGGCGGGGCTGTCAAAAATTCACGAGTTTCGGGAAGTCCTGGGCCAGAACAGTGATTTTCGTCGACCGCGGGCAGAATCGTCATTTTGGGCTGTCCGACGGGCCGGTGTCGATTTCAGGCTGTCCGGGACCCAAATACTGATTTTCAGCAGTCTCGGTCCGAAACTGCGATTTCTGGCAGGGCTGTCAAAAATTCACGAGTTTCGGGCAGTCCTGGGCCAGAACAGTGATTTTTGTCGACCGGAGGCAGAATTGCCATTTTGGGCTGTCCGACGGGCCGGTGGGGATTTCAGGCTGTCCGGGTCCCAAATAGTGATTTTCAACAGTCCAGGTCCGAAACTACGATATCTGGCGGGGCTGTCAAAAAATCACAAGTTTCGGGCAGTCTTGGGCCAGAACAGTGATTTTGGTCGACCGGGGGCAGAATCGCCATTTTGGGCTGTCCGACGGGCCGGTGTCGATTTCAGGCTGTCCGGGACCCAAATACTGATTCTCAACAGTCTGGGTCCGAAATTCGATTTCTGGCGAGGCTGTAAAAAAAAAACAAGTTTCGGGCAGTCCTGGGCCGGAACAGTGATTTTCGTTGACCGGGGGCAGAATCGCCATTTTGGGCTGTCCGAAGGGCCGGTGAGGATTTCAGGCTGTCCGGGACCCAAATACTGATTTTCAGCAGTCTCGGTCCGAAACTGCGATTTCTGGCAGGGTTGTCAAAAATTCACGAGTTTCGGGCAGTCCTGGGCCAGAACAGTGATTTTTGTCGACCGGAGGCAGAATCGCCATTTTGGGCTGTCCGACGGGCCGGTGTGGATTTCAGGCTGTCCGGGTCCCAAATAGTGATTTTCAGCAGTCCGAGTCCGAAACTACGATATCTGGCGGGGCTGTCAAAAAATCACAAGTTTCGGGCAGTCCTGGGCCAGAACAGTGATTTTCGCCGACCGGGGGCAGAATCGCCATTTTGGGCTGTCCGACGGACCGGTGAGGATTTCAGGCTGTCCGGGTCCCAAATAGTGATTTTCAGCAGTCCGGGTCCGAAACTACGATATCAGGCGGGGCTGTCAAAAATTCACGAGTTTCGGGCAGTCCTGGGCCAGAACAGTGATTTTCGTCGACCGGGGGCAGAATCGCCATTTTGGGCTGTCCGACGGACCGGTGAGGATTTCAGGCTGTCCGGGTCCCAAAAAGTGATTTTCAGCAGTCCGGGTCCGAAACTACGATATCTGGCGGGGCTGTCAAAAAATACAAGTTTCGGGCAGTCCTGGGCCGGAACAGTGATTTTCGTCGACCGGGGGCAGAATCGCCATTTTGGGCTGCCCGACGGACCGGTGAGGATTTCAGGCTGTCCGGGTCCCAAATAGTGATTTTCAGCAGTCCGGGTCTGAAACTACGATATCTGGCGGGGCTGTCAAAAATTCACGAGTTTCGGGCAGTCCTGGGCCAGAACAGTGATTTTCGTCGACCGCGGGCAGAATCGTCATTTTGGGCTGTCTGACGGGCCGGTGTCGATTTCAGGCTGTCCGGGACCCAAATACTGATTCTCAGCAGTCTGGGTCCGAAATTCGGTTTCTGGCGGGGCTGTAAAAAAAAAACGAGTTTCGGGCAGTCCTGGGCCAGAACAGTGATTTTCGTCGACTGGGGGCAGAATCGCCATTTTTGGCTGTCCGACGGACCGGTGAGGATTTCACGCTGTCCGGGTCCCAAATAGTGATTTTCAGCAGTCCGGGTCCGAAACTACGATATCTGGCGGGGCTGTAAAAAATTCATGAGTTTCGGGCAGTCCGGGGCCAGAACAGTGATTTTTGTCGACCGGGGGCAGAATCGCCATTTTGGGCTGTCCGACGGACCGGTGAGGATTTCAGGCTGTCCGGGTCCCAAATAGTCATTTTCAGCAGTCCGGGTCCGAAACTACGATATCTGGCGGGGCTGTCAAAAAATCACAAGTTTCGGGCAGTCCTGGGCCGGAACAGTGATTTTCGTCGACCGGGGGCAGAATCGCCATTTTGGGCTGCCCGACGGACCGGTGAGGATTTCAGGCTGTCCGGGTCCCAAATAGTGATTTTCAGCAGTCCGGGTCTGAAACTACGATATCTGGCGGGGCTGTCAAAAATTCACGAGTTTCGGGCAGTCCTGGGCCAGAACAGTGATTTTCGTCGACCGCGGGCAGAATCGTCATTTTGGGCTGTCCGACGGGCCAGTGTCGATTTCAGGCTGTCCGGGACCCAAATACTGATTCTCAACAGTCTGGGTCCGAAATTCGGTTTCTGGAGGGGCTGTAAAAAAAAAACGAGTTTCGGGCAGTCCTGGGCCAGAACAGTGATTTTCGTCGACCGGGGGCAGAATCGCCATTTTTGGCTGTCCGACGGACCGGTGAGGATTTCACGCTGTCCGGGTCCCAAATAGTGATTTTCAGCAGTCCGGGTCCGAAACTACGATATCTGGCGGGGCTGTAAAAAATTCACGAGTTTCGGGCAATCCGGGGCCAGAACAGTGATTTTTGTCGACCGGGGGCAGAATCGCCATTTTGGGCTGTCCGACGGACCGGTGAGGATTTCAGGCTGTCCGGGACCCAAATAGTCATTTTCAGCTGTCTGGGTCCGATACTGCGATTTCAGGCGGGGCTGTCAAAAAATACAAGTTTCGGGCAGTCCTGGGCCAGAACAGTGATTTTCGTCGACCGGGGGCAGAATCGCCATTTTGGGCTGTCCGACGGGCCGGTGTGGATTTCAGGGTGTCCGGGACCCAAATACTGATTTTCAGCAGTCTGGGTCCGAAACTGCGATTTCTGGCGGGGCTGCAAAAAAAAAAACGAGTTTCGGGCAGTCCTGGGCCAGAACAGTGATTTTGGTCGACCGCGGGCAGAATCGTCATTTTGGGCTGTCCGACGGGCCGGTGTCGATTTCAGGCTGTCCGGGACCCAAATACTGATTCTCAATAGTCTGGGTCCGAAATTCGATTTCTGGCGGGGCTGTAAAAAAAAAACGAGTTTCGGGCAGTCCTGGGCCGGAACAGTGATTTTCGTTGACCGGGGGCAGAATCGCCATTTTGGGCTGTCCGACGGGCCGGTGAGGATTTCAGGCTGTCCGGGACACAAATACTGATTTTCAGCAGTCTCGGTCCGAAACTGCGATTTCTGGCAGGGCTGTCAAAAATTCACGAGTTTCGGGCAGTCCTGGGCCAGAACAGTGATTTTTGTCGACCGGAGGCAGAATCGCCATTTTGGGCTGTCCGACGGGCCGGTGTGGATTTCAGGCTGTCCGGGTCCCAAATAGTGATTTTCAGCAGTCCGGGTCCGAAACTACGATATCAGGCGGGGCTGTCAAAAAATCACAAGTTTCGGGCAGTCCTGGGCCAGAACAGTGATTTTTGTCGACCGGGGGCAGAATCGCCATTTTGGGCTGTCCGACGGACCGGTGAGGATTTCACGCTGTCCGGGTCCCAAATAGTGATTTTCAGCAGTCCGGGTCCGAAACTACGATATCTGGCGGGGCTGTCAAAAAATCACAAGTTTCGGGCAGTCCTGGGCCAGAACAGTGATTTTCGTCGACCGGGGGCAGAATCGCCATTTTGGGCTGTCCGACGGACCGGTGAGGATTTCACGCTGTCCGGGTCCCAAATAGTGATTTTCAGCAGTCCGGGTCCGAAACTACGATATCTGGCGGGGCTGTCAAAAAATCACAAGTTTCGGGCAGTCCTGGGCCAGAAGAGTGATTTTCGTCGACCGGGGGCAGAATCGCCATTTTGGGCTGTCCGACGGACCGGTGAGGATTTCAGGCTGTCCGGGTCCCAAATAGTGATTTTCAGCAGTCCGGGTCCGAAACTACGATATCTGGCGGGGCTGTCAAAAATTCACGAGTTTCGGGCAGTCCTGGGCCAGAACAGTGATTTTCGTCGACCGGGGGCAGAATCGTCATTTTGGGCTGTCCGACGGACCGGTGAGGATTTCAGGCTGTCCGGGACCCAAATAGTGATTTTCAGCTGTCTGGGTCCGATACTGCGATTTCAGGCGGGGCTGTCAAAAATTCACGAGTTTCGGGCAGTCCTGGGCCAGAACAGTGATTTTTGTCGACCGGGGGCAGAATCGCCATTTTGGGCTGTCCGACGGGCCGGTGTGGATTTCAGGGTGTCCGGGACCCAAATACTGATTTTCAGCAGTCTGGGTCCGAAACTGCGATTTCTGGCGGGGCTGCAAAAAAAAAAACGAGTTTCGGGCAGTCCTGGGCCGGAACAGTGATTTTCGTTGACCGGGGGCAGAATCGCCATTTTGGGCTGTCCGACGGGCCGGTGAGGATTTCAGGCTGTCCGGGACCCAAATACTGATTTTCAGCAGTTCGGGTCCGAAACTACGATATCTGGCGGGGCTGTCAAAAATTCACGAGTTTCGGGCAGTCCTGGGCCAGAACAGTGATTTTTGTCGACCGGAGGCAGAATCGCCATTTTGGGCTGTCCGACGGGCCGGGGTGGATTTCAGGGTGTCCGGGACCCAAATTCTTATTTTCAGCAGTCTGGGTCCGAAACTGCGATTTCTGGCGGGGCTGTCAAAAAATCACAAGTTTCGGGCAGTCCTGGGCCAGAACAGTGATTTTCGTCGACCGGGGGCAGAATCGCCATTTTGGGCTGTCCGACGGACCGGTGAGGATTTCACGCTGTCCGGGTCCCAAATAGTGATTTTCAGCAGTCCGGGTCCGAAACTACGATATCTGGCGGGGCTGTCAAAAAATCACAAGTTTCGGGCAGTCCTGGGCCAGAACAGTGATTTTCGTCGACCGGGGGCAGAATCGCCATTTTGGGCTGTCCGACGGACCGGTGAGGATTTCAGGCTGTCCGGGTCCCAAATAGTGATTTTCAGCAGTCCGGGTCCGAAACTACGATATCTGGCGGGGCTGTCAAAAAATCACAAGTTTCGGGCAGTCCTGGGCGGGAACAGTGATTTTCGTCGACCGGGGGCAGAATCGCCATTTTGGGCTGTCCGACGGACCGGTGAGGATTTCAGGCTGTCCGGGTCCCAAATAGTGATTTTCAGCAGTCCGGGTCCGAAACTACGATATCTGGCGGGGCTGTGAAAAAATCACGAGTTTCGGGCAGTCCTGGGCCGGAACAGTGATTTTCGTTGACCGGGGGCAGAATCGCCATTTTGGGCTGTCCGACGGGCCGGTGTGGATTTCAGGCTGTCCGGGTCCCAAATAGTGATTTTCAGCAGTCCGGGTCCGAAACTACGATATCTGGCGGGGCTGTCAAAAAATCACAAGTTTCGGGCAGTCCTGGGCCAGAACAGTGATTTTCGTCGACCGGGGGCAGAATCGCCATTTTGGGCTGTCCGACGGACCGGTGAGGATTTCAGGCTGTCCGGGTCCCGAATAGTGATTTTCAGCAGTCCGGGTCCGAAACTACGATATCTGGCGGGGCTGTCAAAAAATCACAAGTTTCGGGCAGTCCTGGGCCAGAACAGTGATTTTCGTCGACCGGGGGCAGAATCGCCATTTTGGGCTGTCCGACGGACCGGTGAGGATTTCAGGCTGTCCGGGTCCCGAATAGTGATTTTCAGCAGTCCGGGTCCGAAACTACGTTATCTGGCGGGGCTGTCAAAAAATCACAAGTTTCGGGCAGTCCTGGGCCAGAACAGTTATTTTTGTCGACCGGGGGCAGAATCGCCATTTTGGGCTGTCCGACGGGCCGGTGTGGATTTCAGGGTGTCCGGGACCCAAATTCTTATTTTCAGCAGTCTGGGTCCGAAACTGCGATTTCTGGCGGGGCTGTCAAAAAATCACAAGTTTCGGGCAGTCCTGGGCCAGAACAGTGATTTTCGTCGACCGGGGGCAGAATCGCCATTTTGGGCTGTCCGACGGACCGGTGAGGATTTCAGGCTGTCCGGGTCCCGAATAGTGATTTTCAGCAGTCCGGGTCCGAAACTACGATATCTGGCGGGGCTGTCAAAAAATCACAAGTTTCGGGCAGTCCTGGGCCAGAACAGTGATTTTCGTCGACCGGGGGCAGAATCGCCATTTTGGGCTGTCCGACGGACCGGTGAGGATTTCAGGCTGTCCGGGTCCCAAATAGTGATTTTTAGCAGTCCGGGTCCGAAACTACGATATCTGGCGGGGCTGTCAAAAAATCACAAGTTTCGGGCAGTCCTGGGCCAGAACAGTGATTTTTGTCGACCGGGGGCAGAATCGCCATTTTGGGCTGTCCGACGGGCCGGTGTGGATTTCAGGGTGTCCGGGACCCAAATTCTTATTTTCAGCAGTCTGGGTCCGAAACTGCGATTTCTGGCGGGGCTGCAAAAAAAAAAACGAGTTTCGGGCAGTCCTGGGCCAGAACAGTGATTTTGGTCGACCGCGGGCAGAATCGTCATTTTGGGCTGTCCGACGGGCCGGTGTCGAATTCAGGCTGTCCGGGACCCAAATACTGATTCTCAACACTCTGGGTCCGAAATTCGATTTCTGGAGGGGCTGTAAAAAAAAAAACGAGTTTCGGGCAGTCCTGGGCCGGAACAGTGATTTTCGTTGACCGGGGGCAGAATCGCCATTTTGGGCTGTCCGACGGGCCGGTGTGGATTTCAGGCTGTCCGGGTCCCAAATAGTGATTTTCAGCAGTCCGGGTCCGAAACTACGTTATCTGGCGGGGCTGTCAAAAAATCACAAGTTTCGGGCAGTCCTGGGCCAGAACAGTGATTTTTGTCGACCGGGGGCAGAATCGCCATTTTGGGCTGTCCGACGGGCCGGTGTGGATTTCAGGGTGTCCGGGACCCAAATTCTTATTTTCAGCAGTCTGGGTCCGAAACTGCGATTTCTGGCGGGGCTGTCAAAAAATCACAAGTTTCGGGCAGTCCTGGGCCAGAACAGTGATTTTCGTCGACCGGGGGCAGAATCGCCATTTTGGGCTGTCCGACGGACCGGTGAGGATTTCAGGCTGTCCGGGTCCCAAATAGTGATTTTCAGCAGTCCGGGTCCGAAACTACGATATCTGGCGGGGCTGTGAAAAAATCACGAGTTTCGGGCAGTCCTGGGCCGGAACAGTGATTTTCGTTGACCGGGGGCAGAATCGCCATTTTGGGCTGTCCGACGGGCCGGTGTGGATTTCAGGCTGTCCGGGTCCCAAATAGTGATTTTCAGCAGTCCGGGTCCGAAACTACGATATCTGGCGGGGCTGTCAAAAAATCACAAGTTTCGGGCAGTCCTGGGCCAGAACAGTGATTTTCGTCGACCGGGGGCAGAATCGCCATTTTGGGCTGTCCGACGGACCGGTGAGGATTTCAGGCTGTCCGGGTCCCAAATAGTGATTTTCAGCAGTCCGGGTCCGAAACTACGATATCTGGCGGGGCTGTCAAAAAATCACAAGTTTCGGGCAGTCCTGGGCCAGAACAGTGATTTTGGTCGACCGCGGGCAGAATCGTCATTTTGGGCTGTCCGACGGGCCGGTGTCGATTTCAGGCTGTCCGGGACCCAAATACTGATTCTCAGCAGTCTGGGTCCGAAATTCGATTTCTGGAGGGGCTGTAAAAAAAAAACGAGTTTCGGGCAGTCCTGGGCCGGAACAGTGATTTTCGTTGACCGGGGGCAGAGTCGCCATTTTGGGCTGTCCGACGGGCCGGTGATGATTTCAGGCTGTCCGGGACCCAAATACTGATTTTAAGCAGTCTCGGTCCGAAACTGCGATTTCTGGCAGGGCTGTCAAAAATACACGAGTTTCGGGCAGCCCTGGGCCAGAACAGTGATTTTTGTCGACCGGGGGCAGAATCGCCATTTTGGGCTGTCCGACGGGCCGGTGTGGATTTCAGGGTGTCCGGGACCCAAATTCTTATTTTCAGCAGTCTGGGTCCGAAACTGCGATTTCTGGCGGGGCTGCAAAAAAAAAAAACGAGTTTCGGGCAGTCCTGGGCCAGAACAGTGATTTTGGTCGACCGCGGGCAGAATCGTCATTTTGGGCTGTCCGACGGGCCGGTGTCGATTTCAGGCTGTCCGGGACCCAAATACTGATTCTCAGCAGTCTGGGTCCGAAATTCGATTTCTGGAGGGGCTGTAAAAAAAAAACGAGTTTCGGGCAGTCCTGGGCCGGAACAGTGATTTTCGTTGACCGGGGGCAGAATCGCCATTTTGGGCTGTCCGACGGGCCGGTGTGGATTTCAGGCTGTCCGGGTCCCAAATAGTGATTTTCAGCAGTCCGGGTCCGAAACTACGTTATCTGGCGGGGCTGTCAAAAAATCACAAGTTTCGGGCAGTCCTGGGCCAGAACAGTGATTTTTGTCGACCGGGGGCAGAATCGCCATTTTGGGCTGTCCGACGGGCCGGTGTGGATTTCAGGGTGTCCGGGACCCAAATTCTTATTTTCAGCAGTCTGGGTCCGAAACTGCGATTTCTGGCGGGGCTGTCAAAAAATCACAAGTTTCGGGCAGTCCTGGGCCAGAACAGTGATTTTCGTCGACCGGGGGCAGAATCGCCATTTTGGGCTGTCCAACGGACCGGTGAGGATTTCAGGCTGTCCGGGTCCCAAATAGTGATTTTCAGCAGTCCGGGTCCGAAACTACGATATCTGGCGGGGCTGTGAAAAAATCACGAGTTTCGGGCAGTCCTGGGCCGGAACAGTGATTTTCGTTGACCGGGGGCAGAATCGCCATTTTGGGCTGTCCGACGGGCCGGTGTGGATTTCAGGCTGTCCGGGTCCCAAATAGTGATTTTCAGCAGTCCGGGTCCGAAACTACGATATCTGGCGGGGCTGTCAAAAAATCACAAGTTTCGGGCAGTCCTGGGCCAGAACAGTGATTTTCGTCGACCGGGGGCAGAATCGCCATTTTGGGCTGTCCGACGGACCGGTGAGGATTTCAGGCTGTCCGGGTCCCAAATAGTGATTTTCAGCAGTCCGGGTCCGAAACTACGATATCTGGCGGGGCTGTCAAAAAATCACAAGTTTCGGGCAGTCCTGGGCCAGAACAGTGATTTTGGTCGACCGCGGGCAGAATCGTCATTTTGGGCTGTCCGACGGGCCGGTGTCGATTTCAGGCTGTCCGGGACCCAAATACTGATTCTCAGCAGTCTGGGTCCGAAATTCGATTTCTGGAGGGGCTGTAAAAAAAAAACGAGTTTCGGGCAGTCCTGGGCCGGAACAGTGATTTTCGTTGACCGGGGGCAGAGTCGCCATTTTGGGCTGTCCGACGGGCCGGTGATGATTTCAGGCTGTCCGGGACCCAAATACTGATTTTAAGCAGTCTCGGTCCGAAACTGCGATTTCTGGCAGGGCTGTCAAAAATACACGAGTTTCGGGCAGCCCTGGGCCAGAACAGTGATTTTTGTCGACCGGGGGCAGAATCGCCATTTTGGGCTGTCCGACGGGCCGGTGTGGATTTCAGGGTGTCCGGGACCCAAATTCTTATTTTCAGCAGTCTGGGTCCGAAACTGCGATTTCTGGCGGGGCTGCAAAAAAAAAAAACGAGTTTCGGGCAGTCCTGGGCCAGAACAGTGATTTTGGTCGACCGCGGGCAGAATCGTCATTTTGGGCTGTCCGACGGGCCGGTGTCGATTTCAGGCTGTCCGGGACCCAAATACTGATTCTCAGCAGTCTGGGTCCGAAATTCGATTTCTGGAGGGGCTGTAAAAAAAAACGAGTTTCGGGCAGTCCTGGGCCGGAACAGTGATTTTCGTTGACCGGGGGCAGAATCGCCATTTTGGGCTGTCCGACGGGCCGGTGTGGATTTCAGGCTGTCCGGGTCCCAAATAGTGATTTTCAGCAGTCCGGGTCCGAAACTACGATATCTGGCGGGGCTGTCAAAAAATCACAAGTTTCGGGCAGTCCAGGGCCAGAACAGTGATTTTTGTCGACCGGGGGCAGAATCGCCATTTTGGGCTGTCCGACGGACCGGTGAGGATTTCAGGCTGTCCGGGTCCCAAATAGTGATTTTCAGCAGTCCGGGTCCGAAACTACGATATCTGGCGGGGCTGTCAAAAATTCACGAGTTTCGGGCAGTCCTGGGCCAGAACAGTGATTTTTGTCGACCGGGGGCAGAATCGCCATTTTGGGCTGTCCGACGGGCCGGTGTGGATTTCAGGGTGTCCGGGACCCAAATTCTTATTTTCAGCAGTCTGGGTCCGAAACTGCGATTTCTGGCGGGGCTGTAAAAAAAAAACGAGTTTCGGGCAGTCCTGGGCCGGAACAGTGATTTTCGTTGACCGGGGGCAGAATCGCCATTTTGGGCTGTCCGACGGGCCGGTGAGGATTTTAGGCTGTCCGGGACCCAAATACTGATTTTAAGCAGTCTGGGTCCGAAACTGCGATTTCTGGCAGGGCTGTCAAAAATACACGAGTTTCGGGCAGTCCTGGGCCAGAACAGTGATTTTTGTCGACCGGGGGCAGAATCGCCATTTTGGGCTGTCCGACGGGCCGGTGTGGATTTCAGGGTGTCCGGGACCCAAATTCTTATTTTCAGCAGTCTGGGTCCGAAACTGCGATTTCTGGCGGGGCTGCAAAAAAAAAAAACTAGTTTCGGGCAGTCCTGGGCCAGAACAGTGATTTTGGTCGACCGCGGGCAGAATCGTCATTTTGGGCTGTCCGGCGGGCCGGTGTCGATTTCAGGCTGTCCGGGACCCAAATACTGATTCTCAGCAGTCTGGGTCCGAAATTCGATTTCTGGAGGGGCTGTAAAAAAAAAAAACGAGTTTCGGGCAGTCCTGGGCCGGAACAGTGATTTTCGTTGACCGGGGGCAGAATCGCCATTTTGGGCTGTCCGACGGGCCGGTGAGGATTTCAGGCTGTCCGGGACCCAAATACTGATTTTAAGCAGTCTCGGTCCGAAACTGCGATTTCTGGCAGGGCTGTCAAAAATTCACGAGTTTCGGGCAGTCCTGGGCCAGAACAGTGATTTTTGTCGACCGGGGGCAGAATCGCCATTTTGGGCTGTCCGACGGGCCGGTGTGGATTTCAGGGTGTCCGGGACCCAAATTCTTATTTTCAGCAGTCTGGGTCCGAAACTGCGATTTCTGGCGGGGCTGTAAAAAAAAAACGAGTTTCGGGCAGTCCTGGGCCGGAACAGTGATTTTCGTTGACCGGGGGCAGAATCGCCATTTTGGGCTGTCCGACGGGCCGGTGAGGATTTCAGGCTGTCCGGGACCCAAATACTGATTTTCAGCAGTCTGGGTCCGAAACTGCGATTTCTGGCAGGGCTGTCAAAAATACACGAGTTTCGGGCAGTCTTGGGCCGGAACAGTGATTTTCGTTGACCGGGGGCAGAATCGCCATTTTGGGCTGTCCGACGGGCCGGTGTGGATTTCAGGCTGTCCGGGTCCCAAATAGTGATTTTCAGCAGTCCGGGTCCGAAACTACGATATCTGGCGGGGCTGTCAAAAAATCACAAGTTTCGGGCAGTCCTGGGCCAGAACAGTGATTTTGGTCGACCGCGGGCAGAGTCGCCATTTTGGGCTGTCCGACGGGCCGGTGATGATTTCAGGCTGCCCGGGACCCAAATACTGATTTTAAGCAGTCTCGGTCCGAAACTGCGATTTCTGGCAGGGCTGTCAAAAATTCACGAGTTTCGGGCAGTCCTGGGCCAGAACAGTGATTTTTGTCGACCGGGGGCAGAATCGCCATTTTGGGCTGTCCGACGGGCCGGTGTGGATTTCAGGGTGTCCGGGACCCAAATTCTTATTTTCAGCAGTCTGGGTCCGAAACTGCGATTTCTGGCGGGGCTGCAAAAAAAAAAAACGAGTTTCGGGCAGTCCTGGGCCAGAACAGTGATTTTGGTCGACCGCGGGCAGAATCGTCATTTTGGGCTGTCCGACGGGCCGGTGTCGATTTCAGGCTGTCCGGGACCCAAATACTGATTCTCAGCAGTCTGGGTCCGGAATTCGATTTCTGGAGGGGCTGTAAAAAAAAAACGAGTTTCGGGCAGTCCTGGGCCGGAACAGTGATTTTCGTTGACCGGGGGCAGAATCGCCATTTTGGGCTGTCCGACGGGCCGGTGTGGATTTCAGGCTGTCCGGGTCCCAAATAGTGATTTTCAGCAGTCCGGGTCCGAAACTACGATATCTGGCGGGGCTGTCAAAAAATCACAAGTTTCGGGCAGTCCTGGGCCAGAAGAGTGATTTTCGTCGACCGGGGGCAGAATCGCCATTTTGGGCTGTCCGACGGACCGGTGAGGATTTCAGGCTGTCCGGGTCCCAAATAGTGATTTTCAGCAGTCCGGGTCCGAAACTACGATATCTGGCGGGGCTGTCAAAAATTCACGAGTTTCGGGCAGTCCTGGGCCAGAACAGTGATTTTCGTCGACCGGGGGCAGAATCGCCATTTTGGGCTGTCCGACGGACCGGTGAGGATTTCAGGCTGTCCGGGTCCCAAATAGTGATTTTCAGCAGTCCGGGTCCGAAACTACGATATCTGGCGGGGCTGTCAAAAAATCACAAGTTTCGGGCAGTCCTGGGCCGGAACAGTGATTTTCGTCGACCGGGGGCAGAATCGCCATTTTGGGCTGTCCGACGGACCGGTGAGGATTTCAGGCTGTCCGGGTCCCAAATAGTGATTTTCAGCAGTCCGGGTCCGAAACTACGATATCTGGCGGGGCTGTCAAAAATTCACGAGTTTCGGGCAGTCCTGGGCCAGAACAGTGATTTTCGTCGACCGGAGGCAGAATCGCCATTTTGGGCTGTCCGACGGGCCGGTGTGGATTCCAGGCTGTCCGCGTCCCAAATAGTGATTTTCAGCAGTCCGGGTCCGAAACTGCGATATCTGGCGGGGCTGTGAAAAAATCACGAGTTTCGGGCAGTCCTGGGCCAGAACAGTGATTTTGTGGACCGGGGTAGAATCGCCATTTTGGGCTGTCCGACGGACCGGTGAGGATTTCAGGCTGTCCGGGTCCCAAATAGTGATTTTCAGCAGTCCGGGTCCGAAACTACGATATCTGGCGGGGCTGTCAAAAAATCACAAGTTTCGGGCAGTCCTGGGCCAGAACAGTGATTTTCGTCGACCGGGGGCAGAATCGCCATTTTGGGCTGTCCGACGGGCCGGTGTGGATTTCAGGCTGTCCGGGTCCCAAATAGTGATTTTCAGCAGTCCGGGTCCGAAACTACGATATCTGGCGGGGCTGTCAAAAAATCACAAGTTTCGGGCAGTCCTGGGCCGGAACAGTGATTTTCGTCGACCGGGGGCAGAATCGCCATTTTGGGCTGTCCGACGGACCGGTGAGGATTTCAGGCTGTCCGGGTCCCAAATAGTGATTTTCAGCAGTCCGGGTCCGAAACTACGATATCTGGCGGGGCTGTCAAAAAATCACAAGTTTCGGGCAGTCCTGGGCCAGAACAGTGATTTTCGTCGACCGGGGGCAGAATCGCCATTTTGGGCTGTCCGACGGGCCGGTGTGGATTTCAGGCTGTCCGGGTTCCAAATAGTGATTTTCAGCAGTCCGGGTCCGAAACTATGATATCTGGCGGGGCTGTCAAAAAATCACAAGTTTCGGGCAGTCCTGGGCCGGAACAGTGATTTTCGTCGACCGGGGGCAGAATCGCCATTTTGGGCTGTCCGACGGACCGGTGAGGATTTCAGGCTGTCCGGGTCCCAAATAGTGATTTTCAGCAGTCCGGGTCTGAAACTACGATATCTGGCGGGGCTGTCAAAAAATCACAAGTTTCGGGCAGTCCTGGGCCAGAACAGTGATTTTCGTTGACCGGGGGCAGAATCGCCATTTTGGGCTGTCCGACGGGCCGGTGAGGATTTCAGGCTGTCCGGGACCCAAATACTGATTTTCAGCAGTCCGGGTCCGAAACTGCGATTTCTGGCAGGGTTGTCAAAAATACACGAGTTTCGGGCAGTCCTGGGCCAGAACAGTGATTTTTGTCGACCGGGGGCAGAATCGCCATTTTGGGCTGTCCGACGGGCCGGTGAGGATTTCAGGCTGTCCGGGACCCAAATACTGATTTTAAGCAGTCTCGGTCCGAAACTGCGATTTCTGGCAGGGCTGTCAAAAATTCACGAGTTTCGGGCAGTCCTGGGCGAGAACAGTGATTTTTGTCGACCGGGGGCAGAATCGCCATTTTGGGCTGTCCGACGGGCCGGTGTGGATTTCAGGCTGTCCGGGACCCAAATTCTTATTTTCAGCAGTCTGGGTCCGAAACTGCGATTTCTGGCGGGGCTGTAAAAAAAAAACGAGTTTCGGGCAGTCCTGGGCCGGAACAGTGATTTTCGTTGACCGGGGGCAGAATCGCCATTTTGGGCTGTCCGACGGGCCGGTGTGGATTTCAGGCTGTCCGGGTCCCAAATAGTGATTTTCAGCAGTCCGGGTCCGAAACTACGATATCTGGCGGGGCTGTCAAAAAATCACAAGTTTCGGGCAGTCCTGGGCCAGAAGAGTGATTTTCGTCGACCGGGGGCAGAATCGCCATTTTGGGCTGTCCGACGGACCGGTGAGGATTTCAGGCAGTCCGGGTCCCAAATAGTGATTTTCAGCAGTCCGGGTCCGAAACTACGATATCTGGCGGGGCTGTCAAAAATTCACGAGTTTCGGGCAGTCCTGGGCCAGAACAGTGATTTTCGTCGACCGGGGGCAGAATCGCCATTTTGGGCTGTCCGACGGGCCGGTGTGGATTTCAGGCTGTCCGGGTCCCAAATAGTGATTTTCAGCAGTCCGGGTCCGAAACTACGATATCTGGCGGGGCTGTCAAAAAATCACAAGTTTCGGGCAGTCCTGGGCCAGAAGAGTGATTTTCGTCGACCGGGGGCAGAATCGCCATTTTGGGCTGTCCGACGGACCGGTGAGGATTTCAGGCTGTCCGGGTCCCAAATGGTGATTTTCAGCAGTCCGGGTCCGAAACTACGATATCTGGCGGGGCTGTCAAAAATTCACGAGTTTCGGGCAGTCCTGGGCCAGAACAGTGATTTTCGTCGACCGGGGGCAGAATCGCCATTTTGGGCTGTCCGACGGACCGGTGAGGATTTCAGGCTGTCCGGGTCCCAAATAGTGATTTTCAGCAGTCCGGGTCCGAAACTACGATATCTGGCGGGGCTGTCAAAAAATCACAAGTTTCGGGCAGTCCTGGGCCGGAACAGTGATTTTCGTCGACCGGGGGCAGAATCGCCATTTTGGGCTGTCCGACGGACCGGTGAGGATTTCTGGCTGTCCGGGTCCCAAATAGTGATTTTCAGCAGTCCGGGTCCGAAACTACGATATCTGGCGGGGCTGTCAAAAATTCACGAGTTTCGGGCAGTCCTGGGCCAGAACAGTGATTTTCGTCGACCGGAGGCAGAATCGCCATTTTGGGCTGTCCGACGGGCCGGTGTGGATTCCAGGCTGTCCGCGTCCCAAATAGTGATTTTCAGCAGTCCGGGTCCGAAACTGCGATATCTGGCGGGGCTGTGAAAAAATCACGAGTTTCGGGCAGTCCTGGGCCAGAACAGTGATTTTGTGGACCGGGGTAGAATCGCCATTTTGGGCTGTCCGACGGACCGGTGAGGATTTCAGGCTGTCCGGGTCCCAAATAGTGATTTTCAGCAGTCCGGGTCCGAAACTACGATATCTGGCGGGGCTGTCAAAAAATCACAAGTTTCGGGCAGTCCTGGGCCAGAACAGTGATTTTCGTCGACCGGGGGCAGAATCGCCATTTTGGGCTGTCCGACGGGCCGGTGTGGATTTCAGGCTGTCCGGGTCCCAAATAGTGATTTTCAGCAGTCCGGGTCCGAAACTACGATATCTGGCGGGGCTGTCAAAAAATCACAAGTTTCGGGCAGTCCTGGGCCGGAACAGTGATTTTCGTCGACCGGGGGCAGAATCGCCATTTTGGGCTGTCCGACGGACCGGTGAGGATTTCAGGCTGTCCGGGTCCCAAATAGTGATTTTCAGCAGTCCGGGTCCGAAACTACGATATCTGGCGGGGCTGTCAAAAAATCACAAGTTTCGGGCAGTCCTGGGCCAGAACAGTGATTTTCGTTGACCGGGGGCAGAATCGCCATTTTGGGCTGTCCGACGGGCCGGTGAGGATTTCAGGCTGTCCGGGACCCAAATACTGATTTTCAGCAGTCTGGGTCCGAAACTGCGATTTCTGGCAGGGTTGTCAAAAATACACGAGTTTCGGGCAGTCCTGGGCCAGAACAGTGATTTTTGTCGACCGGGGGCAGAATCGCCATTTTGGGCTGTCCGACGGGCCGGTGAGGATTTCAGGCTGTCCGGGACCCAAATACTGATTTTAAGCAGTCTCGGTCCGAAACTGCGATTTCTGGCAGGGCTGTCAAAAATTCACGAGTTTCGGGCAGTCCTGGGCCAGAACAGTGATTTTTGTCGACCGGGGGCAGAATCGCCATTTTGGGCTGTCCGACGGGCCGGTGTGGATTTCAGGCTGTCCAGGACCCAAATTCTTATTTTCAGCAGTCTGGGTCCGAAACTGCGATTTCTGGCGGGGCTGTAAAAAAAAAACGAGTTTCGGGCAGTCCTGGGCCGGAACAGTGATTTTCGTTGACCGGGGGCAGAATCGCCATTTTGGGCTGTCCGACGGGCCGGTGAGGATTTCAGGCTGTCCGGGACCCAAATACTGATTTTAAGCAGTCTCGGTCCGAAACTGCGATTTCTGGCAGGGCTGTCAAAAATACACGAGTTTCGGGCAGTCCTGGGCCAGAACAGTGATTTTTGTCGACCGGGGGCAGAATCGCCATTTTGGGCTGTCCGACGGGCCGGTGTGGATTTCAGGGTGTCCGGGACCCAAATTCTTATTTTCAGCAGTCTGGGTCCGAAACTGCGATTTCTGGCGGGGCTGCAAAAAAGAAAAACTAGTTTCGGGCAGTCCTGGGCCAGAACAGTGATTTTGGTCGACCGCGGGCAGAATCGTCATTTTGGGCTGTCCGACGGGCCGGTGTCGATTTCAGGCTGTCCGGGTCCCAAATACTGATTCTCAGCAGTCTGGGTCCGAAATTCGATTTCCGGAGGGGCTGTAAAAAAAAAAACGAGTTTCGGGCAGTCCTGGGCCGGAACAGTGATTTTCGTTGACCGGGGGCAGAATCGCCATTTTGGGCTGTCCGACGGGCCGGTGAGGATTTCAGGCTGTCCGGGACCCAAATACTGATTTTCAGCAGTCTGGGTCCGAAACTGCGATTTCTGGCAGGGCTGTCAAAAATACACGAGTTTCGGGCAGTCCTGGGCCGGAACAGTGATTTTCGTTGACCGGGGGCAGAATCGCCATTTTGGGCTGTCCGACGGGCCGGTGAGGATTTCAGGCTGTCCGGGACCCAAATACTGATTTTAAGCAGTCTCGGTCCGAAACTGCGATTTCTGGCAGGGCTGTCAAAAATTCACGAGTTTCGGGCAGTCCTGGGCCAGAACAGTGATTTTTGTCGACCGGGGGCAGAATCGCCATTTTGGGCTGTCCGACGGGCCGGTGTGGATTTCAGGGTGTCCGGGACCCAAATTCTTATTTTCAGCAGTCTGGGTCCGAAACTGCGATTTCTGGCGGGGCTGTAAAAAAAAAACGAGTTTCGGGCAGTCCTGGGCCGGAACAGTGATTTTCGTTGACCGGGGGCAGAATCGCCATTTTGGGCTGTCCGACGGGCCGGTGAGGATTTCAGGCTGTCCGGGACCCAAATACTGATTTTCAGCAGTCTCGGTCCGAAACTGCGATTTCTGGCAGGGCTGTCAAAAATACACGAGTTTCGGGCAGTCCTGGGCCAGAATAGTGATTTTTGTCGACCGGGGGCAGAATCGCCATTTTGGGCTGTCCGACGGGCCGGTGAGGATTTCAGGCTGTCCGGGACCCAAATACTGATTTTAAGCAGTCTCGGTCCGGAACTGCGATTTCTGGCAGGGCTGTCAAAAATTCACGAGTTTCGGGCAGTCCTGGGCCAGAACAGTGATTTTTGTCGACCGGGGGCAGAATCGCCATTTTGGGCTGTCCGACGGGCCGGAGTGGATTTCAGGGTGTCCGGGACCCAAATTCTTATTTTCAGCAGTCTGGGTCCGAAACTGCGATTTCTGGCGGGGCTGTAAAAAAAAAACGACTTTCGGGCAGTCCTGGGCCCGAACAGTGATTTTCATTGACCGGGGGCAGAATCGCCATTTTGGGCTGTCCGACGGGCCGGTGAGGATTTCAGGCTGTCCGGGACCCAAATACTGATTTTCAGCAGTCTGGGTCCGAAACTGCGATTTCTGGCAGGGCTGTCAAAAATACACGAGTTTCGGGCAGTCCTGGGCCAGAACAGTGATTTTTGTCGACCGGGGGCAGAATCGCCATTTTGGGCTGTCCGACGGGCCGGTGAGGATTTCAGGCTGTCCGGGACCCAAATACTGATTTTAAGCAGTCTCGGTCCGAAACTGCGATTTCTGGCAGGGCTGTCAAAAATTCACGAGTTTCGTGCAGTCCTGGGCCAGAACAGTGATTTTTGTCGACCGGGGGCAGAATCGCCATTTTGGGCTGTCCGACGGGCCGGTGTCGATTTCAGGCTGTCCGGGACCCAAATTCTGATTTTCAGCAGTCTGGGTCCGAAACTGCGATTTCTGGCGGGGCTGTAAAAAAAAAACGAGTTTCGGGCAGTCCTGGGCCGGAACAGTGATTTTCGTTGACCGGGGGCAGAATCGCCATTTTGGGCTGTCCGACGGGCCGGTGAGGATTTCAGGCTGTCCGGGACCCAAATACTGATTTTAAGCAGTCTCGGTCCGAAACTGCGATTTCTGGCAGGGCTGTCAAAAATACACGAGTTTCGGGCAGTCCTGGGCCGGAACAGTGATTTTCGTTGACCGGGGGCAGAATCGCCATTTTGGGCTGTCCGACGGGCCGGTGAGGATTTCAGGCTGTCCGGGACCCAAATACTGATTTTAAGCAGTCTCGGTCCGAAACTGCGATTTCTGGCAGGGCTGTCAAAAATTCACGAGTTTCGGGCAGTCCTGGGCCAGAACAGTGATTTTTGTCGACCGGGGGTAGAATCGCCATTTTGGGCTGTCCGACGGGCCGGTGTGGATTTCAGGGTGTCCGGGACCCAAATTCTTATTTTCAGCAGTCTGGGTCCGAAACTGCGATTTTTGGCGGGGCTGTAAAAAAAAAACGAGTTTCGGGCAGTCCTGGGCCGGAACAGTGATTTTCATTGACCGGGGGCAGAATCGCCATTTTGGGCTGTCCGACGGGCCGGTGAGGATTTCAGGCTGTCCGGGACCCAAATACTGATTTTCAGCAGTCTGGGTCCGAAACTGCGATTTCTGGCAGGGCTGTCAAAAATACACGAGTTTTGGGCAGTCCTGGGCCAGAACAGTGATTTTTGTCGACCGGGGGCAGAATCGCCATTTTGGGCTGTCCGACGGGCCGGTGTGGATTTCAGGGTGTCCGGGACCCAAATTCTTATTTTCAGCAGTCTGGGTCCGAAACTGCGATTTCTGGCGGGGCTGCAAAAAAAAAAACGAGTTTCGGGCAGTCCAGGGCCAGAACAGTGATTTTGGTCGACCGCGGGCAGAATCGTCATTTTGGGCTGTCCGACGGGCCGGTGTCGATTTCAGGCTGTCCGGGACCCAAATACTGATTCTCAGCAGTCTGGGTCCGAAATTCGATTTCTGGAGGGGCTGTAAAAAAAAAAAAACGAGTTTCGGGCAGTCCTGGGCCGGAACAGTGATTTTCGTTGACCGGGGGCAGAATCGCCATTTTGGGCTGTCCGACGGGCCGGTGAGGATTTCAGGCTGTCCGGGACCCAAATACTGATTTTCAGCAGTCTGGGTCCGAAACTGCGATTTCTGGCAGGGCTGTCAAAAATTCACGAGTTTCGGGCAGTCCTGGGCCAGAACAGTGATTTTTGTCGACCGGGGGCAGAATCGCCATTTTGGGCTGTCCGACGGGCCGGTGTGGATTTCAGGGTGTCCGGGACCCAAATTCTTATTTTCAGCAGTCTGGGTCCGAAACTGCGATTTCTGGCGGGGCTGTAAAAAAAAAACGAGTTTCGGGCAGTCCTGGGCCGGAACAGTGATTTTCGTTGACCGGGGGCAGAATCGCCATTTTGGGCTGTCCGACGGGCCGGTGAGGATTTCAGGCTGTCCGGGACCCAAATACTGATTTTCAGCAGTCTGGGTCCGAAACTGCGATTTCTGGCAGGGCTGTCAAAAATACACGAGTTTCGGGCAGTCCTGGGCTAGAACAGTGATTTTTGTCGACCGGGGGCAGAATCGCCATTTTGGGCTGTCCGACGGGCCGGTGAGGATTTCAGGCTGTCCGGGACCCAAATACTGATTTTAAGCAGTCTCGGTCCGAAACTGCGATTTCTGGCAGGGCTGTCAAAAATTCACGAGTTTCGGGCAGTCCTGGGCCAGAACAGTGATTTTTGTCGACCGGGGGCAGAATCGCCATTTTGGGCTGTCCGACGGGCCGGTGTGGATTTCAGGGTGTCCGGGACCCAAATTCTTATTTTCAGCAGTCTGGGTCCGAAACTGCGATTTTTGGCGGGGCTGTAAAAAAAAAAACGAGTTTCGGGCAGTCCTGGGCCGGAACATTGATTTTCATTGACCGGGGGCAGAATCGCCATTTTGGGCTGTCCGACGGGCCGGTGAGGATTTCAGGCTGTCCGGGACCCAAATACTGATTTTCAGCAGTCTGGGTCCGAAACTGCGATTTCTGGCAGGGCTGTCAAAAATACACGAGTTTCGGGCAGTCCTGGGCCAGAACAGTGATTTTTGTCGACCGGGGGCAGAATCGCCATTTTGGGCTGTCCGACGGGCCGGTGTGGATTTCAGGGTGTCCGGGACCCAAATTCTTATTTTCAGCAGTCTGGGTCCGAAACTGCGATTTCTGGCGGGGCTGCAAAAAAAAAAACGAGTTTCGGGCAGTCCTGGGCCAGAATAGTGATTTTGGTCGACCGCGGGCAGAATCGTCATTTTGGGCTGTCCGACGGGCCGGTGTCGATTTCAGGCTGTCCGGGACCCAAATACTGATTCTCAGCAATCTGGGTCCGAAATTCGATTTCTGGAGGGGCTGTAAAAAAAAAACGAGTTTCGGGCAGTCCTGGGCCGGAACAGTGATTTTCGTTGACCGGGGGCAGAATCGCCATTTTGGGCTGTCCGACGGGCCGGTGAGGATTTCAGGCTGTCCGGGACCCAAATACTGATTTTCAGCAGTCTGGGTCCGAAACTGCGATTTCTGGCAGGGCTGTCAAAAATACACGAGTTTCGGGCAGTCCTGGGCCAGAACAGTGATTTTTGTCGACCGGGGGCAGAATCGCCATTTTGGGCTGTCCGACGGGCCGGTGAGGATTTCAGGCTGTCCGGGACCCAAATACTGATTTTAAGCAGTCTCGGTCCGAAACTGCGATTTCTGGCAGGGCTGTCAAAAATTCACGAGTTTCGGGCAGTCCTGGGCCAGAACAGTGATTTTTGTCGACCGGGGGCAGAATCGCCATTTTGGGCTGTCCGACGGGCCGGTGTGGATTTCAGGGTGTCCGGGACCCAAATTCTTATTTTCAGCAGTCTGGGTCCGAAACTGCGATTTTTGGCGGGGCTGTAAAAAAAAAACGAGTTTCGGGCAGTCCTGGGCCGGAACAGTGATTTTCATTGACCGGGGGCAGAATCGCCATTTTGGGCTGTCCGACGGGCCGGTGAGGATTTCAGGCTGTCCGGGACCCAAATACTGATTTTCAGCAGTCTGGGTCCGAAACTGCGATTTCTGGCAGGGCTGTCAAAAATACACGAGTTTCGGGCAGTCCTGGGCCAGAACAGTGATTTTTGTCGACCGGGGGCAGAATCGCCATTTTGGGCTGTCCGACGGGCCGGTGTGGATTTCAGGGTGTCCGGGACCCAAATTCTTATTTTCAGCAGTCTGGGTCCGAAACTGCGATTTCTGGCGGGGCCGCAAAAAAAAAAACGAGTTTCGGGCAGTCCTGGGCCAGAACAGTGATTTTGGTCGACCGCGGGCAGAATCGTCATTTTGGGCTGTCCGACGGGCCGGTGTCGATTTCAGGCTGTCCGGGACCCAAATACTGATTCTCAGCAGTCTGGGTCCGAAATTCGATTTCTGGAGGGGCTGTAAAAAAAAAACGAGTTTCGGGCAGTCCTGGGCCGGAACAGTGATTTTGGTTGACCGGGGGCAGAATCGCCATTTTGGGCTGTCCGACGGGCCGGTGAGGATTTCAGGCTGTCCGGGACCCAAATACTGATTTTCAGCAGTCTGGGTCCGAAACTGCGATTTCTGGCAGGGCTGTCAAAAATACACGAGTTTCGGGCAGTCCTGGGCCAGAACAGTGATTTTTGTCGACCGGGGGCAGAATCGCCATTTTGGGCTGTCCGACGGGCCGGTGAGGATTTCAGGCTGTCCGGGACCCAAATACTGATTTTAAGCAGTCTCGGTCCGAAACTGCGATTTCTGGCAGGGCTGTCAAAAATTCACGAGTTTCGGGCAGTCCTGGGCCAGAACAGTGATTTTTGTCGACCGGGGGCAGAATCGCCATTTTGGGCTGTCCGACGGGCCGGTGTGGATTTCAGGGTGTCCGGGACCCAAATTCTTATTTTCAGCAGTCTGGGTCCGAAACTGCGATTTTTGGCGGGGCTGTAAAAAAAAAACGAGTTTCGGGCAGTCCTGGGCCGGAACAGTGATTTTCATTGACCGGGGGCAGAATCGCCATTTTGGGCTGTCCGACGGGCCGGTGAGGATTTCAGGCTGTCCGGGACCCAAATACTGATTTTCAGCAGTCTCGGTCCGAAACTGCGATTTCTGGCAGGGCTGTCAAAAATACACGAGTTTCGGGCAGTCCTGGGCCAGAACAGTGATTTTTGTCGACCGGGGGCAGAATCGCCATTTTCGGCTGTCCGACGGGCCGGTGTGGATTTCAGGGTGTCCGGGACCCAAATTCTTATTTTCAGCAGTCTGGGTCCGAAACTGCGATTTTTGGCGGGGCTGTAAAAAAAAAACGAGTTTCGGGCAGTCCTGGGCCGGAACAGTGATTTTCATTGACCGGGGGCAGAATCGCCATTTTGGGCTGTCCGACGGGCCGGTGAGGATTTCAGGCTGTCCGGGACCCAAATACTGATTTTCAGCAGTCTCGGTCCGAAACTGCGATTTCTGGCAGGGCTGTCAAAAATACACGAGTTTCGGGCAGTCCTGGGCCAGAACAGTGATTTTTGTCGACCGGGGGCAGAATCGCCATTTTCGGCTGTCCGACGGGCCGGTGTGGATTTCAGGGTGTCCGGGACCCAAATTCTTATTTTCAGCAGTCTGGGTCCGAAACTGCGATTTCTGGCGGGGCTGCAAAAAAAAAAACGAGTTTCGGGCAGTCCTGGGCCAGAACAGTGATTTTGGTCGACCGCGGGCAGAATCGTCATTTTGGGCTGTCCGACGGGCCGGTGTCGATTTCAGGCTGTCCGGGACCCAAATACTGATTCTCAGCAGTCTGGGTCCAAAATTCGATTTCTGGAGGGGCTGTAAAAAAAAAACGAGTTTCGGGCAGTCCTGGGCCAGAACAGTGATTTTTGTCGACCGGGGGCAGAATCGCCATTTTGGGCTGTCCGACGGGCCGGTGTGGATTTCAGGGTGTCCGGGACCCAAATTCTTATTTTCAACAGTCTGGGTCCGAAACTGCGATTTCTGGCGGGGCTGTAAAAAAAAAACGAGTTTCGGGCAGTCCTGGGCCGGAACAGTGATTTTCGTTGACCGGGGGCAGAATCGCCATTTTGGGCTGTCCGACGGGCCGGTGAGGATTTCAGGCTGTCCGGGACCCAAATACTGATTTTAAGCAGTCTCGGTCCGAAACTGCGATTTCTGGCAGGGCTGTCAAAAATTCACGAGTTTCGGGCAGTCCTGGGCCAGAACAGTGATTTTTGTCGACCGGGGGCAGAATCGCCATTTTGGGCTGTCCGACGGGCCGGTGTGGATTTCAGGGTGTCCGGGACCCAAATTCTTATTTTCAGCAGTCTGGGTCCGAAACTGCGATTTTTGGCGGGGCTGTAAAAAAAAAACGAGTTTCGGGCAGTCCTGGGCCGGAACAGTGATTTTCATTGACCGGGGGCAGAATCGCCATTTTGGGCTGTCCGACGGGCCGGTGAGGATTTCAGGCTGTCCGGGACCCAAATACTGATTTTCAGCAGTCTGGGTCCGAAACTGCGATTTCTGGCAGGGCTGTCAAAAATACACGAGTTTCGGGCAGTCCTGGGCCAGAACAGTGATTTTTGTCGACCGGGGGCAGAATCGCCATTTTGGGCTGTCCGACGGGCCGGTGTGGATTTCAGGGTGTCCGGGACCCAAATTCTTATTTTCAGCAGTCTGGGTCCGAAACTGCGATTTCTGGCGGGGCTGTCAAAAAATCACAAGTTTCGGGCAGTCCTGGGCCAGAACAGTGATTTTGGTCGACCGCGGGCAGAATCGTCATTTTGGGCTGTCCGACGGGCCGGTGTCGATTTCAGGCTGTCCGGGACCCAAATACTGATTCTCAGCAGTCTGGGTCCGAAATTCGATTTCTGGAGGGGCTGTAAAAAAAAAACGAGTTTCGGGCAGTCCTGGGCCAGAACAGTGATTTTTGTCGACCGGGGGCAGAATCGCCATTTTGGGCTGTCCGACGGGCCGGTGTGGATTTCAGGGTGTCCGGGACCCAAATTCTTATTTTCAACAGTCTGGGTCCGAAACTGCGATTTCTGGCGGGGCTGTAAAAAAAAAACGAGTTTCGGGCAGTCCTGGGCCGGAACAGTGATTTTCGTTGACCGGGGGCAGAATCGCCATTTTGGGCTGTCCGACGGGCCGGTGAGGATTTCAGGCTGTCCGGGACCCAAATACTGATTTTAAGCAGTCTCGGTCCGAAACTGCGATTTCTGGCAGGGCTGTCAAAAATTCACGAGTTTCGGGCAGTCCTGGGCCAGAACAGTGATTTTTGTCGACCAGGGGCAGAATCGCCATTTTGGGCTGTCCGACGGGCCGGTGTGGATTTCAGGGTGTCCGGGACCCAAATTCTTATTTTCAGCAGTCTGGGTCCGAAACTGCGATTTTTGGCGGGGCTGTAAAAAAAAAACGAGTTTCGGGCAGTCCTGGGCCGGAACAGTGATTTTCATTGACCGGGGGCAGAATCGCCATTTTGGGCTGTCCGACGGGCCGGTGAGGATTTCAGGCTGTCCGGGACCCAAATACTGATTTTCAGCAGTCTGGGTCCGAAACTGCGATTTCTGGCAGGGCTGTCAAAAATACACGAGTTTCGGGCAGTCCTGGGCCAGAACAGTGATTTTTGTCGACCGGGGGCAGAATCGCCATTTTGGGCTGTCCGACGGGCCGGTGTGGATTTCAGGGTGTCCGGGACCCAAATTCTTATTTTCAGCAGTCTGGGTCCGAAACTGCGATTTCTGGCGGGGCTGCAAAAAAAAAAACGAGTTTCGGGCAGTCCTGGGCCAGAACAGTGATTTTGGTCGACCGCGGGCAGAATCGTCATTTTGGGCTGTCCGACGGGCCGGTGTCGATTTCAGGCTGTCCGGGACCCAAATACTGATTCTCAGCAGTCTGGGTCCGAAATTCGATTTCTGGAGGGGCTGTAAAAAAAAAACGAGTTTCGGGCAGTCCTGGGCCGGAACAGTGATTTTCGTTGACCGGGGGCAGAATCGCCATTTTGGGCTGTCCGACGGGCCGGTGAGGATTTCAGGCTGTCCGGGACCCAAATACTGATTTTCAGCAGTCTGGGTCCGAAACTGCGATTTCTGGCAGGGCTGTCAAAAATACACGAGTTTCGGGCAGTCCTGGGCCAGAACAGTGATTTTTGTCGACCGGGGGCAGAATCGCCATTTTGGGCTGTCCGACGGGCCGGTGAGGATTTCAGGCTGTCCGGGATCCAAATACTGATTTTAAGCAGTCTCGGTCCGAAACTGCGATTTCTGGCAGGGCTGTCAAAAATTCACGAGTTTCGGGCAGTCCTGGGCCAGAACAGTGATTTTTGTCGACCGGGGGCAGAATCGCCATTTTGGGCTGTCCGACGGGCCGGTGTGGATTTCAGGGTGTCCGGGACCCAAATTCTTATTTTCAGCAGTCTGGGTCCGAAACTGCGATTTTTGGCGGGGCTGTAAAAAAAAAACGAGTTTCGGGCAGTCCTGGGCCGGAACAGTGATTTTCATTGACCGGGGGCAGAATCGCCATTTTGGGCTGTCCGACGGGCCGGTGAGGATTTCAGGCTGTCCGGGACCCAAATACTGATTTTCAGCAGTCTGGGTCCGAAACTGCGATTTCTGGCAGGGCTGTCAAAAATACACGAGTTTCGGGCAGTCCTGGGCCAGAACAGTGATTTTTGTCGACCGGGGGCAGAATCGCCATTTTGGGCTGTCCGACGGGCCGGTGTGGATTTCAGGGTGTCCGGGACCCAAATTCTTATTTTCAGCAGTCTGGGTCCGAAACTGCGATTTCTGGCGGGGCTGCAAAAAAAAAAACGAGTTTCGGGCAGTCCTGGGCCAGAACAGTGATTTTGGTCGACCGCGGGCAGAATCGTCATTTTGGGCTGTCCGACGGGCCGGTGTCGATTTCAGGCTGTCCGGGACCCAAATACTGATTCTCAGCAGTCTGGGTCCAAAATTCGATTTCTGGAGGGGCTGTAAAAAAAAAACGAGTTTCGGGCAGTCCTGGGCCGGAACAGTGATTTTCGTTGACCGGGGGCAGAATCGCCATTTTGGGCTGTCCGACGGGCCGGTGAGGATTTCAGGCTGTCCGGGACCCAAATACTGATTTTCAGCAGTCTGGGTCCGAAACTGCGATTTCTGGCAGGGCTGTCAAAAATTCACGAGTTTCGGGCAGTCCTGGGCCAGAACAGTGATTTTTGTCGACCGGGGGCAGAATCGCCATTTTGGGCTGTCCGACGGGCCGGTGTGGATTTCAGGGTGTCCGGGACCCAAATTCTTATTTTCAGCAGTCTGGGTCCGAAACTGCGATTTCTGGCGGGGCTGTAAAAAAAAAACGAGTTTCGGGCAGTCCTGGGCCGGAACAGTGATTTTCGTTGACCGGGGGCAGAATCGCCATTTTGGGCTGTCCGACGGGCCGGTGAGGATTTCAGGCTGTCCGGGACCCAAATACTGATTTTAAGCAGTCTCGGTCCGAAACTGCGATTTCTGGCAGGGCTGTCAAAAATACACGAGTTTCGGGCAGTCCTGGGCCAGAACAGTGATTTTTGTCGACCGGGGGCAGAATCGCCATTTTGGGCTGTCCGACGGGCCGGTGTGGATTTCAGGGTGTCCGGGACCCAAATTCTTATTTTCAGCAGTCTGGGTCCGAAACTGCGATTTCTGGCGGGGCTGCAAAAAAAAAAAACTAGTTTCGGGCAGTCCTGGGCCAGAACAGTGATTTTGGTCGACCGCGGGCAGAATCGTCATTTTGGGCTGTCCGACGGGCCGGTGTCGATTTCAGGCTGTCCGGGACCCAAATACTGATTCTCAGCAGTCTGGGTCCGAAATTCGATTTCTGGAGGGGCTGTAAAAAAAAAACGAGTTTCGGACAGTCCTGGGCCGGAACAGTGATTTTCGTTGACCGGGGGCAGAATCGCCATTTTGGGCTGTCCGACGGGCCGGTGTGGATTTCAGGGTGTCCGGGACCCAAATTCTTATTTTCAGCAGTCTGGGTCCGAAACTGCGATTTCTGGCGGGGCTGCAAAAAAAAAAAACTAGTTTCGGGCAGTCCTGGGCCAGAACAGTGATTTTGGTCGACCGCGGGCAGAATCGTCATTTTGGGCTGTCCGACGGGCCGGTGTCGATTTCAGGCTGTCCGGGACCCAAATACTGATTCTCAGCAGTCTGGGTCCGAAATTCGATTTCTGGAGGGGCTGTAAAAAAAAAACGAGTTTCGGGCAGTCCTGGGCCGGAACAGTGATTTTCGTTGACCGGGGGCAGAATCGCCATTTTGGGCTGTCCGACGGGCCGGTGAGGATTTCAGGCTGTCCGGGACCCAAATACTGATTTTCAGCAGTCTGGGTCCGAAACTGCGATTTCTGGCAGGGCTGTCAAAAATACACGAGTTTCGGGCAGTCCTGGGCCGGAACAGTGATTTTCGTTGACCGGGGGCAGAATCGCCATTTTGGGCTGTCCGACGGGCCGGTGAGGATTTCAGGCTGTCCGGGACCCAAATACTGATTTTCAGCAGTCTGGGTCCGAAACTGCGATTTCTGGCAGGGCTGTCAAAAATTCACGAGTTTCGGGCAGTCCTGGGCCAGAACAGTGATTTTTGTCGACCGGGGGCAGAATCGCCATTTTGGGCTGTCCGACGGGCCGGTGTGGATTTCAGGGTGTCCGGGACCCAAATTCTTATTTTCAGCAGTCTGGGTCCGAAACTGCGATTTCTGGCGGGGCTGTAAAAAAAAAACGAGTTTCGGGCAGTCCTGGGCCGGAACAGTGATTTTCGTTGACCGGGGGCAGAATCGCCATTTTGGGCTGTCCGACGGGCCGGTGAGGATTTCAGGCTGTCCGGGACCCAAATACTGATTTTAAGCAGTCTCGGTCCGAAACTGCGATTTCTGGCAGGGCTGTCAAAAATACACGAGTTTCGGGCAGTCCTGGGCCAGAACAGTGATTTTTGTCGACCGGGGGCAGAATCGCCATTTTGGGCTGTCCGACGGGCCGGTGTGGATTTCAGGGTGTCCGGGACCCAAATTCTTATTTTCAGCAGTCTGGGTCCGAAACTGCGATTTCTGGCGGGGCTGCAAAAAAAAAAAACTAGTTTCGGGCAGTCCTGGGCCAGAACAGTGATTTTGGTCGACCGCGGGCAGAATCGTCATTTTGGGCTGTCCGACGGGCCGGTGTCGATTTCAGGCTGTCCGGGACCCAAATACTGATTCTCAGCAGTCTGGGTCCGAAATTCGATTTCTGGAGGGGCTGTAAAAAAAAAACGAGTTTCGGACAGTCCTGGGCCGGAACAGTGATTTTCGTTGACCGGGGGCAGAATCGCCATTTTGGGCTGTCCGACGGGCCGGTGTGGATTTCAGGGTGTCCGGGACCCAAATTCTTATTTTCAGCAGTCTGGGTCCGAAACTGCGATTTCTGGCGGGGCTGCAAAAAAAAAAAACTAGTTTCGGGCAGTCCTGGGCCAGAACAGTGATTTTGGTCGACCGCGGGCAGAATCGTCATTTTGGGCTGTCCGACGGGCCGGTGTCGATTTCAGGCTGTCCGGGACCCAAATACTGATTCTCAGCAGTCTGGGTCCGAAATTCGATTTCTGGAGGGGCTGTAAAAAAAAAACGAGTTTCGGGCAGTCCTGGGCCGGAACAGTGATTTTCGTTGACCGGGGGCAGAATCGCCATTTTGGGCTGTCCGACGGGCCGGTGAGGATTTCAGGCTGTCCGGGACCCAAATACTGATTTTCAGCAGTCTGGGTCCGAAACTGCGATTTCTGGCAGGGCTGTAAAAAATACACGAGTTTCGGGCAGTCCTGGGCCAGAACAGTGATTTTTGTCGACCGGGGGCAGAATCGCCATTTTGGGCTGTCCGACGGGCCGGTGAGGATTTCAGGCTGTCCGGGACCCAAATACTGATTTTAAGCAGTCTCGGTCCGAAACTGCGATTTCTGGCAGGGCTGTCAAAAATTCACGAGTTTCGGGCAGTCCTGGGCCAGAACAGTGATTTTTGTCGACCGGGGGCAGAATCGCCATTTTGGGCTGTCCGACGGGCCGGTGTGGATTTCAGGGTGTCCGGGACCCAAATTCTTATTTTCAGCAGTCTGGGTCCGAAACTGCGATTTTTGGCGGGGCTGTAAAAAAAAAACGAGTTTCGGGCAGTCCTGGGCCGGAACAGTGATTTTCATTGACCGGGGGCAGAATCGCCATTTTGGGCTGTCCGACGGGCCGGTGAGGATTTCAGGCTGTCCGGGACCCAAATACTGATTTTCAGCAGTCTGGGTCCGAAACTGCGATTTCTGGCAGGGCTGTCAAAAATACACGAGTTTCGGGCAGTCCTGGGCCAGAACAGTGATTTTTGTCGACCGGGGGCAGAATCGCCATTTTGGGCTGTCCGACGGGCCGGTGTGGATTTCAGGGTGTCCGGGACCCAAATTCTTATTTTCAGCAGTCTGGGTCCGAAACTGCGATTTCTGGCGGGGCTGCAAAAAAAAAAACGAGTTTCGGGCAGTCCTGGGCCAGAACAGTGATTTTGGTCGACCGCGGGCAAAATCGTCATTTTGGGCTGTCCGACGGGCCGGTGTCGATTTCAGGCTGTCCGGGACCCAAATACTGATTCTCAGCAGTCTGGGTCCGAAATTCGATTTCTGGAGGGGCTGTAAAAAAAAAACGAGTTTCGGGCAGTCCTGGGCCGGAACAGTGATTTTCGTTGACCGGGGGCAGAATCGCCATTTTGGGCTGTCCGACGGGCCGGTGAGGATTTCAGGCTGTCCGGGACCCAAATAGTGATTTTCAGCAGTCTGGGTCCGAAACTGCGATTTCTGGCAGGGCTGTCAAAAATTCACGAGTTTCGGGCAGTCCTGGGCCAGAACAGTGATTTTTGTCGACCGGGGGCAGAATCGCCATTTTGGGCTGTCCGACGGGCCGGTGTGGATTTCAGGGTGTCCGGGACCCAAATTCTTATTTTCAGCAGTCTGGGTCCGAAACTGCGATTTCTGGCGGGGCTGTAAAAAAAAAACGAGTTTCGGGCAGTCCTGGGCCGGAACAGTGATTTTCGTTGACCGGGGGCAGAATCGCCATTTTGGGCTGCCCGACGGGCCGGTGAGGATTTCAGGCTGTCCGGGACCCAAATACTGATTTTAAGCAGTCTCGGTCCGAAACTGCGATTTCTGGCAGGGCTGTCAAAAATACACGAGTTTCGGGCAGTCCTGGGCCAGAACAGTGATTTTTGTCGACCGGGGGCAGAATCGCCATTTTGGGCTGTCCGACGGGCCGGTGTGGATTTCAGGGTGTCCGGGACCCAAATTCTTATTTTCAGCAGTCTGGGTCCGAAACTGCGATTTCTGGCGGGGCTGCAAAAAAAAAAACGAGTTTCGGGCAGTCCTGGGCCAGAACAGTGATTTTGGTCGACCGCGGGCAGAATCGTCATTTTGGGCTGTCCGACGGGCCGGTGTCGATTTCAGGCTGTCCGGGACCCAAATACTGATTCTCAGCAGTCTGGGTCCGAAATTCGATTTCTGGAGGGGCTGTAAAAAAAAAACGAGTTTCGGGCAGTCCTGGGCCGGAACAGTGATTTTCGTTGACCGGGGGCAGAATCGCCATTTTGGGCTGTCCGACGGGCCGGTGAGGATTTCAGGCTGTCCGGGACCCAAATACTGATTTTCAGCAGTCTGGGTCCGAAACTGCGATTTCTGGCAGGGCTGTCAAAAATTCACGAGTTTCGGGCAGTCCTGGGCCAGAACAGTGATTTTTGTCGACCGGGGGCAGAATCGCCATTTTGGGCTGTCCGACGGGCCGGTGTGGATTTCAGGGTGTCCGGGACCCAAATTCTTATTTTCAGCAGTCTGGGTCCGAAACTGCGATTTCTGGCGGGGCTGTAAAAAAAAAACGAGTTTCGGGCAGTCCTGGGCCGGAACAGCGATTTTCGTTGACCGGGGGCAGAATCGCCATTTTGGGCTGTCCGACGGGCCGGTGAGGATTTCAGGCTGTCCGGGACCCAAATACTGATTTTAAGCAGTCTCGGTCCGAAACTGCGATTTCTGGCAGGGCTGTCAAAAATACACGAGTTTCGGGCAGTCCTGGGCCAGAACAGTGATTTTTGTCGACCGGGGGCAGAATCGCCATTTTGGGCTGTCCGACGGGCCGGTGTGGATTTCAGGGTGTCCGGGACCCAAATTCTTATTTTCAGCAGTCTGGGTCCGAAACTGCGATTTCTGGCGGGGCTGTAAAAAAAAAACGAGTTTCGGGCAGTCCTGGGCCGGAACAGTGATTTTCGTTGACCGGGGGCAGAATCGCCATTTTGGGCTGTCCGACGGGCCGGTGAGGATTTCAGGCTGTCCGGGACCCAAATACTGATTTTAAGCAGTCTCGGTCCGAAACTGCGATTTCTGGCAGGGCTGTCAAAAATACACGAGTTTCGGGCAGTCCTGGGCCAGAACAGTGATTTTTGTCGACCGGGGGCAGAATCGCCATTTTGGGCTGTCCGACGGGCCGGTGTGGATTTCAGGGTGTCCGGGACCCAAATTCTTATTTTCAGCAGTCTGGGTCCGAAACTGCGATTTCTGGCGGGGCTGCAAAAAAAAAAAACTAGTTTCGGGCAGTCCTGGGCCAGAACAGTGATTTTGGTCGACCGCGGGCAGAATCGTCATTTTGGGCTGTCCGACGGGCCGGTGTCGATTTCAGGCTGTCCGGGACCCAAATACTGATTCTCAGCAGTCAGGGTCCGAAATTCGATTTCTGGAGGGGCTGTAAAAAAAAAACGAGTTTCGGGCAGTCCTGGGCCGGAACAGTGATTTTCGTTGACCGGGGGCAGAATCGCCATTTTGGGCTGTCCGACGGGCCGGTGAGGATTTCAGGCTGTCCGGGACCCAAATACTGATTTTAAGCAGTCTGGGTCCGAAACTGCGATTTCTGGCAGGGCTGTCAAAAATACACGAGTTTCGGGCAGTCCTGGGCCAGAACAGTGATTTTTGTCGACCGGGGGCAGAATCGCCATTTTGGGCTGTCCGACGGGCCGGTGAGGATTTCAGGCTGTCCGGGACCCAAATACTGATTTTAAGCAGTCTCGGTCCGAAACTGCGATTTCTGGCAGGGCTGTCAAAAATTCACGAGTTTCGGGCAGTCCTGGGCCAGAACAGTGATTTTTGTCGACCGGGGGCAGAATCGCCATTTTGGGCTGTCCGACGGGCCGGTGTGGATTTCAGGGTGTCCGGGACCCAAATTCTTATTTTCAGCAGTCTGGGTCCGAAACTGCGATTTCTGGCGGGGCTGTAAAAAAAAACGAGTTTCGGGCAGTCCTGGGCCGGAACAGTGATTTTCATTGACCGGGGGCAGAAACGCCATTTTGGGCTGTCCGACGGGCCGGTGAGGATTTCAGGCTGTCCGGGACCCAAATACTGATTTTCAGCAGTCTGGGTCCGAAACTGCGATTTCTGGCAGGGCTGTCAAAAATACACGAGTTTCGGGCAGTCCTGGGCCAGAACAGTATTTTTGTCGACCGGGGGCAGAATCGCCATTTTGGGCTGTCCGACGGGCCGGTGTGGATTTCAGGGTGTCCGGGACCCAAATTCTTATTTTCACTAGTCTGGGTCCGAAACTGCGATTTCTGGCGGGGCTGTAAAAAAAAAACGAGTTTCGGGCAGTCCTGGGCCGGAACAGTGATTTTCGTTGACCGGGGGCAGAATCGCCATTTTGGGCTGTCCGACGGGCCGGTGAGGATTTCAGGCTGTCCGGGACCCAAATACTGATTTTAAGCAGTCTCGGTCCGAAACTGCGATTTCTGGCAGGGCTGTCAAAAATACACGAGTTTCGGGCAGTCCTGGGCCAGAACAGTGATTTTTGTCGACCGGGGGCAGAATCGCCATTTTGGGCTGTCCGACGGGCCGGTGTGGATTTCAGGGTGTCCGGGACCCAAATTCTTATTTTCAGCAGTCTGGGTCCGAAACTGCGATTTCTGGCGGGGCTGTAAAAAAAAAACGAGTTTCGGGCAGTCCTGGGCCGGAACAGTGATTTTCGTTGACCGGGGGCAGAATCGCCATTTTGGGCTGTCCGACGGGCCGGTGAGGATTTCAGGCTGTCCGGGACCCAAATACTGATTTTAAGCAGTCTCGGTCCGAAACTGCGATTTCTGGCAGGGCTGTCAAAAATACACGAGTTTCGGGCAGTCCTGGGCCAGAACAGTGATTTTTGTCGACCGGGGGCAGAATCGCCATTTTGGGCTGTCCGACGGGCCGGTGTGGATTTCAGGGTGTCCGGGACCCAAATTCTTATTTTCAGCAGTCTGGGTCCGAAACTGCGATTTCTGGCGGGGCTGCAAAAAAAAAAAACTAGTTTCGGGCAGTCCTGGGCCAGAACAGTGATTTTGGTCGACCGCGGGCAGAATCGTCATTTTGGGCTGTCCGACGGGCCGGTGTCGATTTCAGGCTGTCCGGGACCCAAATACTGATTCTCAGCAGTCAGGGTCCGAAATTCGATTTCTGGAGGGGCTGTAAAAAAAAAACGAGTTTCGGGCAGTCCTGGGCCGGAACAGTGATTTTCGTTGACCGGGGGCAGAATCGCCATTTTGGGCTGTCCGACGGGCCGGTGAGGATTTCAGGCTGTCCGGGACCCAAATACTGATTTTAAGCAGTCTGGGTCCGAAACTGCGATTTCTGGCAGGGCTGTCAAAAATACACGAGTTTCGGGCAGTCCTGGGCCAGAACAGTGATTTTTGTCGACCGGGGGCAGAATCGCCATTTTGGGCTGTCCGACGGGCCGGTGAGGATTTCAGGCTGTCCGGGACCCAAATACTGATTTTAAGCAGTCTCGGTCCGAAACTGCGATTTCTGGCAGGGCTGTCAAAAATTCACGAGTTTCGGGCAGTCCTGGGCCAGAACAGTGATTTTTGTCGACCGGGGGCAGAATCGCCATTTTGGGCTGTCCGACGGGCCGGTGTGGATTTCAGGGTGTCCGGGACCCAAATTCTTATTTTCAGCAGTCTGGGTCCGAAACTGCGATTTCTGGCGGGGCTGTAAAAAAAAAACGAGTTTCGGGCAGTCCTGGGCCGGAACAGTGATTTTCATTGACCGGGGGCAGAATCGCCATTTTGGGCTGTCCGACGGGCCGGTGAGGATTTCAGGCTGTCCGGGACCCAAATACTGATTTTCAGCAGTCTGGGTCCGAAACTGCGATTTCTGGCAGGGCTGTCAAAAATACACGAGTTTCGGGCAGTCCTGGGCCAGAACAGTATTTTTGTCGACCGGGGGCAGAATCGCCATTTTGGGCTGTCCGACGGGCCGGTGTGGATTTCAGGGTGTCCGGGACCCAAATTCTTATTTTCAGCAGTCTGGGTCCGAAACTGCGATTTCTGGCGGGGCTGCAAAAAAAAAAACGAGTTTCGGGCAGTCCTGGGCCAGAACAGTGATTTTGGTCGACCGCGGGCAGAATCGTCATTTTGGGCTGTCCGACGGGCCGGTGTCGATTTCAGGCTGTCCGGGACCCAAATACTGATTCTCAGCAGTCTGGGTCCGAAATTCGATTTCTGGAGGGGCTGTAAAAAAAAAACGAGTTTCGGGCAGTCCTGGGCCGGAACAGTGATTTTCGTTGACCGGGGGCAGAATCGCCATTTTGGGCTGTCCGACGGGCCGGTGAGGATTTCAGGCTGTCCGGGACCCAAATACTGATTTTCAGCAGTCTGGGTCCGAAACTGCGATTTCTGGCAGGGCTGTCAAAAATTCACGAGTTTCGGGCAGTCCTGGGCCAGAACAGTGATTTTTGTCGACCGGGGGCAGAATCGCCATTTTGGGCTGTCCGACGGGCCGGTGTGGATTTCAGGGTGTCCGGGACCCAAATTCTTATTTTCAGCAGTCTGGGTCCGAAACTGCGATTTCTGGCGGGGCTGTAAAAAAAAAACGAGTTTCGGGCAGTCCTGGGCCGGAACAGTGATTTTCGTTGACCGGGGGCAGAATCGCCATTTTGGGCTGTCCGACGGGCCGGTGAGGATTTCAGGCTGTCCGGGACCCAAATACTGATTTTAAGCAGTCTCGGTCCGAAACTGCGATTTCTGGCAGGGCTGTCAAAAATACACGAGTTTCGGGCAGTCCTGGGCCAGAACAGTGATTTTTGTCGACCGGGGGCAGAATCGCCATTTTGGGCTGTCCGACGGGCCGGTGTGGATTTCAGGGTGTCCGGGACCCAAATTCTTATTTTCAGCAGTCTGGGTCCGAAACTGCGATTTCTGGCGGGGCTGCAAAAAAAAAAAACTAGTTTCGGGCAGTCCTGGGCCAGAACAGTGATTTTGGTCGACCGCGGGCAGAATCGTCATTTTGGGCTGTCCGACGGGCCGGTGTCGATTTCAGGCTGTCCGGGACCCAAATACTGATTCTCAGCAGTCAGGGTCCGAAATTCGATTTCTGGAGGGGCTGTAAAAAAAAAACGAGTTTCGGGCAGTCCTGGGCCGGAACAGTGATTTTCGTTGACCGGGGGCAGAATCGCCATTTTGGGCTGTCCGACGGGCCGGTGAGGATTTCAGGCTGTCCGGGACCCAAATACTGATTTTAAGCAGTCTCGGTCCGAAACTGCGATTTCTGGCAGGGCTGTCAAAAATTCACGAGTTTCGGGCAGTCCTAGGCCAGAACAGTGATTTTTGTCGACCGGGGGCAGAATCGCCATTTTGGGCTGTCCGACGGGCCGGTGTGGATTTCAGGGTGTCCGGGACCCAAATTCTTATTTTCAGCAGTCTGGGTCCGAAACTGCGATTTCTGGCGGGGCTGTAAAAAAAAAACGACTTTCGGGCAGTCCTGGGCCGGAACAGTGATTTTCGTTGACCGGGGGCAGAATCGCCATTTTGGGCTGTCCGACGGGCCGGTGAGGATTTCAGGCTGTCCGGGACCCAAATACTGATTTTCAGCAGTCTGGGTCCGAAACTGCGATTTCTGGCAGGGCTGTCAAAAATTCACGAGTTTCGGGCAGTCCTGGGCCAGAACAGTGATTTTGGTCGACCGGGGGCAGAATCGCCATTTTGGGCTGTCCGACGGGCCGGTGAGGATTTCAGGCTGTCCGGGACCCAAATACTGATTTTAAGCAGTCTCGGTCCGAAACTGCGATTTCTGGCAGGGCTGTCAAAAATACACGAGTTTCGGGCAGTCCTGGGCCAGAACAGTGATTTTTGTCGACCGGGGGCAGAATCGCCATTTTGGGCTGTCCGACGGGCCGGTGTGGATTTCAGGGTGTCCGGGACCCAAATTCTTATTTTCAGCAGTCTGGGTCCGAAACTGCGATTTCTGGCGGGGCTGCAAAAAAAAAAAACTAGTTTCGGGCAGTCCTGGGCCAGAACAGTGATTTTGCTCGACCGCGGGCAGAATCGTCATTTTGGGCTGTCCGACGGGCCGGTGTCGATTTCAGGCTGTCCGGGACCCAAATACTGATTCTCAGCAGTCAGGGTCCGAAATTCGATTTCTGGAGGGGCTGTAAAAAAAAAACGAGTTTCGGGCAGTCCTGGGCCGGAACAGTGATTTTCGTTGACCGGGGGCAGAATCGCCATTTTGGGCTGTCCGACGGGCCGGTGAGGATTTCAGGCTGTCCGGGACCCAAATACTGATTTTAAGCAGTCTCGGTCCGAAACTGCGATTTCTGGCAGGGCTGTCAAAAATTCACGAGTTTCGGGCAGTCCTAGGCCAGAACAGTGATTTTTGTCGACCGGGGGCAGAATCGCCATTTTGGGCTGTCCGACGGGCCGGTGTGGATTTCAGGGTGTCCGGGACCCAAATTCTTATTTTCAGCAGTCTGGGTCCGAAACTGCGATTTCTGGCGGGGCTGTAAAAAAAAAACGACTTTCGGGCAGTCCTGGGCCGGAACAGTGATTTTCGTTGACCGGGGGCAGAATCGCCATTTTGGGCTGTCCGACGGGCCGGTGAGGATTTCAGGCTGTCCGGGACCCAAATACTGATTTTCAGCAGTCTGGGTCCGAAACTGCGATTTCTGGCAGGGCTGTCAAAAATTCACGAGTTTCGGGCAGTCCTGGGCCAGAACAGTGATTTTGGTCGACCGGGGGCAGAATCGCCATTTTGGGCTGTCCGACGGGCCGGTGAGGATTTCAGGCTGTCCGGGACCCAAATACTGATTTTAAGCAGTCTCGGTCCGAAACTGCGATTTCTGGCAGGGCTGTCAAAAATTCACGAGTTTCGGGCAGTCCTGGGCCAGAACAGTGATTTTTGTCGTCCGGGGGCAGAATCGCCATTTTGGGCTGTCCGACGGGCCGGTGTGGATTTCAGGGTGTCCGGGACCCAAATTCTTATTTTCAGCAGTCTGGGTCCGAAACTGCGATTTCTGGCGGGGCTGTAAAAAAAAGCCGAGTTTCGGGCAGTCCTGGGCCGGAACAGTGATTTTCGTTGACCGGGGGCAGAATCGCCATTTTGGGCTGTCCGACGGGCCGGTGAGGATTTCAGGCTGTCCGGGACCCAAATACTGATTTTAAGCAGTCTCGGTCCGAAACTGCGATTTCTGGCAGGGCTGTCAAAAATACACGAGTTTCGGGCAGTCCTGGGCCAGAACAGTGATTTTTGTCAACCGGGGGCAGAATCGCCATTTTGGGCTGTCCGACGGGCCGGTGTGGATTTCAGGGTGTCCGGGACCCAAATTCTTATTTTCAGCAGTCTGGGTCCGAAACTGCGATTTCTGGCGGGGCTGCAAAAAAAAAAACTAGTTTCGGGCAGTCCTGGGCCAGAACAGTGATTTTGGTCGACCGCGGGCTGAATCGTCATTTTGGGCTGTCCGACGGGCCGGTGTCGATTTCAGGCTGTCCGGGACCCAAATACTGATTCTCAGCAGTCTAGGTCCGAAATTCGATTTCTGGAGGGGCTGTAAAAAAAAAACGAGTTTCGGGCAGTCCTGGGCCGGAACAGTGATTTTCGTTGACCGGGGGCAGAATCGCCATTTTGGGCTGTCCGACGGGCCGGTGTCGATTTCAGGCTGTCCGGGACCCAAATACTGATTCTCAGCAGTCAGGGTCCGAAATTCGATTTCTGGAGGGGCTGTAAAAAAAAAACGAGTTTCGGGCAGTCCTGGGCCGGAACAGTGATTTTCGTTGACCGGGGGCAGAATCGCCATTTTGGGCTGTCCGACGGGCCGGTGAGGATTTCAGGCTGTCCGGGACCCAAATACTGATTTTAAGCAGTCTCGGTCCGAAACTGCGATTTCTGGCAGGGCTGTCAAAAATTCACGAGTTTCGGGCAGTCCTAGGCCAGAACAGTGATTTTTGTCGACCGGGGGCAGAATCGCCATTTTGGGCTGTCCGACGGGCCGGTGTGGATTTCAGGGTGTCCGGGACCCAAATTCTTATTTTCAGCAGTCTGGGTCCGAAACTGCGATTTCTGGCGGGGCTGTAAAAAAAAAACGAGTTTCGGGCAGTCCTGGGCCGGAACAGTGATTTTCGTTGACCGGGGGCAGAATCGCCATTTTGGGCTGTCCGACGGGCCGGTGAGGATTTCAGGCTGTCCGGGACCCAAATACTGATTTTCAGCAGTCTGGGTCCGAAACTGCGATTTCTGGCAGGGCTGTCAAAAATTCACGAGTTTCGGGCAGTCCTGGGCCAGAACAGTGATTTTGGTCGACCGGGGGCAGAATCGCCATTTTGGGCTGTCCGACGGGCCGGTGAGGATTTCAGGCTGTCCGGGACCCAAATACTGATTTTAAGCAGTCTCGGTCCGAAACTGCGATTTCTGGCAGGGCTGTCAAAAATTCACGAGTTTCGGGCAGTCCTGGGCCAGAACAGTGATTTTTGTCGTCCGGGGGCAGAATCGCCATTTTGGGCTGTCCGACGGGCCGGTGTGGATTTCAGGGTGTCCGGGACCCAAATTCTTATTTTCAGCAGTCTGGGTCCGAAACTGCGATTTCTGGCGGGGCTGTAAAAAAAAGCCGAGTTTCGGGCAGTCCTGGGCCGGAACAGTGATTTTCGTTGACCGGGGGCAGAATCGCCATTTTGGGCTGTCCGACGGGCCGGTGAGGATTTCAGGCTGTCCGGGACCCAAATACTGATTTTAAGCAGTCTCGGTCCGAAACTGCGATTTCTGGTAGGGCTGTCAAAAATACACGAGTTTCGGGCAGTCCTGGGCCAGAACAGTGATTTTTGTCAACCGGGGGCAGAATCGCCATTTTGGGCTGTCCGACGGGCCGGTGTGGATTTCAGGGTGTCCGGGACCCAAATTCTTATTTTCAGCAGTCTGGGTCCGAAACTGCGATTTCTGGCGGGGCTGCAAAAAAAAAAAACTAGTTTCGGGCAGTCCTGGGCCAGAACAGTGATTTTGGTCGACCGCGGGCAGAATCGTCATTTTGGGCTGTCCGACGGGCCGGTGTCGATTTCAGGCTGTCCGGGACCCAAATACTGATTCTCAGCAGTCTGGGTCCGAAATTCGATTTCTGGAGGGGCTGTAAAAAAAAAACGAGTTTCGGGCAGTCCTGGGCCGGAACAGTGATTTTCGTTGACCGGGGGCAGAATCGCCATTTTGGGCTGTCCGACGGGCCGGTGAGGATTTCAGGCTGTCCGGGACCCAAATACTGATTTTAAGCAGTCTCGGTCCGAAACTGCGATTTCTGGCAGGGCTGTCAAAAATACACGAGTTTCGGGCAGTCCTGGGCCAGAACAGTGATTTTTGTCGTCCGGGGGCAGAATCGCCATTTTGGGCTGTCCGACGGGCCGGTGTGGATTTCAGGGTGTCCGGGACCCAAATTCTTATTTTCAGCAGTCTGGGTCCGAAACTGCGATTTCTGGCGGGGCTGTAAAAAAAAGCCGAGTTTCGGGCAGTCCTGGGCGGGAACAGTGATTTTCGTTGACCGGGGGCAGAATCGCCATTTTGGGCTGTCCGACGGGCCGGTGAGGATTTCAGGCTGTCCGGGACCCAAATACTGATTTTAAGCAGTCTCGGTCCGAAACTGCGATTTCTGGCAGGGCTGTCAAAAATACACGAGTTTCGGGCAGTCCTGGGCCAGAACAGTGATTTTTGTCAACCGGGGGCAGAATCGCCATTTTGGGCTGTCCGACGGGCTGGTGTGGATTTCAGGGTGTCCGGGACCCAAATTCTTATTTTCAGCAGTCTGGGTCCGAAACTGCGATTTCTGGCGGGGCTGCAAAAAAAAAAACTAGTTTCGGGCAGTCCTGGGCCAGAACAGTGATTTTGGTCGACCGCGGGCTGAATCGTCATTTTGGGCTGTCCGACGGGCCGGTGTCGATTTCAGGCTGTCCGGGACCCAAATACTGATTCTCAGCAGTCTGGGTCCGAAATTCGATTTCTGAAGGGGCTGTAAAAAAAAAACGAGTTTCGGGCAGTCCTGGGCCGGAACAGTGATTTTCGTTGACCGGGGGCAGAATCGCCATTTTGGGCTGTCCGACGGGCCGGTGTCGATTTCAGGCTGTCCGGGACCCAAATACTGATTCTCAGCAGTCAGGGTCCGAAATTCGATTTCTGGAGGGGCTGTAAAAAAAAAACGAGTTTCGGGCAGTCCTGGGCCGGAACAGTGATTTTCGTTGGCCGGGGGCAGAATCGCCATTTTGGGCTGTCCGACGGGCCGGTGAGGATTTCAGGCTGTCCGGGACCCAAATACTGATTTTAAGCAGTCTCGGTCCGAAACTGCGATTTCTGGCAGGGCTGTCAAAAATTCACGAGTTTCGGGCAGTCCTAGGCCAGAACAGTGATTTTTGTCGACCGGGGGCAGAATCGCCATTTTGGGCTGTCCGACGGGCCGGTGTGGATTTCAGGGTGTCCGGGACCCAAATTCTTATTTTCAGCAGTCTGGGTCCGAAACTGCGATTTCTGGCGGGGCTGTAAAAAAAAAACGAGTTTCGGGCAGTCCTGGGCCGGAACAGTGATTTTCGTTGACCGGGGGCAGAATCGCCATTTTGGGCTGTCCGACGGGCCGGTGAGGATTTCAGGCTGTCCGGGACCCAAATACTGATTTTCAGCAGTCTGGGTCCGAAACTGCGATTTCTGGCAGGGCTGTCAAAAATTCACGAGTTTCGGGCAGTCCTGGGCCAGAACAGTGATTTTGGTCGACCGGGGGCAGAATCGCCATTTTGGGCTGTCCGACGGGCCGGTGAGGATTTCAGGCTGTCCGGGACCCAAATACTGATTTTAAGCAGTCTCGGTCCGAAACTGCGATTTCTGGCAGGGCTGTCAAAAATTCACGAGTTTCGGGCAGTCCTGGGCCAGAACAGTGATTTTTGTCGTCCGGGGGCAGAATCGCCATTTTGGGCTGTCCGACGGGCCGGTGTGGATTTCAGGGTGTCCGGGACCCAAATTCTTATTTTCAGCAGTCTGGGTCCGAAACTGCGATTTCTGGCGGGGCTGTAAAAAAAAGCCGAGTTTCGGGCAGTCCTGGGCCGGAACAGTGATTTTCGTTGACCGGGGGCAGAATCGCCATTTTGGGCTGTCCGACGGGCCGGTGAGGATTTCAGGCTGTCCGGGACCCAAATACTGATTTTAAGCTGTCTCGGTCCGAAACTGCGATTTCTGGTAGGGCTGTCAAAAATACACGAGTTTCGGGCAGTCCTGGGCCAGAACAGTGATTTTTGTCAACCGGGGGCAGAATCGCCATTTTGGGCTGTCCGACGGGCCGGTGTGGATTTCAGGGTGTCCGGGACCCAAATTCTTATTTTCAGCAGTCTGGGTCCGAAACTGCGATTTCTGGCGGGGCTGCAAAAAAAAAAACTAGTTTCGGGCAGTCCTGGGCCAGAACAGTGATTTTGGTCGACCGCGGGCAGAATCGTCATTTTGGGCTGTCCGACGGGCCGGTGTCGATTTCAGGCTGTCCGGGACCCAAATACTGATTCTCAGCAGTCTGGGTCCGAAATTCGATTTCTGGAGGGGCTGTAAAAAAAAAACGAGTTTCGGGCAGTCCTGGGCCGGAACAGTGATTTTCGTTGACCGGGGGCAGAATCGCCATTTTGGGCTGTCCGACGGGCCGGTGAGGATTTCAGGCTGTCCGGGACCCAAATACTGATTTTAAGCAGTCTCGGTCCGAAACTGCGATTTCTGGCAGGGCTGTCAAAAATTCACGAGTTTCGGGCAGTCCTGGGCCAGAACAGTGATTTTTGTCAACCGGGGGCAGAATCGCCATTTTGGGCTGTCCGACGGGCCGGTGTGGATTTCAGGCTGTCCGGGACCCAAATTCTTATTTTCAGCAGTCTGGGTCCGAAACTGCGATTTCTGGCGGGGCTGTAAAAAGAAACGAGTTTCGGGCAGTCCTGGGCCGGAACAGTGATTTTCGTTGACCGGGGGCAGAATCGCCATTTTGGACTGTCCGACGGGCCGGTGAGGATTTCAGGCTGTCCGGGACCCAAATACTGATTTTAAGCAGTCTCGGTCCGAAACTGCGATTTCTGGCAGGGCTGTCAAAAATTCACGAGTTTCGGGCAGTCCTGGGCCAGAACAGTGATTTTTCTCGACCGGGGGCAGAATCGCCATTTTGGGCTGTCCAACGGGCCGGTGAGGATTTCAGGCTGTCCGGGACCCAAATACTGATTTTCAGCAGTCTGGGTCCGAAACTGCGATTTCTGGCAGGGCTGTCAAAAATACACGAGTTTCGGGCAGTCCTGGGCCAGAACAGTGATTTTTGTCGACCGCGGGCAGAATCGTCTTTTTGGGCTGTCCGACGGGCCGGTGTCGATTTCAGGCTGTCCGGGACCCAAATACTGATTCTCAGCAGTCTGGGTCCGAAATTCGATTTCTGGAGGGGCTGTAAAAAAAAAACGAGTTTCGGGCAGTCCTGGGCCGGAACAGTGATTTTCGTTGACCGGGGGCAGAATCGCCATTTTGGGCTGTCCGACGGGCCGGTGAGGATTTCAGGCTGTCCGGGACCTAAATACTGATTTTAAGCAGTCTCGGTCCGAAACTGCGATTTCTGGCAGGGCTGTCAAAAATTCACGAGTTTCGGGCAGTCCTGGGCCAGAACAGTGATTTTTGTCGACCGGGGGCAGAATCGCCATTTTGGGCTGTCCGATGGGCCGGTGTGGATTTCAGGGTGTCCGGGACCCAAATTCTTATTTTCAGCAGTCTGGGTCCGAAACTGCGATTTCTGGCGGGGCTGTAAAAAAAAAACGAGTTTCGGGCAGTCCTGGGCCGGAACAGTGATTTTCGTTGACCGGGGGCAGAATCGCCATTTTGGGCTGTCCGACGGGCCGGTGAGGATTTCAGGCTGTCCGGGGCCCAAATACTGATTTTCAGCAGTCTAGGTCCGAAACTGCGATTTCTGGCAGGGCTGTCAAAAATTCACGAGTTTCGGGCAGTCCTGGGCCAGAACAGTGATTTTTGTCGACCGGGGGCAGAATCGCCATTTTGGGCTGTCCGACGGGCCGGTGTGGATTTCAGGGTGTCCGGGACCCAAATACTGATTTTCAGCAGTCTGGGTCCGAAACTGCGATTTCTGGCGGGGCTGCAAAAAAAAAAACGAGTTTCGGGCAGTCCTGGGCCAGAACAGTGATTTTCGTCGACCGCGGGCAGAATCGTCATTTTGGGCTGTCCGACGGGCCGGTGTCGATTTCAGGCTGTCCGGGACCCAAATACTGATTCTCAGCAGTCTGGGTCCGAAATTCGATTTCTGGAGGGGCTGTAAAAAAAAAACGAGTTTCGGGCAGTCCTGGGCCGGAACAGTGATTTTCGTTGACCGGGGGCAGAATCGCCATTTTGGGCTGTCCGACGGGCCGGTGAGGATTTCAGGCTGTCCGGGACCCAAATACTGATTTTAAGCAGTCTCGGTCCGAAACTGCGATTTCTGGCAGGGCTGTCAAAAATACACGAGTTTCGGGCAGTCCTGGGCCAGAACAGTGATTTTCGTCGACCGCGGGCAGAATCGTCATTTTGGGCTGTCCGACGGGCCGGTGTCGATTTCAGGATGTCCGGGACCCAAATACTGATTCTCAGCAGTCTGGGTCCGAAATTCGGTTTCTGGCGGGGCTGTAAAAAAAACGAGTTTCGGGCAGTCCTGGGCCGGAACAGTGATTTTCGTTGACCGGGGGCAGAATCGCCATTTTGGGCTGTCCGACGGGCCGGTGAGGATTTCAGGCTGTCCGGGACCCAAATACTGATTCTCAGCAGTCTGGGTCCGAAATTCGGTTTCTGGCGGGGCTGTAAAAAAATTGAGTTTCGGGCAGTCCTGGGCCAGAACAGTGATTTTTGTCGACCGGAGGCAGAATCGCCATTTTGGGCTGTCCGACGGGCCGGTGTGGATTTCAGGCCGTCCGGGTCCCAAATAGTGATTTTCAGCAGTCCGGGTCCGAAACTACGATATCTGGCGGGGCTGTCAAAAAATCACAAGTTTCGGGCAGTCCTGGGCCAGAACAGTGATTTTCGTCGACCGGGGGCAGAATCGCCATTTTGGGCTGTCCGACGGACCGGTGAGGATTTCACGCTGTCCGGGTCCCAAATAGTGATTTTCAGCAGTCCGGGTCCGAAACTACGATATCTGGCGGGGCTGTCAAAAATTCACGAGTTTCGGGCAGTCCTGGGCCAGAACAGTGATTTTTGTCGACCGGGGGCAGAATCGCCATTTTGGGCTGTCCGTCGGACCGGTGAGGATTTCATGCTGTCTGGGACCCAAATAGTGATTTTCAGCTGTCTGGGTCCGATACTGCGATTTCTGGCGGGGCTGTCAAAAATTCACGAGTTTCGGGCAATCCTGGGCCAGAACAGTGATTTCTGTCGACCGGGGGCAGTATCGCCATTTTGGGCTGTCCGACGGGCCGGTGTGGATTTCAGGGTGTCCGGGACCCAAATTCTTATTTTCAGCAGTCTGGGTCCGAAACTGCGATTTCTGGCGGGGCTGTAAAAAAAAAACGAGTTTCGGGCAGTCCTGGGCCGGAACAGTGATTTTCGTTGACCGGGGGCAGAATCGCCATTTTGGGCTGTCCGACGGGCCGGTGAGGATTTCAGGCTGTCCGGGACCCAAATACTGATTTTAAGCAGTCTCGGTCCGAAACTGCGATTTCTGGCAGGGCTGTCAAAAATACACGAGTTTCGGGCAGTCCTGGGCCAGAACAGTGATTTTTGTCGACCGGGGGCAGAATCGCCATTTTGGGCTGTCCGACGGGCCGGTGAGGATTTCAGGCTGTCCGGGACCCAAATACTGATTTTCAGCAGTCTCGGTCCGAAACTGCGATTTCTGGCAGGGCTGTCAAAAATTCACGAGTTTCGGGCAGTCCTGGGCCAGAACAGTGATTTTTGTCGACCGGAGGCAGAATCGCCATTTTGGGCTGTCCGACGGGCCGGTGTGGATTTCAGGCCGTCCGGGTCCCAAATAGTGATTTTCAGCAGTCCGGGTCCGAAACTACGATATCTGGCGGGGCTGTCAAAAAATCACAAGTTTCGGGCAGTCCTGGGCCAGAACAGTGATTTTCGTCGACCGGGGGCAGAATCGCCATTTTGGGCTGTCCGACGGACCGGTGAGGATTTCACGCTGTCCGGGTCCCAAATAGTGATTTTCAGATGTCCGGGTCCGAAACTACGATATCTGGCGGGGCTGTCAAAAATTCACGAGTTTCGGGCAGTCCTGGGCCAGAACAGTGATTTTTGTCGACCGGGGGCAGAATCGCCATTTTGGGCTGTCCGTCGGACCGGTGAGGATTTCATGCTGTCTGGGACCCAAATAGTGATTTTCAGCTGTCTGGGTCCGATACTGCGATTTCTGGCGGGGCTGTCAAAAATTCACGAGTTTCGGGCAGTCCTGGGCCAGAACAGTGATTTCTGTCGACCGGGGGCAGAATCGCCATTTTGGGCTGTCCGACGGGCCGGTGTGGATTTCAGGGTGTCCGGGACCCAAATTCTTATTTTCAGCAGTCTGGGTCCGAAACTGCGATTTCTGGCGGGGCTGTAAAAAAAAAACGAGTTTCGGGCAGTCCTGGGCCGGAACAGTGATTTTCGTTGACCGGGGGCAGAATCGCCATTTTGGGCTGTCCGACGGGCCGGTGAGGATTTCAGGCTGTCCGGGACCCAAATACTGATTTTAAGCAGTCTCGGTCCGAAACTGCGATTTCTGGCAGGGCTGTCAAAAATACACGAGTTTCGGGCAGTCCTGGGCCAGAACAGTGATTTTCGTCGACCGGGGGCAGAATTGCCATTTTGGGCTGTCCGACGGACCGGTGAGGATTTCACGCTGTCCGGGTCCCAAATAGTGATTTTCAGCAGTCCGGGTCCGAAACTACGATATCTGGCGGGGCTGTCAAAAATTCACGAGTTTCGGGCAGTCCTGGGCCAGAACAGTGATTTTTGTCGACCGGGGGCAGAATCGCCATTTTGGGCTGTCCGTCGGACCGGTGAGGATTTCACGCTGTCCGGGTCCCAAATAGTGATTTTCAGCAGTCCGGGTCCGAAACTACGATATCTGGCGGGGCTGTCAAAAATTCACGAGTTTCGGGCAGTCCTGGGCCAGAACAGTGATTTTCGTCGACCGCGGGCAGAATCGTCATTTTGGGCTGTCCGACGGGCCGGTGTCGATTTCAGGATGTCCGGGACCCAAATACTGATTCTCAGCAGTCTGGGTCCGAAATTCGGTTTCTGGCGGGGCTGTAAAAAAAAACGAGTTTCGGGCAGTCCTGGGCCGGAACAGTGATTTTCGTTGACCGGGGGCAGAATCGCCATTTTGGGCTGTCCGACGGGCCGGTGAGGATTTCAGGCTGTCCGGGACCCAAATACTGATTTTCAGCAGTCTCGGTCCGAAACTGCGATTTCTGGCAGGGCTGTCAAAAATTCACGAGTTTCGGGCAGTCCTGGGCCAGAACAGTGATTTTTGTCGACCGGAGGCAGAATCGCCATTTTGGGCTGTCCGACGGGCCGGTGTGGATTTCAGGCCGTCCGGGTCCCAAATAGTGATTTTCAGCAGTCCGGGTCCGAAACTACGATATCTGGCGGGGCTGTCAAAAAATCACAAGTTTCGGGCAGTCCTGGGCCAGAACAGTGATTTTCGTCGACCGGGGGCAGAATCGCCATTTTGGGCTGTCCGACGGACCGGTGAGGATTTCACGCTGTCCGGGTCCCAAATAGTGATTTTCAGATGTCCGGGTCCGAAACTACGATATCTGGCGGGGCTGTCAAAAATTCACGAGTTTCGGGCAGTCCTGGGCCAGAACAGTGATTTTTGTCGACCGGGGGCAGAATCGCCATTTTGGGCTGTCCGTCGGACCGGTGAGGATTTCATGCTGTCTGGGACCCAAATAGTGATTTTCAGCTGTCTGGGTCCGATACTGCGATTTCTGGCGGGGCTGTCAAAAATTCACGAGTTTCGGGCAGTTCTGGGCCAGAACAGTGATTTCTGTCGACCGGGGGCAGAATCGCCATTTTGGGCTGTCCGACGGGCCGGTGTGGATTTCAGGGTGTCCGGGACCCAAATTCTTATTTTCAGCAGTCTGGGTCCGAAACTGCGATTTCTGGCGGGGCTGTAAAAAAAAAAACGAGTTTCGGGCAGTCCTGGGCCGGAACAGTGATTTTCGTTGACCGGGGGCAGAATCGCCATTTTGGGCTGTCCGACGGGCCGGTGAGGATTTCAGGCTGTCCGGGACCCAAATACTGATTTTCAGCAGTCTCGGTCCGAAACTGCGATTTCTGGCAGGGCTGTCAAAAATACACGAGTTTCGGGCAGTCCTGGGCCAGAACAGTGATTTTTGTCGACCGGGGGCAGAATCGCCATTTTGGGCTGTCCGACGGTCCGGTGAGGATTTCAGGCTGTCCGGGACCCAAATACTGATTTTCAGCAGTCTCGGTCCGAAACTGCGATTTCTGGCAGGGCTGTCAAAAATTCACGAGTTTCGGGCAGTCCTGGGCCAGAACAGTGATTTTTGTCGACCGGAGGCAGAATCGCCATTTTGGGCTGTCCGACGGGCCGGTGTGGATTTCAGGCCGTCCGGGTCCCAAATAGTGATTTTCAGCAGTCCGGGTCCGAAACTACGATATCTGGCGGGGCTGTCAAAAAATCACAAGTTTCGGGCAGTCCTGGGCCAGAACAGTGATTTTCGTCGACCGGGGGCAGAATCGCCATTTTGGGCTGTCCGACGGACCGGTGAGGATTTCACGCTGTCCGGGTCCCAAATAGTGATTTTCAGCAGTCCGGGTCCGAAACTACGATATCTGGCGGGGCTGTCAAAAATTCACGAGTTTCGGGCAGTCCTGGGCCAGAACAGTGATTTTTGTCGACCGGGGGCAGAATCGCCATTTTGGGCTGTCCGTCGGACCGGTGAGGATTTCACGCTGTCCGGGTCCCAAATAGTGATTTTCAGCAGTCCGGGTCCGAAACTACGATATCTGGCGGGGCTGTCAAAAATTCACGAGTTTCGGGCAGTCCTGGGCCAGAACAGTGATTTTCGTCGACCGCGGGCAGAATCGTCATTTTGGGCTGTCCGACGGGCCGGTGTCGATTTCAGGATGTCCGGGACCCAAATACTGATTCTCAGCAGTCTGGGTCCGAAATTCGGTTTCTGGCGGGGCTGTAAAAAAAAACGAGTTTCGGGCAGTCCTGGGCCGGAACAGTGATTTTCGTTGACCGGGGGCAGAATCGCCATTTTGGGCTGTCCGACGGGCCGGTGAGGATTTCAGGCTGTCCGGGACCCAAATACTGATTTTCAGCAGTCTCGGTCCGAAACTGCGATTTCTGGCAGGGCTGTCAAAAATTCACGAGTTTCGGGCAGTCCTGGGCCAGAACAGTGATTTTTGTCGACCGGAGGCAGAATCGCCATTTTGGGCTGTCCGACGGGCCGGCGTGGATTTCAGGCCGTCCGGGTCCCAAATAGTGATTTTCAGCAGTCCGGGTCCGAAACTACGATATCTGGCGGGGCTGTCAAAAAATCACAAGTTTCGGGCAGTCCTGGGCCAGAACAGTGATTTTCGTCGACCGGGGGCAGAATCGCCATTTTGGGCTGTCCGACGGACCGGTGAGGATTTCACGCTGTCCGGGTCCCAAATAGTGATTTTCAGCAGTCCGGGTCCGAAACTACGATATCTGGCGGGGCTGTCAAAAATTCACGAGTTTCGGGCAGTCCTGGGCCAGAACAGTGATTTTTGTCGACCGGGGGCAGAATCGCCATTTTCGGCTGTCCGTCGGACCGGTGAGGATTTCATGCTGTCCGGGACCCAAATAGTGATTTTCAGCTGCCTGGGTCCGATACTGCGATTTCTGGCGGGGCTGTCAAAAATTCACGAGTTTCGGGCAGTCCTGGGCCAGAACAGTGATTTTTGTCGACCGGGGGCAGAATCGCCATTTTGGGCTGCCCGACGGGCCGGTGTGGATTTCAGGGTGTCCGGGACCCAAATTCTTATTTTCAGCAGTCTGGGTCCGAAACTGCGATTTCTGGCGGGGCTGTAAAAAAAAAACGAGTTTCGGGCAGTCCTGGGCCGGAACAGTGATTTTCGTTGACCGGGGGCAGAATCGCCATTTTTGGCTGTCCGACGGGCCGGTGAGGATTTCAGGCTGTCCGGGACCCAAATACTGATTTTAAGCAGTCTCGGTCCGAAACTGCGATTTCTGGCAGGGCTGTCAAAAATACACGAGTTTCGGGCAGTCCTGGGCCGGAACAGTGATTTTTGTCGACCGGGGGCAGAATCGCCATTTTGGGCTGTCCGACGGTCCGGTGAGGATTTCAGGCTGTCCGGGACCCAAATACTGATTTTCAGCAGTCTCGGTCCGAAACTGCGATTTCTGGCAGGGCTGTCAAAAATTCACGAGTTTCGGGCAGTCCTGGGCCAGAACAGTGATTTTTGTCGACCGGAGGCAGAATCGCCATTTTGGGCTGTCCGACGGGCCGGTGTGGATTTCAGGCCGTCCGGGTCCCAAATAGTGATTTTCAGCAGTCCGGGTCCGAAACTACGATATCTGGCGGGGCTGTCAAAAAATCACAAGTTTCGGGCAGTCCTGGGCCAGAACAGTGATTTTCGTCGACCGGGGGCAGAATCGCCATTTTGGGCTGTCCGACGGACCGGTGAGGATTTCACGCTGTCCGGGTCCCAAATAGTGATTTTCAGCAGTCCGGGTCCGAAACTACGATATCTGGCGGGGCTGTCAAAAATTCACGAGTTTCGGGCAGTCCTGGGCCAGAACAGTGATTTTTGTCGACCGGGGGCAGAATCGCCATTTTGGGCTGTCCGTCGGACCGGTGAGGATTTCACGCTGTCCGGGTCCCAAATAGTGATTTTCAGCAGTCCGGGTCCGAAACTACGATATCTGGCGGGGCTGTCAAAAATTCACGAGTTTCGGGCAGTCCTGGGCCAGAACAGTGATTTTCGTCGACCGCGGGCAGAATCGTCATTTTGGGCTGTCCGACGGGCCGGTGTCGATTTCAGGATGTCCGGGACCCAAATACTGATTCTCAGCAGTCTGGGTCCGAAATTCGGTTTCTGGCGGGGCTGTAAAAAAAAACGAGTTTCGGGCAGTCCTGGGCCGGAACAGTGATTTTCGTTGACCGGGGGCAGAATCGCCATTTTGGGCTGTCCGACGGGCCGGTGAGGATTTCAGGCTGTCCGGGACCCAAATACTGATTTTCAGCAGTCTCGGTCCGAAACTGCGATTTCTGGCAGGGCTGTCAAAAATTCACGAGTTTCGGGCAGTCCTGGGCCAGAACAGTGATTTTTGTCGACCGGAGGCAGAATCGCCATTTTGGGCTGTCCGACGGGCCGGCGTGGATTTCAGGCCGTCCGGGTCCCAAATAGTGATTTTCAGCAGTCCGGGTCCGAAACTACGATATCTGGCGGGGCTGTCAAAAAATCACAAGTTTCGGGCAGTCCTGGGCCAGAACAGTGATTTTCGTCGACCGGGGGCAGAATCGCCATTTTGGGCTGTCCGACGGACCGGTGAGGATTTCACGCTGTCCGGGTCCCAAATAGTGATTTTCAGCAGTCCGGGTCCGAAACTACGATATCTGGCGGGGCTGTCAAAAATTCACGAGTTTCGGGCAGTCCTGGGCCAGAACAGTGATTTTTGTCGACCGGGGGCAGAATCGCCATTTTGGGTTGTCCGTCGGACCGGTGAGGATTTCATGCTGTCCGGGACCCAAATAGTGATTTTCAGCTGCCTGGGTCCGATACTGCGATTTCTGGCGGGGCTGTCAAAAATTCACGAGTTTCGGGCAGTCCTGGGCCAGAACAGTGATTTTTGTCGACCGGGGGCAGAATCGCCATTTTGGGCTGTCCGACGGGCCGGTGTGGATTTCAGGGTGTCCGGGACCCAAATTCTTATTTTCAGCAGTCTGGGTCCGAAACTGCGATTTCTGGCGGGGCTGTAAAAAAAAAACGAGTTTCGGGCAGTCCTGGGCCGGAACAGTGATTTTCGTTGACCGGGGGCAGAATCGCCATTTTTGGCTGTCCGACGGGCCGGTGAGGATTTCAGGCTGTCCGGGACCCAAATACTGATTTTAAGCAGTCTCGGTCCGAAACTGCGATTTCTGGCAGGGCTGTCAAAAATTCACGAGTTTCGGGCAGTCCTGGGCCAGAACAGTGATTTTTGTCGACCGGAGGCAGAATCGCCATTTTGGGCTGTCCGACGGGCCGGCGTGGATTTCAGGCCGTCCGGGTCCCAAATAGTGATTTTCAGCAGTCCGGGTCCGAAACTACGATATCTGGCGGGGCTGTCAAAAAATCACAAGTTTCGGGCAGTCCTGGGCCAGAACAGTGATTTTCGTCGACCGGGGGCAGAATCGCCATTTTGGGCTGTCCGACGGACCGGTGAGGATTTCACGCTGTCCGGGTCCCAAATAGTGATTTTCAGCAGTCCGGGTCCGAAACTACGATATCTGGCGGGGCTGTCAAAAATTCACGAGTTTCGGGCAGTCCTGGGCCAGAACAGTGATTTTTGTCGACCGGGGGCAGAATCGCCATTTTGGGTTGTCCGTCGGACCGGTGAGGATTTCATGCTGTCCGGGACCCAAATAGTGATTTTCAGCTGCCTGGGTCCGATACTGCGATTTCTGGCGGGGCTGTCAAAAATTCACGAGTTTCGGGCAGTCCTGGGCCAGAACAGTGATTTTTGTCGACCGGGGGCAGAATCGCCATTTTGGGCTGTCCGACGGGCCGGTGTGGATTTCAGGGTGTCCGGGACCCAAATTCTTATTTTCAGCAGTCTGGGTCCGAAACTGCGATTTCTGGCGGGGCTGTAAAAAAAAAACGAGTTTCGGGCAGTCCTGGGCCGGAACAGTGATTTTCGTTGGCCGGGGGCAGAATCGCCATTTTTGGCTGTCCGACGGGCCGGTGAGGATTTCAGGCTGTCCGGGACCCAAATACTGATTTTAAGCAGTCTCGGTCCGAAACTGCGATTTCTGGCAGGGCTGTCAAAAATACACGAGTTTCGGGCAGTCCTGGGCCGGAACAGTGATTTTTGTCGACCGGGGGCAGAATCGCCATTTTGGGCTGTCCGACGGTCCGGTGAGGATTTCAGGCTGTCCGGGACCCAAATACTGATTTTCAGCAGTCTCGGTCCGAAACTGCGATTTCTGGCAGGGCTGTCAAAAATTCACGAGTTTCGGGCAGTCCTGGGCCAGAACAGTGATTTTTGTCGACCGGAGGCAGAATCGCCATTTTGGGCTGTCCGACGGGCCGGTGTGGATTTCAGGCCGTCCGGGTCCCAAATAGTGATTTTCAGCAGTCCGGGTCCGAAACTACGATATCTGGCGGGGCTGTCAAAAAATCACAAGTTTCGGGCAGTCCTGGGCCAGAACAGTGATTTTCGTCGACCAGGGGCAGAATCGCCATTTTGGGCTGTCCGACGGACCGGTGAGGATTTCACGCTGTCCGGGTCCCAAATAGTGATTTTCAGCAGTCCGGGTCCGAAACTACGATATCTGGCGGGGCTGTCAAAAATTCACGAGTTTCGGGCAGTCCTGGGCCAGAACAGTGATTTTTGTCGACCGGGGGCAGAATCGCCATTTTGGGCTGTCCGTCGGACCGGTGAGGATTTCATGCTGTCCGGGACCCAAATAGTGATTTTCAGCTGTCTGGGTCCGATACTGCGATTTCTGGCGGGGCTGTCAAAAATTCACGAGTTTCGGGCAGTCCTGGGCCAGAACAGTGATTTTTGTCGACCGGGGGCAGAATCGCCATTTTGGGCTGTCCGACGGGCCGGTGAGGATTTCAGGCTGTCCGGGACCCAAATACTGATTTTAAGCAGTCTCGGTCCGAAACTGCGATTTCTGGCAGGGCTGTCAAAAATACACGAGTTTCGGGCAGTCCTGGGCGGGAACAGTGATTTTCGTTGACCGGGGGCAGAATCGCCATTTTGGGCTGTCCGACGGGCCGGTGAGGATTTCAGGCTGTCCGGGACCCAAATACTGATTTTAAGCAGTCTCGGTCCGAAACTGCGATTTCTGGCAGGGCTGTCAAAAATACACGAGTTTCGGGCAGTCCTGGGCCGGAACAGTGATTTTTGTCGACCGGGGGCAGAATCGCCATTTTGGGCTGTCCGACGGGCCGGTGAGGATTTCAGGCTGTCCGGGACCCAAATACTGATTTTCAGCAGTCTCGGTCCGAAACTGCGATTTCTGGCAGGGCTGTCAAAAATTCACGAGTTTCGGGCAGTCCTGGGCCAGAACAGTGATTTTTGTCGACCGGAGGCAGAATCGCCATTTTGGGCTGTCCGACGGGCCGGTGTGGATTTCAGGCCGTCCGGGTCCCAAATAGTGATTTTCAGCAGTCCGGGTCCGAAACTACGATATCTGGCGGGGCTGTCAAAAAATCACAAGTTTCGGGCAGTCCTGGGCCAGAACAGTGATTTTCGTCGACCAGGGGCAGAATCGCCATTTTGGGCTGTCCGACGGACCGGTGAGGATTTCACGCTGTCCGGGTCCCAAATAGTGATTTTCAGCAGTCCGGGTCCGAAACTACGATATCTGGCGGGGCTGTCAAAAATTCACGAGTTTCGGGCAGTCCTGGGCCAGAACAGTGATTTTTGTCGACCGGGGGCAGAATCGCCATTTTGGGCTGTCCGTCGGACCGGTGAGGATTTCATGCTGTCCGGGACCCAAATAGTGATTTTCAGCTGTCTGGGTCCGATACTGCGATTTCTGGCGGGGCTGTCAAAAATTCACGAGTTTCGGGCAGTCCTGGGCCAGAACAGTGATTTTTGTCGACCGGGGGCAGAATCGCCATTTTGGGCTGTCCGACGGGCCGGTGTGGATTTCAGGGTGTCCAGGACCCAAATTCTTATTTTCAGCAGTCTGGGTCCGAAACTGCGATTTCTGGCGGGGCTGCAAAAAAAAAACGAGTTTCGGGCAGTCCTGGGCGGGAACAGTGATTTTCGTTGACCGGGGGCAGAATCGCCATTTTGGGCTGTCCGACGGGCCGGTGAGGATTTCAGGCTGTCCGGGACCCAAATACTGATTTTAAGCAGTCTCGGTCCGAAACTGCGATTTTTGACAGGGCTGTCAAAAATACACGAGTTTCGGGCAGTCCTGGGCCAGAACAGTGATTTTTGTCGACCGGGGGCAGAATCGCCATTTTGGGCTGTCCGACGGGCCGGTGAGGATTTCAGGCTGTCCGGGACCCAAATACTGATTTTCAGCAGTCTCGGTCCGAAACTGCGATTTCTGGCAGGGCTGTCAAAAATTCACGAGTTTCGGGCAGTCCTGGGCCAGAACAGTGATTTTTGTCGACCGGAGGCAGAATCGCCATTTTGGGCTGTCCGACGGGCCGGCGTGGATTTCAGGCCGTCCGGGTCCCAAATAGTGATTTTCAGCAGTCCGGGTCCGAAACTACGATATCTGGCGGGGCTGTCAAAAAATCACAAGTTTCGGGCAGTCCTGGGCCAGAACAGTGATTTTCGTCGACCGGGGGCAGAATCGCCATTTTGGGCTGTCCGACGGACCGGTGAGGATTTCACGCTGTCCGGGTCCCAAATAGTGATTTTCAGCAGTCCGGGTCCGAAACTACGATATCTGGCGGGGCTGTCAAAAATTCACGAGTTTCGGGCAGTCCTGGGCCAGAACAGTGATTTTTGTCGACCGGGGGCAGAATCGCCATTTTGGGCTGTCCGTCGGACCGGTGAGGATTTCATGCTGTCCGGGACCCAAATAGTGATTTTCAGCTGTCTGGGTCCGATACTGCGATTTCTGGCGGGGCTGTCAAAAATTCACGAGTTTCGGGCAGTCCTGGGCCAGAACAGTGATTTTTGTCGACCGGGGGCAGAATCGCCATTTTGGGCTGTCCGACGGGCCGGTGTGGATTTCAGGGTGTCCGGGACCCAAATTCTTATTTTCAGCAGTCTGGGTCCGAAACTGCGATTTCTGGCGGGGCTGTAAAAAAAAAACGAGTTTCGGGCAGTCCTGGGCCGGAACAGTGATTTTCGTTGACCGGGGGCAGAATCGCCATTTTGGGCTGTCCGACGGGCCGGTGAGGATTTCAGGCTGTCCGGGACCCAAATACTGATTTTAAGCAGTCTCGGTCCGAAACTGCGATTTTTGGCAGGGCTGTCAAAAATACACGAGTTTCGGGCAGTCCTGGGCCAGAACAGTGATTTTTGTCGACCGGGGGCAGAATCGCCATTTTGGGCTGTCCGACGGGCCGGTGAGGATTTCAGGCTGTCCGGGACCCAAATACTGATTTTCAGCAGTCTCGGTCCGAAACTGCGATTTCTGGCAGGGCTGTCAAAAATTCACGAGTTTCGGGCAGTCCTGGGCCAGAAAAGTGATTTTTGTCGACCGGAGGCAGAATCGCCATTTTGGGCTGTCCGACGGGCCGGCGTGGATTTCAGGCCGTCCGGGTCCCAAATAGTGATTTTCAGCAGTCCGGGTCCGAAACTACGATATCTGGCGGGGCTGTCAAAAAATCACAAGTTTCGGGCAGTCCTGGGCCAGAACAGTGATTTTCGTCGACCGGGGGCAGAATCGCCATTTTGGGCTGTCCGACGGACCGGTGAGGATTTCACGCTGTCCGGGTCCCAAATAGTGATTTTCAGCAGTCCGGGTCCGAAACTACGATATCTGGCGGGGCTGTCAAAAATTCACGAGTTTCGGGCAGTCCTGGGCCAGAACAGTGATTTTTGTCGACCGGGGGCAGAATCGCCATTTTGGGCTGTCCGTCGGACCGGTGAGGATTTCATGCTGTCCGGGACCCAAATAGTGATTTTCAGCTGTCTGGGTCCGATACTGCGATTTCTGGCGGGGCTGTCAAAAATTCACGAGTTTCGGGCAGTCCTGGGCCAGAACAGTGATTTTTGTCGACCGGGGGCAGAATCGCCATTTTGGGCTGTCCGACGGGCCGGTGTGGATTTCAGGGTGTCCGGGACCCAAATTCTTATTTTCAGCAGTCTGGGTCCGAAACTGCGATTTCTGGCGGGGCTGTAAAAAAAAAACGAGTTTCGGGCAGTCCTGGGCCGGAACAGTGATTTTCGTTGACCGGGGGCAGAATCGCCATTTTTGGCTGTCCGACGGGCCGGTGAGGATTTCAGGCTGTCCGGGACCCAAATACTGATTTTAAGCAGTCTCGGTCCGAAACTGCGATTTCTGGCAGGGCTGTCAAAAATACACGAGTTTCGGGCAGTCCTGGGCCGGAACAGTGATTTTTGTCGACCGGGGGCAGAATCGCCATTTTGGGCTGTCCGACGGTCCGGTGAGGATTTCAGGCTGTCCGGGACCCAAATACTGATTTTCAGCAGTCTCGGTCCGAAACTGCGATTTCTGGCAGGGCTGTCAAAAATTCACGAGTTTCGGGCAGTCCTGGGCCAGAACAGTGATTTTTGTCGACCGGAGGCAGAATCGCCATTTTGGGCTGTCCGACGGGCCGGTGTGGATTTCAGGCCGTCCGGGTCCCAAATAGTGATTTTCAGCAGTCCGGGTCCGAAACTACGATATCTGGCGGGGCTGTCAAAAAATCACAAGTTTCGGGCAGTCCTGGGCCAGAACAGTGATTTTCGTCGACCAGGGGCAGAATCGCCATTTTGGGCTGTCCGACGGACCGGTGAGGATTTCACGCTGTCCGGGTCCCAAATAGTGATTTTCAGCAGTCCGGGTCCGAAACTACGATATCTGGCGGGGCTGTCAAAAATTCACGAGTTTCGGGCAGTCCTGGGCCAGAACAGTGATTTTTGTCGACCGGGGGCAGAATCGCCATTTTGGGCTGTCCGTCGGACCGGTGAGGATTTCATGCTGTCCGGGACCCAAATAGTGATTTTCAGCTGTCTGGGTCCGATACTGCGATTTCTGGCGGGGCTGTCAAAAATTCACGAGTTTCGGGCAGTCCTGGGCCAGAACAGTGATTTTTGTCGACCGGGGGCAGAATCGCCATTTTGGGCTGTCCGACGGGCCGGTGTGGATTTCAGTGTGTCCGGGACCCAAATTCTTATTTTCAGCAGTCTGGGTCCGAAACTGCGATTTCTGGCGGGGCTGTAAAAAAAAAACGAGTTTCGGGCAGTCCTGGGCCGGAACAGTGATTTTCGTTGACCGGGGGCAGAATCGCCATTTTGGGCTGTCCGACGGGCCGGTGAGGATTTCAGGCTGTCCGGGACCCAAATACTGATTTTAAGCAGTCTCGGTCCGAAACTGCGATTTCTGGCAGGGCTGTCAAAAATACACGAGTTTCGGGCAGTCCTGGGCCGGAACAGTGATTTTTGTCGACCGGGGGCAGAATCGCCATTTTGGGCTGTCCGACGGGCCGGTGAGGATTTCAGGCTGTCCGGGACCCAAATACTGATTTTCAGCAGTCTCGGTCCGAAACTGCGATTTCTGGCGGGGCTGTCAAAAATTCACGAGTTTCGGGCAGTCCTGGGCCAGAACAGTGATTTTTGTCGACCGGAGGCAGAATCGCCATTTTGGGCTGTCCGACGGGCCGGTGTGGATTTCAGGCCGTCCGGGTCCCAAATAGTGATTTTCAGCAGTCCGGGTCCGAAACTACGATATCTGGCGGGGCTGTCAAAAAATCACAAGTTTCGGGCAGTCCTGGGCCAGAACAGTGATTTTCGTCGACCAGGGGCAGAATCGCCATTTTGGGCTGTCCGACGGACCGGTGAGGATTTCACGCTGTCCGGGTCCCAAATAGTGATTTTCAGCAGTCCGGGTCCGAAACTACGATATCTGGCGGGGCTGTCAAAAATTCACGAGTTTCGGGCAGTCCTGGGCCAGAACAGTGATTTTTGTCGACCGGGGGCAGAATCGCCATTTTGGGCTGTCCGTCGGACCGGTGAGGATTTCATGCTGTCCGGGACCCAAATAGTGATTTTCAGCTGTCTGGGTCCGATACTGCGATTTCTGGCGGGGCTGTCAAAAATTCACGAGTTTCGGGCAGTCCTGGGCCAGAACAGTGATTTTTGTCGACTGGGGGCAGAATCGCCATTTTGGGCTGTCCGACGGGCCGGTGTGGATTTCAGGGTGTCCGGGACCCAAATTCTTATTTTCAGCAGTCTGGGTCCGAAACTGCGATTTCTGGCGGGGCTGTAAAAAAAAAACGAGTTTCGGGCAGTCCTGGGCCGGAACAGTGATTTTCGTTGACCGGGGGCAGAATCGCCATTTTGGGCTGTCCGACGGGCCGGTGAGGATTTCAGGCTGTCCGGGACCCAAATACTGATTTTAAGCAGTCTCGGTCCGAAACTGCGATTTCTGGCAGGGCTGTCAAAAATACACGAGTTTCGGGCAGTCCTGGGCCGGAACAGTGATTTTTGTCGACCGGGGGCAGAATCGCCATTTTGGGCTGTCCGACGGGCCGGTGTGGATTTCAGTGTGTCCGGGACCCAAATTCTTATTTTCAGCAGTCTGGGTCCGAAACTGCGATTTCTGGCGGGGCTGTAAAAAAAAAACGAGTTTCGGGCAGTCCTGGGCCGGAACAGTGATTTTCGTTGACCGGGGGCAGAATCGCCATTTTGGGCTGTCCGACGGGCCGGTGAGGATTTCAGGCTGTCCGGGACCCAAATACTGATTTTAAGCAGTCTCGGTCCGAAACTGCGATTTCTGGCAGGGCTGTCAAAAATACACGAGTTTCGGGCAGTCCTGGGCCGGAACAGTGATTTTTGTCGACCGGGGGCAGAATCGCCATTTTGGGCTGTCCGACGGGCCGGTGAGGATTTCAGGCTGTCCGGGACCCAAATACTGATTTTCAGCAGTCTCGGTCCGAAACTGCGATTTCTGGCGGGGCTGTCAAAAATTCACGAGTTTCGGGCAGTCCTGGGCCAGAACAGTGATTTTTGTCGACCGGAGGCAGAATCGCCATTTTGGGCTGTCCGACGGGCCGGTGTGGATTTCAGGCCGTCCGGGTCCCAAATAGTGATTTTCAGCAGTCCGGGTCCGAAACTACGATATCTGGCGGGGCTGTCAAAAAATCACAAGTTTCGGGCAGTCCTGGGCCAGAACAGTGATTTTCGTCGACCAGGGGCAGAATCGCCATTTTGGGCTGTCCGACGGACCGGTGAGGATTTCACGCTGTCCGGGTCCCAAATAGTGATTTTCAGCAGTCCGGGTCCGAAACTACGATATCTGGCGGGGCTGTCAAAAATTCACGAGTTTCGGGCAGTCCTGGGCCAGAACAGTGATTTTTGTCGACCGGGGGCAGAATCGCCATTTTGGGCTGTCCGTCGGACCGGTGAGGATTTCATGCTGTCCGGGACCCAAATAGTGATTTTCAGCTGTCTGGGTCCGATACTGCGATTTCTGGCGGGGCTGTCAAAAATTCACGAGTTTCGGGCAGTCCTGGGCCAGAACAGTGATTTTTGTCGACTGGGGGCAGAATCGCCATTTTGGGCTGTCCGACGGGCCGGTGTGGATTTCAGGGTGTCCGGGACCCAAATTCTTATTTTCAGCAGTCTGGGTCCGAAACTGCGATTTCTGGCGGGGCTGTAAAAAAAAAACGAGTTTCGGGCAGTCCTGGGCGGGAACAGTGATTTTCGTTGACCGGGGGCAGAATCGCCATTTTGGGCTGTCCGACGGGCCGGTGAGGATTTCAGGCTGTCCGGGACCCAAATACTGATTTTAAGCAGTCTCGGTCCGAAACTGCGATTTTTGGCAGGGCTGTCAAAAATACACGAGTTTCGGGCAGTCCTGGGCCAGAACAGTGATTTTTGTCGACCGGGGGCAGAATCGCCATTTTGGGCTGTCCGACGGGCCGGTGAGGATTTCAGGCTGTCCGGGACCCAAATACTGATTTTCAGCAGTCTCGGTCCGAAACTGCGATTTCTGGCAGGGCTGTCAAAAATTCACGAGTTTCGGGCAGTCCTGGGCCAGAACAGTGATTTTTGTCGACCGGGGGCAGAATCGCCATTTTGGGCTGTCCGACGGGCCGGTGAGGATTTCAGGCTGTCCGGGACCCAAATTCTTATTTTCAGCAGTCTGGGTCCGAAACTGCGATTTCTGGCGGGGCTGTCAAAAAATCACAAGTTTCGGGCAGTCCTGGGCCAGAACAGTGATTTTCGTCGACCGGAGGCAGAATCGCCATTTTGGGCTGTCCGACGGGCCGGTGTGGATTCCAGGCTGTTCGGGTCCCAAATAGTGATTTTCAGCAGTCCGGGTCCGAAACTACGATATCTGGCGGGGCTGTGAAAAAATCACGAGTTTCGGGCAGTCCTGGGCCAGAACAGTGATTTTCGTCAACCGGGGGCAGAATCGCCATTTTGGGCTGTCCGACGGACCGGTGAGGATTTCAGGCTGTCCGGGTCCCGAATAGTGATTTTCAGCAGTCCGGGTCCGAAACTACGATATCTGGCGAGGCTATCAAAAAATCACAAGTTTCGGGCAGTCCTGGGCCAGAACAGTGATTTTTGTCGACCGGGGGCAGAATCGCCATTTTGGGCTGTCCGACGGGCCGGTGTGGATTTCAGGGTGTCCGGGACCCAAATTCTTATTTTCAGCAGTCTGGGTCCGAAACTGCGATTTCCGGCGGGGCTGTCAAAAAATCACAAGTTTCGGGCAGTCCTGGGCCAGAACAGTGATTTTTGTCGACCGGGGGCAGAATCGCCATTTTGGGCTGTCCGACGGGCCGGTGTGGATTTCAGGGTGTCCGGGACCCAAATTCTTATTCTCAGCAGTCTGGGTCCGGAACTGCGATTTCTGGCAGGGCTGCAAAAAAAAAAACGAGTTTCGGGCAGTCCTGGGCCAGAACAGTGATTTTCGTCGACCGCGGGCAGAATCGTCATTTTGGGCTGTCCGACGGGCCGGTGTCGATTTCAGGCTGTCCGGGACCCAAATACTGATTCTCAGCAGTCTGGGTCCGAAATTCAGTTTCTGGCGGGGCTGTAAAAAAAAAACGAGTTTCGGGCAGTCCTGGGCCGGAACAGTGATTTTCGTTGACCGGGGGCAGAATCGCCATTTTGGGCTGTCCGACGGGCCGGTGAGGATTTCAGGCTGTCCGGGACCCAAATACTGATTTTCAGCAGTCTCGGTCCGAAACTGCGATTTCTGGCAGGGCTGTCAAAAATTCACGAGTTTCGGGCAGTCCTGGGCCAGAACAGTGATTTTTGTCGACCGGAGGCAGAATCGCCATTTTGGGCTGTCCGACGGGCCGGTGTGGATTTCAGGCTGTCCGGGTCCCAAATAGTGATTTTCAGCAGTCCGAGTCCGAAACTACGATATCTGGCGGGGCTGTCAAAAATTCACGAGTTTCGGGCAGTCCTGGGCCAGAACAGTGATTTTCGTCGACCGGAGGCAGAATCGCCATTTTGGGCTGTCCGACGGGCCGGTGTGGATTCCAGGCTGTTCGGGTCCCAAATAGTGATTTTCAGCAGTCCGGGTCCGAAACTGCGATATCTGGCGGGGCTGTGAAAAAATCACGAGTTTCGGGCAGTCCTGGGCCAGAACAGTGATTTTCGTCAACCGGGGGCAGAATCGCCATTTTGGGCTGTCCGACGGACCGGTGAGGATTTCAGGCTGTCCGGGTCCCGAATAGTGATTTTCAGCAGTCCGGGTCCGAAACTACGATATCTGGCGGGGCTGTCAAAAATTCACGAGTTTCGGGCAGTCTTGGGCCAGAACAGTGATTTTTGTGGACCGGGGGCAGAATCGCCATTTTGGGCTGTCCGACGGACCGGTGAGGATTTCAGGCTGTCCGGGTCCCAAATAGTGATTTTCAGCAGTCCGGGTCCGAAACTACGATATCTGGCGGGGCTGTCAAAAAATCACAAGTTTCGGGCAGTCCTGGGCCAGAACAGTGATTTTCGTCGACCGGGGGCAGAATCGCCATTTTGGGCTGTCCGACGGGCCGGTGTGGATTTCAGGCTGTCCGGGTCCCAAATAGTGATTTTCAGCTGTCCGGGTCCGAAACTACGATATCTGGCGGGGCTGTCAAAAAATCACAAGTTTCGGGCAGTCCTGGGCCAGAACAGTGATTTTCATCGACCGGGGGCAGAATCGCCATTTTGGGCTGTCCGACGGACCGGTGAGGATTTCAGGCTGTCCGGGTCCCAAATAGTGATTTTCGGCAGTCCGGGTCTGAAACTACGATATCTGGCGGGGCTGTCAAAAAATCACAAGTTTCGGGCAGTCCTGGGCCAGAACAGTGATTTTCGTCGACCGGGGGCAGAATCGCCATTTTGGGCTGTCCGACGGGCCGGTGTGGATTTCAGGCTGTCCGGGTCCCAAATAGTGATTTTCAGCAGTCCGGGTCCGAAACTACGATATCTGGCGGGGCTGTCAAAAAATCACAAGTTTCGGGCAGTCCTGGGCCAGAACAGTGATTTTCGTCGACCGGGGGCAGAATCGCCATTTTGGGCTGTCCGACGGACCGGTGAGGATTTCAGGCTGTCCGGGTCCCAAATAGTGATTTTCAGCAGTCCGGGTCCGAAACTACGATATCTGGCGGGGCTATCAAAAAATCACAAGTTTCGGGCAGTCCTGGGCCAGAACAGTGATTTTTGTCGACCGGGGGCAGAATCGCCATTTTCGGCTGTCCGACGGGCCGGTGTGGATTTCAGGGTGTCCGGGACCCAAATTCTTATTTTCAGCAGTCTGGGTCCGAAACTGCGATTTCTGGCGGGGCTGTCAAAAAATCACAAGTTTCGGGCAGTCCTGGGCCAGAACAGTGATTTTCGTCGACCGGGGGCAGAATCGCCATTTTGGGCTGTCCGACGGACCGGTGAGGATTTCAGGCTGTCCGGGTCCCAAATAGTGATTTTCAGCAGTCCCGGTCCGAAACTACGATATCTGGCGGGGCTATCAAAAAATCACAAGTTTCGGGCAGTCCTGGGCCAGAACAGTGATTTTTGTCGACCGGGGGCAGAATCGCCATTTTGGGCTGTCCGACGGGCCGGTGTGGATTTCAGGGTGTCCGGGACCCAAATTCTTATTTACAGCAGTCTGGGTCCGAAACTGCGATTTCTGGCGGGGCTGTCAAAAAATCACAAGTTTCGGGCAGTCCTGGGCCAGAACAGTGATTTTCGTCAACCGGGGGCAGAATCGCCATTTTGGGCTGTCCGACGGACCGGTGAGGATTTCAGGCTGTCCGGGTCCCGAATAGTGATTTTCAGCAGTCTGGGTCCGAAACTACGATATCTGGCGGGGCTGTCAAAAATTCACGAGTTTCGGGCAGTCTTGGGCCAGAACAGTGATTTTTGTGGACCGGGGGCAGAATCGCCATTTTGGGCTGTCCGACGGACCGGTGAGGATTTCAGGCTGTCCGGGTCCCAAATAGTGATTTTCAGCAGTCCGGGTCCGAAACTACGATATCTGGCGGGGCTGTCAAAAAATCACAAGTTTCGGGCAGTCCTGGGCCAGAACAGTGATTTTCATCGACCGGGGGCAGAATCGCCATTTTGGGCTGTCCGACGGACCGGTGAGGATTTCAGGCTGTCCGGGTCCCAAATAGTGATTTTCGGCAGTCCGGGTCTGAAACTACGATATCTGGCGGGGCTGTCAAAAAATCACAAGTTTCGGGCAGTCCTGGGCCAGAACAGTGATTTTCGTCGACCGGGGGCAGAATCGCCATTTTGGGCTGTCCGACGGGCCGGTGTGGATTTCAGGCTGTCCGGGTCCCAAATAGTGATTTTCAGCAGTCCGGGTCCGAAACTACGATATCTGGCGGGGCTGTCAAAAAATCACAAGTTTCGGGCAGTCCTGGGCCAGAACAGTGATTTTCGTCGACCGGGGGCAGAATCGCCATTTTGGGCTGTCCGACGGACCGGTGAGGATTTCAGGCTGTCCGGGTCCCAAATAGTGATTTTCAGCAGTCCGGGTCCGAAACTACGATATCTGGCGGGGCTATCAAAAAATCACAAGTTTCGGGCAGTCCTGGGCCAGAACAGTGATTTTTGTCGACCGGGGGCAGAATCGCCATTTTCGGCTGTCCGACGGGCCGGTGTGGATTTCAGGGTGTCCGGGACCCAAATTCTTATTTTCAGCAGTCTGGGTCCGAAACTGCGATTTCTGGCGGGGCTGTCAAAAAATCACAAGTTTCGGGCAGTCCTGGGCCAGAACAGTGATTTTCGTCGACCGGGGGCAGAATCGCCATTTTGGGCTGTCCGACGGACCGGTGAGGATTTCAGGCTGTCCGGGTCCCAAATAGTGATTTTCAGCAGTCCGGGTCCGAAACTACGATATCTGGCGGGGCTATCAAAAAATCACAAGTTTCGGGCAGTCCTGGGCCAGAACAGTGATTTTTGTCGACCGGGGGCAGAATCGCCATTTTGGGCTGTCCGACGGGCCGGTGTGGATTTCAGGGTGTCCGGGACCCAAATTCTTATTTACAGCAGTCTGGGTCCGAAACTGCGATTTCTGGCGGGGCTGTCAAAAAATCACAAGTTTCGGGCAGTCCTGGGCCAGAAGAGTGATTTTCGTCGACCGGGGGCAGAATCGCCATTTTGGGCTGTCCGACGGACCGGTGAGGATTTCAGGCTGTCCGGGTCCCAAATAGTGATTTTCAGCAGTCCGGGTCCGAAACTACGATATCTGGCGGGGCTGTCAAAAAATCACAAGTTTCGGGCAGTCCTGGGCCAGAACAGTGATTTTCGTCGACCGGGGGCAGAATCGCCATTTTGGGCTGTCCGACGGACCGGTGAGGATTTCAGGCTGTCCGGGTCCCAAATAGTGATTTTCAGCAGTCCGGGTCCGAAACTACGATATCTGGCGGGGCTATCAAAAAATCACAAGTTTCGGGCAGTCCTGGGCCAGAACAGTGATTTTTGTCGACCGGGGGCAGAATCGCCATTTTGGGCTGTCCGACGGGCCGGTGTGGATTTCAGGGTGTCCGGGACCCAAATTCTTATTTACAGCAGTCTGGGTCCGAAACTGCGATTTCTGGCGGGGCTGTCAAAAAATCACAAGTTTCGGGCAGTCCTGGGCCAGAACAGTGATTTTCGTCGACCGAGGGCTGAATCGCCATTTTGGGCTGTCCGACGGACCGGTGAGGATTTCAGGCTGTCCGGGTCCCAAATAGTGATTTTCAGCAGTCCGGGTCCGAAACTACGATATCTGGCGGGGCTGTCAAAAAATCACAAGTTTCGGGCAGTCCTGGGCCAGAACAGTGATTTTCGTCGACCGGGGGCAGAATCGCCATTTTGGGCTGTCCGACGGACCGGTGAGGATTTCAGGCTGTCCGGGTCCCAAATAGTGATTTTCAGCAGTCCGGGTCCGAAACTACGATATCTGGCGGGGCTATCAAAAAATCACAAGTTTCGGGCAGTCCTGGGCCAGAACAGTGATTTTTGTCGACCGGGGGCAGAATCGCCATTTTGGGCTGTCCGACGGGCCGGTGTGGATTTCAGGGTGTCCGGGACCCAAATTCTTATTTTCAGCAGTCTGGGTCCGAAACTGCGATTTCCGGCGGGGCTGTCAAAAAATCACAAGTTTCGGGCAGTCCTGGGCCAGAACAGTGATTTTTGTCGACCGGGGGCAGAATCGCCATTTTGGGCTGTCCGACGGGCCGGTGTGGATTTCAGGGTGTCCGGGACCCAAATTCTTATTTTCAGCAGTCTGGGTCCGAAACTGCGATTTCTGGCAGGGCTGCAAAAAAAAAAACGAGTTTCGGGCAGTCCTGGGCCAGAACAGTGATTTTCGTCGACCGCGGGCAGAATCGTCATTTTGGGCTGTCCGACGGGCCGGTGTCGATTTCAGGCTGTCCGGGACCCAAATACTGATTCTCAGCAGTCTGGGTCCGAAATTCAGTTTCTGGCGGGGCTGTAAAAAAAAAACGAGTTTCGGGCAGTCCTGGGCCGGAACAGTGATTTTCGTTGACCGGGGGCAGAATCGCCATTTTGGGCTGTCCGACGGGCCGGTGTGGATTTCAGGCTGTCCGGGTCCCAAATAGTGATTTTCAGCAGTCCGGGTCCGAAACTACGATATCTGGCGGGGCTGTCAAAAAATCACAAGTTTCGGGCAGTCCTGGGCCAGAACAGTGATTTTCGTCGACCGGGGGCAGAATCGCCATTTTGGGCTGTCCGACGGGCCGGTGTGGATTTCAGGCTGTCCGGGTCCCAAATAGTGATTTTCAGCAGTCCGGGTCCGAAACTACGATATCTGGCGGGGCTGTCAAAAAATCACAAGTTTCGGGCAGTCCTGGGCCAGAACAGTGATTTTCGTCGACCGGGGGCAGAATCGCCATTTTGGGCTGTCCGACGGGCCGGTGTGGATTTCAGGCTGTCCGGGTCCCAAATAGTGATTTTCAGCAGTCCGGGTCCGAAACTACGATATCTGGCGGGGCTGTCAAAAAATCACAAGTTTCGGGCAGTCCTGGGCCAGAACAGTGATTTTCGTCGACCGGGGGCAGAATCGCCATTTTGGGCTGTCCGACGGGCCGGTGTGGATTTCAGGCTGTCCGGGTCCCAAATAGTGATTTTCAGCAGTCCGGGTCCGAAACTACGATATCTGGCGGGGCTGTCAAAAAATCACAAGTTTCGGGCAGTCCTGGGCCAGAACAGTGATTTTCATCGACCGGGGGCAGAATCGCCATTTTGGGCTGTCCGACGGACCGGTGAGGATTTCAGGCTGTCCGGGTCCCAAATAGTGATTTTCAGCAGTCCGGGTCTGAAACTACGATATCTGGCGGGGCTATCAAAAAATCACAAGTTTCGGGCAGTCCTGGGCCAGAACAGTGATTTTTGTCGACCGGGGGCAGAATCGCCATTTTGGGCTGTCCGACGGGCCGGTGTGGATTTCAGGGTGTCCGGGACCCAAATTCTTATTTTCAGCAGTCTGGGTCCGAAACTGCGATTTCTGGCGGGGCTGTCAAAAAATCACAAGTTTCGGGCAGTCCTGGGCCAGAACAGTGATTTTCGTCGACCGGGGGCAGAATCGCCATTTTGGGCTGTCCTACGGACCGGTGAGGATTTCAGGCTGTCCGGGTCCCAAATAGTGATTTTCAGCAGTCCGGGTCCGAAACTACGATATCTGGCGGGCCTGTCAAAAAATCACAAGTTTCGGGCAGTCCTGGGCCAGAACAGTGATTTTTGTCGACCGGGGGCAGAATCGCCATTTTGGGCTGTCCGACGGGCCGGTGGGGATTTCAGGGTGTCCGGGACCCAAATTCTTATTTTCAGCAGTCTGGGTCCGAAACTGCGATTTCTGGCGGGGCTGCAAAAAAAAAAAACGAGTTTCGGGCAGTCCTGGGCCAGAACAGTGATTTTCGTCGACCACGGGCAGAATCATCATTTTGGGCTGTCCGACGGGCCGGTGTCGATTTCAGGCTGTCTGGGACCCAAATACTGATTCTCAGCAGTCTGGGTCCGAAATTCGATTTCTGGAGGGGCTGTAAAAAAAAAACAAGTTTCGGGCAGTCCTGGGCCGGAACAGTGATTTTCGTTGACCGGGGGCAGAATCGCCATTTTGGGCTGTCCGACGGGCCGGTGAGGATTTCAGGCTGTCCGGGACCCAAATAGTGATTTTCAGCAGTCTGGGTCCGAAACTGCGATTTCTGGCTGGGCTGTCAAAAATTCACGAGTTTCGGGCAGTCCTGGGCCAGAACAGTGATTTTTGTCGACCGGGGGTAGAATCGCCATTTTGGGCTGTCCGACGGGCCGGTGTGGATTTTAGGGTGTCCGGGACCCAAATACTGATTTTCAGCAGTCTGGGTCCGAAACTGCGATTTCTGGCGGGGCTGCAAAAAAAAAAAACGTGTTTCGGGCAGTCCTGGGCCAGAACAGTGATTTTCGTCGACCGCGGGCAGAATCGTCATTTTGGGCTGTCCGACGGGCCGGTGTCGATTTCAGGATGTCCGGGACCCAAATACTGATTCTCAGCAGTCTGGGTCCGAAATTCGGTTTCTGGCGGGGCTGTAAAAAAAAACGAGTTTCGGGCAGTGCTGGGCCGGAACAGTGATTTTCGTTGACCGGGGGCAGAATCGCCATTTTGGGCTGTCCGACGGGCCGGTGAGGATTTCAGGCTGTCCGGGACCCAAATAGTGATTTTCAGCAGTCTGGGTCCGAAACTGCGATTTCTGGCTGGGCTGTCAAAAATTCACGAGTTTCGGGCAGTCCTGGGCCAGAACAGTGATTTTTGTCGACCGGGGGTAGAATCGCCATTTTGGGCTGTCCGACGGGCCGGTGTGGATTTTAGGGTGTCCGGGACCCAAATACTGATTTTCAGCAGTCTGGGTCCGAAACTGCGATTTCTGGCGGGGCTGCAAAAAAAAAAAACGTGTTTCGGGCAGTCCTGGGCCAGAACAGTGATTTTCGTCGACCGCGGGCAGAATCGTCATTTTGGGCTGTCCGACGGGCCGGTGTCGATTTCAGGATGTCCGGGACCCAAATACTGATTCTCAGCAGTCTGGGTCCGAAATTCGGTTTCTGGCGGGGCTGTAAAAAAAAACGAGTTTCGGGCAGTCCTGGGCCGGAACAGTGATTTTCGTTGACCGGGGGCAGAATCGCCATTTTGGGCTGTCCGACGGGCCGGTGAGGATTTCAGGCTGTCCGGGACCCAAATACTGATTTTCAGCAGTCTCGGTCCGAAACTGCGATTTCTGGCAGGGCTGTCAAAATTTCACGAGTTTCGGGCAGTCCTGGGCCAGAACAGTGATTTTTGTCGACCGGAGGCAGAATCGCCATTTTGGGCTGTCCGACGGGCCGGTGTGGATTTCAGGCTGTCCGGGTCCCAAATAGTGATTTTCAGCAGTCCGGGTCCGAAACTACGATATCTGGCGGGGCTGTCAAAAAATCACAAGTTTCGGGCAGTCCTGGGCCAGAACAGTGATTTTCGTCGACCGGGGGCAGAATCGCCATTTTGGGCTGTCCGACGGACCGGTGAGGATTTCACGCTGTCCGGGTCCCAAATAGTGATTTTCAGCAGTCCGGGTCCGAAACTACGATATCTGGCGGGGCTGTCAAAAATTCACGAGTTTCGGGCAGTCCTGGGCCAGAACAGTGATTTTTGTCGACCGGGGGCAGAATCGCCATTTTGGGCTGTCCGTCGGACCGGTGAGGATTTCATGCTGTCCGGGACCCAAATAGTGATTTTCAGCTGTCTGGGTCCGATACTGCGATTTCTGGCGGGGCTGTCAAAAATTCACGAGTTTCGGGCTGTCCTGGGCCAGAACAGTGATTTTTGTCGACCGGGGGCAGAATCGCCATTTTGGGCTGTCCGACGGGCCGGTGTGGATTTCAGGGTGTCCGGGACCCAAATACTGATTTTCAGCAGTCTGGGTCCGAAACTGCGATTTCTGGCGGGGCTGCAAAAAAAAAAAACGAGTTTCGGGCAGTCCTGGGCCAGAACAGTGATTTTGGTCGACCGCGGGCAGAATCGTCATTTTGGGCTGCCCGACGGGCCGGTGTCGATTTCAGGCTATCCGGGACCCAAATACTGATTCTCAGCAGTCTGGGTCCGAAATTCGGTTTCTGGCGGGGCTGTAAAAAAAAACGAGTTTCGGGCAGTCCTGGGCCGGAACAGTGATTTTCGTTGACCGGGGGCAGAATCGCCATTTTGGGCTGTCCGACGGGCCGGTGAGGATTTCAGGCTGTCCGGGACCCAAATACTGATTTTCAGCAGTCTCGGTCCGAAACTGCGATTTCTGGCAGGGCTGTCAAAATTTCACGAGTTTCGGGCAGTCCTGGGCCAGAACAGTGATTTTTGTCGACCGGAGGCAGAATCGCCATTTTGGGCTGTCCGACGGGCCGGTGTGGATTTCAGGCTGTCCGGGTCCCAAATAGTGATTTTCAGCAGTCCGGGTCCGAAACTACGATATCTGGCGGGGCTGTCAAAAAATCACAAGTTTCGGGCAGTCCTGGGCCAGAACAGTGATTTTCGTCGACCGGGGGCAGAATCGCCATTTTGGGCTGTCCGACGGACCGGTGAGGATTTCACGCTGTCCGGGTCCCAAATAGTGATTTTCAGCAGTCCGGGTCCGAAACTACGGTATCTGGCGGGGCTGTCAAAAATTCACGAGTTTCGGGCAGTCCTGGGCCAGAACAGTGATTTTTGTCGACCGGGGGCAGAATCGCCATTTTGGGCTGTCCGTCGGACCGGTGAGGATTTCATGCTGTCCGGGACCCAAATAGTGATTTTCAGCTGTCTGGGTCCGATACTGCGATTTCTGGCGGGGCTGTCAAAAATTCACGAGTTTCGGGCTGTCCTGGGCCAGAACAGTGATTTTTGTCGACCGGGGGCAGAATCGCCATTTTGGGCTGTCCGACGGGCCGGTGTGGATTTCAGGGTGTCCGGGACCCAAATACTGATTTTCAGCAGTCTGGGTCCGAAACTGCGATTTCTGGCGGGGCTGCAAAAAAAAAAAACGAGTTTCGGGCAGTCCTGGGCCAGAACAGTGATTTTGGTCGACCGCGGGCAGAATCGTCATTTTGGGCTGCCCGACGGGCCGGTGTCGATTTCAGGCTATCCGGGACCCAAATACTAATTCTCAGCAGTCTGGGTCCGAAATTCGGTTTCTGGCGGGGCTGTAAAAAAAAACGAGTTTCGGGCAGTCCTGGGCCGGAACAGTGATTTTCGTTGACCGGGGGCAGAATCGCCATTTTGGGCTGTCCGACGGGCCGGTGAGGATTTCAGGCTGTCCGGGACCCAAATACTGATTTTCAGCAGTCTCGGTCCGAAACTGCGATTTCTGGCAGGGCTGTCAAAATTTCACGAGTTTCGGGCAGTCCTGGGCCAGAACAGTGATTTTTGTCGACCGGAGGCAGAATCGCCATTTTGGGCTGTCCGACGGGCCGGTGTGGATTTCAGGCTGTCCGGGTCCCAAATAGTGATTTTCAGCAGTCCGGGTCCGAAACTACGATATCTGGCGGGGCTGTCAAAAAATCACAAGTTTCGGGCAGTCCTGGGCCAGAACAGTGATTTTCGTCGACCGGGGGCAGAATCGCCATTTTGGGCTGTCCGACGGACCGGTGAGGATTTCACGCTGTCCGGGTCCCAAATAGTGATTTTCAGCAGTCCGGGTCCGAAACTACGGTATCTGGCGGGGCTGTAAAAAATTCACGAGTTTCGGGCAGTCCTGGGCCAGAACAGTGATTTTTGTCGACCGGGGGCAGAATCGCCATTTTGGGCTGTCCGTCGGACCGGTGAGGATTTCATGCTGTCCGGGTCCCAAATAGTGATTTTCAGCTGTCTGGGTCCGATACTGCGATTTCTGGCGGGGCTGTCAAAAATTCACGAGTTTCGGGCAGTCCTGGGCCAGAACAGTGATTTTTGTCGACCGGGGGCAGAATCGCCATTTTGGGCTGTCCGACGGGCCGGTGTGGATTTCAGGGTGTCCGGGACCCAAATACTGATTTTCAGCAGTCTGGGTCCGAAACTGCGATTTCTGGCGGGGCTGCAAAAAAAAAAAACGAGTTTCGGGCAGTCCTGGGCCAGAACAGTGATTTTGGTCGACCGCGGGCAGAATCGTCATTTTGGGCTGCCCGACGGGCCGGTGTCGATTTCAGGCTACCCGGGACCCAAATACTAATTCTCAACAGTCTGGGTCCGAAATTCGATTTCTGGCGGGGCTGTAAAAAAAAAACGAGTTTCGGGCAGTCCTGGGCCGGAACAGTGATTTTCGTTGACTGGGGGCAAAATCGCCATTTTGGGCTGCCCGACGGGCCGGTGAGGATTTCAGGCTGTCCGGGACCCAAATACTGATTTTAAGCAGTCTCGGTCCGAAACTGCGATTTCTGGCAGGGCTGTCAAAAATTCACGAGTTTCGGGCAGTCCTGGGCCAGAACAGTGATTTTTGTCGACCGGAGGCAGAATCGCCATTTTGGGCTGTCCGACGGGCCGGTGTGGATTTCAGGCTGTCCGGGTCCCAAATAGTGATTTTCAGCAGTCCGAGTCCAAAACTACGATATCTGGCGGGGCTGTCAAAAAATCACAAGTTTCGGGCAGTCCTGGGCCAGAACATTGATTTTCGTCGACCGGGGGCAGAATCGCCATTTTTGGCAGTCCGACGGACCGGTGAGGATTTCAGGCTGTCCGGGTCCCAAATAGTGATTTTCAGAAGTCCGGGTCCGAAACTACGATATCTGGCGGGGCTGTCAAAAATTCACGAGTTTCGGGCAGTCCTGGGCCAGAACAGTGATTTTCGTCGACCGGGGGCAGAATCGCCATTTTGGGCAGTCCGACGGACCGGTGAGTATTTCAGGCTGTCCGGGTCCCAACTAGTGATTTTCAGCAGTCCGGGTCCGAAACTACGATATCTGGCGGGGCTGTCAAAAAATCACAAGTTTCGGGCAGTCCTGGGCCGGAACAGCGATTTTCGTCGACCGGGGGCAGAATCGCCATTTTGGGCGGTCCGACGGACCGGTGAGGATTTCAGGCTGTCCGGGTCCCAAATAGTGATTTTCAGCAGTCCGGGTCTGAAACTACGATATCTGGCGGGGCTGTCATAAAATCACAAGTTTCGGGCAGTCCTGGGCCAGAACAGTGATTTTCGTCGACCGGGGGCAGAATCGCCATTTTGGGCTGTCCGACGGACCGGTGAGGATTTCAGGCTGTCCGGGTCCCAAATAGTGATTTTCAGCAGTCCGGGTCCGAAACTACGATATCTGGCGGGGCTGTCAAAAAATCACAAGTTTCGGGCAGTCTTGGGCCAGAACAGTGATTTTTGTCGACCGGGGGCAGAATCGCCATTTTGGGCTGTCCGACGGGCCGGTGTGGATTTCAGGGTGTCCAGGACCCAAATACTGATTTTCAGCAGTCTGGGTCCGAAACTGCGATTTCTGGCGGGGCTGCAAAAAAAAAAACGAGTTTCGGGCAGTCCTGGGCCAGAACAGTGATTTTTGTCGACCGGGGGCAGAATCGCCATTTTGGGCTGTCCGACGGGCCGGTGGGGATTTCAGGGTGTCCGGGACCCAAATTCTTATTTTCAGCAGTCTGGGTCCGAAACTGCGATTTCTGGCGGGGCTGCAAAAAAAAAAAACGAGTTTCGGGCAGTCCTGGGCCAGAACAGTGATTTTCGTCGACCGCGGGCAGAATCGTCATTTTGGGCTGTCCGACGGGCCGGTGTCGATTTCAGGCTGTCCGGGACCCAAATACTGATTCTCAGCAGTCTGGGTCCGAAATTCGATTTCTGGAGGGGCTGTAAAAAAAAAACAAGTTTCGGGCAGTCCTGGGCCGGAACAGTGATTTTCGTTGACCGGGGGCAGAATCGCCATTTTGGGCTGTCCGACGGGCCGGTGTGGATTTCAGGCTGTCCGGGACCCAAATAGTGATTTTCAGCAGTCTGGGTCCGAAACTGCGATTTCTGGCGGGGCTGCAAAAAAAAAAACGAGTTTCGGGCAGTCCTGGGCCAGAACAGTGATTTTTGTCGACCGGGGGCAGAATCGCCATTTTGGGCTGTCCGACGGGCCGGTGGGGATTTCAGGGTGTCCGGGACCCAAATTCTTATTTTCAGCAGTCTGGGTCCGAAACTGCGATTTCTGGCGGGGCTGCAAAAAAAAAAAACGAGTTTCGGGCAGTCCTGGGCCAGAACAGTGATTTTCGTCGACCGCGGGCAGAATCGTCATTTTGGGCTGTCCGACGGGCCGGTGTCGATTTCAGGCTGTCCGGGACCCAAATACTGATTTTCAGCAGTCTGGGTCCGAAACTGCGATTTCTGGCTGGGCTGTCAAAAATTCACGAGTTTCGGGCAGTCCTGGGCCAGAACAGTGATTTTTGTCGACCGGGGGCAGAATCGCCATTTTGGGCTGTCCGACGGGCCGGTGTGGATTTTAGGGTGTCCGGGACCCAAATACTGATTTTCAGCAGTCTGGGTCCGAAACTGCGATTTCTGGCGGGGCTGCAAAAAAAAAAACGTGTTTCGGGCAGTCCTGGGCCAGAACAGTGATTTTCGTCGACCGCGGGCAGAATCGTCATTTTGGGCTGTCCGACGGGCCGGTGTCGATTTCAGGATGTCCGGGACCCAAATACTGATTCTCAGCAGTCTGGGTCCGAAATTCGGTTTCTGGCGGGGCTGTAAAAAAAAACGAGTTTCGGGCAGTGCTGGGCCGGAACAGTGATTTTCGTTGACCGGGGGCAGAATCGCCATTTTGGGCTGTCCGACGGGCCGGTGAGGATTTCAGGCTGTCCGGGACCCAAATACTGATTTTCAGCAGTCTCGGTCTGAAACTGCGATTTCTGGCAGGGCTGTCAAAAATTCACGAGTTTCGGGCAGTCCTGGGCCAGAACAGTGATTTTTGTCGACCGGAGGCAGAATCGCCATTTTGGGCTGTCCGACGGGCCGGTGAGGATTTCACGCTGTCCGGGTCCCAAATAGTGATTTTCAGCAGTCCGGGTCCGAAACTACGGTATCTGGCGGGGCTGTAAAAAATTCACGAGTTTCGGGCAGTCCTGGGCCAGAACAGTGATTTTTGTCGACCGGGGGCAGAATCGCCATTTTGGGCTGTCCGTCGGACCGGTGAGGATTTCATGCTGTCCGGGTCCCAAATAGTGATTTTCAGCTGTCTGGGTCCGATACTGCGATTTCTGGCGGGGCTGTCAAAAATTCACGAGTTTCGGGCAGTCCTGGGCCAGAACAGTGATTTTTGTCGACCGGGGGCAGAATCGCCATTTTGGGCTGTCCGACGGGCCGGTGTGGATTTCAGGGTGTCCGGGACCCAAATACTGATTTTCAGCAGTCTGGGTCCGAAACTGCGATTTCTGGCGGGGCTGCAAAAAAAAAAAACGAGTTTCGGGCAGTCCTGGGCCAGAACAGTGATTTTGGTCGACCGCGGGCAGAATCGTCATTTTGGGCTGCCCGACGGGCCGGTGTCGATTTCAGGCTACCCGGGACCCAAATACTGATTCTCAACAGTCTGGGTCCGAAATTCGATTTCTGGCGGGGCTGTAAAAAAAAAACGAGTTTCGGGCAGTCCTGGGCCGGAACAGTGATTTTCGTTGACTGGGGGCAAAATCGCCATTTTGGGCTGCCCGACGGGCCGGTGAGGATTTCAGGCTGTCCGGGACCCAAATACTGATTTTAAGCAGTCTCGGTCCGAAACTGCGATTTCTGGCAGGGCTGTCAAAAATTCACGAGTTTCGGGCAGTCCTGGGCCAGAACAGTGATTTTTGTCGACCGGAGGCAGAATCGCCATTTTGGGCTGTCCGACGGGCCGGTGTGGATTTCAGGCTGTCCGGGTCCCAAATAGTGATTTTCAGCAGTCCGAGTCCAAAACTACGATATCTGGCGGGGCTGTCAAAAAATACAAGTTTCGGGCAGTCCTGGGCCAGAACATTGATTTTCGTCGACCGGGGGCAGAATCGCCATTTTTGGCAGTCCGACGGACCGGTGAGGATTTCAGGCTGTCCGGGTCCCAAATAGTGATTTTCAGAAGTCCGGGTCCGAAACTACGATATCTGGCGGGGCTGTCAAAAATTCACGAGTTTCGGGCAGTCCTGGGCCAGAACAGTGATTTTCGTCGACCGGGGGCAGAATCGCCATTTTGGGCAGTCCGACGGACCGGTGAGTATTTCAGGCTGTCCGGGTCCCAACTAGTGATTTTCAGCAGTCCGGGTCCGAAACTACGATATCTGGCGGGGCTGTCAAAAAATCACAAGTTTCGGGCAGTCCTGGGCCGGAACAGCGATTTTCGTCGACCGGGGGCAGAATCGCCATTTTGGGCGGTCCGACGGACCGGTGAGGATTTCAGGCTGTCCGGGTCCCAAATAGTGATTTTCAGCAGTCCGGGTCTGAAACTACGATATCTGGCGGGGCTGTCATAAAATCACAAGTTTCGGGCAGTCCTGGGCCAGAACAGTGATTTTCGTCGACCGGGGGCAGAATCGCCATTTTGGGCTGTCCGACGGACCGGTGAGGATTTCAGGCTGTCCGGGTCCCAAATAGTGATTTTCAGCAGTCCGGGTCCGAAACTACGATATCTGGCGGGGCTGTCAAAAAATCACAAGTTTCGGGCAGTCTTGGGCCAGAACAGTGATTTTTGTCGACCGGGGGCAGAATCGCCATTTTGGGCTGTCCGACGGGCCGGTGTGGATTTCAGGGTGTCCAGGACCCAAATACTGATTTTCAGCAGTCTGGGTCCGAAACTGCGATTTCTGGCGGGGCTGCAAAAAAAAAAACGAGTTTCGGGCAGTCCTGGGCCAGAACAGTGATTTTTGTCGACCGGGGGCAGAATCGCCATTTTGGGCTGTCCGACGGGCCGGTGGGGATTTCAGGGTGTCCGGGACCCAAATTCTTATTTTCAGCAGTCTGGGTCCGAAACTGCGATTTCTGGCGGGGCTGCAAAAAAAAAAAACGAGTTTCGGGCAGTCCTGGGCCAGAACAGTGATTTTCGTCGACCGCGGGCAGAATCGTCATTTTGGGCTGTCCGACGGGCCGGTGTCGATTTCAGGCTGTCCGGGACCCAAATACTGATTCTCAGCAGTCTGGGTCCGAAATTCGATTTCTGGAGGGGCTGTAAAAAAAAAACAAGTTTCGGGCAGTCCTGGGCCGGAACAGTGATTTTCGTTGACCGGGGGCAGAATCGCCATTTTGGGCTGTCCGACGGGCCGGTGTGGATTTCAGGCTGTCCGGGACCCAAATAGTGATTTTCAGCAGTCTGGGTCCGAAACTGCGATTTCTGGCGGGGCTGCAAAAAAAAAAACGAGTTTCGGGCAGTCCTGGGCCAGAACAGTGATTTTTGTCGACCGGGGGCAGAATCGCCATTTTGGGCTGTCCGACGGGCCGTGGGGATTTCAGGGTGTCCGGGACCCAAATTCTTATTTTCAGCAGTCTGGGTCCGAAACTGCGATTTCTGGCGGGGCTGCAAAAAAAAAAAACGAGTTTCGGGCAGTCCTGGGCCAGAACAGTGATTTTCGTCGACCGCGGGCAGAATCGTCATTTTGGGCTGTCCGACGGGCCGGTGTCGATTTCAGGCTGTCCGGGACCCAAATACTGATTTTCAGCAGTCTGGGTCCGAAACTGCGATTTCTGGCTGGGCTGTCAAAAATTCACGAGTTTCGGGCAGTCCTGGGCCAGAACAGTGATTTTTGTCGACCGGGGGCAGAATCGCCATTTTGGGCTGTCCGACGGGCCGGTGTGGATTTTAGGGTGTCCGGGACCCAAATACTGATTTTCAGCAGTCTGGGTCCGAAACTGCGATTTCTGGCGGGGCTGCAAAAAAAAAAACGTGTTTCGGGCAGTCCTGGGCCAGAACAGTGATTTTCGTCGACCGCGGGCAGAATCGTCATTTTGGGCTGTCCGACGGGCCGGTGTCGATTTCAGGATGTCCGGGACCCAAATACTGATTCTCAGCAGTCTGGGTCCGAAATTCGGTTTCTGGCGGGGCTGTAAAAAAAAACGAGTTTCGGGCAGTGCTGGGCCGGAACAGTGATTTTCGTTGACCGGGGGCAGAATCGCCATTTTGGGCTGTCCGACGGGCCGGTGAGGATTTCAGGCTGTCCGGGACCCAAATACTGATTTTCAGCAGTCTCGGTCTGAAACTGCGATTTCTGGCAGGGCTGTCAAAAATTCACGAGTTTCGGGCAGTCCTGGGCCAGAACAGTGATTTTTGTCGACCGGAGGCAGAATCGCCATTTTGGGCTGTCCGACGGGCCGGTGTGGATTTCAGGCTGTCCGGGTCCCAAATAGTGATTTTCAGCAGTCCGGGTCCGAAACTACGATATATGGCGGGGCTGTCAAAAAATCACAAGTTTCGGGCAGTCCTGGGCCAGAACAGTGATTTTCGTCGACCGGGGGCAGAATCGCCATTTTGGGCTGTCCGACGGACCGGTGAGGATTTCACGCTGTCCGGGTCCCAAATAGTGATTTTCAGCAGTCCGGGTCCGAAACTACGATATCTGGCGGGGCTGTCAAAAATTCACGAGTTTCGGGCAGTCCTGGGCCAGAACAGTGATTTTTGTTGACCGGGGGCAGAATCGCCATTTTGGGCTGTCCGTCGGACCGGTGAGGATTTCATGCTGTCCGGGACCCAAATAGTGATTTTCAGCTGTCTGGGTCCGATACTGCGATTTCTGGCGGGGCTGTCAAAAATTCACGAGTTTCGGGCAGTCCTGGGCCAGAACAGTGATTTTTGTCGACCGGGGGCAGAATCGCCATTTTGGGCTGTCCGGCGGGCCGGTGTGGATTTCAGGGTGTCCGGGACCCAAATACAGATTTTCAGCAGTCTGGGTCTGAAACTGCGATTTCTGGCGGGGCTGCAAAAAAAAAAAAACGAGTTTCGGGCAGTCCTGGGCCAGAACAGTGATTTTGGTCGACCGCGGGCAGAATCGTCATTTTGGGCTGCCCGACGGGCCGGTGTCGATTTCAGGCTAACCGGGACCCAAATACTGATTCTCAACAGTCTGGGTCCGAAATTCGATTTCTGGCGGGGCTGTAAAAAAAAAACGAGTTTCGGGCAGTCCTGGGCCGGAACAGTGATTTTCGTTGACTGGGGGCAAAATCGCCATTTTGGGCTGCCCGACGGGCCGGTGAGGATTTCAGGCTGTCCGGGACCCAAATACTGATTTTAAGCAGTCTCGGTCCGAAACTGCGATTTCTGGCAGGGCTGTCAAAAATTCACGAGTTTCGGGCAGTCCTGGGCCAGAACAGTGATTTTTGTCGACCGGAGGCAGAATCGCCATTTTGGGCTGTCCGACGGGCCGGTGTGGATTTCAGGCTGTCCGGGTCCCAAATAGTGATTTTCAGCAGTCCGAGTCCAAAACTACGATATCTGGCGGGGCTGTCAAAAAATCACAAGTTTCGGGCAGTCCTGGGCCAGAACATTGATTTTCGTCGACCGGGGGCAGAATCGCCATTTTTGGCTGTCCGACGGACCGGTGAGGATTTCAGGCTGTCCGGGTCCCAAATAGTGATTTTCAGAAGTCCGGGTCCGAAACTACGATATCTGGCGGGGCTGTCAAAAATTCACGAGTTTCGGGCAGTCCTGGGCCAGAACAGTGATTTTCGTCGACCGGGGGCAGAATCGCCATTTTGGGCAGTCCGACGGACCGGTGAGTATTTCAGGCTGTCCGGGTCCCAAATAGTGATTTTCAGCAGTCCGGGTCCGAAACTACGATATCTGGCGGGGCTGTCATAAAATCACAAGTTTCGGGCAGTCCTGGGCCAGAACAGTGATTTTCGTCGACCGGGGGCAGAATCGCCATTTTGGGCTGTCCGACGGACCGGTGAGGATTTCAGGCTGTCCGGGTCCCAAATAGTGATTTTCAGCAGTCCGGGTCCGAAACTACGATATCTGGCGGGGCTGTCAAAAAATCACAAGTTTCGGGCAGTCCTGGGCCAGAACAGTGATTTTTGTCGACCGGGGGCAGAATCGCCATTTTGGGCTGTCCGACGGGCCGGTGTGGATTTCAGGGTGTCCAGGACCCAAATACTGATTTTCAGCAGTCTGGGTCCGAAACTGCGATTTCTGGCGGGGCTGCAAAAAAAAAAACGAGTTTCGGGCAGTCCTGGGCCAGAACAGTGATTTTCGTCGACCGCGGGCAGAATCGTCATTTTGGGCTGTCCGACGGGCCGGTGTCGATTTCAGGATGTCCGGGACCCAAATACTGATTCTCAGCAGTCTGGGTCCGAAATTCGGTTTCTGGCGGGGCTGTAAAAAAAAAACGAGTTTCGGGCAGTCCTGGGCCGGAACAGTGATTTTCGTTGACCGGGGGCAGAATCGCCATTTTGGGCTGTCCGACGGGCCGGTGAGGATTTCAGGCTGTCCGGGACCCAAATACTGATTTTCAGCAGTCTCGGTCCTAAACTGCGATTTCTGGCAGGGCTGTCAAAAATTCACGAGTTTCGGGCAGTCCTGGGCCAGAACAGTGATTTTTGTCGACCGGAGGCAGAATCGCCATTTTGGGCTGTCCGACGGGCCGGTGTGGATTTTAGGCTGTCCAGGTCCCAAATAGTGATTTTCAGCAGTCCGGGTCCGAAACTACGATATCTGGCGGGGCTGTCAAAAAATCCCAAGTTTTGGGCAGTCCTGGGCCAGAACAGTGATTTTCGTCGACCGGGGGCAGAATCGCCATTTTGGGCTGTCCGACGGACCGGTGAGGATTTCACGCTGTCCGGGTCCCAAATAGTGATTTTCAGCAGTCCGGGTCCGAAACTACGATATCTGGCGGGGCTGTCAAAAATTCACGGGTTTCGGGCAGTCCTGGGCCAGAACAGTGATTTTCGTCGACCGGGGGCAGAATCGCCATTTTGGGCAGTCCGACGGACCGGTGAGGATTTCAGGCTATCCGGGTCCCAAATAGTGATTTTCAGCAGTCCGGGTCCGAAACTACGATATCTGGCGGGGCTGTCAAAAAATCACAAGTTTCGGGCAGTCCTGGGCCGGAACAGTGATTTTCGTCGACCGGGGGCAGAATCGCCATTTTGGGCAGTCCGACGGACCGGTGAGGATTTCAGGCTATCCGGGTCCCAAATAGTGATTTTCAGCAGTCCGGGTCCGAAACTACGATATCTGGCGGGGCTGTCAAAAAATCACAAGTTTCGGGCAGTCCTGGGCCGGAACAGTGATTTTCGTCGACCGGGGGCAGAATCGCCATTTTGGGCTGTCCGACGGACCGGTGAGGATTTCAGGCTGTCCGGGTCCCAAATAGTGATTTTCAGCAGTCCGGGTCCGAAACTACGATATCTGGCGGGGCTGTCAAAAATTCACGGGTTTCGGGCAGTCCTGGGCCAGAACAGTGATTTTCGTCGACCGGGGGCAGAATCGCCATTTTGGGCAGTCCGACGGACCGGTGAGGATTTCAGGCTATCCGGGTCCCAAATAGTGATTTTCAGCAGTCCGGGTCCGAAACTACGATATCTGGCGGGGCTGTCAAAAAATCACAAGTTTCGGGCAGTCCTGGGCCGGAACAGTGATTTTCGTCGACCGGGGGCAGAATCGCCATTTTGGGCTGTCCGACGGGCCGGTGTGGATTTTAGGCTGTCCAGGTCCCAAATAGTGATTTTCAGCAGTCCGGGTCCGAAACTACGATATCTGGCGGGGCTGTCAAAAAATCCCAAGTTTTGGGCAGTCCTGGGCCAGAACAGTGATTTTCGTCGACCGGGGGCAGAATCGCCATTTTGGGCTGTCCGACGGACCGGTGAGGATTTCACGCTGTCCGGGTCCCAAATAGTGATTTTCAGCAGTCCGGGTCCGAAACTACGATATCTGGCGGGGCTGTCAAAAATTCACGGGTTTCGGGCAGTCCTGGGCCAGAACAGTGATTTTCGTCGACCGGGGGCAGAATCGCCATTTTGGGCAGTCCGACGGACCGGTGAGGATTTCAGGCTATCCGGGTCCCAAATAGTGATTTTCAGCAGTCCGGGTCCGAAACTACGATATCTGGCGGGGCTGTCAAAAAATCACAAGTTTCGGGCAGTCCTGGGCCGGAACAGTGATTTTCGTCGACCGGGGGCAGAATCGCCATTTTGGGCAGTCCGACGGACCGGTGAGGATTTCAGGCTATCCGGGTCCCAAATAGTGATTTTCAGCAGTCCGGGTCCGAAACTACGATATCTGGCGGGGCTGTCAAAAAATCACAAGTTTCGGGCAGTCCTGGGCCGGAACAGTGATTTTCGTCGACCGGGGGCAGAATCGCCATTTTGGGCTGTCCGACGGACCGGTGAGGATTTCAGGCTGTCCGGGTCCCAAATAGTGATTTTCAGCAGTCCGGGTCCGAAACTACGATATCTGGCGGGGCTGTCAAAAATTCACGGGTTTCGGGCAGTCCTGGGCCAGAACAGTGATTTTCGTCGACCGGGGGCAGAATCGCCATTTTGGGCAGTCCGACGGACCGGTGAGGATTTCAGGCTATCCGGGTCCCAAATAGTGATTTTCAGCAGTCCGGGTCCGAAACTACGATATCTGGCGGGGCTGTCAAAAAATCACAAGTTTCGGGCAGTCCTGGGCCGGAACAGTGATTTTCGTCGACCGGGGGCAGAATCGCCATTTTGGGCTGTCCGACGGACCGGTCAGGATTTCAGGCTGTCCGGGACCCAAATAGTGATTTTCAGCAGTCCGAGTCCGAAACTACGATATCTGGCGGGGCTGTCAAAAAATCACAAGTTTCGGGCAGTCCTGGGCCAGAACAGTGATTTTCGTCGACCGGGGGCAGAATCGCCATTTTTGGCTGTCCGACGGACCGGTGAGGATTTCAGGCTGTCCGGGTCCCAAATAGTGATTTTCAGCAGTCCGGGTCCGAAACTACGATATCTGGCGGGGCTGTCAAAAATTCACGGGTTTCGGGCAGTCCTGGGCCAGAACAGTGATTTTCGTCGACCGGGGGCAGAATCGCCATTTTGGGCAGTCCGACGGACCGGTGAGGATTTCAGGCTATCCGGGTCCCAAATAGTGATTTTCAGCAGTCCGGGTCCGAAACTACGATATCTGGCGGGGCTGTCAAAAAATCACAAGTTTCGGGCAGTCCTGGGCCGGAACAGTGATTTTCGTCGACCGGGGGCAGAATCGCCATTTTGGGCAGTCCGACGGACCGGTCAGGATTTCAGGCTGTCCGGGTCCCAAATAGTGATTTTCAGCAGTCCGGGTCCGAAACTACGATATCTGGCGGGGCTGTCAAAAATTCACGGGTTTCGGGCAGTCCTGGGCCAGAACAGTGATTTTCGTCGACCGGGGGCAGAATCGCCATTTTGGGCAGTCCGACGGACCGGTGAGGATTTCAGGCTATCCGGGTCCCAAATAGTGATTTTCAGCAGTCCGGGTCCGAAACTACGATATCTGGCGGGGCTGTCAAAAAATCACAAGTTTCGGGCAGTCCTGGGCCGGAACAGTGATTTTCGTCGACCGGGGGCAGAATCGCCATTTTGGGCAGTCCGACGGACCGGTCAGGATTTCAGGCTGTCCGGGTCCCAAATAGTGATTTTCAGCAGTCCGGGTCCGAAACTACGATATCTGGCGGGGCTGTCATAAAATCACAAGTTTCGGGCAGTCCTGGGCCAGAACAGTGGTTTTCGTCGACCAGGGGCAGAATCGCCATTTTGGGCTGTCCGACGGACCGGTGAGGATTTCAGGCTGTCCGGGTCCCAAATAGTGATTTTCAGCAGTCCGGGTCCGAAACTACGATATCTGGCGGGGCTGTCAAAAATTCACGGGTTTCGGGCAGTCCTGGGCCAGAACAGTGATTTTCGTCGACCGGGGGCAGAATCGCCATTTTGGGCAGTCCGACGGACCGGTGAGGATTTCAGGCTATCCGGGTCCCAAATAGTGATTTTCAGCAGTCCGGGTCCGAAACTACGATATCTGGCGGGGCTGTCAAAAAATCACAAGTTTCGGGCAGTCCTGGGCCGGAACAGTGATTTTCGTCGACCGGGGGCAGAATCGCCATTTTGGGCTGTCCGACGGACCGGTCAGGATTTCAGGCTGTCCGGGACCCAAATAGTGATTTTCAGCAGTCCGAGTCCGAAACTACGATATCTGGCGGGGCTGTCAAAAAATCACAAGTTTCGGGCAGTCCTGGGCCAGAACAGTGATTTTCGTCGACCGGGGGCAGAATCGCCATTTTTGGCTGTCCGACGGACCGGTGAGGATTTCAGGCTGTCCGGGTCCCAAATAGTGATTTTCAGCAGTCCGGGTCCGAAACTACGATATCTGGCGGGGCTGTCAAAAATTCACGGGTTTCGGGCAGTCCTGGGCCAGAACAGTGATTTTCGTCGACCGGGGGCAGAATCGCCATTTTGGGCAGTCCGACGGACCGGTGAGGATTTCAGGCTATCCGGGTCCCAAATAGTGATTTTCAGCAGTCCGGGTCCGAAACTACGATATCTGGCGGGGCTGTCAAAAAATCACAAGTTTCGGGCAGTCCTGGGCCGGAACAGTGATTTTCGTCGACCGGGGGCAGAATCGCCATTTTGGGCAGTCCGACGGACCGGTCAGGATTTCAGGCTGTCCGGGTCCCAAATAGTGATTTTCAGCAGTCCGGGTCCGAAACTACGATATCTGGCGGGGCTGTCAAAAATTCACGGGTTTCGGGCAGTCCTGGGCCAGAACAGTGATTTTCGTCGACCGGGGGCAGAATCGCCATTTTGGGCAGTCCGACGGACCGGTGAGGATTTCAGGCTATCCGGGTCCCAAATAGTGATTTTCAGCAGTCCGGGTCCGAAACTACGATATCTGGCGGGGCTGTCAAAAAATCACAAGTTTCGGGCAGTCCTGGGCCGGAACAGTGATTTTCGTCGACCGGGGGCAGAATCGCCATTTTGGGCAGTCCGACGGACCGGTCAGGATTTCAGGCTGTCCGGGTCCCAAATAGTGATTTTCAGCAGTCCGGGTCCGAAACTACGATATCTGGCGGGGCTGTCATAAAATCACAAGTTTCGGGCAGTCCTGGGCCAGAACAGTGGTTTTCGTCGACCAGGGGCAGAATCGCCATTTTGGGCTGTCCGACGGACCGGTGAGGATTTCAGGCTGTCCGGGTCCCAAATAGTGATTTTCAGCAGTCCGGGTCCGAAACTACGATATCTGGCGGGGCTGTCAAAAATTCACGAGTTTCGGGCAGTCCTGGGCCAGAACAGTGATTTTTGTCGACCGGGGGCAGAATCGCCATTTTGGGCTGTCCGACGGGCCGGAGTGGATTTCAGGCTGTCCGGGACCCAAATACTGATTTTCAGCTGTCTGGGTCCGATACTGCGATTTCTGGCGGGGCTGTCAGAAATTCACGAGTTTCGGGCAGTCCTGGGCCAGAACAGTGATTTTTGTCGACCGGGGGCAGAATCGCCATTTTGGGCTGTCCGACGGGCCGGTGTGGATTTCAGGGTGTCCGGGACCCAAATACTGATTTTCAGCAGTCTGGGTCCGAAACTGCGATTTCTGGCGGGGCTGCAAAAAAAAAAAACGAGTTTCGGGCAGTCCTGGGCCAGAACAGTGATTTTCGTCGACGGCGGGTAGAATCGTCATTTTGGGCTGTCCGACTGGCCGGAGTCGATTTCAGGCTATCCGGGACCCAAATACTGATTCTCAACAGTCTGGGTCCGAAATTCGGTTTCTGGCGGGGCTGTAAAAAAAAAACGAGTTTCGGGCAGTCCTGGGCCGGAACAGTGATTTTCGTTGACCGGGGGCAGAATCGCCATTTTGGGCTGTCCGACGGGCCGGTGAGGATTTCAGGCTGTCCGGGACCCAAATACTGATTTTCAGCAGTCTCGGTCCGAAACTGCGATTTCTGGCAGGGCTGTCAAAAATTCACGAGTTTCGGGCAGTCCTGGGCCAGAACAGTGATTTTTGTCGATCGGAGGCAGAATCGCCATTTTGGGCTGTCCGACGGGCCGGTGTGGATTTCAGGCTGTCCGGGTCCCAAATAGTGATTTTCAGCAGTCCGGGTCCGAAACTACGATATCTGGCGGGGCTGTCAAAAAATCACAAGTTTCGGGCAGTCCTGGGCCAGAACAATGATTTTTGTCGACCGGGGGCAGAATCGCCATTTTGGGCTGTCCGACGGGCCGGTGTGGATTTCAGGCTGTCCGGGTCCCAAATAGTGATTTTCAGCAGTCCGGGTCCGAAACTACGACATCTGGCGGGGCTGTCAAAAATTCACGAGTTTCGGGCAGTCCTGGGCCAGAACAGTGATTTTCGTCGACCGGGGGCAGAATCGCCATTTTGGGCTGTCCGTCGGACCGGTGAGGATTTCATGCTGTCCGGGACCCAAATAGTGATTTTCAGCTGTCTGGGTCCGATACTGCGATTTCTGGCGGGGCTGTCAAAAATTCACGAGTTTCGGGCAGTCCTGGGCCAGAACAGTGATTTTTGCGGACCGGGGGCAGAATCGCCATTTTGGGCTGTCCGACGGGCCGGTGTGGATTTCAGGGTGTCCGGGACCCAAATACTGATTTTCAGCAGTCTCGGTCCGAAACTGCGATTTCTGGCAGGGCTGTCAAAAATTCACGAGTTTCGGGCAGTCCTGGGCCAGAACAGTGATTTTTGCGGACCGGGGGCAGAATCGCCATTTTGGGCTGTCCGACGGGCCGGTGAGGATTTCAGGCTGTCCGGGACCCAAATACTGATTTTCAGCAGTCTCGGTCCGAAACTGCGATTTCTGGCAGGGCTGTCAAAAATTCACGAGTTTCGGGCAGTCCTGGGCCAGAACAGTGATTTTTGTCGACCGGAGGCAGAATCGCCATTTTGGGCTGTCCGACGGGCCGGTGAGGATTTCAGGCTGTCCGGGACCCAAATACTGATTTTCAGCAGTCTCGGTCCGAAACTGCGATTTCTGGCAGGGCTGTCAAAAATTCACGAGTTTCGGGCAGTCCTGGGCCAGAACAGTGATTTTTGTCGATCGGAGGCAGAATCGCCATTTTGGGCTGTCCGACGGGCCGGTGTGGATTTCAGGCTGTCCGGGTCCCAAATAGTGATTTTCAGCAGTCCGGGTCCGAAACTACGACATCTGGCGGGGCTGTCAAAAATTCACGAGTTTCGGGCAGTCCTGGGCCAGAACAGTGATTTTCGTCGACCGGGGGCAGAATCGCCATTTTGGGCTGTCCAACGGACCGGTGAGGATTTCAGGCTGTCCGGGTCCCAAATAGTGATTTTCAGCAGTCCGGGTCCGAAACTACGATATCTGGCGGGGCTGTCAAAAAATCACAAGTTTCGGGCAGTCCTGGGCCAGAACAATGATTTTTGTCGACCGGGGGCAGAATCGCCATTTTGGGCTGTCCGACGGGCCGATGTGGATTTCAGGGTGCCCGGGACCCAAATACTGATTTTCAGCAGTCTGGGTCCGAAACTGCGATTTTTGGCGGGGCTGCAAAAAAAAAAACGAGTTTCGGGCAGTCCTGGGCCAGAACAGTGATTTTCGTCGACCGCGGGCAGAATCGTCATTTTGGGCTGTCCGACGGGCCGGTGTCGATTTCAGGATGTCCGGGACCCAAATACTGATTCTCAGCAGTCTGGGTCCGAAATTCGGTTTCTGGCGGGGCTGTAAAAAAAAACGAGTTTCGGGCAGTCCTGGGCGGGGACAGTGATTTTCGTTGACCGGGGGCAGAATCGCCATTTTGGGCTGTCTGACGGGCCGGTGAGGATTTCAGGCTGTCCGGGACCCAAATACTGATTTTCAGCAGTCTCGGTCCGAAACTGCGATTTCTGGCAGGGCTGTCAAAAATTCACGAGTTTCGGGCAGTCCTGGGCCAGAACAGTGATTTTTGTCGACCGGAGGCAGAATCGCCATTTTGGGCTGTCCGACGGGCCGGTGTGGGTTTCAGGCTGTCCGGGTCCCAAATAGTGATTTTCAGCAGTCCGGGTCCGAAACTACGATATCTGGCGGGGCTGTCAAAAAATCACAAGTTTCGGGCAGTCCTGGGCCAGAACAGTGATTTTTGTCGATCGGAGGCAGAATCGCCATTTTGGGCTGTCCGACGGGCCGGTGTGGATTTCAGGCTGTCCGGGTCCCAAATAGTGATTTTCAGCAGTCCGGGTCCGAAACTACGATATCTGGCGGGGCTGTCAAAAAATCACAAGTTTCGGGCAGTCCTGGGCCAGAACAATGATTTTTGTCGACCGGGGGCAGAATCGCCATTTTGGGCTGTCCGACGGACCGGTGAGGATTTCACGCTGTCCGGGTCCCAAATAGTGATTTTCAGCAGTCCGGGTCCGAAACTGCGATTTCTGGCTGGGATGCAAAAAAAAAAACGAGTTTCGGGCAGTCCTGGGCCAGAACAGTGATTTTTGTCGACCGGGGGCAGAATCGCCATTTTGGGCTGTCCGTCGGACCGGTGAGGATTTCATGCTGTCCGGGACCCAAATAGTGATTTTCAGCTGTCTGGGTCCGATACTGCGATTTCTGGCGGGGCTGTCAAAAAATCACGAGTTTCGGGCAGTCTTGGGCCAGAACAGTGATTTTTGTCGACCGGGGGCAGAATCGTCATTTTGGGCTGTCCGACGGGCCGGTGTGGATTTCAGGATGTCCGGGACCCAAATACTGATTCTCAGCAGTCTGGGTCCGAAATTCGGTTTCTGGCGGGGCTGTAAAAAAAAAACGAGTTTCAGGCAGTCCTGGGCCGGAACAGTGATTTTCGTTGACCGGGGGCAGAATCGCCATTTTGGGCTGTCTGACGGGCCGGTGAGGATTTCAGGCTGTCCGGGACCCAAATACTGATTTTCAGCAGTCTCGGTCCGAAACTGCGATTTCTGGCAGGGCTGTCAAAAATTCACGAGTTTCGGGCAGTCCTGGGCCAGAACAGTGATTTTCGTCGACCGGGGGCAGAATCGCCATTTTGGGCTGTCCGACGGACCGGTGAGGATTTCAGGCTGTCCGGGTCCCAAATAGTGATTTTCAGCAGTCCGGGTCCGAAACTACGATATCTGGCGGGGCTGTCAAAAATTCACAAGTTTCGGGCAGTCCTGGGCCAGAACAGTGATTTTCGTCGACCGGGGGCAGAATCGCCATTTTGGGCTGTCCGACGGACCGGTGAGGATTTCAGGCTGTCCGGGTCCCAAATAGTGATTTTCAGCAGTCCGGGTCCGAAACTACGATATCTGGCGGGGCTGTCAAAAATTCACGAGTTTCGGGCAGTCCTGGGCCAGAACAGTGATTTTCGTCGACCGGGGGCAGAATCGCCATTTTGGGCTGTCCGACGGACCGGTGAGGATTTCAGGCTGTCCGGGTCCCAAATAGTGATTTTCAGCAGTCCGGGTCCGAAACTACGATATCTGGCGGGGCTGTCAAAAATTCACGAGTTTCGGGCAGTCCTGGGCCAGAACAGTGATTTTAGTGGACCGGGGGCAGAATCGCCATTTTGGGCTGTCCGACGGGCCGGTGAGGATTTCAGGCTGTCCGGGACCCAAATACTGATTTTCAGCAGTCTCGGTCCGAAACTTCGATTTCTGGCAGGGCTGTCAAAAATTCACGAGTTTCGGGCAGTCCTGGGCCAGAACAGTGATTTTCGTCGACCGGGGGCAGAATCGCCATTTTGGGCTGTCCGACGGACCGGTGAGGATTTCAGGCTGTCCGGGTCCCAAATAGTGATTTTCAGCAGTCCGGGTCCGAAACTACGATATCTGGCGGGGCTGTCAAAAAATCACAAGTTTCGGGCAGTCCTGGGCCAGAACAGTGATTTTTGTCGACCGGGGGCAGAATCGCCATTTTGGGCTGTCCGACGGGCCGGTGTGGATTTCAGGGTGTCCGGGACCCAAATTCTGATTTTCAGCAGTCTGGGTCCGAAACTGCGATTTCTGGCTGGGATGCAAAAAAAAAAACGAGTTTCGGGCAGTCCTGGGCCAGAACAGTGATTTTCGTCGACCGCGGGCAGAATCGTCATTTTCGGCTGTCCGACGGGCCGGTGTCGATTTCAGGCTGTCCGGGACCCAAATACTGATTCTCAGCAGTCTGGGTCCGAAATTCGATTTCTGGAGTGGCTGTAAAAGAAAAAACGAGTTTCGGGCAGTCCTGGGCCGGAACAGCGATTTTCGTTGACCGGGGGCAGAATCGCCATTTTTGGCTGTCCGACGGACCGGTGAGGATTTCAGGCTGTCCGGGTCCCAAATAGTGATTTTCAGCAGTCCGGGTCCGAAACTACGATATCTGGCGGGGCTGTCAAAAATTCACGAGTTTCGGGCAGTCCTGGGCCAGAACAGTGATTTTAGTGGACCGGGGGCAGAATCGCCATTTTGGGCTGTCCGACGGGCCGGTGAGGATTTCAGGCTGTCCGGGACCCAAATACTGATTTTCAGCAGTCTCGGTCCGAAACTTCGATTTCTGGCAGGGCTGTCAAAAATTCACGAGTTTCGGGCAGTCCTGGGCCAGAACAGTGATTTTCGTCGACCGGGGGCAGAATCGCCATTTTGGGCTGTCCGACGGACCGGTGAGGATTTCAGGCTGTCCGGGTCCCAAATAGTGATTTTCAGCAGTCCGGGTCCGAAACTACGATATCTGGCGGGGCTGTCAAAAAATCACAAGTTTCGGGCAGTCCTGGGCCAGAACAGTGATTTTTGTCGACCGGGGGCAGAATCGCCATTTTGGGCTGTCCGACGGGCCGGTGTGGATTTCAGGGTGTCCGGGACCCAAATTCTGATTTTCAGCAGTCTGGGTCCGAAACTGCGATTTCTGGCTGGGATGCAAAAAAAAAAACGAGTTTCGGGCAGTCCTGGGCCAGAACAGTGATTTTCGTCGACCGCGGGCAGAATCGTCATTTTCGGCTGTCCGACGGGCCGGTGTCGATTTCAGGCTGTCCGGGACCCAAATACTGATTCTCAGCAGTCTGGGTCCGAAATTCGATTTCTGGAGGGGCTGTAAAAGAAAAAACGAGTTTCGGGCAGTCCTGGGCCGGAACAGCGATTTTCGTTGACCGGGGGCAGAATCGCCATTTTTGGCTGTCCGACGGACCGGTGAGGATTTCAGGCTGTCCGGGTCCCAAATAGTGATTTTCAGCAGTCCGGGTCCGAAACTACGATATCTGGCGGGGCTGTCAAAAAATCACAAGTTTCGGGCAGTCCTGGGCCAGAACAGTGATTTTTGTCGACCGGGGGCAGAATCGCCATTTTGGGCTGTCCGACGGGCCGGTGTGGATTTCAGGGTGTCCGGGACCCAAATTCTGATTTTCAGCAGTCTGGGTCCGAAACTGTGATTTCTGGCTGGGCTGAAAAAAAAAAAACGAGTTTCGGGCAGTCCTGGGCCAGAACAGTGATTTTCGTCGACCGCGGGCAGAATCGTCATTTTGGGCTGTCCGACGGGCCGGTGTGGATTTCAGGCTGTCCGGGTCCCAAATAGTGATTTTCAGCAATCCGGGTCCGAAACTACGATATCTGGCGGGGCTGTCAAAAATTCACGAGTTTCGGGCAGTCCTGGGCCAGAACAGTGATTTTCGTCGACCGGGGGCAGAATCGCCATTTTGGGCTGTCCGACGGACCGGTGAGGATTTCAGGCTGTCCGGGTCCCAAATAGTGATTTTCAGCAGTCCGGGTCCGAAACTACGATATCTGGCGGGGCTGTCAAAAAATCACAAGTTTCGGGCAGTCCTGGGCCAGAACAGTGATTTTTGTCGACCGGGGGCAGAATCGCCATTTTGGGCTGTCCGACGGGCCGGTGTGGATTTCAGGGTGTCCGGGACCCAAATTCTGATTTTCAGCAGTCTGGGTCCGAAACTGTGATTTCTGGCTGGGCAGCAAAAAAAAAAACGAGTTTCGGGCAGTCCTGGGCCAGAACAGTGATTTTCGTCGACCGCGGGCAGAATCGTCATTTTGGGCTGTCCGACGGGCCGGTGTGGATTTCAGGCTGTCCGGGTCCCAAATAGGGATTTTCAGCAATCCGGGTCCGAAACTACGATATCTGGCGGGGCTGTCAAAAAATCACAAGTTTCGGGCAGTCCTGGGCCAGAACAGTGATTTTCGTCGACCGGGGGCAGAATCGCCATTTTGGGCTGTCCGACGGGCCGGTGTGGATTTCAGGCTGTCCGGGTCCCAAATAGTGATTTTCAGCAGTCCGGGTCCGAAACTACGATATCTGGCGGGGCTGTCAAAAATTCACAAGTTTCGGGCAGTCCTGGGCCAGAACAGTGATTTTCGTCGACCGGGGGCAGAATCGCCATTTTGGGCTGTCCGACGGACCGGTGAGGATTTCAGGCTGTCCGGGTCCCAAATAGTGATTTTCAGCAGTCCGGGTCCGAAACTACGATATCTGGCGAGGCTGTCAAAAATTCACGAGTTTCGGGCAGTCCTGGGCCAGAACAGTGATTTTCGTCGACCGGGGGCAGAATCGCCTTTTTGGGCTGTCCGACGGACCGGTGAGGATTTCAGGCTGTCCGGGTCCCAAATAGTGATTTTCAGCAGTCCGGGTCCGAAACTACGATATCTGGCGGGGCTGTCAAAAATTCACAAGTTTCGGGCAGTCCTGGGCCAGAACAGTGATTTTCGTCGACCGGGGGCAGAATCGCCATTTTGGGCTGTCCGACGGACCGGTGAGGATTTCAGGCTGTCCGGGTCCCAAATAGTGATTTTCAGCAGTCCGGGTCTGAAACTACGATATCTGGCTGGGCTGTCAAAAAATCACAAGTTTCGGGCAGTCCTGGGCCAGAACAGTGATTTTCGTCGACCGGGGGCAGAATCGCCATTTTGGGCTGTCCGACGGGCCGGTGTGGATTTCAGGCTGTCCGGGTCCCAAATAGTGATTTTCAGCAGTCCGGGTCCGAAACTACGATATCTGGCGGGGCTGTCAAAAAATCACAAGTTTCGGGCAGTCCTGGGCCAGAACAGTGATTTTCGTCGACCGGGGGCAGAATCGCCATTTTGGGCTGTCCGACGGACCGGTGAGGATTTCAGGCTGTCCGGGTCCCAAATAGTGATTTTCAGCAGTCTGGGTCCGAAACTACGATATCTGGCGGGGCTGTCAAAAATTCACGAGTTTCGGGCAGTCCTGGGCCAGAACAGTGATTTTCGTCGACCGGGGGCAGAATCGCCATTTTGGGCTGTCCGACGGACCGGTGAGGATTTCAGGCTGTCCGGGTCCCAAATAGTGATTTTCAGCAGTCCGGGTCCGAAACTACGATATCTGGCGGGGCTGTCAAAAAATCACATGTTTCGGGCAGTCCTGGGCCAGAACAGTGATTTTTGTCAACCGGGGGCAGAATCGCCATTTTGGGCTGTCCGACGGGCCGGTGGGGATTTCAGGGTTTCCGGGACCCAAATTCTGATTTTCAGCAGTCTGGGTCCGAAACTGTGATTTCTGGCTGGGCTGCAAAAAAAAAAACGAGTTTCGGGCAGTCTTGGGCCAGAACAGTGATTTTCGTCGACCGCGGGCAGAATCGTCATTTTGGGCTGTCCGACGGGCCGGTGTGGATTTCAGGCTGTCCGGGTCCCAAATAGTGATTTTCAGCAATCCGGGTCCGAAACTACGATATCTGGCGGGGCTGTCAAAAAATCACAAGTTTCGGGCAGTCCTGGGCCAGAACAGTGATTTTCGTCGACCGGGGGCAGAATCGCCATTTTGGGCTGTCCGACGGACCGGTGAGGATTTCAGGCTGTCCGGGTCCCAAATAGTGATTTTCAGCAGTCCGGGTCCGAAACTACGATATCTGGCGGGGCTGTCAAAAATTCACGAGTTTCGGGCAGTCCTGGGCCAGAACAGTGATTTTCGTCGACCGGGGGCAGAATCGCCATTTTGGGCTGTCCGACGGACCGGTGAGGATTTCAGGCTGTCCGGGTCCCAGATAGTGATTTTCAGCAGTCCGGGTCCGAAACTACGATATCTGGCGGGGCTGTCAAAAATTCACGAGTTTCGGGCAGTCCTGGGCCAGAACAGTGATTTTCGTCGACCGGGGGCAGAATCGCCATTTTGGGCTGTCCGACGGACCGGTGAGGATTTCAGGCTGTCCAGGTCCCAAATAGTGATTTTCAGCAGTCCGGGTCCGAAACTACAATATCTGGCGGGGCTGTCAAAAATTCACGAGTTTCGGGCAGTCCTGGGCCAGAACAGTGATTTTAGTGGACCGGGGGCAGAATCGCCATTTTGGGCTGTCCGACGGGCCGGTGAGGATTTCAGGCTGTCCGGGACCCAAATACTGATTTTCAGCAGTCTCGGTCCGAAACTTCGATTTCTGGCAGGGCTGTCAAAAATTCACGAGTTTCGGGCAGTCTTGGGCCAGAACAGTGATTTTCGTCGACCGGGGGCAGAATCGCCATTTTGGGCTGTCCGGCGGACCGGTGAGGATTTCAGGCTGTCCGGGTCCCAAATAGTGATTTTCAGCAGTCCGGGTCCGAAACTACGATATCTGGCGGGGCTGTCAAAAAATCACAAGTTTCGGGCAGTCCTGGGCCAGAACAGTGATTTTTGTCGACCGGGGGCAGAATCGCCATTTTGGGCTGTCCGACGGGCCGGTGTGGATTTCAGGGTGTCCGGGACCCAAATTCTGATTTTCAGCAGTCTGGGTCCGAAACTGTGATTTCTGGCTGGGCTGCAAAAAAAAAAACGAGTTTCGGGCAGTCCTGGGCCAGAACAGTGATTTTTGTCGACCGGGGGCAGAATCGCCATTTTGGGCTGTCCGACAGCCGGTGTGGATTTCAGGCTGTCCGGGTCCCAAATAGTGATTTTCAGCAGTCCGGGTCTGAAACTACGATATCTGGCGGGGCTGTCAAAAAATCACAAGTTTCGGGCAGTCCTGGGCCAGAACAGTGATTTTCGTCGACCGGGGGCAGAATCGCCATTTTGGGCTGTCCGACGGGCCGATGTGGATTTCAGGCTGTCCGGGTCCCAAATAGTGATTTTCAGCAGTCCGGGTCCGAAACTACGATATCTGGCGGGGCTGTCAAAAAATCACAAGTTTCGGGCTGTCCTGGGCCAGAACAGTGATTTTCGTCGACCGGGGGCAGAATCGCCATTTTGGGCTGTCCGACGGACCGGTGAGGATTTCAGGCTGTCCGGGTCCCAAATAGTGATTTTCAGCAGTCCGGGTCCGAAACTACGATATCTGGCGGGGCTGTCAAAAATTCACGAGTTTCGGGCAGTCCTGGGCCAGAACAGTGATTTTCGTCGACCGGGGGCAGAATCGCCATTTTGGGCTGTCCGACGGACCGGTGAGGATTTCAGGCTGTCCGGGTCCCAAATAGTGATTTTCAGCAGACCGGGTCCGAAACTACGATATCTGGCGGGGCTGTCAAAAATTCACAAGTTTCGGGCAGTCCTGGGCCAGAACAGTGATTTTCGTCGACCGGGGGCAGAATCGCCATTTTGGGCTGTCCGACGGACCGGTGAGGATTTCAGGCTGTCCGGGTCGCAAATAGTGATTTTCAGCAGACCGGGTCCGAAACTACGATATCTGGCGGGGCTGTCAAAAAATCACAAGTTTCGGGCAGTCCTGGGCCAGAACAGTGATTTTTGTCGACCGGGGGCAGAATCGCCATTTTGGGCTGTCCGACGGGCCGGTGTGGATTTCAGGGTGTCCGGGACCCAAATTCTGATTTTCAGCAGTCTGGGTCCGAAACTGTGATTTCTGGCTGGGCTGAAAAAAAAAAAACGAGTTTCGGGCAGTCCTGGGCCAGAACAGTGATTTTCGTCGACCGCGGGCAGAATCGTCATTTTGGGCTGTCCGACGGGCCGGTGTGGATTTCAGGCTGTCCGGGTCCCAAATAGTGATTTTCAGCAATCCGGGTCCGAAACTACGATATCTGGCGGGGCTGTCAAAAATTCACGAGTTTCGGGCAGTCCTGGGCCAGAACAGTGATTTTCGTCGACCGGGGGCAGAATCGCCATTTTGGGCTGTCCGACGGACCGGTGAGGATTTCAGGCTGTCCGGGTCCCAAATAGTGATTTTCAGCAGTCCGGGTCCGAAACTACGATATCTGGCGGGGCTGTCAAAAAATCACAAGTTTCGGGCAGTCCTGGGCCAGAACAGTGATTTTTGTCGACCGGGGGCAGAATCGCCATTTTGGGCTGTCCGACGGGCCGGTGTGGATTTCAGGGTGTCCGGGACCCAAATTCTGATTTTCAGCAGTCTGGGTCCGAAACTGTGATTTCTGGCTGGGCAGCAAAAAAAAAAACGAGTTTCGGGCAGTCCTGGGCCAGAACAGTGATTTTCGTCGACCGCGGGCAGAATCGTCATTTTGGGCTGTCCGACGGGCCGGTGTGGATTTCAGGCTGTCCGGGTCCCAAATAGGGATTTTCAGCAATCCGGGTCCGAAACTACGATATCTGGCGGGGCTGTCAAAAAATCACAAGTTTCGGGCAGTCCTGGGCCAGAACAGTGATTTTCGTCGACCGGGGGCAGAATCGCCATTTTGGGCTGTCCGACGGGCCGGTGTGGATTTCAGGCTGTCCGGGTCCCAAATAGTGATTTTCAGCAGTCCGGGTCCGAAACTACGATATCTGGCGGGGCTGTCAAAAATTCACAAGTTTCGGGCAGTCCTGGGCCAGAACAGTGATTTTCGTCGACCGGGGGCAGAATCGCCATTTTGGGCTGTCCGACGGACCGGTGAGGATTTCAGGCTGTCCGGGTCCCAAATAGTGATTTTCAGCAGTCCGGGTCCGAAACTACGATATCTGGCGAGGCTGTCAAAAATTCACGAGTTTCGGGCAGTCCTGGGCCAGAACAGTGATTTTCGTCGACCGGGGGCAGAATCGCCTTTTTGGGCTGTCCGACGGACCGGTGAGGATTTCAGGCTGTCCGGGTCCCAAATAGTGATTTTCAGCAGTCCGGGTCCGAAACTACGATATCTGGCGGGGCTGTCAAAAATTCACAAGTTTCGGGCAGTCCTGGGCCAGAACAGTGATTTTCGTCGACCGGGGGCAGAATCGCCATTTTGGGCTGTCCGACGGACCGGTGAGGATTTCAGGCTGTCCGGGTCCCAAATAGTGATTTTCAGCAGTCCGGGTCTGAAACTACGATATCTGGCTGGGCTGTCAAAAAATCACAAGTTTCGGGCAGTCCTGGGCCAGAACAGTGATTTTCGTCGACCGGGGGCAGAATCGCCATTTTGGGCTGTCCGACGGGCCGGTGTGGATTTCAGGCTGTCCGGGTCCCAAATAGTGATTTTCAGCAGTCCGGGTCCGAAACTACGATATCTGGCGGGGCTGTCAAAAAATCACAAGTTTCGGGCAGTCCTGGGCCAGAACAGTGATTTTCGTCGACCGGGGGCAGAATCGCCATTTTGGGCTGTCCGACGGACCGGTGAGGATTTCAGGCTGTCCGGGTCCCAAATAGTGATTTTCAGCAGTCTGGGTCCGAAACTACGATATCTGGCGGGGCTGTCAAAAATTCACGAGTTTCGGGCAGTCCTGGGCCAGAACAGTGATTTTCGTCGACCGGGGGCAGAATCGCCATTTTGGGCTGTCCGACGGACCGGTGAGGATTTCAGGCTGTCCGGGTCCCAAATAGTGATTTTCAGCAGTCCGGGTCCGAAACTACGATATCTGGCGGGGCTGTCAAAAAATCACATGTTTCGGGCAGTCCTGGGCCAGAACAGTGATTTTTGTCAACCGGGGGCAGAATCGCCATTTTGGGCTGTCCGACGGGCCGGTGGGGATTTCAGGGTTTCCGGGACCCAAATTCTGATTTTCAGCAGTCTGGGTCCGAAACTGTGATTTCTGGCTGGGCTGCAAAAAAAAAAACGAGTTTCGGGCAGTCTTGGGCCAGAACAGTGATTTTCGTCGACCGCGGGCAGAATCGTCATTTTGGGCTGTCCGACGGGCCGGTGTGGATTTCAGGCTGTCCGGGTCCCAAATAGTGATTTTCAGCAATCCGGGTCCGAAACTACGATATCTGGCGGGGCTGTCAAAAAATCACAAGTTTCGGGCAGTCCTGGGCCAGAACAGTGATTTTCGTCGACCGGGGGCAGAATCGCCATTTTGGGCTGTCCGACGGACCGGTGAGGATTTCAGGCTGTCCGGGTCCCAAATAGTGATTTTCAGCAGTCCGGGTCCGAAACTACGATATCTGGCGGGGCTGTCAAAAATTCACGAGTTTCGGGCAGTCCTGGGCCAGAACAGTGATTTTCGTCGACCGGGGGCAGAATCGCCATTTTGGGCTGTCCGACGGACCGGTGAGGATTTCAGGCTGTCCGGGTCCCAGATAGTGATTTTCAGCAGTCCGGGTCCGAAACTACGATATCTGGCGGGGCTGTCAAAAATTCACGAGTTTCGGGCAGTCCTGGGCCAGAACAGTGATTTTCGTCGACCGGGGGCAGAATCGCCATTTTGGGCTGTCCGACGGACCGGTGAGGATTTCAGGCTGTCCAGGTCCCAAATAGTGATTTTCAGCAGTCCGGGTCCGAAACTACAATATCTGGCGGGGCTGTCAAAAATTCACGAGTTTCGGGCAGTCCTGGGCCAGAACAGTGATTTTAGTGGACCGGGGGCAGAATCGCCATTTTGGGCTGTCCGACGGGCCGGTGAGGATTTCAGGCTGTCCGGGACCCAAATACTGATTTTCAGCAGTCTCGGTCCGAAACTTCGATTTCTGGCAGGGCTGTCAAAAATTCACGAGTTTCGGGCAGTCTTGGGCCAGAACAGTGATTTTCGTCGACCGGGGGCAGAATCGCCATTTTGGGCTGTCCGGCGGACCGGTGAGGATTTCAGGCTGTCCGGGTCCCAAATAGTGATTTTCAGCAGTCCGGGTCCGAAACTACGATATCTGGCGGGGCTGTCAAAAAATCACAAGTTTCGGGCAGTCCTGGGCCAGAACAGTGATTTTTGTCGACCGGGGGCAGAATCGCCATTTTGGGCTGTCCGACGGGCCGGTGTGGATTTCAGGGTGTCCGGGACCCAAATTCTGATTTTCAGCAGTCTGGGTCCGAAACTGTGATTTCTGGCTGGGCTGCAAAAAAAAAAACGAGTTTCGGGCAGTCCTGGGCCAGAACAGTGATTTTTGTCGACCGGGGGCAGAATCGCCATTTTGGGCTGTCCGACAGCCGGTGTGGATTTCAGGCTGTCCGGGTCCCAAATAGTGATTTTCAGCAGTCCGGGTCTGAAACTACGATATCTGGCGGGGCTGTCAAAAAATCACAAGTTTCGGGCAGTCCTGGGCCAGAACAGTGATTTTCGTCGACCGGGGGCAGAATCGCCATTTTGGGCTGTCCGACGGGCCGATGTGGATTTCAGGCTGTCCGGGTCCCAAATAGTGATTTTCAGCAGTCCGGGTCCGAAACTACGATATCTGGCGGGGCTGTCAAAAAATCACAAGTTTCGGGCTGTCCTGGGCCAGAACAGTGATTTTCGTCGACCGGGGGCAGAATCGCCATTTTGGGCTGTCCGACGGACCGGTGAGGATTTCAGGCTGTCCGGGTCCCAAATAGTGATTTTCAGCAGTCCGGGTCCGAAACTACGATATCTGGCGGGGCTGTCAAAAATTCACGAGTTTCGGGCAGTCCTGGGCCAGAACAGTGATTTTCGTCGACCGGGGGCAGAATCGCCATTTTGGGCTGTCCGACGGACCGGTGAGGATTTCAGGCTGTCCGGGTCCCAAATAGTGATTTTCAGCAGACCGGGTCCGAAACTACGATATCTGGCGGGGCTGTCAAAAATTCACAAGTTTCGGGCAGTCCTGGGCCAGAACAGTGATTTTCGTCGACCGGGGGCAGAATCGCCATTTTGGGCTGTCCGACGGACCGGTGAGGATTTCAGGCTGTCCGGGTCGCAAATAGTGATTTTCAGCAGACCGGGTCCGAAACTACGATATCTGGCGGGGCTGTCAAAAAATCACAAGTTTCGGGCAGTCCTGGGCCAGAACAGTGATTTTCGTCGACCGGGGGCAGAATCGCCTTTTTGGGCTGTCCGACTGGCCGGTGTGGATTTCAGGCTGTCCGGGTCCCAAATAGTGATTTTCAGCAGTCCGGGTCTGAAACTACGATATCTGGCGGGGCTGTCAAAAAATCACAAGTTTCGGGCAGTCCTGGGCCAGAACAGTGATTTTCGTCGACCGGGGGCAGAATCGCCATTTTGGGCTGTCCGACGGGCCGGTGTGGATTTCAGGCTGTCCGGGTCCCAAATAGTGATTTTCGGCAGTCCGGGTCCGAAACTACGATATCTGGCGGGGCTGTCAAAAAATCACATGTTTCGGGCAGTCCTGGGCCAGAACAGTGATTTTCGTCGACCGGGGGCAGAATCGCCATTTTGGGCTGTCCGACGGACCGGTGAGGATTTCAGGCTGTCCGGGTCCCAAATAGTGATTTTCAGCAGTCCGGGTCCGAAACTACGATATCTGGCGGGGCTGTCAAAAATTCACAAGTTTCGGGCAGTCCTGGGCCAGAACAGTGATTTTCGTCGACCGGGGGCAGAATCGCCATTTTGGGCTGTCCGACGGACCGGTGAGGATTTCAGGCTGTCCGGGTCGCAAATAGTGATTTTCAGCAGACCGGGTCCGAAACTACGATATCTGGCGGGGCTGTCAAAAATTCACAAGTTTCGGGCAGTCCTGGGCCAGAACAGTGATTTTCGTCGACCGGGGGCAGAATCGCCTTTTTGGGCTGTCCGACTGGCCGGTGTGGATTTCAGGCTGTCCGGGTCCCAAATAGTGATTTTCAGCAGTCCGGGTCTGAAACTACGATATCTGGCGGGGCTGTCAAAAAATCACAAGTTTCGGGCAGTCCTGGGCCAGAACAGTGATTTTCGTCGACCGGGGGCAGAATCGCCATTTTGGGCTGTCCGACGGGCCGGTGTGGATTTCAGGCTGTCCGGGTCCCAAATAGTGATTTTCGGCAGTCCGGGTCCGAAACTACGATATCTGGCGGGGCTGTCAAAAAATCACAAGTTTCGGGCAGTCCTGGGCCAGAACAGTGATTTTCGTCGACCGGGGGCAGAATCGCCATTTTGGGCTGTCCGACGGACCGGTGAGGATTTCAGGCTGTCCGGGTCCCAAATAGTGATTTTCAGCAGTCCGGGTCCGAAACTACGATATCTGGCGGGGCTGTCAAAAATTCACGAGTTTCGGGCAGTCCTGGGCCAGAACAGTGATTTTCGTCGACCGGGGGCAGAATCGCCATTTTGGGCTGTCCGACGGACCGGTGAGGATTTCAGGCTGTCCGGGTCCCAAATAGTGATTTTCAGCAGTCCAGGTCCGAAACTACGATATCTGGCGGGGCTGTCAAAAAATCACATGTTTCGGGCAGTCCTGGGCCAGAACAGTGATTTTTGTCAACCGGGGGCAGAATCGCCATTTTGGGCTGTCCGACGGGCCGGTGGGGATTTCAGGGTTTCCGGGACCCAAATTCTGATTTTCAGCATTCTGGGTCCGAAACTGTGATTTCTGGCTGGGCTGCAAAAAAAAAAACGAGTTTCGGGCAGTCCTGGGCCAGAACAGTGATTTTCGTCGACCGCGGGCAGAATCGTCATTTTGGGCTGTCCGACGGGCCGGTGTGGATTTCAGGCTGTCCGGGTCCCAAATAGTGATTTTCAGCAATCCGGGTCCGAAACTACGATATCTGGCGGGGCTGTCAAAAAATCACAAGTTTCGGGCAGTCCTGGGCCAGAACAGTGATTTTCGTCGACCGGGGGCAGAATCGCCATTTTGGGCTGTCCGACGGACCGGTGAGGATTTCAGGCTGTCCGGGTCCCAAATAGTGATTTTCAGCAGTCCGGGTCCGAAACTACGATATCTGGCGGGGCTGTCAAAAATTCACGAGTTTCGGGCAGTCCTGGGCCAGAACAGTGATTTTCGTCGACCGGGGGCAGAATCGCCATTTTGGGCTGTCCGACGGACCGGTGAGGATTTCAGGCTGTCCGGGTCCCAAATAGTGATTTTCAGCAGACCGGGTCCGAAACTACGATATCTGGCGGGGCTGTCAAAAATTCACAAGTTTCGGGCAGTCCTGGGCCAGAACAGTGATTTTCGTCGACCGGGGGCAGAATCGCCTTTTTGGGCTGTCCGACTGGCCGGTGTGGATTTCAGGCTGTCCGGGTCCCAAATAGTGATTTTCAGCAGTCCGGGTCCAAAACTACGATATCTGGCGGGGCTGTCAAAAAATCACAAGTTTCGGGCAGTCCTGGGCCAGAACAGTGATTTTGGTCGACCGGGGGCAGAATCGCCATTTTGGGCTGTCCGACGGACCGGTGAGGATTTCAGGCTGTCCGGGTCCCAAATAGTGATTTTCAGCAGTCCGGGACCGAAACTACGATATCTGGCGGGGCTGTCAAAAAATCACAAGTTTCGGGCAGTCCTGGGCCAGAACAGTGATTTTTGTCGACCGGGGGCAGAATCGCCATTTTGGGCTGTCCGACGGGCCGGTGTGGATTTCAGGGTGTCCGGGACCCAAATTCTTATTTTCAGCAGTCTGGGTCCGAAACTGCAATTTCTGGCTGGGCTGCAAAAAAAAAAACGAGTTTCGGGCAGTCCTGGGCCAGAACAGTGATTTTCGTCGACCGCGGGCAGAATCGTCATTTTGGGCTGTCCGACGGGCCGGTGTCGATTTCAGGCTGTCCGGGACCCAAATACTGATTCTCAGCAGTCTGGGTCCGAAATTCGATTTCTGGAGGGGCTGTAAAAAAAAAAGGAGTTTCGGGCAGTCCTGGGCCGGAACAGTGTTTTTCGTTGACCGGGGGCAGAATCGCCATTTTGGGCTGTCCGACGGGCCGGTGAGGATTTCAGGCTGTCCGGGACCCAAATACTGATTTTCAGCAGTCTGGGTCCGAAACTGCGATTTCTGGCAGCGCTGTCAAAAAATCACAAGTTTCGGGCAGTCCTGGGCCAGAACAGTGATTTTGGTCGACCGGGGGCAGAATCGCCATTTTGGGCTGTCCGACGGACCGGTGAGGATTTCAGGCTGTCCGGGTCCCAAATAGTGATTTTCAGCAGTCCGGGTCCGAAACTACGATATCTGGCGGGGCTGTCAAAAATTCACGAGTTTCGGGCAGTCCTGGGCCAGAACAGTGATTTTCGTCGACCGGGGGCAGAATCGCCATTTTGGGCTGTCCGACGGACCGGTGAGGATTTCAGGCTGTCCGGGTCCCAAATAGTGATTTTCAGCAGTCCGGGTCCGAAACTACGATATCTGGCGGGGCTGTCAAAAATTCACGAGTTTCGGGCAGTCCTGGGCCAGAACAGTGATTTTCGTCGACCGGGGGCAGAATCGCCATTTTGGGCTGTCCGACGGACCGGTGAGGATTTCAGGCTGTCCGGGTCCCAAATAGTGATTTTCAGCAGTCCGGGTCCGAAACTACGATATCTGGCGGGGCTGTCAAAAATTCACGAGTTTCGGGCAGTCCTGGGCCAGAACAGTGATTTTCGTCGACCGGGGGCAGAATCGCCATTTTGGGCTGTCCGGCGGGCCGGTGAGGATTTCAGGCTGTCCGGGACCCAAATACTGATTTTCAGCAGTCTCGGTCCGAAACTGCGATTTCTGGCAGGGCTGTCAAAAATTCACGAGTTTCGGGCAGTCCTGGGCCAGAAAAGTGATTTTTGTCGACCGGAGGCAGAATCGCCATTTTGGGCTGTCCGACGGGCCGGTGTGGATTTCAGGCTGTCCGGGTCCCAAATAGTGATTTTCAGCAGTCCGGGTCCGAAACTACGATATCTGGCGGGGCTGTCAAAAAATCACAAGTTTCGGGCAGTCCTGGGCCAGAACAGTGATTTTCGTCGACCGGGGGCAGAATCGCCATTTTGGGCTGTCCGACGGACCGGTGAGGATTTCACGCTGTCCGGGTCCCAAATAGTGATTTTCAGCAGTTCGGGTCTGAAACTACAATATCTGGCGGGGCTGTCAAAAAATCACAAGTTTCGGGCAGTCCTGGGCCGGAATAGTGATTTTCGTCGACCGGGGGCAGAATCGCCATTTTGGGCTGTCCGACGGACCGGTGAGGATTTCAGGCTGTCCGGGTCCCAAATAGTGATTTTCAGCAGTCCGGGTCCGAAACTACGATATCTGGCGGGGCTGTCAAAAAATCACAAGTTTCGGGCAGTCCTGGGCCGGAACAGTGATTTTCGTCGACCGGGGGCAGAATCGCCATTTTGGGCTGTCCGACGGACCGGTGAGGATTTCAGGCTGTCCGGGTCCCAAATAGTGATTTTCAGCAGTCCGGGTCCGAAACTACGATATCTGGCGGGGCTGTCAAAAATTCACGAGTTTCGGGCAGTCCTGGGCCAGAACAGTGATTTTTGTCGACCGGGGGCAGAATCGCCATTTTGGGCTGTCTGACGGACCGGTGAGGATTTCACGCTGTCCGGGTCCCAAATAGTGATTTTCAGCAGTCCGAGTCCGAAACTACGATATCTGGCGGGGCTGTCAAAAAATCACAAGTTTCGGGCAGTCCTGGGCCAGAACAGTGATTTTCGTCGACCGGGGGCAGAATCGCCATTTTGGGCTGTCCGACGGACCGGTGAGGATTTCACGCTGTCCGGGTCCCAAATAGTGATTTTCAGCAGTCCGGGTCCGAAACTACAATATCTGGCGGGGCTGTCAAAAAATCACAAGTTTCGGGCAGTCCTGGGCCGGAATAGTGATTTTCGTCGACCGGGGGCAGAATCGCCATTTTGGGCTGTCCGACGGACCGGTGAGGATTTCAGGCTGTCCGGGTCCCAAATAGTGATTTTCAGCAGTCCGGGTCCGAAACTACGATATCTGGCGGGGCTGTCAAAAAATCACAAGTTTCGGGCAGTCCTGGGCTGGAACAGTGATTTTCGTCGACCGGGGGCAGAATCGCCATTTTGGGCTGTCCGACGGACCGGTGAGGATTTCAGGCTGTCCGGGTCCCAAATAGTGATTTTCAGCAGTCCGGGTCCGAAACTACAATATCTGGCGGGGCTGTCAAAAATTCACGAGTTTCGGGCAGTCCTGGGCCAGAACAGTGATTTTTGTTGACCGGGGGCAGAATCGCCATTTTGGGCTGTCTGACGGACCGGTGAGGATTTCACGCTGTCCGGGTCCCAAATAGTGATTTTCAGCAGTCCGAGTCTGAAACTACGATATCTGGCGGGGCTGTCAAAAAATCACAAGTTTCGGGCAGTCCTGGGCCAGAACAGTGATTTTCGTCGACCGGGGGCAGAATCGCCATTTTGGGCTGTCCGACGGACCGGTGAGGATTTCAGGCTGTCCGGGTCCCAAATAGTGATTTTCAGCTGTCCGGGTCCGAAACTACAATATCTGGCGGGGCTGTCAAAAATTCACGAGTTTCGGGCAGTCCTGGGCCAGAACAGTGATTTTTGTTGACCGGGGGCAGAATCGCCATTTTGGGCTGTCTGACGGACCGGTGAGGATTTCACGCTGTCCGGGTCCCAAATAGTGATTTTCAGCAGTCCGAGTCTGAAACTACGATATCTGGCGGGGCTGTCAAAAAATCACAAGTTTCGGGCAGTCCTGGGCCAGAACAGTGATTTTCGTCGACCGGGGGCAGAATCGCCATTTTGGGCTGTCCGACGGACCGGTGAGGATTTCAGGCTGTCCGGGTCCCAAATAGTGATTTTCAGCTGTCCGGGTCCGAAACTACGATATCTGGCGGGGTTGTCAAAAAATCACAAGTTTCGGGCAGTCCTGGGCCAGAACAGTGATTTTCGTCGACCGGGGGCAGAATCGCCATTTTGGGCTGTCCGACGGACCGGTGAGGATTTCAGGCTGTCCGGGTCCCAAATAGTGATTTTCAGCAGTCCGGGTCCGAAACTACGATATCTGGCGGGGCTGTCAAAAATTCACGAGTTTCGGGCAGTCCTGGGCCAGAACAGTGATTTTCGTCGACCGGGGGCAGAATCGCCATTTTGGGCTGTCCGACGGACCGGTGAGGATTTCAGGCTGTCCGGGTCCCAAATAGTGATTTTCAGCAGTCCGGGTCCGAAACTACGATATCTGGCGGGGCTGTCAAAAATTCACGAGTTTCGGGCAGTCCTGGGCCAGAACAGTGATTTTCGTCGACCGGGGGCAGAATCGCCATTTTGGGCTGTCCGACGGACCGGTGAGGATTTCAGGCTGTCCGGGTCCCAAATAGTGATTTTCAGCAGTCCGGGTCCGAAACTACGATATCTGGCGGGGCTGTCAAAAATTCACGAGTTTCGGGCAGTCCTGGGCCAGAACAGTGATTTTCGTCGACCGGGGGCAGAATCGCCATTTTGGGCTGTCCGACGGGCCGGTGAGGATTTCAGTCTGTCCGGGACCCAAATACTGATTTTCAGCAGTCTCGGTCCGAAACTGCGATTTCTGGCAGGGCTGTCAAAAATTCACGAGTTTCGGGCAGTCCTGGGCCAGAACAGTGATTTTCGTCGACCGGGGGCAGAATCGCCATTTTGGGCTGTCCGACGGACCGGTGAGGATTTCAGGCTGTCCGGGTCCCAAATAGTGATTTTCAGCAGTCCGGGTCCGAAACTACGATATCTGGCGGGGCTGTCAAAAATTCACGAGTTTCGGGCAGTCCTGGGCCAGAACAGTGATTTTCGTCGACCGGGGGCAGAATCGCCATTTTGGGCTGTCCGGCGGGCCGGTGAGGATTTCAGGCTGTCCGGGACCCAAATACTGATTTTCAGCAGTCTCGGTCCGAAACTGCGATTTCTGGCAGGGCTGTCAAAAATTCACGAGTTTCGGGCAGTCCTGGGCCAGAACAGTGATTTTCGTCGACCGGGGGCAGAATCGCCATTTTGGGCTGTCCGACGGACCGGTGAGGATTTCAGGCTGTCCGGGTCCCAAATAGTGATTTTCAGCAGTCCGGGTCCGAAACTACGATATCTGGCGGGGCTGTCAAAAATTCACGAGTTTCGGGCAGTCCTGGGCCAGAACAGTGATTTTCGTCGACCGGGGGCAGAATCGCCATTTTGGGCTGTCCGGCGGGCCGGTGAGGATTTCAGGCTGTCCGGGACCCAAATACTGATTTTCAGCAGTCTCGGTCCGAAACTGCGATTTCTGGCAGGGCTGTCAAAAATTCACGAGTTTCGGGCAGTCCTGGGCCAGAACAGTGATTTTCGTCGACCGGGGGCAGAATCGCCATTTTGGGCTGTCCGACGGACCGGTGAGGATTTCAGGCTGTCCGGGTCCCAAATAGTGATTTTCAGCAGTCCGGGTCCGAAACTACGATATCTGGCGGGGCTGTCAAAAATTCACGAGTTTCGGGCAGTCCTGGGCCAGAACAGTGATTTTCGTCGACCGGGGGCAGAATCGCCATTTTGGGCTGTCCGGCGGGCCGGTGAGGATTTCAGGCTGTCCGGGACCCAAATACTGATTTTCAGCAGTCTCGGTCCGAAACTGCGATTTCTGGCAGGGCTGTCAAAAATTCACGAGTTTCGGGCAGTCCTGGGCCAGAACAGTGATTTTTGTCGACCGGAGGCAGAATCGCCATTTTGGGCTGTCCGACGGGCCGGTGTGGATTTCAGGCTGTCCGGGTCCCAAATAGTGATTTTCAGCAGTCCGGGTCCGAAACTACGATATCTGGCGGGGCTGTCAAAAAATCACAAGTTTCGGGCAGTCCTGGGCTGGAACAGTGATTTTCGTCGACCGGGGGCAGAATCGCCATTTTGGGCTGTCCGACGGACCGGTGAGGATTTCAGGCTGTCCGGGTCCCAAATAGTGATTTTCAGCAGTCCGGGTCCGAAACTACAATATCTGGCGGGGCTGTCAAAAATTCACGAGTTTCGGGCAGTCCTGGGCCAGAACAGTGATTTTTGTTGACCGGGGGCAGAATCGCCATTTTGGGCTGTCTGACGGACCGGTGAGGATTTCACGCTGTCCGGGTCCCAAATAGTGATTTTCAGCAGTCCGAGTCTGAAACTACGATATCTGGCGGGGCTGTCAAAAAATCACAAGTTTCGGGCAGTCCTGGGCCAGAACAGTGATTTTCGTCGACCGGGGGCAGAATCGCCATTTTGGGCTGTCCGACGGACCGGTGAGGATTTCAGGCTGTCCGGGTCCCAAATAGTGATTTTCAGCTGTCCGGGTCCGAAACTACAATATCTGGCGGGGCTGTCAAAAATTCACGAGTTTCGGGCAGTCCTGGGCCAGAACAGTGATTTTTGTTGACCGGGGGCAGAATCGCCATTTTGGGCTGTCTGACGGACCGGTGAGGATTTCACGCTGTCCGGGTCCCAAATAGTGATTTTCAGCAGTCCGAGTCTGAAACTACGATATCTGGCGGGGCTGTCAAAAAATCACTAGTTTCGGGCAGTCCTGGGCCAGAACAGTGATTTTCGTCGACCGGGGGCAGAATCGCCATTTTGGGCTGTCCGACGGACCGGTGAGGATTTCAGGCTGTCCGGGTCCCAAATAGTGATTTTCAGCTGTCCGGGTCCGAAACTACGATATCTGGCGGGGTTGTCAAAAAATCACAAGTTTCGGGCAGTCCTGGGCCAGAACAGTGATTTTCGTCGACCGGGGGCAGAATCGCCATTTTGGGCTGTCCGACGGACCGGTGAGGATTTCAGGCTGTCCGGGTCCCAAATAGTGATTTTCAGCAGTCCGGGTCCGAAACTACGATATCTGGCGGGGCTGTCAAAAATTCACGAGTTTCGGGCAGTCCTGGGCCAGAACAGTGATTTTCGTCGACCGGGGGCAGAATCGCCATTTTGGGCTGTCCGACGGACCGGTGAGGATTTCAGGCTGTCCGGGTCCCAAATAGTGATTTTCAGCAGTCCGGGTCCGAAACTACGATATCTGGCGGGGCTGTCAAAAAATCACCAGTTTCGGGCAGTCCTGGGCCAGAACAGTGATTTTGGTCGACCGGGGGCAGAATCGCCATTTTGGGCTGTCCGACGGACCGGTGAGGATTTCAGGCTGTCCGGGTCCCAAATAGTGATTTTCAGCAGTCCGGGTCCGAAACTACGATATCTGGCGGGGCTGTCAAAAAATCACAAGTTTCGGGCAGTCCTGGGCCAGAACAGTGATTTTGGTCGACCGGGGGCAGAATCGCCATTTTGGGCTGTCCGACGGACCGGTGAGGATTTCAGGCTGTCCGGGTCCCAAATAGTGATTTTCAGCAGTCCGGGTCCGAAACTACGATATCTGGCGGGGCTGTCAAAAAATCACAAGTTTCGGGCAGTCCTGGGCCAGAACAGTGATTTTGGTCGACCGGGGGCAGAATCGCCATTTTGGGCTGTCCGACGGACCGGTGAGGATTTCAGGCTGTCCGGGTCCCAAATAGTGATTTTCAGCAGTCCGGGTCCGAAACTACGATATCTGGCGGGGCTGTCAAAAAATCACAAGTTTCGGGCAGTCCTGGGCCAGAACAGTGATTTTTGTCGACCGGGGGCAGAATCGCCATTTTGGGCTGTCCGACGGGCCGGTGTGGATTTCAGGGTGTCCGGGACCCAAATTCTGATTTTCAGCAGTCTGGGTCCGAAACTGCGATTTCTGGCTGGGCTGCAAAAAAAAAAATGAGTTTCGGGCAGTCCTGGGCCAGAACAGTGATTTTCGTCGACCGCGGGCAGAATCGTCATTTTGGGCTGTCCGACGGGCCGGTGTCGATTTCAGGCTGTCCGGGACCCAAATACTGATTTTCAGCAGTCCGGGTCTGAAACTACGATATCTGGCGGGGCTGTCAAAAATTCACGAGTTTCGGGCAGTCCTGGGCCAGAACAGTGATTTTCGTCGACCGGGGGCAGAATCGCCATTTTGGGCTGTCCGACGGACCGGTGAGGATTTCAGGCTGTCAGGGTCCCAAATAGTGATTTTCAGCAGTCCGGGTCCGAAACTACGATATCTGGCGGGGCTGTCAAAAAATCACAAGTTTCGGGCAGTCCTGGGCCAGAACAGTGATTTTCGTCGACCGGGGGCAGAATCGCCTTTTTTGGCTGTCCGACTGGCCGGTGTGGATTTCAGGCTGTCCGGGTCCCAAATAGTGATTTTCAGCAGTCCGGGTCCGAAACTACGATATCTGGCGGGGCTGTCAAAAATTCACGAGTTTCGGGCAGTCCTGGGCCAGAACAGTGATTTTCGTCGACCGGGGGCTGAATCGCCATTTTGGGCTGTCTGACGGATCGGCGAGGATTTCAGGCTGTCCGGGTCCCAAATAGTGATTTTCAGCAGTCCGGGTCCGAAACTACGATATCTGGCGGGGCTGTCAAAAAATCACAAGTTTCGGGCAGTCCTGGGCCAGAACAGTGATTTTCGTCGACCGGGGGCAGAATCGCCATTTTGGGCTGTCCGACGGACCGGTGAGGATTTCAGGCTGTCCGGGTCCCAAATAGTGATTTTCAGCAGTCCAGGTCCGAAACTACGATATCTGGCGGGGCTGTCAAAAAATCACAAGTTTCGGGCAGTCCTGGGCCAGAACAGTGATTTTCGTCGACCGGGGGCAGAATCGCCATTTTGGGCTGTCCGACGGACCGGTGAGGATTTCAGGCTGTCCGGGTCCCAAATAGTGATTTTCAGCAGTCCGGGTCCGAAACTACGATATCTGGCAGGGCTGTCAAAAATTCACGAGTTTCGGGCAGTCCTGGGCCAGAACAGTGATTTTCGTCGACCGGGGGCTGAATCGCCATTTTGGGCTGTCCGACGGACCGGTGAGGTTTTCAGGCTGTCTGGGTCCCAAATAGTGATTTTCAGCAGTCCGGGTCCGAAACTACGATATCTGGCGGGGCTGTCAAAAAATCACAAGTTTCGGGCAGTCCTGGGCCAGAACAGTGATTTTCGTCGACCGGGGGCAGAATCGCCATTTTGGGCTGTCCGACGGACCGGTGAGGATTTCAGGCTGTCCAGGTCCCAAATAGTGATTTTCAGCAGTCCAGGTCCGAAACTACGATATCTGGCGGGGCTGTCAAAAATTCACGAGTTTCGGGCAGTCCTGGGCCAGAACAGTGATTTTTGTCGACCGGGGGCAGAATCGCCATTTTGGGCTGTCCGACGGGCCGGAGTGGATTTCAGGCTGTCCAGGACCCAAATACTGATTTTCAGCAGTCTGGGTCCGAAACTGCGATTTCTGGCAGGGCTGTCAAAAATTCACGAGTTTCGGGCAGTCCTGGGCCAGAACAGTGATTTTCGTCGACCGGAGGCAGAATCGCCATTTTGGGCTGTCCGACGGGCCGGTGTGGATTTCAGGTTGTCCGGGTCCCAAATAGTGATTTTCAGCAGTCCGGGTCCGAAACTACGATATCTGGCGGGGCTATCAAAAAATCACAAGTTTCGGGCAGTCCTGGGCCAGAACAGTGACTTTCGTCGACCGGAGGCAGAATCGCCATTTTGGGCTGTCCGACGGGCCGGGGTGGATTTCAGGCTGCCCGGGTCCCAAATAGTGATTTTCAGCAGTCCGGGTCCGAAACTACGATATCTGGCGGGGCTGTGAAAAATTCACGAGTTTCGGGCAGTCCTGGGCCAGAACAGTGATTTTCGTCGATCGGAGGCAGAATCGCCATTTTGGGCTGTCCGACGGGCCGGTGTGGATTTCAGGCTGCCCGGGTCCCAAATAGTGATTTTCAGCAGTCCGGGTCCGAAACTACGATATCTGGCGGGGCTGTGAAAAATTCACGAGTTTCGGGCAGTCCTGGGCCAAAACAGTGATTTTCGTCGACCGGGGGCAGAATCGCCATTTTGGGCTGTCCGACGGGCCGGTGTCGATTTCAGGCTGTCCGGGACACAAATACTGATTCTCAGCAGTCTGGGTCCGAAATTCGATTTCTGCCGAGGCTGTAAAAAAAAAACGAGTTTCGGGCAGTCCTGGGCCGGAACAGTGATTTTCGTTGACCGGGGGCAGAATCGCCATTTTGGGCTGTCCGACGGGCCGGAGTGGATTTCAGGCTGTCCGGGACCCAAATACTGATTTTCAGCAGTCTGGGTCCAAAACTGCGATTTCTGGCAGGGCTGTAAAAAATTCACGAGTTTCGGGCAGTCCTGGGCCAGAACAGTGATTTTCGTCGACCGGAGGCAGAATCGCCATTTTGGGCTGTCCGACGGGCCGGTGTGGATTTCAGGCTGCCCGGGTCCCAAATAGTGATTTTCAGCAGTCCGGGTCCGAAACTACGATATCTGGCGGGGCTGTGAAAAATTCACGAGTTTCGGGCAGTCCTGGGCCAGAACAGTGATTTTCGTCGACCGGGGGCAGAATCGCCATTTTGGGCTGTCCGACGGACCGGTGAGGATTTCAGGGTGTCCGGGTCCCAAATAGTGATTTTCAGCAGTCCGGGTCCGAAACTACGATATCTGGCGGGGCTGTCAAAAATTCACGAGTTTCGGGCAGTCCTGGGCCAGAACAGTGATTTTTGTCGACCGGGGGCAGAATCGCCATTTTGGGCTGTCCGACGGGCCGGAGTGGATTTCAGGCTGTCCGGGACCCAAATACTGATTTTCAGCAGTCCGAGTCCGAAACTACGATATCTGGCGGGGCTGTCAAAAAATCACAAGTTTCGGGCAGTCCTGGGCCAGAACAGTGATTTTTGTCGACCGGGGGCAGAATCGCCATTTTGGGCTGTCCGACGGGCCGGAGTGGATTTCAGGCTGTCCGGGACCCAAATACTGATTTTCAGCAGTCTGGGTCCGAAACTGCGATTTCTGGCAGGGCTGTCAAAAATTCACGAGTTTCGGGCAGTCCTGGGCCAGAACAGTGATTTTTGTCGACCGGGGGCAGAATCGCCATTTTGGGCTGTCCGACGGGCCGGTGTCGATTTCAGGCTGTCCGGGACACAAATACTGATTCTCAGCAGTCTGGGTCCGAAATTCGATTTCTGGCGAGGCTGTAAAAAAAAAACGAGTTTCGGGCAGTCCTGGGCCGGAACAGTGATTTTCGTTGACCGGGGGCAGAATCGCCATTTTGGGCTGTCCGACGGACCGGTGAGGATTTCAGGGTGTCCGGGTCCCAAATAGTGATTTTCAGCAGTCCGGGTCCGAAACTACGATATCTGGCGGGGCTGTCAAAAATTCACGAGTTTCGGGCAGTCCTGGGCCAGAACAGTGATTTTTGTCGACCGGGGGCAGAATCGCCATTTTGGGCTGTCCGACGGGCCGGAGTGGATTTCAGGCTGTCCGGGACCCAAATACTGATTTTCAGCAGTCTGGGTCCGAAACTGCGATTTCTGGCAGGGCTGTCAAAAATTCACGAGTTTCGGGCAGTCCTGGGCCAGAACAGTGATTTTTGTCGACCGGGGGCAGAATCGCCATTTTGGGCTGTCCGACGGGCCGGAGTGGATTTCAGGCTGTCCGGGACCCAAATACTGATTTTCAGCAGTCTGGGTCCGAAACTGCGATTTCTGGCAGGGCTGTCAAAAATTCACGAGTTTCGGGCAGTCCTGGGCCAGAACAGTGATTTTTGTCGACCGGGGGCAGAATCGCCATTTTGGGCTGTCCGACGGGCCGGTGTCGATTTCAGGCTGTCCGGGACACAAATACTGATTCTCAGCAGTCTGGGTCCGAAATTCGATTTCTGGCGAGGCTGTAAAAAAAAAACGAGTTTCGGGCAGTCCTGGGCCGGAACAGTGATTTTCGTTGACCGGGGGCAGAATCGCCATTTTGGGCTGTCCGACGGGCCGGAGTGTATTTCAGGCTGTCCGGGACCCAAATAGTGATTTTCAGCAGTCTGGGTCCGAAACTGCGATTTCTGGCGGGGCTGTCAAAAATTCACGAGTTTCGGGCAGTCCTGGGCCAGAACAGTGATTTTCGTCGACCGGAGGCAGAATCGCCATTTTGGGCTGTCCGACGGGCCGGTGTGGATTTCAGGCTGCCCGGGTCCCAAATAGTGATTTTCAGCAGTCCGGGTCCGAAACTGCGATATCTGGCGGGGCTGTGAAAAATTCACGAGTTTCGGGCAGTCCTGGGCCAGAACAGTGATTTTCGTCGACCGGGGGCAGAATCGCCATTTTGGGCTGTCCGACGGGCCGGTGCGGATTTCAGGGTGTCCGGGTCCCAAATAGTGATTTTCAGCAGTCCGGGTCCGAAACTACGATATCTGGCGGGGCTGTCAAAAAATCACAAGTTTCGGGCAGTCCTGGGCCAGAACAGTGATTTTCGTCGACCGGGGGCAGAATCGCCATTTTGGGCTGTCCGACGGACCGGTGAGGATTTCAGGCTGTCCGGGTCCCAAATAGTGATTTTCAGCAGTCCGGGTCCGAAACTACGATATCTGGCGGGGCTGTCAAAAATTCACGAGTTTCGGGCAGTCCTGGGCCAGAAAAGTGATTTTTGTCGACCGGGGGCAGAATCGCCATTTTGGGCTGTCCGACGGGCCGGAGTGGATTTCAGGCTGTCCGGGACCCAAATACTGATTTTCAGCAGTCCGAGTCCGAAACTACGATATCTGGCGGGGCTGTCAAAAAATCACAAGTTTCGGGCAGTCCTGGGCCAGAACAGTGATTTTTGTCGACCGGGGGCAGAATCGCCATTTTGGGCTGTCCGACGGGCCGGAGTGGATTTCAGGCTGTCCGGGACCCAAATACTGATTTTCAGCAGTCTGGGTCCGAAACTGCGATTTCTGGCAGGGCTGTCAAAAATTCACGAGTTTCGGGCAGTCCTGGGCCAGAACAGTGATTTTTGTCGACCGGGGGCAGAATCGCCATTTTGGGCTGTCCGACGGGCCGGTGTCGATTTCAGGCTGTCCGGGACACAAATACTGATTCTCAGCAGTCTGGGTCCGAAATTCGATTTCTGGCGAGGCTGTAAAAAAAAAACGAGTTTCGGGCAGTCCTGGGCCGGAACAGTGATTTTCGTTGACCGGGGGCAGAATCGCCATTTTGGGCTGTCCGACGGGCCGGAGTGGATTTCAGGCTGTCCGGGACCCAAATACTGATTTTCAGCAGTCTGGGTCCAAAACTGCGATTTCTGGCAGGGCTGTCAAAAATTCACGAGTTTCGGGCAGTCCTGGGCCAGAACAGTGATTTTCGTCGACCGGAGGCAGAATCGCCATTTTGGGCTGTCCGACGGGCCGGTGTGGATTTCAGGCTGCCCGGGTCCCAAATAGTGATTTTCAGCAGTCCGGGTCCGAAACTACGATATCTGGCGGGGCTGTGAAAAATTCACGAGTTTCGGGCAGTCCTGGGCCAGAACAGTGATTTTCGTCGACCGGGGGCAGAATCGCCATTTTGGGCTGTCCGACGGGCCGGTGTGGATTTCAGGGTGTCCGGGTCCCAAATAGTGATTTTCAGCAGTCCGGGTCCGAAACTACGATATCTGGCGGGGCTGTCAAAAAATCACAAGTTTCGGGCAGTCCTGGGCCAGAACAGTGATTTTCGTCGACCGGGGGCAGAATCGCCATTTTTGGCTGTCCGACGGACCGGTGAGGATTTCAGGCTGTCCGGGTCCCAAATAATGATTTTCAGCATTCCGGGTCCGAAACTACGATATCTGGCGGGGCTGTCAAAAATTCACGAGTTTCGGGCAGTCCTGGGCCAGAACAGTGATTTTTGTCGACTGGGGGCAGAATCGCCATTTTGGGCTGTCCGACGGGCCGGAGTGGATTTCAGGCTGTCCGGGACCCAAATACTGAATTTCAGCAGTCTGGGTCCGAAACTGCGATTTCTGGCAGGGCTGTCAAAAATTCACGAGTTTCGGGCAGTCCTGGGCCAGAACAGTGATTTTCGTCGATCGGAGGCAGAATCGCCATTTTGGGCTGTCCGACGGGCCGGTGTGGATTTCAGGCTGCCCGGGTCCCAAATAGTGATTTTCAGCAGTCCGGGTCCGAAACTACGATATCTGGCGGGGCTGTGAAAAATTCACGAGTTTCGGGCAGTCCTGGGCCAGAACAGTGATTTTCGTCGACCGGGGGCAGAATCGCCATTTTGGGCTGTCCGACGGGCCGGTGTGGATTTCAGGGTGTCCGGGTCCCAAATAGTGATTTTCAGCAGTCCGGGTCCGAAACTACGATATCTGGCGGGGCTGTCAAAAAATCACAAGTTTCGGGCAGTCCTGGGCCAGAACAGTGATTTTCGTCGACCGGGGGCAGAATCGCCATTTTTGGCTGTCCGACGGACCGGTGAGGATTTCAGGCTGTCCGGGTCCCAAATAATGATTTTCAGCATTCCGGGTCCGAAACTACGATATCTGGCGGGGCTGTCAAAAATTCACGAGTTTCGGGCAGTCCTGGGCCAGAACAGTGATTTTTGTCGACTGGGGGCAGAATCGCCATTTTGGGCTGTCCGACGGGCCGGAGTGGATTTCAGGCTGTCCGGGACCCAAATACTGAATTTCAGCAGTCTGGGTCCGAAACTGCGATTTCTGGCAGGGCTGTCAAAAATTCACGAGTTTCGGGCAGTCCTGGGCCAGAACAGTGATTTTCGTCGATCGGAGGCAGAATCGCCATTTTGGGCTGTCCGACGGGCCGGTGTGGATTTCAGGCTGCCCGGGTCCCAAATAGTGATTTTCAGCAGTCCGGGTCCGAAACTACGATATCTGGCGGGGCTGTGAAAAATTCACGAGTTTCGGGCAGTCCTGGGCCAGAACAGTGATTTTCGTCGACCGGGGGCAGAATCGCCATTTTGGGCTGTCCGACGGGCCGGTGTGGATTTCAGGGTGTCCGGGTCCCAAATAGTGATTTTCAGCAGTCCGGGTCCGAAACTACGATATCTGGCGGGGCTGTCAAAAAATCACAAGTTTCGGGCAGTCCTGGGCCAGAACAGTGATTTTCGTCGACCGGGGGCAGAATCGCCATTTTTGGCTGTCCGACGGACCGGTGAGGATTTCAGGCTGTCCGGGTCCCAAATAATGATTTTCAGCATTCCGGGTCCGAAACTACGATATCTGGCGGGGCTGTCAAAAATTCACGAGTTTCGGGCAGTCCTGGGCCAGAACAGTGATTTTTGTCGACTGGGGGCAGAATCGCCATTTTGGGCTGTCCGACGGGCCGGAGTGGATTTCAGGCTGCCCGGGTCCCAAATAGTGATTTTCAGCAGTCTGGGTCCGAAACTGCGATTTCTGGCAGGGCTGTCAAAAATTCACGAGTTTCGGGCAGTCCTGGGCCAGAACAGTGATTTTCGTCGATCGGAGGCAGAATCGCCATTTTGGGCTGTCCGACGGGCCGGTGTGGATTTCAGGCTGCCCGGGTCCCAAATAGTGATTTTCAGCAGTCCGGGTCCGAAACTACGATATCCGGCGGGGCTGTGAAAAATTCACGAGTTTCGGGCAGTCCTGGGCCAGAACAGTGATTTTCGTCGACCGGGGGCAGAATCGCCATTTTGGGCTGTCCGACGGGCCGGTGTGGATTTCAGGGTGTCCGGGTCCCAAATAGTGATTTTCAGTAGTCCGGGTCCGAAACTACGATATCTGGCGGGGCTGTCAAAAAATCACAAGTTTCGGGCAGTCCTGGGCCAGAACAGTGATTTTCGTCGACCGGGGGCAGAATCGCCATTTTTGGCTGTCCGACGGACCGGTGAGGATTTCAGGCTGTCCGGGTCCCAAATAATGATTTTCAGCATTCCGGGTCCGAAACTACGATATCTGGCGGGGCTGTCAAAAATTCACGAGTTTCGGGCAGTCCTGGGCCAGAACAGTGATTTTTGTCGACTGGGGGCAGAATCGCCATTTTGGGCTGTCCGACGGGCCGGAGTGGATTTCAGGCTGCCCGGGTCCCAAATAGTGATTTTCAGCAGTCTGGGTCCGAAACTGCGATTTCTGGCAGGGCTGTCAAAAATTCACGAGTTTCGGGCAGTCCTGGGCCAGAACAGTGATTTTCGTCGATCGGAGGCAGAATCGCCATTTTGGGCTGTCCGACGGGCCGGTGTGGATTTCAGGCTGCCCGGGTCCCAAATAGTGATTTTCAGCAGTCCGGGTCCGAAACTACGATATCTGGCGGGGCTGTGAAAAATTCACGAGTTTCGGGCAGTCCTGGGCCAGAACAGTGATTTTCGTCGACCGGGGGCAGAATCGCCATTTTGGGCTGTCCGACGGGCCGGTGTCGATTTCAGGCTGTCCGGGACACAAATACTGATTCTCAGCAGTCTGGGTCCGAAATTCGATTTCTGGCGAGGCTGTAAAAAAAAAACGAGTTTCGGGCAGTCCTGGGCCGGAACAGTGATTTTCGTTGACCGGGGGCAGAATCGCCATTTTGGGCTGTCCGACGGGCCGGAGTGGATTTCAGGCTGTCCGGGACCCAAATACTGATTTTCAGCAGTCTGGGTCCGAAACTGCGATTTCTGGCAGGGCTGTCAAAAATTCACGAGTTTCGGGCAGTCCTGGGGCAGAACAGTGATTTTCGTCGACCGGAGGCAGAATCGCCATTTTGGGCTGTCCGACGGGCCGGTGTGGATTTCAGGCTGCCCGGGTCCCAAATAGTGATTTTCAGCAGTCTGGGTCCGAAACTGCGATTTCTGGCAGGGCTGTCAAAAATTCACGAGTTTCGGGCAGTCCTGGGCCAGAACAGTGATTTTCGTCGACCGGAGGCAGAATCGCCATTTTGGGCTGTCCGACGGGCCGGTGTGGATTTCAGGCTGCCCGGGTCCCAAATAGTGATTTTCAGCAGTCCGGGTCCGAAACTGCGATATCTGGCGGGGCTGTGAAAAATTCACGAGTTTCAGGCAGTCCTGGGCCAGAACAGTGATTTTCGTCGACCGGGGGCAGAATCGCCATTTTGGGCTGTCCGACGGGCCGGTGTGGATTTCAGGGTGTCCGGGTCCCAAATAGTGATTTTCAGCAGTCCGGGTCCGAAACTACGATATCTGGCGGGGCTGTCAAAAAATCACAAGTTTCGGGCAGTCCTGGGCCAGAACAGTGATTTTCGTCGACCGGGGGCAGAATCGCCATTTTTGGCTGTCCGACGGACCGGTGAGGATTTCAGGCTGTCCGGGTCCCAAATAATGATTTTCAGCATTCCGGGTCCGAAACTACGATATCTGGCGGGGCTGTCAAAAATTCACGAGTTTCGGGCAGTCCTGGGCCAGAACAGTGATTTTTGTCGACTGGGGGCAGAATCGCCATTTTGGGCTGTCCGACGGGCCGGAGTGGATTTCAGGCTGTCCGGGACCCAAATACTGATTTTCAGCAGTCTGGGTCCGAAACTGCGATTTCTGGCAGGGCTGTCAAAAATTCACGAGTTTCGGGCAGTCCTGGGCCAGAACAGTGATTTTCGTCGATCGGAGGCAGAATCGCCATTTTGGGCTGTCCGACGGGCCGGTGTGGATTTCAGGGTGTCCGGGTCCCAAATAGTGATTTTCAGCAGTCCGGGTCCGAAACTACGATATCTGGCGGGGCTGTCAAAAAATCACAAGTTTCGGGCAGTCCTGGGCCAGAACAGTGATTTTCGTCGACCGGGGGCAGAATCGCCATTTTTGGCTGTCCGACGGACCGGTGAGGATTTCAGGCTGTCCGGGTCCCAAATAATGATTTTCAGCATTCCGGGTCCGAAACTACGATATCTGGCGGGGCTGTCAAAAATTCACGAGTTTCGGGCAGTCCTGGGCCAGAACAGTGATTTTTGTCGACTGGGGGCAGAATCGCCATTTTGGGCTGTCCGACGGGCCGGAGTGGATTTCAGGCTGTCCGGGACCCAAATACTGATTTTCAGCAGTCTGGGTCCGAAACTGCGATTTCTGGCAGGGCTGTCAAAAATTCACGAGTTTCGGGCAGTCCTGGGCCAGAACAGTGATTTTCGTCGATCGGAGGCAGAATCGCCATTTTGGGCTGTCCGACGGGCCGGTGTGGATTTCAGGCTGCCCGGGTCCCAAATAGTGATTTTCAGCAGTCCGGGTCCGAAACTACGATATCTGGCGGGGCTGTCAAAAAATCACAAGTTTCGGGCAGTCCTGGGCCAGAACAGTGATTTTCGTCGACCGGGGGCAGAATCGCCATTTTTGGCTGTCCGACGGACCGGTGAGGATTTCAGGCTGTCCGGGTCCCAAATAATGATTTTCAGCATTCCGGGTCCGAAACTACGATATCTGGCGGGGCTGTCAAAAATTCACGAGTTTCGGGCAGTCCTGGGCCAGAACAGTGATTTTTGTCGACTGGGGGCAGAATCGCCATTTTGGGCTGTCCGACGGGCCGGAGTGGATTTCAGGCTGTCCGGGACCCAAATACTGATTTTCAGCAGTCTGGGTCCGAAACTGCGATTTCTGGCAGGGCTGTCAAAAATTCACGAGTTTCGGGCAGTCCTGGGCCAGAACAGTGATTTTCGTCGATCGGAGGCAGAATCGCCATTTTGGGCTGTCCGACGGGCCGGTGTGGATTTCAGGCTGCCCGGGTCCCAAATAGTGATTTTCAGCAGTCCGGGTCCGAAACTACGATATCTGGCGGGGCTGTGAAAAATTCACGAGTTTCGGGCAGTCTTGGGCCAGAACAGTGATTTTTGTCGACCGGGGGCAGAATCGCCATTTTGGGCTGTCCGACGGGCCGGTGTCGATTTCAGGCTGTCCGGGACACAAATACTGATTCTCAGCAGTCTGGGTCCGAAATTCGATTTCTGGCGAGGCTGTAAAAAAAAAACGAGTTTCGGGCAGTCCTGGGCCGGAACAGTGATTTTCGTCGACCGGGGGCAGAATCGCCATTTTTGGCTGTCCGACGGGCCGGAGTGGATTTCAGGCTGTCCGGGACCCAAATACTGATTTTCAGCAGTCTGGGTCCGAAACTGCGATTTCTGGCAGGGCTGTCAAAAATTCACGAGTTTCGGGCAGTCCTGGGCCAGAACAGTGATTTTTGTCGACCGGGGGCAGAATCGCCATTTTGGGCTGTCTGACGGGCCGGTGACGATTTCAGGCTGTCCGGGACACAAATACTGATTCTCAGCAGTCTGGGTCCGAAATTCGATTTCTGGCGAGGCTGTAAAAAAAAAACGAGTTTCGGGCAGTCCTGGGCCGGAACAGTGATTTTCGTTGACCGGGGGCAGAATCGCCATTTTGGGCTGTCCGACGGGCCGGAGTGGATTTCAGGCTGTCCGGGACCCAAATACTGATTTTCAGCAGTCTGGGTCCGAAACTGCGATTTCTGGCAGGGCTGTCAAAAATTCACGAGTTTCGGCCAGTCCTGGGCCAGAACAGTGATTTTCGTCGACCGGAGGCAGAATCGCCATTTTGGGCTGTCCGACGGGCCGGTGTGGATTTCAGGCTGCCCGGGTCCCAATTAGTGATTTTCAGCAGTCTGGGTCCGAAACTGCGATTTCTGGCAGGGCTGTCAAAAATTCACGAGTTTCGGGCAGTCCTGGGCCAGAACAGTGATTTTCGTCGACCGGAGGCAGAATCGCCATTTTGGGCTGTCCGACGGGCCGGTGTGGATTTCAGGCTGCCCGGGTCCCAAATAGTGATTTTCAGCAGTCCGGGTCCGAAACTGCGATATCTGGCGGGGCTGTGAAAAATTCACGAGTTTCGGGCTGTCTTGGGCCAGAACAGTGATTTTCGTCGACTGGGGGCAGAATCGCCATTTTGGGCTGTCCGACGGGCCGGAGTGGATTTCAGGCTGTCCGGGACCCAAATACTGATTTTCAGCAGTCTGGGTCCGAAACTGCGATTTCTGGCAGGGCTGTCAAAAATTCACGAGTTTCGGGCAGTCCTGGGCCAGAACAGTGATTTTCGTCGACCGGAGGCAGAATCGCCATTTTGGGCTGTCCGACGGGCCGGTGTGGATTTCAGGGTGTCCGGGTCCCAAATAGTGATTTTCAGCAGTCCGGGTCCGAAACTACGATATCTGGCGGGGCTGTCAAAAAATCACAAGTTTCGGGCAGTCCTGGGCCAGAACAGTGATTTTCGTCGACCGGGGGCAGAATCGCCATTTTTGGCTGTCCGACGGACCGGTGAGGATTTCAGGCTGTCCGGGTCCCAAATAATGATTTTCAGCATTCCGGGTCCGAAACTACGATATCTGGCGGGGCTGTCAAAAATTCACGAGTTTCGGGCAGTCCTGGGCCAGAACAGTGATTTTTGTCGACTGGGGGCAGAATCGCCATTTTGGGCTGTCCGACGGGCCGGAGTGGATTTCAGGCTGTCCGGGACCCAAATACTGATTTTCAGCAGTCTGGGTCCGAAACTGCGATTTCTGGCAGGGCTGTCAAAAATTCACGAGTTTCGGGCAGTCCTGGGCCAGAACAGTGATTTTCGTCGATCGGAGGCAGAATCGCCATTTAGGGCTGTCCGACGGGCCGGTGTGGATTTCAGGCTGCCCGGGACCCAAATAGTGATTTTCAGCAGTCCGGGTCCGAAACTACGATATCTGGCGGGGCTGTGAAAAATTCACGAGTTTCGGGCAGTCCTGGGCCAGAACAGTGATTTTCGTCGACCGGGGGCAGAATCGCCATTTTGGGCTGTCCGACGGACCGGTGAGGATTTCAGGCTGCCCGGGTCCCAAATAGTGATTTTCAGCTGTCCGGGTCCGAAACTACGATATCTGGCGGGGCTGTGAAAAATTCACGAGTTTCGGGCAGTCTTGGGCCAGAACAGTGATTTTTGTCGACCGGGGGCAGAATCGCCATTTTGGGCTGTCCGACGGGCCGGTGTCGATTTCAGGCTGTCCGGGACACAAATACTGATTCTCAGCAGTCTGGGTCCGAAATTCGATTTCTGGCGAGGCTGTAAAAAAAAAACGAGTTTCGGGCAGTCCTGGGCCGGAACAGTGATTTTCGTCGACCGGGGGCAGAATCGCCATTTTTGGCTGTCCGACGGGCCGGAGTGGATTTCAGGCTGTCCGGGACCCAAATACTGATTTTCAGCAGTCTGGGTCCGAAACTGCGATTTCTGGCAGGGCTGTCAAAAATTCACGAGTTTCGGGCAGTCCTGGGCCAGAACAGTGATTTTTGTCGACCGGGGGCAGAATCGCCATTTTGGGCTGTCCGACGGGCCGGTGACGATTTCAGGCTGTCCGGGACACAAATACTGATTCTCAGCAGTCTGGGTCCGAAATTCGATTTCTGGCGAGGCTGTAAAAAAAAAACGAGTTTCGGGCAGTCCTGGGCCGGAACAGTGATTTTCGTTGACCGGGGGCAGAATCGCCATTTTGGGCTGTCCGACGGGCCGGAGTGGATTTCAGGCTGTCCGGGACCCAAATACTGATTTTCAGCAGTCTGGGTCCGAAACTGCGATTTCTGGCAGGGCTGTCAAAAATTCACGAGTTTCGGGCAGTCCTGGGCCAGAACAGTGATTTTCGTCGACCGGAGGCAGAATCGCCATTTTGGGCTGTCCGACGGGCCGGTGTGGATTTCAGGCTGCCCGGGTCCCAATTAGTGATTTTCAGCAGTCTGGGTCCGAAACTGCGATTTCTGGCAGGGCTGTCAAAAATACACGAGTTTCGGGCAGTCCTGGGCCAGAACAGTGATTTTCGTCGACCGGAGGCAGAATCGCCATTTTGGGCTGTCCGACGGGCCGGTGTGGATTTCAGGCTGCCCGGGTCCCAAATAGTGATTTTCAGCAGTCCGGGTCCGAAACTGCGATATCTGGCGGGGCTGTGAAAAATTCACGAGTTTCGGGCTGTCTTGGGCCAGAACAGTGATTTTCGTCGACTGGGGGCAGAATCGCCATTTTGGGCTGTCCGACGGGCCGGAGTGGATTTCAGGCTGTCCGGGACCCAAATACTGATTTTCAGCAGTCTGGGTCCGAAACTGCGATTTCTGGCAGGGCTGTCAAAAATTCACGAGTTTCGGGCAGTCCTGGGCCAGAACAGTGATTTTCGTCGACCGGAGGCAGAATCGCCATTTTGGGCTGTCCGACGGGCCGGTGTGGATTTCAGGGTGTCCGGGTCCCAAATAGTGATTTTCAGCAGTCCGGGTCCGAAACTACGATATCTGGCGGGGCTGTCAAAAAATCACAAGTTTCGGGCAGTCCTGGGCCAGAACAGTGATTTTCGTCGACCGGGGGCAGAATCGCCATTTTTGGCTGTCCGACGGACCGGTGAGGATTTCAGGCTGTCCGGGTCCCAAATAATGATTTTCAGCATTCCGGGTCCGAAACTACGATATCTGGCGGGGCTGTCAAAAATTCACGAGTTTCGGGCAGTCCTGGGCCAGAACAGTGATTTTTGTCGACTGGGGGCAGAATCGCCATTTTGGGCTGTCCGACGGGCCGGAGTGGATTTCAGGCTGTCCGGGACCCAAATACTGATTTTCAGCAGTCTGGGTCCGAAACTGCGATTTCTGGCAGGGCTGTCAAAAATTCACGAGTTTCGGGCAGTCCTGGGCCAGAACAGTGATTTTCGTCGATCGGAGGCAGAATCGCCATTTTGGGCTGTCCGACGGGCCGGTGTGGATTTCAGGCTGCCCGGGACCCAAATAGTGATTTTCAGCAGTCCGGGTCCGAAACTACGATATCTGGCGGGGCTGTGAAAAATTCACGAGTTTCGGGCAGTCCTGGGCCAGAACAGTGATTTTCGTCGACCGGGGGCAGAATCGCCATTTTGGGCTGTCCGACGGACCGGTGAGGATTTCAGGCTGCCCGGGTCCCAAATAGTGATTTTCAGCTGTCCGGGTCCGAAACTACGATATCTGGCGGGGCTGTGAAAAATTCACGAGTTTCGGGCAGTCCTGGGCCAGAACAGTGATTTTCGTCGATCGGAGGCAGAATCGCCATTTTGGGCTGTCCGACGGGCCGGTGTGGATTTCAGGCTGCCCGGGTCCCAAATAGTGATTTTCAGCAGTCCGGGTCCGAAACTACGATATCTGGCGGGGCTGTGAAAAATTCACGAGTTTCGGGCAGTCCTGGGCCAGAACAGTGATTTTTGTCGACCGGGGGCAGAATCGCCATTTTGGGCTGTCCGACGGACCGGTGAGGATTTCAGGCTGTCCGGGTCCCAAATAGTGATTTTCAGCAGTCCGGGTCCGAAACTACGATATCTGGCGGGGCTGTCAAAAATTCACGAGTTTCGGGCAGTCCTGGGCCAGAACAGTGATTTTTGTCGACCGGGGGCAGAATCGCCATTTTGGGCTGTCCGACGGGCCGGAGTGGATTTCAGGCTGTCCGGGACCCAAATACTGATTTTCAGCAGTCCGAGTCCGAAACTACGATATCTGGCGGGGCTGTCAAAAAATCACAAGTTTCGGGCAGTCCGGGGCCAGAACAGTGATTTTTGTCGACCGGGGGCAGAATCGCCATTTTGGGCTGTCCGACGGGCCGGAGTGGATTTCAGGCTGTCCGGGACCCAAATACTGATTTTCAGCAGTCTGGGTCCGAAACTGCGATTTCTGGCAGGGCTGTCAAAAATTCACGAGTTTCGGGCAGTCCTGGGCCAGAACAGTGATTTTTGTCGACCGGGGGCAGAATCGCCATTTTGGGCTGTCCGACGGGCCGGTGTCGATTTCAGGCTGTCCGGGACACAAATACTGATTCTCAGCAGTCTGGGTCCGAAATTCGATTTCTGGCGAGGCTGTAAAAAAAAAACGAGTTTCGGGCAGTCCTGGGCCGGAACAGTGATTTTCGTTGACCGGGGGCAGAATCGCCATTTTGGGCTGTCCGACGGACCGGTGAGGATTTCAGGCTGTCCGGGTCCCAAATAGTGATTTTCAGCATTCCGGGTCCGAAACTACGATATCTGGCGGGGCTGTCAAAAATTCACGAGTTTCGGGCAGTCCTGGGCCAGAACAGTGATTTTTGTCGACCGGGGGCAGAATCGCCATTTTGGGCTGTCCGACGGGCCGGAGTGGATTTCAGGCTGTCCGGGACCCAAATACTGATTTTCAGCAGTCCGAGTCCGAAACTACGATATCTGGCGGGGCTGTCAAAAAATCACAAGTTTCGGGCAGTCCGGGGCCAGAACAGTGATTTTTGTCGACCGGGGGCAGAATCGCCATTTTGGGCTGTCCGACGGGCCGGAGTGGATTTCAGGCTGTCCGGGACCCAAATACTGATTTTCAGCAGTCTGGGTCCGAAACTGCGATTTCTGGCAGGGCTGTCAAAAATTCACGAGTTTCGGGCAGTCCTGGGCCAGAACAGTGATTTTTGTCGACCGGGGGCAGAATCGCCATTTTGGGCTGTCCGACGGGCCGGTGTCGATTTCAGGCTGTCCGGGACACAAATACTGATTCTCAGCAGTCTGGGTCCGAAATTCGATTTCTGGCGAGGCTGTAAAAAAAAAACGAGTTTCGGGCAGTCCTGGGCCGGAACAGTGATTTTCGTTGACCGGGGGCAGAATCGCCATTTTGGGCTGTCCGACGGACCGGTGAGGATTTCAGGCTGTCCGGGTCCCAAATAGTGATTTTCAGCATTCCGGGTCCGAAACTACGATATCTGGCGGGGCTGTCAAAAATTCACGAGTTTCGGGCAGTCCTGGGCCAGAACAGTGATTTTTGTCGACCGGGGGCAGAATCGCCATTTTGGGCTGTCCGACGGGCCGGTGTGGATTTCAGGCTGCCCGGGTCCCAAATAGTGATTTTCAGCAGTCCGGGTCCGAAACTGCGATATCTGGCGGGGCTGTGAAAAATTCACGAGTTTCGGGCAGTCCTGGGCCAGAACAGTGATTTTTGTCGACTGGGGGCAGAATCGCCATTTTGGGCTGTCCGACGGGCCGGAGTGGATTTCAGGCTGTCCGGGACCCAAATACTGATTTTCAGCAGTCTGGGTCCGAAACTGCGATTTCTGGCAGGGCTGTCAAAAATTCACGAGTTTCGGGCAGTCCTGGGCCAGAACAGTGATTTTCGTCGACCGGAGGCAGAATCGCCATTTTGGGCTGTCCGACGGGCCGGTGTGGATTTCAGGCTGCCCGGGTCCCAAATAGTGATTTTCAGCAGTCCGGGTCCGAAAGTACGATATCTGGCGGGGCTGTGAAAAATTCACGAGTTTCGGGCAGTCCTGGGCCAGAACAGTGATTTTTGTCGACTGGGGGCAGAATCGCCATTTTGGGCTGTCCGACGGGCCGGAGTGGATTTCAGGCTGTCCGGGACCCAAATACTGATTTTCAGCAGTCTGGGTCCGAAACTGCGATTTCTGGCAGGGCTGTCAAAAATTCACGAGTTTCGGGCAGTCCTGGGCCAGAACAGTGATTTTTGTCGACTGGGGGCAGAATCGCCATTTTGGGCTGTCCGACGGGCCGGAGTGGATTTCAGGCTGTCCGGGACCCAAATACTGATTTTCAGCAGTCTGGGTCCGAAACTGCGATTTCTGGCAGGGCTGTCAAAAATTCACGAGTTTCGGGCAGTCCTGGGCCAGAACAGTGATTTTTGTCGACCGGGGGCAGAATCGCCATTTTGGGCTGTCCGACGGGCCGGTGTCGATTTCAGGCTGTCCGGGACACAAATACTGATTCTCAGCAGTCTGGGTCCGAAATTCGATTTCTGGCGAGGCTGTAAAAAAAAAACGAGTTTCGGGCAGTCCTGGGCCGGAACAGTGATTTTCGTTGACCGGGGGCAGAATCGCCATTTTGGGCTGTCCGACGGGCCGGAGTGGATTTCAGGCTGTCCGGGACCCAAATACTGATTTTCAGCAGTCTGGGTCCGAAACTGCGATTTCTGGCAGGGCTGTCAAAAATTCACGAGTTTCGGGCAGTCCTGGGCCAGAACAGTGATTTTCGTCGACCGGAGGCAGAATCGCCATTTTGGGCTGTCCGACGGGCCGGTGTGGATTTCAGGCTGCCCGGGTCCCAAATAGTGATTTTCAGCAGTCCGGGTCCGAAAGTACGATATCTGGCGGGGCTGTGAAAAATTCACGAGTTTCGGGCAGTCCTGGGCCAGAACAGTGATTTTCGTCGACCGGGGGCAGAATCGCCATTTTGGGCTGTCCGACGGGCCGGAGTGGATTTCAGGCTGTCCGGGACCCAAATACTGATTTTCAGCAGTCTGGGTCCGAAACTGCGATTTCTGGCAGGGCTGTCAAAAATTCACGAGTTTCGGGCAGTCCTGGGCCAGAACAGTGATTTTCGTCGACCGGAGGCAGAATCGCCATTTTGGGCTGTCCGACGGGCCGGTGTGGATTTCAGGCTGCCCGGGTCCCAAATAGTGATTTTCAGCAGTCCGGGTCCGAAAGTACGATATCTGGCGGGGCTGTGAAAAATTCACGAGTTTCGGGCAGTCCTGGGCCAGAACAGTGATTTTCGTCGACCGGGGGCAGAATCGCCATTTTGGGCTGTCCGACGGGCCGGAGTGGATTTCAGGCTGTCCGGGACCCAAATACTGATTTTCAGCAGTCTGGGTCCGAAACTGCGATTTCTGGCAGGGCTGTCAAAAATTCACGAGTTTCGGGCAGTCCTGGGCCAGAACAGTGATTTTTGTCGACTGGGGGCAGAATCGCCATTTTGGGCTGTCCGTCGGGCCGGAGTGGATTTCAGGCTGTCCGGGACCCAAATACTGATTTTCAGCAGTCTGGGTCCGAAACTGCGATTTCTGGCAGGGCTGTCAAAAATTCACGAGTTTCGGGCAGTCCTGGGCCAGAACAGTGATTTTTGTCGACCGGGGGCAGAATCGCCATTTTGGGCTGTCCGACGGGCCGGTGTGGATTTCAGGCTGTCCGGGACACAAATACTGATTCTCAGCAGTCTGGGTCCGAAATTCGATTTCTGGCGAGGCTGTAAAAAAAAAACGAGTTTCGGGCAGTCCTGGGCCGGAACAGTGATTTTCGTTGACCGGGGGCAGAATCGCCATTTTGGGCTGTCCGACGGGCCGGAGTGGATTTCAGGCTGTCCGGGACCCAAATAGTGATTTTCAGCAGTCTGGGTCCGAAACTGCGATTTCTGGCAGGGCTGTCAAAAATTCACGAGTTTCGGGCAGTCCTGGGCCAGAACAGTGATTTTCGTCGACCGGAGGCAGAATCGCCATTTTGGGCTGTCCGACGGGCCGGTGTGGATTTCAGGCTGCCCGGGTCCCAAATAGTGATTTTCAGCAGTCCGGGTCCGAAAGTACGATATCTGGCGGGGCTGTGAAAAATTCACGAGTTTCGGGCAGTCCTGGGCCAGAACAGTGATTTTCGTCGACCGGGGGCAGAATCGCCATTTTGGGCTGTCCGACGGGCCGGTGTGGATTTCAGGGTGTCCGGGTCCCAAATAGTGATTTTCAGCAGTCCGGGTCCGAAACTACGATATCTGGCGGGGCTGTCAAAAAATCACAAGTTTCGGTCAGTCCTGGGCCGGAACAGTGATTTTCGTCGACCGGGGGCAGAATCGCCATTTTTGGCTGTCCGACGGACCGGTGAGGATTTCAGGCTGTCCGGGTCCCAAATAATGATTTTCAGCATTCCGGGTCCGAAACTACGATATCTGGCGGGGCTGTCAAAAATTCACGAGTTTCGGGCAGTCCTGGGCCAGAACAGTGATTTTTGTCGACTGGGGGCTGAATCGCCATTTTGGGCTGTCCGACGGGCCGGAGTGGATTTCAGGCTGTCCGGGACCCAAATACTGATTTTCAGCAGTCTGGGTCCGAAACTGCGATTTCTGACAGGGCTGTCAAAAATTCACGAGTTTCGGGCAGTCCTGGGCCAGAACAGTGATTTTCGTCGATCGGAGGCAGAATCGCTATTTTGGGCTGTCCGACGGGCCGGTGTGGATTTCAGGCTGCCCGGGTCCCAAATAGTGATTTTCAGCAGTCCGGGTCCGAAACTACGATATCTGGCGGGGCTGTGAAAAATTCACGAGTTTCGGGTAGTCCTGGGCCAAAACAGTGATTTTCGTCGACCGGGGGCAGAATCGCCATTTTGGGCTGTCCGACGGGCCGGTGTCGATTTCAGGCTGTCCGGGACACAAATACTGATTCTCAGCAGTCTGGGTCCGAAATTCGATTTCTGGCGAGGCTGTAAAAAAAAAACGAGTTTCGGGCAGTCCTGGGCCGGAACAGTGATTTTCGTTGACCGGGGGCAGAATCGCCATTTTGGGCTGTCCGACGGGCCGGAGTGGATTTCAGGCTGTCCGGGACCCAAATACTGATTTTCAGCAGTCTGGGTCCGAAACTGCGATTTCTGGCAGGGCTGTCAAAAATTCACGAGTTTCGGGCAGTCCTGGGCCAGAACAGTGATTTTTGTCGACCGGGGGCAGAATCGCCATTTTGGGCTGTCCGACGGGCCGGAGTGGATTTCAGGCTGTCCGGGACCCAAATACTGATTTTCAGCAGTCTGGGTCCGAAACTGCGATTTCTGGCAGGGCTGTCAAAAATTCACGAGTTTCGGGCAGTCCTGGGCCAGAACAGTGATTTTTGTCGACCGGGGGCAGAATCGCCATTTTGGGCTGTCCGACGGGCCGGAGTGGATTTCAGGCTGTCCGGGACCCAAATACTGATTTTCAGCAGTCTGGGTCCGAAACTGCGATTTCTGGCAGGGCTGTCAAAAATTCACGAGTTTCGGGCAGTCCTGGGCCAGAACAGTGATTTTTGTCGACCGGGGGCAGAATCGCCATTTTGGGCTGTCCGACGGGCCGGAGTGGATTTCAGGCTGTCCGGGACCCAAATACTGATTTTCAGCAGTCTGGGTCCGAAACTGCGATTTCTGGCAGGGCTGTCAAAAATTCACGAGTTTCGGGCAGTCCTGGGCCAGAACAGTGATTTTTGTCGACCGGGGGCAGAATCGCCATTTTGGGCTGTCCGACGGGCCGGAGTGGATTTCAGGCTGTCCGGGACCCAAATACTGATTTTCAGCAGTCTGGGTCCGAAACTGCGATTTCTGGCAGGGCTGTCAAAAATTCACGAGTTTCGGGCAGTCCTGGGCCAGAACAGTGATTTTTGTCGACCGGGGGCAGAATCGCCATTTTGGGCTGTCCGACGGGCCGGTGTCGATTTCAGGCTGTCCGGGACACAAATACTGATTCTCAGTAGTCTGGGTCCGAAATTCGATTTCTGGCGAGGCTGTAAAAAAAAAACGAGTTTCGGGCAGTCCTGGGCCGGAACAGTGATTTTCGTTGACCGGGGGCAGAATCGCCCTTTTGGGCTGTCCGACGGGCCGGAGTGGATTTCAGGCTGTCCGGGACCCAAATACTGATTTTCAGCAGTCTGGGTCCGAAACTGCGATTTCTGGCAGGGCTGTCAAAAATTCACGAGTTTCGGGCAGTCCTGGGCTAGAACAGTGATTTTCGTCGACCGGAGGCAGAATCGCCATTTTGGGCTGTCCGACGGGCCGGTGTGGATTTCAGGCTGCCCGGGTCCCAAATAGTGATTTTCAGCAGTCCGGGTCCGAAACTACGATATCTGGCGGGGCTGTGAAAAATTCACGAGTTTCGGGCAGTCCTGGGCCAGAACAGTGATTTTCGTCGACCGGGGGCAGAATCGCCATTTTGGGCTGTCCGACGGGCCGGTGTGGATTTCAGGGTGTCCGGGTCCCAAATAGTGATTTTCAGCAGTCCGGGTCCGAAACTACGATATCTGGCGGGGCTGTCAAAAAATCACAAGTTTCGGGCAGTCCTGGGCCGGAACAGTGATTTTCGTCGACCGGGGGCAGAATCGCCATTTTTGGCTGTCCGACGGACCGGTGAGGATTTCAGGCTGTCCGGGTCCCAAATAATGATTTTCAGCATTCCGGGTCCGAAACTACGATATCTGGCGGGGCTGTCAAAAATTCACGAGTTTCGGGCAGTCCTGGGCCAGAACAGTGATTTTTGTTGACTGGGGGCAGAATCGCCATTTTGGGCTGTCCGACGGGCCGGAGTGGATTTCAGGCTGTCCGGGACCCAAATACTGATTTTCAGCAGTCTGGGTCCGAAACTGCGATTTCTGGCAGGGCTGTCAAAAATTCACGAGTTTCGGGCAGTCCTGGGGCAGAACAGTGATTTTTGTCGACCGGGGGCAGAATCGCCATTTTGGGCTGTCCGACGGGCCGGTGTCGATTTCAGGCTGTCCGGGACACAAATACTGATTCTCAGCAGTCTGGGTCCGAAATTCGATTTCTGGCGAGGCTGTAAAAAAAAAACGAGTTTCGGGCAGTCCTGGGCCGGAACAGTGATTTTCGTTGACCGGGGGCAGAATCGCCATTTTGGGCTGTCGGACGGGCCGGAGTGGATTTCAGGCTGTCCGGGACCCAAATACTGATTTTCAGCAGTCTGGGTCCGAAACTGCGATTTCTGGCAGGGCTGTCAAAAATTCACGAGTTTCGGGCAGTCCTGGGCCAGAACAGTGATTTTTGTCGACCGGGGGCAGAATCGCCATTTTGGGCTGTCCGACGGGCCGGAGTGGATTTCAGGCTGTCCGGGACCCAAATACTGATTTTCAGCAGTCTGGGTCCGAAACTGCGATTTCTGGCAGGGCTGTCAAAAATTCACGAGTTTCGGGCAGTCCTGGGCTAGAACAGTGATTTTCGTCGACCGGAGGCAGAATCGCCATTTTGGGCTGTCCGACGGGCCGGTGTGGATTTCAGGCTGCCCGGGTCCCAAATAGTGATTTTCAGCAGTCCGGGTCCGAAACTACGATATCTGGCGGGGCTGTGAAAAATTCACGAGTTTCGGGCAGTCCTGGGCCAGAACAGTGATTTTCGTCGACCGGGGGCAGAATCGCCATTTTGGGCTGTCCGACGGGCCGGTGTGGATTTCAGGGTGTCCGGGTCCCAAATAGTGATTTTCAGCAGTCCGGGTCCGAAACTACGATATCTGGCGGGGCTGTCAAAAAATCACAAGTTTCGGGCAGTCCTGGGCCGGAACAGTGATTTTCGTCGACCGGGGGCAGAATCGCCATTTTTGGCTGTCCGACGGACCGGTGAGGATTTCAGGCTGTCCGGGTCCCAAATAATGATTTTCAGCATTCCGGGTCCGAAACTACGATATCTGGCGGGGCTGTCAAAAATTCACGAGTTTCGGGCAGTCCTGGGCCAGAACAGTGATTTTTGTTGACTGGGGGCAGAATCGCCATTTTGGGCTGTCCGACGGGCCGGAGTGGATTTCAGGCTGTCCGGGACCCAAATACTGATTTTCAGCAGTCTGGGTCCGAAACTGCGATTTCTGGCAGGGCTGTCAAAAATTCACGAGTTTCGGGCAGTCCTGGGGCAGAACAGTGATTTTTGTCGACCGGGGGCAGAATCGCCATTTTGGGCTGTCCGACGGGCCGGTGTCGATTTCAGGCTGTCCGGGACACAAATACTGATTCTCAGCAGTCTGGGTCCGAAATTCGATTTCTGGCGAGGCTGTAAAAAAAAAACGAGTTTCGGGCAGTCCTGGGCCGGAACAGTGATTTTCGTTGACCGGGGGCAGAATCGCCATTTTGGGCTGTCGGACGGGCCGGAGTGGATTTCAGGCTGTCCGGGACCCAAATACTGATTTTCAGCAGTCTGGGTCCGAAACTGCGATTTCTGGCAGGGCTGTCAAAAATTCACGAGTTTCGGGCAGTCCTGGGCCAGAACAGTGATTTTTGTCGACCGGGGGCAGAATCGCCATTTTGGGCTGTCCGACGGGCCGGAGTGGATTTCAGGCTGTCCGGGACCCAAATACTGATTTTCAGCAGTCTGGGTCCGAAACTGCGATTTCTGGCAGGGCTGTCAAAAATTCACGAGTTTCGGGCAGTCCTGGGCTAGAACAGTGATTTTCGTCGACCGGAGGCAGAATCGCCATTTTGGGCTGTCCGACGGGCCGGTGTGGATTTCAGGCTGCCCGGGTCCCAAATAGTGATTTTCAGCAGTCCGGGTCCGAAACTACGATATCTGGCGGGGCTGTGAAAAATTCACGAGTTTCGGGCAGTCCTGGGCCAGAACAGTGATTTTCGTCGACCGGGGGCAGAATCGCCATTTTGGGCTGTCCGACGGGCCGGTGTGGATTTCAGGGTGTCCGGGTCCCAAATAGTGATTTTCAGCAGTCCGGGTCCGAAACTACGATATCTGGCGGGGCTGTCAAAAAATCACAAGTTTCGGGCAGTCCTGGGCCGGAACAGTGATTTTCGTCGACCGGGGGCAGAATCGCCATTTTTGGCTGTCCGACGGACCGGTGAGGATTTCAGGCTGTCCGGGTCCCAAATAATGATTTTCAGCATTCCGGGTCCGAAACTACGATATCTGGCGGGGCTGTCAAAAATTCACGAGTTTCGGGCAGTCCTGGGCCAGAACAGTGATTTTTGTTGACTGGGGGCAGAATCGCCATTTTGGGCTGTCCGACGGGCCGGAGTGGATTTCAGGCTGTCCGGGACCCAAATACTGATTTTCAGCAGTCTGGGTCCGAAACTGCGATTTCTGGCAGGGCTGTCAAAAATTCACGAGTTTCGGGCAGTCCTGGGGCAGAACAGTGATTTTTGTCGACCGGGGGCAGAATCGCCATTTTGGGCTGTCCGACGGGCCGGTGTCGATTTCAGGCTGTCCGGGACACAAATACTGATTCTCAGCAGTCTGGGTCCGAAATTCGATTTCTGGCGAGGCTGTAAAAAAAAAACGAGTTTCGGGCAGTCCTGGGCCGGAACAGTGATTTTCGTTGACCGGGGGCAGAATCGCCATTTTGGGCTGTCGGACGGGCCGGAGTGGATTTCAGGCTGTCCGGGACCCAAATACTGATTTTCAGCAGTCTGGGTCCGAAACTGCGATTTCTGGCAGGGCTGTCAAAAATTCACGAGTTTCGGGCAGTCCTGGGCCAGAACAGTGATTTTTGTCGACCGGGGGCAGAATCGCCATTTTGGGCTGTCCGACGGGCCGGAGTGGATTTCAGGCTGTCCGGGACCCAAATACTGATTTTCAGCAGTCTGGGTCCGAAACTGCGATTTCTGGCAGGGCTGTCAAAAATTCACGAGTTTCGGGCAGTCCTGGGCCAGAACAGTGATTTTTGTCGACCGGGGGCAGAATCGCCATTTTGGGCTGTCCGACGGGCCGGAGTGGATTTCAGGCTGTCCGGGACCCAAATACTGATTTTCAGCAGCCTGGGTCCGAAACTGCGATTTCTGGCAGGGCTGTCAAAAATTCACGAGTTTCGGGCAGTCCTGGGCCAGAACAGTGATTTTTGTCGACCGGGGGCAGAATCGCCATTTTGGGCTGTCCGACGGGCCGGAGTGGATTTCAGGCTGTCCGGGACCCAAATACTGATTTTCAGCAGTCTGGGTCCGAAACTGCGATTTCTGGCAGGGCTGTCAAAAATTCACGAGTTTCGGGCAGTCCTGGGCCGGAACAGTGATTTTCGTTGACCGGGGGCAGAATCGCCATTTTGGGCTGTCGGACGGGCCGGAGTGGATTTCAGGCTGTCCGGGACCCAAATACTGATTTTCAGCAGTCTGGGTCCGAAACTGCGATTTCTGGCAGGGCTGTCAAAAATTCACGAGTTTCGGGCAGTCCTGGGCCAGAACAGTGATTTTTGTCGACCGGGGGCAGAATCGCCATTTTGGGCTGTCCGACGGGCCGGAGTGGATTTCAGGCTGTCCGGGACCCAAATACTGATTTTCAGCAGTCTGGGTCCGAAACTGCGATTTCTGGCAGGGCTGTCAAAAATTCACGAGTTTCGGGCAGTCCTGGGCCAGAACAGTGATTTTTGTCGACCGGGGGCAGAATCGCCATTTTGGGCTGTCCGACGGGCCGGAGTGGATTTCAGGCTGTCCGGGACCCAAATACTGATTTTCAGCAGTCTGGGTCCGAAACTGCGATTTCTGGCAGGGCTGTCAAAAATTCACGAGTTTCGGGCAGTCCTGGGCCAGAACAGTGATTTTTGTCGACCGGGGGCAGAATCGCCATTTTGGGCTGTCCGACGGGCCGGAGTGGATTTCAGGCTGTCCGGGACCCAAATACTGATTTTCAGCAGTCTGGGTCCGAAACTGCGATTTCTGGCAGGGCTGTCAAAAATTCACGAGTTTCGGGCAGTCCTGGGCCAGAACAGTGATTTTTGTCGACCGGGGGCAGAATCGCCATTTTGGGCTGTCCGACGGGCCGGTGTCGATTTCAGGCTGTCCGGGACACAAATACTGATTCTCAGTAGTCTGGGTCCGAAATTCGATTTCTGGCGAGGCTGTAAAAAAAAAACGAGTTTCGGGCAGTCCTGGGCCGGAACAGTGATTTTCGTTGACCGGGGGCAGAATCGCCCTTTTGGGCTGTCCGACGGGCCGGAGTGGATTTCAGGCTGTCCGGGACCCAAATACTGATTTTCAGCAGTCTGGGTCCGAAACTGCGATTTCTGGCAGGGCTGTCAAAAATTCACGAGTTTCGGGCAGTCCTGGGCTAGAACAGTGATTTTCGTCGACCGGAGGCAGAATCGCCATTTTGGGCTGTCCGACGGGCCGGTGTGGATTTCAGGCTGCCCGGGTCCCAAATAGTGATTTTCAGCAGTCCGGGTCCGAAACTACGATATCTAGCGGGGCTGTGAAAAATTCACGAGTTTCGGGCAGTCCTGGGCCAGAACAGTGATTTTCGTCGACCGGGGGCAGAATCGCCATTTTGGGCTGTCCGACGGGCCGGTGTGGATTTCAGGGTGTCCGGGTCCCAAATAGTGATTTTCAGCAGTCCGGGTCCGAAACTACGATATCTGGCGGGGCTGTCAAAAAATCACAAGTTTCGGGCAGTCCTGGGCCGGAACAGTGATTTTCGTCGACCGGGGGCAGAATCGCCATTTTTGGCTGTCCGACGGACCGGTGAGGATTTCAGGCTGTCCGGGTCCCAAATAATGATTTTCAGCATTCCGGGTCCGAAACTACGATATCTGGCGGGGCTGTCAAAAATTCACGAGTTTCGGGCAGTCCTGGGCCAGAACAGTGATTTTTGTCGACTGGGGGCAGAATCGCCATTTTGGGCTGTCCGACGGGCCGGAGTGGATTTCAGGCTGTCCGGGACCCAAATACTGATTTTCAGCAGTCTGGGTCCGAAACTGCGATTTCTGGCAGGGCTGTCAAAAATTCACGAGTTTCGGGCAGTCCTGGGGCAGAACAGTGATTTTTGTCGACCGGGGGCAGAATCGCCATTTTGGGCTGTCCGACGGGCCGGTGTCGATTTCAGGCTGTCCGGGACACAAATACTGATTCTCAGCAGTCTGGGTCCGAAATTCGATTTCTGGCGAGGCTGTAAAAAAAAAACGAGTTTCGGGCAGTCCTGGGCCGGAACAGTGATTTTCGTTGACCGGGGGCAGAATCGCCATTTTGGGCTGTCGGACGGGCCGGAGTGGATTTCAGGCTGTCCGGGACCCAAATACTGATTTTCAGCAGTCTGGGTCCGAAACTGCGATTTCTGGCAGGGCTGTCAAAAATTCACGAGTTTCGGGCAGTCCTGGGCCAGAACAGTGATTTTTGTCGACCGGGGGCAGAATCGCCATTTTGGGCTGTCCGACGGGCCGGAGTGGATTTCAGGCTGTCCGGGACCCAAATACTGATTTTCAGCAGTCTGGGTCCGAAACTGCGATTTCTGGCAGGGCTGTCAAAAATTCACGAGTTTCGGGCAGTCCTGGGCCAGAACAGTGATTTTTGTCGACCGGGGGCAGAATCGCCATTTTGGGCTGTCCGACGGGCCGGAGTGGATTTCAGGCTGTCCGGGACCCAAATACTGATTTTCAGCAGTCTGGGTCCGAAACTGCGATTTCTGGCAGGGCTGTCAAAAATTCACGAGTTTCGGGCAGTCCTGGGCCAGAACAGTGATTTTTGTCGACCGGGGGCAGAATCGCCATTTTGGGCTGTCCGACGGGCCGGTGTCGATTTCAGGCTGTCCGGGACACAAATACTGATTCTCAGTAGTCTGGGTCCGAAATTCGATTTCTGGCGAGGCTGTAAAAAAAAAACGAGTTTCGGGCAGTCCTGGGCCGGAACAGTGATTTTCGTTGACCGGGGGCAGAATCGCCCTTTTGGGCTGTCCGACGGGCCGGAGTGGATTTCAGGCTGTCCGGGACCCAAATACTGATTTTCAGCAGTCTGGGTCCGAAACTGCGATTTCTGGCAGGGCTGTCAAAAATTCACGAGTTTCGGGCAGTCCTGGGCCGGAACAGTGATTTTCGTTGACCGGGGGCAGAATCGCCATTTTGGGCTGTCGGACGGGCCGGAGTGGATTTCAGGCTGTCCGGGACCCAAATACTGATTTTCAGCAGTCTGGGTCCGAAACTGCGATTTCTGGCAGGGCTGTCAAAAATTCACGAGTTTCGGGCAGTCCTGGGCCAGAACAGTGATTTTCGTCGACCGGGGGCAGAATCGCCATTTTGGGCTGTCCGACGGGCCGGTGTGGATTTCAGGGTGTCCGGGTCCCAAATAGTGATTTTCAGCAGTCCGGGTCCGAAACTACGATATCTGGCGGGGCTGTCAAAAAATCACAAGTTTCGGGCAGTCCTGGGCCGGAACAGTGATTTTCGTCGACCGGGGGCAGAATCGCCATTTTTGGCTGTCCGACGGACCGGTGAGGATTTCAGGCTGTCCGGGTCCCAAATAATGATTTTCAGCATTCCGGGTCCGAAACTACGATATCTGGCGGGGCTGTCAAAAATTCACGAGTTTCGGGCAGTCCTGGGCCAGAACAGTGATTTTTGTCGACTGGGGGCAGAATCGCCATTTTGGGCTGTCCGACGGGCCGGAGTGGATTTCAGGCTGTCCGGGACCCAAATACTGATTTTCAGCAGTCTGGGTCCGAAACTGCGATTTCTGGCAGGGCTGTCAAAAATTCACGAGTTTCGGGCAGTCCTGGGGCAGAACAGTGATTTTTGTCGACCGGGGGCAGAATCGCCATTTTGGGCTGTCCGACGGGCCGGTGTCGATTTCAGGCTGTCCGGGACACAAATACTGATTCTCAGCAGTCTGGGTCCGAAATTCGATTTCTGGCGAGGCTGTAAAAAAAAAACGAGTTTCGGGCAGTCCTGGGCCGGAACAGTGATTTTCGTTGACCGGGGGCAGAATCGCCATTTTGGGCTGTCGGACGGGCCGGAGTGGATTTCAGGCTGTCCGGGACCCAAATACTGATTTTCAGCAGTCTGGGTCCGAAACTGCGATTTCTGGCAGGGCTGTCAAAAATTCACGAGTTTCGGGCAGTCCTGGGCCAGAACAGTGATTTTTGTCGACCGGGGGCAGAATCGCCATTTTGGGCTGTCCGACGGGCCGGAGTGGATTTCAGGCTGTCCGGGACCCAAATACTGATTTTCAGCAGTCTGGGTCCGAAACTGCGATTTCTGGCAGGGCTGTCAAAAATTCACGAGTTTCGGGCAGTCCTGGGCCAGAACAGTGATTTTTGTCGACCGGGGGCAGAATCGCCATTTTGGGCTGTCCGACGGGCCGGAGTGGATTTCAGGCTGTCCGGGACCCAAATACTGATTTTCAGCAGTCTGGGTCCGAAACTGCGATTTCTGGCAGGGCTGTCAAAAATTCACGAGTTTCGGGCAGTCCTGGGCCAGAACAGTGATTTTTGTCGACCGGGGGCAGAATCGCCATTTTGGGCTGTCCGACGGGCCGGTGTCGATTTCAGGCTGTCCAGGACACAAATACTGATTCTCAGTAGTCTGGGTCCGAAATTCGATTTCTGGCGAGGCTGTAAAAAAAAAACGAGTTTCGGGCAGTCCTGGGCCGGAACAGTGATTTTCGTTGACCGGGGGCAGAATCGCCCTTTTGGGCTGTCCGACGGGCCGGAGTGGATTTCAGGCTGTCCGGGACCCAAATACTGATTTTCAGCAGTCTGGGTCCGAAACTGCGATTTCTGGCAGGGCTGTCAAAAATTCACGAGTTTCGGGCAGTCCTGGGCCGGAACAGTGATTTTCGTTGACCGGGGGCAGAATCGCCATTTTGGGCTGTCGGACGGGCCGGAGTGGATTTCAGGCTGTCCGGGACCCAAATACTGATTTTCAGCAGTCTGGGTCCGAAACTGCGATTTCTGGCAGGGCTGTCAAAAATTCACGAGTTTCGGGCAGTCCTGGGCCAGAACAGTGATTTTCGTCGACCGGGGGCAGAATCGCCATTTTGGGCTGTCCAACGGGCCGGTGTGGATTTCAGGGTGTCCGGGTCCCAAATAGTGATTTTCAGCAGTCCGGGTCCGAAACTACGATATCTGGCGGGGCTGTCAAAAAATCACAAGTTTCGGGCAGTCCTGGGCCGGAACAGTGATTTTCGTCGACCGGGGGCAGAATCGCCATTTTTGGCTGTCCGACGGACCGGTGAGGATTTCAGGCTGTCCGGGTCCCAAATAATGATTTTCAGCATTCCGGGTCCGAAACTACGATATCTGGCGGGGCTGTCAAAAATTCACGAGTTTCGGGCAGTCCTGGGCCAGAACAGTGATTTTTGTCGACTGGGGGCAGAATCGCCATTTTGGGCTGTCCGACGGGCCGGAGTGGATTTCAGGCTGTCCGGGACCCAAATACTGATTTTCAGCAGTCTGGGTCCGAAACTGCGATTTCTGGCAGGGCTGTCAAAAATTCACGAGTTTCGGGCAGTCCTGGGGCAGAACAGTGATTTTTGTCGACCGGGGGCAGAATCGCCATTTTGGGCTGTCCGACGGGCCGGTGTCGATTTCAGGCTGTCCGGGACACAAATACTGATTCTCAGCAGTCTGGGTCCGAAATTCGATTTCTGGCGAGGCTGTAAAAAAAAAACGAGTTTCGGGCAGTCCTGGGCCGGAACAGTGATTTTCGTTGACCGGGGGCAGAATCGCCATTTTGGGCTGTCGGACGGGCCGGAGTGGATTTCAGGCTGTCCGGGACCCAAATACTGATTTTCAGCAGTCTGGGTCCGAAACTGCGATTTCTGGCAGGGCTGTCAAAAATTCACGAGTTTCGGGCAGTCCTGGGCCAGAACAGTGATTTTTGTCGACCGGGGGCAGAATCGCCATTTTGGGCTGTCCGACGGGCCGGAGTGGATTTCAGGCTGTCCGGGACCCAAATACTGATTTTCAGCAGTCTGGGTCCGAAACTGCGATTTCTGGCAGGGCTGTCAAAAATTCACGAGTTTCGGGCAGTCCTGGGCCAGAACAGTGATTTTTGTCGACCGGGGGCAGAATCGCCATTTTGGGCTGTCCGACGGGCCGGAGTGGATTTCAGGCTGTCCGGGACCCAAATACTGATTTTCAGCAGTCTGGGTCCGAAACTGCGATTTCTGGCAGGGCTGTCAAAAATTCACGAGTTTCGGGCAGTCCTGGGCCAGAACAGTGATTTTTGTCGACCGGGGGCAGAATCGCCATTTTGGGCTGTCCGACGGGCCGGTGTCGATTTCAGGCTGTCCGGGACACAAATACTGATTCTCAGTAGTCTGGGTCCGAAATGCGATTTCTGGCGAGGCTGTAAAAAAAAAACGAGTTTCGGGCAGTCCTGGGCCGGAACAGTGATTTTCGTTGACCGGGGGCAGAATCGCCCTTTTGGGCTGTCCGACGGGCCGGAGTGGATTTCAGGCTGTCCGGGACCCAAATACTGATTTTCAGCAGTCTGGGTCCGAAACTGCGATTTCTGGCAGGGCTGTCAAAAATTCACGAGTTTCGGGCAGTCCTGGGCCAGAACAGTGATTTTTGTCGACCGGGGGCAGAATCGCCATTTTGGGCTGTCCGACGGGCCGGAGTGGATTTCAGGCTGTCCGGGACCCAAATACTGATTTTCAGCAGTCTGGGTCCGAAACTGCGATTTCTGGCAGGGCTGTCAAAAATTCACGAGTTTCGGGCAGTCCTGGGCCAGAACAGTGATTTTTGTCGACCGGGGGCAGAATCGCCATTTTGGGCTGTCCGACGGGCCGGTGTCGATTTCAGGCTGTCCGGGACACAAATACTGATTCTCAGTAGTCTGGGTCCGAAATGCGATTTCTGGCGAGGCTGTAAAAAAAAAACGAGTTTCGGGCAGTCCTGGGCCGGAACAGTGATTTTCGTTGACCGGGGGCAGAATCGCCCTTTTGGGCTGTCCGACGGGCCGGAGTGGATTTCAGGCTGTCCGGGACCCAAATACTGATTTTCAGCAGTCTGGGTCCGAAACTGCGATTTCTGGCAGGGCTGTCAAAAATTCACGAGTTTCGGGCAGTCCTGGGCCAGAACAGTGATTTTCGTCGACCGGAGGCAGAATCGCCATTTTGGGCTGTCCGACGGGCCGGTGTGGATTTCAGGCTGCCCGGGTCCCAAATAGTGATTTTCAGCAGTCCGGGTCCGAAACTACGATATCTGGCGGGGCTGTGAAAAATTCACGAGTTTCGGGCAGTCCTGGGCCAGAACAGTGATTTTCGTCGACAGGGGGGCAGAATCGCCATTTTGGGCTGTCCGACGGGCCGGTGTGGATTTCAGGGTGTCCGGGTCCCAAATAGTGATTTTCAGCAGTCCGGGTCCGAAACTACGATATCTGGCGGGGCTGTCAAAAAATCACAAGTTTCGGGCAGTCCTGGGCCGGAACAGTGATTTTCGTCGACCGGGGGCAGAATCGCCATTTTTCGCTATCCGACGGACCGGTGAGGATTTCAGGCTGTCCGGGTCCCAAATAATGATTTTCAGCATTCCGGGTCCGAAACTACGATATCTGGCGGGGCTGTCAAAAATTCACGAGTTTCGGGCAGTCCTGGGCCAGAACAGTGATTTTTGTCGACTGGGGGCAGAATCGCCATTTTGGGCTGTCCGACGGGCCGGAGTGGATTTCAGGCTGTCCGGGACCCAAATACTGATTTTCAGCAGTCTGGGTCCGAAACTGCGATTTCTGGCAGGGCTGTCAAAAATTCACGAGTTTCGGGCAGTCCTGGGCCAGAACAGTGATTTTTGTCGACCGGGGGCAGAATCGCCATTTTGGGCTGTCCGACGGGCCGGAGTGGATTTCAGGCTGTCCGGGACCCAAATACTGATTTTCAGCAGTCTGGGTCCGAAACTGCGATTTCTGGCAGGGCTGTCAAAAATTCACGAGTTTCGGGCAGTCCTGGGCCAGAACAGTGATTTTTGTCGACCGGGGGCAGAATCGCCATTTTGGGCTGTCCGACGGGCCGGTGTCGATTTCAGGCTGTCCGGGACACAAATACTGATTCTCAGTAGTCTGGGTCCGAAATTCGATTTCTGGCGAGGCTGTAAAAAAAAAACGAGTTTCGGGCAGTCCTGGGCCGGAACAGTGATTTTCGTTGACCGGGGGCAGAATCGCCCTTTTGGGCTGTCCGACGGGCCGGAGTGGATTTCAGGCTGTCCGGGACCCAAATACTGATTTTCAGCAGTCTGGGTCCGAAACTGCGATTTCTGGCAGGGCTGTCAAAAATTCACGAGTTTCGGGCAGTCCTGGGCCAGAACAGTGATTTTCGACGACCGGAGGCAGAATCGCCATTTTGGGCTGTCCGACGGGCCGGTGTGGATTTCAGGCTGCCCGGGTCCCAAATAGTGATTTTCAGCAGTCCGGGTCCGAAACTACGATATCTGGCGGGGCTGTCAAAAATTCACGAGTTTCGGGCAGTCCTGGGCCAGAACAGTGATTTTCGTCGACCGGGGGCAGAATCGCCATTTTGGGCTGTCCGACGGGCCGGTGTGGATTTCAGGGTGTCCGGGTCCCAAATAGTGATTTTCAGCAGTCCGGGTCCGAAACTACGATATCTGGCGGGGCTGTCAAAAAATCACAAGTTTCGGGCAGTCCTGGGCCGGAACAGTGATTTTCGTCGACCGGGGGCAGAATCGCCATTTTTGGCTGTCCGACGGACCGGTGAGGATTTCAGGCTGTCCGGGTCCCAAATAATGATTTTCAGCATTCCGGGTCCGAAACTACGATATCTGGCGGGGCTGTCAAAAATTCACGAGTTTCGGGCAGTCCTGGGCCAGAACAGTGATTTTTGTCGACTGGGGGCAGAATCGCCATTTTGGGCTGTCCGACGGGCCGGAGTGGATTTCAGGCTGTCCGGGACCCAAATACTGATTTTCAGCAGTCTGGGTCCGAAACTGCGATTTCTGGCAGGGCTGTCAAAAATTCACGAGTTTCGGGCAGTCCTGGGGCAGAACAGTGATTTTTGTCGACCGGGGGCAGAATCGCCATTTTGGGCTGTCCGACGGGCCGGTGTCGATTTCAGGCTGTCCGGGACACAAATACTGATTCTCAGTAGTCTGGGTCCGAAATTCGATTTCTGGCGAGGCTGTAAAAAAAAAACGAGTTTCGGGCAGTCCTGGGCCGGAACAGTGATTTTCGTTGACCGGGGGCAGAATCGCCATTTTGGGCTGTCCGACGGGCCGGAGTGGATTTCAGGCTGTCCGGGACCCAAATACTGATTTTCAGCAGTCTGGGTCCGAAACTGCGATTTCTGGCAGGGCTGTCAAAAATTCACGAGTTTCGGGCAGTCCTGGGCCAGAACAGTGATTTTCGTCGACCGGAGGCAGAATCGCCATTTTGGGCTGTCCGACGGGCCGGTGTGGATTTCAGGCTGCCCGGGTCCCAAATAGTGATTTTCAGCAGTCCGGGTCCGAAACTACGATATCTGGCGGGGCTGTGAAAAATTCACGAGTTTCGGGCAGTCCTGGGCCAGAACAGTGATTTTCGTCGACCGGGGGCAGAATCGCCATTTTGGGCTGTCCGACGGGCCGGTGTGGATTTCAGGGTGTCCGGGTCCCAAATAGTGATTTTCAGCAGTCCGGGTCCGAAACTACGATATCTGGCGGGGCTGTCAAAAAATCACAAGTTTCGGGCAGTCCTGGGCCGAAACAGTGATTTTCGTCGACCGGGGGCAGAATCGCCATTTTTGGCTGTCCGACGGACCGGTGAGGATTTCAGGCTGTCCGGGTCCCAAATAATGATTTTCAGCATTCCGGGTCCGAAACTACGATATCTGGCGGGGCTGTCAAAAATTCACGAGTTTCGGGCAGTCCTGGGCCAGAACAGTGATTTTTGTCGACTGGGGGCAGAATCGCCATTTTGGGCTGTCCGACGGGCCGGAGTGGATTTCAGGCTGTCCGGGACCCAAATACTGATTTTCAGCAGTCTGGGTCCGAAACTGCGATTTCTGGCAGGGCTGTCAAAAATTCACGAGTTTCGGGCAGTCCTGGGCCAGAACAGTGATTTTCGTCGATCGGAGGCAGAATCGCTATTTTGGGCTGTCCGACGGGCCGGTGTGGATTTCAGGCTGCCCGGGTCCCAAATAGTGATTTTCAGCAGTCCGGGTCCGAAACTACGATATCTGGCGGGGTTGTGAAAAATTCACGAGTTTCGGGTAGTCCTGGGCCAAAACAGTGATTTTCGTCGACCGGGGGCAGAATCGCCATTTTGGGCTGTCCGACGGGCCGGTGTCGATTTCAGGCTGTCCGGGACACAAATACTGATTCTCAGCAGTCTGGGTCCGAAATTCGATTTCTGGCGAGGCTGTAAAAAAAAAACGAGTTTCGGGCAGTCCTGGGCCGGAACAGTGATTTTCGTTGACCGGGGGCAGAATCGCCATTTTGGGCTGTCCGACGGGCCGGAGTGGATTTCAGGCTGTCCGGGACCCAAATACTGATTTTCAGCAGTCTGGGTCCGAAACTGCGATTTCTGGCAGGGCTGCCAAAAATTCACGAGTTTCAGGCAGTCCTGGGCCAGAACAGTGATTTTCGTCGACCGGAGGCAGAATCGCCATTTTGGGCTGTCCGACGGGCCGGTGTGGATTTCAGGCTGCCCGGGTCCCAAATAGTGATTTTCAGCAGTCCGGGTCCGAAACTACGATATCTGGCGGGGCTGTGAAAAATTCACGAGTTTCGGGCAGTCCTGGGCCAGAACAGTGATTTTCGTCGACCGGGGGCAGAATCGCCATTTTGGGCTGTCCGACGGGCCGGTGTGGATTTCAGGCTGCCCGGGTCCCAAATAGTGATTTTCAGCAGTCCGGGTCCGAAACTACGATATCTGGCGGGGCTGTGAAAAATTCACGAGTTTCGGGCAATCCTGGGCCAGAACAGTGATTTTCGTCGACCGGGGGCAGAATCGCCATTTTGGGCTGTCCGACGGGCCGGAGTGGATTTCAGGCTGTCCGGGACCCAAATACTGATTTTCAGCAGTCTGGGTCCGAAACTGCGATTTCTGGCAGGGCTGTCAAAAATTCACGAGTTTCGGGCAGTCCTGGGCCAGAACAGTGATTTTCGTCGACCGGGGGCAGAATCACCATTTTGGGCTGTCCGACGGACCGGTGAGGATTTCAGGCTGTCCGGGACCCAAATAGTGATTTTCAGCTGTCTGGGTCCGATACTGCGATTTCTGGCGGGGCTGTGAAAAAATCACGAGTTTCGGGCAGTCCTGGGCCAGAACAGTGATTTTCGTCGAACGGGGGCAGAATCGCCATTTTGGGCTGTCCGACGGGCCGGAGTGGATTTCAGGCTGTCCGGGTCCCAAATAGTGATTTTCAGCATTCCGGGTCCGAAACTACGATATCTGGCGGGGTTGTCAAAAATACACGAGTTTCGGGCAGTCCTGGGCCAGAACAGTGATTTTTGTCGACCGGGGGCAGAATCGCCATTTTGGGCTGTCCGACGGGCCGGAGTGGATTTCAGGCCGTCCGGGACCCAAATACGGATTTTCAGCAGTCCGGGTCCGAAACTACGATATCTGGCGGGGCTGTCAAAAATTCACGAGTTTCGGGCAGTCCTGGGCCAGAACAGTGATTTTCGTCGTCCGGAGGCAGAATCGCCATTTTGGGCTGCCCGACGGGCCGGTGTGGATTTCAGGCTGCCCGGGTCCCAAATAGTGATTTTCAGCAGTCCGGGTCCGAAACTACGATATCTGGCGGGGCTGTGAAAAATTCACGAGTTTCGGGCAGTCCTGGGCCAGAACAGTGATTTTCGTCGACCGGGGGCAGAATCGCCATTTTGGGCTGTCCGACGGACCGGTGAGGATTTCAGGCTGTCCGGGTCCCAAATAGTGATTTTCAGCAGTCCGGGTCCGAAACTACGATATCTGGCGGGGCTGTGAAAAATTCACGAGTTTCGGGCAGTCCTGGGCCAGAACAGTGATTTTTGTCGACCGGGGGCAGAATCGCCATTTTGGGCTGTCCGACGGGCCGGAGTGGATTTCAGGCCGTCCGGGACCCAAATACTGATTTTCAGCAGTCTGGGTCCGAAACTGCGATTTCTGGCAGGGCTGTCAAAAATTCACGAGTTTCGGGCAGTCCTGGGCCAGAACAGTGATTTTCGTCGACCGGAGGCAGAATCGCCATTTTGGGCTGTCCGACGGGTCGGTGTGGATTTCAGGGTGTCCGGGTCCCAAATAGTGATTTTTAGCAGTCCGGGTCCGAAACTACGATATCTGGCGGGGCTGTCAAAAAATCACAAGTTTCGGGCAGTCCTGGGCCAGAACAGTGATTTTCGTCGTCCGGAGGCAGAATCGCCATTTTGGGCTGTCCGACGGGCCGGTGTGGATTTCAGGCTGCCCGGGTCCCAAATAGTGATTTTCAGCAGTCCGGGTCCGAAACTACGATATCTGGCGGGGCTGTGAAAAATTCACGAGTTTCGGGCAGTCCTGGGCCAGAACAGTGATTTTTGTCGACCGGGGGCAGAATCGCCATTTTGGGCTGTCCGACGGGCCGGAGTGGATTTCAGGCTGTCCGGGACCCAAATACTGATTTTCAGCAGTCTGGGTCCGAAACTGCGATTTCTGGCAGGGCTGTCAAAAATTCACGAGTTTCGGGCAGTCCTGGGCCAGAACAGTGATTTTCGTCGACCGGGGGCAGAATCGCCATTTTGGGCTGTCCGACGGACCGGTGAGGATTTCAGGCTGTCCGGGACCCAAATAGTGATTTTCAGCTGTCTGGGTCCGATACTGCGATTTCTGGCGGGGCTGTGAAAAAATCACGAGTTTCGGGCAGTCCTGGGCCAGAACAGTGATTTTCGTCGACCGGGGGCAGAATCGCCATTTTGGGCTGTCCGACGGGCCGGAGTGGATTTCAGGCTGTCCGGGTCCCAAATAGTGATTTTCAGCATTCCGGGTCCGAAACTACGATATCTGGCGGGGCTGTCAAAAAATCACAAGTTTCGGGCAGTCCTGGGCCAGAACAGTGATTTTCGCCGACCGGGGGCAGAATCGCCATTTTTGGCTGTCCGACGGACCGGTGAGGATTTCAGGCTGTCCGGGTCCCAAATAATGATTTTCAGCATTCCGGGTCTGAAACTACGATATCTGGCGGGGCTGTCAAAAATTCACGAGTTTCGGGCAGTCCTGGGCCAGAACAGTGATTTTTGTCGACTGGGGGCAGAATCGCCATTTTGGGCTGTCCGACGGGCCGGAGTGGATTTCAGGGTGTCCGGGTCCCAAATAGTGATTTTCAGCAGTCCGGGTCCGAAACTACGATATCTGGCGGGGCTGTGAAAAATTCACGAGTTTCGGGCAGTCCTGGGCCAGAACAGTGATTTTTGTCGACCGGGGGCAGAATCGCCATTTTGGGCTGTCCGACGGGCCGGAGTGGATTTCAGGCTGTCCGGGACCCAAATACTGATTTTCAGCAGTCTGGGTCCGAAACTGCGATTTCTGGCAGGGCTGTCAAAAATTCACGAGTTTCGGGCAGTCCTGGGCCAGAACAGTGATTTTCGTCGACCGGGGGCAGAATCGCCATTTTGGGCTGTCCGACGGACCGGTGAGGATTTCAGGCTGTCCGGGTCCCAAATAGTGATTTTCAGCAGTCCGGGTCCGAAACTACGATATCTGGCGGGGCTGTCAAAAATTCACGAGTTTCGGGCAGTCCTGGGCCAGAACAGTGATTTTTGTCGACCGGGGGCAGAATCGCCATTTTTGGCTGTCCGACGGGCCGGAGTGGATTTCAGGCTGTCCGGGACCCAAATACTGATTTTCAGCAGTCCGAGTCCGAAACTACGATATCTGGCGGGGCTGTCAAAAAATCACAAGTTTCGGGCAGTCCTGGGCCAGAACAGTGATTTTTGTCGACCGGGGGCAGAATCGCCATTTTGGGCTGTCCGACGGGCCGGTGTCGATTTCAGGCTGTCCGGGACACAAATTCTGATTCTCAGCAGTCTGGGTCCGAAATTCGATTTCTGGCGAGGCTGTAAAAAAAAAACGAGTTTCGGGCAGTCCTGGGCCGGAACAGTGATTTTCGTTGACCGGGGGCAGAATCGCCATTTTGGGCTGTCCGACGGGCCGGAGTGGATTTCAGGCTGTCCGGGACCCAAATACGGATTTTCAGCAGTCCGGGTCCGAAACTACGATATCTGGCGGGGCTGTCAAAAATTCACGAGTTTCGGGCAGTCCTGGGCCAGAACAGTGATTTTCGTCGTCCGGAGGCAGAATCGCCATTTTGGGCTGCCCGACGGGCCGGTGTGGATTTCAGGCTGCCCGGGTCCCAAATAGTGATTTTCAGCAGTCCGGGTCCGAAACTACGATATCTGGCGGGGCTGTGAAAAATTCACGAGTTTCGGGCAGTCCTGGGCCAGAACAGTGATTTTCGTCGACCGGGGGCAGAATCGCCATTTTGGGCTGTCCGACGGACCGGTGAGGATTTCAGGCTGTCCGGGTCCCAAATAGTGATTTTCAGCAGTCCGGGTCCGAAACTACGATATCTGGCGGGGCTGTGAAAAATTCACGAGTTTCGGGCAGTCCTGGGCCAGAACAGTGATTTTTGTCGACCGGGGGCAGAATCGCCATTTTGGGCTGTCCGACGGGCCGGAGTGGATTTCAGGCTGTCCGGGACCCAAATACTGATTTTCAGCAGTCTGGGTCCGAAACTGCGATTTCTGGCAGGGCTGTCAAAAATTCACGAGTTTCGGGCAGTCCTGGGCCAGAACAGTGATTTTTGTCGACCGGGGGCAGAATCGCCATTTTGGGCTGTCCGACGGGCCGGTGTCGATTTCAGGCTGTCCGGGACACAAATACTGATTCTCAGCAGTCTGGGTCCGAAATTCGATTTCTGGCGAGGCTGTAAAAAAAAAACGAGTTTCGGGCAGTCCTGGGCCGGAACAGTGATTTTCGTTGACCGGGGGCAGAATCGCCATTTTGGGCTGTCCGACGGGCCGGAGTGGATTTCAGGCTGTCCGGGACCCAAATACGGATTTTCAGCAGTCCGGGTCCGAAACTACGATATCTGGCGGGGCTGTCAAAAATTCACGAGTTTCGGGCAGTCCTGGGCCAGAACAGTGATTTTCGTCGTCCGGAGGCAGAATCGCCATTTTGGGCTGCCCGACGGGCCGGTGTGGATTTCAGGCTGCCCGGGTCCCAAACAGTGATTTTCAGCAGTCCGGGTCCGAAACTACGATATCTGGCGGGGCTGTGAAAAATTCACGAGTTTCGGGCAGTCCTGGGCCAGAACAGTGATTTTCGTCGACCGGGGGCAGAATCGCCATTTTGGGCTGTCCGACGGACCGGTGAGGATTTCAGGCTGTCCGGGTCCCAAATAGTGATTTTCAGCAGTCCGGGTCCGAAACTACGATATCTGGCGGGGCTGTGAAAAATTCACGAGTTTCGGGCAGTCCTGGGCCAGAACAGTGATTTTTGTCGACCGGGGGCAGAATCGCCATTTTGGGCTGTCCGACGGGCCGGAGTGGATTTCAGGCTGTCCGGGACCCAAATACTGATTTTCAGCAGTCTGGGTCCGAAACTGCGATTTCTGGCAGGGCTGTCAAAAATTCACGAGTTTCGGGCAGTCCTGGGCCAGAACAGTGATTTTCGTCGACCGGGGGCAGAATCACCATTTTGGGCTGTCCGACGGACCGGTGAGGATTTCAGGCTGTCCGGGACCCAAATAGTGATTTTCAGCTGTCTGGGTCCGATACTGCGATTTCTGGCGGGGCTGTGAAAAAATCACGAGTTTCGGGCAGTCCTGGGCCAGAACAGTGATTTTCGTCGAACGGGGGCAGAATCGCCATTTTGGGCTGTCCGACGGGCCGGAGTGGATTTCAGGCTGTCCGGGTCCCAAATAGTGATTTTCAGCATTCCGGGTCCGAAACTACGATATCTGGCGGGGTTGTCAAAAATACACGAGTTTCGGGCAGTCCTGGGCCAGAACAGTGATTTTTGTCGACCGGGGGCAGAATCGCCATTTTGGGCTGTCCGACGGGCCGGAGTGGATTTCAGGCCGTCCGGGACCCAAATACTGATTTTCAGCAGTCTGGGTCCGAAACTGCGATTTCTGGCAGGGCTGTCAAAAATTCACGAGTTTCGGGCAGTCCTGGGCCAGAACAGTGATTTTCGTCGACCGGAGGCAGAATCGCCATTTTGGGCTGTCCGACGGGTCGGTGTGGATTTCAGGGTGTCCGGGTCCCAAATAGTGATTTTTAGCAGTCCGGGTCCGAAACTACGATATCTGGCGGGGCTGTCAAAAAATCACAAGTTTCGGGCAGTCCTGGGCCAGAACAGTGATTTTCGTCGTCCGGAGGCAGAATCGCCATTTTGGGCTGTCCGACGGGCCGGTGTGGATTTCAGGCTGCCCGGGTCCCAAATAGTGATTTTCAGCAGTCCGGGTCCGAAACTACGATATCTGGCGGGGCTGTGAAAAATTCACGAGTTTCGGGCAGTCCTGGGCCAGAACAGTGATTTTTGTCGACCGGGGGCAGAATCGCCATTTTGGGCTGTCCGACGGGCCGGAGTGGATTTCAGGCTGTCCGGGACCCAAATACTGATTTTCAGCAGTCTGGGTCCGAAACTGCGATTTCTGGCAGGGCTGTCAAAAATTCACGAGTTTCGGGCAGTCCTGGGCCAGAACAGTGATTTTCGTCGACCGGGGGCAGAATCGCCATTTTGGGCTGTCCGACGGACCGGTGAGGATTTCAGGCTGTCCGGGACCCAAATAGTGATTTTCAGCTGTCTGGGTCCGATACTGCGATTTCTGGCGGGGCTGTGAAAAAATCACGAGTTTCGGGCAGTCCTGGGCCAGAACAGTGATTTTCGTCGACCGGGGGCAGAATCGCCATTTTGGGCTGTCCGACGGGCCGGAGTGGATTTCAGGCTGTCCGGGTCCCAAATAGTGATTTTCAGCATTCCGGGTCCGAAACTACGATATCTGGCGGGGCTGTCAAAAAATCACAAGTTTCGGGCAGTCCTGGGCCAGAACAGTGATTTTCGCCGACCGGGGGCAGAATCGCCATTTTTGGCTGTCCGACGGACCGGTGAGGATTTCAGGCTGTCCGGGTCCCAAATAATGATTTTCAGCATTCCGGGTCTGAAACTACGATATCTGGCGGGGCTGTCAAAAAATCACAAGTTTCGGGCAGTCCTGGGCCAGAACAGTGATTTTCGTCGTCCGGAGGCAGAATCGCCATTTTGGGCTGTCCGACGGGCCGGTGTGGATTTCAGGCTGCCCGGGTCCCAAATAGTGATTTTCAGCAGTCCGGGTCCGAAACTACGATATCTGGCGGGGCTGTGAAAAATTCACGAGTTTCGGGCAGTCCTGGGCCAGAACAGTGATTTTTGTCGACCGGGGGCAGAATCGCCATTTTGGGCTGTCCGACGGGCCGGAGTGGATTTCAGGCTGTCCGGGACCCAAATACTGATTTTCAGCAGTCTGGGTCCGAAACTGCGATTTCTGGCAGGGCTGTCAAAAATTCACGAGTTTCGGGCAGTCCTGGGCCAGAACAGTGATTTTCGTCGACCGGGGGCAGAATCGCCATTTTGGGCTGTCCGACGGACCGGTGAGGATTTCAGGCTGTCCGGGACCCAAATAGTGATTTTCAGCTGTCTGGGTCCGATACTGCGATTTCTGGCGGGGCTGTGAAAAAATCACGAGTTTCGGGCAGTCCTGGGCCAGAACAGTGATTTTCGTCGACCGGGGGCAGAATCGCCATTTTGGGCTGTCCGACGGGCCGGAGTGGATTTCAGGCTGTCCGGGTCCCAAATAGTGATTTTTAGCATTCCGGGTCCGAAACTACGATATCTGGCGGGGCTGTCAAAAAATCACAAGTTTCGGGCAGTCCTGGGCCAGAACAGTGATTTTCGCCGACCGGGGGCAGAATCGCCATTTTTGGCTGTCCGACGGACCGGTGAGGATTTCAGGCTGTCCGGGTCCCAAATAATGATTTTCAGCATTCCGGGTCTGAAACTACGATATCTGGCGGGGCTGTCAAAAAATCACAAGTTTCGGGCAGTCCTGGGCCAGAACAGTGATTTTCGTCGTCCGGAGGCAGAATCGCCATTTTGGGCTGTCCGACGGGCCGGTGTGGATTTCAGGCTGCCCGGGTCCCAAATAGTGATTTTCAGCAGTCCGGGTCCGAAACTACGATATCTGGCGGGGCTGTGAAAAATTCACGAGTTTCGGGCAGTCCTGGGCCAGAACAGTGATTTTTGTCGACCGGGGGCAGAATCGCCATTTTGGGCTGTCCGACGGGCCGGAGTGGATTTCAGGCTGTCCGGGACCCAAATACTGATTTTCAGCAGTCTGGGTCCGAAACTGCGATTTCTGGCAGGGCTGTCAAAAATTCACGAGTTTCGGGCAGTCCTGGGCCAGAACAGTGATTTTCGTCGACCGGGGGCAGAATCGCCATTTTGGGCTGTCCGACGGACCGGTGAGGATTTCAGGCTGTCCGGGACCCAAATAGTGATTTTCAGCTGTCTGGGTCCGATACTGCGATTTCTGGCGGGGCTGTGAAAAAATCACGAGTTTCGGGCAGTCCTGGGCCAGAACAGTGATTTTCGTCGACCGGGGGCAGAATCGCCATTTTGGGCTGTCCGACGGGCCGGAGTGGATTTCAGGCTGTCCGGGACCCAAATACTGATTTTCAGCAGTCTGGGTCCGAAACTGCGATTTCTGGCAGGGCTGTCAAAAATTCACGAGTTTCGGGCAGTCCTGGGCCAAAACAGTGATTTTCGCCGACCGGGGGCAGAATCGCCATTTTTGGCTGTCCGACGGACCGGTGAGGATTTCAGGCTGTCCGGGTCCCAAATAATGATTTTCAGCATTCCGGGTCTGAAACTACGATATCTAGCGGGGCTGTCAAAAATTCACGAGTTTCGGGCAGTCCTGGGCCAGAACAGTGATTTTTGTCGACTGGGGGCAGAATCGCCATTTTGGGCTGTCCGACGGGCCGGAGTGGATTTCAGGGTGTCCGGGTCCCAAATAGTGATTTTCAGCAGTCCGGGTCCGAAACTACGATATCTGGCGGGGCTGTCAAAAATTCACGAGTTTCGGGCAGTCCTGGGCCAGAACAGTGATTTTTGTCGACCGGGGGCAGAATCGCCATTTTGGGCTGTCCGACGGGCCGGTGTGGATTTCAGGGTGTCCGGGTCCCAAATACTGATTTTCAGCAGTCTGGGTCCGAAACTACGATATCTGGCGGGGCTGTCAAAAATTCACGAGTTTCGGGCAGTCCTGGGCCAGAACAGTGATTTTCGTCGTCCGGAGGCAGAATCGCCATTTTGGGCTGTCCGACGGGCCGGTGTGGATTTCAGGCTGCCCGGGTCCCAAATAGTGATTTTCAGCAGTCCGGGTCCGAAACTACGATATCTGGCGGGGCTGTGAAAAATTCACGAGTTTCGGGCAGTCCTGGGCCAGAACAGTGATTTTTGTCGACCGGGGGCAGAATCGCCATTTTGGGCTGTCCGACGGGCCGGAGTGGATTTCAGGCTGTCCGGGACCCAAATACTGATTTTCAGCAGTCTGGGTCCGAAACTGCGATTTCTGGCAGGGCTGTCAAAAATTCACGAGTTTCGGGCAGTCTTGGGCCAGAACAGTGATTTTCGTCGACCGGGGGCAGAATCGCCATTTTGGGCTGTCCGACGGACCGGTGAGGATTTCAGGCTGTCCGGGACCCAAATAGTGATTTTCAGCTGTCTGGGTCCGATACTGCGATTTCTGGCGGGGCTGTGAAAAAATCACGAGTTTCGGGCAGTCCTGGGCCAGAACAGTGATTTTCGTCGACCGGGGGCAGAATCGCCATTTTGGGCTGTCCGACGGGCCGGAGTGGATTTCAGGCTGCCCGGGTCCCAAATAGTGATTTTCAGCATTCCGGGTCCGAAACTACGATATCTGGCGGGGCTGTCAAAAATTCACGAGTTTCGGGCAGTCCTGGGCCAGAACAGTGATTTTTGTCGACCGGGGGCAGAATCGCCATTTTGGGCTGTCCGACGGGCCGGTGTGGATTTCAGGGTGTCCGGGTCCCAAATACTGATTTTCAGCAGTCTGGGTCCGAAACTACGATATCTGGCGGGGCTGTCAAAAATTCACGAGTTTCGGGCAGTCCTGGGCCAGAACAGTGATTTTCGTCGTCCGGAGGCAGAATCGCCATTTTGGGCTGTCCGACGGGCCGGTGTGGATTTCAGGCTGCCCGGGTCCCAAATAGTGATTTTCAGCAGTCCGGGTCCGAAACTACGATATCTGGCGGGGCTGTGAAAAATTCACGAGTTTCGGGCAGTCCTGGGACAGAACAGTGATTTTTGTCGACCGGGGGCAGAATCGCCATTTTGGGCTGTCCGACGGGCCGGAGTGGATTTCAGGCTGTCCGGGACCCAAATACTGATTTTCAGCAGTCTGGGTCCGAAACTGCGATTTCTGGCAGGGCTGTCAAAAATTCACGAGTTTCGGGCAGTCCTGGGCCAGAACAGTGATTTTCGTCGACCGGGGGCAGAATCGCCATTTTGGGCTGTCCGACGGACCGGTGAGGATTTCAGGCTGTCCGGGACCCAAATAGAGATTTTCAGCTGTCCGGGTCCGAAACTACGATATCTGGCGGGGCTGTGAAAAATTCACGAGTTTCGGGCAGTCCTGGGCCAGAACAGTGATTTTCGTCGTCCGGAGGCAGAATCGCCATTTTGGGCTGTCCGACGGGCCGGTGTGGATTTCAGGCTGCCCGGGTCCCAAATAGTGATTTTCAGCAGTCCGGGTCCGAAACTACGATATCTGGCGGGGCTGTGAAAAATTCACGAGTTTCGGGCAGTCCTGGGCCAGAACAGTGATTTTTGTCGACCGGGGGCAGAATCGCCATTTTGGGCTGTCCGACGGGCCGGAGTGGATTTCAGGCTGTCCGGGACCCAAATACTGATTTTCAGCAGTCTGGGTCCGAAACTGCGATTTCTGGCAGGGCTGTCAAAAATTCACGAGTTTCGGGCAGTCCTGGGCCAGAACAGTGATTTTCGTCGACCGGGGGCAGAATCGCCATTTTGGGCTGTCCGACGGACCGGTGAGGATTTCAGGCTGTCCGGGACCCAAATAGTGATTTTCAGCTGTCTGGGTCCGATACTGCGATTTCTGGCGGGGCTGTGAAAAAATCACGAGTTTCGGGCAGTCCTGGGCCAGAACAGTGATTTTCGTCGACCGGGGGCAGAATCGCCATTTTGGGCTGTCCGACGGGCCGGAGTGGATTTCAGGCTGCCCGGGTCCCAAATAGTGATTTTCAGCATTCCGGGTCCGAAACTACGATATCTGGCGGGGCTGTCAAAAATTCACGAGTTTCGGGCAGTCCTGGGCCAGAACAGTGATTTTTGTCGACCGGGGGCAGAATCGCCATTTTGGGCTGTCCGACGGGCCGGTGTGGATTTCAGGGTGTCCGGGTCCCAAATACTGATTTTCAGCAGTCTGGGTCCGAAACTACGATATCTGGCGGGGCTGTCAAAAATTCACGAGTTTCGGGCAGTCCTGGGCCAGAACAGTGATTTTCGTCGTCCGGAGGCAGAATCGCCATTTTGGGCTGTCCGACGGGCCGGTGTGGATTTCAGGCTGCCCGGGTCCCAAATAGTGATTTTCAGCAGTCCGGGTCCGAAACTACGATATCTGGCGGGGCTGTGAAAAATTCACGAGTTTCGGGCAGTCCTGGGCCAGAACAGTGATTTTTGTCGACCGGGGGCAGAATCGCCATTTTGGGCTGTCCGACGGACCGGAGTGGATTTCAGGCTGTCCGGGACCCAAATACTGATTTTCAGCAGTCTGGGTCCGAAACTGCGATTTCTGGCAGGGCTGTCAAAAATTCACGAGTTTCGGGCAGTCCTGGGCCAGAACAGTGATTTTCGTCGACCGGGGGCAGAATCGCCATTTTGGGCTGTCCGACGGACCGGTGAGGATTTCAGGCTGTCCGGGACCCAAATAGAGATTTTCAGCTGTCTGGGTCCGATACTGCGATTTCTGGCGGGGCTGTGAAAAATTCACGAGTTTCGGGCAGTCCTGGGCCAGAACAGTGATTTTCGTCGACCGGGGGCAGAATCGCCATTTTGGGCTGTCCGACGGGCCGGAGTGGATTTCAGGCTGTCCGGGTCCCAAATAGTGATTTTCAGCATTCCGGGTCCGAAACTACGATATCTGGCGGGGCTGTCAAAAAATCACAAGTTTCGGGCAGTCCTGGGCCAAAACAGTGATTTTCGCCGACCGGGGGCAGAATCGCCATTTTGGGCTGTCCGACGGACCGGTGAGGATTTCAGGCTGTCCGGGTCCCAAATAATGATTTTCAGCATTCCGGGTCTGAAACTACGATATCTGGCGGGGCTGTCAAAAATTCACGAGTTTCGGGCAGTCCTGGGCCAGAACAGTGATTTTTGTCGACCGGGGGCAGAATCGCCATTTTGGGCTGTCCGACGGGCCGGAGTGGATTTCAGGCTGTCCGGGTCCCAAATAGTGATTTTCAGCAGTCCGGGTCCGAAACTACGATATCTGGCGGGGCTGCCAAAAATTCACGAGTTTCGGGCAGTCCTGGGCCAGAACAGTGATTTTTGTCGACCGGGGGCAGAATCGCCATTTTGGGCTGTCCGACGGGCCGGTGTGGATTTCAGGCTGTCCGGGACCCAAATACTGATTTTCAGCAGTCTGGGTCCGAAACTACGATATCTGGCGGGGCTGTCAAAAATTCACGAGTTTCGGGCAGTCCTGGGCCAGAACAGTGATTTTCGTCGTCCGGAGGCAGAATCGCCATTTTGGGCTATCCGACGGGCCGGTGTGGATTTCAGGCTGCCCGGGTCCCAAATAGTGATTTTCAGCAGTCCGGGTCCGAAACTACGATTTCTGGCACGGCTGTCAAAAATTCACGAGTTTCGGGCAGTCCTGGGCCAGAACAATGATTTTCGTCGACCGGGGGCAGAATCGCCATTTTGGGCTGTCCGACGGGCCGGTGTGGATTTCAGGGTGTCCGGGTCCCAAATAGTGATTTTCAGCAGTCCGGGTCCGAAACTACGGTATCTGGCGGGGCTGTGAAAAATTCACAAGTTTCGGGCAGTCCTGGGCCAAAACAGTGATTTTCGTCGACCGGGGGCAGAATCGCCATTTTGGGCTGTCCGACGGACCGGTGAGGATTTCAGGCTGTCCGGGTCCCAAATAGTGATTTTCAGCAGTCCGGGTCCGAAACTACGATATCTGGCGGGGCTGTCAAAAATTCACGAGTTTCGGGCAGTCCTGGGCCAGAACAGTGATTTTTGTCGACCGGGGGCAGAATCGCCATTTTGGGCTGTCCGACGGGCCGGAGTGGATTTCAGGCTGTCCGGGACCCAAATACTGATTTTCAGCAGTCCGGGTCCGAAACTACGATATCTGGCGGGGCTGTCAAAAATTCACGAGTTTCGGGCAGTCCTGGGCCAGAACAGTGATTTTTGTCGACCGGCGGCAGAATCGCCATTTTGGGCTGTCCGACGGGCCGGTGTCGATTTCAGGCTGTCCGGGACACAAATACTGATTCTCAGCAGTCTGGGTCCGAAATTCGATTTCTGGCGAGGCTGTAAAAAAAAAACGAGTTTCGGGCAGTCCTGGGCCGGAACAGTGATTTTCGTTGACCGGGGGCAGAATCGCCATTTTGGGCTGTCCGACGGGCCGGAGTGGATTTCAGGCTGTCCGGGACCCAAATACTGATTTTCAGCAGTCCGGGTCCGAAACTACGATATCTGGCGGGGCTGTCAAAAATTCACGAGTTTCGGGCAGTCTTGGGCCAGAACAGTGATTTTCGTCGTCCGGAGGCAGAATCGCCATTTTGGGCTGCCCGACGGGCCGGTGTGGATTTCAGGCTGCCCGGGTCCCAAATAGTGATTTTCAGCATTCCGGGTCCGAAACTACGATATCTGGCGGGGTTGTCAAAAATACACGAGTTTCGGGCAGTCCTGGGCCAGAACAGTGATTTTTGTCGACCGGGGGCAGAATCGCCATTTTGGGCTGTCCGACGGGCCGGAGTGGATTTCAGGCTGTCCGGGACCCAAATACTGATTTTCAGCAGTCCGGGTCCGAAACTACGATATCTGGCGGGGCTGTCAAAAATTCAGGAGTTTCGGGCAGTCCTGGGCCAGAACAGTGATTTTTGTCGACCGGGGGCAGAATCGCCATTTTGGGCTGTCCGACGGGCCGGAGTGGATTTCAGGCTGTCCGGGACCCAAATACTGATTTTCAGCAGTCCGGGTCCGAAACTACGATATCTGGCGGGGCTGTCAAAAATTCAGGAGTTTCGGGCAGTCCTGGGCCAGAACAGTGATTTTTGTCGACCGGGGGCAGAATCGCCATTTTGGGCTGTCCGACGGGCCGGTGTGGATTTCAGGGTGTCCGGGACCCAAATAATGATTTTCAGCAGTCTGGGTCCGAAACTGCGATATCTGGCGGGGCTGCAAAAAAAAAAACCGAGTTTCGGGCAGTCCTGGGCCAGAACAGTGATTTTCGTCGACCGCGGGCAGAATCGTCATTTTGGGCTGTCCGACGGGCCGGTGTCGATTTCAGGCTGTCCGGGACCCAAATACTGATTCTCAGCAGTCTGGGTCCGAAATTCGATTTCTGGCGGGGCTGTAAAAAGAAAACGAGTTTCGGGCAGTCCTGGGCCGGAACAGTGATTTTCGTTGACCGGGGGCAGAATCGCCATTTTGGGCTGTCCGACGGGCCGGAGTGGATTTCAGGCTGTCCGGGACCCAAATACTGATTTTCAGCAGTCCGGGTCCGAAACTACGATATCTGGCGGGGCTGTCAAAAATTCACGAGTTTCGGGCAGTCTTGGGCCAGAACAGTGATTTTCGTCGTCCGGCGGCAGAATCGCCATTTTGGGCTGCCCGACGGGCCGGTGTGGATTTCAGGCTGCCCGGGTCCCAAATAGTGATTTTCAGCAGTCCGGGTCCGAAACTACGATATCTGGCGGGGCTGTGAAAAATTCACGAGTTTCGGGCAGTCCTGGGCCAGAACAGTGATTTTTGTCGACCGGGGGCAGAATCGCCATTTTGGGCTGTCCGACGGGCCGGAGTGGATTTCAGGCTGTCCGGGACCCAAATACTGATTTTCAGCAGTCTGGGTCCGAAACTGCGATTTCTGGCAGGGCTGTCAAAAATTCACGAGTTTCGGGCAGTCCTGGGCCAGAACAGTGATTTTCGTCGACCGGGGGCAGAATCGCCATTTTGGGCTGTCCGACGGACCGGTGAGGATTTCAGGCTGTCCGGGACCCAAATAGTGATTTTCAGCTGTCTGGGTCCGATACTGCGATTTCTGGCGGGGCTGTGAAAAAATCACGAGTTTCGGGCAGTCCTGGGCCAGAACAGTGATTTTCGTCGACCGGGGGCAGAATCGCCATTTTGGGCTGTCCGACGGGCCGGAGTGGATTTCAGGCTGTCCGGGTCCCAAATAGTGATTTTCAGCATTCCGGGTCCGAAACTACGATATCTGGCGGGGTTGTCAAAAATACACGAGTTTCGGGCAGTCCTGGGCCAGAACAGTGATTTTTGTCGACCGGGGGCAGAATCGCCATTTTGGGCTGTCCGACGGGCCGGAGTGGATTTCAGGCTGTCCGGGACCCAAATACTGATTTTCAGCAGTCTGGGTCCGAAACTGCGATTTCTGGCAGGGCTGTCAAAAATTCACGAGTTTCAGGCAGTCCTGGGCCAGAACAGTGATTTTCGTCGACCGGAGGCAGAATCGCCATTTTGGGCTGTCCGAGGGGCCGGTGTGGATTTCAGGCTGTCCGGGTCCCAAATAGTGATTTTCAGCATTCCGGATTCGAAACTACGATATCTGGCGGGGTTGTCAAAAATACACGAGTTTCGGGCAGTCCTGGGCCAGAACAGTGATTTTTGTCGACCGGGGGCAGAATCGCCATTTTGGGCTGTCCGACGGGCCGGAGTGGATTTCAGGCTGTCCGGGACCCAAATACTGATTTTCAGCAGTCCGGGTCCGAAACTACGATATCTGGCGGGGCTGTCAAAAATTCAGGAGTTTCGGGCAGTCCTGGGCCAGAACAGTGATTTTTGTCGACCGGGGGCAGAATCGCCATTTTGGGCTGTCCGACGGGCCGGTGTGGATTTCAGGGTGTCCGGGACCCAAATAATGATTTTCAGCAGTCTGGGTCCGAAACTGCGATATCTGGCGGGGCTGCAAAAAAAAAAAACGAGTTTCGGGCAGTCCTGGGCCAGAACAGTGATTTTCGTCGACCGCGGGCAGAATCGTCATTTTGGGCTGTCCGACGGGCCGGTGTCGATTTCAGGCTGTCCGGGACCCAAATACTGATTCTCAGCAGTCTGGGTCCGAAATTCGATTTCTGGCGGGGCTGTAAAAAGAAAACGAGTTTCGGGCAGTCCTGGGGCGGAACAGTGATTTTCGTCGACCGGGGGCAGAATCGCCATTTCGGGCTGTCCGACGGGCCGGTGTGGATTTCAGGCTGTCCGGGACGCAAATACTGATTTTCAGCAGTCTGGGTCCGAAACTGCGATTTCTGGCACGGCTGTCAAAAATTCACGAGTTTCGGGCAGTCCTGGGCCAGAACAATGATTTTCGTCGACCGGGGGCAGAATCGCCATTTTGGGCTGTCCGACGGACCGGTGAGGATTTCAGGCTGTCCGGGACCCAAATACTGATTTTCAGCAGTCTGGGCCCGAAACTGCGATTTCTGGCAGGGCTGTCAAAAATTCACGAGTTTCGGGCAGTCCTGGGCCAGAACAGTGATTTTCGTCGACCGGAGGCAGAATCGCCATTTTGGGCTGTCCGACGGGCCGGAGTGGATTTCAGGCTGTCCGGGTCCCAAATAGTGATTTTCAGCATTCCGGGTCCGAAACTACGATATCTGGCGGGGTTGTCAAAAATACACGAGTTTCAGGCAGTCCTGGGCCAGAACAGTGATTTTTGTCGACCGGGGGCAGAATCGCCATTTTGGGCTGTCCGACGGGCCGGAGTGGATTTCAGGCTGTCCGGGACCCAAATACTGATTTTCAGCAGTCTGGGTCCGAAACTGCGATTTCTGGCAGGGCTGTCAAAAATTCACGAGTTTCGGGCAGTCCTGGGCCAGAACAGTGATTTTCGTCGACCGGAGGCAGAATCGCCATTTTGGGCTGTCCGACGGGCCGGTGTGGATTTCAGGGTGTCCGGGTCCCAAACAGTGATTTTCAGCAGTCCGGGTCCGAAACTACGATAACTGGCGGGGCTGTCAAAAATTCACGAGTTTCGGGCAGTCCTGGGCCAGAACAGTGATTTTTGTCGACCGGGGGCAGAATCGCCATTTTTGGCTGTCCGACGGACCGGTGAGGATTTCAGGCTGTCCGGGTCCCAAATAGTGATTTTCAGCAGTCCGGGTCCGAAACTACGATATCTGGCGGGGCTGTCAAAAATTCACGAGTTTCGGGCAGTCCTGGGCCAGAACAGTGATTTTTGTCGACCGGGGGCAGAATCGCCATTTTGGGCTGTCCGACGGGCCGGAGTGGATTTCAGGCTGTCCGGGACCCAAATACTGATTTTCAGCAGTCCGGGTCCGAAACTACGATATCTGGCGGGGCTGTCAAAAATTCACGAGTTTCGGGCAGTCCTGGGCCAGAACAGTGATTTTCGTCGACCGGAGGCAGAATCGCCATTTTGGGCTGTCCGACGGGCCGGTGTGGATTTCAGGCGGCCCGGGTCCCAAATAGTGATTTTCAGCAGTCCGGGTCCGAAACTACGATATCTGGCGGGGCTGTGAAAAATTCACGAGTTTCGGGCAGTCCTGGGCCAGAACAGTGATTTTTGTCGACCGGGGGCAGAATCGCCATTTTGGGCTGTCCGACGGGCCGGAGTGGATTTCAGGCTGTCCGGGACCCAAATACTGATTTTCAGCAGTCTGGGCCCGAAACTGCGATTTCTGGCAGGGCTGTCAAAAATTCACGAGTTTCGGGCAGTCCTGGGCCAGAACAGTGATTGTCGTCGACCGGGGGCAGAATCGCCATTTTGGGCTGTCCGACGGACCGGTGAGGATTTCAGGCTGTCCGGGACCCAAATAGTGATTTTCAGCTGTCTGGGTCCGATACTGCGATTTCTGGCGGGGCTGTGAAAAAATCACGAGTTTCGGGCAGTCCTGGGCCAGAACAGTGATTTTCGTCGACCGGGGGCAGAATCGCCATTTTGGGCTGTCCGACGGGCCGGAGTGGATTTCAGGCTGTCCGGGTCCCAAATAGTGATTTTCAGCATTCCGGGTCCGAAACTACGATATCTGGCGGGGTTGTCAAAAATACACGAGTTTCAGGCAGTCCTGGGCCAGAACAGTGATTTTTGTCGACCGGGGGCAGAATCGCCATTTTGGGCTGTCCGACGGGCCGGAGTGGATTTCAGGCTGTCCGGGACCCAAATACTGATTTTCAGCAGTCTGGGTCCGAAACTGCGATTTCTGGCAGGGCTGTCAAAAATTCACGAGTTTCGGGCAGTCCTGGGCCAGAACAGTGATTTTCGTCGACCGGAGGCAGAATCGCCATTTTGGGCTGTCCGACGGGCCGGTGTGGATTTCAGGGTGTCCGGGTCCCAAACAGTGATTTTCAGCAGTCCGGGTCCGAAACTACGATAACTGGCGGGGCTGTCAAAAATTCACGAGTTTCGGGCAGTCCTGGGCCAGAACAGTGATTTTTGTCGACCGGGGGCAGAATCGCCATTTTTGGCTGTCCGACGGACCGGTGAGGATTTCAGGCTGTCCGGGTCCCAAATAGTGATTTTCAGCAGTCCGGGTCCGAAACTACGATATCTGGCGGGGCTGTCAAAAATTCACGAGTTTCGGGCAGTCCTGGGCCAGAACAGTGATTTTTGTCGACCGGGGGCAGAATCGCCATTTTGGGCTGTCCGACGGGCCGGAGTGGATTTCAGGCTGTCCGGGACCCAAATACTGATTTTCAGCAGTCCGGGTCCGAAACTACGATATCTGGCGGGGCTGTCAAAAATTCACGAGTTTCGGGCAGTCCTGGGCCAGAACAGTGATTTTCGTCGACCGGAGGCAGAATCGCCATTTTGGGCTGTCCGACGGGCCGGTGTGGATTTCAGGCGGCCCGGGTCCCAAATAGTGATTTTCAGCAGTCCGGGTCCGAAACTACGATATCTGGCGGGGCTGTGAAAAATTCACGAGTTTCGGGCAGTCCTGGGCCAGAACAGTGATTTTTGTCGACCGGGGGCAGAATCGCCATTTTGGGCTGTCCGACGGGCCGGAGTGGATTTCAGGCTGTCCGGGACCCAAATACTGATTTTCAGCAGTCTGGGCCCGAAACTGCGATTTCTGGCAGGGCTGTCAAAAATTCACGAGTTTCGGGCAGTCCTGGGCCAGAACAGTGATTGTCGTCGACCGGGGGCAGAATCGCCATTTTGGGCTGTCCGACGGACCGGTGAGGATTTCAGGCTGTCCGGGACCCAAATAGTGATTTTCAGCTGTCTGGGTCCGATACTGCGATTTCTGGCGGGGCTGTGAAAAAATCACGAGTTTCGGGCAGTCCTGGGCCAGAACAGTGATTTTCGTCGACCGGGGGCAGAATCGCCATTTTGGGCTGTCCGACGGGCCGGAGTGGATTTCAGGCTGTCCGGGTCCCAAATAGTGATTTTCAGCATTCCGGGTCCGAAACTACGATATCTGGCGGGGTTGTCAAAAATACACGAGTTTCGGGCAGTCCTGGGCCAGAACAGTGATTTTTGTCGACCGGGGGCAGAATCGCCATTTTGGGCTGTCCGACGGGCCGGAGTGGATTTCAGGCTGTCCGGGACCCAAATACTGATTTTCAGCAGTCTGGGTCCGAAACTGCGATTTCTGGCAGGGCTGTCAAAAATTCACGAGTTTCAGGCAGTCCTGGGCCAGAACAGTGATTTTCGTCGACCGGAGGCAGAATCGCCATTTTGGGCTGTCCGAGGGGCCGGTGTGGATTTCAGGCTGTCCGGGTCCCAAATAGTGATTTTCAGCATTCCGGGTCCGAAACTACGATATCTGGCGGGGTTGTCGAAAATACACGAGTTTCGGGCAGTCCTGGGCCAGAACAGTGATTTTTGTCGACCGGGGGCAGAATCGCCATTTTGGGCTGTCCGACGGGCCGGAGTGGATTTCAGGCTGTCCGGGACCCAAATACTGATTTTCAGCAGTCCGGGTCCGAAACTACGATATCTGGCGGGGCTGTCAAAAATTCAGGAGTTTCGGGCAGTCCTGGGCCAGAACAGTGATTTTTGTCGACCGGGGGCAGAATCGCCATTTTGGGCTGTCCGACGGGCCGGTGTGGATTTCAGGGTGTCCGGGACCCAAATAATGATTTTCAGCAGTCTGGGTCCGAAACTGCGATATCTGGCGGGGCTGCAAAAAAAAAAAACGAGTTTCGGGCAGTCCTGGGCCAGAACAGTGATTTTCGTCGACCGCGGGCAGAATCGTCATTTTGGGCTGTCCGACGGGCCGGTGTCGATTTCAGGCTGTCCGGGACCCAAATACTGATTCTCAGCAGTCTGGGTCCGAAATTCGATTTCTGGCGGGGCTGTAAAAAGAAAACGAGTTTCGGGCAGTCCTGGGGCGGAACAGTGATTTTCGTCGACCGGGGGCAGAATCGCCATTTCGGGCTGTCCGACGGGCCGGTGTGGATTTCAGGCTGTCTGGGACGCAAATACTGATTTTCAGCAGTCTGGGTCCGAAACTGCGATTTCTGGCACGGCTGTCAAAAATTCACGAGTTTCGGGCAGTCCTGGGCCAGAACAATGATTTTCGTCGACCGGGGGCAGAATCGCCATTTTGGGCTGTCCGACGGACCGGTGAGGATTTCAGGCTGTCCGGGACCCAAATACTGATTTTCAGCAGTCTGGGCCCGAAACTGCGATTTCTGGCAGGGCTGTCAAAAATTCACGAGTTTCGGGCAGTCCTGGGCCAGAACAGTGATTTTCGTCGACCGGAGGCAGAATCGCCATTTTGGGCTGTCCGACGGGCCGGAGTGGATTTCAGGCTGTCCGGGTCCCAAATAGTGATTTTCAGCAGTCCGGGTCCGAAACTACGATATCTGGCGGGGCTGTCAAAAATTCACGAGTTTCGGGCAGTCCTGGGCCAGAACAGTGATTTTTGTCGACCGGGGGCAGAATCGCCATTTTTGGCTGTCCGACGGACCGGTGAGGATTTCAGGCTGTCCGGGTCCCAAACAGTGATTTTCAGCAGTCCGGGTCCGAAACTACGATATCTGGCGGGGCTGTCAAAAATTCACGAGTTTCGGGCAGTCCTGGGCCAGAACAGTGATTTTTGTCGACCGGGGGCAGAATCGCCATTTTTGGCTGTCCGACGGACCGGTGAGGATTTCAGGCTGTCCGGGTCCCAAATAGTGATTTTCAGCAGTCCGGGTCCGAAACTACGATATCTGGCGGGGCTGTCAAAAATTCACGAGTTTCGGGCAGTCCTGGGCCAGAACAGTGATTTTTGTCGACCGGGGGCAGAATCGCCATTTTGGGCTGTCCGACGGGCCGGAGTGGATTTCAGGCTGTCCGGGACCCAAATACTGATTTTCAGCAGTCCGGGTCCGAAACTACGATATCTGGCGGGGCTGTCAAAAATTCACGAGATTCGGGCAGTCCTGGGCCAGAACAGTGATTTTCGTCGACCGGAGGCAGAATCGCCATTTTGGGCTGTCCGACGGGCCGGTGTGGATTTCAGGCTGCCCGGGTCCCAAATAGTGATTTTCAGCAGTCCGGGTCCGAAACTACGATATCTGGCGGGGCTGTGAAAAATTCACGAGTTTCGGGCAGTCCTGGGCCAGAACAGTGATTTTTGTCGACCGGGGGCAGAATCGCCATTTTGGGCTGTCCGGCGGGCCGGAGTGGATTTCAGGCTGTCCGGGACCCAAATACTGATTTTCAGCAGTCTGGGCCCGAAACTGCGATTTCTGGCAGGGCTGTCAAAAATTCACGAGTTTCGGGCAGTCCTGGGCCAGAACAGTGATTTTCGTCGACCGGGGGCAGAATCGCCATTTTGGGCTGTCCGACGGACCGGTGAGGATTTCAGGCTGTCCGGGACCCAAATAGTGATTTTCAGCTGTCTGGGTCCGATACTGCGATTTCTGGCGGGGCTGTGAAAAAATCACGAGTTTCGGGCAGTCCTGGGCCAGAACAGTGATTTTTGTCGACCGGGGGCAGAATCGCCATTTTGGGCTGTCCGACGGGCCGGTGTGGATTTCAGGGTGTCCGGGACCCAAATACTGATTTTCAGCAGTCTGGGTCCGAAACTGCGATTTCTGGCGGGGCTGCAAAAAAAAAAACGAGTTTCGGGCAGTCCTGGGCCAGAACAGTGATTTTCGTCGACCGCGGGCAGAATCGTCATTTTGGGCTGTCCGACGGGCCGGTGTCGATTTAAGGCTGTCCGGGACCCAAATACTGATTCTCAGCAGTCTGGGTCCGAAATTCGATTTCTGGCGGGGCTGTAAAAAGAAAACGAGTTTCGGGCAGTCCTGGGGCGGAACAGTGATTTTCGTCGACCGGGGGCAGAATCGCCATTTCGGGCTGTCCGACGGGCCGGTGTGGATTTCAGGCTGTCCGGGACGCAAATACTGATTTTCAGCAGTCTGGGTCCGAAACTGCGATTTCTGGCTCGGCTGTCAAAAATTCACGAGTTTCGGGCAGTCCTGGGCCAGAACAGTGATTTTCGTCGACCGGGGGCAGAATCGCCATTTTGGGCTGTCCGACGGACCGGTGAGGATTTCAGGCTGTCCGGGTCCCAAATAGTGATTTTCAGCAGTCTGGGTCCGAAACTGCGATTTCTGGCAGGGCTGTCAAAAATTCACGAGTTTCGGGCAGTCCTGGGCCAGAACAGTGATTTTCGTCGACCGGAGGCAGAATCGCCATTTTGGGCTGTCCGACGGGCCGGAGTGGATTTCAGGCTGTCCGGGTCCCAAATAGTGATTTTCAGCATTCCGGGTCCGAAACTACGATATCTGGCGGGGTTGTCAAAAATACACGAGTTTCAGGCAGTCCTGGGCCAGAACAGTGATTTTTGTCGACCGGGGGCAGAATCGCCATTTTGGGCTGTCCGACGGGCCGGAGTGGATTTCAGGCTGTCCGGGACCCAAATACTGATTTTCAGCAGTCTGGGTCCGAAACTGCGATTTCTGGCAGGGCTGTCAAAAATTCACGAGTTTCGGGCAGTCCTGGGCCAGAACAGTGATTTTCGTCGACCGGAGGCAGAATCGCCATTTTGGGCTGTCCGACGGGCCGGTGTGGATTGCAGGGTGTCCGGGTCCCAAACATTGATTTTCAGCAGTCCGGGTCCGAAACTACGATATCTGGCGGGGCTGTCAAAAAATCACAAGTTTCGGGCAGTCCTGGGCCAGAACAGTGATTTTCGTCGACCGGGGGCAGAATCGCCATTTTGGGCTGTCCGACGGGCCGGAGTGGATTTCAGGCTGTCCGGGACCCAAATACTGATTTTCAGCAGTCTGGGTCCGAAACTGCGATTTCTGGCAGGGCTGTCAAAAATTCACGAGTTTCGGGCAGTCCTGGGCCAGAACAGTGATTCTCGTCGACCGGAGGCAGAATCGCCATTTTGGGCTGTCCGACGGGCCGGTGTGGATTTCTGGCTGCCCGGGTCCCAAATAGTGATTTTCAGCAGTCCGGGTCCGAAACTACGATATCTGGCGGGGCTGTGAAAAAATCACGAGTTTCGGGCAGTCCTGGGCCAGAACAGTGATTTTCGTCAACCGGGGGCAGAATCGCCATTTTGGGCTGTCCGACGGACCGGTGAGGATTTCAGGCTGTCCGGGTCCCAAATAATGATTTTCAGCATTCCGGGTCCGAAACTACGATATCTGGCGGGGCTGTCAAAAATTCACGAGTTTCGGGCAGTCCAGGGCCAGAACAGTGATTTTTGTCGACTGGGGGCAGAATCGCCATTTTGGGCTGTCCGACGGGCCGGAGTGGATTTCAGGCTGTCCGGGACCCAAATACTGATTTTCAGCAGTCTGGGTCCGAAACTGCGATTTCTGGCAGGGCTGTCAAAAATTCACGAGTTTCGGGCAGTCCTGGGCCAGAACAGTGATTTTCGTCGACCGGAGGCAGAATCGCCATTTTGGGCTGTCCGACGGGCCGGTGTGGATTTCAGGCTGCCCGGGTCCCAAATAGTGATTTTCAGCAGTCCGTGTCCGAAACTACGATATCTGGCGGGGCTGTGAAAAAATCACGAGTTTCGGGCAGTCCTGGGCCAGAACAGTGATTTTCGTCAACCGGGGGCAGAATCGCCATTTTGGGCTGTCCGACGGACCGGTGAGGATTTCAGGCTGTCCGGGACCCAAATAGTGATTTTCAGCTGTCTGGGTCCGATACTGCGATATCTGGCGGGGCTGTCAAAAATTCACGAGTTTCGGGCAGTCCTGGGCCAGAACAGTGATTTTTGTCGACTGGGGGCAGAATCGCCATTTTGGGCTGTCCGACGGGCCGGAGTGGATTTCAGGCTGTCCGGGACCCAAATACTGATTTTCAGCAGTCTGGGTCCGAAACTGCGATTTCTGGCAGGGCTGTCAAAAATTCACGAGTTTCGGGCAGTCCTGGGCCAGAACAGTGATTTTCGTCGATCGGAGGCAGAATCGCCATTTTGGGCTGTCCGACGGGCCGGTGTGGATTTCAGGCTGCCCGGGTCCCAAATAGTGATTTTCAGCAGTCCGGGTCCGAAACTACGATATCTGGCGGGGCTGTGAAAAATTCACGAGTTTCGGGCAGTCCTGGGCCAAAACAGTGATTTTCGTCGACCGGGGGCAGAATCGCCATTTTGGGCTGTCCGACGGACCGGTGAGGATTTCAGGCTGTCCGGGTCCCAAATAGTGATTTTCAGCAGTCCGGGTCCGAAACTACGATATCTGGCGGGGCTGTCAAAAATTCACGAGTTTCGGGCAGTCCTGGGCCAGAACAGTGATTTTTGTCGACCGGGGGCAGAATCGCCATTTTGGGCTGTCCGACGGGCCGGTGTGGATTTCAGGGTGTCCGGGACCCAAATACTGATTTTCAGCAGTCTGGGTCCGAAACTGCGATTTCTGGCGGGGCTGCAAAAAAAAAAAAACGAGTTTCGGGCAGTCCTGGGCCAGAACAGTGATTTTCGTCGACCGTGGGCAGAATCGTCATTTTGGGCTGTCCGACGGGCCGGTGTCGATTTCAGGCTGTCCGGGACCCAAATACTTATTCTCAGCAGTCTGGGTCCGAAATTCGATTTCTGGCGGGGCTGTAAAAAAAAAACGAGTTTCGGGCAGTCCTGGGCCGGAACAGTGATTTTCGTTGACCGGGGGCAGAATCGCCATTTTGGGCTGTCCGACGGGCCGGTGAGGATTTCAGGCTGTCCAGGACCCAAATACTGATTTTCAGCTGTCTGGGTCCGATACTGCGATTTCTGGCGGGGCTGTCAAAAATTCACGTGTTTCGGGCAGTCCTGGGCCAGAACAGTGATTTTTGTCGACCGGGGGCAGAATCGCCATTTTGGGCTGTCCGACGGGCCGGTGTCGATTTCAGGCTGTCCGGGACACAAATACTGATTCTCAGCAGTCTGGGTCCGAAATTCGATTTCTGGCGGGGCTGTAAAAAAAAAAACGAGTTTCGGGCAGTCCTGGGCCGGAACAGTGATTTTCGTTGACCAGGGGCAGAATCGCCATTTTGGGCTGTCCGACGGGCCGGAGTGGATTTCAGGCTGTCCGGGACCCACACACTGATTTTCAGCAGTCTGGGTCCGAAACTGCGATTTCTAGCAGGGCTGTCAAAAATTCATGAGTTTCGGGCAGTCCTGGGGCGGAACAGTGATTTTCGTCGACCGGAGGCAGAATCGCCATTTTGGGCTGTCCGACGGGCCGGTGTGGATTTCAGGCTGTCCGGGTCCCAAATAGTGATTTTCAGCAGTCCGGGTCCGAAACTACGATATCTGGCGGGGCTGTCAAAAAATCCCAAGTTTCGGGCAGTCCTGGGCCAGAACAATGATTTTCGTCGACCGGGGGCAGAATCGCCATTTTGGGCTGTCCGACGGACCGGTGAGGATTTCAGGCTGTCCAGGTCCCAAATAGTGATTTTCAGCAGTCTGGGTCCGAAACTGCGATTTCTGGCAGGGCTGTCAAAAATTCACGAGTTTCGGGCAGTCCAGGGCCAGAACAGTGATTTTCGTCGACCGGAGGCAGAATCGCCATTTTGGGCTGTCCGACGGGCCGGTGTGGATTTCAGGCTGCCCGGGTCCCAAATAGTGATTTTCAACAGTCCGGGTCCGAAACTACGATATCTGGCGGGGTTGTGAAAAATTCACGAGTTTCGGGCAGTCCTGGGCCAAAACAGTGATTTTCGTCGACCGGGGGCAGAATCGCCATTTTGGGCTGTCCGACGGACCGGTGAGGATTTCAGGCTGTCCGGGTCCCAAATAGTGATTTTCAGCAGTCTGGGTCCGAAACTACGATATCTGGCGGGGCTGTCAAAAATTCACGAGTTTCGGGCAGTCCTGGGCCAGAACAGTGATTTTTGTCGACCGGGGGCAGAATCGCCATTTTGGGCTGTCCGACGGGCCGGTGTGGATTTCAGGGTGTCCGGGACCCAAATACTGATTTTCAGCAGTCTGGGTCCGAAACTGCGATTTCTGGCGGGGCTGCAAAAAAAAAAAACGAGTTTCGGGCAGTCCTGGGCCAGAACAGTGATTTTCGTCGACCGTGGGCAGAATCGTCATTTTGGGCTGTCCGACGGGCCGGTGTCGATTTCAGGCTGTCCGGGACCCAAATACTTATTCTCAGCAGTCTGGGTCCGAAATTCGATTTCTGGCGGGGCTGTAAAAAAAAAACGAGTTTCGGGCAGTCCTGGGCCGGAACAGTGATTTTCGTTGACCGGGGGCAGAATCGCCATTTTTGGCTGTCCGACGGGCCGGTGAGGATTTCAGGCTGTCCGGGACCCAAATACTGATTTTCAGCTGTCTGGGTCCGATACTGCGATTTCTGGCGGGGCTGTCAAAAATTCACGTGTTTCGGGCAGTCCTGGGCCAGAACAGTGATTTTTGTCGACCGGGGGCAGAATCGCCATTTTGGGCTGTCCGACGGGCCGGCGTCGATTTCAGGCTGTCCGGGACACAAATACTGATTCTCAGCAGTCTGGGTCCGAAATTCGATTTCTGGCGGGGCTGTAAAAAAAAAAACGAGTTTCGGGCAGTCCTGGGCCGGAACAGTGATTTTCGTTGACCAGGGGCAGAATCGCCATTTTGGGCTGTCCGACGGGCCGGAGAGGATTTCAGGCTGTCCGGGACCCAAATACTGATTTTCAGTAGTCTGGGTCCGAAACTGCGATTTCTGGCAGGGCTGTCAAAAATTCACGAGTTTCGGGCAGTCCTGGGCCAGAACAGTGATTTTCGTCGATCGGAGGCAGAATCGCCATTTTGGGCTGTCCGACGGGCCGGTGTGGATTTCAGGCTGCCCGGGTCCCAAATAGTGATTTTCAACAGTCCGGGTCCGAAACTACGATATCTGGCGGGGTTGTGAAAAATTCACGAGTTTCGGGCAGTCCTGGGCCAAAACAGTGATTTTCGTCGACCGGGGGCAGAATCGCCATTTTGGGCTGTCCGACGGACCGGTGAGGATTTCAGGCTGTCCGGGTCCCAAATAGTGATTTTCAGCAGTCCGGGTCCGAAACTACGATATCTGGCGGGGCTGTCAAAAATTCACGAGTTTCGGGCAGTCCTGGGCCAGAACAGTGATTTTTGTCGACCGGGGGCAGAATCGCCATTTTGGGCTGTCCGACGGGCCGGTGTGGATTTCAGGGTGTCCGGGACCCAAATACTGATTTTCAGCAGTCTGGGTCCGAAACTGCGATTTCTGGCGGGGCTGCAAAAAAAAAAAACGAGTTTCGGGCAGTCCTGGGCCAGAACAGTGATTTTCGTCGACCGTGGGCAGAATCGTCATTTTGGGCTGTCCGACGGGCCGGTGTCGATTTCAGGCTGTCCGGGACCCAAATACTTATTCTCAGCAGTCTGGGTCCGAAATTCGATTTCTGGCGGGGCTGTAAAAAAAAAACGAGTTTCGGGCAGTCCTGGGCCGGAACAGTGATTTTCGTTGACCGGGGGCAGAATCGCCATTTTTGGCTGTCCGACGGGCCGGTGAGGATTTCAGGCTGTCCGGGACCCAAATACTGATTTTCAGCTGTCTGGGTCCGATACTGCGATTTCTGGCGGGGCTGTCAAAAATTCACGTGTTTCGGGCAGTCCTGGGCCAGAACAGTGATTTTTGTCGACCGGGGGCAGAATCGCCATTTTGGGCTGTCCGACGGGCCGGCGTCGATTTCAGGCTGTCCGGGACACAAATACTGATTCTCAGCAGTCTGGGTCCGAAATTCGATTTCTGGCGGGGCTGTAAAAAAAAAAACGAGTTTCGGGCAGTCCTGGGCCAGAACAGTGATTTTCGTCGACCGGAGGCAGAATCGCCATTTTGGGCTGTCCGACGGGCCGGTGTGGATTTCAGGCTGCCCGGGTCCCAAATAGTGATTTTCAACAGTCCGGGTCCGAAACTACGATATCTGGCGGGGTTGTGAAAAATTCACGAGTTTCGGGCAGTCCAGGGCCAAAACAGTGATTTTCGTCGACCGGGGGCAGAATCGCCATTTTGGGCTGTCCGACGGGTCGGTGTGGATTTCAGGCTGCCCGGGTCCCAAATAGTGATTTTCAACAGTCCGGGTCCGAAACTACGATATCTGGCGGGGCTGTGAAAAATTCACGAGTTTCGGGCAGTCCTGGGCCAAAACAGTGATTTTCGTCGACCGGGGGCAGAATCGCCATTTTGGGCTGTCCGACGGACCGGTGAGGATTTCAGGCTGTCCGGGTCCCAAATAGTGATTTTCAGCAGTCCGGGTCCGAAACTACGATATCTGGCGGGGCTGTCAAAAATTCACGAGTTTCGGGCAGTCCTGGGCCAGAACAGTGATTTTTGTCGACCGGGGGCAGAATCGCCATTTTGGGCTGTCCGACGGGCCGGTGTGGATTTCAGGGTGTCCGGGACCCAAATACTGATTTTCAGCAGTCTGGGTCCGAAACTGCGATTTCTGGCGGGGCTGCAAAAAAAAAAAACGAGTTTCGGGCAGTCCTGGGCCAGAACAGTGATTTTCGTCGACCGTGGGCAGAATCGTCATTTTGGGCTGTCCGACGGGCCGGTGTCGATTTCAGGCTGTCCGGGACCCAAATACTTATTCTCAGCAGTCTGGGTCCGAAATTCGATTTCTGGCGGGGCTGTAAAAAAAAAACGAGTTTCGGGCAGTCCTGGGCCGGAACAGTGATTTTCGTTGACCGGGGGCAGAATCGCCATTTTGGGCTGTCCGACGGGCCGGTGAGGATTTCAGGCTGTCCGGGACCCAAATACTGATTTTCAGCTGTCTGGGTCCGATACTGCGATTTCTGGCGGGGCTGTCAAAAATTCACGTGTTTCGGGCAGTCCTGGGCCAGAACAGTGATTTTTGTCGACCGGGGGCAGAATCGCCATTTTGGGCTGTCCGACGGGCCGGTGTCGATTTCAGGCTGTCCGGGACACAAATACTGATTCTCAGCAGTCTGGGTCCGAAATTCGATTTCTGGCGGGGCTGTAAAAAAAAAAACGAGTTTCGGGCAGTCCTGGGCCGGAACAGTGATTTTCGTTGACCAGGGGCAGAATCGCCATTTTGGGCTGTCCGACGGGCCGGAGTGGATTTCAGGCTGTCCGGGACCCAAATACTGATTTTCAGCAGTCTGGGTCCGAAACTGCGATTTCTGGCAGGGCTGTCAAAAATTCACGAGTTTCGGGCAGTCCTGGGCCAGAACAGTGATTTTCGTCGATCGGAGGCAGAATCGCCATTTTGGGCTGTCCGACGGGCCGGTGTGGATTTCAGGCTGCCCGGGTCCCAAATAGTGATTTTCAGCAGTCCGGGTCCGAAACTACGATATCTGGCGGGGCTGTGAAAAATTCACGAGTTTCGGGCAGTCCTGGGCCAAAACAGTGATTTTCGTCGACCGGGGGCAGAATCGCCATTTTGGGCTGTCCGACGGACCGGTGAGGATTTCAGGCTGTCCGGGTCCCAAATAGTGATTTTCAGCAGTCCGGGTCCGAAACTACGATATCTGGCGGGGCTGTCAAAAATTCACGAGTTTCGGGCAGTCCTGGGCCAGAACAGTGATTTTTGTCGACCGGGGGCAGAATCGCCATTTTGGGCTGTCCGACGGGCCGGTGTGGATTTCAGGGTGTCCGGGACCCAAATACTGATTTTCAGCAGTCTGGGTCCGAAACTGCGATTTCTGGCGGGGCTGCAAAAAAAAAAAACGAGTTTCGGGCAGTCCTGGGCCAGAACAGTGATTTTCGTCGACCGTGGGCAGAATCGTCATTTTGGGCTGTCCGACGGGCCGGTGTCGATTTCAGGCTGTCCGGGACCCAAATACTTATTCTCAGCAGTCTGGGTCCGAAATTCGATTTCTGGCGGGGCTGTAAAAAAAAAACGAGTTTCGGGCAGTCCTGGGCCGGAACAGTGATTTTCGTTGACCGGGGGCAGAATCGCCATTTTGGGCTGTCCGACGGGCCGGTGAGGATTTCAGGCTGTCCGGGACCCAAATACTGATTTTCAGCTGTCTGGGTCCGATACTGCGATTTCTGGCGGGGCTGTCAAAAATTCACGTGTTTCGGGCAGTCCTGGGCCAGAACAGTGATTTTTGTCGACCGGGGGCAGAATCGCCATTTTGGGCTGTCCGACGGGCCGGTGTCGATTTCAGGCTGTCCGGGACACAAATACTGATTCTCAGCAGTCTGGGTCCGAAATTCGATTTCTGGCGGGGCTGTAAAAAAAAAAAACGAGTTTCGGGCAGTCCTGGGCCGGAACAGTGATTTTCGTTGACCAGGGGCAGAATCGCCATTTTGGGCTGTCCGACGGGCCGGAGTGGATTTCAGGCTGTCCGGGACCCAAATACTGATTTTCAGCAGTCTGGGTCCGAAACTGCGATTTCTGGCAGGGCTGTCAAAAATTCACGAGTTTCGGGCAGTCCTGGGCCAGAACAGTGATTTTCGTCGATCGGAGGCAGAATCGCCATTTTGGGCTGTCCGACGGGCCGGTGTGGATTTCAGGCTGCCCGGGTCCCAAATAGTGATTTTCAGCAGTCCGGGTCCGAAACTACAATATCTGGCGGGGCTGTGAAAAATTCACGAGTTTCGGGCAGTCCTGGGCCAAAACAGTGATTTTCGTCGACCGGGGGCAGAATCGCCATTTTGGGCTGTCCGACGGACCGGTGAGGATTTCAGGCTGTCCGGGTCCCAAATAGTGATTTTCAGCAGTCCGGGTCCGAAACTACGATATCTGGCGGGGCTGTCAAAAATTCACGAGTTTCGGGCAGTCCTGGGCCAGAACAGTGATTTTTGTCGACCGGGGGCAGAATCGCCATTTTGGGCTGTCCGACGGGCCGGTGTGGATTTCAGGGTGTCCGGGACCCAAATACTGATTTTCAGCAGTCTGGGTCCGAAACTGCGATTTCTGGCGGGGCTGCAAAAAAAAAAAACGAGTTTCGGGCAGTCCTGGGCCAGAACAGTGATTTTCGTCGACCGTGGGCAGAATCGTCATTTTGGGCTGTCCGACGGGCCGGTGTCGATTTCAGGCTGTCCGGGACCCAAATACTTATTCTCAGCAGTCTGGGTCCGAAATTCGATTTCTGGCGGGGCTGTAAAAAAAAAACGAGTTTCGGGCAGTCCTGGGCCGGAACAGTGATTTTCGTTGACCGGGGGCAGAATCGCCATTTTGGGCTGTCCGACGGGCCGGTGAGGATTTCAGGCTGTCCGGGACCCAAATACTGATTTTCAGCTGTCTGGGTCCGATACTGCGATTTCTGGCGGGGCTGTCAAAAATTCACGTGTTTCGGGCAGTCCTGGGCCAGAACAGTGATTTTTGTCGACCGGGGGCAGAATCGCCATTTTGGGCTGTCCGACGGGCCGGTGTCGATTTCAGGCTGTCCGGGACACAAATACTGATTCTCAGCAGTCTGGGTCCGAAATTCGATTTCTGGCGGGGCTGTAAAAAAAAAAAACGAGTTTCGGGCAGTCCTGGGCCGGAACAGTGATTTTCGTTGACCAGGGGCAGAATCGCCATTTTGGGCTGTCCGACGGGCCGGAGTGGATTTCAGGCTGTCCGGGACCCAAATACTGATTTTCAGCAGTCTGGGTCCGAAACTGCGATTTCTGGCAGGGCTGTCAAAAATTCACGAGTTTCGGGCAGTCCTGGGCCAGAACAGTGATTTTCGTCGATCGGAGGCAGAATCGCCATTTTGGGCTGTCCGACGGGCCGGTGTGGATTTCAGGCTGCCCGGGTCCCAAATAGTGATTTTCAACAGTCCGGGTCCGAAACTACGATATCTGGCGGGGCTGTGAAAAATTCACGAGTTTCGGGCAGTCCTGGGCCAAAACAGTGATTTTCGTCGACCGGGGGCAGAATCGCCATTTTGGGCTGTCCGACGGACCGGTGAGGATTTCAGGCTGTCCGGGTCCCAAATAGTGATTTTCAGCAGTCCGGGTCCGAAACTACGATATCTGGCGGGGCTGTCAAAAATTCACGAGTTTCGGGCAGTCCTGGGCCAGAACAGTGATTTTTGTCGACCGGGGGCAGAATCGCCATTTTGGGCTGTCCGACGGGCCGGTGTGGATTTCAGGGTGTCCGGGACCCAAATACTGATTTTCAGCAGTCTGGGTCCGAAACTGCGATTTCTGGCGGGGCTGCAAAAAAAAAAAACGAGTTTCGGGCAGTCCTGGGCCAGAACAGTGATTTTCGTCGACCGTGGGCAGAATCGTCATTTTGGGCTGTCCGACGGGCCGGTGTCGATTTCAGGCTGTCCGGGACCCAAATACTTATTCTCAGCAGTCTGGGTCCGAAATTCGATTTCTGGCGGGGCTGTAAAAAAAAAACGAGTTTCGGGCAGTCCTGGGCCGGAACAGTGATTTTCGTTGACCGGGGGCAGAATCGCCATTTTGGGCTGTCCGACGGGCCGGTGAGGATTTCAGGCTGTCCGGGACCCAAATACTGATTTTCAGCTGTCTGGGTCCGATACTGCGATTTCTGGCGGGGCTGTCAAAAATTCACGTGTTTCGGGCAGTCCTGGGCCAGAACAGTGATTTTTGTCGACCGGGGGCAGAATCGCCATTTTGGGCTGTCCGACGGGCCGGTGTCGATTTCAGGCTGTCCGGGACACAAATACTGATTCTCTGCAGTCTGGGTCCGAAATTCGATTTCTGGCGGGGCTGTAAAAAAAAAAACGAGTTTCGGGCAGTCCTGGGCCGGAACAGTGATTTTCGTTGACCAGGGGCAGAATCGCCATTTTGGGCTGTCCGACGGGCCGGAGTGGATTTCAGGCTGTCCGGGACCCAAATACTGATTTTCAGCAGTCTGGGTCCGAAACTGCGATTTCTGGCAGGGCTGTCAAAAATTCACGAGTTTCGGGCAGTCCTGGGCCAGAACAGTGATTTTCGTCGATCGGAGGCAGAATCGCCATTTTGGGCTGTCCGACGGGCCGGTGTGGATTTCAGGCTACCCGGGTCCCAAATAGTGATTTTCAACAGTCCGGGTCCGAAACTACGATATCTGGCGGGGCTGTGAAAAATTCACGAGTTTCGGGCAGTCCTGGGCCAAAACAGTGATTTTCGTCGACCGGGGGCAGAATCGCCATTTTGGGCTGTCCGACGGACCGGTGAGGATTTCAGGCTGTCCGGGTCCCAAATAGTGATTTTCAGCAGTCCGGGTCCGAAACTACGATATCTGGCGGGGCTGTCAAAAATTCACGAGTTTCGGGCAGTCCTGGGCCAGAACAGTGATTTTTGTCGACCGGGGGCAGAATCGCCATTTTGGGCTGTCCGACGGGCCGGTGTGGATTTCAGGGTGTCCGGGACCCAAATACTGATTTTCAGCAGTCTGGGTCCGAAACTGCGATTTCTGGCGGGGCTGCAAAAAAAAAAAACGAGTTTCGGGCAGTCCTGGGCCAGAACAGTGATTTTCGTCGACCGTGGGCAGAATCGTCATTTTGGGCTGTCCGACGGGCCGGTGTCGATTTCAGGCTGTCCGGGACCCAAATACTTATTCTCAGCAGTCTGGGTCCGAAATTCGATTTCTGGCGGGGCTGTAAAAAAAAAACGAGTTTCGGGCAGTCCTGGGCCGGAACAGTGATTTTCGTTGACCGGGGGCAGAATCGCCATTTTGGGCTGTCCGACGGGCCGGTGAGGATTTCAGGCTGTCCGGGACCCAAATACTGATTTTCAGCTGTCTGGGTCCGATACTGCGATTTCTGGCGGGGCTGTCAAAAATTCACGAGTTTCGGGCAGTCCTGGGCCAGAACAGTGATTTTCGTCGATCGGAGGCAGAATCGCCATTTTGGGCTGTCCGACGGGCCGGTGTGGATTTCAGGCTGCCCGGGACCCAAATAGTGATTTTCAACAGTCCGGGTCTGAAACTACGATATCTGGCGGGGCTGTGAAAAATTCCCGAGTTTCGGGCAGTCCTGGGCCAAAACAGTGATTTTCGTCGACCGGGGGCAGAATCGCCATTTTGGGCTGTCCGACGGACCGGTGAGGATTTCAGGCTGTCCGGGTCCCAAATAGTGATTTTCAGCAGTCCGGGTCCGAAACTACGATATCTGGCGGGGCTGTCAAAAATTCACGAGTTTCGGGCAGTCCTGGGCCAGAACAGTGATTTTTGTCGACCGGGGGCAGAATCGCCATTTTGGGCTGTCCGACGGGCCGGTGTGGATTTCAGGGTGTCCGGGACCCAAATACTGATTTTCAGCAGTCTGGGTCCGAAACTGCGATTTCTGGCGGGGCTGCAAAAAAAAAAAACGAGTTTCGGGCAGTCCTGGGCCAGAACAGTGATTTTCGTCGACCGTGGGCAGAATCGTCATTTTGGGCTGTCCGACGGGCCGGTGTCGATTTCAGGCTGTCCGGGACCCAAATACTTATTCTCAGCAGTCTGGGTCCGAAATTCGATTTCTGGCGGGGCTGTAAAAAAAAAACGAGTTTCGGGCAGTCCTGGGCCGGAACAGTGATTTTCGTTGACCGGGGGCAGAATCGCCATTTTGGGCTGTCCGACGGGCAGGTGAGGATTTCAGGCTGTCCGGGACCCAAATACTGATTTTCAGCTGTCTGGGTCCGATACTGCGATTTCTGGCGGGGCTGTCAAAAATTCACGTGTTTCGGGCAGTCCTGGGCCAGAACAGTGATTTTTGTCGACCGGGGGCAGAATCGCCATTTTGGGCTGTCCGACGGGCCGGTGTGGATTTCAGGCTGTCCGGGTCCCAAATAGTGATTTTCAGCAGTCCGGGTCCGAAACTACGATATCTGGCGGGGCTGTCAAAAAATCACAAGTTTCGGGCAGTCCTGGGCCAGAACAATGATTTTCGTCGACCGGGGGCAGAATCGCCATTTTGGGCTGTCCGACGGACCGGTGAGGATTTCAGGCTGTCCAGGTCCCAAATAGTGATTTTCAGCAGTCTGGGTCCGAAACTGCGATTTCTGGCAGGGCTGTCAAAAATTCACGAGTTTCGGGCAGTCCTGGGCCAGAACAGTGATTTTCGTCGACCGGAGGCAGAATCGCCATTTTGGGCTGTCCGACGGGCCGGTGTGGATTTCAGGCTGCCCGGGTCCCAAATAGTGATTTTCAGCAGTCCGGGTCCGAAACTACGATATCTGGCGGGGCTGTGAAAAAATCACGAGTTTCGGGCAGTCCTGGGCCAGAACAGTGATTTCGTCGACCGGGGGCAGAATCGCCATTTTGGGCTGTCCGACGGACCGGTGAGGATTTCAGGCTGTCCGGGACCCAAATAGTGATTTTCAGCTGTCTGGGTCCGATACTGCGATTTCTGGCGGGGCTGTCAAAAATTCACGAGTTTCGGGCAGTCCTGGGCCAGAACAGTGATTTTTGTCGACCGGGGGCAGAATCGCCATTTTGGGCTGTCCGACGGGCCGGTGTGGATTTCAGGGTGTCCGGGACCCAAATACTGATTTTCAGCAGTCTGGGTCCGAAACTGCGATTTCTGGCGGGGCTGCAAAAAAAAAAACGAGTTTCGGGCAGTCCTGGGCCAGAACAGTGATTTTCGTCGACCGCGTGCAGAATCGTCATTTTGGGCTGTCCGACGGGCCGGTGTCGATTTCAGGCTGTCCGGGACCCAAATACTGATTCTCAGCAGTCTGGGTCCGAAATTCGATTTCTGGCGGGGCTGTAAAAAAAAAACGAGTTTCAGGCAGTCCTGGGGCGGAACAGTGATTTTCGTCGACCGGGGGCAGAATCGCCATTTCGGGCTGTCCGACGGGCCGGTGTGGATTTCAGGCTGTCCGGGACCCAAATACTGATTTTCAACAGTCTGGGTCCGAAACTGCGATTTCTGGCAGGGCTGTCAAAAATTCACAAGTTTCGGGCAGTCCTGGGCCAGAATAATGATTTTCGTCGACCGGAGGCAGAATCGCCATTTTGGGCTGTCCGACGGGCCGGTGTCGATTTCAGGCTGTCCGGGTCCCAAATAGTGATTTTCAGCAGTCCGGGTCCGAAACTGCGATTTCTGGCGGGGCTGTAAAAAAATCACGAGTTTCGGGCAGTCCTGGGCCAGAACAGTGATTTTCGTCGACCGGGGGCAGAATCGCCATTTCGGGCTGTCCGACGGGCCGGTGTGGATTTCAGGCTGTCCGGGACCCAAATAGTGATTTTCAGTAGTCTGGGTCCGATACTGCGATTTCTGGCGGGGCTGAGAAAAAATCACGAGTTTCGGGCAGTCCTGGGCCAGAACAGTGATTTCCGTCGACCGCGGGCAGAATCGCCATTTTGGGCTGTCTGACAGGCCGGTGTCGATTTAAGGCTGTTCGGGACCCAAATACTGATTTTCAGCTGTCTGGGTCCGATACTGCGATTTCTGGCGGGGCTGTCAAAAATTCACGAGTTTCGGGCAGTCCTGGGCCAGAACAGTGATTTTTGTCGACCGGGGGCAGAATCGCCATTTTGGGCTGTCCGACGGGCCGGTGTGGATTTCAGGCAGCCCGGGTCCCAAATAGTGATTTTCAGCAGTCTGGGTCCGAAACTGCGATTTCTGGCAGGGCTGTCAAAAATTCACAAGTTTCGGGCAGTCCTGGGCCAGAACAGTGATTTTCGTCGACCGGAGGCAGAATCGCCATTTTGGGCTGTCCGACGGGCCGGTGTGGATTTCAGGCTGTCCGGGTCCCAAATAGTGATTTTCAGCAGTCCGGGTCCGAAACTGCGATTTCTGGCGGGGCTGTCAAAAAATCACGAGTTTCGGGCAGTCCTGGGCCAGAACAGTGATTTTCGTCGACCGGGGGCAGAATCGCCATTTCGGGCTGTCCGACGGGCCGGTGTGGATTTCAGGCTGTCCGGGACCCAAATACTAATTTTCAGCAGTCTGGGTCCGAAACTGCGATTTCTGGCAGGGCTGTCAAAAATTCACAAGTTTCGGGCAGTCCTGGGCCAGAATAGTGATTTTCGTCGACCGGAGGCAGAATCGCCATTTTGGGCTGTCCGACGGGCCGGTGTCGATTTCAGGCTGTCCGGGTCCCAAATAGTGATTTTCAGCAGTCCGGGTCCGAAACTGCGATTTCTGGCGGGGCTGTAAAAAAATCACGAGTTTCGGGCAGTCCTGGGCCAGAACAGTGATTTTCGTCGACCGGGGGCAGAATCGCCATTTCGGGCTGTCCGACGGGCCGGTGTGGATTTCAGGCTGTCCGGGACCCAAATACTGATTTTCAGCAGTCTGGGTCCGAAACTGCGATTTCTGGCAGGGCTGTCAAAAATTCACAAGTTTCGGGCAGTCCTGGGCCAGAACAGTGATTTTCGTCGACCGGAGGCAGAATCGCCATTTTGGGCTGTCCGACGGGCCGGTGTCGATTTCAGGCTGTCCGGGTCCCAAATAGTGATTTTCAGCAGTCCGGGTCCGAAACAGCGATTTCTGGCGGGGCTGTAAAAAAATCACGAGTTTCGGGCAGTCCTGGGCCAGAACAGTGATTTTCGTCGACCGGGGGCAGAATCGCCATTTCGGGCTGTCCGACGGGCCGGTGTGGATTTCAGGCTGTCCGGGACCCAAATACTAATTTTCAGCAGTCTGGGTCCGAAACTGCGATTTCTGGCAGGGCTGTCAAAAATTCACAAGTTTCGGGCAGTCCTGGGCCAGAACAGTGATTTTCGTCGACCGGAGGCAGAATCGCCATTTTGGGCTGTCTGACGGGCCGGTGTGGATTTCAGGCTGTCCGGGTCCCAAATAGTGATTTTCAGCAGTCCGGGTCCGAAACTGCGATTTCTGGCGGGGCTGTCAAAAAATCCCGAGTTTCGGGCAGTCCTGGGCCAGAACAGTGATTTTCGTCGACCGGAGGCAGAATCCCCATTTTGGGCTGTCCGAGGGGCCGGTGTGGATTTCAGGCTGCCCGGGTCCCAAATAGTGATTTTCAGCAGTCCGGGTCCGAAACTACGATATCTGGCGGGGCTGTGAAAAAATCACGAGTTTCGGGCAGTCCTGGGCCAGAACAGTGATTTTCGTCGACCGGGGGCAGAATCGCCATTTTGGGCTGTCCGACGGACCGGTGAGAATTTCATGCTGTCCGGGACCCAAATAGTGATTTTCAGCTGTCTGGGTCCGATACTGCGATTTCTGGCGGGGCTGTAAAAAATTCACGAGTTTCGGGCAGTCCTGGGCCAGAACAGTGATTTTTGTCGACCGGGGGCAGAATCGCCATTTTGGGCTGTCCGACGGGCCGGTGTGGATTTCAGGGAGTCCGGGACCCAAATACTGATTTTCAGCAGTCTGGGTCCGAAACTGCGATTTCTGGCGGGGCTGCAAAAAAAAAAACAAGTTTCGGGCAGTCCTGGGCCAGAATAGTGATTTTCGTCGACCGGAGGCAGAATCGCCATTTTGGGCTGTCCGACGGGCCGGTGTCGATTTCAGGCTGTCCGGGTCCCAAATAGTGATTTTCAGCAGTCCGGGTCCGAAACTGCGATTTCTGGCGGGGCTGTAAAAAAATCACGAGTTTCGGGCAGTCCTGGGCCAGAACAGTGATTTTCGTCGACCGGGGGCAGAATCGCCATTTCGGGCTGTCCGACGGGCCGGTGTGGATTTCAGGCTGTCCGGGACCCAAATACTGATTTTCAGCAGTCTGGGTCCGAAACTGCGATTTCTGGCAGGGCTGTCAAAAATTCACAAGTTTCGGGCAGTCCTGGGCCAGAACAGTGATTTTCGTCGACCGGAGGCAGAATCGCCATTTTGGGCTGTCCGACGGGCCGGTGTCGATTTCAGGCTGTCCGGGTCCCAAATAGTGATTTTCAGCAGTCCGGGTCCGAAACTGCGATTTCTGGCGGGGCTGTAAAAAAATCACGAGTTTCGGGCAGTCCTGGGCCAGAACAGTGATTTTCGTCGACCGGGGGCAGAATCGCCATTTCGGGCTGTCCGACGGGCCGGTGTGGATTTCAGGCTGTCCGGGACCCAAATACTAATTTTCAGCAGTCTGGGTCCGAAACTGCGATTTCTGGCAGGGCTGTCAAAAATTCACAAGTTTCGGGCAGTCCTGGGCCAGAACAGTGATTTTCGTCGACCGGAGGCAGAATCGCCATTTTGGGCTGTCCGACGGGCCGGTGTGGATTTCAGGCTGTCCGGGTCCCAAATAGTGATTTTCAGCAGTCCGGGTCCGAAACTGCGATTTCTGGCGGGGCTGTCAAAAAATCCCGAGTTCGGGCAGTCCTGGGCCAGAACAGTGATTTTCGTCGACCGGAGGCAGAATCCCCACATATCAGAGTGCGTGGGGCCGGTGTGGATTTCAGGCTGCCCGGGTCCCAAATAGTGATTTTCAGCAGTCCGGGTCCGAAACTACGATATCTGGCGGGGCTGTGAAAAAATCACGAGTTTCGGGCAGTCCTGGGCCAGAACAGTGATTTTCGTCGACCGGGGGCAGAATCGCCATTTTGGGCTGTCCGACGGACCGGTGAGAATTTCATGCTGTCCGGGACCCAAATAGTGATTTTCAGCTGTCTGGGTCCGATACTGCGATTTCTGGCGGGGCTGTAAAAAATTCACGAGTTTCGGGCAGTCCTGGGCCAGAACAGTGATTTTTGTCGACCGGGGGCAGAATCGCCATTTTGGGCTGTCCGACGGGCCGGTGTGGATTTCAGGGAGTCCGGGACCTAAATACTGATTTTCAGCAGTCTGGGTCCGAAACTGCGATTTCTGGCGGGGCTGCAAAAAAAAAAACAAGTTTCGGGCAGTCCTGGGCCAGAATAGTGATTTTCGTCGACCGGAGGCAGAATCGCCATTTTGGGCTGTCCGACGGGCCGGTGTCGATTTCAGGCTGTCCGGGTCCCAAATAGTGATTTTCAGCAGTCCGGGTCCGAAACTGCGATTTCTGGCGGGGCTGTCAAAAAATCACGAGTTTCGGGCAGTCCTGGGCCAGAACAGTGATTTTCGTCGACCGGGGGCAGAATCGCCATTTCGGGCTGTCCGACGGGCCGGTGTGGATTTCAGGCTGTCCGGGACCCAAATACTGATTTTCAGCAGTCTGGGTCCGAAACTGCGATTTCTGGCAGGGCTGTCAAAAATTCACAAGTTTCGGGCAGTCCTGGGCCAGAACAGTGATTTTCGTCGACCGGAGGCAGAATCGCCATTTTGGGCTGTCCGACGGGCCGGTGTCGATTTCAGGCTGTCCGGGTCCCAAATATTGATTTTCAGCAGTCCGGGTCCGAAACTGCGATTTCTGGCGGGGCTGTCAAAAAATCACGAGTTTCGGGCAGTCCTGGGCCAGAACAGTGATTTTCGTCGACCGGGGGCAGAATCGCCATTTCGGGCTGTCCGACGGGCCGGTGTGGATTTCAGGCTGTCCGGGACCCAAATACTAATTTTCAGCAGTCTGGGTCCGAAACTGCGATTTCTGGCAGGGCTGTCAAAAATTCACAAGTTTCGGGCAGTCCTGGGCCAGAACAGTGATTTTCGTCGACCGGAGGCAGAATCGCCATTTTGGGCTGTCCGACGGGCCGGTGTGGATTTCAGGCTGTCCGGGTCCCAGATAGTTATTTTCAGCAGTCCGGGTCCGAAACTGCGATTTCTGGCGGGGCTGTCAAAAAATCCCGAGTTTCGGGCAGTCCTGGGCCAGAACAGTGATTTTCGTCGACCGGAGGCAGAATCCCCATTTTGGGCTGTCCGAGGGGCCGGTGTGGATTTCAGGCTGCCCGGGTCCCAAATAGTGATTTTCAGCAGTCCGGGTCCGAAACTACGATATCTGGCGGGGCTGTGAAAAAATCACGAGTTTCGGGCAGTCCTGGGCCAGAACAGTGATTTTCGTCGACCGGGGGCAAAATCGCCATTTTGGGCTGTCCGACGGACCGGTGAGAATTTCATGCTGTCCGGGACCCAAATAGTGATTTTCAGCTGTCTGGGTCCGATACTGCGATTTCTGGCGGGGCTGTAAAAAATTCACGAGTTTCGGGCAGTCCTGGGCCAGAACAGTGATTTTTGTCGACCGGGGGCAGAATCGCCATTTTGGGCTGTCCGACGGGCCGGTGTGGATTTCAGGGAGTCCGGGACCCAAATACTGATTTTCAGCAGTCTGGGTCCGAAACTGCGATTTCTGGCGGGGCTGCAAAAAAAAAAAACAAGTTTCGGGCAGTCCTGGGCCAGAATAGTGATTTTCGTCGACCGGAGGCAGAATCGCCATTTTGGGCTGTCCGACGGGCCGGTGTCGATTTCAGGCTGTCCGGGTCCCAAATAGTGATTTTCAGCAGTCCGGGTCCGAAACTGCGATTTCTGGCGGGGCTGTCAAAAAATCACGAGTTTCGGGCAGTCCTGGGCCAGAACAGTGATTTTCGTCGACCGGGGGCAGAATCGCCATTTCGTGCTGTCCGACGGGCCGGTGTGGATTTCAGGCTGTCCGGGACCCAAATACTGATTTTCAGCAGTCTGGGTCCGAAACTGCGATTTCTGGCAGGGCTGTCAAAAATTCACAAGTTTCGGGCAGTCCTGGGCCAGAACAGTGATTTTCGTCGACCGGAGGCAGAATCGCCATTTTGGGCTGTCCGACGGGCCGGCACATATCAGAGTGCGTCCGGGTCCCAAATAGTGATTTTCAGCAGTCCGGGTCCGAAACTGCGATTTCTGGCGGGGCTGTAAAAAAATCACGAGTTTCGGGCAGTCCTGGGCCAGAACAGTGATTTTCGTCGACCGGGGGCAGAATCGCCATTTCGGGCTGTCCGACGGGCCGGTGTGGATTTCAGGCTGTCCGGGACCCAAATACTAATTTTCAGCAGTCTGGGTCCGAAACTGCGATTTCTGGCAGGGCTGTCAAAAATTCACAAGTTTCGGGCAGTCCTGGGCCAGAACAGTGATTTTCGTCGACCGGAGGCAGAATCGCCATTTTGGGCTGTCCGACGGGCCGGTGTGGATTTCAGGCTGTCCGGGTCCCAAATAGTGATTTTCAGCAGTCCGGGTCCGAAACTGCGATTTCTGGCGGGGCTGTCAAAAAATCCCGAGTTTCGGGCAGTCCTGGGCCAGAACAGTGATTTTCGTCGACCGGAGGCAGAATCCCCATTTTGGGCTGTCCGAGGGGCCGGTGTGGATTTCAGGCTGCCCGGGTCCCAAATAGTGATTTTCAGCAGTCCGGGTCCGAAACTACGATATCTGGCGGGGCTGTGAAAAAATCACGAGTTTCGGGCAGTCCTGGGCCAGAACAGTGATTTTCGTCGACCGGGGGCAGAATCGCCATTTTGGGCTGTCCGACGGACCGGTGAGAATTTCATGCTGTCCGGGACCCAAATAGTGATTTTCAGCTGTCTGGGTCCGATACTGCGATTTCTGGCGGGGCTGTAAAAAATTCACGAGTTTCGGGCAGTCCTGGGCCAGAACAGTGATTTTTGTCGACCGGGGGCAGAATCGCCATTTCGGGCTGTCCGACGGGCCGGTGTGGATTTCAGGCTGTCCGGGACCCAAATACTGATTTTCAGCAGTCTGGGTCCGAAACTGCGATTTCTGGCAGGGCTGTCAAAAATTCACAAGTTTCGGGCAGTCCTGGGCCAGAACAGTGATTTTCGTCGACCGGAGGCAGAATCGCCATTTTGGGCTGTCCGACGGGCCGGTGTCGATTTCAGGCTGTCCGGGTCCCAAATAGTGATTTTCAGCAGTCCGGGTCCGAAACTGCGATTTCTGGCGGGGCTGTAAAAAAATCACGAGTTTCGGGCAGTCCTGGGCCAGAACAGTGATTTTCGTCGACCGGGGGCAGAATCGCCATTTCGGGCTGTCCGACGGGCCGGTGTGGATTTCAGGCTGTCCGGGACCCAAATACTAATTTTCAGCAGTCTGGGTCCGAAACTGCGATTTCTGGCAGGGCTGTCAAAAATTCACAAGTTTCGGGCAGTCCTGGGCCAGAACAGTGATTTTCGTCGACCGGAGGCAGAATCGCCATTTTGGGCTGTCCGACGGGCCGGTGTCGATTTCAGGCTGTCCGGGTCCCAAATAGTGATTTTCAGCAGTCCGGGTCCGAAACTGCGATTTCTGGCGGGGCTGTCAAAAAATCCCGAGTTTCGGGCAGTCCTGGGCCAGAACAGTGATTTTCGTCGACCGGAGGCAGAATCCCCATTTTGGGCTGTCCGAGGGGCCGGTGTGGATTTCAGGCTGCCCGGGTCCCAAATAGTGATTTTCAGCAGTCCGGGTCCGAAACTACGATATCTGGCGGGGCTGTGAAAAAATCACGAGTTTCGGGCAGTCCTGGGCCAGAACAGTGATTTTCGTCGACCGGGGGCAGAATCGCCATTTTGGGCTGTCCGACGGACCGGTGAGAATTTCATGCTGTCCGGGACCCAAATAGTGATTTTCAGCTGTCTGGGTCCGATACTGCGATTTCTGGCGGGGCTGTAAAAAATTCACGAGTTTCGGGCAGTCCTGGGCCAGAACAGTGATTTTTGTCGACCGGGGGCAGAATCGCCATTTTGGGCTGTCCGACGGGCCGGTGTGGATTTCAGGGAGTCCGGGACCCAAATACTGATTTTCAGCAGTCTGGGTCCGAAACTGCGATTTCTGGCGGGGCTGCAAAAAAAAAAACAAGTTTCGGGCAGTCCTGGGCCAGAATAGTGATTTTCGTCGACCGGAGGCAGAATCGCCATTTTGGGCTGTCCGACGGGCCGGTGTCGATTTCAGGCTGTCCGGGTCCCAAATAGTGATTTTCAGCAGTCCGGGTCCGAAACTGCGATTTCTGGCGGGGCTGTCAAAAAATCACGAGTTTCGGGCAGTCCTGGGCCAGAACAGTGATTTTCGTCGACCGGGGGCAGAATCGCCATTTCGGGCTGTCCGACGGGCCGGTGTGGATTTCAGGCTGTCCGGGACCCAAATACTGATTTTCAGCAGTCTGGGTCCGAAACTGCGATTTCTGGCAGGGCTGTCAAAAATTCACAAGTTTCGGGCAGTCCTGGGCCAGAACAGTGATTTTCGTCGACCGGAGGCAGAATCGCCATTTTGGGCTGTCCGACGGGCCGGTGTCGATTTCAGGCTGTCCGGGTCCCAAATAGTGATTTTCAGCAGTCCGGGTCCGAAACTGCGATTTCTGGCGGGGCTGTAAAAAAATCACGAGTTTCGGGCAGTCCTGGGCCAGAACAGTGATTTTCGTCGACCGGGGGCAGAATCGCCATTTCGGGCTGTCCGACGGGCCGGTGTGGATTTCAGGCTGTCCGGGACCCAAATACTAATTTTCAGCAGTCTGGGTCCGAAACTGCGATTTCTGGCAGGGCTGTCAAAAATTCACAAGTTTCGGGCAGTCCTGGGCCAGAACAGTGATTTTCGTCGACCGGAGGCAGAATCGCCATTTTGGGCTGTCCGACGGGCCGGTGTGGATTTCAGGCTGTCCGGGTCCCAAATAGTGATTTTCAGCAGTCCGGGTCCGAAACTGCGATTTCTGGCGGGGCTGTCAAAAAATCCCGAGTTTCGGGCAGTCCTGGGCCAGAACAGTGATTTTCGTCGACCGGAGGCAGAATCCCCATTTTGGGCTGTCCGAGGGGCCGGTGTGGATTTCAGGCTGCCCGGGTCCCAAATAGTGATTTTCAGCAGTCCGGGTCCGAAACTACGATATCTGGCGGGGCTGTGAAAAAATCACGAGTTTCGGGCAGTCCTGGGCCAGAACAGTGATTTTCGTCGACCGGGGGCAGAATCGCCATTTTGGGCTGTCCGACGGACCGGTGAGAATTTCATGCTGTCCGGGACCCAAATAGTGATTTTCAGCTGTCTGGGTCCGATACTGCGATTTCTGGCGGGGCTGTAAAAAATTCACGAGTTTCGGGCAGTCCTGGGCCAGAACAGTGATTTTTGTCGACCGGGGGCAGAATCGCCATTTTGGGCTGTCCGACGGGCCGGTGTGGATTTCAGGGAGTCCGGGACCCAAATACTGATTTTCAGCAGTCTGGGTCCGAAACTGCGATTTCTGGCGGGGCTGCAAAAAAAAAAACGAGTTTCGGCCAGTCCTGGGCCAGAACAGTGATTTTCGTCGACCGCGGGCAGAATCGTCATTTTGGGCTGTCCGACGGGCCGGTGTCGATTTCAGGCTGTCCGGGACCCAAATACAGATTCTCAGCAGTCCGGGTCCGAAACTACGATATCTGGCAGGGCTGTCAAAAATTCACAAGTTTCGGGCAGTCCTGGGCCAGAACAGTGATTTTCGTCGACCGGAGGCAGAATCGCCATTTTGGGCTGTCCGACGGGCCGGTGTGGATTTCAGGCTGTCCGGGTCCCAAATAGTGATTTTCAGCAGTCCGGGTCCGAAACTGCGATTTCTGGCGGGGCTGTCAAAAAATCACGAGTTTCGGGCAGTCCTGGGCCAGAACAGTGATTTTCGTCGACCGGGGGCAGAATCGCCATTTCGGGCTGTCCGACGGGCCGGTGTGGATTTCAGGCTGTCCGGGACCCAAATACTAATTTTCAGCAGTCTGGGTCCGAAACTGCGATTTCTGGCAGGGCTGTCAAAAATTCACAAGTTTCGGGCAGTCCTGGGCCAGAATAGTGATTTTCGTCGACCGGAGGCAGAATCGCCATTTTGGGCTGTCCGACGGGCCGGTGTCGATTTCAGGCTGTCCGGGTCCCAAATAGTGATTTTCAGCAGTCCGGGTCCGAAACTGCGATTTCTGGCGGGGCTGTCAAAAAATCACGAGTTTCGGGCAGTCCTGGGCCAGAACAGTGATTTTCGTCGACCGGGGGCAGAATCGCCATTTCGGGCTGTCCGACGGGCCGGTGTGGATTTCAGGCTGTCCGGGACCCAAATACTGATTTTCAGCAGTCTGGGTCCGAAACTGCGATTTCTGGCAGGGCTGTCAAAAAATCACGAGTTTCGGGCAGTCCTGGGCCAGAACAGTGATTTTCGTCGACCGGGGGCAGAATCGCCATTTCGGGCTGTCCGACGGGCCGGTGTGGATTTCAGGCTGTCCGGGACCCAAATACTAATTTTCAGCAGTCTGGGTCCGAAACTGCGATTTCTGGCAGGGCTGTCAAAAATTCACAAGTTTCGGGCAGTCCTGGGCCAGAATAGTGATTTTCGTCGACCGGAGGCAGAATCGCCATTTTGGGCTGTCCGACGGGCCGGTGTCGATTTCAGGCTGTCCGGGTCCCAAATAGTGATTTTCAGCAGTCCGGGTCCGAAACTGCGATTTCTGGCGGGGCTGTCAAAAAATCACGAGTTTCGGGCAGTCCTGGGCCAGAACAGTGATTTTCGTCGACCGGAGGCAGAATCGCCATTTTGGGCTGTCCGACGGGCCGGTGTGGATTTCAGGCTGTCCGGGTCCCAAATAGTGATTTTCAGCAGTCCGGGTCCGAAACTGCGATTTCTGGCGGGGCTGTCAAAAAATCACGAGTTTCGGGCAGTCCTGGGCCAGAACAGTGATTTTCGTCGACCGGGGGCAGAATCGCCATTTCGGGCTGTCCGACGGGCCGGTGTGGATTTCAGGCTGTCCGGGACCCAAATACTGATTTTCAGCAGTCTGGGTCCGAAACTGCGATTTCTGGCAGGGCTGTCAAAAATTCACAAGTTTCGGGCAGTCCTGGGCCAGAACAGTGATTTTCGTCGACCGGAGGCAGAATCGCCATTTTGGGCTGTCCGACGGGCCGGTGTGGATTTCAGGCTGTCCGGGACCCAAATACTAATTTTCAGCAGTCTGGGTCCGAAACTGCGATTTCTGGCAGGGCTGTCAAAAATTCACAAGTTTCGGGCAGTCCTGGGCCAGAATAGTGATTTTCGTCGACCGGAGGCAGAATCGCCATTTTGGGCTGTCCGACGGGCCGGTGTCGATTTCAGGCTGTCCGGGTCCCAAATAGTGATTTTCAGCAGTCCGGGTCCGAAACTGCGATTTCTGGCGGGGCTGTCAAAAAATCACGAGTTTCGGGCAGTCCTGGGCCAGAACAGTGATTTTCGTCGACCGGGGGCAGAATCGCCATTTCGGGCTGTCCGACGGGCCGGTGTGGATTTCAGGCTGTCCGGGACCCAAATACTGATTTTCAGCAGTCTGGGTCCGAAACTGCGATTTCTGGCAGGGCTGTCAAAAATTCACGAGTTTCGGGCAGTCCTGGGCCAGAACAGTGATTTTTGTCGACCGGGGGCAGAATCGCCATTTTGGGCTGTCCGACGGGCCGGTGTGGATTTCAGGGTGTCCGGGACCCAAATACTGATTTTCAGCAGTCTGGGTCCGAAACTGCGATTTCTGGCGGGTCTGCAAAAAAAAAAACGAGTTTCGGGCAGTCCTGGGCCAGAACAGTGATTTTCGTCGACCGGGGGCAGAATCGCCATTTCGGGCTGTCCGACGGGCCGGTGTGGATTTCAGGCTGTCCGGGACCCAAATACTGATTTTCAGCAGTCTGGGTCCGAAACTGCGATTTCTGGCAGGGCTGTCAAAAATTCACGAGTTTCGGGCAGTCCTGGGCCAGAACTGTGATTTTTGTCGACCGGGGGCAGAATCGCCATTTTGGGCTGTCCGACGGGCCGGTGTGGATTTCAGGGTGTCCGGGACCCAAATACTGATTTTCAGCAGTCTGGGTCCGAAACTGCGATTTCTGGCGGGGCTGCAAAAAAAAAAACGTGTTTCGGGCAGTCCTGGGCCAGAACAGTGATTTTCGTCGACCGCGGGCAGAATCGTCATTTTGGGCTGTCCGACGGGCCGGTGTCGATTTTAGGCTGTCCGGGACCCAAATACTGATTTTCAGCAGTCTGGGTCCGAAACTGCGATTTCTGGCAGGGCTGTCAAAAATTCACGAGTTTCGGGCAGTCCTGGGCCAGAACAGTGATTTTTGTCGACCGGGGGCAGAATCGCCATTTTGGGCTGTCCGACGGGCCGGTGTGGATTTCAGGGTGTCCGGGACCCAAATACTGATTTTCAGCAGTCTGGGTCCGAAACTGCGATTTCTGGCGGGTCTGCAAAAAAAAAAACGAGTTTCGGGCAGTCCTGGGCCAGAACAGTGATTTTCGTCGACCGGGGGCAGAATCGCCATTTCGGGCTGTCCGACGGGCCGGTGTGGATTTCAGGCTGTCCGGGACCCAAATACTGATTTTCAGCAGTCTGGGTCCGAAACTGCGATTTCTGGCAGGGCTGTCAAAAATTCACGAGTTTCGGGCAGTCCTGGGCCAGAACTGTGATTTTTGTCGACCGGGGGCAGAATCGCCATTTTGGGCTGTCCGACGGGCCGGTGTGGATTTCAGGGTGTCCGGGACCCAAATACTGATTTTCAGCAGTCTGGGTCCGAAACTGCGATTTCTGGCGGGGCTGCAAAAAAAAAAACGTGTTTCGGGCAGTCCTGGGCCAGAACAGTGATTTTCGTCGACCGCGGGCAGAATCGTCATTTTGGGCTGTCCGACGGGCCGGTGTCGATTTTAGGCTGTCCGGGACCCAAATACTGATTCTCAGCAGTCTGGGTCCGAAATTCGATTTCTGGCGGGGCTGTAAAAAAAAAACGAGTTTCGGGCAGTCCTGGGGCGGAACAGTGATTTTCGTCGACCGGGGGCAGAATCGCCATTTCGGGCTGTCCGACGGGCCGGTGTGGATTTCAGGCTGTCCGGGACCCAAATACTGATTTTCAGCAGTCTGGGTCCGAAACAGCGATTTCTGGCAGGGCTGTCAAAAATTCACAAGTTTCGGGCAGTCCTGGGCCAGAACAGTGATTTTCGTCGACCGGAGGCAGAATCGCCATTTTGGGCTGTCCGACGGGCCGGTGTGGATTTCAGGCTGTCCGGGTCCCAAATAGTGATTTTCAGCAGTCCGGGTCCGAAACTGCGATTTCTGGCGGGGCTGTCAAAAAATCACGAGTTTCGGGCAGTCCTGGGCCAGAACAGTGATTTTCGTCGACCGGGGGCAGAATCGCCATTTCGGGCTGTCCGACGGGCCGGTGTGGATTTCAGGCTGTCCGGGACCCAAATACTGATTTTCAGCAGTCTGGGTCCGAAACTGCGATTTCTGGCAGGGCTGTCAAAAATTCACAAGTTTCGGGCAGTCCTGGGCCAGAACAGTGATTTTCGTCGACCGGAGGCAGAATCGCCATTTTGGGCTGTCCGACGGGCCGGTGTGGATTTCAGGCTGTCCGGGTCCCAAATAGTGATTTTCAGCAGTCCGGGTCCGAAACTGCGATTTCTGGCGGGGCTGTCAAAAAATCACGAGTTTCGGGCAGTCCTGGGCCAGAACAGTGATTTTCGTCGACCGGGGGCAGAATCGCCATTTCGGGCTGTCCGACGGGCCGGTGTGGATTTCAGGCTGTCCGGGACCCAAATACTAATTTTCAGCAGTCTGGGTCCGAAACTGCGATTTCTGGCAGGGCTGTCAAAAATTCACAAGTTTCGGGCAGTCCTGGGCCAGAATAGTGATTTTCGTCGACCGGAGGCAGAATCGCCATTTTGGGCTGTCCGACGGGCCGGTGTCGATTTCAGGCTGTCCGGGTCCCAAATAGTGATTTTCAGCAGTCCGGGTCCGAAACTGCGATTTCTGGCGGGGCTGTCAAAAAATCACGAGTTTCGGGCAGTCCTGGGCCAGAACAGTGATTTTCGTCGACCGGGGGCAGAATCGCCATTTCGGGCTGTCCGACGGGCCGGTGTGGATTTCAGGCTGTCCGGGACCCAAATACTGATTTTCAGCAGTCTGGGTCCGAAACTGCGATTTCTGGCAGGGCTGTCAAAAATTCACGAGTTTCAGGCAGTCCTTGGCCAGAACAGTGATTTTTGTCGACCGGGGGCAGAATCGCCATTTTGGGCTGTCCGACGGGCCGGTGTGGATTTCAGGGTGTCCAGGACCCAAATACTGATTTTCAGCAGTCTGGGTCCGAAACTGCGATTTCTGGCGGGGCTGCAAAAAAAAAAACGAGTTTCGGGCAGTCCTGGGCCATAACAGTGATTTTCGTCGACCGCGGGCAGAATCGTCATTTTGGGCTGTCCGACGGGCCGGTGTCGATTTTAGGCTGTCCGGGACCCAAATACTGATTCTCAGCAGTCTGGGTCCGAAATTCGATTTCTGGCGGGGCTGTAAAAAAAAAACGAGTTTCGGGCAGTCCTGGGGCGGAACAGTGATTTTCGTCGACCGGGGGCAGAATCGCCATTTCGGGCTGTCCGACGGGCCGGTGTGGATTTCAGGCTGTCCGGGACCCAAATACTGATTTTCAGCAGTCTGGGTCCGAAACAGCGATTTCTGGCAGGGCTGTCAAAAATTCACAAGTTTCGGGCAGTCCTGGGCCAGAACAGTGATTTTCGTCGACCGGAGGCAGAATCACCATTTTGGGCTGTCCGACGGGCCGGTGTGGATTTCAGGCTGTCCGGGTCCCAAATAGTGATTTTCAGCAGTCCGGGTCCGAAACTGCGATTTCTGGCGGGGCTGTCAAAAAATCACGAGTTTCGGGCAGTCCTGGGCCAGAACAGTGATTTTCGTCGACCGGGGGCAGAATCGCCATTTCGGGCTGTCCGACGGGCCGGTGTGGATTTCAGGCTGTCCGGGACCCAAATACTAATTTTCAGCAGTCTGGGTCCGAAACTGCGATTTCTGGCAGGGCTGTCAAAAATTCACAAGTTTCGGGCAGTCCTGGGCCAGAATAGTGATTTTCGTCGACCGGAGGCAGAATCGCCATTTTGGGCTGTCCGACGGGCCGGTGTCGATTTCAGGCTGTCCGGGTCCCAAATAGTGATTTTCAGCAGTCCGGGTCCGAAACTGCGATTTCTGGCGGGGCTGTCAAAAAATCACGAGTTTCGGGCAGTCCTGGGCCAGAACAGTGATTTTCGTCGACCGGGGGCAGAATCGCCATTTCGGGCTGTCCGACGGGCCGGTGTGGATTTCAGGCTGTCCGGGACCCAAATACTGATTTTCAGCAGTCTGGGTCCGAAACTGCGATTTCTGGCAGGGCTGTCAAAAATTCACAAGTTTCGGGCAGTCCTGGGCCAGAACAGTGATTTTCGTCGACCGGAGGCAGAATCGCCATTTTGGGTTGTCCGACGGGCCGGTGTGGATTTCAGGCTGTCCGGGTCCCAAATTGTGATTTTCAGCAGTCCGGGTCCGAAACTGCGATTTCTGGCGGGGCTGTCAAAAAATCACGAGTTTCGGGCAGTCCTGGGCCAGAACAGTGATTTTCGTCGACCGGGGGCAGAATCGCCATTTCGGGCTGTCCGACGGGCCGGTGTGGATTTCAGGCTGTCCGGGACCCAAATACTAATTTTCAGCAGTCTGGGTCCGAAACTGCGATTTCTGGCAGGGCTGTCAAAAATTCACAAGTTTCGGGCAGTCCTGGGCCAGAACAGTGATTTTCGTCGACCGGAGGCAGAATCGCCATTTTGGGCTGTCCGACGGGCCGGTGTGGATTTCAGGCTGTCCGGGTCCCAAATAGTGATTTTCACCAGTCCGGGTCCGAAACTGCGATTTCTGGCGGGGCTGTCAAAAAATCACGAGTTTCGGGCAGTCCTGGGCCAGAACAGTGATTTTCGTCGACCGGGGGCAGAATCGCCATTTCGGGCTGTCCGACGGGCCGGTGTGGATTTCAGGCTGTCCGGGACCCAAATACTAATTTTCAGCAGTCTGGGTCCGAAACTGCGATTTCTGGCAGGGCTGTCAAAAATTCACAAGTTTCGGGCAGTCCTGGGCCAGAATAGTGATTTTCGTCGACCGGAGGCAGAATCGCCATTTTGGGCTGTCCGACGGGCCGGTGTCGATTTCAGGCTGTCCGGGTCCCAAATAGTGATTTTCAGCAGTCCGGGTCCGAAACTGCGATTTCTGGCGGGGCTGTCAAAAAATCACGAGTTTCGGGTAGTCCTGGGCCAGAACAGTGATTTTCGTCGACCGGGGGCAGAATCGCCATTTCGGGCTGTCCGACGGGCCGGTGTGGATTTCAGGCTGTCCGGGACCCAAATACTGATTTTCAGCAGTCTGGGTCCGAAACTGCGATTTCTGGCAGGGCTGTCAAAAATTCACGAGTTTCGGGCAGTCCTGGGCCAGAACAGTGATTTTTGTCGACCGGGGGCAGAATCGCCATTTTGGGCTGTCCGACGGGCCGGTGTGGATTTCAGGGTGTCCGGGACCCAAATACTGATTTTCAGCAGTCTGGGTCCGAAACTGCGATTTCTGGCGGGGCTGCAAAAAAAAAAACGAGTTTCGGGCAGTCCTGGGCCAGAACAGTGATTTTCGTCGACCGCGGGCAGAATCGTCATTTTGGGCTGTCCGACGGGCCGGTGTCGATTTTAGGCTGTCCGGGACCCAAATACTGATTCTCAGCAGTCTGGGTCCGAAATTCGATTTCTGGCGGGGCTGTAAAAAAAAAACGAGTTTCGGGCAGTCCTGGGGCGGAACAGTGATTTTCGTCGACCGGGGGCAGAATCGCCATTTCGGGCTGTCCGACGGGCCGGTGTGGATTTCAGGCTGTCCGGGACCCAAATACTGATTTTCAGCAGTCTGGGTCCGAAACAGCGATTTCTGGCAGGGCTGTCAAAAATTCACAAGTTTCGGGCAGTCCTGGGCCAGAACAGTGATTTTCGTCGACCGGAGGCAGAATCGCCATTTTGGGCTGTCCGACGGGCCGGTGTGGATTTCAGGCTGTCCGGGTCCCAAATAGTGATTTTCAGCAGTCCGGGTCCGAAACTGCGATTTCTGGCGGGGCTGTCAAAAAATCCCGAGTTTCGAGCAGTCCTGGGCCAGAACAGTGATTTTCGTCGACCGGGGGCAGAATCGCCATTTCGGGCTGTCCGACGGGCCGGTGTGGATTTCAGGCTGTCCGGGACCCAAATACTAATTTTCAGCAGTCTGGGTCCGAAACTGCGATTTCTGGCAGGGCTGTCAAAAATTCACAAGTTTCGGGCAGTCCTGGGCCAGAATAGTGATTTTCGTCGACCGGAGGCAGAATCGCCATTTTGGGCTGTCCGACGGGCCGGTGTCGATTTCAGGCTGTCCGGGTCCCAAATAGTGATTTTCAGCAGTCCGGGTCCGAAACTGCGATTTCTGGCGGGGCTGTCAAAAAATCACGAGTTTCGGGCAGTCCTGGGCCAGAACAGTGATTTTCGTCGACCGGGGGCAGAATCGCCATTTCGGGCTGTCCGACGGGCCGGTGTCGATTTCAGGCTGTCCGGGTCCCAAATAGTGATTTTCAGCAGTCCGGGTCCGAAACTGCGATTTCTGGCGGGGCTGTCAAAAAATCACGAGTTTCGGGCAGTCCTGGGCCAGAACAGTGATTTTCGTCGACCGGGGGCAGAATCGCCATTTCGGGCTGTCCGACGGGCCGGTGTCGATTTCAGGCTGTCCGGGTCCCAAATAGTGATTTTCAGCAGTCCGGGTCCGAAACTGCGATTTCTGGCGGGGCTGTCAAAAAATCACGAGTTTCGGGCAGTCCTGGGCCAGAACAGTGATTTTCGTCGACCGGGGGCAGAATCGCCATTTCGGGCTGTCCGACGGGCCGGTGTGGATTTCAGGCTGTCCGGGACCCAAATACTGATTTTCAGCAGTCTGGGTCCGAAACTGCGATTTCTGGCAGGGCTGTCAAAAATTCACGAGTTTCGGGCAGTCCTGGGCCAGAACAGTGATTTTTGTCGACCGGGGGCAGAATCGCCATTTTGGGCTGTCCGACGGGCCGGTGTGGATTTCAGGGTGTCCAGGACCCAAATACTGATTTTCAGCAGTCTGGGTCCGAAACTGCGATTTCTGGCGGGGCTGCAAAAAAAAAACGAGTTTCGGGCAGTCCTGGGCCAGAACAGTGATTTTCGTCGACCGCGGGCAGAATCGTCATTTTGGGCTGTCCGACGGGCCGGTGTCGATTTTAGGCTGTCCGGGACCCAAATACTGATTCTCAGCAGTCTGGGTCCGAAATTCGATTTCTGGCGGGGCTGTAAAAAAAAAACGAGTTTCGGGCAGTCCTGGGGCGGAACAGTGATTTTCGTCGACCGGGGGCAGAATCGCCATTTCGGGCTGTCCGACGGGCCGGTGTGGATTTCAGGCTGTCCGGGACCCAAATACTAATTTTCAGCAGTCTGGGTCCGAAACTGCGATTTCTGGCAGGGCTGTCAAAAATTCACAAGTTTCGGGCAGTCCTGGGCCAGAATAGTGATTTTCGTCGACCGGAGGCAGAATCGCCATTTTGGGCTGTCCGACGGGCCGGTGTCGATTTCAGGCTGTCCGGGTCCCAAATAGTGATTTTCAGCAGTCCGGGTCCGAAACTGCGATTTCTGGCGGGGCTGTCAAAAAATCACGAGTTTCGGGCAGTCCTGGGCCAGAACAGTGATTTTCGTCGACCGGGGGCAGAATCGCCATTTCGGGCTGTCCGACGGGCCGGTGTGGATTTCAGGCTGTCCGGGACCCAAATACTGATTTTCAGCAGTCTGGGTCCGAAACTGCGATTTCTGGCAGGGCTGTCAAAAATTCACAAGTTTCGGGCAGTCCTGGGCCAGAACAGTGATTTTCGTCGACCGGAGGCAGAATCGCCATTTTGGGTTGTCCGACGGGCCGGTGTGGATTTCAGGCTGTCCGGGTCCCAAATAGTGATTTTCAGCAGTCCGGGTCCGAAACTGCGATTTCTGGCGGGGCTGTCAAAAAATCACGAGTTTCGGGCAGTCCTGGGCCAGAACAGTGATTTTCGTCGACCGGGGGCAGAATCGCCATTTCGGGCTGTCCGACGGGCCGGTGTGGATTTCAGGCTGTCCGGGACCCAAATACTGATTTTCAGCAGTCTGGGTCCGAAACTGCGATTTCTGGCAGGGCTGTCAAAAAATCACGAGTTTCGGGCAGTCCTGGGCCAGAACAGTGATTTTCGTCGACCGGGGGCAGAATCGCCATTTCGGGCTGTCCGACGGGCCGGTGTGGATTTCAGGCTGTCCGGGACCCAAATACTAATTTTCAGCAGTCTGGGTCCGAAACTGCGATTTCTGGCAGGGCTGTCAAAAATTCACAAGTTTCGGGCAGTCCTGGGCCAGAATAGTGATTTTCGTCGACCAGAGGCAGAATCGCCATTTTGGGCTGTCCGACGGGCCGGTGTCGATTTCAGGCTGTCCGGGTCCCAAATAGTGATTTTCAGCAGTCCGGGTCCGAAACTGCGATTTCTGGCGGGGCTGTCAAAAAATCACGAGTTTCGGGCAGTCCTGGGCCAGAACAGTGATTTTCGTCGACCGGGGGCAGAATCGCCATTTCGGGCTGTCCGACGGGCCGGTGTGGATTTCAGGCTGTCCGGGACCCAAATACTGATTTTCAGCAGTCTGGGTCCGAAACTGCGATTTCTGGCAGGGCTGTCAAAAATTCACAAGTTTCGGGCAGTCCTGGGCCAGAACAGTGATTTTCGTCGATCGGAGGCAGAATCGCCATTTTGGGCTGTCCGACGGGCCGGTGTGGATTTCAGGCTGTCCGGGTCCCAAATAGTGATTTTCAGCAGTCCGGGTCTGAAACTGCGATTTCTGGCGGGGCTGTCAAAAAATCACGAGTTTCGGGCAGTCCTGGGCCAGAACAGTGATTTTCGTCGACCGGGGGCAGAATCGCCATTTCGGGCTGTCCGACGGGCCGGTGTGGATTTCAGGCTGTCCGGGACCCAAATACTAATTTTCAGCAGTCTGGGTCCGAAACTGCGATTTCTGGCAGGGCTGTCAAAAATTCACAAGTTTCGGGCAGTCCTGGGCCAGAACAGTGATTTTCGTCAACCGGAGGCAGAATCGCCATTTTGGGCTGTCCGACGGGCCGGTGTGGATTTCAGGCTGTCCGGGTCCCAAATAGTGATTTTCAGCAGTCCGGGTCCGAAACTGCGATTTCTGGCGGGGCTGTCAAAAAATCCCGAGTTTCGGGCAGTCCTGGGCCAGAACAGTGATTTTCGTCGACCGGAGGCAGAATCGCCATTTTGGGCTGTCCGAGGGGCCGGTGTGGATTTCAGGCTGCCCGGGTCCCAAATAGTGATTTTCAGCAGTTCGGGTCCGAAACTACGATATCTGGCGGGGCTGTCAAAAATTCACGAGTTTCAGGCAGTCCTGGGCCAGAACAGTGATTTTCGTCGACCGGGGGCAGAATCGCCATTTTGGGCTGTCCGACGGACCGGTGAGAATTTCATGCTGTCCGGGACCCAAATAGTGATTTTCAGCTGTCTGGGTCCGATACTGCGATTTCTGGCGGGGCTGTCAAAAATTCACGAGTTTCGGGCAGTCCTGGGCCAGAACAGTGATTTTTGTCGACCGGGGGCAGAATCGCCATTTTGGGCTGTCCGACGGGCCGGTGTGGATTTCTGGGTGTCCGGGACCCAAATACTGATTTTCAGCAGTCTGGGTCCGAAACTGCGATTTCTGGCGGGGCTGCAAAAAAAAAACGAGTTTCGGGCAGTCCTGGGCCAGAACAGTGATTTTCGTCGACCGCGGGCAGAATCGTCATTTTGGGCTGTCCGACGGGCCGGTGTCGATTTCAGGCTGTCCGGGACCCAAATACTGATTCTCAGCAGTCTGGGTCCGAAATTCGATTTCTGGCGGGGCTGTAAAAAAAAAACGAGTTTCGGGCAGTCCTGGGGCGGAACAGTGATTTTCGTCGACCGGGGGCAGAATCGCCATTTCGGGCTGTCCGACGGGCCGGTGTGGATTTCAGGCTGTCCGGGACCCAAATACTGATTTTCAGCAGTCTGGGTCCGAAACTGCGATTTCTGGCAGGGCTGTCAAAAATTCACAAGTTTCGGGCAGTCCTGGGCCAGAACAGTGATTTTCGTCGACCGGAGGCAGAATCGCCATTTTGGGCTGTCCGACGGGCCGGTGTGGATTTCAGGCTGTCCGGGTCCCAAATAGTGATTTTCAGCAGTCCGGGTCCGAAACTGCGATTTCTGGCGGGGCTGTCAAAAAATCACGAGTTTCGGGCAGTCCTGGGCCAGAACAGTGATTTTCGTCGACCGGGGGCAGAATCGCCATTTCGGGCTGTCCGACGGGCCGGTGTGGATTTCAGGCTGTCCGGGACCCAAATACTAATTTTCAGCAGTCTGGGTCCGAAACTGCGATTTCTGGCAGGGCTGTCAAAAATTCACGAGTTTCGGGCAGTCCTGGGCCAGAACAGTGATTTTCGTCGACCGGGGGCAGAATCGCCATTTTGGGCTGTCCGACGGACCGGTGAGAATTTCATGCTGTCCGGGACCCAAATAGTGATTTTCAGCTGTCTGGGTCCGATACTGCGATTTCTGGCGGGGCTGTCAAAAATTCACGAGTTTCGGGCAGTCCTGGGCCAGAACATTGATTTTTGTCGACCGGGGGCAGAATCGCCATTTTGGGCTGTCCGACGGGCCGGTGTGGATTTCAGGGTGTCCGGGACCCAAATACTGATTTTCAGCAGTCTGGGTCCGAAACTGCGATTTCTGGCGGGGCTGCAAAAAAAAAACGACTTTCGGGCAGTCCTGGGCCAGAACAGTGATTTTCGTCGACCGCGGGCAGAATCGTCATTTTGGGCTGTCCGACGGGCCGGTGTCGATTTCAGGCTGTCCGGGACCCAAATACTGATTCTCAGCAGTCTGGGTCCGAAATTCGATTTCTGGCGGGGCTGTAAAAAAAAAACGAGTTTCGGGCAGTCCTGGGGCGGAACAGTGATTTTCGTCGACCGGGGGCAGAATCGCCATTTCGGGGTGTCCGACGGGCCGGTGTGGATTTCAGGCTGTCCGGGACCCAAATACTGATTTTCAGCAGTCTGGGTCCGAAACAGCGATTTCTGGCAGGGCTGTCAAAAATTCACAAGTTTCGGGCACTCCTGGGCCAGAACAGTGATTTTCGTCGACCGGAGGCAGAATCGCCATTTTGGGCTGTCCGACGGGCCGGTGTGGATTTCAGGCTGTCCGGGTCCCAAATAGTGATTTTCAGCAGTCCGGGTCCGAAACTGCGATTTCTGGCGGGGCTGTCAAAAAATCACGAGTTTCGGGCAGTCCTGGGCCAGAACAGTGATTTTCGTCGACCGGGGGCAGAATCGCCATTTCGGGCTGTCCGACGGGCCGGTGTGGATTTCAGGCTGTCCGGGACCCAAATACTAATTTTCAGCAGTCTGGGTCCGAAACTGCGATTTCTGGCAGGGCTGTCAAAAATTCACAAGTTTCGGGCAGTCCTGGGCCAGAACAGTGATTTTCGTCGACCGGGGGCAGAATCGCCATTTTGGGCTGTCCGACGGACCGGTGAGAATTTCATGCTGTCCGGGACCCAAATAGTGATTTTCAGCTGTCTGGGTCCGAAACTGCGATTTCTGGCGGGGCTGTCAAAAAATCACGAGTTTCGGGCAGTCCTGGGCCAGAACAGTGATTTTCGTCGACCGGGGGCAGAATCGCCATTTCGGGCTGTCCGACGGGCCGGTGTGGATTTCAGGCTGTCCGGGACCCAAATACTAATTTTCAGCAGTCTGGGTCCGAAACTGCGATTTCTGGCAGGGCTGTCAAAAATTCACGAGTTTCGGGCAGTCCTGGGCCAGAACAGTGATTTTCGTCGACCGGGGGCAGAATCGCCATTTTGGGCTGTCCGACGGACCGGTGAGAATTTCATGCTGTCCGGGACCCAAATAGTGATTTTCAGCTGTCTGGGTCCGATACTGCGATTCCTGGCGGGGCTGTCAAAAATTCACGAGTTTCGGGCAGTCCTGGGCCAGAACAGTGATTTTTGTCGACCGGGGGCAGAATCGCCATTTTGGGCTGTCCGACGGGCCGGTGTGGATTTCAGGGTGTCCGGGACCCAAATACTGATTTTCAGCAGTCTGGGTCCGAAACTGCGATTTCTGGCGGGGCTGCAAAAAAAAAACGACTTTCGGGCAGTCCTGGGCCAGAACAGTGATTTTCGTCGACCGCGGGCAGAATCGTCATTTTGGGCTGTCCGACGGGCCGGTGTCGATTTCAGGCTGTCCGGGACCCAAATACTGATTCTCAGCAGTCTGGGTCCGAAATTCGATTTCTGGCGGGGCTGTAAAAAAAAAACGAGTTTCGGGCAGTCCTGGGGCGGAACAGTGATTTTCGTCGACCGGGGGCAGAATCGCCATTTCGGGGTGTCCGACGGGCCGGTGTGGATTTCAGGCTGTCCGGGACCCAAATACTGATTTTCAGCAGTCTGGGTCCGAAACTGCGATTTCTGGCAGGGCTGTCAAAAATTCACAAGTTTCGGGCACTCCTGGGCCAGAACAGTGATTTTCGTCGACCGGAGGCAGAATCGCCATTTTGGGCTGTCCGACGGGCCGGTGTGGATTTCAGGCTGTCCGGGTCCCAAATAGTGATTTTCAGCAGTCCGGGTCCGAAACTGCGATTTCTGGCGGGGCTGTCAAAAAATCACGAGTTTCGGGCAGTCCTGGGCCAGAACAGTGATTTTCGTCGACCGGGGGCAGAATCGCCATTTCGGGCTGTCCGACGGGCCGGTGTGGATTTCAGGCTGTCCGGGACCCAAATACTAATTTTCAGCAGTCTGGGTCCGAAACTGCGATTTCTGGCAGGGCTGTCAAAAATTCACAAGTTTCGGGCAGTCCTGGGCCAGAACAGTGATTTTCGTCGACCGGGGGCAGAATCGCCATTTTGGGCTGTCCGACGGACCGGTGAGAATTTCATGCTGTCCGGGACCCAAATAGTGATTTTCAGCTGTCTGGGTCCGAAACTGCGATTTCTGGCGGGGCTGTCAAAAAATCACGAGTTTCGGGCAGTCCTGGGCCAGAACAGTGATTTTCGTCGACCGGGGGCAGAATCGCCATTTCGGGCTGTCCGACGGGCCGGTGTGGATTTCAGGCTGTCCGGGACCCAAATACTAATTTTCAGCAGTCTGGGTCCGAAACTGCGATTTCTGGCAGGGCTGTCAAAAATTCACGAGTTTCGGGCAGTCCTGGGCCAGAACAGTGATTTTCGTCGACCGGGGGCAGAATCGCCATTTTGGGCTGTCCGACGGACCGGTGAGAATTTCATGCTGTCCGGGACCCAAATAGTGATTTTCAGCTGTCTGGGTCCGATACTGCGATTCCTGGCGGGGCTGTCAAAAATTCACGAGTTTCGGGCAGTCCTGGGCCAGAACAGTGATTTTTGTCGACCGGGGGCAGAATCGCCATTTTGGGCTGTCCGACGGGCCGGTGTGGATTTCAGGGTGTCCGGGACCCAAATACTGATTTTCAGCAGTCTGGGTCCGAAACTGCGATTTCTGGCGGGGCTGCAAAAAAAAAACGACTTTCGGGCAGTCCTGGGCCAGAACAGTGATTTTCGTCGACCGCGGGCAGAATCGTCATTTTGGGCTGTCCGACGGGCCGGTGTCGATTTCAGGCTGTCCGGGACCCAAATAATGATTCTCAGCAGTCTGGGTCCGAAATTCGATTTCTGGCGGGGCTGTAAAAAAAAAACGAGTTTCGGGCAGTCCTGGGGCGGAACAGTGATTTTCGTCGACCGGGGGCAGAATCGCCATTTCGGGGTGTCCGACGGGCCGGTGTGGATTTCAGGCTGTCCGGGACCCAAATACTGATTTTCAGCAGTCTGGGTCCGAAACTGCGATTTCTGGCAGGGCTGTCAAAAATTCACAAGTTTCGGGCACTCCTGGGCCAGAACAGTGATTTTCGTCGACCGGAGGCAGAATCGCCATTTTGGGCTGTCCGACGGGCCGGTGTGGATTTCAGGCTGTCCGGGTCCCAAATAGTGATTTTCAGCAGTCCGGGTCCGAAACTGCGATTTCTGGCGGGGCTGTCAAAAAATCACGAGTTTCGGGCAGTCCTGGGCCAGAACAGTGATTTTCGTCGACCGGGGGCAGAATCGCCATTTCGGGCTGTCCGACGGGCCGGTGTGGATTTCAGGCTGTCCGGGACCCAAATACTAATTTTCAGCAGTCTGGGTCCGAAACTGCGATTTCTGGCAGGGCTGTCAAAAATTCACAAGTTTCGGGCAGTCCTGGGCCAGAACAGTGATTTTCGTCGACCGGGGGCAGAATCGCCATTTTGGGCTGTCCGACGGACCGGTGAGAATTTCATGCTGTCCGGGACCCAAATAGTGATTTTCAGCTGTCTGGGTCCGATACTGCGATTTCTGGCGGGGCTGTCAAAAATTCACGAGTTTCGGGCAGTCCTGGGCCAGAACAGTGATTTTTGTCGACCGGGGGCAGAATCGCCATTTTGGGCTGTCCGACGGGCCGGTGTGGATTTCAGGGAGTCCGGGACCCAAATACTGATTTTCAGCAGTCTGGGTCCGAAACTGCGATTTCTGGCGGGGCTGCAAAAAAAAAAACGAGTTTCGGGCAGTCCTGGGCCAGAACAGTGATTTTCGTCGACCGCGGGCAGAATCGTCATTTTGGGCTGTCCGACGGGCCGGTGTCGATTTCAGGCTGTCCGGGACCCAAATACTGATTCTCTGCAGTCTGGGTCCGAAATTCGATTTCTGGCGGGGCTGTAAAAAAAAAACGAGTTTCGGGCAGTCCTGGGGCGGAACAGTGATTTTCGTCGACCGGGGGCAGAATCGCCATTTCGGGCTGTCCGACGGGCCGGTGTGGATTTCAGGCTGTCCGGGACCCAAATACTGATTTTCAGCAGTCTGGGTCCGAAACTGCGATTTCTGGCAGGGCTGTCAAAAATTCACAAGTTTCGGGCAGTCCTGGGCCAGAACAGTGATTTTCGTCGACCGGAGGCAGAATCGCCATTTTGGGCTGTCCGACGGGCCGGTGTGGATTTCAGGCTGTCCGGGTCCCAAATAGTGATTTTCAGCAGTCCTGGTCCGAAACTGCGATTTCTGGCGGGGCTGTCAAAAAATCACGAGTTTCGGGCAGTCCTGGGCCAGAACAGTGATTTTCGTCGACCGGGGGCAGAATCGCCATTTCGGGCTGTCCGACGGGCCGGTGTGGATTTCAGGCTGTCCGGGACCCAAATACTAATTTTCAGCAGTCTGGGTCCGAAACTGCGATTTCTGGCAGGGCTGTCAAAAATTCACAAGTTTCGGGCAGTCCTGGGCCAGAACAGTGATTTTCGTCGACCGGAGGCAGAATCGCCATTTTGGGCTGTCCGACGGGCCGGTGTCGATTTCTGGCTGTCCGGGTCCCAAATAGTGATTTTCAGCAGTCCGGGTCCGAAACTGCGATTTATGGCGGGGCTGTCAAAAAATCACGAGTTTCGGGCAGTCCTGGGCCAGAACAGTGATTTTCGTCGACCGGGGGCAGAATCGCCATTTTGGGCTGTCCGACGGGCCGGTGTCGATTTCAGGCTGTCCGGGTCCCAAATAGTGATTTTCAGCAGTCCGGGTCCGAAACTGCGATTTCTGGCGGGGCTGTCAAAAAATCACGAGTTTCGGGCAGTCCTGGGCCAGAACAGTGATTTTCGTCGACCGGGGGCAGAATCGCCATTTTGGGCTGTCCGACGGGCCGGTGTCGATTTCAGGCTGTCCGGGTCCCAAATAGTGATTTTCAGCAGTCCGGGTCCGAAACTGCGATTTCTGGCGGGGCTGTCAAAAAATCACGAGTTTCGGGCAGTCCTGGGCCAGAACAGTGATTTTCGTCGACCGGGGGCAGAATCGCCATTTCGGGCTGTCCGACGGGCCGGTGTGGATTTCAGGCTGTCCGGGACCCAAATACTGATTTTCAGCAGTCTGGGTCCGAAACTGCGATTTCTGGCAGGGCTGTCAAAAATTCACAAGTTTCGGGCAGTCCTGGGCCAGAACAGTGATTTTCGTCGACCGGAGGCAGAATCGCCATTTTGGGCTGTCCGACGGGCCGGTGTCGATTTCTGGCTGTCCGGGTCCCAAATAGTGATTTTCAGCAGTCCGGGTCCGAAACTGCGATTTCTGGCGGGGCTGTCAAAAAATCACGAGTTTCGGGCAGTCCTGGGCCAGAACAGTGATTTTCGTCGACCGGGGGCAGAATCGCCATTTCGGGCTGTCTGACGGGCCGGTGTGGATTTCAGGGTGTCCGGGACCCAAATACTGATTTTCAGCAGTCTGGGTCCGAAACTGCGATTTCTGGTGGGGCTGCAAAAAAAAAAACGAGTTTCGGGCAGTCCTGGGCCAGAACAGTGATTTTCGTCGACCGGAGGCAGAATCGCCATTTTGGGCTGTCCGACGGGCCGGTGTCGATTTCAGGCTGTCCGGGTCCCAAATAGTGATTTTCAGCAGTCCGGGTCCGAAACTGGGATTTCTGGCGGGGCTGTCAAAAAATCACGAGTTTCGGGCAGTCCTGGGCCAGAACAGTGATTTTCGTCAACCGGGGGCAGAATCGCCATTTTGGGCTGTCCGACGGGCCGGTGTCGATTTCAGGCTGTCCGGGTCCCAAATAGTGATTTTCAGCAGTCCGGGTCCGAAACTGCGATTTCTGGCGGGGCTGTCAAAAAATCACGAGTTTCGGGCAGTCCTGGGCCAGAACAGTGATTTTCGTCGACCGGGGGCAGAATCGCCATTTCGGGCTGTCCGACGGGCCGGTGTGGATTTCAGGCTGTCCGGGACCCAAATACTGATTTTCAGCAGTCTGGGTCCGAAACTGCGATTTCTGGCAGGGCTGTCAAAAATTCACAAGTTTCGGGCAGTCCTGGGCCAGAACAGTGATTTTCGTCGACCGGAGGCAGAATCGCCATTTTGGGCTGTCCGACGGGCCGGTGTCGATTTCTGGCTGTCCGGGTCCCAAATAGTGATTTTCAGCAGTCCGGGTCCGAAACTGCGATTTCTGGCGGGGCTGTCAAAAAATCACGAGTTTCGGGCAGTCCTGGGCCAGAACAGTGATTTTCGTCGACCGGGGGCAGAATCGCCATTTCGGGCTGTCTGACGGGCCGGTGTGGATTTCAGGGTGTCCGGGACCCAAATACTGATTTTCAGCAGTCTGGGTCCGAAACTGCGATTTCTGGTGGGGCTGCAAAAAAAAAAACGAGTTTCGGGCAGTCCTGGGCCAGAACAGTGATTTTCGTCGACCGGAGGCAGAATCGCCATTTTGGGCTGTCCGACGGGCCGGTGTCGATTTCAGGCTGTCCGGGTCCCAAATAGTGATTTTCAGCAGTCCGGGTCCGAAACTGGGATTTCTGGCGGGGCTGTCAAAAAATCACGAGTTTCGGGCAGTCCTGGGCCAGAACAGTGATTTTCGTCGACCGGGGGCAGAATCGCCATTTCGGGCTGTCCGACGGGCCGGTGTGGATTTCAGGCTGTCCGGGACCCAAATACTAATTTTCAGCAGTCTGGGTCCGAAACTGCGATTTCTGGCAGGGCTGTCAAAAATTCACAAGTTTCGGGCAGTCCTGGGCCAGAACAGTGATTTTCGTCGACCGGAGGCAGAATCGCCATTTTGGGCTGTCCGACGGGCCGGTGTGGATTTCAGGCTGTCCGGGTCCCAAATAGTGATTTTCAGCAGTCCGGGTCCGAAACTGCGATTTCTGGCGGGGCTGTCAAAAAATCCCGAGTTTCGGGCAGTCCTGGGCCAGAACAGTGATTTTCGTCGACCGGAGGCAGAATCGCCATTTTGGGCTGTCCGAGGGGCCGGTGTGGATTTCAGGCTGCCCGGGTCCCAAATAGTGATTTTCAGCAGTCCGGGTCCGAAACTACGATATCTGGCGGGGCTGTGAAAAAATCACGAGTTTCGGGCAGTCCTGGGCCAGAACAGTGATTTTCGTCGACCGGGGGCAGAATCGCCATTTTGGGCTGTCCGACGGACCGGTGAGAATTTCATGCTGTCCGGGACCCAAATAGTGATTTTCAGCTGTCTGGGTCCGGTACTGCGATTTCTGGCGGGGCTGTCAAAAATTCACGAGTTTCGGGCAGTCCTGGGCCAGAACAGTGATTTTTGTCGACCGGGGGCAGAATCGCCATTTTGGGCTGTCCGACGGGCCGGTGTGGATTTCAGGGTGTCCGGGACCCAAATACTGATTTTCAGCAGTCTGGGTCCGAAACTGCGATTTCTGGCGGGGCTGCAAAAAAAAAAACGAGTTTCGGGCAGTCCTGGGCCAGAACAGTGATTTTCGTCGACCGGGGGCAGAATCGCCATTTCGGGCTGTCCGACGGGCCGGTGTGGATTTCAGGCTGTCCGGGACCCAAATACTGATTTTCAGCAGTCTGGGTCCGAAACTGCGATTTCTGGCAGGGCTGTCAAAAATTCACAAGTTTCGGGCAGTCCTGGGCCAGAACAGTGATTTTCGTCGACCGGAGGCAGAATCGCCATTTTGGGCTGTCCGACGGGCCGGTGTCGATTTCTGGCTGTCCGGGTCCCAAATAGTGATTTTCAGCAGTCCGGGTCCGAAACTGCGATTTCTGGCGGGGCTGTCAAAAAATCACGAGTTTCGGACAGTCCTGGGCCAGAACAGTGATTTTCGTCGACCGGGGGCAGAATCGCCATTTCGGGCTGTCTGACGGGCCGGTGTGGATTTCAGGGTGTCCGGGACCCAAATACTGATTTTCAGCAGTCTGGGTCCGAAACTGCGATTTCTGGCGGGGCTGCAAAAAAAAAAACGAGTTTCGGGCAGTCGTGGGCCAGAACAGTGATTTTCGTCGACCGGAGGCAGAATCGCCATTTTGGGCTGTCCGACGGGCCGGTGTCGATTTCAGGCTGTCCGGGTCCCAAATAGTGATTTTCAGCAGTCCGGGTCCGAAACTGGGATTTCTGGCGGGGCTGTCAAAAAATCACGAGTTTCGGGCAGTCCTGGGCCAGAACAGTGATTTTCGTCGACCGGGGGCAGAATCGCCATTTCGGGCTGTCCGACGGGCCGGTGTGGATTTCAGGCTGTCCGGGACCCAAATACTAATTTTCAGCAGTCTGGGTCCGAAACTGCGATTTCTGGCAGGGCTGTCAAAAATTCACAAGTTTCGGGCAGTCCTGGGCCAGAACAGTGATTTTCGTCGACCGGAGGCAGAATCGCCATTTTGGGCTGTCCGACGGGCCGGTGTGGATTTCAGGCTGTCCGGGTCCCAAATAGTGATTTTCAGCAGTCCGGGTCCGAAACTGCGATTTCTGGCGGGGCTGTCAAAAAATCCCGAGTTTCGGGCAGTCCTGGGCCAGAACAGTGATTTTCGTCGACCGGAGGCAGAATCGCCATTTTGGGCTGTCCGAGGGGCCGGTGTGGATTTCAGGCTGCCCAGGTCCCAAATAGTGATTTTCAGCAGTCCGGGTCCGAAACTACGATATCTGGCGGGGCTGTGAAAAAATCACGAGTTTCGGGCAGTCCTGGGCCAGAACAGTGATTTTCGTCGACCGGGGGCAGAATCGCCATTTTGGGCTGTCCGACGGACCGGTGAGAATTTCATGCTGTCCGGGACCCAAATAGTGATTTTCAGCTGTCTGGGTCCGGTACTGCGATTTCTGGCGGGGCTGTAAAAAATTCACGAGTTTCGGGCAGTCCTGGGCCAGAACAGTGATTTTTGTCGACCGGGGGCAGAATCGCCATTTTGGGCTGTCCGACGGGCCGGTGTGGATTTCAGGGTGTCCGGGACCCAAATACTGATTTTCAGCAGTCTGGGTCCGAAACTGCGATTTCTGGCGGGGCTGCAAAAAAAAAAACGAGTTTCGGGCAGTCCTGGGCCAGAACAGTGATTTTCGTCGACCGCGGGCAGAATCGTCATTTTGGGCTGTCCGACGGGCCGGTGTCGATTTCAGGCTGTCCGGGACCCAAATACTGATTCTCAGCAGTCTGGGTCCGAAATTCGATTTCTGGCGGGGCTGTAAAAAAAAAAACGAGTTTCGGGCAGTCCTGGGGCGGAACAGTGATTTTCGTCGACCGGGGGCAGAATCGCCATTTCGGGCTGTCCGACGGGCCGGTGTGGATTTCAGGCTGTCCGGGACCCAAATACTGATTTTCAGCAGTCTGGGTCCGAAACTGCGATTTCTGGCAGGGCTGTCAAAAATTCACAAGTTTCGGGCACTCCTGGGCCAGAACAGTGATTTTCGTCGACCGGAGGCAGAATCGCCATTTTGGGCTGTCCGACGGGCCGGTGTGGATTTCATGCTGTCCGGGACCCAAATAGTGATTTTCAGCTGTCTGGGTCCGAAACTGCGATTTCTGGCGGGGCTGCAAAAAAAAAACGAGTTTCGGGCAGTCCTGGGCCAGAACAGTGATTTTCGTCGACCGCGGGCAGAATCGTCATTTTGGGCTGTCCGACGGGCCGGTGTCGATTTCAGGCTGTCCGGGACCCAAATACTGATTCTCAGCAGTCTGGGTCCGAAACTACGATATCTGGCGGGGCTGTGAAAAAATCACGAGTTTCGGGCAGTCCTGGGGCGGAACAGTGATTTTCGTCGACCGGGGGCAGAATCGCCATTTCGGGCTGTCCGACGGGCCGGTGTGGATTTCAGGCTGTCCGGGACCCAAATACTGATTTTCAGCAGTCTGGGTCCGAAACTACGATTTCTGGCGGGGCTGCAAAAAAAAAAAAACGAGTTTCGGGCAGTCCTGGGCCAGAACAGTGATTTTTGTCGACCGGGGGCAGAATCGCCATTTTGGGCTGTCCGACGGGCCGGTGTGGATTTCAGGGTGTCCGGGACCCAAATACTGATTTTCAGCAGTCTGGGTCCGAAACTGCGATTTCTGGCGGGGCTGCAAAAAAAAAAACGGGTTTCGGGCAGTCCTGGGCCAGAACAGTGATTTTCGTCGACCACGGGCAGAATCGTCATTTTGGGCTGTCCGACGGGCCGGTGTCGATTTCAGGCTGTCCGGGACCCAAATACTGATTCTCAGCAGTCTGGGTCCGAAATTCGATTTCTGGCGGGGCTGTAAAAAAAAAAACGAGTTTCGGGCAGTCCTGGGGCGGAACAGTGATTTTCGTCGACCGGGGGCAGAATCGCCATTTCGGGCTGTCCGACGGGCCGGTGTGGATTTCAGGCTGTCCGGGACCCAAATACTGATTTTCAGCAGTCTGGGTCCGAAACTGCGATTTCTGGCGGGGCTGCAAAAAAAAAAAAACGAGTTTCGGGCAGTCCTGGGCCAGAACAGTGATTTTTGTCGACCGGGGGCAGAATCGCCATTTTGGGCTGTCCGACGGGCCGGTGTGGATTTCAGGGTGTCCGGGACCCAAATACTGATTTTCAGCAGTCTGGGTCCGAAACTGCGATTTCTGGCGGGGCTGCAAAAAAAAAAACGAGTTTCGGGCAGTCCTGGGCCAGAACAGTGATTTTCGTCGACCACGGGCAGAATCGTCATTTTGGGCTGTCCGACGGGCCGGTGTCGATTTCAGGCTGTCCGGGACCCAAATACTGATTCTCAGCAGTCTGGGTCCGAATTTCGATTTCTGGCGGGGCTGTAAAAAAAAAACGAGTTTCAGGCAGTCCTGGGGCGGAACAGTGATTTTCGTCGACCGGGGGCAGAATCGCCATTTCGGGCTGTCCGACGGGCCGGTGTGGATTTCAGGCTGTCCGGGTCCCAAATAGTGATTTTCAGCTGTCTGGGTCCGGTACTGCGATTTCTGGCGGGGCTGTCAAAAATTCACGAGTTTCGGGCAGTCCTGGGCCAGAACAGTGATTTTTGTCGACCGGGGGCAGAATCGCCATTTTGGGCTGTCCGACGGGCCGGTGTGGATTTCAGGGTGTCCGGGACCCAAATACTGATTTTCAGCAGTCTGGGTCCGAAACTGCGATTTCTGGCGGGGCTGCAAAAAAAAAAAACGAGTTTCGGGCAGTCCTGGGCCAGAACAGTGATTTTCGTCGACCACGGGCAGAATCGTCATTTTGGGCTGTCCGACGGGCCGGTGTCGATTTCAGGCTGTCCGGGACCCAAATACTGATTCTCAGCAGTCTGGGTCCGAATTTCGATTTCTGGCGGGGCTGTAAAAAAAAAACGAGTTTCAGGCAGTCCTGGGGCGGAACAGTGATTTTCGTCGACCGGGGGCAGAATCGCCATTTCGGGCTGTCCGACGGGCCGGTGTGGATTTCAGGCTGTCCGGGTCCCAAATAGTGATTTTCAGCTGTCTGGGTCCGGTACTGCGATTTCTGGCGGGGCTGTCAAAAATTCACGAGTTTCGGGCAGTCCTGGGCCAGAACAGTGATTTTTGTCGACCGGGGGCAGAATCGCCATTTTGGGCTGTCCGACGGGCCGGTGTGGATTTCAGGGTGTCCGGGACCCAAATACTGATTTTCAGCAGTCTGGGTCCGAAACTGCGATTTCTGGCGGGGCTGCAAAAAAAAAAACGAGTTTCGGGCAGTCCTGGGCCAGAACAGTGATTTTCGTCGACCGCGGGCAGAATCGTCATTTTGGGCTGTCCGACGGGCCGGTGTCGATTTCAGGCTGTCCAGGACCCAAATACTGATTCTCAGCAGTCTGGGTCCGAAATTCGATTTCTGGCGGGGCTGTAAAAAAAAAAACGAGTTTCGGGCAGTCCTGGGGCGGAACAGTGATTTTCGTCGACCGGGGGCAGAATCGCCAATTCGGGCTGTCCGACGGGCCGGTGTGGATTTCAGGCTGTCCGGGACCCAAATACTGATTTTCAGCAGTCTGGGTCCGAAACTGCGATTTCTGGCGGGGCTGCAAAAAAAAAAACGAGTTTCGGGCAGTCCTGGGCCAGAACAGTGATTTTTGTCGACCGGGGGCAGAATCGCCATTTTGGGCTGTCCGACGGGCCGGTGTGGATTTCAGGGTGTCCGGGACCCAAATACTGATTTTCAGCAGTCTGGGACCGAAACTGCGATTTCTGGCGGGGCTGCAAAAAAAAAAACGAGTTTCGGGCAGTCCTGGGCCAGAACAGTGATTTTCGTCGACCACGGGCAGAATCGTCATTTTGGGCTGTCCGACGGGCCGGTGTCGATTTCAGGCTGTCCGGGACCCAAATACTGATTCTCAGCAGTCTGGGTCCGAATTTCGATTTCTGGCGGGGCTGTAAAAAAAAAACGAGTTTCAGGCAGTCCTGGGGCGGAACAGTGATTTTCGTCGACCGGGGGCAGAATCGCCATTTCGGGCTGTCCGACGGGCCGGTGTGGATTTCAGGCTGTCCGGGACCGAAATTCTGATTTTCAACAGTCTGGGTCCGAAACTGCGATTTCTGGCAGGGCTGTCAAAAATTCACAAGTTTCGGGCAGTCCTGGGCCAGAACAGTGATTTTTGTCGACCGGAGGCAGAATCGCCATTTTGGGCTGTCCGACGGGCCGGTGTGGATTTCAGGCTGTCCGGGTCCCAAATAGTGATTTTCAGCAGTCCGGGTCCGAAACTGCGATTTCTGGCGGGGCTGTCAAAAAATCACGAGTTTCGGGCAGTCCTGGGCCAGAACAGTGATTTTCGTCGACCGGAGGCAGAATCGCCATTTTGGGCTGTCCGACGGGCCGGTGTGGATTTCAGGCTGCCCGGGTCCCAAATAGTGATTTTCAGCAGTCCGGGTCCGAAACTACGATATCTGGCGGGGCTGTGAAAAAATCACGAGTTTCGGGCAGTCCTGGGCCAGAACAGTGATTTTCGTCGACTGGGGGCAGAATCGCCATTTTGGGCTGTCCGACGGACCGGTGAGGATTTCAGGCTGTCCGGGACCCAAATAGTGATTTTCAGCTGTCTGGGTCCGATACTGCGATTTCTGGCGGGGCTGTCAAAAATTCACGAGTTTCGGGCAGTCCTGGGCCAGAACAGTGATTTTTGTCGACCGGGGGCAGAATCGCCATTTTGGGCTGTCCGACGGGCCGGTGTGGATTTCAGGGTGTCCGGGACCCAAATACTGATTTTCAGCAGTCTGGGTCCGAAACTGCGATTTCTGGCGGGCTGCAAAAAAAAAAACGACTTTCGGGCAGTCCTGGGCCAGAACAGTGATTTTCGTCGACCGCGGGCAGAATCGTCATTTTGGGCTGTCCGACGGGCCGGTGTCGATTTCAGGCTGTCCGGGACCCAAATACTGATTCTCAGCAGTCTGGGTCCGAATTTCGATTTCTGGCGGGGCTGTAAAAAAAAAATGAGTTTCAGGCAGTCCTGGGGCGGAACAGTGATTTTCGTCGACCGGGGGCAGAATCGCCATTTCGGGCTGTCCGACGGGACGGTGTGGATTTCAGGCTGTCCGGGACCCAAATTCGGATTTTCAACCGTCTGGGTCCGAAACTGCGATTTCTGGCAGGGCTGTCAAAAATTCACAAGTTTCGGGCAGTCCTGGGCCAGAACAGTGATTTTCGTCGACCGGAGGCAGAATCGCCATTTCGGGCTGTCCGACGGGCCGGTGTGGATTTCAGGCTGTCCGGGTCCCAAATAGTGATTTTCAGCAGTCCGGGTCCGAAACTGCGATTTCTGGCGGGGCTGTCAAAAAATCACGAGTTTCGGGCAGTCCTGGGCCAGAACAGTGATTTTCGTCGACCGGAGGCAGAATCGCCATTTTGGGCTGTCCGACGGGCCGGTGTGGATTTCAGGCTGCCCGGGTCCCAAATAGTGATTTTCAGCAGTCCGGGTCCGAAACTACGATATCTGGCGGGGCTGTGAAAAAATCACGAGTTTCGGGCAGTCCTGGGCCAGAACAGTGATTTTCGTCGACTGGGGGCAGAATCGCCATTTTGGGCTGTCCGACGGACCGGTGAGGATTTCAGGCTGTCCGGGACCCAAATAGTGATTTTCAGCTGCCTGGGTCCGATACTGCGATTTCTGGCGGGGCTGTCAAAAATTCACGAGTTTCGGGCAGTCCTGGGCCAGAACAGTGATTTTTGTCGACCGGGGGCAGAATCGCCATTTTGGGCTGTCCGACGGGCCGGTGTGGATTTCAGGCTGCCCGGGTCCCAAATAGTGATTTTCAGCAGTCCGGGTCCGAAACTACGATATCTGGCGGGGCTGTGAAAAAATCACGAGTTTCGGGCAGTCCTGGGCCAGAACAGTGATTTTCGTCGACTGGGGGCAGAATCGCCATTTTGGGCTGTCCGACGGACCGGTGAGGATTTCAGGCTGTCCGGGTCCCAAATAGTGATTTTCAGCTGCCTGGGTCCGATACTGCGATTTCTGGCGGGGCTGTCAAAAATTCACGAGTTTCGGGCAGTCCTGGGCCAGAACAGTGATTTTTGTCGACCGGGGGCAGAATCGCAATTTCGGGCTGTCCGGGACCCAAATAGTGATTTTCAGCAGTCTGGGTCCGGCACTGCGATTTCTGGCGGGGCTGCCAAAAAATCCCGAGATACGGGCAGTCCTGGGCCTGAACAGTGATTTTCGTCGACCGGGGGCAGAATCGCCATTTTGGGCAGTCCGACGGACCGGTGAGGATTTCAGGCTGTCCGGGACCCAAATAGTGATTTTTCAGCTGTCTGGGTTCGATACTGCGATTTCTGGCAGGGCTGTCAAAAATTCACGAGTTTCGGGCAGTCCAGGGCCAGAACAGTGATTTTCGTCGACCGGAGGCAGAATCGCCATTTTGGGCTGTTCGACGGGCCGGTGTGGATTTCAGGCTGTCCGGGACCCAAATACTGATTTTCAGCAGTCTGGGTCCGAAACTGCGATTTCTTGCGGGGCTGCAAAAAAAAAACGAGTTTCGGGCAGTCCTGGGCCAGAACAGTGATTTTCGTCGACCGCGGGCAGAATCGTCATTTTGGGCTGTCCGACGGGTCGGTGTCGATTTCAGGCTGCCCGGGACCCAAATACTGATTCTCAGCAGTCTGGGTCCGAAATTCGATTTCTGGCAGGGCTGTAAAAAAAAAACGAGTTTCGGGCAAACCTGGGCCGGAACAGTGATTTTCGTGGACCGGGGGCAGAATCGCCATTTTGGGCTGTCCGACGGGTCGGTGTGGATTTCAGGCTGTCCGGGACCCAAATAGTGATTTTCAGCAGTCCGGGTCCGAAACTGCGATTTCTGGCGGGGCTGTCAAAAAATCACGAGTTTCGGGCAGTCCTGGGCCAGAACAGTGATTTTCGTCGACCGGAGGCAGAATCGCCATTTTGGGCTGTCCGACGGGCCGGTGTGGATTTCAGGCTGCCCGGGTCCCAAATAGTGATTTTCAGCAGTCCGGGTCCGAAACTACGATATCTGGCGGGGCTGTGAAAAAATCACGAGTTTCGGGCAGTCCTGGGCCAGAACAGTGATTTTCGTCGACTGGGGGCAGAATCGCCATTTTGGGCTGTCCGACGGACCGGTGAGGATTTCAGGCTGTCCGGGTCCCAAATAGTGATTTTCAGCTGCCTGGGTCCGATACTGCGATTTCTGGCGGGGCTGTCAAAAATTCACGAGTTTCGGGCAGTCCTGGGCCAGAACAGTGATTTTTGTCGACCGGGGGCAGAATCGCAATTTCGGGCTGTCCGACGGGCCGGTGTGGATTTCAGGCTGTCCGGGACCCAAATAGTGATTTTCAGCAGTCTGGGTCCGGCACTGCGATTTCTGGCGGGGCTGCCAAAAAATCCCGAGATACGGGCAGTCCTGGGCCTGAACAGTGATTTTCGTCGACCGGGGGCAGAATCGCCATTTTGGGCAGTCCGACGGACCGGTGAGGATTTCAGGCTGTCCGGGACCCAAATAGTGATTTTTCAGCTGTCTGGGTTCGATACTGCGATTTCTGGCAGGGCTGTCAAAAATTCACGAGTTTCGGGCAGTCCAGGGCCAGAACAGTGATTTTCGTCGACCGGAGGCAGAATCGCCATTTTGGGCTGTTCGACGGGCCGGTGTGGATTTCAGGCTGTCCGGGACCCAAATACTGATTTTCAGCAGTCTGGGTCCGAAACTGCGATTTCTTGCGGGGCTGCAAAAAAAAAACGAGTTTCGGGCAGTCCTGGGCCAGAACAGTGATTTTCGTCGACCGCGGGCAGAATCGTCATTTTGGGCTGTCCGACGGGTCGGTGTCGATTTCAGGCTGCCCGGGACCCAAATACTGATTCTCAGCAGTCTGGGTCCGAAATTCGATTTCTGGCGGGGCTGTAAAAAAAAAACGAGTTTCGGGCAAACCTGGGCCGGAACAGTGATTTTCGTGGACCGGGGGCAGAATCGCCATTTTGGGCTGTCCGACGGGTCGGTGTGGATTTCAGGCTGTCCGGGACCCAAATAGTGATTTTCAGCAGTCCGGGTCCGAAACTGCGATTTCTGGCGGGGCTGTCAAAAAATCACGAGTTTCGGGCAGTCCTGGGCCAGAACAGTGATTTTCGTCGACCGGAGGCAGAATCGCCATTTTGGGCTGTCCGACGGGCCGGTGTGGATTTCAGGCTGCCCGGGTCCCAAATAGTGATTTTCAGCAGTCCGGGTCCGAAACTACGATATCTGGCGGGGCTGTGAAAAAATCACGAGTTTCGGGCAGTCCTGGGCCAGAACAGTGATTTTCGTCGACTGGGGGCAGAATCGCCATTTTGGGCTGTCCGACGGACCAGTGAGGATTTCAGGCTGTCCGGGTCCCAAATAGTGATTTTCAGCTGCCTGGGTCCGATACTGCGATTTCTGGCGGGGCTGTCAAAAATTCACGAGTTTCGGGCAGTCCTGGGCCAGAACAGTGATTTTTGTCGACCGGGGGCAGAATCGCAATTTCGGGCTGTCCGACGGGCCGGTGTGGATTTCAGGCTGTCCGGGACCCAAATAGTGATTTTCAGCAGTCTGGGTCCGGCACTGCGATTTCTGGCGGGGCTGCCAAAAAATCCCGAGATACGGGCAGTCCTGGGCCAGAACAGTGATTTTCGTCGACCGGGGGCAGAATCGCCATTTTGGGCTGTTCGACGGGCCGGTGTGGATTTCAGGCTGTCCGGGACCCAAATACTGATTTTCAACAGTCTGGGTCCGAAACTGCGATTTCTTGCGGGGCTGCAAAAAAAAAACGAGTTTCGGGCAGTCCTGGGCCAGAACAGTGATTTTCGTCGACCGCGGGCAGAATCGTCATTTTGGGCTGTCCGACGGGTCGGTGTCGATTTCAGGCTGCCCGGGACCCAAATACTGATTCTCAGCAGTCTGGGTCCGAAATTCGATTTCTGGCGGGGCTGTAAAAAAAAAACGAGTTTCGGGCAAACCTGGGCCGGAACAGTGATTTTCGTGGACCGGGGGCAGAATCGCCATTTTGGGCTGTCCGACGGGTCGGTGTGGATTTCAGGCTGTCCGGGACCCAAATAGTGATTTTCAGCAGTCCGGGTCCGAAACTGCGATTTCTGGCGGGGCTGTCAAAAAATCACGAGTTTCGGGCAGTCCTGGGCCAGAACAGTGATTTTCGTCGACCGGAGGCAGAATCGCCATTTTGGGCTGTCCGACGGGCCGGTGTGGATTTCAGGCTGCCCGGGTCCCAAATAGTGATTTTCAGCAGTCCGGGTCCGAAACTACGATATCTGGCGGGGCTGTGAAAAAATCACGAGTTTCGGGCAGTCCTGGGCCAGAACAGTGATTTTCGTCGACTGGGGGCAGAATCGCCATTTTGGGCTGTCCGACGGACCAGTGAGGATTTCAGGCTGTCCGGGTCCCAAATAGTGATTTTCAGCTGCCTGGGTCCGATACTGCGATTTCTGGCGGGGCTGTCAAAAATTCACGAGTTTCGGGCAGTCCTGGGCCAGAACAGTGATTTTTGTCGACCGGGGGCAGAATCGCAATTTCGGGCTGTCCGACGGGCCGGTGTGGATTTCAGGCTGTCCGGGACCCAAATAGTGATTTTCAGCAGTCTGGGTCCGGCACTGCGATTTCTGGCGGGGCTGCCAAAAAATCCCGAGATACGGGCAGTCCTGGGCCTGAACAGTGATTTTCGTCGACCGGGGGCAGAATCGCCATTTTGGGCAGTCCGACGGACCGGTGAGGATTTCAGGCTGTCCGGGACCCAAATAGTGATTTTTCAGCTGTCTGGGTTCGATACTGCGATTTCTGGCAGGGCTGTCAAAAATTCACGAGTTTCGGGCAGTCCAGGGCCAGAACAGTGATTTTCGTCGACCGGAGGCAGAATCGCCATTTTGGGCTGTTCGACGGGCCGGTGTGGATTTCAGGCTGTCCGGGACCCAAATACTGATTTTCAGCAGTCTGGGTCCGAAACTGCGATTTCTTGCGGGGCTGCAAAAAAAAAACGAGTTTCGGGCAGTCCTGGGCCAGAACAGTGATTTTCGTCGACCGCGGGCAGAATCGTCATTTTGGGCTGTCCGACGGGTCGGTGTCGATTTCAGGCTGCCCGGGACCCAAATACTGATTCTCAGCAGTCTGGGTCCGAAATTCGATTTCTGGCGGGGCTGTAAAAAAAAAACGAGTTTCGGGCAAACCTGGGCCGGAACAGTGATTTTCGTGGACCGGGGGCAGAATCGCCATTTTGGGCTGTCCGACGGGTCGGTGTGGATTTCAGGCTGTCCGGGACCCAAATAGTGATTTTCAGCAGTCCGGGTCCGAAACTGCGATTTCTGGCGGGGCTGTCAAAAAATCACGAGTTTCGGGCAGTCCTGGGCCAGAACAGTGATTTTCGTCGACCGGAGGCAGAATCGCCATTTTGGGCTGTCCGACGGGCCGGTGTGGATTTCAGGCTGCCCGGGTCCCAAATAGTGATTTTCAGCAGTCCGGGTCCGAAACTACGATATCTGGCGGGGCTGTGAAAAAATCACGAGTTTCGGGCAGTCCTGGGCCAGAACAGTGATTTTCGTCGACTGGGGGCAGAATCGCCATTTTGGGCTGTCCGACGGACCAGTGAGGATTTCAGGCTGTCCGGGTCCCAAATAGTGATTTTCAGCTGCCTGGGTCCGATACTGCGATTTCTGGCGGGGCTGTCAAAAATTCACGAGTTTCGGGCAGTCCTGGGCCAGAACAGTGATTTTTGTCGACCGGGGGCAGAATCGCAATTTCGGGCTGTCCGACGGGCCGGTGTGGATTTCAGGCTGTCCGGGACCCAAATAGTGATTTTCAGCAGTCTGGGTCCGGCACTGCGATTTCTGGCGGGGCTGCCAAAAAATCCCGAGATACGGGCAGTCCTGGGCCTGAACAGTGATTTTCGTCGACCGGGGGCAGAATCGCCATTTTGGGCAGTCCGACGGACCGGTGAGGATTTCAGGCTGTCCGGGACCCAAATAGTGATTTTTCAGCTGTCTGGGTTCGATACTGCGATTTCTGGCAGGGCTGTCAAAAATTCACGAGTTTCGGGCAGTCCAGGGCCAGAACAGTGATTTTCGTCGACCGGAGGCAGAATCGCCATTTTGGGCTGTACGACGGGCCGGTGTGGATTTCAGGCTGTCCGGGACCCAAATACTGATTTTCAGCAGTCTGGGTCCGAAACTGCGATTTCTTGCGGGGCTGCAAAAAAAAAACAAGTTTCGGGCAGTCCTGGGCCAGAACAGTGATTTTCGTCGACCGCGGGCAGAATCGTCATTTTGGGCTGTCCGACGGGTCGGTGTCGATTTCAGGCTGCCCGGGACCCAAATACTGATTCTCAGCAGTCTGGGTCCGAAATTCGATTTCTGGCGGGGCTGTAAAAAAAAAACGAGTTTCGGGCAAACCTGGGCCGGAACAGTGATTTTCGTGGACCGGGGGCAGAATCGCCATTTTGGGCTGTCCGACGGGTCGGTGTGGATTTCAGGCTGTCCGGGACCCAAATAGTGATTTTCAGCAGTCCGGGTCCGAAACTGCGATTTCTGGCGGGGCTGTCAAAAAATCACGAGTTTCGGGCAGTCCTGGGCCAGAACAGTGATTTTCGTCGACCGGAGGCAGAATCGCCATTTTGGGCTGTCCGACGGGCCGGTGTGGATTTCAGGCTGCCCGGGTCCCAAATAGTGATTTTCAGCAGTCCGGGTCCGAAACTACGATATCTGGCGGGGCTGTGAAAAAATCACGAGTTTCGGGCAGTCCTGGGCCAGAACAGTGATTTTCGTCGACTGGGGGCAGAATCGCCATTTTGGGCTGTCCGACGGACCAGTGAGGATTTCAGGCTGTCCGGGTCCCAAATAGTGATTTTCAGCTGCCTGGGTCCGATACTGCGATTTCTGGCGGGGCTGTCAAAAATTCACGAGTTTCGGGCAGTCCTGGGCCAGAACAGTGATTTTTGTCGACCGGGGGCAGAATCGCAATTTCGGGCTGTCCGACGGGCCGGTGTGGATTTCAGGCTGTCCGGGACCCAAATAGTGATTTTCAGCAGTCTGGGTCCGGCACTGCGATTTCTGGCGGGGCTGCCAAAAAATCCCGAGATACGGGCAGTCCTGGGCCTGAACAGTGATTTTCGTCGACCGGGGGCAGAATCGCCATTTTGGGCAGTCCGACGGACCGGTGAGGATTTCAGGCTGTCCGGGACCCAAATAGTGATTTTTCAGCTGTCTGGGTTCGATACTGCGATTTCTGGCAGGGCTGTCAAAAATTCACGAGTTTCGGGCAGTCCAGGGCCAGAACAGTGATTTTCGTCGACCGGAGGCAGAATCGCCATTTTGGGCTGTTCGACGGGCCGGTGTGGATTTCAGGCTGTCCGGGACCCAAATACTGATTTTCAGCAGTCTGGGTCCGAAACTGCGATTTCTTGCGGGGCTGCAAAAAAAAAACGAGTTTCGGGCAGTCCTGGGCCAGAACAGTGATTTTCGTCGACCGCGGGCAGAATCGTCATTTTGGGCTGTCCGACGGGTCGGTGTCGATTTCAGGCTGCCCGGGACCCAAATACTGATTCTCAGCAGTCTGGGTCCGAAATTCGATTTCTGGCGGGGCTGTAAAAAAAAAACGAGTTTCGGGCAAACCTGGGCCGGAACAGTGATTTTCGTGGACCGGGGGCAGAATCGCCATTTTGGGCTGTCCGACGGGTCGGTGTGGATTTCAGGCTGTCCGGGACCCAAATAGTGATTTTCAGCAGTCCGGGTCCGAAACTGCGATTTCTGGCGGGGCTGTCAAAAAATCACGAGTTTCGGGCAGTCCTGGGCCAGAACAGTGATTTTCGTCGACCGGAGGCAGAATCGCCATTTTGGGCTGTCCGACGGGCCGGTGTGGATTTCAGGCTGCCCGGGTCCCAAATAGTGATTTTCAGCAGTCCGGGTCCGAAACTACGATATCTGGCGGGGCTGTGAAAAAATCACGAGTTTCGGGCAGTCCTGGGCCAGAACAGTGATTTTCGTCGACTGGGGGCAGAATCGCCATTTTGGGCTGTCCGACGGACCAGTGAGGATTTCAGGCTGTCCGGGTCCCAAATAGTGATTTTCAGCTGCCTGGGTCCGATACTGCGATTTCTGGCGGGGCTGTCAAAAATTCACGAGTTTCGGGCAGTCCTGGGCCAGAACAGTGATTTTTGTCGACCGGGGGCAGAATCGCAATTTCGGGCTGTCCGACGGGCCGGTGTGGATTTCAGGCTGTCCGGGACCCAAATAGTGATTTTCAGCAGTCTGGGTCCGGCACTGCGATTTCTGGCGGGGCTGCCAAAAAATCCCGAGATACGGGCAGTCCTGGGCCTGAACAGTGATTTTCGTCGACCGGGGGCAGAATCGCCATTTTGGGCAGTCCGACGGACCGGTGAGGATTTCAGGCTGTCCGGGACCCAAATAGTGATTTTTCAGCTGTCTGGGTTCGATACTGCGATTTCTGGCAGGGCTGTCAAAAATTCACGAGTTTCGGGCAGTCCAGGGCCAGAACAGTGATTTTCGTCGACCGGAGGCAGAATCGCCATTTTGGGCTGTACGACGGGCCGGTGTGGATTTCAGGCTGTCCGGGACCCAAATACTGATTTTCAGCAGTCTGGGTCCGAAACTGCGATTTCTTGCGGGGCTGCAAAAAAAAAACAAGTTTCGGGCAGTCCTGGGCCAGAACAGTGATTTTCGTCGACCGCGGGCAGAATCGTCATTTTGGGCTGTCCGACGGGTCGGTGTCGATTTCAGGCTGCCCGGGACCCAAATACTGATTCTCAGCAGTCTGGGTCCGAAATTCGATTTCTGGCGGGGCTGTAAAAAAAAAACGAGTTTCGGGCAAACCTGGGCCGGAACAGTGATTTTCGTGGACCGGGGGCAGAATCGCCATTTTGGGCTGTCCGACGGGTCGGTGTGGATTTCAGGCTGTCCGGGACCCAAATAGTGATTTTCAGCAGTCCGGGTCCGAAACTGCGATTTCTGGCGGGGCTGTCAAAAAATCACGAGTTTCGGGCAGTCCTGGGCCAGAACAGTGATTTTCGTCGACCGGAGGCAGAATCGCCATTTTGGGCTGTCCGACGGGCCGGTGTGGATTTCAGGCTGCCCGGGTCCCAAATAGTGATTTTCAGCAGTCCGGGTCCGAAACTACGATATCTGGCGGGGCTGTGAAAAAATCACGAGTTTCGGGCAGTCCTGGGCCAGAACAGTGATTTTCGTCGACTGGGGGCAGAATCGCCATTTTGGGCTGTCCGACGGACCAGTGAGGATTTCAGGCTGTCCGGGTCCCAAATAGTGATTTTCAGCTGCCTGGGTCCGATACTGCGATTTCTGGCGGGGCTGTCAAAAATTCACGAGTTTCGGGCAGTCCTGGGCCAGAACAGTGATTTTTGTCGACCGGGGGCAGAATCGCAATTTCGGGCTGTCCGACGGGCCGGTGTGGATTTCAGGCTGTCCGGGACCCAAATAGTGATTTTCAGCAGTCTGGGTCCGGCACTGCGATTTCTGGCGGGGCTGCCAAAAAATCCCGAGATACGGGCAGTCCTGGGCCTGAACAGTGATTTTCGTCGACCGGGGGCAGAATCGCCATTTTGGGCAGTCCGACGGACCGGTGAGGATTTCAGGCTGTCCGGGACCCAAATAGTGATTTTTCAGCTGTCTGGGTTCGATACTGCGATTTCTGGCAGGGCTGTCAAAAATTCACGAGTTTCGGGCAGTCCAGGGCCAGAACAGTGATTTTCGTCGACCGGAGGCAGAATCGCCATTTTGGGCTGTACGACGGGCCGGTGTGGATTTCAGGCTGTCCGGGACCCAAATACTGATTTTCAGCAGTCTGGGTCCGAAACTGCGATTTCTTGCGGGGCTGCAAAAAAAAAACAAGTTTCGGGCAGTCCTGGGCCAGAACAGTGATTTTCGTCGACCGCGGGCAGAATCGTCATTTTGGGCTGTCCGACGGGTCGGTGTCGATTTCAGGCTGCCCGGGACCCAAATACTGATTCTCAGCAGTCTGGGTCCGAAATTCGATTTCTGGCGGGGCTGTAAAAAAAAAACGAGTTTCGGGCAAACCTGGGCCGGAACAGTGATTTTCGTGGACCGGGGGCAGAATCGCCATTTTGGGCTGTCCGACGGGTCGGTGTGGATTTCAGGCTGTCCGGGACCCAAATAGTGATTTTCAGCAGTCCGGGTCCGAAACTGCGATTTCTGGCGGGGCTGTCAAAAAATCACGAGTTTCGGGCAGTCCTGGGCCAGAACAGTGATTTTCGTCGACCGGAGGCAGAATCGCCATTTTGGGCTGTCCGACGGGCCGGTGTGGATTTCAGGCTGCCCGGGTCCCAAATAGTGATTTTCAGCAGTCCGGGTCCGAAACTACGATATCTGGCGGGGCTGTGAAAAAATCACGAGTTTCGGGCAGTCCTGGGCCAGAACAGTGATTTTCGTCGACTGGGGGCAGAATCGCCATTTTGGGCTGTCCGACGGACCGGTGAGGATTTCAGGCTGTCCGGGTCCCAAATAGTGATTTTCAGCTGCCTGGGTCCGATACTGCGATTTCTGGCGGGGCTGTCAAAAATTCACGAGTTTCGGGCAGTCCTGGGCCAGAACAGTGATTTTTGTCGACCGGGGGCAGAATCGCAATTTCGGGCTGTCCGACGGGCCGGTGTGGATTTCAGGCTGTCCGGGACCCAAATAGTGATTTTCAGCAGTCTGGGTCCGGCACTGCGATTTCTGGCGGGGCTGCCAAAAAATCCCGAGATACGGGCAGTCCTGGGCCTGAACAGTGATTTTCGTCGACCGGGGGCAGAATCGCCATTTTGGGCAGTCCGACGGACCGGTGAGGATTTCAGGCTGTCCGGGACCCAAATAGTGATTTTTCAGCTGTCTGGGTTCGATACTGCGATTTCTGGCAGGGCTGTCAAAAATTCACGAGTTTCGGGCAGTCCAGGGCCAGAACAGTGATTTTCGTCGACCGGAGGCAGAATCGCCATTTTGGGCTGTTCGACGGGCCGGTGTGGATTTCAGGCTGTCCGGGACCCAAATACTGATTTTCAGCAGTCTGGGTCCGAAACTGCGATTTCTTGCGGGGCTGCAAAAAAAAAACGAGTTTCGGGCAGTCCTGGGCCAGAACAGTGATTTTCGTCGACCGCGGGCAGAATCGTCATTTTGGGCTGTCCGACGGGTCGGTGTCGATTTCAGGCTGCCCGGGACCCAAATACTGATTCTCAGCAGTCTGGGTCCGAAATTCGATTTCTGGCGGGGCTGTAAAAAAAAAACGAGTTTCGGGCAAACCTGGGCCGGAACAGTGATTTTCGTGGACCGGGGGCAGAATCGCCATTTTGGGCTGTCCGACGGGTCGGTGTGGATTTCAGGCTGTCCGGGACCCAAATAGTGATTTTCAGCAGTCCGGGTCCGAAACTGCGATTTCTGGCGGGGCTGTCAAAAAATCACGAGTTTCGGGCAGTCCTGGGCCAGAACAGTGATTTTCGTCGACCGGAGGCAGAATCGCCATTTTGGGCTGTCCGACGGGCCGGTGTGGATTTCAGGCTGCCCGGGTCCCAAATAGTGATTTTCAGCAGTCCGGGTCCGAAACTACGATATCTGGCGGGGCTGTGAAAAAATCACGAGTTTCGGGCAGTCCTGGGCCAGAACAGTGATTTTCGTCGACTGGGGGCAGAATCGCCATTTTGGGCTGTCCGACGGACCAGTGAGGATTTCAGGCTGTCCGGGTCCCAAATAGTGATTTTCAGCTGCCTGGGTCCGATACTGCGATTTCTGGCGGGGCTGTCAAAAATTCACGAGTTTCGGGCAGTCCTGGGCCAGAACAGTGATTTTTGTCGACCGGGGGCAGAATCGCAATTTCGGGCTGTCCGACGGGCCGGTGTGGATTTCAGGCTGTCCGGGACCCAAATAGTGATTTTCAGCAGTCTGGGTCCGGCACTGCGATTTCTGGCGGGGCTGCCAAAAAATCCCGAGATACGGGCAGTCCTGGGCCAGAACAGTGATTTTCGTCGACCGGGGGCAGAATCGCCATTTTGGGCTGTTCGACGGGCCGGTGTGGATTTCAGGCTGTCCGGGACCCAAATACTGATTTTCAGCAGTCTGGGTCCGAAACTGCGATTTCTTGCGGGGCTGCAAAAAAAAAACGAGTTTCGGGCAGTCCTGGGCCAGAACAGTGATTTTCGTCGACCGCGGGCAGAATCGTCATTTTGGGCTGTCCGACGGGTCGGTGTCGATTTCAGGCTGCCCGGGACCCAAATACTGATTCTCAGCAGTCTGGGTCCGAAATTCGATTTCTGGCGGGGCTGTAAAAAAAAAACGAGTTTCGGGCAAACCTGGGCCGGAACAGTGATTTTCGTGGACCGGGGGCAGAATCGCCATTTTTGGCTGTCCGACGGGTCGGTGTGGATTTCAGGCTGTCCGGGACCCAAATAGTGATTTTCAGCAGTCCGGGTCCGAAACTGCGATTTCTGGCGGGGCTGTCAAAAAATCACGAGTTTCGGGCAGTCCTGGGCCAGAACAGTGATTTTCGTCGACCGGAGGCAGAATCGCCATTTTGGGCTGTCCGACGGGCCGGTGTGGATTTCAGGCTGCCCGGGTCCCAAATAGTGATTTTCAGCAGTCCGGGTCCGAAATTACGATATCTGGCGGGGCTGTGAAAAAATCACGAGTTTCGGGCAGTCCTGGGCCAGAACAGTGATTTTCGTCGACTGGGGGCAGAATCGCCATTTTGGGCTGTCCGACGGACCGGTGAGGATTTCAGGCTGTCCGGGTCCCAAATAGTGATTTTCAGCTGCCTGGGTCCGATACTGCGATTTCTGGCGGGGCTGTCAAAAATTCACGAGTTTCGGGCAGTCCTGGGCCAGAACAGTGATTTTTGTCGACCGGGGGCAGAATCGCAATTTCGGGCTGTCCGACGGGCCGGTGTGGATTTCAGGCTGTCCGGGACCCAAATAGTGATTTTCAGCAGTCTGGGTCCGGCACTGCGATTTCTGGCGGGGCTGCCAAAAAATCCCGAGATACGGGCAGTCCTGGGCCTGAACAGTGATTTTCGTCGACCGGGGGCAGAATCGCCATTTTGGGCAGTCCGACGGACCGGTGAGGATTTCAGGCTGTCCGGGACCCAAATAGTGATTTTTCAGCTGTCTGGGTTCGATACTGCGATTTCTGGCAGGGCTGTCAAAAATTCACGAGTTTCGGGCAGTCCAGGGCCAGAACAGTGATTTTCGTCGACCGGAGGCAGAATCGCCATTTTGGGCTGTTCGACGGGCCGGTGTGGATTTCAGGCTGTCCGGGACCCAAATACTGATTTTCAGCAGTCTGGGTCCGAAACTGCGATTTCTTGCGGGGCTGCAAAAAAAAAACGAGTTTCGGGCAGTCCTGGGCCAGAACAGTGATTTTCGTCGACCGCGGGCAGAATCGTCATTTTGGGCTGTCCGACGGGTCGGTGTCGATTTCAGGCTGCCCGGGACCCAAATACTGATTCTCAGCAGTCTGGGTCCGAAATTCGATTTCTGGCGGGGCTGTAAAAAAAAAACGAGTTTCGGGCAAACCTGGGCCGGAACAGTGATTTTCGTTGACCGGGGGCAGAATCGCCATTTTGGGCTGTCCGACGGGTCGGTGTGGATTTCAGGCTGTCCGGGACCCAAATAGTGATTTTCAGCAGTCTGGGTCCGAAACTGCGATTTCTTGCGGGGCTGCAAAAAAAAAACGAGTTCCGGGCAGTCCTGGGCCAGAACAGTGATTTTCGTCGACCGCGGGCAGAATCGTCATTTTGGGCTGTCCGACGGGCCGGTGTCGATTTCAGGCTGCCCGGGACCCAAATACTGATTCTCAGCAGTCTGGGTCCGAAATTCGATTTCTGGCGGGGCTGTAAAAAAAAAACGAGTTTCGGGCAAACCTGGGCCGGAACAGTGATTTTCGTTGACCGGGGGCAGAATCGCCATTTTGGGCTGTCCGACGGGTCGGTGTGGATTTCAGGCTGTCCGGGACCCAAATAGTGATTTTCAGCAGTCTGGGTCCGATACTGTGATTTCTGGCGGGGCTGTAAAAAAATCACGAGTTTCGGGCAGTCCTGGGCCAGAACAGTGATTTTCGTCGACCGGGGGCAGAATCGCCATTTTGGGCTGTCCGACGGACCGGTGAGGATTTCAGGCTGTCCGGGACCCAAATAGTGATTTTCAGCAGGCTGGGTCCGATACTGCGATTTCTGGCGGGGCTGTCAAAAATTCACGAGTTTCGGGCAGTCCTGGGCCAGAACAGTGATTTTTGTCGACCGGGGGCAGAATCGCAATTTCGGGCTGTCCGACGGGCCGGTGTGGATTTCAGGCTGTCCGGGACCCAAATAGTGATTTTCAGCAGTCTGGGTCCGACACTGCGATTTCTGGCGGGGCTGCCAAAAAATCCCGAGATACGGGCAGTCCTGGGCCAGAACAGTGATTTTCGTCGACCGGGGGCAGAATCGCCATTTTGGGCTGTCCGACGGACCGATGAGGATTTCAGGCTGTCCGGGACCCAAATAGTGATTTTCAGCTGTCTGGGTTCGATACTGCGATTTCTGGCAGGGCTGTCAAAAATTCACGAGTTTCGGGCAGTCCTGGGCCAGAACAGTGATTTTCGTCGACCGGAGGCAGAATCGCCATTTTTGGCTGTTCGACGGGCCGGTGTGGATTTCAGGCTGTCCGGGACCCAAATACTGATTTTCAGCAGTCTGGGTCCGAAACTGCGATTTCTTGCGGGGCTGCAAAAAAAAAACGAGTTCCGGGCAGTCCTGGGCCAGAACAGTGATTTTCGTCGACCGCGGGCAGAATCGTCATTTTGGGCTGTCCGACGGGCCGGTGTCGATTTCAGGCTGCCCGGGACCCAAATACTGATTCTCAGCAGTCTGGGTCCGAAATTCGATTTCTGGCGGGGCTGTAAAAAAAAAACGAGTTTCAGGCAAACCTGGGGCGGAACAGTGATTTTCGTCGACCGGAGGCAGAATCGCCATTTTGGGCTGTCCGACGGGTCGGTGTGGATTTCAGGCTGTCCGGGACCCAAATAGTGATTTTCAGCAGTCTGGGTCCGATACTGTGATTTCTGGCGGGGCTGTAAAAAAAAAACAAGTTTCGGGCAGTCCTGGCAGAACAGTGATTTTCGTCGACAGGGGGCAGAATCGCCATTTTGGGCTGTCCGACGGGCCGGTGTGGATTTCAGGTTGTCCGGGTCCTAAATAGTGATTTTCAGCAGTCTGGGTCCGATACTGTGATTTCTGGCGGGGATGTCAAAAAATCACGAGTTTCGGGCAGTCCTGGGCCAGAGCAATGATTTTTGCCGACCGGGGGCAGAATCGCCATTTTTGGCTGTCCGACGGGCCGATGTGGATTTCAGGCTGTCCGGGACCCAAATAGTGATTTTCAGTAGTCTGGGTCCGATACTGCGATTTCTGGCGGGGCTGAGAAAAAATCACGAGTTTCGGGCAGCCCTGGGCCAGAACAGTGATTTCCGTCGACCGGGGGCAGAATCGCCATTTTGGGCTGTCTGACGGGCCGGTGTCGATTTAAAGCTGTTCGGGACCCAAATACTGATTTTCAGCAATCTGGGTCCGAAACTGCGATTTCTGGCGGGGCTGTCAAAAAATCACGAGTTTCGGGCAGTCCTGGGCCAGAACAGTGATTTTCGTCGACCGGAGGCAGAATCGCCATTTTGGGCTGTCCGACGGGCCGGTGTGGATTTCAGGCTGCCCGGGTCCCAAATAGTGATTTTCTGCAGTCCGGGTCCGAAACTACGATATCTGGCGGGGCTGTGAAAAAATCACGAGTTTCGGGCAGTCCTGGGCCAGAACAGTGATTTTCGTCGACTGGGGGCAGAATCGCCATTTTGGGCTGTCCGACGGACCGGTGAGGATTTCAGTCTGTCCGGGTCCCAAATAGTGATTTTCAGCTGTCTGGGTCCGATACTGCGATTTCTGGCGGGGCTGTCAAAAATTCACGAGTTTCGGGCAGTCCTGGGCCAGAACAGTGATTTTTGTCGACCGGGGGCAGAATCGCCATTTTGGGCTGTCCGACGGGCCGGTGTGGATTTCAGGGTGTCCGGGACCCAAATAGTGATTTTCAGCAGTCTGGGTCCGACACTGCGATTTCTGGCGGGGCTGCCAAAAAATCCCGAGATACGGGCAGTCCTGGGCCAGAACAGTGATTTTCGTCGACCGGGGGCAGAATCGCCATTTCGGGCTGTCCGACGGGCCGGTGAGGATTTCAGGCTGTCCGGGACCCAAATACTGATTTTCAGCAGTCTGGGTCCGAAACTGCGATTTCTGGCAGGGCTGTCAAAAATTCACAAGTTTCGGGCAGTCCTGGGCCAGAACAGTGATTTTCGTCGACCGGAGGCAGAATCGCCATTTTGGGCTGTCCGACGGGCCAGTGTGGATTTCAGGCTGTCCGGGTCCCAAATAGTGATTTTCAGCAGTCCGGGTCCGAAACTGCGATTTCTGGCGGGGCTGTCAAAAAATCACGAGTTTCGGGCAGTCCTGGGCCAGGACAGTGATTTTCGTCGACCGGAGGCAGAATCGCCATTTTGGGCTGTCCGACGGGCCGGTGTGGATTTCAGGCTGCCCGGGTCCCAAATAGTGATTTTCAGCAGTCCGGGTCCGAAACTACGATATCTGGCGGGGCTGTGAAAAAATCACAAGTTTCGGGCAGTCCTGGGCCAGAACAGTGATTTTCGTCGACCGGGGGCAGAATCGCCATTTTGGACTGTCCGACGGACCGGTGAGGATTTCAGGCTGTCCGGGACCCAAATAGTGATTTTCAGCTGTCTGGGTCCGATACTGCGATTTCTGGCGGGGCTGTCAAAAATTCACCAGTTTCGGGCAGTCCTGGGCCAGAACAGTGATTTTTGTCGACCGGGGGCAGAATCGCAATTTCGGGCTGTCCGACGGGCCGGTGTGGATTTCAGGCTGTCCGGGACCCAAATAGTGATTTTCAGCAGTCTGGGTCCGACACTGCGATTTCTGGCGGGGCTGCCAAAAAATCCCGAGATACGGGCAGTCCTGGGCCTGAACAGTGATTTTCGTCGACCGGGGGCAGAATCGCCATTTTGGGCTGTCCGACGGACCGGTGAGGATTTCAGGCTGTCCGGGACCCAAATAGTGATTTTCAGCTGTCTGGGTTCGATACTGCGATTTCTGGCAGGGCTGTCAAAAATTCACGAGTTTCGGGCAGTCCTGGGCCAGAACAGTGATTTTGGTCGACCGGAGGCAGAATCGCCATTTTTGGCTGTTCGACGGGCCGGTGTGGATTTCAGGCTGTCCGGGACCCAAATACTGATTTTCAGCAGTCTGGGTCCGAAACTGCGATTTCTTGCGGGGCTGCAAAAAAAAAACGAGTTCCGGGCAGTCCTGGGCCAGAACAGTGATTTTCGTCGACCGCGGGCAGAATCGTCATTTTGGGCTGTCCGACGGGCCGGTGTCGATTTCAGGCTGCCCGGGACCCAAATACTGATTCTCAGCAGTCTGTGTCCGAAATTCGATTTCTGGCGGGGCTGTAAAAAAAAAACAAGTTTCGGGTAAACCTGGGGCGGAACAGTGATTTTCGTTGACCGGGGGCAGAATCGCCATTTTGGGCTGTCCGACGGGTCGGTGTGGATTTCAGGCTGTCCGGGACCCAAATACTGATTTTCAGCAGTCTGGGTCCAAAACTGCGATTTCTGGCGGGGCTGCAAAAAAAAAACGAGTTTCGGGCAGTCCTGGGCCAGAACAGTGATTTTCGTCGACCGCGGGCAGAATCGCCATTTTGGGCTGTCCGACGGGCCGGTGTGGATTTCAGGCTGTCCGGGACCCAAATACTGATTCTCAGCAGTCTGGGTCCGAAATTCGATTTCTGGCTGGGCTGTAAAAAAAAAACGAGTTTCGGGCAGTCCTGGGCCGGAACAGTGATTTTCGCTGACCGGGGGCAGAATCGCCATTTTGGGCTGTCCGACGGGCCGGTGTGGATTTCAGGCTGTCCGGGACCCAAATAGTGATTTTCAGCAGTCTGGGTCCGATACTGCGATTTCTGGCGGGGCTGAGAAAAAATCACGAGTTTCGGGCAGTCCTGGGCCAGAACAGTGATTTTCGTCGACTGGGGGCAGAATCGCCATTTTGGGCTGTCCGACGGACCGGTGAGGATTTCAGTCTGTCCGGGTCCCAAATAGTGATTTTCAGCTGTCTGGGTCCGATACTGCGATTTCTGGCGGGGCTGTCAAAAATTCACGAGTTTCGGGCAGTCCTGGGCCAGAACAGTGATTTTTGTCGACCGGGGGCAGAATCGCCATTTTGGGCTGTCCGACGGGCCGGTGTGGATTTCAGGGTGTCCGGGACCCAAATAGTGATTTTCAGCAGTCTGGGTCCGACACTGCGATTTCTGGCGGGGCTGCCAAAAAATCCCGAGATACGGGCAGTCCTGGGCCAGAACAGTGATTTTCGTCGACCGGGGGCAGAATCGCCATTTCGGGCTGTCCGACGGGCCGGTGAGGATTTCAGGCTGTCCGGGACCCAAATACTGATTTTCAGCAGTCTGGGTCCGAAACTGCGATTTCTGGCAGGGCTGTCAAAAATTCACAAGTTTCGGGCAGTCCTGGGCCAGAACAGTGATTTTCGTCGACCGGAGGCAGAATCGCCATTTTGGGCTGTCCGACGGGCCAGTGTGGATTTCAGGCTGTCCGGGTCCCAAATAGTGATTTTCAGCAGTCCGGGTCCGAAACTGCGATTTCTGGCGGGGCTGTCAAAAAATCACGAGTTTCGGGCAGTCCTGGGCCAGAACAGTGATTTTCGTCGACCGGAGGCAGAATCGCCATTTTGGGCTGTCCGACGGGCCGGTGTGGATTTCAGGCTGCCCGGGTCCCAAATAGTGATTTTCAGCAGTCCGGGTCCGAAACTACGATATCTGGCGGGGCTGTGAAAAAATCACAAGTTTCGGGCAGTCCTGGGCCAGAACAGTGATTTTCGTCGACCGGGGGCAGAATCGCCATTTTGGACTGTCCGACGGACCGGTGAGGATTTCAGGCTGTCCGGGACCCAAATAGTGATTTTCAGCTGTCTGGGTCCGATACTGCGATTTCTGGCGGGGCTGTCAAAAATTCACCAGTTTCGGGCAGTCCTGGGCCAGAACAGTGATTTTTGTCGACCGGGGGCAGAATCGCAATTTCGGGCTGTCCGACGGGCCGGTGTGGATTTCAGGCTGTCCGGGACCCAAATAGTGATTTTCAGCAGTCTGGGTCCGACACTGCGATTTCTGGCGGGGCTGCCAAAAAATCCCGAGATACGGGCAGTCCTGGGCCTGAACAGTGATTTTCGTCGACCGGGGGCAGAATCGCCATTTTGGGCTGTCCGACGGACCGGTGAGGATTTCAGGCTGTCCGGGACCCAAATAGTGATTTTCAGCTGTCTGGGTTCGATACTGCGATTTACGCACTCTGATATGTG